>JAMPTR010000002.1:4800000-6119367 GCA_023703485.1 Diaporthe caulivora
TCCGGGCTGCGGCAGACACTCACTCGCCACACGCGCGGGAGGGTCGCTATGCTCTTCAAATCCACATGAATATCTAACTATGAGGGATCAGATGGCTCATATCTAGGCTCTAGGCTGATTTCTGCAGGTGAGAGCGAGGTAGCAGGGGTGCTTGTGGTGTGAAGAGGACAGGTCTAGGCCCCTGCAGCATGGCATGAAGTTGTTCTCAAAGGATTCCATGAGCGGAATTTTAGCCGCCACAGACGCAGCAGCCGCCGCAGGCGCCACGCCAAGGCTCACTCACCCTTCCAGAACTGGCTTTATCAAGCGCCATCAAACCGTGGGCCACGCTCATAGTCCGGCAAAAGCTTACTACGGTCGCTGGGTCCAGAAGTCGAGCTATAGGAAGAACTATCAGAATAGAGACACTCAGGCCTACCTAGCTTGCCTAGGGATCTTGGTACCTAGCTAGGTGGATACCTAGGCAGCCCCTTCGTAAACGTCCGTCTGCTCCTTATCAGAGCCCCACACTGTCCTGATTAAGAACGTGCGTGCTCACGGCCCTCAGGCAGTCGCGTTCACTGAGGTTATCAAAGCTGTTTGCAAGGTGTCCAATTCGATGGGCTAGCTGGGTTTCTATTGGCTGACGGGACAAATCTTATGGCTCATACTTTCCCGGCGGTCTTAGGTCAATGCAATGCGAGCGATACCTATATGCTGACTGTGAACCGCGCAGGCACCGTGCATTCACCGTGCAAGCACAGCTGCAATACTAAACAGCTCCTTTACTAAAGCCACTTTGTAGCCGTTCCAAACAGTGAACAGCTTATTCTTAAAAGCGATTTATTCTGGGAGCTATGTTTAAAAGGTGCAATAATGGGAAAGATGTATAATAGGGTTAAGAAAGATATACGAAGAGGAAATGTATTAAGTATGTTCAGCGTTTAGAATAACTCTCTTAGAATTAGTCCGCCGTTTTTTCTTATATGCGGAGTTCTCTGAGATCTAAACTCCTCTTTAATCTGAATAACCTTTTCTATATTTTATTTCTTTCTTCCTTACTTCTTTCCCTTCCCTTCTTTTCCCTTCCCTTCTTTTCCATTCCCTTCTTTTTCATTCCCTTCTTTTCCATTCCCTTCTGTTTCGCTGGTTGTGGTTAGCTGGCGTGCCTTCCTCTTTCCTTAAGGAAGGTATTGGGTATTGAGCTGGGCTGGATATGCGCCCTGTACTCTTCCCGGTGCTCTGCACCTTTCCTTTCCGTGCACCTTTCCCCCCTCCGCACGGTTCTCAGGAATGAACCGTGCAGGCACAGTTTAGAGGATCTAAATTGCTCCCAGAATGGAGCCGCTTACTACTTGGAGCTGTTACAAAGCGGCTCTAATAGGGGACTTGCTTCTCGTATTCGTATTACCCCGGTATTGTACCAAGCCGTCTTCACATGTGAACCTGCAAGATGCAGCGACGTAACCCACATGATAGATACAAAGCCGTGGTGTTGGTCAGATCGTCGGACGAATTATATGATAACAATCTGTAGGCTGTATTCAAAACTAGGCCACACAAGAATCCAGTGGCCTCTGCATACGTGAAACCGAGAAGCAAAACTCGACAGGAGGTCCAGCTTGTCGGGCTCAGCTTGGGTTGAGTTCTATGGGAGCAGCCACGACCAAGCCTCCGTGCCTCTTTTGTTGCCACTCAGTTCAGTGCACGAGACCGCGCGCGAGACCTATCATACACATACGCAGGAAGATTCCTGCAGATTGAACAAGGAAGCTGGCTTCCTGTATCTATCTATAGTACCCATATATGCACACGAAGGCTCTGTAGATGACATCAAGAGGAAGAGCAACTCCTCCATCAGAGCTGAGACACCGCAGCCCCCAACGTTTTTGTGCAAAAGGTACCAAAGTACTGGTTCAGAGCATCCACAGTCCCGCTGCCCTCCACAAGGGACACCACAATGCCAACGTATCCGTCTGGCCGCACCACCACCACGCCGCCTCTCTCCTCGTCCAGCCCCATCTTGGCGTGTGCAGCCGCCTTCGCGTCCGGCACTCGACGATCCCATCGGTCGTCCGCGTACACGTGGTCCCGATAGCGTCCCAGCAGCTCCGGTGCGTCACGGCTGATCTCGATGCTGCTGCGAGCCCCGGCAAACACGGTACAGATAGTGAAAAACAGGCTATGGGGGTTGTCCTGCTCGTGGTGCGACACGCTCTGGATGTCCTGTCGCTGGTAGGCCGTGTAGAAGGAGCCACGCCGGCTGAGGTTGCTGGCGAAGTCCTCCAGCGCCCTGGCCGTTATAGAGGGCTTGCCTGCAAAGACAAAGATCCGGAAGGAGCCGTTGAGCGGGATCTCTTGTTCGAGGTGCACCACATTGGCGTCAACGACTCGCGTCACGTCGGCGTTGATCAGGAGCCGCCCTGTCCTAAGCTTGGAGCCCTTGGGGTGGACCAATGCCGACTGCACCGGGTGTTCCGACGACCAGTTCAGCGCATTGGGCCCGTACGCAACCCCGTATCCGCTGGTGAACTCGCACGACTCCTTGAACGTCTTGACAAACTCGCTCTCCTCGAAGGAGTTGCTGCTGGTCGACTCGGAGGCGGCCTCGACCGTGCTCGCTGGCGGCGGTCGTGCCGAGAACAGCTTTGCGTACCGGTTGTCAAAGGACAGCAGTGTCTCTGCAACCTCCTTACGCTCCGGCTCGTATGTCTTGAGAATGCCCCGATCCGCGAAGCCGCCCTCAACTGCGTGGATTTTCCATGCGAGGTTTTGGGCATCGAGGAAGGCTGTGTTCATTCCCTGGCCGGCTTTGGGCTATGATAGGACACCCACATTAGACACAACTTTCATGACATTAAGGGAGGGGCTTAAAGTGGATTAAACTCACGCTGTGCGTATGGCAGGCGTCCCCGCCGAGGAAGACGCGGTGGTCTAGGGTATACCGATCTGAAATACCCTGTCCGATGGGATAAACCGAGTACCACTCAACATTCTCCCATTCTATCGAATACGGTTGCAAGATCTTCTTGGCTGAATCTTGGACTTCACTTGCAGTTGCTGTCTTGCGCGGGTTCCAATCTGCATCCGTCGAGGACGCTATTTGGATGTACAGCCGCACCATGTTGGCTTCGCGAGGAATGACCATGATTGAGCCGTGCTCGGAGTGTATTGTGCATTTCATCTTTGGGGGCCGGTCAGTCATCTCAACGAGGTACGAGGTACAAGGACGGCTGGGGATCATATACCTTGATGTCGGGGAAATCAGTCTTGACAACTCCATCCATGACACCCCATACGTGGGCTATCGGGTCCTTGTGGGTGATCCCTATCTTCAACTGCTCCCGCACAAAGGACCTAGCACCTTCACCGCCGAACAAATACTTGGCCCGCACATTCTCACGCATGGTGCTGTCCACGTGTTCAAGCTCAACCTCCACGGGGTACTCGGGATTGGTCTTCTCGTCGACGCTGAACCCCTTGATTGTCCAAGGCCGTTGCACCTGCGTGTTGTTCTTCTCTAGGTCGGCAATGAAGACGCGCTCAATGAGGCCCTGATGCAGAAGAGTGGTGAAGGGGTATCTCGCGTCGATGAAGCTGGGGCAGCTAGCCCAGGTCCCCGTTCGAGCAATACCCTTGCCATTGCGCGGAGGATCCCAAAACGCTACTTCGTAGACCCTTGCTGGCTTATGCGCCATGATGGCGGATTTGAGGCCCATGTTCCGGAGCAGATCCAGAGAGCGCGGTTGAATCCCATCAGCACGACCCGTTGGCGTTGGTTCTGCTCGGTTGTCTATGTGCTTGATCTTGTAGCCCCACCTTGCCAGGCATGTTGAGAGCATGAGCCCTACAGGTCCCGCTCCAACGATGACTTCACCCCATGAAATGTCAGTGTGCGGCTTTCAAGACTCCGGGCATGCATTATTGGCTTACCGATATCATAATATGGCTCAGATGCCTCCTTCGCTGGTTGAGTTTCCATGGTTGCCCTCTCTGTGGCAATAATGCTGGACTCGAAGTCTAGGGAGCAGAACGGGCGGGATTGAGGGGGACGGATGGGGAGAGCTCTTGGTGATATCAGGTCAAATCAGGCTTTCGATAGGACCTTTTGTGAAGCCAGAAGTCAGACACGGATGGGTTAATATTGGTATGGAAGTAAAGCGATGGGTCGTGCAGAACTATAACGATACTGAAGAGCGGGCCCAACACTGGACTTGACGGGTCACGATGTGGTAGATATAGGGACGCATTACACGGAAGCGGAAAAGAGAGTTAGTCGCAGTGGGCAGCGAGCAGACTTTATTGCGCAGCGGCAAGACAGTTCGGCAAGACGATCCGCGTCATAGCACTCCCAGGAAAGGAGGCGAGCTAGCCTATCCCCGACGCCCACCGGCGCGGCTTTCACTTGCGGCATCGTGGGCAGCCCCAGCAGCCCCCGACTCCACCACTGGACGCCACAAGACTCCGGGGAGGATGGGCCAGCTGGGCCACTTATGAGATGAAGACTGGAGGAACAGTGGCTGGCGGTGGCCAATCGGATCCTGCGGGGGCTTGTGGGCGATGGCACGTTTCTTGCAAGGCCCAGGAGACGAACTCTCCGAGGGTCTCGAAGAGCTGGCAGCGGTATCCAGGCCGGCTGCGCGACAGCAGGAGTCGGACGCGAGGAGGCCATGACTCCCAATCCAGAACTCGGAAAGGCAAGTCGGTAATTGAAAATTGCGGGGAAAGCAGTGAGAGTCCACAGCGCGGCTCAAGAGCACGGGAAGGGAATGCGGGTCTGGCACCGGCGCCAAGGAATTCGGAGAAACGTCAAGCGTCTATCTTCTGTCTCGCCGTCTCACCCACACTAGCCGACCGGCTTCCCGGGCATCATGGCTGAAATTCGCGTCTTCGCTCTACCATAGTGTCCGATGTAGAGCCAGCCTCAACCGCGCCTCAGGCTGCCGGAGTTAAGCGGGAGGCTGCCCGTTGCAACGACGCAGGTTATCAACCTCGTGCTGCTCAACGGGCGAGGCGAGCTCGACCGTCCCTTTGCGTGCCGGTCACACAAAGGTGATGGAATGGGGGCGGCGCACGGTGAAGTATCACCTCACGAACCAAGCGGTACGCGTAGGCTCGCCGTCTACTTCCTGGAGCCTTCGTTGAGGTCACGTCCTCTCGGTGCGCAGTGTATCAAGTCAGTACTATCTGCTCAACCATGTGTTGTGTGCGAAAACGCACATACGTGAGGCTTTGCTGGCAGCATCGGTCCGCTGTGTGATAACGGCTGCTGAAAGAGAGCCCAGCTTTGGGGGGTTTTTCGTGCCATACTCTGGGATTGTATCCCAACCGGGTGGGAAGTCTCTCACTAGGTGGCTTGGTCTTAGGTAGGCTTGAAGCCCAGTGTCATGTCACAGGTATTCTCTTTGGGATGGGGACCTACAGAGGCCGGAAAGGGATGGGTCATAAGCAGCAGTTCTATGTCAGGCAAGCGAAGCATTTCTTCTTGTCTTTCTTTTGGGGCGGAGCTGAGGCACTCGTTGTGTTCATGGGAAGAGGTGATTGGTGTTAGAGTTGGCGTGGTGGGTGTGGGCGTTGGTAGGTGTGTGAGTCTTCTGCCTGGTTTCGTGTTTGCATGTACCAGTTTGCCATCTGTCACACTGGGCGCGAATATCCGATTCCATATTCAAGGCCGCCGGGTCAGGTAAGTGGGCGTTGGCAAGTGGGCGTTGGCAAGCTTGAGCTGGGGAGCTTGTTGTCCGTCAACAATACTGATACATGCCTTCACTGGAGCAAGCAAGCAGCCTTGGGATGTTTACTTGCTTCGGCACCAACAATAAACCACGTTGTGCATCCTATTTGCTCAGCAAAACTTTCCCACACAGCAGCGCGCGTCAACTCGATCGCATCGCATCGCATCGCATCGCATCGCATCGCACGCCCCATCTGGGCCGCTGCATCGGCATCTAGCATCCGGCTTCCAGCTTACACCACCACATGAATCCGTCCGAGGAAGCACCCACCGCGATCAGGGGAAACTTCATCCCCGTCTCTGGTCGCTTCAGTCGTGCTGCTTCAGCTTCACCCAGCCGTCGCGGTGCTGACGTCGGCCTTCACATCCATCTCAACCTCACTGATTCCCAGATGGATCGACTTGCTTCCTCGTATGTAGACTTCAGGCTTCCTATCACACGCACCGCCACCTGCCCCAAAGTTCATTGCCTCTAACCATGACCTCCATTGGCATATGAATTATGAGAAACTAACAAAATTCTTGCAGGCTTCCCGGCCATGAGTCGCCTGGAAAGAGGTCCCGACGCCGTCAGAACGGTTCGGACGCGTCTGAGATGATCCAGATTGGTATCTCACCCCACCGCAGCAACACAGGATCCCTCGAGTCGCGTGGCAGAGATAGAGGCAGAAGCAGCTCGCCCACGCGAGCCCGCACGTCTGGCAGCCGTCATGGTGCGCGCCAAGGTGACGAGTCTTTCTCTCGCCCTCGCTCCCCCGCCAAGCGGTCTCAGTCCCCAGACAAAGCCTCAACCATGGCACGTGCCATGGTCAACGACGACCACAACCTGGCTGAGCGCAGGGACCAGCATCGCCTTGCCCCAATCGATGTCGCGTCAGCCCGCCAATATGGCTCGGTGTCCAAGAAGGCTGTCGTCGTCGAAGGAAGTACCCACACTCGGTCTGTTCATGCCGTTGTCGAGGCTCCAGTCACCCCCCTCTCCGTCGTATGCCTAAGTTGTCGAGCCCTCGCCGTGAAGCCGACAGTTTCTCTGCGACCTCGTCATACTACTCCGAAGATGATGCAGGGCAGGCTCGCCCATCTTATATCAGCCCGCTTCGGGTACATGGAAATCTTGACGGCGAACACAGTGTTTCGCGGCACTACGACACCGGGGACCGGTCTTCTTTTCCCGACCGTTCCAAGCACGACATCTCTCCGGTCCGCGGCTCCTCGCCCCGTCGCGGCTTGCAGAAGACTGCCACCACAGGCGATTTGCGCGAGATTCGATCAGACGAGACATTTCCTCAGCGCACCTACTCCCCTTTGTCTGATTACCTGTCCGCCCAGGCCAATCCAGTACGCAAACAACTTGTCGGTGAGCATGGCTGGCTAGAGCGCACAACCGACGCCCCCGACAAGCGGCACGTTCCTGAACAGAAGCCTGCTCCTAAAGCCCCTGCTCAGAAAAAGGGAGGGTTCCTCGACAGCCTCAGGAAGATGGCCAAAGAAATGACTACTTCGGCCAAGGACATTACGTCCTCGGCTTCACGAAAACCGCGCGAC
The DNA here is from genome assembly GCA_023703485.1 of Diaporthe caulivora. Lineage (NCBI taxonomy): Eukaryota > Fungi > Ascomycota > Sordariomycetes > Diaporthales > Diaporthaceae > Diaporthe > Diaporthe caulivora. The sequence goes on from JAMPTR010000002.1 coordinate 4,807,256, forward strand.
AAGGACAGACGCGGATCCCAGCTCACAGTCTCACTGGACCCCCGGGAGCAGAGTCTGCTCTACTGCGAGCTCGAGTTCTTGCTGACTACTGCTCTTGACGGGTACATCAACAGCCAGTTCAACGCAGGTCGCCTCGAGGCCGACAAGTACAAGAAGATCGTGGACGGCTGGCAGCAGCGTGGACGCCCAAAGGTTGTCGGCTTTCGCTACGACCTAGAGACACAATTGGACCTGATACTCCTGCACAGCGAGGACTTTCGCTTCTACGGCAAGCGAGCTGGCCTCATCGCGGCCGTGAACGGTGTGCTGGACATGATGCGCGTTGACGCCCGCGCCATGCGCATCCGCACGTTCTGCCAGCCCGACACTGTGATTGCTAAGCAGCTACTAGATGCCCAGTCTCTTTTCAACCTCATCGGCTGCTGTGAGCAGCAGCAGATCCAACTGGCTGAGGTCATTCAGTTCTTCAAGGTCATCCTCGAGCGGGAGCAGACCTTTCGACAGCACCAGAACGAAGGCGGCACGACCGAGTCATCTCGTACATGGCAGGCGGATCACGGCGAGGCCCGTGGGAGTGGCGGATCAGGTGCCGATTCTCAGTACGGACAGAGGCGGTATTTTGATTAGGGTTCTCCGATCGATATGCATTGGCCCATTTCTTAGGCCCTGTCTAATCGTCAAGCTCTCAGTCGCCAGCTAAGCAGGACGGGGAGCAGGAAAAGGAGACAACAACCCCGATTTCATGTAATTGCCGGAGCATTTGGGCCGTTGGAAGATATCCGGTGTTCATAAAACTTCATATAGAGATTCATCGCCGGTCTCTCTCGGGTATGGTCGTTGTTGCACAAAATTGGTGTCACAGCCCTCACCATACATTTACCAACATAGAAGACGGGTCTTTATGGCACAGCACTTTGTACAACTATGTGATTGGAATAAATCGGTCAGGATGGTCGCGTCTCTTTTGGCTCTTGTTCGAGCTGCCAGTGCTCTGGCTTCGAGCGCGCCGAGTGCGGATTGCAACATCACGGAACAGGCTACCTTAGTATACCTGCTTAATTAATTCTCATAAAAACCTGTCACATATTCTCGTATTGCCAACAAATGAAACACCGAGTGCGTGGACTGGATCCAGCAGCCCATTCGCCCAAGCCCAAGACCCGGGGCCAGAACAGACTGAGAGCCACCACAGCCAAAAGGTATGGGAGGGTCCCAGGGCTCTCGCATGTACAGGTTTCAACGCCGCATTCGGTTCTGAAGCCTTCCAGGCAGTTGCCTGGGCCTGTCGGTGTATGGACCCAGGACCGGCTGCCGTCTGATGCCGGGCGTTTAAAGGCTTCACCGCGAGGACCTGGCGTGGCCATCATAGTATATGCCACTGGACCTCCGGCGGCTCCTTCGGCCCCGGTCTTCCTCGCGAACCTCTGGGTCGAGGCTGGAACCCCATTTCCTTTCCCAGGCTTCTTGCTTCTCGGCGTTCCTGACCTTGGCGACCTCGACCCTCTTCTCGAAGGCATTTGCGGCCAGCCCTGCCACGGCGGCGCCAACAATGGTGGGGATCAGCGGCGACTTGTGGTCGGCGCTGCGACGGCCGTGGCTCCGGGCCCTGGACTTATTGCCGCTGGCACTACTTGCCTCGTGGGCGATAAGGCCGCCGGCGAGAGCACCGAGCACGCCGAAGCCCAGGCCGGAGTTTGAGTTCGAGAAGGTGTTGTTGATCAGATCGCGGGCATCCTGGATGGGGCTGCGCGGGCCGTCGTCGGGCCTGGCGGGCGAGTGACGACGAGTCTCGCGTGCCGGAGGCAGAGATCGAGGACGGTGACGGCGGGAAGAGGTGTCAGGGTGGAGGCTGGGAACTGAAGCATTTGGGGTTGTGTATGGATGGTATGGCAGGCGGTTGGGTGCGATAGGGATTGCGCCGGACGCAAAGGGCCCGGGGGCTCGGCTTGAGTAGTACTCCTCTGACGAAAGCGCCGCGTTTGGGCGGACTTCTTGGTCGTCCTCGTAGTACATGGGCATGATGGCAAATGGAGGATTGCAACGTGGGGCCAGTCAACGCGAATAAGAAGGGCGTGAGCGGACAGTCACGGCGAAATGCCTTGGAAGAAAGGGAAAGGTGTGGTGTCGCTGGGCGGGTGACGTTCCATGAATATGGGTGCTGGGTGAGCGGGAGCGGGTGCTGTGGGAGAAGTAGGAGCAGGAGTGGGAGTTGGTTTTGTGGAAAGTACAAGGAGTGCGCGAGTCTAGGAAGCGGGAGGCGGGAGGCGGGAAAGGGAACAAGAGAAGGGCACCCAAACTAACTAGCCAACCAGGCCGGGACGGCAAGATAGAAAGAGCCTCCCTAGAGAGGCTGCGAGGCTGTCAGCTGCACGCATAATGGGGCGTGACTATGGATGATGGGTAGCACATTAGAGCCAGAGTAAGCACGAGTGTGAGCAGTATTGTAACACCATCAGGTATTTCTGTGCATGTACGTGCTATGGGGTGTTATGTGAGTGGCCAAGCCCCCCACCCCGTCCTGCACTACTTGGTAACCCCACAAACATGCACATGTCTGTTGTGTCCATGTATGCACTCGGAGAAACTGACGTTGCATTGCAGCAGGCCATTCCATGCGAACTGGGTCGCCCGGTTACCCTACAGCTAAATGCTGGTCGCCTACTTCTGGACCGCCAATGCCGACAACTCTCTCTGCTCGCGGCCCGGACCTTACTGATCAGCTCGAGCAGATTCAGCGAGTTCCCCAGCAAGCCTGAGCATGTAGAAGCGCCTCGCCTCCACTGGCACCTTTTCGAATGCCTTGGCGATGCGAGCAATCTCCTGCCGGCCCTTCTCGTAAGCCGCAAGGTCCCTGTTCCCATACACGTCGCGCCCGGCAGAGTAGCCCGACTCAAAGTTGCGGAAGAACACGTTCACCGCAACGCTGGCCTTGCTTGTAGGCGTCGCTGTGTGCAGCCAAAGAGGAGGTAAGAACAGGACATCGCCTGCCTTCAGGTTTGCCTCCCACGGATGGGTACCGCCGAGAGCCGGGGAGTCGAGGCAGCTGAACACATCGGTGCTCGAGCTCGAAGCCCCCGGCGCAAACGACATCTTGACCACGTCTAACGGCGGGAAAAGGAGCATCCTCTTCGACCCGCTGACCTGGCAGTAAATGTTGGCCTGGACGTCATAATGCAGCCACATATCCACCTGTTGTTCCTGTCACGTCAGCAATAGAACCAAATCTGTAGAGATTCACACCGGAGGAGACAGAAGGCACACTAGCACACTGTTCGTGCCATGGCAAATGAGAGAGTATTCCCCGATCCCACACACCTGTACAGCTTGATAGGATCAGGTGCTAGGTGTGGGTGTGGTGAGTGAGGACTGTAGGATGGATATCGTAAGAGTGGGTGTCGTATGAGTGGGTGCTAGGCGATGTTTATGCCAGTGTACCCTCCATCTTCGTGTGTGCAAATATCCCTTCATATGGAACATGGTACATCTTGACGACGATTGCGGAGGCCGCAGTCGCAACAGAGAAGAAAATAACCACGGCAGGGCACGACAAGGCTCGAAGGGGTAGAAAAACCTTTCAGCAAATGTGTCGGGATGCTTACCGGCCCTGAAACTCGTAACACTGAACTATGCATATTCTCCACGCACATACTCAGCTCCTCGGGGAGCTTAAAATCAGAAGCCAGCGAAGGGAAGTCGTGGGCCAGGTCGGCGACTTGGTCGGCGGGAGCATCGGCAGACAAAGCTCTCAGATAGAGACGTGCGCCGTTCTGGACCCCTTTGGTGAAGTCGCCAAATGTCATCGAGGTATACCGGAAGTTCTTTGCGTTGAAGTCCATATTTCGAACGTCGCATTCGTGCACCACAACCTGAACATGTCAGCAATTCGTAGTGTTCTTTTTGGGTTGGTTTGGGCCCTTGTACCTTGCGATCTCCTATTTGTTTCGCGAGATAGTCCAGCGTCCACTTATTGCGGCAGGCACCAATATCCAACCCTTCTATCAATACGGGCGATCCTTGCCGTACCGTATCCTCAAACGATTGCCTCGCGGCGATATTGACACGAGGTATTGGCCTGACTTCGGCCGGTTTGCTGTGCAAGCCATTCTCTGTACCGCTTGAAGGCTGTTGATCTATCTCGCGAACGCCCGAAAATTCCCAACCTGCTGGGCGGGCCAAAGTCCGAGACGATGCATTACTACTTAGGCTATCAATAGATAGGGTATATGAGCCTCTGTTCCCTTTGGAGATGAAAACCGAGTTAGCAGCTGCAAGGAAGCTGAGAGCGGCGGGACAAGAAAGGCTCAGTCACGATGCCGGTCTGATGATTCATTCCAGAACACTGGCATCCAAGTGGTTCCTGCAATTTTGATGTGATTGGATAGCATGACTTTGGGGGCAACTTACAGAATGATCCCATAGAGAAACACGTCGCTCCGCCGCCAAGGATGACAATTTGTCCATCTCTCGGGGACACAATGGATGATCCCACCAGCAGTGGTCTCGGGATCTCTTTGTTTTCCTCGACACCAGAAACAGGACTACACCCAATAACTTGTATCTTAGAGCCACTTAAAGAGCACAGCAGTACTTCCTGTCTCTGTGGTATTACACCTCTCTGGCCAACACCGCCCAGGACAACCAAATAGTCATCCTGGTTGATGCAGGTAGCACCGAAGCGAGACAGGAGGGCCAAGGAGGTTTCATCTGTCTCGGCCGGTGTGAAAGTAATCAAAGGGGCCTGTCTGTGTCAGAAATGCTGCTTAACCATTGTGGTATCTCCCACTTACCTCATCTTCACTCAGGACTAGACTCCAGGCCAGTACCTGGCTCTGTATCACACCATTCAACAAACCTCCGATGAGAAAACCACGGAAAATGGGGCTGACTTCTTGCTCACGCCCGGAGCACGTGAGCAAGGCGCCAAAAACCGGCTGTGATGAATGTGGCCCATGGACTCTGCAGGTTAACCAGCCCTTGTCTGGATCGAATACCATGACCGAACTGGAGACAGTAGTCGCATCTGATTTCCCTCCTATCAGGAGAGCAAGAGAGGAGCCTGAAAGTCTGCATACGGCGTGACGATAAAGGGGGAGTGGGAGTTCAGAGGTCCGCTCCCATTCGTTCTTACTGAAGAGCCAGCAATCATTCTTGGCCCGAGAAGGTGAGTTGCGGCCACCAACCAGGAGCGTACCGCGAGTGCCAAGATCCGTCACCGAGTGACACATGCGGCTAGACGGCCCTGTGGACTTCACACTGATGTTGGCACCGGACCCTTGAAGCTTGTAAATGTCGTATGACAGGAGACGGGTGGTTGGGCCGAGGCCCATGCAGTTCACAATGGATGTTCTGCCAAGGGTATCGCTTGCAGTCATGGCTGCACCAAATCGACGAAGGCCATGATGACCAGCGAGTGGCTTATAAGTCGTGGTAGCCTCGATATTCGGGATCTCGGCAAAGCCGTCGGTTGTACAGGGCCTTTCGTCACTGCTGCCATAGTTCGTGGCGTGCAAAATAAGGTAGTGGCTGGCGAAGAGACAGAACTCCTCCCATTCGTCGAAGGGTTCGACTTCATCCAGCTTACGCCGGTCATCCGCAGACAGGAAACGATCATCGTTCCAGGCCGACCACAAAGATTGAGCCCGGACACTTGACCAGCCCTTAGAAGTGAACCGGACGCATTGAGTAGGCACATCTGGGTAGGCAGCCACTGACTTGATGGGCGTTGAGAGCTTGTTGAAATCTGCGAATCCTCAGCCGTTTGCATCCCTACACAGCACTATAAGGATGCTATTCCACAGGAGGCCATCCTACTCGAGATAGAAGACCATCCCGTAGAGACTATCGACCAAGGAATGACAGTTTCACAACGGACTTACGATCCATCATTGTACGGGCAAACGGGTGGTCAGGTCCATCGGGCAACAGCTGTTCAAGAAGACAGAATTCCGCTTGGCCAGGGTCAGCTAGACGACAGAGATACTCGTACATTTGGTGGGTTTACCTTGACCAAGGCTGCTCGCCCATTGTATCAAAGCATCTGCCAACGATGTCTCCATGTATGTGACCGATACCTCGGCCTTCTTCACGTTAATAACCTGCTCCGCATTCTGAAATGGTGCGTGCTTGGGGTTCAAAACACGAAATTGGGGAACAGTGACGATAGGAAGAATATTACGTACAATGAACAAGAATATACACTCAGGAGGGTCTAGAATGGAGTGCAGTGCTTGCTGTAGCGCGGTGATCTGGCGTAGATCACAACCCACGAGGTGGTAATTCCTGCTCCGCAACAACAGATTTGGATACAGCTCATCCTCCTCAGCGTGGACTTCTTGTAGTTCCGAGGTCAGCTCCGGCGTTTGAAGGATAACCTGACGTTTCCGCTGGGCCAGCTCTGGGAAGTCAATGTCCAAGAAGACGGCCTGGGATGAGCTGCAATGGTCTGGGTAGCGAGTCCAGCACTGCCAGGGCACAACATCACTAGCGCGTCGATTAGCTCCCTGGAGGCAGTACATACGAAGGTCATGACCAGTACCAGAAATCATCCACCTCAAAGCCTACGGCCCCCTAGCCCTGGCATGGGAAGGTCCTACAGCGGATCACCAGGAATGTACCCGAGATCCGACCAGCAACCAACATCACGTGTCAGTTCGTGGTCGTGACACAACCGGGGTTGGTTGTGTCCGATCGAAGACTGTCGGTGATAGGGCGGACCAATGGGTTGTGGGTTGTTGGCAAGTGAGTGGGTGGTTGCTGGCTTGTATGGGCGTAGTGAATGTGCGTGTAGGGAGACAGTGGGAGTAAGCGAGAGCGAGACAGCAGCAAAGCTCACCTTCCACAGCCTAGATTCACAATGATCTTCCTCTTCTCTGACGGCTGTTTGAGGAAATCACGCAAGGTCACATCTATAACATGGATTCGGAAATGATAACCTCTGTTGATGAGCGGGGCTCTTCGCTGGAACTTCTTGACGAAGAAGCGGAAAAAATGCGGCTCATCTGGATAGTAGAGACGCTCAACACTTCGTTTTGAGACGATGCTGCTGTTGTTGGTCTGGTGAGAACAGTACGGTCAGTTCTGGCAAATCTTACACAAGTATTGGCATACAATAGTATACAATCACAGTGAAAAACGAAAACGCAAAGGATGCAGGGCATAGTGCAAGGCCGGGGAGGTGGGTAGAGGGCGGACTGACACTCATCACTAGGTCATCCTGAGCTGATGATCGTTGGGGATGAGACCCGGAAATGGCTGAGTTTCGGCCATTGTCCTTGTGAGGGCTCATTGCGAAGAAGAACGAGCTGCAGGAGCGGCTGAAAGAGTGTTGAAAGTTGGTGAAGACACCACTAGTTTTTCGTGTACAGCAGAGATTATTCTGGCTTAAATCCAACCACAGTCTGGTTAGTGTTGTGCTGGCGGGATCCAAGCGAGGCCCGTCACATTGGTACTCAAGGTGGTCCGAACACTTTGATATAATGTAAACGAATACTGTATTGCTTATAGCAAGCCATGGGCCACCCATTGGTCTCCAGATGCCCTATGTGTGAATGATCCATATTCTTCCAGATAGCAGCAGAGGTTGGACTCCGATAGGGAGATAAGTAAGTACCTAGGTACCATAGCTAAGTACTTCCCTGCCCGAGGCCCTCAAAGCCTGGGCCCCACCTGGCCCAAGCTTCTGGAGCTTCCCCATTCCGAGGTACCTCCAGCCAGGTGCATCCTCAGCACAAGCTATGTGCAGCTATACTCCCTGCCTCGTACCTGGGGGTCTGTACAGGTTCAGGTCTGCTGCTGTGATGGGTCAGGTGCGCCCCTAAGTCCCTCCTTACCGTCGTCGTGACAGTTGACGGACGACGGCTCCCCATAGCCTCGCTCCCGTCCCCATTTTTGTCAGACACCTCCCTCACCAGTCCGTCTTCTAATCCCAGAGCCACCAAGCCGAGCAACTTGCTGTCACCCACTGTTGCTTACCTGGTTGCCTGTCGACATAGGCCAAGCTCGTCCTTCGAAACGGAACCTCAAGCCCAAGCTCCGCGTACTATCGATCCGCCTCTCGGGACACGACCCTGACTTCTTCAACGACCACGTGTACTGGTCGAAGACAAGCTCAGCACTCGCCTTTCTCCCTTTCTACCTCAACCAGCCTCGTCTGCTCCGGCGCCTCGGCTTCAGGGCCGGCATGTCGCGGTCTCGGCCTCGGTTCTGGTCCTGGTCTTGGTCCTGAATAGCTTCACGTTCCCGGGTCCGCCTCCTCCAACGACGCCTCCCGGCCCCTCGCAGCGCACTGCCATCATGGCTTCCGCAAATCTCAACTTCATTACCTTCAACCAGGATCACAGCTGCCTGGCTGTTGGTCAGTGCCCGGCTCCCATGCCTACTGCCAGTTTTCGGGTGCCGCCATCTGCCGCCAGGCGGTTACCTCTCCCCTACTTGTGTGGCTAACTCTTCTCGCCCCAGGCACCTCGAAAGGCTTCCGAATCTACCACACCGACCCCTTCTCCAAGATATTCAGCAGCGATGACGGCAATGTCTCCATCATCGAAATGCTCTTCTCCACCTCCCTTGTCGCCCTGGTCCTATCTCCACGACATCTCATCATCCAGAACACAAAGGTGCTTGGCCCTTGAACTCATCTTCCCGTGGCCAGTCTGGCTGACTTCCCTCTAGAGGGCTTCAGTGATATGCGAGCTTACGTTCCGCTCTGCCGTTCTTGCTGTCCGTCTGAACCGCCGTCGCCTGGCCGTTATCCTTGAGGAGGAGATATATCTTTACGATATCGCCAACATGACCTTGCTCTACGTCATTACAACCTCTCCGAACCCGACCGCCATTTGCGCACTCTCGCCCTCGTCCGAAAACTGCTACATCGCCTACCCCTTACCGAAGCCCAGGGAAGACACGGGTGAGAGGCGCCCAGCCCACGCGCCCCCTCTCTCCACCTACGTGCCTCCCACCTCTGGCGAGGTTCTGATCTTTGACACGATAACGCTCAAGGCCGTCAATGTCATTGAGGCTCACCGATCTCCCCTCTCGTGCATTGCCCTCAACAGTGACGGCACCTTGCTGGCCACCGCATCCGAGACGGGCACTATCATTCGTGTCTTCTCAGTACCCCGCGGCCAGAAGCTGTACCAGTTCCGCCGCGGCACCTATCCCTCCACAATCTACAGCATGTCGTTCAATTTGAGCTCTACCTTGCTCTGTGTCTCCTCGACATCTGACACTGTGCATATATTCCGGCTATCCAGTCCTGGCCCCCACGGCGGGGCCAGTGCAAGCGGGCCTACGAGCGCCGCAGAAGCCGCAGAACAGACTCCATCGCCCCGTGCGGATCGCTGGTCCCGGTCGCGGTCCCGAAGCTACGACAGTGGCAACGACTCCCCTGGCAGCGCAACAGGGTCACCGCGCAGCGATGCGGCTGAGCTCGCAGGATCCCCAGCCAACAATGGCGCCGGCGCGACTAGCAACCCGGCAAACCGTCGGCAGAGTGGCTCTTTCAGCAGCATGTTGCGGCGGTCTTCCCAGCTGATGGGCCGTAGCGTGGCCGGCGTCGTTGGATCATACCTCCCGCAGACAGTGACAGAGATGTGGGAGCCGCTGCGTGATTTCGCCTACATAAAGTTGCCCAAGGTGTCTTCGGCCACGTCCCCGAACAAGGCGCCAGCCAGCACTGGGCCTGCGGGGCTGATGTTCCCCAACGGGCCCTTACGGAGTGTTGTGGCAATGAGCAGCAGCAGCCCCCAGGTTATGGTCGTGACTAGTGATGGCGGGTTCTATGTTTTCAATATTGACATGGAACACGGCGGCGAAGGATACCTCGTCCGCCAATTCTCGTAAGTTTCGCAGCTCTTCCCCACCCCGCCCCCGCCCCCACCAACCTTTATCCGATTTAGGGTCCTCATGGTGTTCATATGGGCCCAGTGTGGAGTGGAGGTGGTCGAGGAACAAGTCAAATCATTGGTCAAGCAGCTGACCTTGTTCAACCTTGGCAGAGTTCTCGAGGGGGATGACAAGCTGGACGCATCCTTCAACCCGTGAGTTTCTCCGCGATGACTTGGTAAAGCGGTGGCGTCTTTTATGAAGCAGACGGCTTGTTTTTCGACCTGTTTTACAACATCCAGCAAGTGGCTCCTTTGAACTTTCAGGGACCGGCGTCGTGGGCGAGGCGGTGGGACAAAGGCGTTACTCAAGGTCGCTATTTCAGAGATACTCCTTCACCAGCCTGTGCTGTCTGCTTCTCTGCACCAGCGCACTCCTCGATGGTAACGGCGAGGCTAAGCAAATCATCCGATGCGCTACACACGCCGCCAGGCTGCGCCAGTTGATGCAGCCCGGGCAGCTAATGAAGCGTTGCTGAACTGGGTCTGCACTATGCACTTTCGGCCAGGAATAGCACTCGGTAAATCTCCAACAGGCATTGCCCCAAGTGAAAGCAGTTCCAACGCTAGAAAGACCGTCCAATGTACGGACGAGATGATAACATGATATACATCGGCCCATGTACTCCTCCATCCAGTCCCCACTCGAGGAATTCTGCCCAACCCGGAGTGGTAGACTCTGACCAGTGTCGTGTGTATGTCCTCAAATGGTATATTCCCACTGCACCGTGTTAAAGCCAGCTCGCCCACAACAAATCCCTCCCATCCGTGAAGCCCCTGGTTTTCCGCGGAGTGAGCATGAGCACAGGAGCCATCCCTTGCGAACCGAAATAAAAAGACGAGGCTGAGAAAAGAAAGACCAGGGGTGGGAAAGGACCATGAGAAAACGAAAATACGAGGAAAACCAAAAGGCCTTGACCCCGAGCCGTCTGTATGCTTTTCAAGCAAATACGTGAATATTATCTCCCAGTTTCCGTCATAAATCGTCAAAGTCGTTTCTTAGATGTGCTCCTTGCCGTGCCAGGCAGTTTGAGGGCCTCCGACTCATCTCGCATACGGCCTGTTCATCAAGGCAATTTCCCTCGCAATCTCGGCCCACTCAAGCTCTCGCTTGATGCCCAAGCGCGCGGATGTTGTTGTTTTGTCTGCATGCTTCCTCCGCTGTAGTGTCTCTTCCCATTTGAGCAGTTCGTAGGCGAACCTCAGATGTGGCTGTATGATGACATTTAGCCGCCGAGCCCGGACAAAACAGTATGCCCGGGGGAACGAGAGATCCATAGCTCGCATAACCTCTGCAATACATATGGTCGCGCTCCGAGAAACACCGACCCTGCAATGCACGAGTGTCGCTGTTCCGTTCCTTCGGCCCCGATCTGTCAAGCTCTTGTCAGCTGGTTTCTGTGGCGCTCACACTATGGCTCACACGAAGGAGCACCGCAAGCTTACCGATGAACTCGAGACATCTTTCGAACTCCTCCGTAAGAGGGTCTATTCCATTATCCTGGACACCTTGCACCAGGCAGACGTTCTCGGGCCCCCACTTCTCCAGCTCGCCGTCCCGCCACATTGTCGTCTCCCCAACGCTAAGGATCTGCTTGATCCCCAAGGCTTTCAGGAGGTCGGGGTTGTTGGCGTGACCAAGATTCCCCAGGTACATGTAGTCCAACACACGGCTCGGGAATGAGCCGTCGATTCCGGGCAGCCAGTCGGGCTCTTCCGCGGCCAGAGATTGTATCTCAGGCGGGCTCCTGTCGGCGAGAGTAGGTGACTGGGATAGTAGGCGAGGGGCGATGGCCGTGAGCAGGGAGACGTCTGCCGGGTAAGCGAAGAAGTTTCGACCGAGCGCGGTGTGCAAATTCAGCCACGCATCCGGGACAGAGCGGCCGGTGCTGTAGCTGTAGTAGGCGATGCCGAGCATGGTTGACTCGGTGTAACCGTCACCGCAGTGGATGAGGACCTTCTGGGGCGGCACCTGGTACGGGGATGGTCTCGCGTCCCCAGACATGATGGCGTCCCCGTCCTCGTCGTGGCCGGCAGCCGCAGGGTAGGTTCCATGAGCCAGGTGATAGATCCACTTGCACGTCTCGATGATGCCGTCGGCCTCAGCATGAGACCACGAGGACGGCAGGATGCTACCCGAGGAGGGGAAGTCGAGGGAGTGGGGCGGCGCGCCGGCTCCGGCAGCCGAGCCCTCAGCGATGGCCTGGAGGGCGGCAGGGTGAAGACGGCCCATGTCGCTACACTCAATGTGGATGTCGAAGGAGCCGTCGTCATCGGAGCCCCGATCCAGGGTAGGGCCCATCCAGACGTTGTGGGAGATGGGGCTGGGCTTGGTCATGGCGAACATCTCCTTGCGCTCCTGGTGGACAAAGTCGATGACATTGCCTGTCAAAAGGCCGGCCGAGTCGACGGCGACCAGGTCCGGGTGGCCTTCCTCAAAGTCCTCAAAGGGGCATACGCAGACGAAGGTGTTGTAGGTGGGGATGGGGTGGCCCTGGGCCTCGTGCCTTTCGCGCCACCTGAGCTGTGCGGCGGCAATGTCGCAGGCCATCTTGCGGGTAACCAGGGGGTCGTCGCCGTAGACAACGATGTCCGAGGTCATGGCGGACTTTGCGGCCTGGATCTGGAAATTCCTGACGGAGAAGCCCTCCTTGGGGTCAACCTCGTGGAATTCGGGCGAGGCGGAGGCACACTGCAGGAACTCGTGGGGGGATATGGCGCCCTTGAGGCGCGAGACAGCCAGGTCGCCATCGGCTTTGACAAGGGTCACGCCGCGCAGGCAACAAGGGGTCCTGCGCAGGGAGCGGCTGCGGGCGGTGAAGAAAGACTGCTGCAGGTGATTGAGGGGGTGCAGGCCATGGAACCAGGGGAAGACCTGCGAGGGCTCGGGCAGGGGCTGGCGGGATGCGTAGTCGAGAGCATGGGCAACATCGGCGACAGACAGCTCATAAAGGGTCAGCGGGCCCGGCTCGAGGCGTACGAAGCGGGTCGGGGGGTGCAGGGCGGACTGGGCACCAGCGTTGTCGTCCTGCTTGCCCGGGGAAGGGGGTGGGGTGCTGGGTTCCTGGCGGGGCACGGGGCCGGGCGGGCACACAGGTATGTGCTTGTTAGGGACGGCGGGCGGGCATTGTTCGGACTGGGGGTTGAGGGTATCGATGGTGAGTGGGGCCGCCAGCGAGGCGATGGCGGATGATGAGGAGCGGTGGGGCGGCAGGGGTCGAGGGAGGGCGATGGTGGCCATCATCTATTTCCACAGGCGAGACGGCAGCCAGAGGCAACGCAGTGTCTGTGGGTCGACGGGCAGCCCTGAAATCCTGTTGAAGGAGGCCAGACGAGGACCTCAAGAGAGAGAAAAGCGCGCGACGTGAGGACGGTGATGAGCAGTCCTGGGTCGCCTTCTGGGGAGGCACGGCACGGCACGGCACGGCACGGCACAGGCCAAAGCGGGATCAGATGGGACCAGATAGAGATTAGAAGATCAAAGGGTGGGCGAGCTGGGTGGAAGCGAGTCAAGCCAGTCTCATGCTCCGGGTCTGGAGAGATGGTTCGCGGGCGGCTGGAGAGTGTCGAGACACAGGCCAGAGAGCTGGACAGACTAGATAGTCATGATACTCATGGGGGTGATAGGCCGGGGGCGGGCGGCGACCGGGTGCCAGAATGGAGACCTGGCGGACTCGGAAGCAGTAAAGGACGGTGGCACGGCACGTGGAGCGGAGTGGAGTGGAGTTCGGAGCCAGGAACGTGAGGATCTTTTGAGAGTAGAGGAGGGGCTGGGCGAGCAGCGAGCAGCGAGCAGCGAGTAGCGAGATGTGACTGATGAGATACGAGATTCGAATTGAAAGATGCGAGATGCAAGATGCAAGATGCGAGGCACGAGGCACGAGGGGCAAGGGGCGAGGAGCCAGAGGCGAAAGATACAGGGCCAGAGATGCGGAGTATGCAGGAGGAGCAACTTGGGAGGCGAGGATTGAGGAGGAGGAGGAGGAGGAGGAGGAGGAGAAGTGACAAGTAGTGTTGTCGTTGAAGTTTCAAGAGGCAGCTGGGCATGGGCAAGGAAGGCCAGCCAAGGGGAGGACAATGCAGGGCACCCAGCTAATTATTTGGGGGAGGGGGTGAGAGGGGGTGGTGCTCTGTCTCTCTCTCTATCTATACGACAAGGCAATTGCTGGGCTTGCAGTAAATAATAACTCATAAACGGAAGACTGGTTGATGAATTAAAGTGCTGATTGATTGGCTATTCTGACTGTTCTACCTGCCTACCTGGCTGTCTTTCTCTCTGAGTGAGTAACTGACTGAAGGACGACAAATGGTGGTTGTTGAAGCTGCCCCAGGGCACAGGGCAGTGGGCTGGGCGGGGCGGGGGAGCGGAGGGGCCTACGGTCGACATGGCTGGGTACCTTAGGTCATGAAGGGTATCGGAGGAGGGTAGACTCTGTCCCGCCGTGCGTAGACCTCAGAACGGACCCCACCATCCCCCAAGGTGCTAGGTCACTAGTGTGACAGACGACGGGCAGGATGGGGCTTAGGGCCTGGGAGGTCTGTGAGTGGACGGGCCCCCCAGGCTGCTGATTGTGCATGCATGCCTGGCCGCCTTGGTGCTCTGCGCCCCTGCCAATAGGGAGGCCGGCTGGGCCACTCGATGCATTCCAGCCGCCTGGACTCGCAGCCGACGAGATAAGGCGGCGCGTGAAGAGAATTGCCAACCTGTCTGCCTGTCTGCCTGTCTGCCTGTCTGCCTGTCTGCCTGTATGCCGGTCCCTCCATATATCTAGCACAGTGCACCTGCACCTCATGTCCAAACAGCCTTGGGTCTGGGGAAATGGGTCCCTGCGGTTTCAACTGTATGTGAACCGTATGGCCTATATGCAGACCGAGTACTCTGCGCAACAATGTAGTGTGGTTCCCAGAAAGTTCTGAGAAGATAAGATAACGGTGGCGGGGCCGTCAAAAACGGGTCTGGACCAGGGTTCACCTGCCATTCCCCACACACGGGCGGCTGACAGTTCTGAATCTGAATGTCTTTGGGCCACTACTCTATTACAAGGAAACATGTAGCCTGAGATATAGTTATTGATATTACTTCGTAGACTCTCATGTTAATCAAGGGAAGGGCATGGAAAATAGAAACAGAAGGGAAAATTAGGAAGAAGGAAACATGAGAGGAAGTCCAGGCTGGCCCCACATAAGCTTCACATAAAACAAGCAAATGGTACGGTGCGGTACGGTGGGGGCTGGCCTGTGCTTCCTGCCCCATGTCTCAATAACTTTGGGACTGCATCTAGCTCCTACTCCGCTCAAGCCACGCGACGATTGTGCCCGGACTAGAATCATTTACAAGACCGATCCATAAGAAGATGTAACTGAGTCCCGCTTGCTTGCTTGCTCATAGAGGTATTCATCTGTGGCAGATCGGTGCCGGGCACATACAGGTTCCTAGGTATATGGGGATAGGTATGGAAATAAGTAGAGGTAGAGGTAGAGGTACAGTAACTATTATTGGATGCTATTGAAAGTACATGATAAGAGTAGGCGTCATGGGAATAGATGTTATGGGTCTAGATATTGTAGATGTGTGTTTTGGGAGTGGGCTGAAGTAGAGCTTCCATGTCAGCCTCACGGTTTCCACCGACGTCATCCTCCTTCCGCCAAAGCTGCCCCCTGCATTTGCCCATGTTGTGCACTCTGTTAACATTGACCATGTCCAACAAGACACGCCGCCTTACCGCGCACTCCTCTTCTCGGGTGTATCCCTGATAGGGCTGCTGACCGCGTTCCGCTCTTGACTGCCGGCCAGCATACCGGACTGTGGTTGTTTAGCGGGCGGGTTGTGACGTGGCCGAGGCGCGAACGGTGACGCGACATCTCCAGCCGGGCCTCTTCCCTTCTGGCCTTCACTCCTCCCGACATCGTGTCTGTTCATCCCGGTGGCCCTTTTTGTCGCTCATCTCTGCATAATGTCGCTGCGTTACGACTACCCGCCCTCCTAGATCCGCCCCTGTGCCGTCTGTCTCCGTCCGCCCCGTCAGCGCCAAACAAGCAAGCGTGCATCATGAGTAGGGCCCCCCACCAAGTCTGCACTCTCGGATCTGCGTTTCGTCCGTTCTTACTGAAGCTGACGGCGCCTATATTGTATTCAGCCCGGGAACACGCCTAGCTTCAGAACCATCTCAACCTCGTCATGGACACTGCTCACCAACAACATCATACATACGGCCCCGACTGTCGCCTGGCTCCTGTGGCCGAACCCAGCCCCGGAAGTCCCCTCCTGGCTGGCATCCCTCCAATAAACGCTCAGTTCTTCTATCATAGCCTCATGCCAATCGATGACCCCCTCTCTACTGCTACTGCCACAGCCACCACCACCACCGCTGACGGCCGGCCCGCAAAGGGCGTCCTGAGACCCTTCTCCCACGCCGACAACAACGCCCTCGAGGCTGCCTGGCTGAGTCTCGCCGACGACGACTACAGGCACAACCACGATGTCTCTCTCAAGAACCAGCAACCTGGTCCTGCCCTAGCCGCCAACAACGCCCGCAAGCTGGACGCCGTCGTCGACCATCTCATCCGTACCCACAAGGAGAAGCACTCCCACGACACTCGTGCCCCTCCACTCGAGGCCCGTCTGGAGTCCCTGGCAGGCTCAGACCTAGGCGTATGCTGCCAAGAGCTCCTGATCGATGCCTCCAATAGGCTCCGCGAGGTCTTTTGCGAGGTTTCGAGGGACAGGCAGCCATCGCTGAGCCAGAAACATGTCGTCGCCAAGGTCATGTCTGTAATCGAGGAGGGCCGACCCAGTCCCGCTACCGCCACTGCTCTGCCGATTGCAATGCCTTCCATGCCTGCTTCGTCTCCCCGGGCTGATACCTTCGTCTCGCCCGCCCTATCCACCTCGGCGAGGGGCCGCGCTTCGTCCCTTGCCTCAAACCCGGCCGCCAGCCGCTCAGCGTCTATCGGGGGTGGCGCCAGAGCAGCCCACTTCGGCACACCGCCCCACCTCGAAAAATCAGCCCTCAGACTACGTCCCGCTCATCCCCAGGTCACTGACGGCATATCGGGGCGACCCTTCGTCAGGGTGGGAGAACCTGACGCCGAGGCTGCGCCAGAGGCCGGCCAGCTTCGCGAGTCCCACACCGATGTTCCCAGAGCCAATGCCACGCACGAGCAACATTCACACGCCATCGAGGCCCAACAAGACAGCCCGCTGGTTCCTCCAGGCGGGATGCCTGACGTCGAACTCGAGCCCCGCGTCGTTCAAGTTCCGGTGGGTCTGTCGAGATTGCACGAGGTCTCCCTACCGATCCTGCAAATGAAGCCCATATACTGGTCTCCCATAAACGACATTTCAATTGTCTCCAGGTCGACTTGGTTCTACCGGTACGTTAATCCTTGTTGACTCTGGGCAGCTTGGTCTACGGACGGTTCATACCGATTTGTGCTTCTCCAAGACTTCCTGACCTACCCAAAATCTGTCGTCGTGGCGATGTCGTAACTGGCCTTGCCACTTTGTGCTACTACCGCTCGATCTTCCCATTGCGCTGGGCCTTGAGAAGCGCTGCCCCGTCAGACGTCATTCACTGGGGTTTCAGGCGTGCTGGGAAACCTTATGCGCGCGATTCAAAGGCTCTGCCTGTGCAAGATTTTGACCCCGTGCGCCATCCGCCGTATGATAGATCTTGGCGTGGCTAATAAGTGTATTTTACCTCCAGCGATACAATGGTTCCTGTCGAGCCCAGCGTTGCAAATCAGCTGGAGGCAGGCTATCGAGAGCTGCGAGCCTTCAGCCAGGAATGGCAAGAGGAGCTTCGTTGCGCCATCGAAGTCGGTGCTTTGGGCGAGGAGAAAGTAACTTTCCCGCTGTGGCCTGAAACGGCTACTGCTGTTGATGCAAAGAAAGAAAGCCAACGGCTATCCATCGCATCTGACCCATTCTGTGCCGCAAGATGCTTCCGGGGAGAAGCGGCCGCCGGAGGAACTCTCGAGCCTGTGAACGCGAGACAGGACGAGTCTGTTGAGAACCCGGTGCAGGAGCGGCGCTACCCATCCCATCATGTTCTTTACAGAAACGAGACAGAGGCATTTCTGTTGAAACCAAGTTTGAAGCCGTCTGCCTACTACGGGAGACGGCCGCTCCAGAAGATTGTGAGAGGCTTGACTGTCGGGATCCCCGTCATCAGAGGCTTCGACCGAGATAGTTGGCAGGAGCTGCACGAGAAGAAAAAACAAGCTCGCAGGGGAGAGCCCCAGCAATCCGTCGAGACCGAAGCTTCGAGTCCAGTGAAATGCCCCGGGTGCAAGGCCGAGGAAGAGCGCGGACAGGTCACAGACCTTGTACTTGTCGCCCACGGGATTGGCCAGAAGTTTGCCGAACGGGTGGAAAGCTTCCACTTCACCCATGCTATCACAGCATTCCGCCGCTCAATAAACATCGAGCTTCGAAACCCGGGGGTCAAGTCAGTTCTGCGCGAGGGCCACAACGGCATCATGGTTCTTCCCGTGAACTGGAGGCATCATCTTTCTTTCGAGGACGGGGGGCCTATGACTGACGCGGACAAGGCGACCTCGGCATCTGACAATTTTGGTCTAAAGGATATCGAGCCCAAAACGATCCCTGCCGTGAGGAGCCTGATATCAGATGTCATGTTCGATATCCCATTTTACATGTCCCATCACAAGCCTAAAATGATATCCGCGCTTGTCACCGAGGCAAATCGCGTTTACCGACTGTGGTGCCGCAATAATCCAGACTTCAGCCGCAGAGGGAGGGTCCACCTTATCGCTCACTCCCTCGGAAGTGTAATGGTAATGTTTCCCCTGCTCTACTCTTCCTGTTCACTTCAGGCCCCCGTCAGCAGTCCTGAAGGGTGGAGTTTTGCTTTGCCTGGGGCATACATGCCTACGAAGTTCTCGAACTGTGCTCTGTTCCAGAGTGTCTTGTTCAAGCGATCCTTGGTCACCGCCCTTGACACCAGCTCAGGCAACCCATCAGGACATATTCGAGCACGGGTGCGCAGACTGCTAACAGAGAAAAAATGCAGGCGCTCGATGTGCTCTCTAGGCAGCCGACTGTTCCACCACCTTTTAATCTGGACACGCCGGGGCCCGAGTCGCAATTTTTTGAGTTTGATACAACCAACTTGTTCCTCTTGGGCAGTCCAGCTGGCTTCTTCCTCCTTCTCGAGCGTGGTAGTCTCACGCCTCGAAAGGGACGGGAAAAACCAGGGGCAGAAGCAGTCGTAAGTTTTTTCGCTGTCTTTCCCAACCATGGTACTTTTCCTTCAGGTGCCTTGAGCCCACATGACCACGTTTGTGCCCGCTGGAGATACTCACTCATCACAACACTCCACAAGTGATCCGCGGTGTTCATGATGTTGCCATGAGCTGCAGCTGACGGCCGGATTTTTGTTCACCGAGCGACGTAGCCATCCTGTCCCTGTATCTGGAATCTGGGTAGCATATGACTAAGCATAAGTTCCATAGGATACGGTTGCGAAAGACGTGGTGCGGGATGAGGGCGTATTTGGCTGTCTCTCAGTTGACAACATCTACAACATTTTAGCCAAAGAAGACCCTATAGCCTACCTCCTTAATGGTACCATCGACCCGATGTACGCGGAGAACTTGAGGGTCGCACACGTACCAAGCACGGCGAGCTCCTGGTTCTCGTCGATCCGCGGCCTCGTGAAACCTGTCGCCGCGCCCCCGACGTCCGAGCTACCCCCAGCGCTTGTCAAGCCGCCAACAACCCGGCTTCCATCTCAGCTCGAGCTGGAGGTGCACGACTTTACACGCGAGGAAATCGCAGAGAGGAAGGCATTCTTGCTTAATGATAATGGGCAGGTTGATTATTACCTGCGCTCCGGGACCGGCCCCCTGGAGCTCCAGTACCTCAACATGCTCAGTGCGCACACTAGCTACTGGACGAACAACGATCTGATTCGTTTGCTGTGCATGGAGATTGGCCGTGAACCCGGGAGGACAAACACGTTGCCGGCCTTGCGGGCTCTGAAACTGACAAGAAGGGATCGGCTCAAGAAACAATAAGGAGGGCAGAGATTTGCGGGGCAAGAGATGGAGGGTATAGAGGTACCTTCAGAGTCCACCACACACAGCCAATTTATATCAATACACAGAAACGGAGGGTACACACCCAAGATCTAGTGCTATAATACCTACTTTAATAATGCCCACTGCTAAGAATCTCATAATCCCCACTTATAGAAATCCAAATCACCCAGACCTACGGAGTACACTCCGAATACCTGCACCTTGTGTATACTGAGTGGATCACACCTGCCCGAATATGTAAGGTAGCTATTACTAGTGCAATGTGATTGAAAAATGCGATTTGGGTGGGAAAGTTCTACATGATGGGGGTTGTTATACCTCTAAACCCTCTTGTCAATACTCTACAAACCTCCCTTCATAACAAGAGTAAGTCATAGAGCACCTTCGCATATCAATATCCTCCTCACGAGGAGGGCGTAGTTGTAGATTTCTTTCTCGTCTACCAGTGCGGAGTGTGGGAACAGGGCGTGGGGCGGAAGTGAGATGGGAAACGAGAATTTTGAATACGCTGATTGACATGGCCTCACCACGTTAGGTTGCGCCTTTGGTTCGTCATGATTGTGCCAGCAGGCAGGCCTGAGAGCTGTCTCAATCGCAACTACATGCAAGTATCAGGTGCATCTGGCAGAGCTATTAGAATTTACGACGCCAAGATGAGCCTGGATCGCCGGCATGCCCGCTGCTCAAACTGCAGGCTACGTGGTCCGGTTACATGCCGTTGTCAAGCTCCATCATGCCATCATCCATATCGTCGTCCATGTAGTTGTCGGAATCGCCTGCCGCCTGCGTGTCCCGATGCAGCCCGCTGTTCCCGTTGACTTGCGCGTCTTGCAGTTCCTGTATGCGCTGCTCATCCAGCTCTTCCTGGTGCCTTTTGAGATCGGCGTAGCTCCACGTACTGATTCCCTCCTGGTCCTTTGCCCGGAAGGGTTGCGCCATGCCTCTCAAGAACCGTCTTGCGCTGCTAACAGCCATGTCTGTACTCAGATTGCTGTCGGCATCAAGAAGTGCCTGGTTGATCCACTTGGGAAGCTGCGTGCGCTTCTTTTGGAATCGTCTGTCTGCCAACACCATGATGCCATAGTCATCCTTGCCTCGTAGCACTCGTCCCAGGCACTGTGCCGCGTGGCGCATGGCGTCGAATGAAAGGAAGTCGTTCTCGCGTATGCGGTACGTCTCCCGGAGGAATTCAAGACGAGCCTTGAGGATACGGGATTCTGTGTACTGGAATGGGACACCAATACACAGCACCGTGCGTCCGTACTGGTGATCAAAGTCGATCCCTTCCGAAACCTTGCCACGGGCGACGCATAGCAGAACGGCACCCCGGCCATTGCAGCATGCAGTCCGGTAGGTTTCGAGAGCCAGGGAGGTCTCCTGGGCATCAGGCGTCTCAACAAGGATAAGTTTATACTTCCACACCTCGTTGAGGATTCCCATGCCCTGCCACATACTGATGATGGACTCCATGTACAGGTAGGAGGGGAAGAAGACAACCAGGCCGTCCGGCGTAATTTTCGCGAATTCGGTCAGGAGGTTCCCGTAGTTGCGCACTACACTCGGCTCGTTGCGCACTTGGAAGCTCGTAGAAATGGCAGCCTGGTCACTGCCACGTGTGACAATCATGGGCAGGAAGGACTTGCGCGCCAGTGTCATGCTGTAGGACTCCTGGACCACCGTGGAAAACCCGAGCATTTTTGGGTATATCTCAAGGGGCGATATTGTCCCAGATGTGATGACGACAGAAGAAAAACGTTCAAAAACCGGCTTGATAGCGATGGCTGCGTCCAGGCACGTGAAGTGCAGAATGGGATTGGGTACTTCAGCTGTGTCAGACTCGTATGGTTCCAGGATGAGAAGGAATCCCTTCTCGTACGTGGCGACCAAGGTCGCAAATGTTGCCACCTCCTGCAGGGGTTGATAATCCTCGATATTGGTGAGCTCGAGCGTGCGCACCAGGGATGTCAGACGCTCGGCACAGAACCTCAACGGCTTCTTTTCGATGAATGTGTACTCTTTCAGGTGTGACAAGAAGGAAGGAGGCGTCTCCGAGATGACTTGCCTGACCTTCATGCGTGTCTTGAGGTACTCTATGAAGCGCCTAAGGAAGGCCACGAAGTGCTCCGCCCTCCTGATGTTTCCCGGGACAGCCTCCTTGAGCAAGTCCTCTGGAAGCACCGGGTTCGCCATGAGGGTGCCTTCATCGCGGGCCTCGTCGGCATCCCTCAAGCCTTCTACTAGCTTCTGGTACTCATTCTCGAGGGCCTTCTGGTCGGTCTCTCGCATCTCGGAGATCTTCCTCTCGAGGTTCTGTGCGCCGCGAGTGGCTTTCCTTAGCGAATCCTCGGTGATGTCGGTACTGAGGGATTCGATGCAGACATTGTCGATATTGTGGGCCTCGTCAAACACAACAATGCAGTCCTTGGACAAGTCCTTCGAGACTCGCTCTGCAATCTTGGGATCTAGCAGATAATGATAGGAGTAGATGATGACATTGCAAAATTGCATCTTAATGATGATAGGTCAGTATTACCGAAAGTCGGGGCTCTTTGGGGAGGGGAGAGGGGCTGCGCCAGGGCTCACCATGCGACGAGCTGTGAAGTAGGGGCACTGCTTGTGTTGCTCGCCATAGCGGAGAAGGCTCTCAAATGTCCACACGCCATTCGGTATCAGGTTGTGGGGCTCGAGAAGATCCAGATTCTATGCTTGTCAGCAGAGAAAAGAGCGGCAGGGTAGTGAGTTGGAGTACATCATGATAGACGCAGAGATCTACATCTTCACCGCGTTCCTTTTTCTCCTTGATAAATCCAGCTGTCAAGCTACGACACCGGGCATCGACGACGGCGCCGCTCTTCTCACGCTTGACCGAGGGGTGGAGGCAAAGGTTCTTGCGACTTGACAAGCCGACTGCCCTGAACTCCTCCTCATAACCCAGCTGCTCGGTGCGGTACTTCATCAGGGCCTTCAGTTCGGCCAGTGCCTTCTCGATCTCGGACATGGTACCTAGCCAACATGACTATCGTCAGGAGGGCGGGCCGATGTTGCGAGAGGGAGGAGGCCGTCACGGGTAAATGTGCTTACGGGAGCAATATATCAGCTTCCGCTTCTCTGGATAGTACTGCTGGTAGGCAACAATGAGCGAAAGCAGCGAAACTGTCTTTCCGGTGCCCGAGGGCATCTCCAAGACGGAGTGGCCACCAGCATCCAGGGTTTCTATCCAAGAAGGTCAGTAGAGGGTCCTGGTCCGGCGGGGCATGCTCAAAGGAGGTAGTGCCCACTTTTAAGGTCGCACATGTAGCTGAATTTAAGTGCGAAAGGTCAGCGGTGAGACGGAATACCACGGACACGATGGCCATCGGCAACTCACGCATATTGCTCTGTGAAATGCAAGTCAGTAGGGTGGCAAGTTGGCGAGGACAGGGGCACGTACCAGGATAGATGCGAGGGTACGGAAAGAGAACAGGCAAATCACTATATTGTCATGTCAGTACGGATGATTAGGCCGGGAGGAGAGAGAGGCAAGCCCTCGCAGGGCCGGGCGCGTACTCGATGTTGAACCTCATGGCGGGCGCGTTGTTGGGCCTCTCAGCCGCCCAAGCCAAAGAAAAAGGAGTATCAAATCTGCAAAAAGCGCAGTTCAAGAAGCCGGAGCAGCTGTGGCGGGTCGGCCCTGCAACTTGGTGTGTTGGTGAGGACGACAACCCGCGTGCTCGATCTCAAGCTTCCTGACTCAAGGCAACGGAGGGCACGGGAAAGAGGCCAAAGTGCGGGACCCGAAAGGTCCTGGACCCTGTGAGAGGCCTTGATACTTGGAGCCAGTCAATATGCCGCCAGTTCTAGAGTTGGTCTGGGCGTTGGTGGTGGTGTTGGCTGGGTTGTTTCTTGGCGTGGACATGGGCGTTGATTTTGGATGACGAAGCCGACGTCGACGAGGTAGTCGTCAGTCTATCCGCGCTTGCAGCCTGGCAGGGCAGTTGGAGCGTTTGAAATGACACTGTCCGCCCTCGCGCTGTCACGTGCGCAGGCATCCACGGTGCCGATACGGCTCAGAGCACCTGTGCCACCTGCGGGCCTACCAGTAGGCAGGCGATCGATCCATCTTCATGTCTCGTGTCTTGGTTCTTGGTTTCTTGCCTCATGTCTTCGTCTTCGTTGATCAATCCGTCCGCCTCCACAACCGCTGCCGATCCTATTCCGCCCGTGTCTTGGTCAATCTCTTGTTCAACGAACCTGCCCAACCTTGCAAGCCCCGACTCCCGACTGGTACTTTTAGGCCGGCCTGTTGGTTCTATAATAAGACGGGCGGACCCAACAACAAGCAGCCAACTGCCCATCACCAACGCCTGAGGCACAACTTACCACCTACCAGCTACCACCAGCATTGCCATTGCCATTTTTATCATGCAGCGTGCCATCGGCTCTCCTCATGCACACGAGAGGGCCCATTGGAGGAGCCATGGAAACTCTCGCATCAAGCAGCGTGTCGGCTGCATGCGTGCACCCTCCCACCATTCCACCATCCCAGCATGCCACCATGGGCAGCATGTCACCGTGCCACCGGTGAATGTTGCTGTCCTTTTCGACTCCCGCGTCCCGCGATGCTGTTCTCTGCCTCCCGAGGTCCTTGGCCTCCAGGCCACAGCAGCGTCGGCGTGGGCGATAAAATTCTGACCAGGTGCTACCGGTAGTGACTGGACTCGCCCGCGCCGACCGGTTAGGAGGAGCATGATGGCTGATTGCCAGGCGGTACTCACCCCCGCGTGGGCTGACCGTTGATTTGCTTGCATCTGGCCATCGGAACGCCTCGAGCCGCCACTCGATGGAGATGAGCGGCTGCGCGTCTACCACCTTCGCCGCGCCGCAACCATGCGCCACGAGACGATGCGGCGCGGCGCGGCTGCTGGGCTGACTTCGCCTGGGATCTACAGACCCCACAGTTGGTGTGCCGAGGAGCGCGATACAGGGCAGTCACCAGCCATGTCGCTGGATACTTGTGCTCTCTCCTGACTGACTTTGCACGCCTGTGCTCCTCCGGTGCTCCTCCAGTGCTGTGCTATGATCTGCTATGCTGCACTTTGGCACCTTTTGCGTGGGTGCTCAAGAAGCGCTGCTCCTCACATGCACACACATCATTTTTTGCACGCCTGCCGCTCCGCACACACCGCGAGCCGCGATGTTGATAGGCAGGCAGGCAATTAGGCACAGTGCAGACCAAGACATGGCCGCGCCTGTGGCCAGGGCGCCTTTGCACTCGTCTTGCTCTCCCTGCGTGTAGTATTCACTTTCTACCTTGGCTCCACGGGCACTGTCCGTTCAAGACTCGTGCGATCCACCCGGCTGCGTTGCCGCGGCACTCGAGTCCACGCAGCGTCGACCCTGGTTCGCTCTTGAGCGGTCCAGCCAACAGGTCAAATGGCCATATGCAAGCATCAACCAACATGTCCATCCTGCCACGCTCTTCACTTACCAACCAGCCGGTTCTCTGCCATCATTCGCTGCGCCGAGACTCGGTGGCAACCTCATCTCCCTGTGCAGACGGACCTGTGGGCGCCGATCGGACCAGAGCGTGCCTCAGTTATTCACAGTCAGTCAGTCAGTGCCCACGCAATCCCGTCGTTGCGATTTTGAGGACGGCCCATCTGAGGCGGCTTCTACTTAGTAAGTAGTCTACCATGGCGGTATTCCAGCGAGTCTTCCCAGGGTCTCGCCCTGTCGATGACGGCAGCGGCTTTGGCTCAACGTCCTCCCCGGCTGGCCCGCTGTTTCGATGGCATGACCCATCTTGTCAGCCTTCCTCAGTCGCTTCCCCATCAGCAATACCACGGGCCGTTGGCACTAGGCCCACTAGACAAAGATGGTTCCGCACCCATAACACACCCCCGGCCAAGAGGCAAGCACGTCGCTACTGTACAGTGCAAGTCTGCCGCACACATGCCTATCCAAGCAGGATGTACTTCCTGTTGAAAACGCAGCATGTCTCCTGATCGTTTACCGGCTAATGACACTGGATATGTAGAACGAGTGCGATGCTACGACGTAGGCGTCCAAGGCGTCTTACTCCGTACATGCGCCAGTCAACAGCCGTGCTGTTGATTTGCAGCTGCTTCTCTGCACCGTGCACTCGGTCCCTTGTGCCTGGTGCTATGCCCTATCGCGCTGGGCTAGGCTCAGTTCGGACAAGACGGCTTTTGCCCGTGGGGTCGAATGCAACAGCGTTTTCAATTTAGATCGAATCCTTCTCACTCGTCTACTGGGTGTAGTCCGCAAAAGATCCCTGCCAGGGCGTATGGGTCGCTCGAAATAGTCTCGAGTGCTTCTCAGCTCCCCTTTGGCCCCACCACCGAAGAAGTCGCCAGTCTCACTCGCATCCGGTTGCGCCTTGTGCTGTGCTGCGCTGACCGTTGATGGACTGTACAGGACCCAGTCGCGAGTTACCCGGCAAACAACACATCCACGGTGCCATAGGGCTACTTTTAGCTCAGCCGTGCTTCGGCTTCAACTCCAGCTCCTGCGTCTGCGTCTGCGTCTGCGTCTGCGTCTGCGTCTGCGTCTGCGTCTGCGTCTGCGTCTGCGTCTGCGTCTGCGTCTGCGTCTGCGCGTGCTGCTGCAGATGCTGCAGGTGTAGACGCAGATGCACCTGCGCCCGCACCCGCACCCGCACCCGCACCCGGCGTCTGCGAGTGCAACCACTCCAGCCTGCTCCCGCGCCGCGTGCGTTCCGACTTGTCTACAGACGGCCGTCCCAGGAACGTGTCGGTGCCTGGTTTTAGCAGGTTGTCTTGCCTAACTGTCTGCCTGTCTGTCTGCCTGCCAGCCTGCGTGTCTTGCCCTCTACCGAGGAGTCATAGTTCGTTAGTGCGCAAATCTCGGAACGCACGCGGGACCCAAGAACCCCGGCGTATGCACAAGCAGCGCGGGCTCTGTATCTCGGCCTATCTCGGCCCATGCGCAACATGAGGCTCTGCTTCAAATGTGCCGTCATCTGCGAATGCGTCAGTCCCCACTCGGACGCAGTAGCAACCATCGACATGAGCATGGCAAGCTTGATCCCATGCGATGCGCACTTATCTCGGGGACCCAGGGAGGATCTGCCATTTGACCAGTGCCATCCAAGGTTACATTGCACATGGGGTTTGTGGCCATCGATGGTCTTTGATATCATGTTGCGGCCCCCAGACTCAGAGTCAGAGTGCCCCTGGCCCCCATCTGTCTGTGTCTGTTGGTTCTACCCCGGCGTCCTCCTCAGCCCACTCAGCCCGCACCCTTGTCCATGTCCACATCCGCACCGCCTTGCGCACATCCTTCCTCTTCTCTTTCCGTCTGTTGGTGTTGGTGATGGCTGTTGGTTGATAGTCCATGCCCCTCTGCTTCCCTTCTGCCCTGCTGCCCTGCAGCCAGCACCGCACCATGCAGTGTGGTCAGGGACTGGACAGCCCGTCCCGTCCGTCCTCCATCCTCCCCCCAGGCAGAATCTGGGTCGCGGACGGTGCCAGCCATCCACTTGAAGCTTGCAACCCCATCGCATCATTCCACATCCACAAGGCTCTGGCGTCAAGCGACCGGCTATAATAAACAAACCGGTGGGATCCATAAGTTGCAGCCCGGCCCAGCCCTCCTCCTTGGCGCCGGTATATCTGCACCCACGTCTGCCCTACCACAAGTGACAGTCGCAGCTGCTCATCCTTGCCTCGAGTCTGATTTCCATTCCGACCAAATATAATGGCGGCTTACCTCCTACCGCGCCCATAAACTGCTTCTGTAAATACTGAAAATATCCAGTCTCACCCGTGCCGCCTCCGCCTTGTTGTTCACACCCATACCCTCACCCACCACGCACACCCCACCCCTCTCTCTTCTATTATTATTATTATCCTGCCGCGGACTTCGGTGCCAACGATAAACGTCTTCCATTGTGTCTCGGTCCAGACTGAGCTTACTTCCACACACTGATCCGTTTGGTCTGTCTCTCTTCGAGTGAGTGTTCTTCAACCAACGCTGCCTCCACGCCTGGCTCGATTCGATCGGCCCCACCCCAACACTTGTGTGAGCACCCACAGACAATCCGGCCCGTCGAGGGTACTGCCTGCTATCCCACACTCTGGGATTCACCGGAGGCTCTGCTTGGCAAGCCAACCGGTCTTGAGGCGCGTCGATCACACTTGGGCTCTGCGTGGCCGCCTCGAGCCATGGACCTCACTCCGCCACTGACACGATCACCTTCTTCCACTCCGAAAACGTACTGCCCATCAGAGTCTTCGTCTTCGGACTATCCATCGCCTGGCTTGGTGGAGCAGCACTACAGGATCTCGTCCATCTATGAGTCTGACGCTCCCTGCTCAATGGCACCAGAGAACTCACTCCCGCCACTGGATGCCCTCGCCCAGGGCGACTGGAACCCCGCTGCGTCCCTGCACCCATCCTTGACTACTGCGTCCATGTCCAGCGTGCTGAACGCCGAGTATGACCCCTTTGCCGCCTATGGTGCGCCTCTGACCGGGTCCTACTCCCACGACATATACGGTAGCAATCCGCACACTCCAACCCAGACCATGGCTGCGTCGCGTTCGCCGGATCCATCCCTGCGGAGAGCCTCACTGGCTTACCAACCCGCATCGGCTTCTTCAAACCCGACGACACCGAGGATAAAGGCAGAGACGCCGTCCGAGTACGACAACACGGATGGCTCGCAGTATCCTTCCCCCCGCATCACAAACGCGGCGTACCCGAATAGCATGAGTGCCTACCCGCCACTGCCTTCGCTTGGGCAGCCAGCCATACAAACAAGCAACGGATACGCATCAGAGGGGCCTTCGACAGCCTGGCCCAAGCCGGAACAGTATCCTGTGGAACCTGACAGTTTTTATCTGACCGCCGGCAGCCAGTCGCCTGCTGCTGTGTTTGGACAGCAGGATGCAAGGAGAACCGGCCGGGCTGGGAGTCGGTCGAAACGGACGCCGAGGAAGCTCACGACAAAGGAGGAGGCCAATTTTCAGTGCGACGTGAAAGGGTGCGGCAAGCTTTTTAGCCGCAGCTACAACTACAAAGCGCACATGGAGACTCACGATGAGAAACGCGAGTACCATTTTCCTTGTCAGGTCGACGACTGCACCAAGAGGTTTGTACGAAAGACGGACCTCCAGAGGCATCATCAGAGTGTCCACGCGAAGGAGCGCAACCACAAGTGCGACTACTGTTCGCGCATGTTCGCCCGCAAAGATACGTTACGAAGGTATGTTCATGACGGACTGGGTCGACATGGAAGCTCACGCTAACAATGTATCTTCTTTCTAGACACATGGATGATGGCTGCTCAAAGAGGTTCGATATTGGCACCTTGGACTTGCATGCCGGTGACGAGGATGACGACTCACGCACCCTGCCTCCTCTGGCGATGCCGCTTATGAACCGCGGCCCGCCTGACATGAGTTCCAATTACTCGTGGGGACGATGAAACCGAATGGGGAAAATAGGTTGTCCTACTGGTAGGATTTCCGTGTATAATAGCAGTCCACCCCTTCATTTCAGCCAGCGGTCAGAGCTGGCGGTACATGGCATGGAGTT
Source organism: Diaporthe caulivora (assembly GCA_023703485.1). Taxonomy (NCBI): domain Eukaryota; kingdom Fungi; phylum Ascomycota; class Sordariomycetes; order Diaporthales; family Diaporthaceae; genus Diaporthe; species Diaporthe caulivora. The sequence continues at coordinate 4,836,760 of JAMPTR010000002.1, forward strand.
TGTATATTACGGTGCCGAGGCTTCATTACCCGGACAAGACTATCAGAGCGTGGCAGCTGCTGACTTCATAGAGCTCGAGCGGGGTGACCACGGCTTTGGAAGGCGGCTGTGTGCTGGCAACGTGCCCTGCCAGGGGCCTCATCTGCGAGTGCAATGGATGCAAACTTGACTCCTGGCCGAGGCACGAAAAGTGTAGAATTAGCTCTGATTCGTCAGACCAGATCAGTGTTTACAATAGAGACTCATGTGCTCACGGTGCAAGCATCTGGCTACAAGCAGTTCACTGACTTCCAAATCTCCATCGTAGCACCCCAAAGGCAACGAGCACAGGCCCAGCGACTCAACATTATCGACCATATTAGTGATGCTGTGAACTGGGCCGAACTGAAAAGGATCTGGGCCGGAAATGAAAATTAGATCCTTTTGCTCGTCATCATGAGTCGGGTTTAACGGAATTAAGCTGAGTCGCCAACAGGGCATGAATTCCAGTAAGTAATCGATGCAAGTCTCGGCCGTCTGCCAGACAGAGCAGCCATGAACCATGGGTAGGCCATGCACTCCCTGGGTATATCGTATGACCCACCAGAAACAAAGTGTCCCTGGCCAGCTAGCTGCTCCCTGATGGTGCCGGTTCGCAAACGTCACGTTGGGGGTCGAGTGTGACTTCTCAGCTCGGCCTTCTAAGAAAAGGAGTGACGGTGTTGACGGAGGAAGGATTCGACCTGCAGCACAGGGCTGCGCATTCAGACGCATTCATTGGTCAAGAAGCGCCTGTTGGAACAGGGTATCCGGGCGCGTTGCAGCCAACACGCACTTAGACTATATATTACTCCGTCCAACGCTCGACCAGCAACCATAGCAGGAAAGCGCTCACATACAACCCCTCCCACGAAGCGTAAGGGTCACACGCTTGCTGAGCCAAGTGCACATGCCGGGGTATTCCACGCCCGTTGTTGCCGAAATGCCCAAGCAATTTGGGGCACTGGGCGCCATGAGACTGGCAGGAAATGTGCAGTTGGATCACGTATTACAGCATTCGAGTACACATCTGAGATGTGAGATCGTCCTCGGGACAGCAAACGGGAGGGTAAGGCAGCCGACAAACAAGACTTTTGGTCATGTTCCTTGTAATTTGCGTTCCACTACCTCCGATAATCTGTGACCACCACTTTGACATGACTCCAACGCTTTGGCGTCAATACCTGAGTCTCCTAGTAAATCTCCGAAAGGTGGCGCCAGTTCAGAGCGCTTCTTGCGATGTATGCGTTGGGACTTGGGCGACAAAACCCCACATCCATGGAACCAAACCAAGCCCCAGCCAGGATAACTTGTGCGCCATGGACGCTGCGACTACATTTTCCTGATGTAGTTTCCAGCCACTGTCTTGAAGCAGCTTACTGGCCGATCCTCGCTGACGGAAGTAACTCTCGGTCACTTCCCCACCAGTGAAGGACGGCGATACAAATCTTCTTCCTCTAATAAAGTGCCACACGTTGAATCCATTGTGCAGTCTGGCTGTAGCCCCAGACGGTTCCGTTGCTCAGGGAGCGGGGGAACTTGGCGCGAGGTAGTTGGCTATCACGCCCCGGAACCAAACGTTTTAAAGCCAGCAATTTCTGAACCTCCGCACGATTACGAAGAGTCCGCGGTATATATGGTGTTATATATCTCGTTCATTCTCAACCCCAGCCGTCGCAAAAAGAGACACGAGCTGCTTGGAGGAGAAGAGGTACGGCACACCGCGAGACGTGTTAGCCTACAGCCTCATACCGTGTCTCCGGTACTGATCGGACATCGCCCCGCTCAGACGAAGTCAGCTGAATACAGGAACAGACGCTCATGACCATCCTCTGGGAAGTAGCAGTGGACTCGAAACAAGCCACTGATGCCAGTCTGTTCACCATTCTTCTAAGCCAAACTTCTGGCCTGGGACCAGAAATTCTCCATCTTGGACCGGGCGAGAATGTCGCGAGCTTCGCCGTCTGTCTCGGCAACCTTGGAGGTCCAGCGCTTGAAAGCCCTGGCCTTGACCTCGCCTTCAAAAACGAGTTTGCAGTAATTTTGGGTCATGTCCCTCGGGTTCCCCTTCTCGTCTTCGGCCATGAGCCACTGCTTCTGTTGTGCTGGCTGGGCGTCCCGGGACGGGGCGTTCTCGGTCCAGTCGACGCGGTTGCACATGAGCTTCTTGTACTTGTTGATACTCCATTGGCCACCCTCTACTACGACCAGGTTGAATTTTGGGTGCATGATGCAAACTCCCGTGAGGGCCAACTGCTCGGCATTCTTGTGGATCTTGAAGCGGTGCTGACCGTTGGCCAAACTCCCAATTTTGAAGACCAGGATGTGGAGACCCTTGGCCGCATCCTGTTCTTGGTTCGCTGCGAGTTTTTCGTGTTGTTGTTCCTTGGTCAGCTTCCGCTCCTCGTTAGTCTGCAAGTGCTTTTGATGCCTCTCAGCAATCTGCTGGTTGACCATGGCCTCTACGGCGGTAGGATCCTTGACAGCCTCCTCGCCCAACACGCGCATGAGATTTCCCTTCTTGACCTTTGGGGGAGGGGCCGGGACAAGGCCGAGTCTGATCTTCGCCTGCTCTTCCTTGAGCTCCGCCATTCTGCGCTGTCGCCGGAGCTTGGCTTGTTCCTTGGACGTGAGGTACATGGGCTTCGGGGCTGGGGTATTTTTCTCCTGGGGTGGCTCCAGTGCTACAGGATGCTGGACCAAGTTTGTCACGATACTGTCCTCGGTGCCGAGTTTAATGGAGGAAGGGTCATCCAGGCCGTCGTACGACGACACGAGCGCCTCGTCCCACCACTCGATTTCTGGGGGGGTTTCTATCACAAAGTTCTTCTCGCCGAGGTCCTCGTCTATGCCTGCCTTCCTTGTTTGCTCCGCGATCCTCTTCTTCATTGCCTCGAGGGCAGCTTGCCTCCGGAGGGCGTTGGCTTGTTGTATGTATTTGCCCTTTTGATTAAAGAGGAGCTGGCGGGGCATTCTTTGCTTCCCGCCGGGGACGGTCGATTCGGCCGGGTCCAGATAGGGATTCGCCCCGGAGCCTCCAGCTTGCGCGTTGCGCATGATGGTGTTCTTCTTGTTCATGGAGAGCTTCGCTTGTTCGGACTGTAGCCGTGCTGGTGGGCCGGCGCCTGGCCTTTGGTCGGCTGGCGTGGAAGGCGATGGCCTCCATTGGCCCAAGTCTTCCAAGGCTGGGTGAAGCCCTACATTGAGACCTCCCTTCGCTTTGCTTCCATCGATAGCAGCGGCCACTCGCGCCTTGAGGGCAGCCATCCTGTCGGCCGCGGACTCTGGTTTCTGGACGCGCGACGAGGCGTCATGACGCGGCCCGAGGCCGTTGGCTGGCGGGGTCTGGTTCCTGTCCATGATGCAGATGGGCTGCGCCAGAAGGTAAAGGAGCTTAGTCGTGTGAGGCGCAGGGGGGTGGTGAATACAGAGGCGTATTGATGGTGAACCACGAGGAATAGGCGCAGGATGGAGGCAGACGGAGAGAGGTCAGTCGCAGGGGCGACTGGTCTGTGGAGCCAAGAAGCACCGTCTGCAGCGAGCTTTCAGGCTCGGGTATGCAGGGGAGAAGGCGTGAAGTGTGTGCTCCGCTCAGCAGTGGGCTGCGCACCTCCCAGTTTCGATAGTGGCAGACAACGAGGGTGATGAGTGCAGACGTACGAGGGCGATGGCGACGGCGACGGCGACGGCGACGGGAGAGTCGCTTTGAGTTGGGTTGGCACGACGGAGAATGGAGGTCGACTTTGCCTTGTGGAACTAGGTCGAGGCCCTCCCCATTCGCAGGTACCTGACACCGTTTGGTCAGAGGCACTTGGGTGGCTACCCTGTGTGCAGAGGTACCTAGGTAGGTACCTCAGTGGCCTGCCTAAGTACCTCTCGCAAGCAGCCACCCTCTCAATCCCCAGCTTATCGATAGCGACCTGCCACACTAACACAGCAAGCACGGCGGTACCTCCTTGGGTGGCTGGTATTGCCGCTTCTCGCCGCCAATTTTTTTCTCGCCCGGTCTGTCTCGTCGGCGGTGGTCGGCCAAGGGAAAATTTCACGGGCGCCTACCATTCCAATCCGTTCGTTGGCCGCACCCCAACCCGTCTGCTCACCACCTCACCAGCTCTCCCGCCGCTTCTTTACAAGGTATCCGGCCGTGTCGAAGTTAAAGGTGGTGCTCTGCCATTCCCATAGTGACACTTCGCAGCCCTCGGGTACTGAGCATATCGCATCTCTCGTCCAGGCTCGGCCCGCAGGGTCTCACGGCACAGCGGTGACGCCATTGCCGGTTCATCCCATAGCATTATGAACATTTCGCAGCCTGTGTCGTCCTCGGTCGACCGAGTTGAGTTTACGTTTCTCACAAAAGAGGAGATCCACGCTGTGTCCGTCAAGAAGATCGAGAATGACACCACCTTCGATACTCTCCTGAACCCCGTCCGTGGCGGCTTATATGATCCTGCCCTTGGATCATGGGGCGATTCAATGTATGTCACCCATGCTTGCCCACCTCCCCGCTCCTGAGCCTGCGTTTTCTTCGTCCATGTCCCCTTGCTGTCCTGAGCCAAGCCGAATGAGAATATAAGCTCACGCAGCTGCGTTTATTCAATAGCTGCACAACATGCAATCTGGGCCAGCAATCCTGTCCCGGTCATGCCGGCCACATCGATCTCCCCGTTCCGGTCTACCACCCAACCTTCATGGACCAGGTCCTTCGCCTGATTCGCGCTCAATGTGTCTACTGCGACCGCCTCCGTCTGGCAAGGCGGGAAATACACCGCTATGTCTGCATATTCCGCCTGCTACAGTATGGCCTCCTCAAGGAGGCAGGCATGGTTGATGCCATAGGGGAGAACTTTCACGGACTGGCCATGCCAGATGTCCCCCAGGCCGACGTGGCCGACTCTGACTCTGAGAATGGAGCTGGTGCTGCTGACGGCGTCATGCGGGCCCGTGATGCCTATGTCCGCCGGGTCCTTCAGGAAAACCGGCCTGCCTTGGGCCGCCGCAAGCATGAGGGTGCTTCTGAGTTGCGCACTGCCTTAGTTGGCGAGTTCTTCAAGGACATTGTCAAAACAAGGGTGTGTGCCTCGTGCCGTGGGGTTTCTCCCACCTACCGCAAGGATCGATCTGTCAAGATTTTCGAGAAGGCACTGTCGCCGAAGGAAAAAGCAAAAATGGCGCAGGCTGGCTTCAAACGGAACGAGGGTATTCCGAGCCAAGCAGGGAAAAAGAACGGCAGAATAAGTGGGTATGGTTCTGATGAAGGCGTCGCCGATCTGTCGTCCACCGACGATGAAGGCAACGCCTCAGATGAAGGCAGCGGTGACGCATTGGATGAGGACGGCAATGTTGTCTCACGCAAAGCTCCTCGAAAACAGTCCGCCGAACAGGCGGGTGTCGCCCAGCGGTACCTCTCACCAGCCGAGGTACGGTACAGGCTGGCGACCTTGTTTGAAAAGGAACAGGAGGTCTTGGCTCTGGTGTACTGCAGACAACCACGCGCCAAGACGACTCCGCTTCTTGCCTCGAATATGTTCTTCCTGGAGACCATCCTCGTGCCGCCAAATCGTTTCCGCCCCGAAGCTCGCACCGGCGATTCACAGATCGCCGAGGCCCAGCAGAACAGCCTCTACAAGAACATTATCAGGGCGTCCGCGCAACTAGCATCCATATACAGGCAGATACAAGATCAATCGAGAGGCGTAGTCGATCCGAGAGGGAAAAGAAGCATGACAGCGCTTCATGAGGCCTGGACCGAACTTCAAGATTCAGTGAACGCCTTGATCGACCGCAACCTCAATCCAGTGCAGGGAGCCGCTGCGAAACGAAACGAGGAGGGCATCAAGCAAAAGCTCGAGAAAAAGGAGGGTCTCTTCCGGAAAAATATGATGGGAAAGCGAGTCAACTATGCCGCTCGAAGTGTCATATCCCCGGATCCCAACATCGAGACCAACGAAATCGGTGTGCCTCCGGTCTTTGCCCGAAGGCTGACCTTCCCCGAACCCGTGACAAGCCACAACTTCAAAGACATGCAGCAGGCTGTCATCAATGGCGTTGAGAAATGGCCGGGCGCATTAGCCATTGAGAACGAGAATGGCCAAACGATCAACCTCCGGAATAAGTCATTGGAGGACCGTATCGCTCTTGCCAACCAGCTCCTTGCCCCGAGCAACAATACCTCCAGCGGACTGAGGAACAAGAAAGTGCATCGTCACTTGGCGAACGGTGACGTGGTGCTAATGAACCGCCAGCCGACACTGCACAAGCCCTCCATCATGGGTCATAGGGTGAGGGTTTTGCCTGGCGAGAAGACCATTCGCATGCACTACGCCAACTGCAACACATACAACGCCGATTTCGATGGTGACGAGATGAACATGCATTTCCCCCAAAACGAAGTAGCGCGTGCGGAAGCATTGCAGCTGGCCGACACGGACCACCAATACATTTCGGGGACAGCTGGGAAGCCGCTGCGTGGTCTTATTCAAGACCATCTGTCGGTCTCCGTTGCGCTCTGTGACAAGGACACTCTGTTCGACAGGCAGGCATATCAACAGCTGATATACGGAGCCCTCCGTCCAGAGAGTGGTCACATCCTCGGAGAGAGGATCGAGTTGGTGCCTCCGGCGATTTTGAAGCCGCGAGCGCGATGGACAGGCAAGCAAGTCATCACGACCATCTTAAAGAACATTAAGCCGCCTAACTGTGGTGATTTGTGGATGAGTGGTAAGACCCAGATTCCAGCCGCACGGTGGGGGCCGGACTCAGAAGAAGGTGTTGTTCTCTTCCAAGATGGTGTCTTCATCTGCGGAATTCTGGACAAGTCTCAGCTCGGTCCGAGTTCTGGTGGCTTCATCCACTCCGTTCATGAGGTCTACGGACCTGCCGTCGCGGGCAAGCTACTCAGCAGCATGGGCCGTCTCCTGACCAGATACCTCAATATGAGGGCGTTCACCTGCGGAATGGACGACCTGAGGCTGACTCGGGAAGGAGAGGAGAAGCGGAAGCAAACGCTGGCGGACGCCCCTCACATTGGTCTGCGTGTTGCTGCAAAGTACGTGACTCTTGACGATCAGCAGCCCGGGCCATCAGACCCTGAGCTCCTCAGCCGCCTGGAGGAGGTCATGCGAGACGACACGAAGCAGGAGGGCCTCGACGTGCTCATGAATAAGGACTCGTCCGATCTGTCCAGTGCTGTGACACAAGCTTGTCTGCCCAATGGCCTCGAGAAGCACTTTCCCAAGAATCAAATGCAGTCTATGACTACTTCGGGTGCCAAAGGCTCTCTAGTCAATGCCAATCTGATTTCCTGTAACCTGGGCCAGCAAATTCTGGAGGGCCGTCGAGTCCCACTCATGGTCAGTGGAAAATCACTGCCAAGTTTCCGACCATACGATACAGACATCCGGGCGGGCGGGTATATTGTGAATCGTTTCTTGACCGGCATAAGGCCACAAGAGTACTACTTCCATCACATGGCCGGCCGCGAGGGTTTGATTGATACGGCTGTAAAGACTTCTCGGTCTGGTTACCTTCAAAGGTGTCTCATCAAGGGCATGGAGGGCCTCACGGTTGGTTACGACAGCTCAGTGCGAGACTCGGACGGGACACTGGTGCAATTCCTGTACGGTGAGGACGGGCTCGACATCGCGAAGCAAAAGTACCTGACGAACTTTGGTTTTGTACTCCGCAACTTTGAGTCGCAGATGGTCCAGACTCACGAGGCCACCGCACTAGGTTTGTTCGATCACAAAGACGAGTTCCTCAAGAGGAACAAGATGGCGGTGAAGAAGGCCAAGGCCAACATCATCAACACTGAAGAGCCTGTCAACTGTGCTGTGGTCTCAGCCCGACATGCTTTCGCCACCTCCGAGAAATTCTACGAGGCCATGTCAGAGTATATAAAGACCAACCCAGACGCCCTGGTCAGAGACAAGAAGGACAAAGGTGAGGGCAAGTTTTCGGTGAGGGCCAAAGCCCTGGCTCGCAAGCAAGTGGAGAAAATCCTAGCGGCCAAGTATCTTAGGTCTCTTGTGGAGCCCGGTGAGGCAGTTGGCATTGTCGCCGGGCAATCGGTTGGAGAACCTTCGACGCAGATGACGTTGAACACATTCCATCTGGCTGGTCACTCGGCCAAGAACGTCACGCTTGGTATTCCCCGACTGCGTGAAATCTTGATGACAGCCAGTGCGAACATCTCGACCCCGGCCATGACCCTGGTACTCAACGAGGAGCTGTCGGCGGACGATGGTGAAAGGTTCGCCAAGGCTATCAGCGTCTTGCCTCTATCCCATGTCTTGGACAAGGTGACGGTCAGCGAACGAGTCGGAAAGGGTGTTGGCTACGCTCTGGCAAAGGTCTTCCGCATACGTCTCAAGTTTTTCCCTTCTCATGAGTACACGGAAACATACAACATCGGCATCTCGGACGTGCTAGACACGGTAGAGAAAAAGCTAGTGTGGCAGCTGCACCAGGTTATCAAGAAGGAAATCAAGAAGAAGAGCAGTGGTGTCACTGCGGCGACGCCAGAGGTCGGCACCAAGTCCGGCACCATCGAAATGGCTGATCCTTCGCGCGAAGCGGGTGGTCCTGCGGGGGGTGACAACGAGGATGGTGACGACAACGATGATGACGACGCCGGCGACGACGATGCTACTAACGCAAAGCAGCGAGCCAACCGCGGTGAAGAGGCGTCGTATGGTCCCAACGACGACGAAGACGACGCAATTCAGCGGCGGCTGGAGAAGGAGGCAAACCTGGACAGTGAGGACGAGGATGAGAGCTTCGGCGGGGCCCAGCCGGCGGACGAGGCTGACGGCCTGGCGGGCGAGAAGGAGACATCGGCAAGTGCGTCTGACGCCGAGGGCGGCTCCCGCGAGAGCCGGATCAAGGAGAAGGTCCCAAGCATCACCGATTTCCGATGCGACGAGTCAAGAGGCGAATGGTGCGACTTCATCATGGAGTACGACGTCAATGTGCCCAAGATCCTCATGCTGAACTTGGTAGAGACTGCGGTACGCAAGACGCTCATCCAACAGATCCCCGGCGTGGGCCAGTGTACCTTTGTGGCCAAGGACAAGGTGTTTGACATACAGGCCGGCGGCGACGTGGAGGCATCCGTGGTGCACACGGCCGGTGCCAACCTGCAAGCCATGCAGAAGTACAGCGACTACATCAACCCGAACAAGATCTCGACAAACGACATCGCCGCGGTCCTCGCTGTCTACGGCGTCGAAGCTGCTCGGAACAACATCATACGAGAACTGAGTGCAGTCTTTAGCGGCCACGGTATCAGCGTAGACAACCGACACCTGAACCTGATTGGAGACCACATGACGAGGAATGGCGGGTTCTCGCCGTTCAACCGGATGGGCCTCCGTGGCAACGTGAGCCCGTTCACAAAGATGAGTTTTGAGACCACGCTGGCGGTCCTTAAGGATGCGCTACTGGATGGCGACTGGGATGACCTGAGCACGCCGAGTGGCAGGCTGGTGCTGGGGAGGCTAGGGAAGGCTGGCACGGGCTCGTTCGATGTATATACAGCGGCACCCATGAGGCACTTTGATCCCATGAGAGCAGATGCGATGGAGCAGTAGGGCGCGGCGATATAATGTTGTAGACTTCTCCTGATAGCCGGGACAGTATGGACTCTTGGGGGTTTCCAATAGACGGAATGGACAAGACTTTACCACAATGCTGGCCTTAAATTGTGCGTCGTTGTAACTGTGCTGGCTGACATGTTAAGCTCCCTCAAGATGGCCGAGAGCAGGCTCAGTTGCTGCCAGGCGCTAGAGCGAGACGTCCGACAGTCATAGCCAACCCGATGACTCAGTGTAACCAAAACAAAGCAGCAGCAGGACAGAGTTGATGCCCATAAGCATGGAGGAATGTGTCCCAAGGTTACAATTACAGCCTCGACCGAGAAAGCGCCAGTGCAGAGGGGCAGAGGGGACACGGACGGCTGGGACCACTACCACCTGGACTCAGGCTCTACATTGGCAACCCACGTCGGTCGCGGCTTGTTTGTTGATCGAAGACAGTCAAGACGCGGCGCGTCAGGACCGGGAGTGCGCCCCGACAGTGCCACGATTTGCACGGACGGCTGGCTAGGATAACAACAACAACAACACACACAAGTTGACAATAAATGACATGAGAGCAAGCACTGTTGAGGTAGTTTGTTGATCATGAATTTCCCTGTTCAATATCGGGCGGCGGCAGCGTCCCATTAGCTGCGTATTCTAATGTACAACCCGCCCAAGAAAGCATCGCAACTGAACGCCATGGATCCCCTTTCCCTGTGGATATGACCATCGTCAACCGAGCATTGCTGTTTAAAAAATCATCGTGACCGTCCCAAAAACCAACCCATCAAGAAATCCCCATTGCAAAGTAGGCTTAGAAAACCTAGTTGCGCTCACCACGGAGGCGGCGGGCGAGCTGGATGTCCTTCTGTGAGGTTATTAGCGTGTGTCCCAGGGCAGGCGCGAGACGCGTCGCGCATGTGCAGGTTTAGAGTGAGAGTGCAACGTACCGACTGGATGGTGACACGCTTGGCGTGGATGGCGCACAGGTTGGTGTCCTCGAAGAGGGAGACGAGGTAAGACTCGACGGACTCCTGCAGGGCACCGATAGCGGAGGACTGGAAGCGGAGGTCGGACTTGAAGTCCTGTGCGATCTCACGGACCTGTGTAGAGGAAGCGCGATGGTCAGCAGGGAGCGGCAGCGCGAGGAGTGGCTGCGGTTAGCGGCGGCGGCGAGCAAAGACTTACCAGACGCTGGAAGGGGAGCTTGCGGATCAGAAGCTCGGTGCTCTTCTGGTAGCGACGGATCTCACGCAGAGCGACGGTACCAGGCTTGTAGCGGTGAGGCTTCTTGACACCTCCGGTGGAGGGCGCGGACTTGCGAGCGGCCTTGGAGGCGAGCTGCTTGCGGGGAGCCTTGCCACCAGTGGACTTACGGGCGGTCTGCTTGGTGCGGGCCATTGTGATGATTGAAAGTGATGATTTCTGAGTGTTTGATTGATGACGCGACAAGACGCGGTGTGGTTGTTGATGGAAGAAGTTGCTGGTTGGCTGGATGGGTGGGGGGTGGAGAGATGGTTGCAGAGGGAAGAAAGCGGGAGAGGGAGTGGGTGGGGGAGAAGGAACTTAAGTAGGTGGCGGCAGCTGGGTCGGGGGCGGCTGGCTGATTTGGGGGGGAGGGAATGTGTAAGAAGGGTGGCGGCACGCGGGTGTGGGTGCCTTGGTTGTGGTTGTGGTCTGTGCTTTCCCGTTTTGGGACGGGTTGGGATTTTGGCTTGTTGCAGTGAGAGAGAAAAAATGGGAAACAAAGCGAGTTTTTTGGAGGGCGAAAGGGAGCCTGTTTGGCAGGGAAAGTGTGCAGCGTTTCTGGTGGGAGATTTGGAGTGTGCAGGCAGGGATTAGACACGGCGCCGATTTTCGATTGGATGCAGCAGCGCCCCGCGGACCAGACCTTTCCGTTTCGAGACGGTTATCTTGTCAGCTTGCAAGTTGTTAGTTGCTTCCGACATGTCTGTCGGTCATGTCATCAGCCAACCGGTAGGCAGTATTCCTCACTCGTCACTCATCGCTCGTCACTTGTCACTCCCCTTGGATGGCCACGGACTGGAAACGTCTGGTGGGCGGGAAGCTGCAGACTAGAGGGCCAACCTTAATAATTGTGGGCATCCATGAGCAGCGACTACTCTATAATGGAGTAATTATCTATCATCCTGTGCAGTGCAGAGTACATGTGCTTCAATACAATACGATCCGTTTGTGCAGAAGGCAACGCTCACACCAGAATCATCGTTGCTGCCAGGCTCTCTCTCTCTCTCCCTGTGTCTATCTGCCTGCCTGCCTGCCTGCCCGTCTGTCTTTCACTCGCCTACTACCTCTCTCATCTCCTCGTTCTTTTACACAACAGGGGTGGGGGAGCGGCCTCGAGGTAGAAACATGATGCTGTGCTCAGCTGCTTGCTAGGCCAAGAGCCACCAACCCACAACCAGACATACGATGGTAAACCAGCAGGCATATCTACCATATGGCCAGATGGATAGATAAATAGATAGATAGATAGATAGAACACAGATATCAACTCGAGCCAAGTGGGGCTTGCATCTTTCAGAGACTGGTGGGCTGAGTGACTGGGAGAGACTGAGTGACTGAGTGACTTGACTTGAGAGTGTGCAGTCACCAGATCTGGTCTAGTGCGGCGTCTTGCTGGCCAATCACAAAATTCGCCAGTCTTGAACGTTGACGGGTTTTTTTTTTTTGGAGCTGCATCATCTAGAGTTTCGCTGCTACTGCTGCACGATGCCCGCTGCCTGCGACGGGCCTAGCGTGCTGATCTGAACCTCCCGCCCTGCCCGTGCACCGTCAAGCCCTCCGTGCCTGGCTGATTCGCCGCGCCCCAGTTCCATCTCCTGCAGGCCCCGACCCTTACTTAAAACCTCCCGCTTCCCCGCGTCACATCTCTTGTCGTCGGTTGTCTTGTTCCCCATCTTGATCCCACCCATTTCATCAACTACCACCAAACTCAACACAGCATCTTTGTCTGTAAATACCCATCGCGGTATCTCAATCTTCATCAACCCACACTTTTTCCCCCAAACAATCAACATGACTGGACGTGAGTACTCTGCCTTCCTTGCCCCTTCCCACTGTGCCCGCCACTGCAACCATCGCCTCCCCGCGACGCGTTCTTGGTATCCCCTCCGCTTCTATCTACTTTCCCTCTGCCGCGCATCTTGGCTAACCGGGCTTACAACAGGTGGCAAGGGCGGCAAGGGCCTTGGCAAGGGAGGTGCCAAGCGTCACCGCAAGATTCTTCGTGACAACATCCAGGGTATCACAAAGCCCGCCATCCGACGTCTCGCTCGTCGTGGTGGTGTCAAGCGTATTTCTGCCAGTAAGTCCTCCTTCCACAATGGGACCCCTGCCTCTATGACCAGTCCAGATGACTGACCACACCCGCTCATGTAGTGATCTACGAGGAGACCCGCTCCGTCCTCAAGTCCTTCCTCGAGGGTGTCATCCGTGACGCCGTCACCTACACCGAGCACGCCAAGCGCAAGACCGTCACATCCCTCGATGTCGTCTACGCCCTGAAGCGACAAGGCCGCACCCTGTACGGTTTCGGTGGTTAAACTCCTCATCACTCGGCATTGCCTGGCGATTCACAATTGTTTTTCTGTTTGAGGCGGGGCGGCATCGGCACCACAAGGGTTTGGATTGTGCCTACTATGATGATTATGGGATTCGGTTTCTGCTTTGGGTTCTCTGTACCATACGGGCAAACGGTGTTCTGAGTGGGTAACATAATTGATACCTCCATGCTTCAGGAGGACGGTACCTGATGACAACACATTATCTACTTACCTGGCCTGACATGTCCCGTAAGCCCTCCATGGGACTCCTTGCACCTGACGCGGTTGTGTTTGTTTGTTTGTCCCATCACAGAGTGCCCTGGACGCGAGCCCTTGCCGGCGCGTCCTCCGGGCCCTGCCAGTATGAAGGCAGCAAAGGGCCCTGGTCTACCAGGATGACTGGCCGGGCCACAGGATGTCACCCCTGATAGGGCTGGTGGTGGTTCGGACATGAAGAGGGCACGCTGAATGAAGCCGACGCAGCGTAAGGTTTAGCTGTTCATGTTGGACGAGGCCAGTGGACTCCGTGGGCTCGATCTCTTCTTACTGCAAGCATAACTCATCTCGCGGTCTTGGGAGACCTCGGCCCTTCCTTTGCTTTTGTCTTCGCAATGATGGGACAATTTCTGGTCCACATATAACATCTCCAGTCACTGTCTTTTCCCAGTTGGTGAAATATGTCTGAACTGGCTGCCCGCATCCAGGGAAACTAAGCGTTATATGATCATGTTCTGCCGTTGAAACCAAGTCGGTCTGTCCGAAGTCCGTAATCACCGCATAAAGCTCAGTCCGGCTGTCCTCCATGGACATACTCTAACCTCTGTGCGAACGGGGTACTCGACATGTCCTTGAGCCACTTTCAGGCATAACATGCCAGTGCCGCTCTCCTAAACCACCTCTCCCTCTCGCCTCTTTGGTTGCAGCAGGTTGGCTGCCTTGGCCAAGTCCGAGGCAGCAGGCCAACAGGGACGCGGATATGACGAAATGTATCCGCCCTGGCCCAGAACGCCTGCTCCGTAGCACACCGTACGACATGAGGCGAGTGCAGTCGTTCCCTGTGTCGCCTGGGCCTAAGCAAATGAAGAGGCAGGCCCGGTCATCGCTTGGAAAAGGCCGTGCCAAGGACTGATCTTTGAAATCAACGTGGTCTTCAACTCCTGCGATCTGAGTATTACATTTACTCATAGAGTGAGATTGCTTCCTCGCGCAGGGCAGGGCAAGGTCTTCTGACCGACCCAAGTCGCAACCCAATACTATGCTATAGCTACGATACCTTTCTTTCTCTTGAACCCAGGTCCAGTCATATTGGACGAGAGGCCGGGAAGATTAAGTCTAGCATTATATGTGATGGCCTGCATTCGAAGTGGGCATATATGGCCAAGTTGCGACATAGAAGGGCCAGACACCACCCTGTATAAACACGTGCGACCCTCGCGGTGACTGCCATGGCCCATGTTTAGTCGTGCTGCCTATCATTTCACCTTGGCATCGAAGCATGTTGTCGTTAGACCCAAGCAGTGGCTCCTCCGCGCGTGGAATCCCCGTGATTGAATCCGAAGACGAAACGAACCGCATCAGAAATCCGAACCGCTTTGGAAATGAAACCAGGGCGATGCTCAGGTCAATTTTATGAGAATGTGAGGCGGGGGCTCTTTGATCCTCCTTCGTTGAGATAACACCGCATATCGCCAGTTCGTTATCTCATTTCAAGAGCCCTCCCACGCCATCACAGAGGGCAAGGTTTTGTATTGTATCAGAGTCCTTGTTTTCCAAATTTCATCCTTGCTCAAGCACTTCACCGTTCCGCACATCCAAGATATCGATGCCTGAACCGAAGCGGATCGCCTACATACAGGCGCATGCTGCCTTTGACGGCCAGGCCCAATGTCATTTTGAGCTACTCTTTCTATGCCTTTCTTGTCGCTGTATTGGTGCCTACTGTATTATTTACGCGCGACCTGGATGTCAAGTTGTTGCTGACTGACTGGCTCGGCGTCTTCTCATCTGTGAGCTGTAGTCCCGGATACCTTCTATGTACACCCCATTCCTTCCTGGGCCGTACTCAAGAAGTTTTAAAGGTCTTTGATGCTGACGGGCCGCCTGATCCCAAAATTTGTACTCCTAAATACATTTTGTATGTGCCCGGATCAGTCTGACTCAGAAGGCACGCCACCTCTGCGGCCGGCGCGCGCCGTTTGCAGGTTGTAATGCTCTCCCGCGGCCCATATCATCTCTGTCCCAGCAGCCTAGACCGGTCTTGCTTGGGTAGTATTTCATGTCGTTAAAAGCAGTTTCATCGATCGTCACATTTTCACGGTCAACTGGAGCATTCTCACTTCCTATATCACTATTCTCCCATGGGGGTGAATTCGTCATGCCATTTCTAATTGTTGCCGGGTGCATGGATTCGAGGATGATCAAAAATGGCTTCATCATCTTGTTCCAATGTAAGCAACTCGAGCATAATTATGACACCGCATTTTTCGATTTGCATTTGCCCCTGGCCTTTCAACTGCAGAGAATACGCCTCCCAATAATATCACACGGTTCAGGAGATATCAGAAGTGGAAAGGGACAAAATGCAATCACAACCAAAGCCACGAACGAGTAAAGTGACCGAGAAGTATGCAGTAGACACATGGATCCTGAAAGTGGTGGCTTCTTGTCAACACGAACCTGACCTACGTCGGAATTTGCTGTACCATTTAGCATTTATCCACGGCTGGGAAGGCAGGCCACGGCGGCAAATACACAACGAAGGCAATTCTGCATTGAAATATACTTCTCCCAATATGAGACGCGAGAACGAGACAGTGAAGGCGGCATCGCTGAAGATCGACGTGGAATCCATGCTGGACCTTGCCGGAAAGGCGGGTTTCATAAGCATGTCCGTCCATGTTTCAATCGCTTTGAATCAATGGACCCATGAACAAGTATTTTGAATCTTGACAGCGTGACCTATAAGTGGTTCCTCTAGCATTGGCCTCCCAGCAGCACAGTCGCTATCATCGAAGTATGCCACAATACAGTGGCTTGATATGAATGAGCCCAGTGGCACCGACCCGGGGAATACAGCACTAAGGCAGTTATGGCCGTTTTTCTACGTTTACTAGTGAGACATAGGCTCATGAACCATACGGGTATTCCACATGAATATGTCGACCAGAGGGCTGAGCCGAGCTGCGCAGGTGCAAGATATCGGGGGTGTTTTGCTTTTAATTGGTACTTTCTGGCTCTCTGTAAGGTTTTAATATTAGTGAAGAAGGGCATCGTCTGGTAAAACACACCTAGGAATAAGCGCAGATGGGAGTAATAAGCTTCAGTCAGAGAAAGCGTTTCTTAGCTGTGGTTGTAACGGGACGACTCTATAGACTGCTAGTGGTATTTCCAAGAGATTGCGAATTCTGGTCTTTTGGCTCAACGGTCAGAGACCGATCATGTTTAGTTGCCTAGCAGTACCAAATATGTATCAGTAGTATCCAGAGGCTTTATAATTATTTTGAAAATAATTTTTAATTTTTTTCAATAATTATAGTTCATTTTTAATATAATAATTAATATATTACTTTCATTTGAAAATGAACCATTACAATTATAATATTAAAAATTAATGATTCTTATTTATTTAAATTATTTATGTAATGGGATGGACCCTTGTCAACAGAACTCAGGGCCAGAGCCCTTCGTATGACCCACTGACCCACAGCACGATTCCCCACAGAACCTGGTAGCATATACAAGAAGAGCCAGCGAAGGACGACAACCAAGTATATAGATCAGCAGGAGCCTGTACGTGAGTCAAAGGGGGAAGACTTCTCTCCCCAGAGAAGTCTTCTTGTTCATAGAGAAAATAGACGTTAGAGTGTGACACTGAGACCAGACCCTTAAAATTTATATTAAAGCTTGAAGAAATTTTTTAAAAAAAAAACCATATAGAAAAATTTTATTAATTATATAACGTGGTTCACTAGTTAGTGGCGGATATCAGTAAGTGGCGGATTTTCATCACTACTATTGACTTTAGCCAACCCTTGCACCTACCAAGGGCCAAAAGATTAAGAAGAGTTGGCATCAATTGGTGCCAACTAGTCCTAATTGCTTATTTTTAATTAAGTTGGTTAATATAGAGTGTTTAGTAGCTGCAGTACCAGTCTGAAGTGGCTGACTTTTGGTGGGAAAATTAGCTTTCCCACCAAATGGAGCATTTCAGCCATGTAAGATCAACCTCAATCTACACCCGCCAGACCATCTATTTGAGCGGACGGCTACGGACCGCTTAAAAATATGCTATTATTTACTCGGAATCTAACTAATCAGACCCTTCTACGTCTTTCTTATAAGTTTTTGCATTATACCCAGTCTCGCCGCAGTTGCTACATCGTTATTTAGTTGGTCCGCCGTAGACCGCCTGTAACGTGCGGCAACGCTAGGCGCAATAGTCACTGAGGGTCTTGGGAAGAGAGTATGATAATAGGGGTACTGTAAGTGCAAGACTGATTCTTGTCCCTCTTCCAGCCGGTTCGTAGGCGGGCCGGCTAGCCCCCTTTATAGGCTGTACCGGCCACCCAGTGCTGGCTGGCTTCGGGACATTACAAATGTACCCTCCCCGGAAAGGCACGCCCTCTTTACAGGCTGTACCGGCCACCCAGTGCCGGTTGGCTTCGGGACATTACACCGCCTCTTCGCCATCGCCAGCCATTTCACCAGCTGGCCGCTTCCCCTTTTATCTTTCTTCGGTTATAACTTAAAAGTCTTTAATACTAAATGCTCCTGTAAGCTAAACGCGACATCTTTTAGCCTTCCGGCGCTTAAAAGCTCAATATTAGCCTTCTTAAGAATACGGACTCAATCATTTAAAAGAGTGATCTGATACACTATTGCTTATGCGCCCTTTATGAACTTCTCAAGTATCTAGATAATTGGTATAGGGGAGCTGCTTTGATGGTTAGAGATCTTGCCCTTAATGAAACTTGATTGCTGGATAGTCTAATGGGTATTTGAGGGTGTTTATAATTCCCATTAATAGTAATATAGGGAGTAATTGCACCGGAGGTTGTAGGCGGATATCCAGCTTAGAAATAATAGAATCTGGGACCCATAGAGAAATACCAGCCTCTCTAAACCCAGATTTTATGTTTTCTTCTATAAAGACTTTATTTTAAGCTGCCTTAAACGCAATAAAGGACTCAGATTTAGTAATGTAGTTGATTAAGGCCCAAATAAAGAGATTAGTCTCATTACTATATGCACACTTTAATAGTGTGAATAATATAAGATATTACATAAGCAAGCATGCTTATATGGTACAACATTAAATAAGACTTATAAATGTATATAATACTTATACATAGTTAAACTTCCTTCATACTTAAGTATAAATAAAAGTCCTTTGTGTATGATAAAATAAAAAATATTTTTATTAATAACTTATTAACTATAGGGGCTAATTAACAAAAAGCTATATATTTCATATATTAATAACTTATACTACTTAATAACCCTATAATGTATGGTTACTTAATCTACTTACGTAAGAGAGTTTCTAGAATCTTCTATGTGGAAGACCTTCACGTCTATATAGGAACCATTGTCACGACAGCAGGCAAGTAGTCGGCAGGTGGACGTTGAGCAGGCGGTACGGGAGTCGTTATAGTTCTATTTGCTACGGGCAGGCTCTATCCTCAGTAGGCACAGGCTCTGTGGATAAGACGTAGCTCGAAGAGGTACGAAACAGGATTCAGGATAGGTTCCAGAGTTTTGTCAGAGCTAGCAGCTCACGTGATCAGACCCCAACCCTCTGGGTTGGGCGCCATAGGGGCTCAGTCCGCCCAGGGCCGTGACACATCTGATATTTGCCCTTAGTCCGCTTGATTGTATGCTTATTGAAGTGCCGAATCCATTCTAGACCAGTCTCGTTATCTGTCCACCTATTTAGGGTAAGCTTAATTATTTAGCTTAACGGGAAGCCAGATTCTGTTATCCAGTTGGCAAGATGGTAGGCGCTCTGGATGATCACAAACGGCGGGATAAACCAGCCCTTTGCATTAATATATTTAATAGCTATTGCCCATTCCCGGTTCCCAGGCTGTACATATTTATACTTTTTATATTGATTAGAATATGTAACGATTAGGGTTGAAGTTATTTAGCCTATTATAAAGCCAGTTTCGTCGAAGTTATAAAGGTTGTCATCCAGAACCCTATACTTGGCTATCATGATGCGGAGTAGCCGGAACCAATTCCCAATAACCTCTGGATCTTCACAGAGGGCCCTCTGCTAGTCATAAGGCTGATCAAATCTGGTTTTCAAGCTTGGTTGTACATCCACAAAGCGTCGTGCCTATTTAGTACCAACAGGCTTGCCATTACGCAATGCCAGGAGGAGATTAGCCATTTCTTCTACACCAGAAAGCCGCGTTGGAAATGCTCGTGCATCTTGTTTAATAATATATTGGACAAGCGTTTGCTCTTAAGAGCCATATATTAGCCGAGTTCAACTAATACTATAAGGAGAAAAAGATTATCTCTGTCTATATACCGCCGTATTCTTCCCATCTAATCCAGCTACTAGGTGTTGCGTTATATTCGCTCCTAAAGCGCGCATATGGCGGGGAAAT
Organism: Diaporthe caulivora; assembly: GCA_023703485.1. Classification (NCBI taxonomy): domain Eukaryota; kingdom Fungi; phylum Ascomycota; class Sordariomycetes; order Diaporthales; family Diaporthaceae; genus Diaporthe; species Diaporthe caulivora. Next base: position 4,856,536 of record JAMPTR010000002.1, read on the forward strand.
CAGCGACTTCGTCCGGGCTTCTATCAACCACATCACCAAATCTGAGTTCTTCATTGTATTCAAGGCAGCTCAAAACGAAACCTTTACAGGGGACAATATACAAACTGCATTCAAAGGAGCTGGAATCCTGCTTTGGGACCCGAATTCTGTTATTTCTAAGCTTAATGTCCGCCTAAAAACTCCAGTACTATCCGTTCCTGCCTCTCCGCAGCAATAGGAGTCTCAAACACCCACCAATACTCACAAACTATCAAGCAATCAAGTTTTATTAAAAGCAAGATCTCCGCCCATCAGGGAAGCTCCCCTACGCTAATTATGGAGGCTGTTGATCGTATAGCGAAGGGAGCACAGGCGATGGCACACTCGATTATACTTATGAGCGAGCAGATCCGGATACTTTAAGAAGCTAACAAAAGCACTTGCTAAACGCCGGGAGGCTAGAAAGACCCGAGCAAAGTTTGGAAGGGCACTTAGTATTGAGGAATCTCAGGTGATAATCAAAGAAAAAGAAAAGGGGAAGCGGCCAGCTGGTAAAATCAGCGGTGGTGCTAAGGAGGAGGTCCGCGGCGGACCGAGCAAACAACGCTGTGGCAACTGCGACGAGACTGGGCATAATGCGAGAACGTGTGAGAAAGAGGAAGAGGGGTCTAATGGATCAGATTCTGACTGTATTATAGCAAATTCCGCCTAGTTGGCACCAATTGGTGCGAATATATGCATGTTGGTGGTCCGTAGCGGACCACGATTTTAAGGGTGAACCATTTAGTGCGAAGTGTATTTTTCCCACCAAAAGTCAGCCTGTTCGAACCAGCACTGCAACCCCGCCAACCGCTCCAAATTAGCAGAATTAATAACACATAAGCAATTGAGTGCAGTTGGCACCAATCAGTGCCAACTTTTATTAATTATTTGGCCCTGGGGGGGGGGGGGTGCTGGGTTGGTAGAAGTTGGCGGACATAGCAAAAGTCATCAACTTGGTGATATGTTCCACTTCGTGATAAACCACGTTATTTAATTTTTAAAAAACCTTTTATTTTTAAAACTAATAAATTAATTAATTTTTATCAATTTAATAATATATAGTAACTCTCTTTGATACTATTGTTAGGAATTATATTTTATAAACTGTTATTTGTATTTATGATTTCTATCCAATTAAATAAAATATATAATTTGATACATAATCTTGGAAAAAATTAAATTATAGTATTACATATAATAAAAAACATTCAAATTTAATAAATTTCATATTCAAATTATGATATTATGATGGTTATTTGTTAATTGGATATGAATTCTTTATACATAATATATAATAATTTCAAAATAATAATGTAATTTAAAAACGGTTCATATAAGTTTGTTATTGAACTTATTTATAGAACTGTTCGACAAAATTTAGAGAAAAGCAACATATAACTTTTTTATTTATTAATACTGTAAATAGTTTTGTTTTCAATTTGTTATTAAACTTATATATTCTGCTACTAACTTTATTTTATCATTAAATTTATTATTTTTGTCATTAAATTTACTTTGTTATTAAATTTACTTTGTTATCAAATTTACTTTGTTATCAAATTTACTTTGTCATTATTAAAGATATTAGACGAATAAATTCAAAAATAATTTATATATATCATTTTAATGAGATATTCATAAGTATGGAAATATCTGTTTCAATCTTAAAGAAATAATATTTATATTTTTTATTATGTTGAAAAGTCTTTCATAAATTAAAAACCTTTTATATTTCATGATATTTTAAACGATCTTTAATAAATTATATTAAATATAAAAGGCTTGAACTAATTTCATAATAACTATTAAAATATATAAAATTAAACAAATTTTAAGGCTTAAATATGATGTAATTTATTATAACTTAAAACACATAATTAATAGTAACATGTTCCATTTTAACTTTCTTAATAAAAAACATAAAGTATATTAAAAAAAGAAATCCTTTCCGTTTTGGTATTCTTATTTTTATTTTTACTAATAAATTTAGTCCATATTGATGAAATATTTTGTAATTTTATTATGAGTTATATATTTAATTTAAATATCTTCTAATTCATCTTACATCATCCACTTTATTATGTTAATATATGATTAAGATAAATATTTAGTTCATAAATAACTCATCATCCGTGACTTATATAATTGATAAAATTATAATACTTTTTTAAAGATATAAAAATAACTATGATTTGATTTTTAAATACTTAATTTTTATGCGTTTCAAATAGAAATAATAGTAATAGTAATTGTGGGTATAAGCCGTATCGTGGGTGCGACGCACGCTGAGGGATGTACAGTAGATAGCCACACTGCTGACGGTCCGTCCGCCAGCTGGTACCAGCTGGCGGTGCACAGACCACTGCAGCCAAACCATAGCTGCGATGGGAAGGCCGAAGCCTTCGGCTACCCCTTCCCTCGAACAACAACGAACCAAACAAAGAGATGAATACAACCTTACCGAGCAACACTTGTGTGCACATGAAGACCGACCAACAGTAATAAATACCTCTTAAATATAAATATTTCATATTTAATACTATTTCTAGACATTTTATATATATAATATAAATATTTCATATTTAATATTATTTCTAGACATTTTATATATATAATATAAATTGCTAATAAATATTATTTTATGTAAGACTTTATTGAGAATATACTTATTATTATTATTGTTCGAAAGATATTATAAATTAATAGCAATTAAAAAGTTAAATTAAAGTTAACTGAGTGTTTTATTCATATAATAAAAATGTGAATTTTGAGTCAAACTAATTTTCTAACTTTCATATAAATACATTATACTTGGTTTAGAATTTCTATAGACTGTACAATATTTTGAAAATATATTTGGAACAGTTTAGTAATAGGAAAAACTTATACTTCTACGTTATGTATTTATGATTTTATTACGGTATAATACATAATTTAAATACTATTTATTAACCATTAATTTTATGTTTTTAATACTTTATAAAAATAATGTAGATGTATAAAAAAGAGCTCAGCTTATACAAATGTACAATTTTGATAAATATGTTATTATTTTAAATATAAATTAATTTGCATTCCAAAAAGTATATTGATTAAATAAATTTCATCAATACGTTATTCCAACATAATTATCTTTAGTTCAAAAGTAATTATGTAATTATGTAATAATATATTTGAATATTTATATATATGTTTACTTCAAAACATATGAGAATATTGGTTTTATTGTAGTTAAAATTTGTATGAAAAATAGTATTTTTAAAAAAGTGTTCTTTAATATTTTGGTATTAAACAAATTAAAACCGAAATTTATATTTAAATAATATAAGTAAGTGGAAATTTATGACCTATTATTCATAATTTAATAAAGTGTTATATTCAATAAAATAATATGTTTTAAATCTATAGTTTTTTATTTTCTTTTTAGTAATTACACATATTTTGAATAATTAAGTAAATAAATTAAATATCAAAAGAAATTATAATATTTCTTTCGTTTTTTTTAATTCATGCTTTTTCTTCTAAAACATATTGTATGCAATAAGTATTATTAGATGTTTATTCATTCTTATTCTGAATACATAATTTATGAAGTAAATCAAATAAAGTATTTATTTTATTTTAATTTTCATTATTAATTACAATTTTAAACTTTATAATAATGTTGGTTATGAACGTTTCATAAATTTCAATGATATTATAGTAATATTAAAATAAATATTTCTTTTAAATATATGAAGTTGATAAACAAAGTTATTTTTTATATAAATACTTTCTTTTCATGATGATATTTTAAGTATTTATATATTAATATATAAATTTAATATTTGGTTGCTTAAATATTGAATTTTTTATGATTAACTAATTATTCATTTTATTATATATCAGTAATAAGCTTTAATTTAGTTTATCAATAAAATATTAATGAGTTTTATTCTGGGTAGGTATGTAGAACTTATTTGCTATATAATTCAGTTAAAGGGCTATTGACTTTTCAAATTTGTACATTAATGAAGTACTTTAATTTTAATTTTGTTTTACTTTTCTGGTAAGATCAAGTTTCTTAGTTTATTTTTATGCGAAGATTAAATGTGGATGGTGGTGCTGAGGTGGGTTGAGTGGATAATTGTGAGAATAGTTAGAAAGGTATTTAAAGTAGTTTAATAGGGAAGTTAAGTGAGAATTTAAGTGGATAATAAAGAAAAAGTTTTAGGTTAAAAACGTAATTTATTTAAGAAATCAATAAGTCTTTTAAAGCAGTTACATAATTTTTTGATTGTCTTTACAAATACTTATTATTTAATATACTTTTGCATAAAACATTTATATTATTAAATTTGCAGTAAAAATCTCAATTTAAAGAGTTATGATATTTACATTTATGAATTTATTACGTGTAGAATTTTAATATTTGTTTAATTTTTTTTTAAAATGTATACTTCACAACATTGATTAAATAAATATACGTAAATAAAATTTAAGAGTTATGTAAATTCCAAGAATACAAGTACAAATTTATTACTTCAAAGAAGAAAAACAACATATAATATGATAAAATAACGACATTTAACATAAAATTGATTATATTATATATTTGTATAATATTCATGAAGAATACTATTAACCAATAGTAATACTTTAATTTATAAAATACTTTCTTATGGATTATAATAAAAAATGCTTTTTTAACTTTTACTTTATTATTTTGAAAATGGTTTAACTTATTTATTATTTGTATTATTAGTAATTAATATAAATATATTTATAAAACATTACATTTTATCGGCATATAATTATATAATTCTAAATAATTCGTAAATATTAAAACAGGAAATCTTTGAATTTCAATGATGTTTATTGTTATTAATTTTTAATTTTTAAAACATGTATTGTATTTGTATATCATTAAAATTAGAAACGTAAGTAACATAGTTATATAAATATGAAAGATGTTTTTAGTTCTTTTAATTATTGTTGAATTTTGATTTATAAATTTATTGATATTTAAATAATGACTGTATAATTTTAAAATATACCAATACATATTCTTGGATAATTCAAAATTTTTTTTTAAATAAATTATTATTATTTGAAAATATATAAATAAATACTTTTTTTACAATTAAAAGGGTTTTATTAAGTACAGTACCATAATTATAAAGTATCATTTCTTGAAATTCACACAGAGAATGTTTTTATTATAAATGTACTTTTTAAATGTTTAATATGAATCATTTTGAAGGAAATTTATTAACTGTTTAAAATATTTACAGTATTATCATTTAAGTAATTTATAAGTACATAATCCAATTTAAGAACTTAGAATTTGAATTAAAACAATTAATAATAACTACAATAGAAAGGTTTTAAGGGTAAATAAAGATAAAAAGCTTTTCTAATTAATCTTTTTATTAATCTTATTTTTCAATACCTTCCTCTCATATAATATATTGATTAAGTTTTATAGACATTATTTTTATAATTCTAATTACTTTATATCTAAGAAAAGTAATTTATTTCAATAGAAAAGTAATTAAATTCTCATATTACATGTATATGTATATACGTATTATTTAATTACGCTTTGAAATATAAATTTATATGAACGAGTTGAATTTTTATTTTATACTTATGTAAAAACTAATTATTTATCAAATGTAAACATTAATTAATTCTTAATATATTTATTAATAATGGTATGTATTTATTCATTATATTCTTTATTATGTATAATTAATACTATAATCTTATTAAATTAATTTAAATTAATATACATACTGAGTATGAGGTTAAGTAATCAAATTAATAAATTATAAATTCAAATCTAATTTTCATTCTATTTCACAATTAATTTGCAAAAAAAAATATATTAGCATTTATTTACATAAAGATTAACCCTCACCATTAATGTGAGTAATAAATTAAGTGATTTATACTAAATCAATTACTACTTTAAAGCTTAATTATATTATAAGAGAATAACTTTTTAATTTACTATAATTAAATGTATTTATTTCATATAGAAGTTTAATTATAATACTATATGTATTAAATACTAAAAACTATCTTTATAATTTTCAATCATGTTACAGATCTTTTCTTTATTGTTGTCATAGAATATGAAATGTGTAAACAATTAAGATTAAATAAAATACTAGCAATGATAGTTTAATGAAAACGTTATTATAGTATATTATACTAGGAAAAATGTAAGAACACTTTTAACAAATTTATTTTACACTTGTTTAAATGAATTTTATAATTTTTAAAAGTATAAATCTATAAATATTTGCTAAAGATTGAAAATATTACCTATAAGTAATGAAGCTAATGTTAAGAAAATATCCTTTAGTTCTACACGTTCTTTACGGTGGCGCAAGTTCCCCGTAAGTTATTCCGCTTTAGCTTCTGGTGCTAATCATGCAATATACTTACCAGAAAGCTTAATAACCCCTTTTTTTATTTTATTAGGTTTTGGTTATGTGTTATATGATAGTAGTTTCTTCAGTAGTCGAGCTTTGCTTCGCCAGCACTACTGAAGGATTACTAACTAAAGGAGATCTAAAACCTTTTGCTGACTCTCAATGTTTATTGGCCGAATTTATAGGTGCTATAGGCGAGATTAGTAATTATGAGTATTCTGAACTAATGGGTCTTTAAAGCCGGTCCCATATTAAATCAACTTTGTTATGAACCAACACGTTGCCACGCCAGGGACCCCTTGGGGGGCCCAAGCAAATCAAAGACTAAATGCCACAACGCAACCCCGCAGGCACTTGATAGCGGGGCAAGCATAGCCTGCCAAGACTGGGGTTAGGGTTATGACTATGTAGCCTAGGAACATAGTCAACATATGGTACGCCTATGTTGACTAGGCACATAAGCAACATGGGGACTGAAGAGTCGGAACATATAAGGACGTGGTTATCACAATAGATAGCTTTCATAGAACAGACTCTTCAGTCGTCAATCTAAGTATTCAGTCTCACAACTGGATAGCCTCACAGCTAGTGATCATTACCGCTTAAGAAGAGAACAGCGTCTTCATATTACGAACAGTCAAGTATCACCTCTACGCCGCTCTGCTAACCTAAACCCTACAGGTTACCTACTAAACCCTACAAAGGTTTGGTGTGATCATTACAAACTTGATGTTGAAGTGAATGGTTTAATAGATAAGCTAAATGGCTTAAATTTACCTACGTATAATATCCTTATTAATGGATCAAAGACCAAATTGCTCAATAATAAGAATACTATCATTGAATTATTAAGAGCTATAGGTCCTCGTATGGATGCTAATCCATATTTTTCATAAAATATTTATGGCATTATTAAGTCGTTTTATTCATTAAGGTCGTAATGTTTTTAGTTTCTTTAATCAAAGATTTCTTGTCGAAATGTTCTACAACAACTATATTACTCTATTGAACACCTAGCCCACTTAATTCCATTCTAAGTTAGATTTAAGGTACCTGTTAACATAACAACAATTAATACAGCACACCTCAATATTACCTCATAACTAATTAACTGACCTGTTGATCTTATATTGATTTCATTAATATTAGATTTTAAAGGCTTGTATATATATAAATAATATTTATTAAAAGGATTTAATTCTTGATTCATATAATATAGAATTATAATTTGTTTTTGTTTTTCAAAATAGCATTATCAATAACGTAGTTTACCAGTGAGTGGGTCATATCAGTGAATGGGTCAGTTTTGTAATATTTGCCAAGTTCAGCCAACCCCAGCACCCCAGAGGGCCAAGTAATTAATAAAAGTTAGCAACGATTGGTGCCAACTGCACTTAACTGTTTATTTTTAAATAATTTTAATAATTTGGAGTGGTTGGGGTGGGTGCAGAGGGGCTGGGAAGTATTAAGGTTTATATGAGGCAGCCCTTTTTTGGTCCTAGTCGCGTCCCTGATTTTCGCATTATTCTTACACTAACCCACCTACTTAAATATTCAACGCGTCAGAAATCAATAACAAAGATATGTATCCTATATCTAAAGAAGCCAAAATACTTTTAGCTATCCAGGCTATCCAGAACTCGAAAAAAAAAACGCGAAACCTATGAGTATACGTGAAGGTGCTCGGATCTTCAACGTCCCACCTATAACACTACAACGCAGAATGAATCAACAAAGAAGTCGCGAAGAATCACGCGTTGACACCCATAAACTTGACCCAATTGAAGAGCAAACGCTTATCCGATATATTATTGATCAAGATATGCGATGATTTCCCCTACGACTTTCTGGTGTGGAAGATATGGCCAACCTCCTGCTGGCGTCGCGAGATGGCAAGCCTGTAGGCAAGCACTGGGCTCGACGCTTTGTAGATATGCAACCCAGCCTGAAGATCAGGTTTAATCGTCCCTATGATTATCAGAGGGCCCTCTGTGAGGATCCAGAGGTTATTGGGAACTGATTTAGGCTTCTTTGTAATATGATGGCTAAGTATAGAATTATTAATAATTACCTTTATAACTTTGATGAGACCGGCTTTATGATAGGTATAATTACCCTGTTAATAGTGGTTATACGTGCCAATATACGTGGAAAGGCCAAATCTGTCCAGCCTGGTAATAGGGAATGGGCGACAGCTATTGAATGCATTAATGCAATGGGCTGGTGCATCCCGCCGTTCGTTATCGTTCAGGGCGCCTACCACCTTATAAGCCGGATCACAGAATCAGGTTTTCCTGATTCTTAAGTAATCAAGCCTACTCTAAATGGATAGACAAATAACAACACTAGCCTTAAATGGGTTCGGCACTTTAATAAGCATATAAAACCTAAGAGAGATACGGATTACCGGATGTTGATCATGGATAATCATAAGAGCCATGTATTAGCCAAATTTAAATATTATTATAAAGAGAACAAGATTATCTGTGTCTATATGCCGCCGCATTATTCTTATCTATTTAAGCTATTAGATGTTGCGTTATATTCACCTCTAAAGTACGTATATAGTGGGGAAATTAGCTACTTTATCCGGGCTTCCATCAATCACATTACCAAGTCTGAGTTCTTTATTGCATTCAAGGCAGCTCACGATAAGACCTTTACGGAGGATAATATTAAAGCTGTATTTAAGGGAGCTGGAATTCTATCTTGGGACCCGGATTCTGTTCTTTCTAAGCTTAATATCCGCCTAAAACCTCCGCTGCTATCTATTCCTACTTCTTCCTAATGATAGGAATCTCAAACACCTTCCAATACTTAACAAACTATCTAGCAATCAAATTTTATTAAGGCAGGATCTCTGCCTATCAGGGTAGCTCCCCTATAATAATTAAGGACGTTATTAATCGATTAGCAAAGGGAGTGTAAGTAATGGTGCACTTACTTATAATAATGCGCAATGAGATCCGAATACTTTAGGCTATTAATAAAGCACTCGCTAAACGCCGAAGGGCTAAAAGAACCCAAATACAGCTTGGAGGGGCACTTAGTATTGAGGATTCCTAGGCGATAATTAATGAAAAGGAAAAAGGGAAGCGGCTAGCTGGTGAAATCAGCGGTGGGTGCTAAGGTGGCGGTCCGCCGCGGACCAAGCAAACGACGCTATAGCAACTGCGGCGAGAGTGGGTATAATGCGAGAACGTGTGAGAAAGATGAAGAAGAGTCTGATCAATTAGATTCTGACTATATTATAGCCAACTCAGCCTAGTTAGCTCTAATTGGTGTGAATATATGTCTGTTGGTGGTCCGTAGCGGACCGCAATTTTAAGGGTGAAGTTGGCACCATTTGGTACAAAGTATATTTTTTGCACCAAAAGCTAACCTGTTCGGACCAGCACTGCAGCCCCGCTAACCACTCCAAATTATTAAAATTATTTAAAAATAAGCAGTTAAGTGCAGTTAGCACCAATTGGTGCTAACGTTTATTAATTATTTGGCCCTGGGGGGGTGCTGGGGCTGGCTGAACTTGGCAAATATTACAAAACTGACCATTCACTGATATGACCCACTCACTGGTAAACCACGTTAATTTAATAAGAGATATTTTAATTTTGAATGTAAATATCATTAAAATTATATTAAAACTTTATAAGTTTCCAAATATAAAACTAACAAAACAAATTCTATGAATTGATATATTAATTATTAGTAAGACACAAATATTATTTTAAATAATTTAAAATAAAGGTTCAAGGTTATAAAAAAGATTTATGAAATATTTTGTATTGAATTTTTATATGCATTCTAATATAATTAAAACAATTAACATTTTTTTTGAGTAATTGATTAATTTAAATATAGTATTAACTTATATAGCATCATTAAAAATTAAAAGAATATTAAATTTAACTATTAAGATATTGTAAAACTTAAAATAAATGAAAGGAAACATTATGAAAGTTGGTATTATTATTAAAAAAAAGCTATTATGTATTATAACTAGTTTCATTCTTATCGTTTTTACTAAATATATCTTTTTTTAATATTAATGTCTTTTAAAACTGTTGTACATTATGTACAGAAATTAATATTAATTGATGATATGATTTATGAAAATATTTATTATATTCGTTAATTCAGTAATAAATGTTTGGTTTATATTACAATAAGTAAAAATACTTCTAATTAAAGTAATAATGAGATATGTTTTTATAGTACTTTTTTGAAAAAATGAATAGTTTTTTTTAAAAAACAAAACTATTTACCATAATTGTAATGTTAATGAAAACTATGAACGTGGTTCACCAGTCAGCCGGACATATCACATGCCCGGACAGTTTTACCAACTCTACCAACTTTTATCAACCTTAGCACCCACCCAGGGCAAAGGAATCAATTGAAATTGGCACAAATTGGTGCCAACTGGTCCCAATTGCTTATTTTCAATTGATTTAGTCAATTTGAAGTGGTTAGCATAGCTGCAGTGCCAGTCCGAAGTGGCTAACTTTTGGTGGGAAAATCGGCTTCCCCACCAAAATAGAACATTTTGGCCATGCAGGATCAACCTGAATCTATACCAGCCAGGCCAACTATTTGAGCGGTCCGCTGCGGACCGCTAAAAAATAAACTATTATTTAATCGGAATCTGAATGATTAGACTCTTCTACATCTTTCTCACACGTTCTTGCATTATGCCCAGTCTCGCCGCAGTTGCCACATCATCGTTTGCTCGGTCCGCCGCGGACCGCCTCCTTACCATCACCGCTCATTTTACCAGCTGGCCGCTTCCCCTTTTGTTTCTCTTGAATAAGAGCTTGAGATTCCTCAATAGTAAGTGCTCCTCCAAGCTGCACTCGGATTCTTTTAGCCCTCCGGCGTTTGGCGAGTGCTGTGTTAGCCTCTTGAAGCGTCCAGATCTGCTCGCTCATAAATGTGATCGAGTGTGCCATTGTTTGTACTCCCTTCGCCATCCGGTTAATAGCCTCCATAATTGGTATAGGGGAGCTTCCTTGATGGGCTGAGATCCTGCTTTTAATAAATCTTGATTGCTAGATAGTTTGTTAAGCATTTGATGGTGTTTGAGACTCCTATTTCTGAGGAGAAACTGGGAGAGACTGTGTTGGAGTTTGTAAGCTGATATTAAGCTTGGAAACCACAGAGTCGGGGTCCTAAGGAGAAATTCCGGCTCCTCTGAATACAGACTTAATGTTTTCTGCCGTGAAAGTCTTGTTATGGGCTGCTTTAAATGCGAGAAAGAATTCGGATTTGGTGATATGGTTGATTGAGGCTTGGATGAAGAGGTTGATCTTATCGCTATATACGCGCTTCAGAGGCGAATATAACGCGATATCTAATAGCTGGAGTAAGTGAGATGAATGCGGCGGTATGCTAAAAGTAATAATCCTATTCTCCTTGCAGTATTGGTTGAAATCAGCTAATATATGGCTTTTATGCCTATCTACAATCAATATCCGGTAATCAGCATCTCCCTTTAGCTTAGTATGCTTATTAAAATGCTAAATCTATTCCAAACCAGTCTTATTATCTATCCATCCATTAGGAGTAGGCTTAATAACCTAGCTGTTTAGAAAACCCGATTCCGTTGCCCAGCTAGCAAGGTGGTAGGCGCCTTGAATAATCACGAATGGTGGGATTTACAACCCACTTGCATTAATGCATTTAATAGCAGTTGCCCATTCCCGATTACCAGGCTAGACTAATTTAGCCTTTCCACGTCTATCAACGCATATAATGACCATTAATGCGGCTATTATACCCATTATAAAGCCAGTTTCGTTAAAGTTATAGAGGTTATCGTTAATAATTCGGTACTCAGCTATCATGTTGCGGAGCAGCCTAAACCAGTTCCTAATGATCTCTGGATCTTCGCAGAGGGCCCTCTGATAGTCATATGGATGATTAAACTTGGTCTTCAGGCTGGGTTGCATGTTCATAAAGCGTTGAGCCCCAATTCTTGCTAACCGGCTTGCTATCTCGTGATGCTAGCAGGAGTGTTGGCTATATCTTCCACACTAGAGAAGCGCATTGGAAATCCTCGTACATCTTGCTCAAGTATATATCGGATAAGCGTATACTCTTCAATTGGGTCGAGTTTGTATTTATCAACGTGTGATTCTTTGCGACGTGGTCGGTTGTTCATCCTGTCGGATATTGTGCAGTGTAGAACGTTGAAAAGCCGTGCAGCATGACGTGCACTTAAGGGTTTCTTTTTAATTTTTTTTTTTTAGAATTCTCAATTGCCTGAAGCGCTAGTTTGATTTTCTCTTCTTTTGAGTAGATTGGCATGATAAATGTTGATTTCTAGCGTGTTGAATATTGAAATAGGTAGAGTGATGCGAGATTGACGCGAAAAATGGAGACGCGATCTATACCAAAAACAAACCCGCCCACCTAAACTCTAAATATTTCGACTAACACTACAGCCCCATCACGACTCTAAATCGACTAAGTTGATTGAAATTGCTCAATTGGGACTAGTTGGTACCAATTGGTGCCAATTTCAATTGATTCCTTTGCCCTGGGTGGGTGCTAAGATTGATAAAAGTTGGTAAAGTTGGTAAAACTGTCCGGGCATGTGATATGTCCGGCTGACTGGTGAACCACGTTAACGGTTTAAAATAATTAATCCTATTATTGTATTCCACTTTATTTATATATTATTTTCATTTAGAAACCTATAGAAATGGATATATAATATTAAATAGAACTTCAAATGTTTTTAAAAAAAGTATTTAATATTTGATATATAAATAAAGTAATTTACTATTAAATTTAATGATTATAAATAAAAAACATTATAGTTAAATTTCGATCAGAATGTTTTCATTATTATTTAAGTTAATAATAGATATAAAATATTCTTGTTTTAGAACAATAATCAAAACATTTTACTTGAGATTTAAATATAACTTTTTATGTTTATAATTGATTTTTGTAGTAAAGAAAATTTCATTTTCTAATTCATATATATTCATTTATATATAATTAATAGATTAAACCTCCACTTATTCCTAAATGTGCCTAAAGAGATATCTTTATAAACTTTATTACGCATCTGCCCGCCAGCTGAGGATATAATGCAATTATAACTATAATTCACTGCTTGAGAAAAATAAGATACTTTATTGCTTGCAAGAAAACCTATAATTCTGAGGAAGCTGCCCGCTTGTTGATTAAATGTCTCTGGAAATTATACAGCTTGCCAAAAATTGCTGTTTCTAATCATGAACTCTAATTCGTTTCTAAGTTATGAAATCATCTAACCCGCTGCTTAAAGATCTCCGTTACACTATTAATTGCCTACCACCACAAAACTAACGAACAAACTAAGTAAATGAATGCTGTTCTGGAACAGTACCTGTATCTGTATATAGCATATCTATAAAATACTACGTAAGCAAGCATGCTTATATAATACGAAATTAAATAAGGGTTATAAATATATATAATTAAGCTCCCGTAATAATTAAAGACAAATAAAAGTCCTATATACATAATAAGATAAAAATTACTTTTATTAATAACTTATTAACTATAAGGGCTCATTAGCTACAGGCTATATATTTCATATACTAATGAATATACTACCATATAACCCTATAATATATGCTTACCTTTTCTGCTTACGTAAGCGGATTTCTAGAGCCTTCTATGTGGAAGACCTTCACGTCTATATAAAAACCACGACCCTTCTTCTTTCAGACTAGTGTTCTTCCACCCACTTCGAAGGAATTGGATATTCTATAATAATAACCTAATAATTAGCTGGTTAATTACTAATTACTAGTCTCTTATTAGTATTTAATTAATTCTCGAATGTTCTAAATAGTCTAAAAGACGAATATAAATAAGGAGGATTCCTCCCGTAGAATACGCTAGTTCTTACCAATAATAACTAAAGAGAAAATTCTTAATATACACCATCACACCTATTATTACTTATCTCTTATCTATTATTCCCCTATTGGATCTAGTAACCTCAACACGCTCAAGGTCCACCTGCCCGAACCTGCCCGGTTGCTACCGTGACAATTAATTATTATTATTTAATTGATAATGAATAATATTAATATCAATTATTTGTGTTTTGCGTAATTATATTTAAATATTTACTTTTTACATAAAATTTAAAATAAATTTTAAATTCTTGTACTTTTTTCATAATTTATTATTGGAAAATATATAATCTTTTCCAATTATAGTATTATTTAGGTGGATATATTTAATTATATATAAAATTAAGTTTAACTTATTACTTTAATTAAATTTATATGCTAACTTCTAATAAGAGTAATTGTTCCTAATTTAAATATTCAGTATTCTGATATTCAAATAAATATAATATCTATTAAAATTATTAATAACTTATATTAATATTACCATACTCTATCACGAGTTATTGCAAGAGATATATGTCATTATGCCTTCCAATTAAGGAAAAAGGTATATTAAACTATAGCAGTTTACTGAATAAAATTGGAAATAATTTAATTTGTTTTGTAATCAATATTATTACAAATCATTAAATTAATAAAATTGTTTTTTAAACCGATAATTTGTAAACAACACTTTTAATTTAAATATAAAATTAATTTACCTATCTAAAACCTTTATATGTCTATTATATATTAAATTAGAAACTTTATCGAACTTTTTGTGATTTGACAATAATAAAGAAATATCCGATTATAAAAAACAATACTTCAATTATTATGAATCAGTTTTTCTGAATATTAGTACTAAACTTCTATTTAGAAGGTACATATCCCTTTTTCTTTAATACGTAATGTCTTTGGATATACTTTACATTTATTCTTTATGTAATCACTAATGTATGCTAAGTATATTTCACTATTTCAATTTATAATTTTGAAGAAAACTACTTTTCAAAATCGTAATTAACTAAAAATTTATAAATACTTTTTCATTAATTTAAGCAGAATTATCAAGATGACATTGTATTATTTACATTGATTTAATATAATGAAATCTATATTCAATACAATATTTCTAAACCCTTTTCTATATGAATGATTTACATAAAATAAGGATTTTACTGTTATAAAAAATATTAACTGTTTTACATCTTATATTGTTTTGATGGGTAACTAATTTTGAAAAGATATTTAATAGTTTTGAAATGTTAATAATTTGTTTTATAATTTTATTCTGAACTTGGTTATATTAAATATTAAATTATATTCCGTTGTTTTCAATAAATTTCATATAACAAAAGGTATTTAATTTATAAATTTTCATTATTTTTAATAAATACTTCATTTATTACAAAACAATTATTTTACAGCTATAAGAAATACGTTTTGTAGCGTTAATATAATTAAAAAAATGTAAATATTTGAACTTCTCTAAAAATATGTTGAATTATAAAATTTATATTATGATAAGTATTATTAATATTCAGTAATATATATTTATAATTTTGTTATTCATTTACTATTTTAATTATATTTACCAAAAAGAATTAATAATAACATCAAGTATTGTATATTATGAAACATTATTTTACTATAATATTATGAAATATCTTTTGAAAACTTTGTGGTTCTTTTCTAGATTTACTACTACATTAAAAATAAAATACAAAAATACATTAATACGAAAAGAGTATTTTATTATTTATTAAATTATAATTAAAGTTCATCGTTTTATTTTATTCACTTTATTATCTTGTTTACTCATATACCTTAATACTTTTTTATTTTTTATACATGGTGTTTATATATAAAGTATTAATGATTGGAAATAAAAATACCGTTTTGAAAAGAGCGGAGATATTAAATTGGATTTAAATTAGTTTTAACCTTTTTATAGTTTTGTATTTATATGTATACTTTTTCTTTACTTTATCATTGATATTACCCTTTTCTGAATATTATATTCTATCATATAATTAATGGTACAAGTATTTATTATGTTACATTTAATGTAAAGTAATTCTTGGCATTTCTTTTTAAATTATAAATTAGATTAATCCTAAAACTTTGTTAAACATATTTTCTTTTATATATTCTGAACATATATAAGTTATTAAGGAAATTGTTTGTAATAAAGGCAATAATATAGTATTAATCTAACCAACTCTTTATGTATATTATTTATATTTATATTGAATATACTGTAGTTTACCAGTCAGCCGATGATACCACATACCAGATCAGTTTTAGTAAATTTACCAACTTTAGCTAACCCCAGTACCCACGTAGTGTAAAAATATCAATTATATTTGGCGCCAATTAGTTCTAAATACCTTAAACTCCTTATTTTCAAATGATTTGGTCAATTTGGAGGTGTGGTGGTATTGCAATGCTAGTCTGAAAACTTAAAGTTTTGGTGGGCGGGTTTGTTTTTAGTGCAGATCGCGTCCCCATTTTTCGCGTCAGTCTCGCATCACTCTACCTACTTAAATATTAAATACGCTAGAAATCAACATCCACAATGCCAATCTACTCAAAATAGGGGGAAATCCAACTAGCACTTCAGACAATTAAGAAATCCAAAAGAAATAAAAAGAATCCCTCGAGCATACGTCGGCTGCATGGATCTTTAACATCCCCTATAGTATACTAAATAACGGGATGAATAACCAACCTTACCGCAAAGAATTACGCGTTGAGAAACATAAACTCGATCTAATTAAGGAGCAAATACTTGTTCGATATATTATTGAGCAAGATGCATAAGGATTCCTAATGCGCCTTTCTGGTGTGGAAGATATGGCGAATCTCCTGCTGGCATTGCGTGATAGCAAACTGATTGGTAAGAACTGGGTACAAGGCTTGGTGGATCACAACCAAGCTTGAAAACCAGGTTTGATCAGCCATATGACTACCATAGGGCCCTCTGTGAAGATCCGGAGGTTATTAGGAATTGGTTCCGGCTGCTTTATAACATGATAGCCAAGTATGGGGTACTGAAGAACGACCTTTATAATTTCGATGAGACTGGCTTCATGATAGGCCAGATGACCTTAACCCTGGTTATTATACGTTCTGATCAATATGGAAAGGCTAAATTTATCCAGCTTGGGAACCGGGAATAAATAACAGTTATTAAATGTATCAATGTGAAGGGCTGGTGTATCCCGCCGTTTATAATCGTCTAGGGTGCCTACCACTTTGCCAACTGGATAACAGAATCTGGCTTCCCGTTAAGCTGAATAATTAAGGTTACCCTGTATGGGTGGATAGATAACGAGACTGGTTTAGAATGGATTCAGCACTTTGATAAGTATTAAATTAAGCAAACTAAAAGCAAATATCGGATAATTATTGTAAATGGATACGAAAACCATATTTCAGCGGAGTTTAAGGAGATCATAAGGAGAACAACATTATCCTTGTTAACATACCACCACACTCATCTCCATCACTCCAGCCATTAAACATTACATTATTCTCACTAGTAAAGGGTATATATATAATAATAAAATTAATCTCTTTATCCGGGACTTAATTAACTACATTACCGAGTCTGAATTCTTTATTATATTTCAAGCAGCTTATATAAGGTCTTTATAGAAGAAAAATAAAAGCTGGGTTCAAAGGTGTTGATATTTCTCTATAGAACCCAGATTCTGTTATTTTAAAGCTGGATATCCGCTTATAAACTCCGGTACAATCACGCCCTATATCACCATCAAAATGAGAATCACAAACACCCTCAAATGCTCACCAGATCATCTAGTAATCAAGTTTCATTAGAGCAAGATCTCTAACCATTAAGGAAGCTCCCCTATACCATTAAATTTAAACTTTAAAAATAAGTTGAAATATAAAAGGTTTTTAACAGTATTTTGAATAACGTGTTCATATTTTAAATTAATATTATTAATAAAAGTTCACTCACTATCAATATGAAATAAGTAAGTTATAACCCTAAAATTTTAATGTAAACAAATAAAAATTCAATTTAAATAAAAGAAATTGAAACATTTATTTTTAAAATTTGTTAAAACTTATGATAATATTTAATTTATTAGTGAATCATTATAACTTAAAAAAGATTATTACATTTTATATAAATACTGTCATAGTGTTATAAAGAATTCATAAAAATATTCTCTAGTTTTTTTAAGCATAATTTAGAAGAGAAATTTAAATAAGTTTAAAAGAGATTTGAGTACACAATTTAAAGCTTTTCACAAAACTTTAAATAAATACTTTTATATATTAATAAATTTATTTTAATAAATAAAGAAAATATAAAATTTGCTTATGAAACGATGTAAATGACTTTTAAAAATATTTTAAATCATAATCATTGTCACATTTTATGCATATAATAATAATAATGTCTTTTATAAGTAACCTTTGCTTGAATATAAGAGTTATTAAAACGTTATGATTATGTTAGGGTATGAACTATATATAATAGACTAAATTTGTATTTAATATTGTTTTAAATTTCAGTTATATGGTTATTTTTAAGTAATTTTATAACCTGAAAATTTGATTTTTAATGATTCTGAGTAAAACGGCCGTAATATATTATTACTTGATTGAAGTAGGAACAAAATGCATGTTATGGGAGAAGATAGCTTTCTATATTTTATTTCCAGCAATTTACATTTGTATGTATTTCAAGTCATACAGTAATTATAATATTTAATGTTATTAAATTAGGTAAGTAATATTTGAAGATACCTTTACTTTTCTTACATCGGCTAAATGTTAAATTTAATAGAAAATCATTTAGCTATAATGTCTATAATGTTATATTAAAATGTCTAATGTAAAATAATAAGTTTCAAATTACTATTAAATGAAAAATAACATAAGTATTATTTATAATTTATAAATATTTTTTGGAGGAAATTATTATTCTTCCATTTCGAAGTAATAAAGGAATTGAAAGGACATAAATATTTAAGATTTTACAAATAATTTACATAAAATTATCAAAAATATTAACAGTCATTTTATCAAAAATATTAAAAGTCATCTTATTATAAATATTAAAATAATATTATAAATGATAATGAAATTTATTTAATCGTAAAAATTAAAATAAATTCATTAATAATATTAAAATTCAATATTCTAAAAGCATTTTTATATATAAAGATTGTGATACAACTCTATTTGTAATTTTTTTTAAAATGATATAATTAATATATTTAAATTGAATGAAATTAGAAATAAATAGGTTATAAATATAAAGGTTTTTTTTACAGATATATATTTTATCAATCGTAAGGTGGTTCACCAGTCAGTAGTGGATATCAGTAACTAGCGGATTCTCATTACTACTACTGACTTTAGCCAACCCTAGCACCCACTAAGGGTTAAAGGATTAAGAAAAGTTAGCACCAATTGGTGCCAACTGGTCCTAATTGCTTATTTTTAATTGATTTGGTCAATTTAGAGAGAGTATTCATGATAACTGCAGTACCAGTCTGAAGTAGCTGACTTTTATTGGGAGAAATGGAGCATTTCAGCCATGTGAGATCAACCTTAATCTACACCAGCCAGACTATCTATTTAGGCGATCCGCCGCGGATCACTTAAAGATATATTATTATTTACTCGGCAGGTGACTAAACTAGACCGTTCTACATCTTTCTCACAAGCTTTTGCATTATGCCCAGTCTCGCCGCAGTTACTATATTATTATTTAGTTGGTCAGCCGTAGACCGCCTCTTCGCCATCGCCAGCCATTTCACCAGCTGGCCGCTTCCCCTTTTAATTTTCCTTAATTATCACTTAATACTCTTTAATAATAACTGCTCCTCAAATCTGGACTCAACTTCTTTTAGCCCTCCGGTGCTTAACGAGCTCAACATTAGCCTTCTTAAGGGTACGGACTTGATCATTCAAAAGAGTGATCTAATGCGCTATTGCTTGTGCGCCTTTTTTGAACTTCTCAATTGCTTAGATAATTAGTATAAGGGAGCTGCTTTAATAGTTAGAGATCTTGCCTTTAATAAAACTTGATTACTGGACAGTCTGGTGGGCATTTGAGGGTGTTTGTGATTCCCATTTTGATAGTGATATAGGGAGTAATTGCACCGGAGTTTGTAGGCGGATATCCAGCTTCGAAATAATAGAATCTGAGTCCCATAGAGAAATACTAGCCCCTCTAAACCGAGATTTTATGTTTTTTTATGTGAAGACTTTATTATAAGCAACCTTGAATACAATGAAGAACTTAGATTTAGTAATGTAATCAAATAAGGCCCGGATAAAAATATTAACCTTATTACTACATGTACACTTTAATAATATGAATAATGTAATATTGAATACTTAGAGTAAATGAAATAAGTATAACGTGGTTTACCACATTGTGGCCGATATCACATTGTGGCCGATTTTTGCTATATCTGCCAACTTCTGTCAACCCCAGCACCCACCCTGTGCAGAAATATTTAATAAAAGTTGGCACCAATTGGTGCCAACTACTCTCCATTGCTCATTTCCAATTGATTTCATCAATTTAGAGGGGTTGGCGGGGCTGCAGTGGCAGTCTAAAATCATCAACTTTTGGTAGCAAAATCAGCTTCTCCATCAAAACGGAGTATCCCAGACATGCAGGATCAGCCTTAATCTACACCAGCCAGGTCAACTATTTGGGCGGTCCGCCGCGGTCCGCTTAAGAATATACTATTATATACTCAGAATCTGGATGACTAGATTTCTTTACATCTTCTTGCAAGTTATTGCATATTGCTCGGGGTTGCCATAGTTGCTATATCGCTGAATAGACGGTCCGCCGCGGACTATCTCCTCAGCCCTACCGCTTATTCCACCAGCTGGCCGCTTTCCCTTTTATTTCTCTTGGATAATAGCTTGGGAATCCTTAATACTAAGTGCTCCTCTAAGCTGGACTCGGGTTTGTTTGGCCCTCCGGCATTTAGCGAGTGCTGTGTTAGCCTCCTGAAGTATCCGGATCTGTTTACTCATAAGAGTGATTAAATGCGCCATAGCCTGTGCCCCCTTTAGCATCCTATCAACAGCCTCCATAATTGGTATAAGGGAGTTTCCCTGATGGGCAGAGATCCTGCCTTTAATATAACTTAACTACTTAATAGTTTGTTGAGCATTAGATGGTGTTTGATACTCCTAATGCTAGGGAGAAATAGGAAGGAACTATGCCGGAGTTTGCAGGCGGATATTAAGCCGGGAAATAACAGATTCCGGGTCCCATGGTGAGATTCCAGCTCCTTTAAATATAGACTAAATATTATCCTTTATAAAGGTTTTGTTATGAGCTGTTATGAATGCAAAAAAGAACTCAGACTTAGTGATGTAGTTGATGGAGGTTGATCTGGTCGCTATATGCGCGCTTCAGAGGCGAATATAACGCGATAATCTAATGGCTGGAGCAAATGAGAAGAATACGGCAGTATACTGATAAAGATAATATTATTATCCTTATAATACTAGTTAAACTCAGCTGATACATAGCTTTCATAACTATCTAATATTAATATATGGTATATACCTTTTGTTCGCTTCTTAGTATGCTTATTAAAATACCAAATCCATTCCAGACTAGTCTTATTATCTATCTATCCATTTAGAATAGGTTTAATTACTTATTCCTTTACAAAACCCGACTCTATAGCCCAGCTTGCAAGGTGGTAGGCGCCTTAAACGATCACGAACGGTAGAATACATCAGCCCGTTGCATTAATGCATTCGATAACTGTGACCCATTCCCGGTTACCAGGCTGGACTGATTTAGCCTTTCCACGCCTATCAACGTGTGTGACAACCATTGACGCGGCGATTATGCCCATTATGAAACCGGTCTCGTTAAAGTTATATAGGTTGTCATCCGTAATCCCATACTTAGCTATCATGTTGCAAAGGAGCCTAAACCAGTTCCCAATGACTTCTGGATCCTCACAGAGGCCCTCTGATAGTCATAGGGACGATTAAACTTGGTCTTCAGGCTTGGTTGTAGATCTATGAAGCGTCGAGCCCAGTGCTTGCCGACAGGTTTAGCATCTCGCGATGCTAGCAGCAGGTTAGCCATATCTTCTACACCAGAAAGTCGCAATGGAAGTCCTCGGGCATTTTGCTTAATAATATATCGGATAAGCGTTTATTCTTCGATTTGGTCAAGTTTATGCTTATTAACGCGTAATTCCTCGCGACTACGTTCTTGATTTATCCTTCTGCGTAGGCTTCGTTCTGGGACGTAAAAGATTTGTGCTGCTTGAGGGATACTTAAGGGTTTCACGTTTTTTTTTCTTCGATTTATTGATTACTCGAATAGCTAGAAGGATTTCATCTTCTTTCAATAAAGGATACATATTATAGTTATTGATTTCTAGCGCGTTAAATGTTTAAGTAGGTGAATTAAAATAAGATCAATGCGAAAAACCAGGACGCGACTAGCACCAAAAAAAAGCCATCCCATACAAACCTTAATGACTCTCAATCACTCTGCACGCCCGCCAACCCCTCTAAATTAACGAAATCAATTGGAAATAAGCGATTGGAAGCAGTTGGCACCAATTGGAGCCAACTTTTATTAAATATTCTGCACTGGGCGGGTGCTGGGGTTGACAGAAGTTGGCAGATATAGCAAAAATCGGCCACAATGTGATATCGGCCACGATGTGGTAAACCACGTTAATGGTATATTAAGAGGGATAATATTGTTCTCCTTATAGTACTACTTAAACTCCGCTGATATTTAGCTTTCGTATCCATCGAAGATAAACATCTGATATTTGCTCTTAAGCCGCTTAATTGCATACTTATCAAAGTGCCGAATCCGTTCTAAACCAGTCTCATTATCTGTCTACTTATCTAGTTAGCAAGGTGGTAAGCGCTTTAGATAATGACGAACGGCGGAATATATCAGCCCTTTAAATTAATGCATTTAATAACTACTACTTATTCTCAATTTCTAAGCTATACATATTTAGTCTTTCTATATTAATCAGAATATATAATCATCAGGGTTAAGGTTATCTAGCCCATTATAAAGCCAGTCTTGTTAAAGTTATAAAGGTTATTATTCAGAACCCTATATTTGGTTATTATATTACAGAGGAGCCGGAACCAATTCCTAATAGCCTCCGGATCTTCATAGAGGGCCCTTTAGTAGTTATTAATGCTGATTAAACCTGGGTTCCAAGCTTAATTGTACATCCACAAAGCATCGTGCCCAATTCTTACCAACCCGCTTACCGTTACGCAATGCTAGTAAGAAAGTCAGCCATATCTTCCACACCAAAGAGTAACATTAGAAATCCTCATACATCTTATTTAATAATATATTAAACAAATATTTACTCTTTAATTAACTTAAGTTAATATTTCTAATACGTAATTCTTCGCGAAAGCATTATTTATTTATCCTGTGGCGTAATACTGGTACTGCAATACTAGCACACCTCCAAATTAACTGAATTAATTCAAAATAAGCAATTAGGACCAGTTGGCACCAATTAGTGCCAATTTCTCTTAATGTTTTAGCCCTTGGTGGGTGCTAGGGTTGGCTAAAGTTAGTAGTAATAATGAAAATCCGCTGCTTACTGATATCCGCCACTCACTGGTGAACCACGTTATATATATTTTAATTTATTATGCTGTTTCTCTTATTCAATATTTTTATATTAAGTTTAATACTATATTATATAAATATTTCTTTCGGATCTATTGTTTCTAATATTAAGGCATATAATAAGACTTTAATATATTATAAATATTAATAAATTTACAGTATAATTTTAAAAACTTCACTTTCAGATTTATAGTCATCATATGTAAATTTACGTAAAAGTTTAATAATTTTAAAAGTTTAAAATAAATAATACTTAACATTTATATTAAATCTTTATTTCTTTTTCACTTTTTAACATTATTAAATATTTTTCATTAAATCAATAAATAAATTTTCTATTATGAAACGGTATGATTGTTTAATATTATATTTATTTTTATTTTTATTGTATTTTATTTTATTTCTATTATATTTATTTTTCTTTTTATTATTAACGTGGTTCACCAGTGAGTGGCGGATATCAGTGAGTAGCGGATTTTAGTTATAACTACCAACTTTATTTAACCCTAGCACCTGCCAAAGGCTAATATATTAATAAAGGTTGGCACCAATTGATGCTAACCGGTCTGAATTGCCTATTTCTAATTGATCTGGTTAACTTGGAGTGGTTGAGGTGGCTGCAGGCCAGTTTCAAATATTAAACTTTTGGTTGGAGGGTTTGTTTTTGGTGCAAATCGAGTCCTTATTTTTCACATTAATCTCGCATTATTCCACTTATTTAACAATTTAACACGTTAGAAATCAACAACTACGAATGTATCCTGCATTTAAAAAAGATAAAATCATTCTTGTTATTCAGGCTATTTAGTACTCCAAAAAATATCGCGTTAAACCGCTACCTGTAATTTAAGCTGCTAAGATCTTAAACATTCCCGAAACGACACTATGCCGCAGGATAAATAACTAATGCTTTCGCGAGGAATTACGCATTGACACCCATAAACTCGAGCTAATCAAAGAACAAGTACTTGTATAAATTGTTATTGATTAAAATACACGAGGATTTCCAATGAGACTTTCTGGTGTGGAAGATGGGGCTAATCTCTTGGTGGCATCGCGAGATAGCAAGCCTGTTGGCAAGTGGTGGACTCGACGCTTTATAGATGCACAACCAAGTTTGAAAACCAGGTTTAATCGGCCTTATGATTACCAGAGAGACCTCTGTGAAGATCCAAAGGTTATTGGGAACTGGTTCCGGCTGCTTCGTAACATGATAGCCAAGTATAGGGAGGGTCCTAGAGGATGACCTATATAACTTTAACGAGATAAGCTTATAATGAGCATAATTACCAAATCAATAGTAGTTACACGCGTTAATATGCGTGGAAAGTCTAAATCTATATAATCTGGCAACCATGAATGAGCAATAGCTATTAAATGCATCAATGTCAAGAGCTAGTATATCCCGCAGTTCGTTATTATACAAGGCGCCTACCATCTTGCTAACTGGACAACAGAATCAGGCTTCCCACTAGACTAGGTTATTAAGCCTATTCTAAATGGGTAAACAGATAACAAGACGGGTCTATAATGAATTTAGCACTTTGATAAGCATATAATTAAGCGAACTAAGGGCAAGTACCAGATGCTTATCTTAAATGGTTACGAGAGCTATAAATCAGCAGACTTTAATAGCTACTGCAAAACAAACAACATTATCACTATCAGCATACTGCCGCATTCATCTCATTTACTCCAGCCATTAGATGTTACATTATACTTGCTATTAAAGCGTATATACGGCGAAAAGATTAACATCTTCATCCGGGCTTCTATTAACCATATCACTAAGACCGAGTTCTTCATCGCATTTAAGAAAGCCAACAACAAGGTCTTCATGAAAGATAACATATTAGCCGGGTTCAGAGGAGCTGGTATTTCACCATGGGACCCAGATCCTGTGATTTCCAAGCTTGATATCCGCCTACGAACCCCATTACAATCCCTCCCTGTGTCACCATCAAAATGGGAATTACAAACACCCACCAATGCCCACCAGACTTTCCAGCAATCAAGTTTTATTAAAAGCAAGATCTCGGCCCATCGGGGAAGCTCCCTTACACCAATTATCTCGGCAGTTGATTAGCTGGCGAAGGGTTCACAGATGATAGCACACGAGATCACTATTTTGAAGGATCGAGTCCGCACATTTGAGGATGGTAATACAACAGTCACAAAGCGCTGGAAGGCTAAAAGAAGTCGGGTACAGTTTGGAGAGGCACTTTCTATTGAGGATTCCCAGGTGATAGTTGAGAGGAAATAGAAGGGGAAGCGGCCGGCTGGTGAAATGGTGGGTGATGTAAAAGAGGCGAACTGCGGTGGACCAAGCAAACGATTATGTAGCAAATATAGTGAGACGGGGCATAATGCAAGAACGTGTGAGAAAGATGCAGAAGAATCTAGTGAATCAGATTAGTAAAAGATTTAAAATGAAATAAAATTAATTAATAAATATTTATATTGTTTGTAAGAAATATGTTTAGTATAATAATAAGGTTTTTTTATTTAAAATTCACATAACTCATTTAATATTGAACATGCATTCTTTTAATTTCTATTGAAATTAATTATTAGATAAATTTAGTTTTAAAATGTATATATTTCCTTTATGAAAGTATTATTAATTATAATATGAAATTATATTTGAAATTTATACGATTAATTATTTAATTTTAATTAACAATTAGAATATATAAGTATCAAAATTAAAATAGTGTAAAAGAAATATTCATATATAATTATTACTATAAATTATGAAATTAAGGCAATATAATTAAGGTCGTAATTAAAATACAGAATTTCATTAAATTATAAAAGTAAGTAAGAATTATTATTTTATAAACAATTTTGAAATTTAAAGAATCATAATAATATTAAATAAAAAACTATATTATTTTAAAGATATTGAATTACTTAATAACCTTCATTGAAATAATTCCATTAAAAATGCTTTCTATATACTATAATTTACTTATATTGTACTTTTCATGTTTTTATTAATTAATATTTAATATAAGAATTAAGAAAAATCAATTTATGTTTAATTAATATTATTATTATTATAAGAGTTATTTATAACGTTAAGCACTAATGAGCGAGCCACCCCAGAGAGCGAGCCACTTTTCAGTACTAATAGTATAACATCCTACATTGCAGCACTACAACGAATAAAATCAATTGAATTCAATCGCAATCGGAATCTGCAGATGATTCTATATTTTTTTTTAAAAGTTCGCGCATTGTGCCCAGTCTCGCTGCAGTTGCCACATCGTCGTTTCGTCGGTCCGCTACGGACCGCCTCCTAAGCGCCACCACTCATTTCACCAGCTGGCCGCTTCCCCTTTTCCTTTTCATTAATAATCTCCCTAACCTCTTATGTACTAAGTGCTCCTCCATCTTACACGTATGTTTTTTCAACACTCCAACGCTTAGAAAGTATTGCATTTGCCTCTCTTAGGGTCTTGTTTTATTGGGTTAGCAGGATTATTGAATAAGCTAATGATTGTATGCCTTTCGAGAGCTGGTTAATAGTGGATAAAATTGGTGTCGAAGAGCTTCCCTGATAGCGAGAGACTCATTCCTTAATCACAGTTGATTGGGAAACAGCTTGTATTAAGTTTTGTAGTGTCTGAGAGACTCAAGGTGCGGGTAGGGATGGGGAGCCTGGCCATGATGTTGGTGTCTATATCTTAACATCCAGTTTGGAAAGCACAGCTTTTTAGTTGAGTGGGATTAAACCTGCCCCTTTGAAACATCCGTTAATACTTTCAGGCTTAAAAACCTTATTATATACAACGTAGAAGGCGAGAAAGAATTCCGTCTTATCAATATGTGTAATCCAAGCCTTACTAAACTGGTTGATTTCTGCACTATATATATTCTTTAATAAGCTGAAATGCTCTTTGAGACCTTTAGTAGCTGAGGTAGGTGAGATGAATAAGGAGGCATGCAGAGAGTAATAATCTTCTTGCAATATCTTTCGAAATTAGTAGAATAATAGCTCCTATGCCCATCAAAAAGCAACAGCCGATAAACACCCTTTATATACAGCATGATGCAGTATGTATGCTGTTCAAAGTACTCAACCCATTCCATAACAATTATATTACTTATCTATCCATTTGAGCTTATTTCGATAACCCAGTCGTTGAGAAGGCCGCCCTTAATATACCAGCTTACAAAGTGCATCTTAGCCCTAACTACCAGAAACGGCAATCCACACCACCTATCCCCACTAATTAACTCAACACATATTGCCCATTGCCGATTCCCAAGCTGTATTGATTTTGCTCTTCCTTGATAATCAGAACGTATAACCACTATTTTAAGTGAACTAACGCCCATTATAAAGCCGGACTCATTGAAGTTATAAGTATCGCAGTTTAAGATCCCATATTTGTGGCGTATATTGAATACAAGGTTAAAGCACGCATTGATTACGTTTAAATCTTTACATAAGGACCTCTTATCGTCGTATATACGATTAAGGTGTGTTTTGAGGCGTGATTCCAACAGGATAAATCTTCCTACTCAGTTGATCCCGATAGCGCCGCCGCCACGATCGCGAAGCAGGGAATTCGCCATATCTTCAACGACCTTAAAAACAAGCGAATATCCTCGTAAATTCCGGTCAAGTACGTATTGAACAAGCACCTCCTCTTCTATTTTTGTCAATCTCTTGTTGTTGGGGTGGGTATCTTATCGTGCAGTTCGGCCGGCCATTCTGTAGGTGAGAGTAGAGCAAGGGATATGGTACCTTTTAGCCGCGCGTCGAATGCTTAGTTTTGGGTCGGATTTGATAGCTTGGATAACAAACTGGATATCGCTTTCTTTGGTTTTGCTCATTGTAAGATGTGGCGGGAAAAAACGCGTAAGAGAAATGGATGGGAGTGGTTAGTGGAAAGGTGGCTCGCTCGTTCGTTGCTTAACGTTATTATAATTTATATATTCATCATATTTCAAAACCACTTAATGCATGTATTTAAGATATTAAATTTTTAATTAAACATAAAGATATTGATCTATATTATTATTATTATTATTAATTTTCATTGAAATATAAATTGTTTGGTTGTAATAATATTTTGATTTTTTAAAATACTTTGTGAATAAATAAATATATTTTAGGAATTTTCTTTTAGTAATTATTAATAATGAAGTTTATTTTCAACAAGAGTCGTTTAATAATACTTTTCATTATATATATAATATATCATTCTAATATTAATTAATAAACCTTTACTCTATTTTGAATTTTGATTTTAAATTCTATAAAACTTTTTGTTTCTAATTACTTATTTTCTGTTTGTACAATTATAATTTAATCAAATAAAATAAGTTTATTATTAACCATTATTCAGTTTTTAAAATCTTATTTTGTTTTTATTATTCATCAGTTATATTTACAGTAAATAGTAAAAAAAGTTTTTGATTTGAACACATATTTCTTATAACCTTTTTAATTTAAATCTCAAAATTGAATTTGTTCTACTTTAAAAATGATTTTCAATAAAAGCTTAAATATATAAATTATTCATATTTTTTTTTGAAAATCATTTATTGTTTATGACTATTGATATTTATATACATACATATATATTGTTAAGTTGTTTTTAATTATTAGTTTTTTAGTTTGTATTTGATCTCTTTTGTTTTTATTTAAATTGTGACCTATATTAATAATTTCACTAAAATTATCAATAAATGATTTATGAATTTCATAATTAATTTGAAATAAACTATGTTTTTTCGTTATGAGTCTTTAATAAACTTTTTTATGAATTGGTTTTATAAAGTAAGTAAGTTTATGTAAAATTATAAAGTAATATAAGTAAAAATAAATGTCAATTTTTAAAATATAAATAATTTAATTTTTGAATTATATTATAATACTGATATTAGTTTACAAATTTTTAACTTTCACGAATGTTTTAAAAAAAGTATTTTATTTAATCACTATTACACAGATAAATAATTATTAAAAAATGTTAGGATAAAAATGAAAAATTAATTAAATTGAATATAATTTTATATTTTAAGCAGTATTAATATCTATTTTGAGAAAGAATATATAAATATATATATTCGTGATATATGATAATTTAAGGATTCTCCGTAAAAAAATATATAGTTATGAAAATTGAAATAGAATTTTAAATATAAAATAATGAATATTTAACATAATAAGTTTAGCATTTTAAAAATTTGTTTTATAATAATATAAAACGTTTCAAAGTCAATTAGAGTAAATAAATATTTATTTAAGTGTTAATATATAAAAATGAATTAATGGATATTATATAAGCTTTAAAGTAGATCTTAACAATTTATTTAAAAGAATTATTCATATTTCAAAATAAATTAAAAGTAATTTCCAATAAAGTAAATACAATTTTATGACAGTAATATATTCACATAATCATATAAATAAAATAAAACAAGAAATGTTTAAGAATTAGAAACTTTCGTGAATTTTTACTTAACAACTTTTTAAAAAATTAAAAAAGTTTTAAAAAATTAGTTAACTATGTATATTAAGTAAGCTGAAATATTCTAGTTCTGATATAATTGTTATCAATTTGATTTTTATAAGGAATATTTCGTTATTTATTTATTAAATTTGATACATTTATAAATTTATAACAAATATAAATCTATATAAAAGATAGCTTTTTAAATTATCTATTTAATACATAATTATATATTTTTTCGGTATTGTACAAAATTTTTATTTATTTTAATTAATTCTTTACATAAACATATCATGTTATTTATTCAACTAAAATAAATGATATAGAACGTCACGACAGCAGGCGGCACGGAAGTCGTTATAGTTCTATTTGCTACGGGCAGACTCTATCCTCAGTAGGCACAGGCTCTGTTAATAAGACGTAGCTACGAAAAAGGATTCAGGATAGGTTCCAGAGTTTTGTCAGAGTTAGCAGCTCACGTGATCAGACCCCAACCCTCTGGGTTGGGCGCCCTAGGGGCTCAGTCCGCCCAGGGCCATGGCATAGAATTGATTTTATACATAATTGAAATTAAAATGTACGATGTATTTTATTTTTATTGAAATAAAACATTAGCGTATAGAATTATATTTAAATAATATATAATAAGCTTATTTTAATAATTTATATAATCAATTAAAAATTAAAACCTGTATTGATTTACTTATTTAACTTTATTAGAAATAAATTATTACTTCACTTAAATGGTTTCGTTTTACGTTATAATATTAACATTTATATATTATTGGTAAATAATAGCAATATAATTATAATAATAACTTTTTCTATCCGTGTTTCTAGTAATGTTTTTTAATTTAATTATTAATATTAAACTGAATTATTAATTTATATTCTTTTACAAAAAGTCTAAATATACCGTTTTAAATATAAGCAGAATAATAGTAATT
The DNA here is from genome assembly GCA_023703485.1 of Diaporthe caulivora. Lineage (NCBI taxonomy): Eukaryota > Fungi > Ascomycota > Sordariomycetes > Diaporthales > Diaporthaceae > Diaporthe > Diaporthe caulivora. Next base: position 4,887,958 of record JAMPTR010000002.1, read on the forward strand.
TAACTGATATTTTATTAACCCTATATATTTTTAATTACTTCATTATTAACAGAATAAATAGAAGGCTTTTCTTAAAAAATCTTTACTAATAAATTATATTTATTATCCATATATTCATTATTAATAACTTGTTTAATTAGATCTTATTTTAAATATTTATACATTACTAAAACGTTTTTCATTAGCACATATACAATTATATTATTAATATTAAAAATCAATAATCATATTTGATACATTAATAATTAAAATAAAGTATGTGCTGATTTGAAAACCTTTAATATATAATGTTTTCATTGAACTATCTATTATATAATTAATAAATGTTATATATATGAATATTATTAAACATAATACATGATATTAACAATTTTTATTTGAAAATAAAATATAACTATGTACTCTTTTTTCTAACACATTTTAATTTAACATTAATAATACAATACAATATATATTTTATAAAGATGCAAAATTAGTAATAATATCAATTTAACGTGGCTGAACACCCAGCCGGACAGTTTTGCCAACTTAACCAACTTTAGCCAACCTCAGCACCCACCAGGTGCGAAAGGGTCAATTGAAATAAGCACCAATTGGTTCCAACTGCTTTAAATTCTTCATTTTCAATTGGTTCAGTTAATTTGGAGGTTTTGTGGTGTTACAGTGCTAGTCTGAAAGTTTAACCTTTTGATGGGCGGGTTTGTTTTTGGTGCAGATCGCGGCCCCTTTTTTCGCGTCATTCTCGCATCATTCTACCTACTTAAATATTCCATACGCTAAAAATCAACATTCACAATGCCGATCTACTCAAAAGAGGAGAAAATCAAACTAGCACTTCAGGCAATTCAGAATTCAAAAAAGAATTTCAAAAGAAACCCTTAAGTGCACGTCAGGCTGCACGGATTTTCAGCATTCTACACAGTATCGAACCGACAGGATGAATAATTGACCACATCGTGAAAAATCACGCGTAAACTATAAACCTAACCCAATTGTGGTTATCTATAATCAATATCCGGTAATCAGCAGCTCTTTTGGGTTTCGTATACTTATTAAAGTGCTGAATCCATTCCAGGCCAGTCTTATTATCTATGAGAAATGCTGGATACTGCCCTTACGCTACTATTATTCTAAGGGATCTCTCGCGAGCTCTAAGATATGCTCTTATATAACCCTGCTGCTTCCAACAAGTTCAGACCTTATGCCCGCTACCTCCAGTCCTTAAATAACCATTACCATTAGCACTAACAGCAAGTCTCTCGTTATAAACCCGCTTCCACACCTAGCTAAACCCCTCAGAAGATATATGCCTTAGTTATAAAACCCCCTGCTACCTCTGCTCCCAGATCGCCTACTTCCCAGTTCCCCGCTGGTAATCTTATGGACTTAAGCTCTTAATGCCGCAGTAATAGCCGCAAGGAACGCCGCGAATGCTACTGCTGCGGCTTAGCCGACCACTTTGTGGCCCAGTGCCCCCTGCCGGATAACCGCCCGCCCCGTTATACAAAGCTTCCGTCCCGCTTCCCCGACTTCTTAGTCGCCCGCTCGCTCAACAGTTCGTCCCGGCCCCCGTTTACCTACCCGCGAGCGGAGCAACTCCTCTGCTCAGAGCTTAGTAAACGTTACGAGCCTGAGATAAGTCGCCCTTAGGCTCCTAAGAAGCGCACTCTCTATATCTCCGCTGCCGCTGTTACTAGATCAACTATTAAAAATAAGCAGAACTAATACTCTAATATATTAATACCACTTATATACCTAGTTGTGGATAAGAAAGAAGTACTTACTTACGTTTTAACTAATATTAGAGCTAAGGATAAAGCTTTTATAGATTAGGAATGAGCTAAGAGCTATAGAATCCCTCTGTTACCCCTACAAAAACTATTCAACTTAGAAGTAATCGATAGAAGGACTTCTACGGATATTTCTCATTATATCTAAGTCCCCTGCCATATTAATAATTGTTCTCAGAAGGTTATAATAATATTTATTATATAACTAGCTTATTATCTTATTATCCTGGGAATACCCTGGCTTAAATAATATAACTCAACTATTTGCTTTGCCTCTTATATAATTATATTTAATAACGAATATTGCTGCACCTATTATAATATGCTGAGAAAGCTTATATAATCTAGAGCCCTTTTGGATATTCCGAAAACTGCCTATACTTATCAACCCTTATCCTATCCCAACATCCTGAAAAAATATAAAACTTATTAAGTATCTCTAAAGGCTGCCGCTACTTATACTTAAAAGAATAGCTATTACCTATTTATAATATTTTTGGAACAGATTAATAAAATTCTGGAAACCAAATCTGCCTCCCCTTCTATTAAAGAGCTTATATCACCTAAGGTCCCGCTAAAAGAACTCGAGGAATTCTCAGATGTATTCTCACTTGAAGCTGAGAGGTTACCACCATACCGCCCTTATAATCATTATGTCCAGCTGGTAGAGGGAAAATTACTCCCGTTTAGCCCGTTATACTTTTTATCCCGAGATGAGCTGATAGCTCTGAGAGAATGGTCAGGTGAGAACCTGTAAAAGAGATTTATCCGACTAAGTGACTCTTATATTGCCTTACCAGTCCTATTCTTATCCAAACCTGGAGGGGGGCTCTAATTCTGTGTAAATTATTAGGCCTTAAATAATATTACTATTAAAATTTATTATCTATTACTCTTAATAAAAAAGACTCTGAATAATCTCAAGAGTATAAGGTATTTTTAAAGATTAATACCGCCTTTAATAACCTCCATATATATAAAAAAGAGGAATACTTAACCCCTTTTCATACCTGATTTGGCCTATTTAAAACGTTAGTAATGCCATTTGGGCTTATTAGAGCCCTATTAACTTTTCAAAGATTTATTAATAACATCTTAAGACTACCTGTATGTATTCTGTATTGCTTATCTACATGATATTCTGATTTCAGCCGCACCTGCTTAGAGCATAAGGAACACTTATGAATAGTCTTAAGTACCCTGCGAGAAGCTGGCCTATATACTAAACTGGAGAAGTGCGAGTTCTTTATTAAAGAAATAACCTTTCTCAGCCTGATTATAGGTATATACGGTACCCGGATGAACTCGAAAAAGGTTAAGATAATCATCTTCTGAAAACCTCCGACCTACCTAACTAATATATATATAGTAACTTTTACCGCCAATTTATCCGAAACTTCTCCTAAATAATATCTCTGCTAGTCTATTTAATAAAAAAAGGAGTATAGTTTGATTTTAACAACTCTTGCGAAAAAGCGTTCAATGAATTAAAAACCATATTTACTCAAGCATTTATACTAGCTTATTTTAATTAGAAAAAGGATGTTATATTAAAAACTGATACTCTTAATTTTATTTCTGCTAGAGTAATGTCTTAATATGGAGATAATGGAATCCTACAACCTGTTACATTCTTCTCCAAAAAAACATTATTTTACAAAATGTAATTATGAGATATATAATAAGGAATTGTTTGTTATTATTTGTTGCTTTGAGGAATAGCGCCCGGAACTAGAAGGGGCCCTGTCCCTAATTAAAGTTATTACGGACTACAAAAACCTGAAGTACTTTATAACAACGAAGTTACTTAACTGCCGCCAGGCCCGCTGGGCAGAATTCCTATCTCATTTCAATTTTCAGATCACATACCACCCAGAAAAGCAAGGTACCAAACCGGATGCGCTGACCAGGAGGTCAGAAGACCCATCTCAAGAGGGGGGATGAGAGACTGCTACACTAAAGTCAAGTTATTCTGAAGAAAGAAAATTTGGATCCTGCCTTATCACAGAAGAAGATTGTACATTTTTCAGCTGTAACCCACCGTCAAACCAAACCCGTCCGCCCGCCCTAGAACAAAGAGATGTCTGCTCCATTTAAAAAAGGATACTTAGAAGACCCGATTCCGCATTCTGCTCTGGAAGCATTAGAAAATAGCCCTCTAAAGCACCCACTACTGACCTTGGCCGAGTGTGAGAACCGCAATGGCTACTTATATTACGGAAACCGCCTGTATGTCCCTGATCTGCCAGAGCTGAAAGCTAAACTCTTAAACGCCTACCACGCCTTACCTATCGCCGGCTATCCAGGATCTGCAAGAACTCACGAAATCCTAAACTACGAATACTACTAGCCCTAGATGTTATATTATATATAATATTAGGTTACAAATTGTTATTAATACTATTAAGCTAAGCTAAACTGGGAAGGCCGCTGGGGCCTATTAATGCCTCTGTGTAATGATCGCACCAAACCTTTGTAGGGTCTAGTAGGTAACCTGTAGGGTTTATGTTAGCAGAGCGGCGTAGAGGTGATACTTGACTGTTCGTAATACGAAGACACTATTCTCTTCTTAAGCGGTAATGATCACTAGCTGTGAGGCTATCCAGTTGTGAGACTGAATACTTAGATTGACGACTGAAGAGTCTGTTCTATGAAAGCTATCTATTGTGATAACCACGTCCTTATATGTTCCGACTCTTCAGTCCCTATATTGCCTATGTGCCTAGTTAACATAGGCATACCATATATTAACTATGTTCCTAGGCTACATAGTCATAACCCTAACCCCAGTCTTGGCAGGCTATGCTTGCCCCGCTATCAAGTGCCTGCGGGGTTGCGTTGTGGCATCTAGTCTTTGATTTGCTTGGCCCCCCCGAAGGGGTACCTGGCCGCTTCTTTGATGAAGATCATGTAGCTGAGCTCTGCAACACACCAGGAACCGGAGCTAGACGGTTCAAGCTTCATGTGGAGGGTAATGCTCCTCGACTCAGATAGGCTGTGATTCAGATCATCACCGATTCCACACCTAAATTGCCTGAAACCCTTTGTGGAAGACCAATATCACTCCGACATCCATCAGGTCGAGCACAGAATGCCACACTAGGCGGCGTCATAAAACTGACCGATAGCCTCGGCGAGATCAGATTGTATGGCATCTCAGCCGGCCACGCATTAGAGGCACTGGAGGACGTGGAGGACGATACAGACGATGAGATCGAGGCATCCGTAAACGACGAAGCCAAAGACTATGGCCATCGCTCTGGTACCCTGAGCGAAGCTAACGATGGTGCTTCCGGCTTATGGATTTTCACCAAGTCAGAGGTCTCCGCCGTGTTGGTCCAGAAATCTCTGGTCAATGGCGCTGGTCCTGCAAAGCGCCATGATTGGGCCTTGTTCGACATGTCAAGCTACAAACCAAACGTGGTCCGAGGAGAGCACAGGCGAAACATACATTTGTCTACTAAGGCGCCGGGTCAAACTAGTCCGCGAAATGTTTACCTGCTCAGGGGCCCCGGGCCACACGGGCCTCGCGATGTTTGCAAGAAGGGTGTCCTCTCACCGGCTTCTGGTCGTATTGCTCTAGGTCCGACCCTAGAACTAGTCGATGCATACATATTGACGCTTTCCGACACATCAGGTAAGTCCAAACAGCCATATCCATGAAACCAAATCATCGGAAGTCCTAATCTCTGAATCAGCTATCCAAGACGGTGACTCGGGTTCCTGGGTCATTGACTGCCAAACGATGGAGCTCTACGGCCATCTTGTTGCCATGGGATTTCTCAACGAGGGCATCGTCGTGCCCATGAAGGATACTTTCGAGGAAATCAAGGAGCAATTTTCTGCGAAAAGTGTTGCGTTACCAAGCGATATCGATCTCTTGTCGAGCTCTTACGAAAAGTTGAGGGTCCCACGCGACGAGGACCATAAGATCGAGCGTCCACCGCGACTAAGGGCTCCGAGTCTACTAGAGCCGACTCTCCCAAGGAACACACCCACCGAGAACCCCCCGACCCTTACCTCGGCCCTCTTATCGAGCTTCTTGGAGCACACCAGACGGGAAGGTCCCACGGCGAACACCTGCGTGGTCTGCAATGCTATATTCCCGATCAACTCTGGCCTTGAGAGTCCGTCAAAGCTTACTCGCCATTCCGCCTTCCTGTGCGCACGTGATACATCCTTTGGTAGGCTATCATCCCTGGCTATGCACATTGACTCTCACACGAGTTCCGGATACCACTGTGAGCTATGTGAGAATAGGACCTTACCCCTATCAATAAGCTCTATGACCACTTGCGGGACAGCCAAAGGTTAGCCAAAGGGTCCTAGACAGATACAGAAACGAGGCACTGCGCCGTGCCGGGAAGATGTCTTTGCCAACTAGGCCGGCCCCAGCCCGAACCCGGTTTTCACTACCCAGGTTTCGCTTCCCGGCGGGCTCGGATCTTCGCGTTCTCCTGCCGGACAGATAGACGGGATGGCTAGCCGGCATGCTGTGAATATGGCACCTTTGGTATCTAGCATTGTCCATCCAGCCGATTTCCCGGTAAGAGCCCTTAAACGCGATCGACAATCCAAGACATGAATCGTCGCATCAGGTCATGGCTGATTTGATGTTTCCCAGAATTTCACTGGTACTTTCAACTTCTAATAAGTGTTGACCTGAGCTTCAAGGCCAACTGTTACATGAACCGAGCTCTTAATTTTTTTTCAGTTCAAGAGTCATTGTTTCATTTGCTAAGATCCAACACGATACCCATCAGTGTCACTTGGATTTTTGTTCTTGACCTCTTCAGGCTCTTCAGGCTCTTCAGGCAAATGGGATGACAAGATGTGCCCGTGCTTCTGATGAGGCACAGGTAGACTTGCTCAGGCTTTCACGCAGTTGGCACATGAGGCAAACAGCAATGGTGGCTAAAATCAGCACAGTCTCCTCAATGTCAGCGTATATTCCCGAAATAGTATCTGAAGTTTCGATTCCCTGCTGCCCTGAAACTCATAGAAGGCTAATTCTGCCAGAGCGCAACACTCGAAGCTGGCGGCTGGCAAATAACACGTGGAGCTTTCCATGACCCGGGCAGCTCAACGTCGCCCAAGTATCAGCTCTTACATATTCCTATGCCGCGCTTGAAGTTGCCTTGGGCTCGTCCAATACACTATGCCACGCCGTTGACAGCAGTCTGGGTATTTCAAGTCGACCGCCGCAATGATCCCTGCGTATTGACTTCAAGTAATTAATAGCCCATAACCAGGGTAGTTATAGATGCAAATGAACTAATTGCCCCGGCATGCTCGCTCATAGACGAAGTCACACAAGAGCCATTAACGCTCAAGCCTTTGTTCTACTATCAAACACGCTAGATAGAGGGTACCAATCAAATGTTCTCTTTGTAAGCAACAATCTATGAAAAGTCCCAAAGCTTCACCTGAAGGCTATTGTCTGCCTGTGACCCTACATCATGCGGGAGGAATACCCTTTTCGGTATCTGAAACTCTACCACTGGGGCTTTTCTGATATTCTTGCCCATCTCGGCTTCGATCAGACTAGCGTACGAGTGGTCGAGGAAGTCCTCCATGTTGTAAAATTGCTTGGTGAACTGCTCGGAGACGATCTTGGCGATGGTGGCAACATTGGGGTGGTAGTGCGACTGGAGCTGCACGATCTCCCAAATACAGCTGTCGATGGCGCGGGTCTCCATGGGATCCTGCACGCCAGGATCGAAAAGATCATCCCTGCCTTGCGTGGCTAATTTGTCCTTCTCCTCCTCGGTCCGTGGCACCCGGTGCATCATGAAAGTGGTGGTCGGGTGCTTCTTGAAGAGGTTGTACATCCAGGGGATGATGGTCACTATCGCACTTGGTGGTGCGTTCAGACTGAGGCGTGCCAGGCGTTTGATGAAGCTCGCCACGAGTGCGGCGGGGAGATGCGAGGAAGCGAGGAAGATGTCAAGAAGGCGGAAAAACCGAGAGCGATACTTTGAGTGAAGTATGTCGGCGTCGAGCAAAGAGTACAGCTTAGCGTAAAAGGCCGGGTAGTCGAGGTTCCGCTCTTGGATGAGGTAGAAGACACCGGAGAGCGCAAGCAGTGACATCGAACCTCCCGAGTTGTAGCAGTCGGTGAGGAAATCCATGAGCAATTCTGGCTTGGTGAACCATGGCGCAATGACAGTAGACATCATGTCAAGCAGGCGTTTCCTCTGATCCTTCGCCATGTCCAGGCCCATCAGTGCCAGCCATGCGTCCTGTGCCGCCTTCTTGTGTTTTGAAACCGAGAAGAGCTCGTGGCCCTTTTGTTTCTTTGGAGGGTCGACGTAAAAGTCGGCAAGCTCCTCGCGGGACTGAGGGACGCCCTCAATCGAGGAGAGGAACTCAAAGACGGCGTCAAACAAGCCGGCATGTTCAGAGGGCGACGGCGACCCAGAGATCGGCTGTGTACTGTGCTCCCCAAGCTTGTCCTGGATTGCCTTGAATGTGTACAGCCTAATGTCATCATACTCGTCGACGAATTTCTCGACATACTCGCTCCGCACCTGTTCGGCACCAGGACGGCACAGGGCGGCGACAATATCTCTGAGAAGGGTTTTGGGGAAGCTGTGCTCGTCGGCCTCGCGATATGGGTACTGGCCGTGGGCCTTGAGGAGGCGCATGGCCAGCGTCAGGGCGGTCAGGGCATGGTCGTCGCTGGTGAGAAAGGACAGCAGGACCTCGTGGTATTCCGCCAGGCGATCCCTGAGCCAGTGCACCAGGATGACATCTTTCTCGGCCAAATTATTCCTCCTAAGAAGACTGCCGGCAGCCAAGAGCCTGATGAAGACCCTGCAGAGGGCTATTGTGGCGAGCAGAGCCTCGTCCCCGTCCTCCTCCTGGTCTCGGGCGATGTGCAGCAGGGCGGTGATGTTGTTGTAGTTCCGTTTAGACTCGAGGATTGCTGTCTCGAGGAGCAGGATCTTGGCTTGGGGATCGTCGCCCTCACCGTCGTTTTCGGGGTGACTGTGGTCGCTGCTCGCGCTCTCGCTCTCGGTGTCGGGTCGTGGGCGTTTCTTTGGCGGCTCGGCTGCGTGTGGTCTCTTCCTCTTGGACGTCTTTTCCTCGGGCCCTCGTCGCCCGTTGCGCACACCGACGGCAGACTGCATTGTGGGTAGGTAGTCCTGGCGATGCTTCTTCCGAGGTGCTATGAATTCTCTACCAGAGAGCGCAGTACGAGCATCGGAGTCTGTGTCTAGGATTGGCTCGGTTCGCTGATAGAAGTCGTGTTGAATTGGTCGAAGGTCGCAAAAATCATTTAGGAGAAAACAGCCCCACTAACTTTTGGCAGGCAGTGACTGCTATGGGAGATACGGGGACTAGATAAACTACGTCTAGGTAAGTTGGCTAGCTTGTGGGTACATGTAATGTACCTGTTGAGAGCAGAGGCTTTGCTGCGCGTGTGAAGAGCTGCTAACAAGTGAGCATTATCGAGCTAGCGTTTTGTAGTGAGCTGCCCGTACAGTTTTATTAGTGCGTAGAGCTCCACCTGCTAGGCCCGGAAGGCTAACGCTCGGTACCCGCATTGTAGAGACAGCTTTGCGGGTTGAGTCCCCGGCCCCAGCAAAGCAAACCTCTGATCCGGAGGCAGGGAAGAGCGGCTCCGTCAGCGCCCGACACAGCAAAAGGACCTGCGAGAAAGTGTCTCAACCTCACACCCACATCCGCGCAGACCAGGCCCGACACCGTCAAAAACCCACACCACTCCGTCTTCCACCACATCACAATGGCGTCCCGCTTGGCTAGAACCGCTGCCGGTGAGTTGCTCCCCTCCACAGTCACTGCCCTCGCCGCCCCCTGCCTGCTCAATTGGCGCGCAATTCCGCCACCGCACCGGGCCCTGCGGCCGACGACTGCGAGACTGCGAGACTGAGAGACTGAGAGACTGACGCGTGCCGTGCCTGCTTCGCCATCGCAGGGGCTGCCCGTCTGCGGCCTTCCATCCTGCCCCGATCTCTGCCCGCCCTGGCCTCGACCTCGTCCGCCGTCAATGCCGCCGCCAGCGCCCGCTACTCGTCCAACGTGCCCGCCGAGGACCCCAAGAAGAAGGCCCAGTCCATCCTTGACGCCCTGCCCGGCAGCTCGCTCGTCTCCAAGACCGCAATCCTCTCCTCCGCCGCCGGCCTGTCCGTCTACGCCCTCAGCAATGAGTACTATGTCGTCAACGAGGAGACCATCGTCGCCTTTTGTCTCTTGAGCGTCTGGGGTGCCGTCATCAAGTACGCCGGCCCCTCCTACAGCGAGTGGGCACAGGGCCAGAGCAAGAAGATCGCCGGCATCCTGAATGCCGCCCGCTCCGACCACACCCAGGCCGTCAAGGACCGCATCGAGAACGTCAAGCAGATGGAGGGCGTCGTCGACGTCACCAAGAGCCTGTTCGAGGTTTCCAAGGTATGCAGTCTTGTTAGCGCCCCCGCGCAGTGCAACTTCTGACCGTCCCGCCACAGGAAACCGCCCGCCTCGAGGCTGAGGCCTACGAGCTGGAGCAGAAGACCGCCCTGGCTGCCGAGGCCAAGGCCGTCCTGGACTCCTGGGTCCGTTACGAGGGCCAGGTCAAGCAGCGCCAGCAGAAGGAGCTGGCTGACTCCATCATTGCCAAGGTCCAGAAGGAGCTCGAGAACCCCAAGGTCTTGCAGCAGATCCTGGCCCAGAGCGTGGCTGATGTCGAGAGTGCGTTACACCTCGTGATAACCCGTCCCCAGACCCATTGCCCCTCCGAATTTGCTGACACGGCCCACAGAGATCGTCTCCTCCAAGGCCCAATAAGCACTCAACATAGACAGCGCAAATACAGTATACCGGGAGTTTCCTTTGTACCGTCCCTGTGTCTAGAAAGACCGGACACCCTGTGCAATAGTCAATCGAAGATCTTGAGAGTCAGAATCCAGTGTTCTGGGACCCGTACTATCTGCGTGAATCAGTGTTGAACTAACTCATCATCGAAACGAGACAATCGACTCGGAACGAGGGCTAATCCTCAGGGCAAACGGACATGCAGGTTGTCCCAATTCCAATTTGTACGTTGGGGCACGGGCCGGGCTGATGTGGTGACCGTGGGTGAACTCTTCGGCCTCAGGAAGAGCACCCGCGGGCTGGATTTATTCATGCCTTCTCATTCCTATGCCCGCGTTATCCCGGCAAGCTAGCCAGCACCAAGGCTCGGGCTAGCTGGGTAAATCGGCCATTTCGTTGTAGAAGATGACTACTTTTACTTCGCATGTTCTAGCAAGCCAAGTATATCCATTGCTACAGGGTACGCCCTAACGTATCTAATTTAATGCTGACTACACTATCTCAGGTAGCCTGTGCATGAGGTTCCGCAGGAAACTGCTTGTCATGACAAGATACTGGACAATCCAACCAGACACTGTGAAGAAGGTTATACGCATACAAGATCATCTAGATAGAGGCTATCCTAGCAAATGTTATCGGAGACGCAAGTAGACGATTAACCTGAATTTGGATGGGTCAATTTACGCAGTAAGGCATCGCAGAGGGCCGTCGTCTTTTTTTCTCTTTGAGAGAGGGGGGGGGGGTGTTTGTGAGCTCGCAAGCATGCTCCGGGTAACGCCCACATATAGTACACTTATCTCATAACTCTGAAATCACTGTGGGCCGGTACAGCTTTCGTTAGAAGTCAGTCAGTCGGGGGGTCCTCTTGGAATAAAGTCATGCCTAGCGGCCGCAGGAGGGTCGACATGCTCTTTGCCGACGCAGGCATTATCTCCGCACCTTCCCCGCGCCCTCCCCCATGGGGTCGCCTATAGGCGTCATGGGACCAGGGGACAGGAACGGCGTGACGGACGGCCGTTGCCCGGATCGGAGGCAATGCTTGAGGGCAGGGGGCGTTGGAACTGGCTTAGTGAGAGACTTGTCATACTGCGGAGCGAGTTTTGGGTTGTGACGAATTCCGCTCCGGAAACAACCAGCAGGTGGTGCACAGCAGATCTGGGCCCGACCTGAGGCAGGATACAGACTACGGGTCTCAAATCACCCGCCCTTAAAACAGCCATAATGCCGCGGCTATTAAACTAGACGCTTTCGCTAAATTTCTAGAATGGCGGTTTCCCCTAATGGCAACGCATCTATGATAGCTTCGTGTCGCAATACTCACTGCAGTTCTAACTCAAAGTGAAACTACACCCGACCTATACGCTGAGCCCATCGAGAAGCGCCCGCGATATGGAGAATACAACTGGCTCCGGTGGTAACACTACCAATGGCAACAGCGCCTTTACTTTAAAAGAAGAGCCAGTGGAAAACCTGAGGCGACTCAAAGTTCGAGTGGTCGGCGCAGGGTTCTCTGGAATCTGTGCGGCCATTAGGTCGGCACCCTCTTGCCAGAGCCAGTCCTGAATCGTACTCGTCTGATGCCGCCAGCAGGATACCCGAGCGACTAAGAAATATCGACCTTGTAGTGTACGAAAAGAATGAGGGTGTTGGGGGCGTATGGTAGGTCAATCCCTCCCACGGTCGAGCGACCGGGACATGTTGGCAAACCGGTGCTGTACCTCTCAAAACCAGCTCGCTGACGACGACCAGGTGGCTAAACAAATACCCGGGTAAGGCAAGTTACGTTCCGGCAACAGTCTCCTGGCTAACATGGTATTCGTGGAGGATTGGCTTGCGATATACCATGTAAGCTGCTGCCCGCCCCGGCATTGGCCTTTAGACCCAGGACTGTGTCTAACGTGGATAAGCCCATTCTTATCAATATTCGTTCTCGCCCAACCCCCACTGGTCGTCTCTTTATGCGCCCGGGCGAGAGATCCAAAAGTACTTGCAAGGCGTCGCGGAGAAGTTTGGCGCTGTGCGCTTCATCAAGACCCAGCACAAGGTCACCCGATGTGTGTGGAACGCCAATGCCAAGAAATGGACTGTCCAAGTACAGAAGACCGACACTGGCGAGACCTTCGAAGAACATGACATAGACTTTGTCATGACAGCAAAGGGCCAACTGAACGAGGTTGCATGGCCACAGGTGCCCGGGCTTGAGAAGTTCCGAGGAAAGCTGTTGCACTCGGCTGAGTGGGATGAGGAGTAAGTGACACACACTTACACACACACACGCACCCATACCCGCACATACATGCAACTATATACATGCATACACAGACACAGACACCGCAAGTAGATGTATTCAAGTATGCTATATGTGTATACGTCTTATATGGTTGGATGTTCAACTCCGCCAGACAGTGAGGGCTGACGAGATCAAGGTACGACTTTCGGGGCAAGCGGGTCGGCGTTATTGGGAATGGCTCTAGTTCCATACAAATTGTACCCAGTCTGCAATCCGTCGAAGGGGTTACCATGACAGTTTTCATGCGCTCGCCTACCTGGATATCATCAAACGCATTTGGTGACTCCGCGATGGCTACACTGGGCATGGGCCCAGAAGGGTGTAAGTCTGACCCCTTCTCCCGGCACGCCATCAACTCGGCTTTTTCTTCTCTGCGCCCCCAAACACCCCACTCCTTCCCTCATCGCCAGATGGTCATGTCACATACGTTCCAATATAACAAAGTTGCCTCCTGACGGACTGTCCTGATGCTCTCGGATATAGTGGCGCCAGAACAGCGCGAAAGACTTGCCTCACATCCGGAGGAGTATCTCAAGCTCCGGAAAGTAGTGGAAGACGACCTCAACCTCATCCACGAGGGTACAATTCACGGCTCGAAAATGCAAAAACAGCTCATCAAGGCCTTCACGGAGTCAATGAGGGAGAAGCTCTCCAAGAAGCCCGGGCTCTTTGACTTTATCATCCCAACCTTTGCCCCCGGGTGTCGACGTTTGACCCCAGGGAAAGGCTATCTCGAAGCCCTCTGCAAAGACAATGTCGAGGTTACCAACGAGACTATCACCGAGATCACTGAGGCCGGTGTCAAGCTTGCCAGCGGCCGGGAGGTGCAAGTCGACGCACTGGCGTGCGCCACGGGCTTCAAGACGAGTGCGCCGCCCCCCTTTGAAGTTGTAGGTCGGGACGGTCTGACTCTTGCGCAACGCTGGAACCCGCACCCAGAGAGCTACCTGAGCGTCATGGTGGACGGGTTCCCAAACTATCTCATGATGTTTGGGCCGAACAGCGCCATTGGATTTGGGTCCCTCACCAAGATTTTAGAGGGCGAGTGTGATTATTGCGTCAAGATACTGCGCAAGATGCAGAAAGAGAATTATTCCACCATAGAGCCCAAGACAGAGAGGGTCAAGGACTTCCAACAGTACATTGGTTCCTACTTTAAAGACACGGTGTATATGGACAAGGTAAGTATCATGGAGACACTACTTAGAGGAGCAGTAGCTAATACTCACTCACCTAGTGCAAATCGTGGTACAGAAGCGACGGTGGAAAGGGCAACTGGATCATCGGACTCTGGCCTGGCTCGACACTTCACGCCTTAGACGCGCTCATGTCGCCACGCTGGGAGGATTTCAATTACGGGAGCGCCGATCCTACAGGCAACGGTTTGAGATGGCTAGGCAATGGCTGGAGCGTGACCGAAACCGAGGGTGATCCCTCATGGTATCTCAACCCAGATGAGGTCAGTTGGCCACAGGAGGGAAAGCCGGAAGAGGCACCGCGCTTCAAGGCAAGGCCCTGGTCGCATTAGGGTGTGTAGCCAGTGTGAGTGTGGTGAGAACAAACGGTTGCAATAGTCCAAGAAGTTCTTTTTTTTTGTTTCAATAGAAACATGTACTGGCGGCCTTCCTGGGATAAGCTCCTCTAGGTTAAACACCATCTGCGTAATCTTCTATGGGTGACCTTGTCTGGGAACATTACATATAGAGACCTTGTTTGGAAATTCGCTACCAGCTCATTTCTCCTGAGACATCTCTATAGAATGTTCAGCAGGTGTATACTTGTCATGTGGGATTCAGTCTACTGTGCTTTTATTAGCTCTGAGGTGTCTTGATAATGTTTCAGGCAGTGATAGGCTACGGGATTTTGGTACGGTGGTCAGCTTGCTTGCCGCAAGCCGTGTCTGCTGTTGATGGATATTGGCTACTCTCGTATACGACAGTTTATATTAGGCCACAAGATGGGTGTATTGTATACTCTCAATCTCTAGTTCCTTATTGTTTAGTCGCCTATCAGGCCAGACATCCAAGACAGCCATTGAATAGCATAATCCCCCAGCCGCTGGGATTATTACGCCTTCGCTAGGGTCAGACCGCCTGGATCTGACTACGAGCCCGTCAACGTCTTGTCTGGGCGGTATGACTGCTCGTTCCATTATGAGACGTGGAGAAAGGCTCGCTTCCTGGTGCTTCGTCCTTCCTCGTCGGCTTCCCATGTGTCATCGACGTAGTTCTTGATACTCTTATCCTGTATCTGCATCCCGACCACCTTCAAGGCAGCGATGTTGTAGCCCAATTCATCTTTCTGCCTCTTTAACGCCTGCCTCAAATTCATCCGTATCCCATCCAGCATGACCCTCATCGTCTTGCTGGCCACAATCTGTTTGTGGTGCGTCTTGAGCATGAAAAACAGTATCCGACATGTCAGAGGAATATTCATAGATCGTGCCGCAAAAAGGTTGATAAACGTGAACAACAGAGGAACGGTGGAAAATGGCAGAACCAACAGGGCATCGTGCAGTGCTGAAGCCTTGATCCGCTGCAGGGTGTTCATGACGTAGACCTCTGCACTGATGCCGCCTAGTGCCATGAAGATGGGGTTTCTCTGTGGCGGCGCAACGTTCGGGTTGTTGGCCTTCGTCTCCTCCCATTCTTTCACCAGGTTGAGATCTTCCATGCCGAGTTCAAGCGCTTCGACGATTCGTTCACCCGCCATAAGCGTCTCTACCGTCTGTTTACTGGCAGCAGCCACCTCGCTGTTCTGCTGCTCGGGATCTGCGTCGGTGTCGAGCGACGTCGTCAGCGTGCCCTCGTAAAGTTCCTCGATTTCTCTCTCCCGCTCCTCCTCCAGGAAGATCTGCTCGTCCGTCTCCTCCCAGACGCGGATACTCTTATCGTGACTAGCACTGACAATGGAATTACCACTGTGGCTAACAGCAAGAGCCCAGATCTCTCCATGGTGGCCATCTATCCTCTGGATCTGCTCAAATTTGTCCGCATCCCAGTACTTGATGCTACGATCTTTGCTACTGCTGAAGAAGTGGTGTCCGTTTCCATCAGAGTTGTGAGGCACGAAAGCGACCTGCAGGATGCTGTCCTGGTGGGCAAAGAGTGCCTTGTGACAGTCTCCGAAGTCCAGGCCCCAGATTCTCACGTTCTTGTCTGCGGAGCTAGTGACGATGAGCTTGCTGTCGTATGAGATGTCCATGCTCAAAACTGGAAGTTTGTGACCGTAGAGGTTGAGATAGAGCTTTAGTGAGTCTGTGAAAAACACCTTGACCGTGTTATCCAGAAGGGCGACGGCGAGGAGTTTGGCGTCTGGGGAGAACTTCAAGCTCAGGATATCGTCAGTAACCTTGAGAACCCTGGACTGAACAAGCTTCAGCTTTGGAGTCGTCCTGTTGGTACCCAGGACCTGCTCCTGCACGATTTTGAAATCCCAGAACTTGACTGTCTTGTCCGCACTCCCGGTGACAACAGAACGGCCGTCCGGGTGCACGTGCAGGGACCAGATTGCACCCTCGTGAGCCGACACGCTGTCGATGAGCGATGCTGACACGACGTCAAACAACTCGATCTCACCGCTCTTGGTGCCCACCACGACGACTTTGTCGCCGGGCAAAAACGAGCAGCAGAGGGCGTAACCACATTCGAAGGTCCGTATGCACGTCTGCGTCTTGACGTTCCATATTTTCAGGCTACCGTTGGCTGCAGATGCAAGCATCTTGTCGTCGGAGCTCAGCGACACGGCGCGAATATCGGCCCTGTGACCGGGGAGGTCCACCGCAAGAGATTTTATGTAGTCTGGTACTTCTTCCCTTTTGGACTTGGTTTTTTTCTCCTTGGCCGTAATATCGTAGAGTTCGAGCTGATTGTTCGTCGTTGAGACCAACAGCTGCAACTGCTTGTGCCCGCGGTTCGCCGCCCAATCCACCGAACGCACCTTGCCAGTGGTCCTGATCACGACATGCTGGGCGAATAAATCCGAAAGCTCTGGCGCTGCGTTTTCGTCCTCGTGCTCTTCGTCATCTGCCATCTCGACATCTGTAGGATTTTTGATCTTCTTGCCGGAGGCAAGCTTCTCACGTCGCCTCCTCTTCTTTCTAGCCAGACTCTTTTTGACCTCGGCATCAGACTTCAGCCGCCATATCTCAACGGACTTCTCGACGCCGTGTACAGCAAAATAGTCGCGCCGCGGGTGGAATGAAACCTCGATCGCCCTGTCCTTGCTGTTCCTGAAGAGCGTTCCTCGCTCGCGGAGAAACTGCGCCGTATGCACGTCCACTTGTCGGGCTGCCGCGGAAAGACCCGCTATGTCTATTGACCAGACCTTGAGTTCGCCATCATTGCCTGCCGTAATGCATCCGTCCAGTTCAGGAGACAGCCCGAGAGCCCAGCACTCTCCATTCGTCTGTGCAACATGCGTCTCGACACAGTGCCGCGATGAAAGGTCCCAGAGCTTGATCAGGGAGTCCTTGGCTGTGGTTAGGAGAAAACCCTCGCCTTGTTCATCTCCGTCCAGCTGCATTGCCTGGTGCGTGTCTTCGTCCTCGGCTTGCAGGGACGGCTCGATGAACCGCAGCCCCGTTACTTGGTCTTTATGGCCCCGAAGCTTGTACTGACCAACCTCGGCGACCAAATCCCAAACAATCACGTCTGTGTCTTTGGAGCCGCTGGCCAAGCGGACACCGGACTTGTCAAATGCCAGCATTGTGATTGCGGATTTGTGGCCGTTGAAGTTGAGGATGTTTGTGGAGATCTTGCTGTCCCAGAGGCGAATGCTGCCGTCTTCGTATCCGACGGCAAAGACATCGTGGTCGGTCTTGCTCTGGGCAAGGGCGGTAACCTGGGCCTTGCAACTCTCATCGCGCCACCGAGACAGGAGCTCGCCTTTCTTGATGTCCCAGCATATGACCTCCTCGTTGGCGGCAACAACGGCCTGGCCTGCCCCAGTCGCGGTCCTGTGGTTATTGGTCCAGAGGATGTTGGACGAGCTCGACGTGATGAGGCCGAACGACTTTGAGTGCTCGTATTTCCTGCGGGTGACGTTAGCGGGTTGGAAAGTCTTGGTGGGTTGCCGGAAATGACATACAGATAGGACTTGACCATATTGGCAGCAGGACAGGCAGAATTGGTCTCGTGCGTACCATGAATTCCTTTGCCTTGGTGGTTGATCTTCTCGGAACAAAAAGTTCGACGCGGCCATTCTCGACTATCCAAGGTCGGCACTTTTTTGCAGGGGTCTTGTTATCGATAGCACAGCCTCCCCCACCCTCTCTCGGGCTCCAATTACATAACTCGCTCCACCGTCAGGGGCAGACATGTTCAGTACGTACCTACATCATACCGGGACGTGCCCCACTAACCTGGACAGGAGGCAGCTGCAGCTCGGGGTAACAGCACACTCAACGGCCTTGGTCACTCGATTCAATCCAACTCGATACTGCGTTGCCTGTCCATCGTCAAGACAGAGGAGAACAATTGCCACGATGCTCCTCCTCGACTACCAGAATGTGCTGATCCAATCAGTCCTGACGGAGCGGTTCTCTGGGTAAGCCCTGTTGCTGCCCTGCAACCAGGTGCCATTACCACCGCCAACTGCTGACCTTGTTCCCTCCTTCAGGGCCGCTCCCGTCAACATCGACCAGACCGTATCCGACTTCGACGGCGTTATCTTCCACATCTCCACTCCAGAGGCCAAGACCAAGATCCAGGTGTCCATCCAGATAAAATGCTGGCGCGACCTCGTCAAGTACGGTGCTGAGCAGGTCCTCAACCGCGAGTATGGCGAATACGTTGTTCCTCCTGAGCCGGGCTACGACTTCTCCGTCACGGTCGATCTTGAGAACCTCCCGGCTGAAAAGGGTACGTTGGACAAAGAACATAGCATTGTAGAGTCTGGCACAAGTCTGACCGCTGGCACGCAGAGGCGAGAGACGAGCTTATCAAGAAGATATCCCTGCTGAAGCGCAACGCCATGGCTGCGCCGTTCGAGCATGCCTACGAAGAGCACTACAAGCTGAAGGAGGAAGCATCCAAGTTCACCTCCGAGGAGGCCCCGCAAGGTGTTCGAGAGGGCGGCGAGGTAATGGCGATCCACTACCGTG
Organism: Diaporthe caulivora; assembly: GCA_023703485.1. Taxonomy (NCBI): domain Eukaryota; kingdom Fungi; phylum Ascomycota; class Sordariomycetes; order Diaporthales; family Diaporthaceae; genus Diaporthe; species Diaporthe caulivora. Next base: position 4,906,958 of record JAMPTR010000002.1, read on the forward strand.
AGGAGGAAGCCATATACGTCAAGGCGAGCCACGACAGAGTCACTGTCATCTTCAGCACCATCTTTAGGGAGGAGACAGACCGGGTGTTTGGGAAGGTGTTCATCCAGGAGTTTGTGGACGCCAGACGGCGGGCGATCCAGAACGCGCCGCAGGTGCTGTTCCGGACGGACCCGCCCCTCGAGTTGCAGGGCGTCCCGGGGGTTCAGAACTCGAGCACCGGTGAGATAGGTTATGTGACCTTCGGTAGGCTGACCTCCCCTGATGGCTCCTTGGTGACATTGACTGACCGGGTCAAGTCCTGTTTCCCCGACACCTGACACCGCAGCGCATGCCCGAGGTCATCTCGCACATCCAAACGTTCCGTGACTACTTTCACTACCACATTAAAGCCTCCAAGGTCAGCATATATCCTCCTTATGGGCCGTGGCACTGTTTCTGACCCCCCGCAGGCGTACATCCACTCGAGAATGCGACGGCGTACGGCAGACTTCCTCCAAGGCAAGCCACCTCCAAACCCCGCCCTGGTCATTGCTGTGGTACTAACGAAGCACAGTGCTCCGAAGAGCGAGGCCCGACAGCGAGGAGAAGGAGCGCAAGACGGCCAGTGGACGGACGTTCAAAGTCCAAGGCGCTTAGTGCAGCCATTTGTAGAAGCAATTCGGAGAGGAGAGGATCAGTCTTGCTGTCTTGTGAGAGACGAGGAAATTTGACGTCGTCATCACGTTGCTAATTGGGCTCTTAGAGGGCGGGGAGATGAAGGGGAGCAAGAGCGGTACTACTTGTGACTGGTTCGTACTCAGATGCCCGTAGACAAGAGTATGAAAATGGTGCAAACTTCGAAATAACAGAGACAAATACCTTGCCTGGTGTATTGCCAGACCGAAGCTTTTGAAGTCATGCTTGGTTGTGAACCTGTGTGATACAACTGCCAACACCAGCCAGCCTAGTTCTCTCTGTCTTGCTCCGACACTGAGGTCACCCAGAACGGGCCCACAGCCTGGACCGGGTAGCCCGCAACCCACCCCCCCTGGCCGCCCCCGCCGGCGGTGGTAACCGAAAGCGCTGGTCCGGAACCCTGAGCTTGGAACTACGGCGCCAAATCTACGGAGTCGACTGTACAACCAAAACTTGACCTGCCGGCACACTCTGCTTGTGCCTGGGACGAAGCAGCAAGATGCCATGGCCCTGGTCATCTTCTCCCTCCAGCAGGGAAAAGGAAGACAAATCGCCAAGATCAGGTGCTAGCAGCCTCAGCTGGAACGACTCTCTGGATGTCAAGGACTGGGACCACTACAAAGACCCGAGGACGTGGATTCCGGCTTTCGTGATCACGACGGTGCTTCTCAGCGGTATCAAGCTTTACAGGACCTATTTGCGACGCATCCCAAGCGTCAACTACGTGCTGCCGCACCACTACCACAAGCGGACCTTGTTTGGACGAGTCACGAGCGTCGGCGATGGCGACGGCTGCCATTTGTACCACACGCCTGGCGGGCGCCTGGCGGGCTGGGGCTGGATGAGGCCTGTTCCCACCGACAAGAAAAAGCTAAAGGGACAGACCGTACGTTTCTACCGGAATTCAGACCCTTTTCCTTCCCCGTGCACCCGGCGCTGACCTTCACCTTCTGACCTAGATCCCCGTCCGACTCGCTGGCATTGACGCCCCCGAGGGCGCCCACTTTGGCCGTCCTGCTCAGCCGTATGCCGCTGAGGCACTGCAGTGGCTCCAATCCTCCATACTCAATCGCTACGTCCGTGCACAGGTTTACCGGCGCGACCAGTACGAGCGCGTCGTGGCCACCATCTACGTGCGTCGTCTCCTGTTCTTCCGACGAGACATAGGGTTGGAAATGCTCCGCCGCGGGCTCGCGACGACATACGAGGCCAAGACTGGCGTGGAGTTTGGCGGCGAGGCCATGGAGAGGAAGTACAGAGACGCCGAGGCCGAGGCCAAGAAGAGGAACCTCGGGCTGTGGAGCGCCTTGGGAGGAAAGAACAAGGGCTGGTTTGGCCTGGGCAAACCCGACAGCAAGAGTGGGCAACCATTTGAGACGCCGAGGCAGTACAAGGACAGGATGAGGGACGCGGGACGGGCTGAGAATGGCGAGCCCAAGTGAGTGCGCCGAGGAACGGACTTTTGTCAGGCCTATCCTACGAGCTCGGTGCTATGCAAGGCGTGCCCACCCACATCAGGTGCGAGGCACATGACCCTAACGGCTTTTGTTGGGAAATATCTCTCTCTGCGTGGAGGCTCCAGCTCGTCCTCCGAGCCTTCGTCGCCGTCGTCCTCCAGCTCCATGCCCAGTGTCGTGAAGGTGCTCATAAAACAGTCGTCGTAGAGGGCCATGAAGCTGACGGGGACTGTGATCTGCGGCGCAATGCTCTGTGCTACTGCGAACGCCGGCTTTTCCAGCTCGAATCTCCCCTCGTCGCCGAGGGACAGCACGTAAATTCTCTCCTTGACCTCGAATAACACCCGCTTACCACCAACGGTGTCATGGATGGACAGCCATCCCCCCAGGTCAAAGCTCCTCTCGCCGCTCGGCTCACACTCGACAATGGCCGCGACTAGAGTCAAGTCTTGTGGGCGGCGGAGGGCTCGATGCCAATCCCAGCAAACCAGCAGCCGGCCGCCGCGGGACACGCCGACCATGGTGTTCCCATTTAGCATCCCCGCACCCCATTCGTCTTCATCGAGGGCAGGTATGATATGGAGCGTCTCATCCTCGGGGCTCGCGTGGCGCCGATCCCAGGTCAGCGGACCCTCCCCAACGGCCATGGGCGTCAGCCTTTCGGCGTTGTTCTGGGGCCCAAACGGCAACCCGGTCTGTGTCGATAGTATGCCGCCGAAGCCGCCGATCATGTCAACGATGTTGCTGGCGTCGGACGCAAACGTGTCTGGGTGTGCGATGTGATATACCGCCATCTGCGTCTCGCTCCGTGGCCGGATGGTGCCGAGAAGCTCAGCCGACGCCTTGTCATGGAAGTGGTAGCCCTCCGAACCCATGGAGTACATGACGGCGTGCTGGGCTTGGTCGAGGTGGCCAATTGCGCCGTGTGCGATTTGCAGATTGGTGCGCAGAGACACTGATGTTTCGGGCAAGTCCGCAGGGACATCGTACACGAAGCCCTCCCCCTCGGTAGAAACTACGCAGAGAGCGTCGTAGGACAATTGAAAGCCCCGCGTCTCGGTGTCGTGATGCAGCACGGCAACCCGGCGGAACTCTCCTCTCCCACAGTCAGGCAAGCCGGTCTTCCACACCTCCAACGCGTTGCCAAAACGGTCCTGTGAGTGATGGCTAGGTCAGCAAGACCTACAAGGTGAGGCATTGGAGCAGGATATGCCACGGGAGATGTGATCAAAACGTACCCAGACAGCCGTGCCGTTTTGGTACTCGAGATGGGCAAAGGGCCGCACCTCATGGCGTGCTAATGACCAGAGAAGGTCCCCCGTATCCATGTCGACCACGTTTACTCCACCAGCCTGGCTTGTCGACACGATGAGCCTACGATCAAAGTCGGGCTTGAAACGCCAGACCGGGTGGATGCCAATCTGTATGACGGACGCGATGGGCGTGGGATCTGGTGAGTTCCATGCGTCCTGGAGGAGGCAGCGCCGGCGGCAGGCTTCTTTCCACGACTCGACGCCGCGCGAGACAGAGTCGGGGCGGAAGGCCTTCAAGGCACCCATGTAGTTTTGTGGTGTGGTGGCGGGCAAGGCCAGCAGGAGGTGGGCGGCATATATAGCATCTTGGTGTGTATGATCGATGAAGACTTGCCATGACCTGCTCGTCCGGGTGAGGGCTGCGATGCTGCCGATGGATGCGAACTCTAGGACGCGCAGCACTATCTCGGCGGGAAGTGCAGCTAGTGGGTCCATACTGCGCGGGCTGAGGTCGAACCTGGGTGTATATTGTATATGCTCGGCTGACGACGACGCCTGCGAGGTGACGCTGGTGCTGTTGAAGTAAATAGCCCCTAAGGCCCGGAGTCAATCAGAGTGAGGAAGAAAGCTCCCCTCGGGCCGAGCTGTGGTGGACCCTAGATGACATCACACAGACATGAATAAGTGACGCATATACAGAGACACACACATACACAGACACGCACAAGCACACGCAGTTGTGTCCAAGTAGAATCTATGTTCAACATATCAAGACGACGATGTACGGATGGTCAAGCTAGAGGGTCCAGGGCTCTGCGTGCGGGCGAGCAATGTAACGACAGTCCGCGCGGCACCCCTCGCCATGCTGGGACCAAGTCATTAATTAACATGACTTGCTGCACAGCCATGATAATCTGGGCTCGTCCTTGCAGACACATAGCTACATACCTAAGTGTACGGTGCTGGGCTGCCTGAGTACCCGTACACATCCTGCCTGGCACGGCATGGAGACACATTTCCAACGTCTTGTACTATGCAAGCTGAGCGGCCAAAGACTGGGGCAGGCCAGAATATACCGTCCGTTTCTTATTAGTCGGTCCGGGACGATCAGGCGACCGAGCCAGAGCAAGTGCCTGGGTGGTTCGGGTGCAAATGCCGCGGCATGGCACAGCATGGATCTGGAACTGATTCTCTCGGGCAGGAAGCAGCAGTCTATGCCGTGATTCGGTCCTAGACCGGACAGACATCAAGCAGCAACCCTGAGACGGCCGGCTACTCCTTTTCGGCTCCGGGGGCTGCTGCCCCCGCCCCCGCCCCTCCCCTCCCCAAGATGGTGCGGCACATGGCCATAGGCCGTTGGCAGCTTTGGCAGCTTTGGCATAGTGCGGCAGGTGAGCTAATGGTAATGGAGAGATGGGATGGTGAGCGGGCGAGTGGCCAAGGCACGGCCCGGTCGAAAGATCAGGTGAAGGAAGAGCCAGGAGGCCCAAGGCCGTCTTGGTCTTGATGGAAACATATATGTACAAATGAGGACTACTAGGTATGGTGCAGCGCTGCCCGGCATTGTTCTGAGACATGGGCTGCTAATTACTTGGTGCACTATAGCCAGGCTCGCCAGGCCAAGGGGCATTCCGAAGCTCGGTTCAGTCGGCTGGTCGCAAGGCAGTGGGAATTGAAACTTTCGGGGTGGCTTGCGGGCGATGGTTCATGCAGGTTCACCCAGGCTACCTAGACTCCTAGACCAGGTTTTCCGTACTGTAGCATTGCATCTCATAGTTTCGCTTACCGCGTGGCGTAGCGGTCTACGGAGAGTCGCGGTCGCAGCATAATACGACGCAGAGTGTGTGAGAGACCGTACGTTGGAACCCGCCAGCAGCGGGTGACGCGGGAACATAAGGAGGATGGATTTCAGAGTCGGGAGACGTGGGTGGCTTGGGTATATGGCCTCTGCTATTGCTGTCGATATTGGTGTTTCCTCTCCACATGGCATGCCGAACCGGGTATTTATTAATGAACCATATGACGTGCCGTATGACTGGTAGAATAACACAGCGCATGCCTGTAGATCTCGGATACAGAGAAAGTTGATCAGATCGGAACCATGGCTGCCAGGCACTTGCTTTAGTATGGGAGCTTGTATTTTGGAGGCGAGAGTCAGTCGCTGTTTGTTGTGTTGCACTGGTGTTTTGGAGTAGCTGGCGTTGGACTTTATGGACGGGACACCTGGAGGACTGACAGAGTGGGTCGGTACATTTGCCCAAGTCGGGCAGGTATCGAGCTACATAAGAGGGTACGAGGATCGCACGAGTGTTGGGTGCGCCAGAAAGTTGTACCTGCGCTACAAAACAAAGTATTCGGGTACCTCGACACATGTGTCTGTCTGTGGGTCCCGAAGCCCCACCGCTGCAGGAACAGAGGGAACGGCTGCCATTCGCCGTGTCCCAAGTCGGCCATCCCCTACCAGTCCCCCTACCGTGGGCCCCTTGGCAAATTAAACGATGGACAATTGGTGTCCAGGTGGGCATTTGGTAAGCCTGGGTTCCCTGCAAGCAGCCGACCAAGCCACAAAGCCCCAATCTCGTCGTCGTCTTGACTCTTGCTTGACACGGCAACAGTGAGAGGTATTTGGGATTGAGATTGGGATTGAGACTGAGCAATCGTGAGGGAAGCAAAGACAACAGCATCTCCACCTCAAGGCCTCTTCCTCCTCCTCCGTCTGTGATACGCTGAGCACAGCACTAAGTGGGAAGGGCCCCCCCTTTCCCCCGTCGTTTCTCCATGTTTCCCGCCATCCCATCCTGTTCCCGCTACTGCTGCTGCTGCTGCTCTCGTGCTGCTGCTGCTGCACTTGCATAATCCTCCTCGTGCTCCTCACCCCTCCCTACTGCTACTGCTCCCGTCCCAGGCCTGCGTACCATCCTTGGCTCTGTGCATCCGACCAAGGCGGTTTAGCTTTGCCCGGGCTGCTGCTTTCGTACCTGACTACCCGTACTGTGGGTGCTGCGGGCTGCGCTACTGCCACTGTGGTACCTCCAATCTCAATCTCCTGACCATCTCTGCGACCAATACCACCTACCTCTACCTACTTGCGACTACCTCTGCCTCAACCACCCAACCGACACGCCCCGACATCACACACGACGGTAATTCGACCGCATCGTATCACCCTCGTCCCCCCGGGTGTGTCGTCCTCCTGGCCTATCAGAGCCACTTGCCCTCTTTTTACCCGGCCGTCCCTCTGCCACTGCTCTGGCCTGCCACAGTTTTTCGACGATAATTTCGCTTCGCCCTGGTGCACGCCCCATTGACGACGACATCGTCGCTGTCATCGCCATCAACTCTCCTGCCCTGTATTATCTCTTCTTCGATATCCGTATTCAACACACACGCTCGTTCCATCACCACCGCCTCGTGCCGTTTCTCCGACCGCCTCACCGCCGCTGCACCGCGCCGTCCGCACCATCGACTGAACCACCCGCAACAGAGCCCTCGCGGCCCTGCCACCCTTCTTTTTTGTCCTGCTCTTGAGATGGATCACGCGTAGCGCATCATCAACCTCGCACCCCTCAACGCTCGCGCCCAGTCCGCTTCATAACCCAGCCGGCCGCTCCTCATCCGCCTGGGTGACTCGCGCCATGAGGTCCCTCCTCCCACGGGGCCGTGTCGCCCGGCAACCCAGGACGGGCGCCTCTGCATTACTCAAATCTTTTCTTACAGTCTCTTCGCTCGCGTCTATACCCACGTCGCGTGCCATTAATTTCACCTCTGTGCCAGACACATTCCTCAACCTTGACATCTCAACGCTTGGTCGGGTTGGCTTCGCCGGTGACTTTGTCGGCATATCACTCTATCAGTTCGAGGATCAGGACGAGGAACCCTTCCGGACAAATGGCAGCGAGGGCTTGCTGGCCCGCCTGCCCAATGGCGTCCTCACCACCGTCATCCAGGCCGACGCCTCCATTCAGTCCATGTGCTCGTACGTTACCGACGGCGTCGCCCAGGGCGTCGTGATAGCCGGCAACTTTACCAGCCTGGGCGACCGGGAATCCACCGGTATCGCCCTCTTCAACCCCAACACCACCGAGGTCAGACAGCTGCCCGGCATCCAGGGCTCCGTCAACGCCGTCCTCTGCGATAACGATACCGTCTACGTCGGGGGCAACTTCATGGGTATCGAGAACTCCACCAATGCTGTCGCATGGCGCGGTCCCGATGCCGGCTTCTCAGCCCTACCCTTTGCCGGCTTCAACGGCCCCGTGCTTTCCATCACCAAGGCCTCAAACGGCCACATAATCTTCGGCGGGAGCTTCACCGGCCTGGGAAATGCGAGCACCCCTAGCACCCCAGACGAGCAGGTCATCAACCTCTCCACCGCAGACCTGTCCTCCGGTGGCTCCACGGCCGCCGTCGGCTTCAGCGAGCCTGGCAATGTCGTCTGCAAGACCAGCGGCGACGACGGTGCGGGCAATACCTGGCTGCTTGCCGACAATACTCCTGGATTCTGGCAGGCCAACATGGGCTTCGGCTACCGGCCGACAAAGTTGCGCCTATATAACACACGCCAAGATGGCCGAGGCACCAAGACATGGCGCTTCACGGCCCTGCCTATCAATGGCATCATGAACCTCACCTATATCGACCCCGAGACGAAGCAGAACCTCACCTGTACGAGCGAGTGCCCACTGAGCAGCAACAGCGACCTCACCTTTCAGGAGTTCCATTTTGTCGACGTCATAGGCATGAACGCGTTCCGAATCGACATCTCGGACTGGTATGGAAGTGGCGGTGGGTTGAATGGCATTGAGCTGTTTCAGGATGACATCTTTGCCTTCGCCGTTAGTGACTTCAACGAGCCGGCCTGTGCGGGCATCTCCACCGCGTCCAATTCCACCCAGACCGGCCCCTGGGCCGTCTCGTCGTCCTTTGCCAACAGCTCCCGGTACCTGACCGCCCAGCTCTCGAGCCCAATCACCACAGAGTCGGCTTCTGTCGTCTTCCTCCCGGACATAAGGGAGTCTGGCTACTACACCGTCAACTTGTACACACCTGGTTGCCTGCAAGACAGCACATGCGACTCCCGTGGCCAAGTCCACCTCAGTGGCACCATGTCGCCCACGAATACCAATGGAACCATCAGCACCTCATTATTCCAGACGAACAACTTCGACAAGTACGATCCCATCTATTATGGATACGTGGACGCGACTTCGGACTCGTTCCGCCCCGCTGTGACCCTGACTCCCGCAAACGGCCAGTCGCTATCGCAGCAGACCGTCGTCGCCCAGAGGGTCGGGTTTGTCATGTATAACACGACTGGGGGCCTGAATGGCCTGTTTGAATATGACCCGTCCGTCAACAACTTCACCTCCTCCGATTTCCAGGACTCGGTCTTCGACAAGCTGGGCATGAACTTTTCCACCGGCTCTGCTGTCAATGCTCTGGCGACCTCAGGGACTGTTACCTTTATAGGAGGCAATTTCACTTCTTCCGGCTCCGACAACATCGTGTCCGTCAACCGTCAGGATTCTTCGGTGCAGCCCCTAGATGGCGGGCTCAACGGGCCGGTTGTTTCTATGCATGTCAACGGCTCTAGACTCTTTGTGGGAGGATCCTTCAACAACACCCAGACCAACGGCGCATCCGGCCTTTCCAATGTGGCCGTCTTTGATACCTCAACCAACGCTTGGAGTCCCCTGGGCTCTGGCGTCAATGGCCCAGTGTCAACGGTGGTCCCGCTGACGATGAACATCTCGGGCACCACCGAGGGTGTGATCAGCTTCACTGGGAACTTCAGCCAGCTCAACGCGTTCGAAGGCAACCAGGCTGTGTCGACAGGCGGCTTTGGTGTCTGGGTACCAAGCCAGGGGAACTGGCTGGTGAATCTGGACGCATCCGTAGAGTATTTGGATGGCATGCTAACTACATCCGTCCTCGACGTGACCGGAAGCGACTCGCTGTACGCTGGTACGGTCATATCTTCAACCCTCGGAGCCGTGGGAGCGGCCAGCCTGAGCGGGTCGAAACCTGACTTCGCGCTCGAAGACTTTGGTGCACGCATCCAGCCCGAATTGACGTCCTCCGGCTCTTTTACGGCGGAACGGGACATCCTCAATGGTAGCGCATCTGGGGTCATCGACGCAACCTTCTCGCCTACGGACGACCTCAATATCACTGTTCTCGCAGGGCGGTTCACTCTTACGGGAAGCAATGGTTCCGTCATCCACAATGTCGCTATCGTGAACAACACGAACGACGATAATGCCACCGTCACTGGCTTCGCCTCTGGTATCTCCGAGGACTCGACATTCGTTGCGGTCGCCATTCAAGGCTCCAGGCTGTTTGCTGGTGGCAACGTGACTGGCGTCATCAGCGGGAACAATGTGACTGGCTTGGTTTCTTTTGATCTCGCCGCCAACGACTATGGCTCGCAGCCTCCGGCGCTAGAAGGCGGCAGCGCTACCGTCAGCAGCATTGCCGTTCGCCCAAGCAGCGCCGATGTGTTTGTCGGCGGGTCGTTTACTTCGGCCGGGTCCCTGGGATGTCCAGCAGTCTGCTCTTTTGACCCTTCCTCGTCCCAGTGGACTCGTCCGGGCAACAACTTGATGGGGGAAGCAAGGACCATGGCCTGGGTGACTGACAGAAACCTCGTTGCCGGGGGAAACTTCAGTGTGAACGGGTCGACGAGCTTCTTGGTCTCTTATACCTCGGGTGCTCAGTCGTGGGATAATTATCCCGGCGGTACTGAACTTCCCGGACCAGTGGATTTTGTCGTCTCCGGCTCCGCCAAGGGCGACCAGGTGTGGGTCACTGGCACGGCGGCGAATGGGTCGATCTACCTGATGAAGTACGACGGGTCGAATTGGAAATCTGCCGGCCAGCCGTTCGAAAGCGGGACAGATATCCGATCGCTGCAGGTCTTTTCCCTCACCGAGACCAGGAGCGCCACGGAGTTCCTCAGCGACAAGACGTCTCTCATGCTGACCGGGCACATCGTGATCCCAGGCTTCGGCAGCGCCAGTGCCGCATTATTCAACGGGACCGCATTAACGCCTTTCGCCCTCACAACGAATGCAGGGAATACCCCTGGCACCATCTCCCGGGTGTTTGTCGAGAATCAGAATTTCTTCAACGGCGACCAAGGTGGCAACCTGCCGATATACGCCATCGTCCTCATTGGGCTAGCAATCGCCCTCGGGCTGACACTTCTCATCGTCGTTGCCGGTATGGCCATGGAGCGGCTGAGGAAGAAGCGCGAGGGATATCAGCCAGCACCGACATCCATGTTTGACCGCGGGAGTGGCATGCAAAGAATTCCTCCCCACGAACTGCTCGAGTCTTTGGGCAAAGGGCGGCCTGGTGCGCCTCACGTGTGAGAGATGTCAAGCAAAGGTCGACGGCGAGGTTGAGGAAGACGCTTTGATTGCAGGAGATGGACCATGCATCCCTACTGGGGACGCAAGACGCAACAAGAAAAGGCAACAAAAAGAAGGCATTTTGTCGGCGTTGGACTTGGATTTCGATTTAATTCTGTTTGGGGTTTATGCAGTTAGCAACGGCGTTACAGGATCGGCATTTACAGCATGTCTCCCAAAAGGACGAAGGCCGCTAGGCCGCAGAACAGCTGATTCTGCATGGTGCATGGCAGGGAGGACCGAGACAGCAACTCTCGAGTCTACCGAGTTCAGGGTCGAGCGAATACCGCGTTGGCATGGACTGAGACACCGAGTCTTGCGAAAGGCTTGAGGCGACTGATGCTCGTCAGGCCGGGGAGAGATGGGCTGAAAGTGTGGTGAGATGGAGAGAGGCAGGCAGATCGGTGGCCAAGCCGATTACCATGTTTAGCACGGTCGCCCCTTGGACCTTTTGTTTTCTTCCCCCCCCCTCACTTTGTTTACGTTCTCACTGTTCATCTCTAGACTACCTCATCTTTCTTGATCATCCTTTTGAGAAGATGGGGATGTGGACAGAGGGAAAGGATGGGAGGCGGGGCAGGATTGAGATACCACATTATAATGTTTATGTTCTAAAGCATGTACAATAAGCTTTTCTTCTTTTCTTCCAACATGAACAGTTCAGGAGGCCAAATCTCGGCAGGGAAGGTCTCTTTCATTTGTATGATACCAGAACGGGGATTTAGGCAAAGCTAGCCAAGTCGGGTTCCTGAAGGTCAGCCAGCACCTTGTGGCAAGGCGAGGCAAGGCAAGGGCAAAGAAGCACGGTGGCAGTTGGCAATATTCGATACCATAGCACGCACCCTAGTAATGGCGGAGAAGCTCTTTGACCCCCCGAGCATTTTGCAAGGTTGCAGGTATGGAACATTGGAATAAGCAATAATTTTAGGACGCATACCGTAGATCTGGGTCCTGTGCCTAGAATTTCATAGGTACTACCTAGTAGTAGATTGTCTACCCAGGTACATACGTAGTCTAAATATACATGCAGCAGAAGCAGCGGCAGATCGCCCTTTAGCGGCCAGGGCAGGGCCTGGGCCTGTGAGATGGAGGGCGCCAAATGCAGGCTTGCGTCATTTGGAAAAAGCGAGGCTCGATTGAATTGAGGCGTCCAGGCGATTCAACTCGTTGTATCATCCCAACCCAACGCGAGGGAACGCGTGCGAAGCCGCAAATCACCCAGGAAACGTAAGGGCAAAAGCCAAACGGACCAGGGACAAATTGATAGTCGTCGTGAAGCACGGCAAGGGGCCAAAACCCCACACGTCCAGCGGGTGCGTGCATGTGTCAACTTTCAAGTCGCCGTCCGCGAACCGAGTCAGACAGACGGGATAGCTACGTAGGTATAGGTATACACACTACTTTACCGCCCTTTATACCGGCCCAGCTCTCCTTCCATCACATTCAGAGAAGAGGCAACCGGTGATCGAGGTAGCCAGCCATTGTTTCTCGACCAAAGCAACCACTGCCACGGGTGTACTTACTGCCAGGCCGCGCAGGCGCTTGAAGCACACGCAGTCCCGACTGGACCAGCAAGGTTACGCCTGGTCGCTCCGTATCACGGCCCCCGGAGCTCGATTTCGGGCACATTGGATCGTGGTGTTGGACAGAAGCCGCGCTCCGACCCATTGGCTGGCTCTCTGTCCACCCAACATGTCGGCTCAGGCCCAGAACGGCCAGAGCCAGAGCCAGAGCCCGATGCTGATCCAGGACCAGGAACAACAACCCCTAGTCCGCGACCGCACCTCGTACTCTCGCAGCAACCGCCATCTGCAGATCCAGGAGCCGGAACGGAGGCCACTGCTGAGAAGACACATGAGCCATGAGCCCGACTCGGAGCCCGTCTACTCCTGCGTGCCCAACCCCCACTCTCACCTGCCCGTCTACACAAACATCCACCGCATCAGGAGGGATGTCGTCTCCATTGTCGAGGACTACATGAGCCTCGAGCAGCTGAGGGATGTCAGGATCAACATATCTGTCATACGGCCCTTGGTCGATAAGCTGTATGACCTGGATGACATATCTATCGGTGAGAGCCCATTCCCGCCCCCACCTCCCTTTCACCAACCTTCATCTTTCATATGATGCTGATGCCCTCTAGTCTACTGCCTTCTTGTGAACCGCACACAGTTCCTGCACGAGCAGTCCCATCTGCATAATAGGCAGAATGTGAACTTCACCCGTGCTACCCTGTGCGAGCTGGTCGCCACCCGCATCCTCCGCCGTTTCAACGAGGACAATGAGGGCACCGAGGGGCTGCTCGTTCTCGCACACATTCTTGTCGCCGGCTTCTCGCCCTTTCAGAACGCCCCGGAGCACATCCGTCGCGAGGCGTCCACCTCGGCTTCCTCCGGCTACCACACCACCCTGCCCGCCCTGGAGGTTGCCATCCTGAGCGAAAGCAAGCTGTTCCTCAGCTCCACCTCATGCCAAAAGGTCATTGACGCCATCTACGAGGGTCGCGTCATCTATACCCCCAGCAGCTTCGTCGACATCATTCCTGACCGCTATAAGCAGAAGCCCATCAGTCTGTACGACCCCAGGGCGTCCTCACTGCTGAACCAGTATCGCTTGATCGTCCCAAGGACGAGGAACATACTCGAGATCATGCAGTTCATCATATTGTTGGTCCTATACGTGCTTTTCATGGCTGAGAGGGACCCCACTACCTTCTCCATATTCGAAGTCATGTTCTCAGTCTACTCATTTGGTTGGGTCCTCGACAATTTCGCCACGATACTAGAGCATGGATGGTAAGCTTCGCTCCCTCCTCCCCCTTTCTTCACTCCCGTCCACCCCGCGCCTTTCGACTGACAAGCTCGACACAGGACGGTCTACACCCAGAATTTGTGGAGTTTCCTGGACGTCACCTTCGCCGTCATCTTCTGGATCTACCTCGTGCTGCGCATTCAGGGTTGGCGGACAGACAACAGCGGCACAGACCAGCAGGCACTCGACGTCCTCGCAATGGGTGCCCCTGTGCTTATCCCCCGTCTCGCCTTCAACCTCCTCTCCAACAACCTGCTCTTCGTCTCCCTGAGGGCCATGATGGCCGACTTCACCACGCTGACAGCCCTCGCCGCCTGGTGCTTTGCCGGTTTCCTCATGTCACTCATCTGGCTCGGCGACGGAGATCACTCGACCATCACAGTCAGCAAATGGCTGTTATGGATCTGGTTTGGTCTGGACGGGACCGGCATCCAGAAGGCACCCGAGTTCCACCAGATACTGGGCCCATGCCTCATGGTCACCTTTGCCTTTCTGGGCAACACCCTCTTCCTCACGATCCTCGTGTCCATGCTCTCAAACACGTTCAGCACCATTGTGTCCAACGCCACCGCCGAGGTCCAGTACCGCCACGCGGTCCAGACTTTGGAGGGTGTCAAGAGCGACGCCATCTTTGCTTACCAACCACCCTTTAATATCCTCGCCCTTTTCATCCTGGTCCCGCTCAAGTTTGTCGTGAGCCCCCGGTGGTTCCACAAGATCCATGTTGCCGCCGTCCGACTCCTGAACCTCCCCCTGCTGATCATCATCGCCGCTGTTGAGCGGCGTGTCCTGTGGCCCGTGTCCGCACCCGCCAAGCGGCCTGGCGTGCAGCACGGTGCCGAGAGGAGGTACCACTGGTTCTGGGAGAAGTGGCGCATCACGACGCACGGCGACATCCACGCCGTCTTTGGCGTCCCGCCTCCCGATGAGGTCGAGGACGCCATCTCTGTCGACGACGACCTCACGCGCCACTTGATCCGCCGGCAGTTCCAGAGGAACAACACCGCGGACTCGACCAACCTGCAAAATATGATCAAGCTGCACAAGGCCAAGCAGGCACAGGAGAGGGACGGCGCCGGCGACCAGCTCGGGGCAACACCCACCGCCTCTGACGGCCGGCAGACGCCAAAGTCCCCAGGGCCGGGCAAGACGCTCAGCAGGAGGGACAGCATGGCGCCTTTCCCGGGGCTGCGGCAGGAGCTGCAAGGCATCTTCAACGACAGCGAGGAGATGAGCGACATGACGGCGCGGCTCGAGGCGTTGGAGGATAGCAATGCGCGCATAGAGGAGATGCTTGTCAGGCTTGTGGGGGATGTTGAAGACACGAACAGCATCATGGAGGACGCGCAGGCTGGCAAGCTAGGCACACTGGACGATCTGGACCACACTGCGGATGAGCAATAGTACCGAGCACTCTTGTCTGGTTAGTATGCTAAAACGGCTGGCCCGGCAATATGATTTGAGCGAACACACAGTTTGGCCCCCCAGTTCTGATCATGCACAGTGCGGTTTTCCCACTGTAAGGCGCATCCCGAGCCCTGACGGGCCGAGGGGTATCATATCAAAATTGGGATAGTAACGTCCTGTCCATGCAAATAGAAGCATTTGTCGCCGAAAACGCCGTCGAAGTAAGAGAACCGACAACCGAACCCACACAACCGTAGTTACCTCGAATGAGCCCGGCAGTACATGGTGAAGGACGATTGAAGCGATTGACGCCACTGACGCCACTGAACCTGCCGGGCCATCAAGTGAGGCCCTCTGCCGAGGGCGCAACCTCTATTCGCCCGGCCAAGACAAAGAAGCTCACTGGATCTGAACATCCTCCATCTCTTCATCCTCGGAATCCTCCCCAAAGTTCATGGTAGGTGCAGTCTCCGCCACGGCCTGCGCGCCGATATCTTGATGCTCAGACTTCAGGCTCCAATTATTGGCAAACCGCCCGCTCTTGTGCAAATCGGCCACCTTCTCCAAGGTCGACCGAAGGTACACCTCGGGCTGAGGGATGGCAGAGCGGAGGGCCTTGAGCGACCAGTAGTTGTACTGTTTGAAACACTGGAAGATCTTATCGAGGAGTTCGTTCTCAGGCATACGTGCGGTCTTTGCCTCGGCCCTTGCCTTCTTGGTCTGCGTGCGCGAGTCCTTGATGAAGCTCTCGAAGGCCTTGCTGGCCTGATTCGTTCCGACCTGGACGACACTGTGGGTGACGGCGAATCGGTCGATGATCTGGGTAGTGTTCTTGGGCGTCACTTGCTCCTGCGCACGGACGGCCATGAGGTAGGCGGTTTCTGGGTTATCTATGCATAGGATTAGATTATGCCCGGGCCGGTGGAAAGATCGGTACATACCAATCGGGTTCATGTTGACTTCCTGTGAGACGCGCCCGTAGATGGCGGTTTTCTCTGCCATACCATTAGCGTAATTCATTGCCCAGGTGCTCGGGCCGCAAGAAAGCATGGGCCATAGGGGCCGATCACATACTGGGAATGACTTGTCTGTAAGTATCCCTTCCTCGCCGACCACGTCCGCCACGGGAGTTCTGCTGAGCCGGCTTCTCTACCTTGGCCCGCAGGAGGTAGGCGGGGATGTTCTGATCGGCGGCGGTCTTTCGCAGCTTGTTCTTGTTCTTGAAACCCTCGATGTCGGACTCGGTGAAGACGAAGGTGTTCTTGACGGCCTGGTTGGTGTCGTCGAGGTCGTACTCGCGTGGCAGGCCTTGATGGGCCGAGACGTTGCTCTTCAGCAGAAGCCTCATCTTCCTCTGTGGAGGGCAAACAGAGGCCCTGGTCAGCGGCCAGGGTGCGCAGGCATGGGAAATGGGTCATGCAAACGGACCTTAGGTATGCCCTTCTTGTCCGGCTCGCTCCAAGCGCGGAGTCTTCCGATCTCGATTGGGGTGTCGTCGTCAATCTTGTCCCAAGCGGCCCAGACATAAGTGGGCACACGCGCCATGAAGAGGTTGTCCTGGGGAGACGGGTTGCCATCTGGGTCCCTCGTGGGATAGAAGTCAAGATCCAGGTCGCCGACATCATCTTCGTAAGCATCGATGGCCATGGGGGATCCGCCTTGGAGGGCGTCGGGATCGGGCTTGACAGCCGGATCGGGCTTGACGGCAGGATCCGCCATGTTAAAAAGCTTGGTGTGCGGTTTGGAGAGTTTTTTCCGGTGACTGTGCCCCTGTTTGTGCCTAGATCGCGCTCCGAAGTGAATAGGCGAGCGGCGGTCGAAGTCAAGTTGTCTGTGTCGTGGATTAGTGAAGCTAGGCGCCGGCGCAATGCCGAAGGCGTTGAGTTGCCAACGCCAGCTTATGTAAGGACGGCTCGTACAATAGTCTACGGGTATGTCCGTAGTATGTACTTGAACCCGTTTTCCGCTTTCAGTCTGTGCCCAGCCACTTTCACCACAAGACGGGTTTGCAAGTCCAATCGCATGTTCTTTACTGATCTATTTATTGATTTCGTCTTGTTTCTTTGGACGAACCACCACTCGTTTTGTGCATGTTGTGTTGTTCTGTGTTTAAATACCCTGCATAAAATCAGTCATGTAGCCGGCCTGTGCAGTACCTGGTCTGCCCACTGTACGGACTCCCCAATAATGATGTAATCCCGGGCATCTTATCTTATCTGTCTTGCTCTTTCGCGCCGGGCCTGGGGTGCGGTACATACGCACGGGCCAGGTACAAAAGTACTCTGCCAGCAGCCTGCGGCAAAGTTGCCAAAATTACCAATCGGCACCTATAGTACATCGCCATCGTCCTGAACTTTTGCATCAACATTTCCAAACTCCCTCTCAACCACCCGCAGGCCGCATTTTGATCTTCCCCGCCACAAAAAAATCATTTCGAAAGCTAGCATCCACATTTGAGTTTCCAGGAATCCTCTAAAATCCAGTCCAGCCCATCATGTCTGACGAGAATCAGAAGTTGATGGAGGAGATTACCCTCCTCGCAGGCAAGTCCCGCCCAACCGACGACCCGACACATGATGCCATGTGACGCCGTGTCATGAGGAGCCGAGCTCAAGTTTGGCCATCGCTGACGAGTATTCACAGGCCAAATCAACCGCGCAAAGAACCAGCAAGCTGGCATCGCTCCAGCAACTCCAGCCGCTCCTGGCCCTATTCGACGTATGTCACGCCACAACAGAACACTCGTTTGACTCATGACGTTTTAACCAGCCAGCCAATACACAGCATCTGGCCGCGGCGGCCACTATCGCAGTCACCACCCGTACGTCGCGCCCGGACGTGCAGGGTACCGCGTTGCGAAGCCTGTCCACCGACACAGAACCCTTGTCCTCAACAACGCCCAAGCTGCGAACAACATCTCCAACCATGTCGCAGGCACTGCGTCCGATGACGCCGCCTCTTCATCATGGGTCACCAGAAACGATCGCCACCGTCAGCTGATCAACTCGGCCGTATATCATGAGCAGGCCGAGGCGCGAACCAAGGCCATGCAGCAGACAAGACTGCAGAAGCAAGAGCAGAAGGAGCACCGTGAGCGGGTCAAACTGATGAATCACCTCAGACACACGGCGAGCCCCTCTACCGCCTCTTCTAACCCCGCATCGGCGCCGAGCTATGAGATATCTGTCGAGGGCATCCGCTTCAGAGTCGCAAACAACGGCAGCAAGCTGGTCAAGATTCCCGGTGCGCCCCAGCCTCCTTTCTTCTGCGCTCAAAGCCTTGCTCACCAGCACATATCAGGAGACCCAAATGCCCCTAAGGCCACGCCCAAGGTGGCCCTGGTCGGAGGCGTCAAGTTTTATCGGTCCAAGAACGGCAACATGTACCGTCAGGCGATTGTCAAGGCCCATCGGTACGTAACCCCGTCTGACTGAGTGTGTTCACTAACCGACAACCATCCAGACAATCCACCGCAATCAAGAAGACCAACGTCCTCTGCAGAAACTTTTCCAACACTGGTACCCCCTTGTTCCTCCCCATCACTCTTCCGCGCAGTAGTATTGCTACACTATCGGTAAATGATACTGACCATCGCAAACTTTGCGCAGGTTCTTGTCCAAAGGGTCCCATGTGCCGCTACATCCATGATCCATCCCGAGTTGCTGTCTGCAAGGATTATCTCCAGAAGGGGGCTTGCTCCGCCGGCGACCAGTGTGACCTTTCTCATGACCTGGTCCCGGAGCGCACACCACACTGTTTGCATTATGCCAAGGGCAACTGCAGGGCCACTGAATGTCCGTATACTCACCGTATTCTGCCTCCAGGTGCTCCGGTGTGCCACTCCTTTGGCGTCTACGGCTATTGCGACAAGGGCATCAGCTGTACCGATCGCCATGTCTTTGAATGCCCTGACTTCAGCAACACAGGTGTCTGTAAGACAAAGGGTTGTAAGCTCCCGCATCGAGAGAGGGCAAGCGTCCTCCGAAAGGCCAATGCAGCTCTTGACCAGAACGAGAGCAGAGATGACGAGGATGACCTGTCCAGCGATGACGGCAACAACTCGGTCAGCAGCGACGACGTTGACTCTGACGAGGTTGAGGAGTTTGCCGGTAAAGAAGATCCGACAGACTTTGAGAAGGACTTCATCTCCTTCAACTGATCTTTCCAAGCGTTTAACGAAAAGGCTGAACATCCCGTGCGCCCTCGCCCGCACATATTGGCCCGTCGTTTGGCATTGATAGAGTAGATCATGGTTCTATCATGTAGTCCACTGGAGAAAGAAGAAGAGAGACAGAGGCAATACGTGCCGATAGGTCACCTTGAAAGAAAGTAAGAAAGAAGAGAAAAAGAAGATCAGAAGAATAGCAATTTAGAAGATATCGGAAGCATGCACTGTTCCTTCAACTGTGACTTGCACAGCTCAAGTAATCAACAACTTCGGACCACAACCCGGTTTTCTGACAATATTCTGCAGATATAAACACTTTCCTATCGCCAAAAAGCCTGGATCTATATGCACCTTTCGCTCCGCATGGTATGGTTCTGGTACCTCTGAGCCACTCTGAGCTGACCCGGCCCAAAACCCAAAGCACCGCGGGCATCACCGCAGGTGCTTATCCTCGTCTGTACTTGTTAACGGCATCGTCATTGCGTAGGTAGCTTCTCAGCCACGACGAGAGCAATGCCGATATGGTGACAAGGGCAGTATCTCCGCCGGCTACAGCTGTAGTCACGGGCTTGTGCTTCAACAACTCGCATCTCCAGAAGTGGAGGTGCTTGCATCGCCATCGTAGCCCAGCAGACCGCGTGCCAACGTCCCTTCATCTTTAAGAAGTTGTCTGACACTACTCCTTAAGAACTTTCCAGTTCGGAGCTAGGGCACCACAACAAGGACATGTGCAGCAAGAGAGAAGCGAGAACAAGATGGGAAACACAGCCTGCTGGATATAGGGCGAGCCACCCCGTGTTCTCTTTTGCTTTTGTGCTCTAGATGAGCCAGCTTTGTCATTGGCTCTACACCCAGTCTGCAGCCCCAGGGGTGCGGGTGTATTTTGCTTCAAGAGACTTATGTCAGAGTCAGCGTAAGGGCCCCAGGAAACCATTATCACCCCAGTACAGAGCTACCCTGGAGCCGCGGAAGTTATTTTTGATGCCGCATCTTGGACAGGATGGTAGACACAGGTAGAAGCCAGTCATTCATTGTATTCTATGGATGGCACCTGGGGTTCACGAACAACCCACGGAAGACAAGACCAAAGCCACCCGAAACGTATAACTGCATTATGACTAGAAACGACGGCCCCCGGCGTGCTCTGAACCGAGCTACTCACAAACAGAGAAATAGAGTTGACAATAGTAAGTCCGTGGAATTAATAAGTTAGAATGGGCATCGGTGAAATATACAGGAACTCCGAGGCATTTGAAACATTTCCACACAATCAGCTCCCACATGTGATCGAATCGCTTAGAAATGCATACAAGACACTTATTGAAGGGATCTGGTATGACTTGGTTGGCTTCGAAACCAAAGGAATGGCCCTCACGAAGCCCTCCTTGCCCACCAGAGCTGCGCTGGCCCCCTGGCGGTTTGTCTCTAGGCACGAGACATGCCTGCCGGTTATTTTGAAGGATTTGTGGTGGTCTGAACGCGAAATATTGCGATTGAGTCAACCAGTGCTGCCGCGCACATTCAAAAGGAAACGGACGAGGGCGCGGCAACGCCTCGAACGCCCCCATGGCATTGGCGCCTGTGTAGCCAATACGAGCTTCCGCTGCGCCATGGGGACCAGCGCCGCGCACGCTGCCCTGGGGACTGCGAGTGCTTCGCTGGCGCTCACGCGGGATGATCTTCGTCGGCGGAGTCAATCTGCGGTCCGTACGATGGATAAGCCTCCACATCCGATGCGAACAGCATCGCTGTCGTGCGGGGGTGTCCAAGTTGACACAAAGCTCCATCCCAAAAAGGCCATCGAGATTCGCATGCCCCGCCGCTGGATTCCCGTCTTTTACGCGCGTATCAGCGTTGCGTGCCCCCGAGGCATTCAGGCCTCACGGCGGGCACCCTCCCGGGGTCAAGCTGGAGATGGCGCTGGGTTGAACCCAGCCGTTCTCACCGCCCAAGTGGGACGTCCCGATTTTCCCGGTGTCTCGGCTGTTGACATTGGGCTTGGGGGTGTTGGGTCATTAAACCTTGTTCCCGAAGAAATTCATGCGCGTTCTTTTTACCCAACCCAGGACTGGCAAGACCGCCAGGGACGACCGTTGGTGCTGAGGAGGGATTGCTGGTTTCGACTCGGCCAAGGCCAGCTTGAGAATTAAACTTTGGTACTAGTTCACGCGGGTGTCAACGATGCCCTCGCCGCAGTGGCCGTGATGACGTCTTGCGATCGAAGTTTCCGCTCTTGGTCGCATGGCGATAGAGATGCTCGTAAAGAAGCTGGCTGCTATTGCCCGTGGGCAGGGAAGGCTTCGCTGCGACCGCAGGCAGAGCCCTGGCCGCAGAGCTGGTCGGGACGGCGCCAACGGTGATAGCGCCGTCGGCTGGGGGCGTTGGACCAGCCTTCGGAAGGCTGGATGCCGTGCAGGTTTCGTCTGCCCGAGGCCGACGACGCTGGCAACCAGCCAGTATACACCACCAGAGGCAGAAGGGCAGGCAGTATACTGCGTACACAGCGAAAGCTTACTACAATTTGCGTCTGCGCAGAGGCAGGTTCCGGAAGAGCACAGACATTCACCAGGACCCCGGGAAATTGTTGACAGGCTTCAGGGCCAGGGGGAGAGCAGTGGGTAGGCTTTACAAGGGTTCCTTGTGACATTGGCCACAGCTTGTTCCGACGTCAGCATATGAGATGGGACGTCGACAATCTGCACCAAGGACAAGACTCGCACACCAAAACGACAGGCTGAGAGCCCGAGTGACGATCCAACACCACCCTAATGGCTGCGGGAGCCTGACACTGCAACCAAGACGCAAGCCCGCGTGCCGACGAGAATGCCGCAAGCGAAACAGCAGGCCAGGGGCTACCGTCCGGGCCCATATTTCCAGGACTGCAGCAGCGCATTCTGACGGCCTGTTTCACCAGCTCGCTGCGTAGGACGTGTATCGACCCGTCCGTGGAGATGGACACGGCGCCGGGCCCCCAGCTGGATCGTCACCTCCACAGACTCGAGAGGAGTCGGGGCGCATTGGGGCAGATGCATGGCACGCAATCATGACCGGCATTCGGCTCGCCTGGGAGGCCTCTGGCACGCTCAAGGGCAGGACTCGTGGAGCGGCAGGCGCGGCAAGTTGATATTGTGCCCATGTAAAGGATGAGCTGATGCCTGAGTACAGTGTTATCGCGGGCCGTGATGTGCTGCCAGGAATGGAGACACCAAGGGCGACTCCCTTCCGTGTCTGGAGCCCACGCAGGTACGCGAACGAACGAGAGACAGCCATCAACGTACGTGTAGACCAAGCTCCCCAGGCAAGATGCAAAGCAGGCCAAGTCGGGTCAAGTCCAAGTCAAACTCAGCAGAGCCGCCAAAAGGTATTCCACTTTGGTCGTCACTCCGTCCCACCAGCAGATGCCTGCCTGTCAGCTGCATGTTCCGGAGAGCGCGCTTGGAGCCAGCAGCCCTTGTGCCTCGCGAATCTGCTCAAGGGCTCCCACAACTCGGACATGCGGCGATAGGTTGGGCTTTTGACCGCCGTACAGGCCAAGGCCGAGGATGCCGCCTACTTACTGCCTGTCGACTGCCTGGCTCCGAAACGGTGGGCAGCCGAATGTGCGCATGGTGGGATGATTATGGCGAGGATGATGGCATTGGAGCCGTGGCTCGTGCCACGGACAGATGGATACCCCCAAAGTCGAGTTAGACAGGCAGGCAGGCAGGCAGGCAGGCAGGCAGGCAGACAGACAGCCAGACAGCCAGTCAGTCAAAGTCGGTGCAAAAGCGAGGACGGGGCCGTGGATTCATGGCCCCGTCCGGGGTTGGACAACCGTCAGGTACTCCGTCAGCCAGCCAGCCAGCCAGCCAGCCAGCCAGCCAGCGTCAGTCACGGTACGGCCGAACGAGCAGAGAAGCACGTGCTGCCAGCTGCGAGCTGCCAGCTGCAAGGCTCGAGCCAGGGTGTGTGGAGGATGGGTGACGATGGACAGCCGTCGAGGGAAAACCACTCGCGAGTAGCACGCGTCGACATGGCAGCATGGTCGGCAGTGCTGACCGGACTGGATCCGCCGGACCCTTTGGATCGGCCGGGGCAGGTTTTGGAAAGGGCAGATTCGGCAGCTGATTGGAAGGCGGCTCGTGGACAGACGACACACCGACTTTACGACGGGCGATTGTGTGTGGTCGACGGGCCTGGCGGGACGGGGGCTTTGGGACTCCACGACGGGCCGCAGGATATGCGGCCGCTGTGGTCGCTGGGGTTCTTTCTTTAAGATTCGTGCCATCAGCCAAACACGACGCGCCGTCCCCTGCCTTCGTGGAAATCCCAGCGGGCCTTGCATGGCTGCCCAGCCACCGACTTTTTTTTTTCTTGCCATGGCCATCATCAACCCAAGGCCTGCTACTGCGTGCGCGTGTCGTGCGCACATACACTAACTAGTCTAGTACACTAATAAGAGACCAAGCAAGGGCATATGCATATGCAGCAGTCGGGAGGCAGCAGAAGAGGGTCGGAGGGTCCAGCCTGTCGGTTATCGCCTCCAGGTTCGGGAAAGAAGGAGGGAAAAATATTTCCACTCAGCAGCTACGGAGTCAAGACAGGGCATGGTGCATGCAGACGGACAGAGATGATGATGATGACAGCCCAACAAAACAAGGCGCATGGCGCCATGGACGCGTTGCCAGCAGACAAGAGGTAACGCGATCTGTACGCAGTGGAGTCTGGCAGAGGGCCTTGGAGGAGAAAACTTTGATTCAACAAAGTCATGCAGGCTCTGGTTGTGTATGGTGTCGTGCTCCGTAGAGCCAAATTCGACTAGGGCTCATGCATACATGCATACATATATGCATACATACATACATATATGGATCTGCATATACCTATTGCCAGAACTGCCAGACTGCATACGCACAATTGCGGCTGCGATAGACCCTAACCCTTGAAAACAGCCCCGCCCAGGCGGGGCATCACTTGGGGTGGGGAATCGGTCCCAGAGGTTGGCGCGGGATGCACGCACATGCCCCCATCGTTCGCCTATCATGATGGCCCGACCTGGCATGACTCGAGCAGAGGATTCTCGTGCCAGGCTGCATTGGCACTGGCTGACTGGGCATGCCACTTCTGGTGCTATGGCCACTGGTTCCGAGTCAGGCCTCTCTTTTTCCTAGATAGGTACACATGCATTTCAGTCACAGACATGCCTACAGGACTACTAGTAGATACTACTCCATGTAGGTAGTATCATACCCACCATGTACCCATGTATATTCACCTACACATAATACTATCTATCTATACACAGTACCGAATGTCAATTAGCTGCCTCGCTGCAAGACCAGCACCTGAGCACCCGAGCAGCCGCTGACGGGCAGACAGCCAAACGGGCAATCGGAAACCTTCACTCTTACTTCCTTTAGACAGCCTCGACTGGACTGCCAGCAAGCACGCCTTGGACAGTGCTGTCCTGTGAGCCTGTCGAGTCCAGCCCACGCGGGTGGTGTGTGGGTGTGTGTGATGGGTGGGAAGCGATAGTGTCAGAAAGTGTATGCATGACTCTTTTGGACGCGGGTGGATAACAGGTTGGGTCACTACTGACCACCGTATACCCGGGCAGATACCACTGAGGGCTGTGAGGTAGGCCTGCTTTGGGCACAAACGTCGACCATGCCACGGCAACGGCCGTTGATACCCAACCTGTTGCAGGGCTGCACACACACGAGCACCCGCAGCATGCTCTGAGCCAGTCGTTCACGGAGCCCTTCTGCTATGGTACGCCACTACAAGTACGCACGAGAGCTGCTCGCCCTCTTCGCGTTGGGCACCCTTGGACGTTCCAGTCAGTGTCCCTCCAAGACGAACCAATATCTCTCTCTGGTCATCGGACGGATGCCCAGCTGCGGCGCTTACGGCACACTAAACCACAGCAGCCCCTGGCTGCCGCCCTTCTGTTCCTGGAGGCCATGGCCGGCCGGAAAGAACCCGTGCATGATCTTCTAGAAGGCAGTCTGGCAGTCTAGGGGTTGCTTAAGATTACCCAGCTGGGCAAGTGGGTACCGGCACCTGTTCCCCAGATTTGGACTTTCCGTCAGTCAAGGCCGTCAGATCGCCCAAACCGGTTCGGATCGGAGGGGGGAGATGGGGGGGTGTCAAGAATGTGATCATCGTCTTGCTTCTCTTTCTGTCCGCTGGGGCTCGCAATGGGGTTTTAAGGATGGATGGTTTACTAGACTACGTGACAACCTACCTAGACACAGTTGCAATGGCACGCTTCGCAGCCGTGGCAAAAATAAACAAACAAACATGAAAAGCAACCAACCTTGTCTCGTCCTGTCTCGTCCTGTCACTTGGTTGATGAAACCTGCGATTGCGCCTGATAAGGTTTCCTAGCTTAGAGGGCCCCCAGCCAGCCAGCCAGCAGTCTAGAAGAGATCAGCACGCGTCGATCGGCTGGGACTACGACAATCAGCCACTTTCTGCCCACTGCTCCAGCACCTCTAGTAGGGGCAGCCCTTCCCCGTCCCACCGCCGTTTCGAGTCGCTGCCGCTGGTGCTATTAGTCGCCTCCCAATAACGTACCGAATCTGACTGACTACCATCCGGCTTTAGCACGGCAGGGCGGCGCCCAGGCATCACCTAGTCTAATGTGTCAACCATCTGCCACCGGTTTGTTGACTTTGAGAGGCTGGCCTGCCAAGGTTGGTAGCTAGCGTGTCCTGTTGAAACTTTACTGGTGGAGCCACAGCCAGTCTCAGTATGGGTAGGTACGAGTACATGGCCAGGTCAGGTTGTGGCTGATGGACCGGTGCCGACGACATGCTTTTGCGTGCTTTTGACGGGGCTTGTGTTTCATTGAGTGCTCACATCATCAGTCATCAGTCATCCGTCTCTCTCACACGCTATCTCTCTTGTCTGCTCCGGGCCTATGACGTCCCTGGTCCCTGGTCACCTACCTACCTCACCAGCCCGGGGCTGTAACCGTGACTTGAGGTTGGGTGTCAGTCAAGCCGAGCTGAGTTGATTTGGCCTGATTTGACCTGGAGCTGTGAGCCAACCCCACGCCCCTGCCACATGGGATTGCGACGCCTGAAGATGATGTCCAGCCCAGAGGATGGATGGTGGGCAAGCCGCGAGGGCCTTGTCCGGGTGCAGATACACGGGGGCTCTGACTCTGACTCTGACTCTGGGTCTGGGTCTGGGTGAGTGCATAGTATACTGCGATACATACACAGTATTTGCATGTGGAACGACCGTATAGCATACCTGGATAGTGAGTAGGTAAATATGGATTTGGGATTTGGGATCTGGGATTTGGGATCTGGGATTTGCGCATACCGGTACATAGGTACTGTATGTACTAGACCACCGAGTACGTACGTACATACGATATAGGCCTGGACGGTGGAAACGGAAGTCCCAATCGGGAGGGCATATCTTGTCTCTCTTGGTAATATGATGGTACTCCGTACAGAGTACCATAGTAGTCCAGATAGTAGACGGCGGGCACCCTGTCCGCTGCTCCGGCTCAATCGCCCACTGGGCCACCGCGAGGGAGCATCATCCCGAGCTCCACCTCGGATGGCAGACTGGGAGACAGACTGGGTCGGTACGTACCTTGTCCCCCTCGCTCGCTCTCTCTGCTCTCTCTCTTCCACATCTCTGCACCTCTCTGTGTGCTGTAGTATCCATACCCAACGTCCGACCCTGGTCACACACTCTTTTCCCTCTTCAACCAAACCGCCGCCCAGCTTGCGTCCTCGAGGGGGTACAAATCCAAGCTGCCCCTCCACCATCGGCTCCCAACCCCGTCTCTGCCGCCATTCAAAACATCATCAATCAACACTTGCTCGTCTTCAAAGGTCGGCACTTCCGCCTCCAGTCTGAGCACCACAACCGCCGCCCCTTCTTGCTCTCTGCTTACTCTACTACTACTGTTACTCCTACTACTACTATCTGGACGTCGTCGCCGTCGTCTTCTTGCTCTCTTGGTCACGTACTTGACGCCACATCAAGTCGCATACCATCACTTTAAACATCCTCAGACATCGCCTCACATCGCCTCACATCGCCTCACCTCACCTCCAACCGTCGTGTCTCGCTCGACATCCGGACTTCCTCCTGCCCGTCCCAGTACACGGCACGCAGCCTTCGCCCATACAACCAACCAGGTCAGTCGTCAAATTCCTCTCGTACTCTCTATCACGCCAAACCTCACGCGCGCCACCCGCGGCTGCGCTCCCAGTTGCTGCTGTGTCTTTTCCATCTCTCCCCAAGTGAACCCCGAGCAAGACCGTGACAAATATCCCCTCATTGAGATTCGGGACCGCCTGCTGTGTGTCAGCGCCCCGGGCTTTGCCTGTTGTCTTGATATTCATTCAGTATTGCTGGGGGCTGAGTACGGGACGGGCTTTGCTGTGTGGTCCCGATAGTGGTCCTGGCCGAACACCCAGCTTCCCCACTCACTGCTCGTCCACTCACTCACTCTCACTCACTCTGCTTGAACGTTTCTGTCTCTGTTGCTTACCCCCTCCCCCTCCACCCCCCCCATCACCTGTTCCTTTCCCCAGATTCTCGGACACCTCACCCCCCCTCCCTCGCATATCCTCTTCTTTCTGTTCCACATTTCTCTGCATGTATGTTGTGTGTCCGTGAAAATCCTGAGAGGTCTTATCCACCTCTTGGCGAGCATTTCAACGGGGCCCCCCATCAACACGGACATCCCACACGGTCTGGCGCTCCTCTCCCGGGAAATTTCGAAATCGAAAAATTCCCACATTCCCTTTACATAGGAGCACCATTCCCGCCTTGCCGCCCGGGGAGAGAAACCCAGGAAGCCCACAGCCTGATTCCTCCACCCACCGCCCGAGCCCCAGGCACTTCCAAAAATAAAACCATCCATGAGACAGGCCTTCATCAACATCGCCGTGCATACATTCAAGACACCGCCCTCCTCTTCTCATCACCTTGTTTCATTCTACCCTGCCCTCCCACGACTAACACTCGCATATCACCACAGACAGAGGCCCTTTGTCTCCCGCACGACCTAAACATCCTCACTCAAAGGTCTAGACTGGTAGTCCTGTTCAGGCCCACTGCGCCCTTTGAGTCAAAGTCTTGAGAGACCACCATGGTCTCGACACTGCAGATGCAAAATTACTACCGGCAATCTGGGTTGACGGTAGACACTGCACACGCACAACAGAAATACTTTGACGACGAGGACTGTATATTAGACGACAGCATTCTGGACCAGAACGCCATGGACTCGGGTCTTGAGATGTCTCCCAACATGGCCGACAGCAGGAGAGAGTCTTTCGCTGTCTCCACCACTCTCTTCTCCCCCAAGAACGAGCCATGGGCTGCCGTTGACATGGAGTCAAACCCCTCTCAGATGTCCAACAACCCCTTCATGGATAATCAGATGGAACATCAACATTCTCAGCACCAGCACCAGCACCAGCCTCAAGCACAGACTCAGCACCTCAACAGCAACAACCCCTTCTATCGCATGGACCAACATCAATACCAGCAGCATCAGTCTCAGCCCTTCGTGCCTCAGACCACCAACCCCTGGTCTATGGGCAACTCCGGCTCCTGCACCCCTATGGCACAGTTTGATGCCCTTCAAACCGACTACGACAACAACAGCAACAACAACAACAATAACACTGCTGGCATTCCTTTCCAACGGCCCCAGATGCAGGGCCAGACGCCGTTCACCAACCCGGCGAACCAGGTCCCCATGTTTCCACCAGTCAGTGGCCATCCCATGCAGCAGTCCACCTCCAAGGACGGCTGGATGGCTGGTCTCAAAGATCCCAAGAACGACAGCCCTACTATCAGGTCGCACAATGAGTTGAGAAGGGGGGATGGCATCCGCAAGAAGAATGCGCGTTTCGACATCCCAGCTGAACGCACGCTCAATAACATCGACACCCTGATAGCCCAGTCGACGGATGAGACTGAGATCAAGGAGCTCAAGCAGCAGAAGAGACTGCTGCGCAACCGGCAGGCAGCGTGAGTTATGCACGGCTCCCATCCTGACTACTAGCATGATTCACTGACGTTTCCCCACAGCCTCGACTCAAGACAGAGGAAGAAGATGCACACCGAGCGGCTCGAGGATGAGAAGAAGCAATTCACCTCCATCATCGGTGACTTGGAGGCGGACATGGAGCAGATGCGTCTTCAGATGGAACAGATGATGCGCGAGAAGCAGCAGGATGTCCAGCTCATCGAGCAGCTCAAATTTGAGAAGGAGGAGATGGTCCGCACGCACACCATTGAGACCGGTGAGCTGCGCAAGAAGGTCAGCGTCCTCAGCAACCATGTCCAGGCCCTTGAGGGTGCTGCCATGTCCCAAGCAAACGGAATGGCCAACCAGGCCTTCACCGGTGCAGCCTTTGGCGACATGGAGGGGATGACGATGGAGGGCCCCTGGGACGGAATGGGCTTGTTTGGTGCAGAGTTCCCCATGGAGCAGCACGAGGTCAAGCAGGAGATGCAGGTCGTCTCCGCCAAGAAGTCAGAGCCCAACGTCTCGGCCGATGTCGAGAAACCTGCGACCCAAGGCGGCCTGCTCTTTATGCTGTTCCTCGTCGGCGCCTTCGTCCTTTCCAACCGCCAGTCCAGCGTCCCTCGCGTCTCAGAGGACGTGCGGGCTGCCTCTGCTTCTATCCTCGAAAACGTCCTCAAGGACGCAGGCGTGGCGCAGTCCACTTCCGGTGGCATGGAGTCCATGGCCCCTCAGCCCAGTGGCACATCATGGGCCTCGGTACCTACGGCGTCGATGGCCGTCCTTGGTAATGGCCTGGACGGCGTGGCTCCCTCGATGCTTGGGGACCTGTCCGACAGCCTTACCCAGCCCACCCAGGAGCAACAGAACGAGCAACTCTTCGGTCTGACTCCCGCGCAATATGAAGGGGTCAACTCGCATGACTTCCTCCAGAATGCCCCCGCCGAGAAGTCTACCAGCCAGGGCAGGAAGAACCTGGCGCAGGCCCTCGCCTCCATGAGGACCGAGACCAAGGCCGAGGTGTACACGAGGTCCCTTTTGTGGGATCAAATCCCGGGCGATGTGGTGCGATCATTTGCGAAAATGGTGGCCGAGTGCGGCAACCCGGACAGCAACAACAACCATGGCAAGATTGCCACAGCATGATTGATGAAATGACGACTACTTCACGCCGACGACTAGACTGTGCGTCGAAGCACCAACGATTTATCACGATCATAGACCAGAACCATCTCCGCTACATCTGCTTGTTTTATCCCGAGCCAGCCAGCATTGCAAGTCTGTATTGAAGCTATCGCCGCACATATACACTTCTCCGACGCGCTCCCGCGCAGCGACTACATACTCTTTGTGCTCACGCACACCCAAAGATTGCCACTGTCTATTCTTGACTCCATGCACTGGAGTCATTGTTGATAGCGATTTCCTCATTCGGTTTCTTATTTGCTTGCTTTTCATTCTGATTTTGTCTACAAACTTGTCTTTGGTTGTTTCCTGATTTTAGCGAATGATTTTTTTTTTAGCAGGCGAGCGAGCGTTTGGAATTTTGATTGCACACCCTTCCCCATCACCACAATGTTCTGAATTGGTTTTGATTTTCCTTACTTGTATTTGTTTTGTCTCACATATTGGGATTGGGTTTCATTGGGCGGTTGGTCTGGGGGGGCTTCTTATCTTGGATATGGCAGCGCGCCGAACATTTCAACAGTTGCATGGGGCTGGTTTGGGACATGGGATGGCCAATTGTCTATTCGACACCGCGGCAACGACAGTACAGAAAGCCTTGAGAAGACGGTATTCGGACCTCAATGGCGAAGACCCCAGATACGAGAAAGGCGTGACTCGAATGCTCTCCTCGGACTGCATCAGCATCGCCTCAGGGCGAGAGGCGAAACATGGCGACCCACACGGGGAGACCAACATTGTGACTCGATGCCTCCTGACACCAAATAGGGACGGGAACTGGTCCCAACAAGATGTCCTCGGTGACACATCCGACCACGCAAGCGTCTCGCGACGACGCATACTGTCACTCTCTACTACCAAGCATATCATATGTCGACCAACATTTCCTAGCTTATTTCCTTTTGGGTGGTCGGGTGAGCGGGTAGCGCTGTGCGGTTGAGAATCACGGACGGAAAAGGGGCGGTGGATGGGCGGGTTGGTGGACGGTGGACGGTGGCCAGGTAACATGTGGGATGAGACGTAATGAGTGGAACAAAGCTCATGAACTCAGGCCCACCAAGCAGACAAATGAGGGGTTTGCGCGTGCGGCATTTGAGGCGTCTGGAGGATCAGCTGCACTCGCCACAGACTATAGACGTCGTGCTGGGTTGGCAGTTTGGAATCGGACATTGTGGTCTGGGATGAACGCATGTTGCGATGATGACAGACTCTAGTAGCTAGAGCTCCCGAGCTAATATGACACATGGAGGACCCCCCCCCCCCCCAGACAGCTGTTTACGTGCTTGTCCCTGCTTCCGCTGGATGTGACATGTGCGGTTGCCGGCCTTGTTCGAGGTAGGCGTCTCCCTAGGTATCTTTGTGTGCGCGTCGGCCTCAGCAACGTAGCCTACGCGAATATCTCTGGCTACAATATCTTCTGCTGCTGGTGGACAGATCGAGCGGGTTAGGTGAAACTGGTACCTTTTTGAATGGCCCATATAGGAAACACGACTTGATTCCGCTTGCCGTAGCTTGTCTCGTCTTTCAAAGCCCACGTTTGTTGGTGACATTTCTGATCCGGCCTAAGGTACTGCCCACGGTGCCCCGACAGGATCATGTCTCAGTTCAGAACGACCACTGGGCCGCGCAACCCGGCCCTCATTGGCCGAGTCCCTCTGTTGGCTGCTCCTCCGCGGGGTACCACACCCAAGGGCCAAGAGATCATGGGTTGGGGCTTTTGCCTTGCCCTGCCCCGAAACGCTCCCAAGGCTTCGTACTATTACTGCCGCGCTACTGCGAGAACGGTGCAACGGTGCGTGCAGTGGTGCACTGGTGAAAAGGAACAGCAACCCTCATTGGCCTTGTCTCACCCGGCCGACCCGTCGTTCAAGGAGAGATGGAGGTTTCACGTCGCATCGGGAGGGCGGCGCGGGCCTGCCATACGTCCTGCCTAGGTATGCGGTGCTGATGTATATGACCTCTGGACATACGGATTGGTCTGACTCTCTCGCGTGTTGTGCCCAGAAATGGGAACGAACCACAACCACCACCACCACACCCCCCTCAAGCTCCCTCCCACAGGCTTGGAGCGGGAGTGAGATCGATCGAGCTGGCGTTGGGCATCAGTTGCCTGTCAGATGAGCGTGCTGCCATGCAGCGATTTGCAGACGGCGAACGGCTGGTTCGGTCAGGAGATGCGGCGAGGCTGCGCCGCGGCAACAGGAAATACCAAAAGAAGCCAGGGTTGGGAGACCAACCGAGACAGATGTCCAGAATCACACGATAATAGGGCCTCGAGCTTCGGGATATCTCCCATCTTAGATCTCGATCTGTCCTCGCCTTGGGCCCGCTGAGGTGACCGGCTCCAGAGGGCTAAGTAACCTGCAAGACAACCCGAAATCCTCACCATTTTATTTGCCTAGGACCCCGTGTACACGGATGCACGAGGCTCCTGGATACGGTTTCGCGGGGGTGGCACACTCACTACCTTGTAGCTCGTGATACAGTGGAGGAGGATACCTGACCGCGGAGCAAATCGCTACTACCTTCCTCGCGAAACAATAAGCGGACCGGCGACAGAAGCAGGTAGATAGATTCTGGGGAGCCTACGAAGAACAATATTATGGCCTGCGAGAAACACCCGTGTAATCCGTCTCGAGGCGAACCAGCCACCTGCGTACCTGGTCTGCTCCCCCCCCCCTCCCGCCTCACCCCCCATACCAACAGCTGACCTGCGCGGGCTGCGGGTATGTAAGCACTGAGATGGCCCCAATGAGCACCGGTACGCCCGTCATCCTTAAGCGCGAAGCTGGGTAGATCAGCAGCGCAGAAACAGCGGCAGCTAGCAGTGGCCCAATATCCAAACGAAGGCGGAGGTTGGCCAAGTGCCGGGGCCCCGGATCGAGGCCCTGTCCTGCCTTGGTTGGACGGCGGCCAACGCTTCGTCAGATCGGGCTGTTCACCTGCCTGCTGCGCCCGCTGACCATGCAGACAGGACGGCCCGAGGAACACGGGCTGACAAGAGAAGTGCAAAGCTCCTCGGCGAATGTTATGGCTCCCGCCACCCGCTTGGAGACATCACTGGGAGGTCTGGATAAGCAACGGCGTGGGAAGTGACAGGTAGGGGGTGTCCTCCCGTACGTGCAACACGAGTTGTGAGAATGAATACCCGTGGTGAGCCCCTGTGTATCCCATGGGGGTTGCAGTCTTCTCTTCAGCCCCGGATTGCCCGAGCCTAGCAAATATATACCTGAATTGTAGCCAATGTCAACAGACAGCCCCGGTAATTCTGGTCGCTCCCGGCCGCGACCTCCAAGCTCGAGAACCAGCACGCCACACCCGCTTCCCCGCGGGCCACAGTGCTGTAGCTTGGTTACGTTGCATCTTCCACGCCACCACTTGCATTCCATCTCCCTCTCCCCTACCCCTCGGGTCGGCGACCCTCGAAACTGGTGCGCGCGAAGGCATTGGGCCTCTATCGCGTCACTGCATGACGGTGGCACCAACGGGAAGATCCCGTAGACCAGCATGGTCGCAAATCTTGATGCCGGAGGGAACACGAACGTTCTCGAATGCCTATTCGGCTTCATCCGGGCTTTTGACCCAGACACGGCCCAGCCTCGTACTCTCTGCTCCTTCTCATGTCCGCCATGTAACGTCCTGGTGCTCCTTGTTCTACCGTGGCATAGGAGTCCCCGTCGTGCAGAGGGTGGATTCTCAAGGGCTCCAGCCCCCGACTGCTTCAGTTACAGTAGAGCTGCAGGATACTGACTGGGCCTATTTCTTGCCATTTTTCCGGTTCTCAGGGTTATACTTATCTTTCCAGATCCTGCGCAACCTTGTTAGCATGGGGAACCTTTCCCGAGCAAGCAAAGTTTCCAAGGCTAAGGCTTGAGTATGAGGACAAATCTGCCATTTTACATGGCGTTTGCTATTCGACTGCAAGCAACAGTGTTGGATGGCGACGAGCGATCAAAGTCGAGGCCAATGAGCAGCAGCGAAGCGAGTGTGACTCGAGATATGTCTCGCGCATGGATGGCCTCTGTGACACAGTGGCCGCTAAGGCAAAAAGGACCAGCCAGGGATCGAGCGTATAAGCCCTCCACAGTGGGCCAGTCACGATAGCCACAGTCGGTCAGCGTGATGCTGGCCAGTCACCAGCGACGAGCGCCATGCAGTCCGAGGCGAAACACCATGGGCAGGACTCCAGGTGCTGCCTCGCACCCGGTTACTCTGGTGCTCGGGAGACGACTGATTCAGGCCGACCCGCAGGTTGGGCGTCTTTGTTCGAGTGGTGGAATACAGGCACGAAGTATATGAGGTGGTCGGAAGAGGAATGAAATCAAATACTGACCAAGAATTTCCCAGCGTTTTGTTACCGTTCTTCTCAGCCAAACGGTAGTATTTGGCGGAGGCGTACTGTGACGTAGATATTGTCAGCCTTGTGTGATGACCTTGGGCCGCGTCTGAAGTCCTGGCAGCTGCACATGGGAAATGAGCAAGCCTCGCGACAAGGCCATGGCCTGCTCCCAAGAGCGGCTCGCCTTGTTGATGCCCAAAGATGGTTGAGCGAGTTGGATCATAATCCAGCATGGCTTGCATCAAGCCGCATAAGTTGCGTCAGCTGCAGCCGTGAGGCTCAGGTCCCCGGACCACGCAGGGTGTTGGCGTGGCTCTGAAGTTGTGATTGCAGAATTGACTGGGCATTAACGGCCAGGATGAGCTTACCTTGTCCTTTTTGCAGCCGAATCCTTCTAAATAGCACCATGCTACCTCGTTCATAGCGTCTGGACAGGGCAACATATCAGTTTCCTGTGCCTGTAGGGCATCATCATCGGCCAGACCAGTCGGATAGGTTTTCACTTACCCGTATCCCCGAGGTTTGCAGCGGTTTCGTAGTACTGCCAAATATAGAAAAATCAGTCACGGGCTGTTCTAGACGCCTGCGCTGTCGCATCCTCGCATCCTCCCATGCCCATTGCCTTGGCCACATACCTGCTTAGCAGCAATCGGATCCTTATCGATGCCCCAGCCCTGGCGGAAACAGTTGGCCAGCTCAAAGATGGCCAGAACCAATTCTCCTTTGGCCGCACCACCTTTCTTGAGGCCGGCCTGCAGAGCCAGGCTCTCAACATCGGCGGCATTCTTGGCGGCAGCGGAAAGGTAAAATACTGCCTTTTCGGGAATTGGCTCGCAGCCCCATCCGTGCCTGGCAATGTCAGCGTGATCCCGGCAATGGGCCCGTAACGAAGCGATGGGCGAAATCAAAGAGTGGCATGTGCTGCGTGGATGCGGACGTGCGGATGTGGCACGGTGACCACGACTGCCGCAACCCGGTCGTGCGGTACAACATTTTACTCACCTCAACGCGAGACCGTAGAGGACCTGGCTCAGCGGGTTATTCGCCCCGTTCGGATCGGCCAGAATCCCAAACAGCCTGGTGCTCTCCTTGAGCTCTCCCTCCTCGTGCAGGCGTATGGCCTCCTGAATGTCGGCGTCGATGGCCGGCGAGCTCGTCACAGCATTGCTTTGCCTCTGGTCGTTGCTGATCCGCATGCTCCCCAGCCCGCCCTGGATCCCAGCAGCGACGTAGGGGTCCGTGGTGGGGCTGGCAGGGCGGCCCCGATGCAGCTCGTTATCGTTGGCTGTTTTGGCGAGGATCGTCGCACGCTTCTCCCATTGCTTCTCGGCCTCATCCTCACCACCAGCGACGACAATCTCGGGCAGATTCTCTGGCACGTTCTCGGAGCTAGCGGGGGATCGCCTTAGGTGCAATCGCTGCGAGATGCGACGGCTTGGGCCCCCCTTGTCGGGGGCCGGCAAGCTGCTGGTCCTGTTGGAGGCTGACGAGGCTCTCGAGCGAGGCTTGAAGGCGTCGGAGATGCGACGTGGGCGCGTGGCTGCTCCTGAACCCCCAGAGTACTCTGCATCGCTTGCGCTGAGGAAGTTCACATTCTCGTGGCTGGCATTCTGACTACTGGGGTCGCTTGGTGGTTGTATTACCTCGTGCGAGTGCGTGTCGGAACGGATGAAAGTGAACTCTGGGGCCTGTAGATTCTTGACAGCATCTTGCCTCTTGGTGTCGTCAGCACTGTCCTCAATCTTGTCCTTCTTCTTCAAGATGTCTCGTAGGCCCATTTTGGCAGGTGATGCCGCAAGGTATGGTGCCGTGTAGTCGAGTGCGGTATAGTAGTATACGAATAGTATAATCGTACTGTGCGCAGAGCGAATGACGGCGCCCAGGACCGAGAAATAAGGCTGTCGCTGGTCTCGCTGGTGTCTCGGGCGAGGTCACGGTCGAGGTCACTGTCGGACTCGTCGTCGATCGGATCCGAGGGTGATCTTAAGTGGCGAGACTTTGGCCAGGCAAGCCAGAGCGAGAATCGAAGCCGACGACAAGGGACTGGATGATTTATTAAGAAACAAAGGTGATGGGACTAAGTGATGATCACCTCCCCACCGTGGATCCTTCAATACAACAGCGCGGGCGGCTTAGAGTGGTCAAGCTGTTGGCCGGGATTAGGGAACCTGATTCAAGTAGGCGCCTCGGGGAAGGCTGCACGTACGCAGTCTTGCAGTGCAGGATGGGTCGATGAAATGGCCTTCCGTGTCGTTTCTTGATCCGTTGGAGAAGGAGACAGGAGCAGGCACATTTCCGGCCATGTCTAGGGGGAGAGCCGGTGATGGTCGAAGGACGACGCAGTCAGCTCAGCCGGGATCGGGAAATAGGTAGGTTAGACTAAGGAGAGAATAAGGCTGAGTTGGCGGCGAGGGTGGCGCATTGCATTGCGTTCCAATCCAAATGCAAAGTGACCCTGCCGCAGTACGGCTGCGGTACCTTGGCGGCGACGGCGGCAGCAGGGAGATTGTTGGAAGGCAAAGCCAGCAACCGCAAAGCCTCGGAAAGAGACACTCAGTGCACATAATAGTAGCTAGGCTACTGACATGCTCTTGTGTGCAGTCACCTCCTCCCTGCTGCTCCACACCAAGACAGGAATGCCCGCCGTGCCGAGCATTTAATGTCCAGGTGAGTGGCCGGTCGCAAAACTATTACACAGTAGTAGACCGTGAATTAGCTGTAGCATAGTAGGTCGGGAAGGGAGAGAGCACGCCAGATGCATTTCCGATAGGTGTCCGGCCTTGGGTGGAGGTGCTGTAAATTACATATTCTGCCAAGGATGATCCCCTGATATTTGGGGCCGATTCTAGGGGCCCCAGGGGTGTCGTTGCGCGTCGATCCACCAATGCTTCCGGGCTGCAATCTATCACATAGAACCAGCCGACGCTGCCAGCCAATCTGCGCAGGTTCATCCCAACATCGTCCAGTCTGCTGGTTCATCCCTGACATGCCCAGGCGAAAGCTGGAGCTCCTAAGTGCATACGGGGTAGCAGTGTAGATTGCATGCCTGCCGACCAAGCATTGTGCAGCAATTTCGAACACGATGTTGATGTTCTCTTGCTTGGGCACCTGTCAACGTGCCCATTGGGGAGTCGTCTCGGGCGACGGCTCTGGGGAATGTGTTGACAAGTGTTTTGGCCCCGGAACGCATGATCTCAGGCTTCACTCTGGCACGACACGGGCGTTCTGGCCAGCTTGTTGCTTGCGCTTTCGATTTGCATTCTGCGCTGCGCTGCATTGCAATGCAATACTTGGCTTACGGTCAACGACAGTCTGGCGCACCAGCAGCCTACAGTCCTCAAGAGAAGGTCCAACCCCTGAAGTCATCCACGAACCGCACAGCCGAGGCCAGATACCGCTCGTGAACATCGCCCCAGGTCCTTGCCGCCTCGCGCATCGCCCTTACGGCCTTGACGAAGTGTGCATCTGTGGCGTATTGCCCGTTCAACGCCTTCTCCTCGACGTACGTCCAGCCCTTTTTGGAGGAACCCTCGGGCCAGAGCACGTAGTCGGGGTCGATCTTGGGCCTCAGCTCCGCGATGTACGTAGACAATGTGAACAGCCACCACTGCCGCACCAGTGGGACGTGGAACTTTGCCGGAACCATGGGGAGGAGGATGCGCACCGCATGGCTGGTGGTGAGCAGGTGCACCACCAAGAAGTTGTATGAATGCGCCCCCGGTGGTACCGTCGCCACCAGCAGCGCCGTGGCAGCCTCCTGGCTCTCCTTGAAGCGCTTGGCTGGGTCGCTGCCGACGTCCCACGCATTCCAGTACTCGAGCACCAGGTCCTCGTGCTTGTCGTAGAGGAGCTCGATGTTTTCGAAGCCCTGGCCCTTGTCGAACAAGCCGTCGAACCTCTTGTCGCTCCTGACCTTGTCCAGGATCTCGACAGGCGACGTCGAGGCGAAGGCTCCCTTGGGCGGTGGGCGGGTGTATTTGGGGTCGTCGAGGTACTTGTGCATGAAATCATACTGGGTTGCGGCCATGGCCAATGCCTCTATGGCGAGCTCCTTGTTGTCCAGCTCATAGGCATAGCTCAGGTGGATCAGTGGGTGGCCCAGGCCGGCGATCAGGTTATTGCCCAGCGGCGGGCCCTCATTGGCGTCTCCCCAGACATAGTCATTGACGACCTTTGTCCAGTCCCACGACTGGGTGCCCAGCCGCCTGCCTACCAGCTGGTCCTCAAAGAAGTCGACATAGGCCCTCTGGTAGTGCCTGTCGCCGAGGAAGTCGCGCCAATCGTCCTGGACTATCTCGGCCGGGCTGTCGGACCAGGGCTCGAGCTCCTTTGCCTCGGTGTCGTAGATTGTGTGCAGCTGGTCAGGGGAGGCGCCGAGGAGGTAGGCGGAGCCGAGGAGGTGAGGCAGATGGTTGTGGAACTGCAGCGTGTGGTAGAGGATTGCGTGGTTGGTGTGGTTCGCGCGCAGCAGGTGCTTGAGCGTACGGGGCCTTTTCTCGGGTGCTGTCTCGATGCGGTGCACTTCGACGGGGTCGATGGCGATGGCCTGGTGGGCGGGCGTGCCGGCCAGACGGCCGTAGATGTACGAAAGCATGACTTATGACTTGCGTGTTCAATGACTAGGCTCAGTTGGATTTGATCATGATGAGACGTGACGGGCGAGGTGGAAGGAGGAGGAGGGGGAGGGGGAGGGTCCATGAAGCGTCATGTCCCCAGGGAGTGGCAACGAAACGCCCCAACAATTTGGAGCTTTCCCCGGATTGTCGGACGATATTACTCAAGGGGGAATTTAGGCTTCACGGCGATCGCCTCCAGCCCCTCATCTCGTTGGTAAAGACACGGCAGCCGGCAGTGATCGAGGTAGTATGTATTTGTCGTATGGTAGAATCGACTATCGAGGGTTGATGGAATTGATCACAGCAGAACATTCTGAGCCTCTGGACCACCAAGGTACGGAATACTTAGTAGCTACCTGGGCACTATCTAGATACATACTCCGTACTCATGCCAGCTGTTTGCCTGCCGCGACTGAGCGAAGCTGCCGGCATTGGCATTGGGCCAACGACGTCAGAGCAAGGAAGGGAAGAAATGCCCCGCCCCCACCTCCTATCACATACTTTTGGTAAGTGCTGGACCGCCGTGTCGTGAGGTACCCTCAGACCACCTGGGGCGCAGGCAGCTTCAACTTTACCTAACTGCCCTCGCTGGTCTGGAGCAACACGCGCACATACAAACGCATACACACCTTCGCAACCGTCATATTCACACATCAGAATGGCTCCCAACGCTATCATTGCCCCCTCCATCCTCTCCGCAGACTTTGCGCAGCTCGGGGCCGACTGTGCAAGGAC
Organism: Diaporthe caulivora; assembly: GCA_023703485.1. Lineage (NCBI taxonomy): Eukaryota > Fungi > Ascomycota > Sordariomycetes > Diaporthales > Diaporthaceae > Diaporthe > Diaporthe caulivora. The sequence goes on from JAMPTR010000002.1 coordinate 4,947,010, forward strand.
AATGGAGCAGGGCGCAGATTGGCTTCACGTCGACATCATGTGAGCTCTATCCCTCTCCCACGACCACGACCAAGAGCAAGAGTCTTTGCTTTTCTGCTGCTGCGAAGGTACTATTCTCAGCCGCCACTCTCTTCTGCGCTCGCCGCTGACGCCACTCGCCGCCCCCAGGGATGGACACTTTGTGCCAAACATAACCTTTGGCGCCCCCGTCGTCGCTAAGATCCGGCCCCACGTCGACAAGCCCACCACTGCCCATGGCCGCGGCACCTTTGACTGTCACATGATGATTGCAGAGCCAAAGCGATGGGTCACCGAGTTCAAGAACGCTGGCTGTGATTTGTACTGCTTCCACTACGAGGCTGCCTTTTCCACCGCCGCCGAGACCCCCTCAGCCCAGAGCGAGCTCAAGACTAACCCCAAGGAGCTGATCCGCTACATCCACGATTGCGGCCTGCTGGCTGGCATTGCAATCAAGCCGAAGACGGGTGTTGACGTCTTGTGGGATATCCTCGACAACCCCAACGAGAAGGAGAGGCCAGACGTGAGTCCCCGCCCCAGCCCCCTTCCGCTTCCGTTTCCGCTTCCATTCCGGAATCCTTGGGTGGCCCAGGCCGGAAAGGTGTGATCAGAGCTGATAACGTCGCAGATGGTCCTGATCATGACGGTCGAGCCTGGGTTTGGCGGGCAAAAGTTCATGGCTAGCGAGCTGCCCAAGGTCCAGGAGCTGAGGAACAAGTACCCGGATCTTAACATCGAGGTGGATGGCGGCCTGGGTCCGGCCACCATTGGCCAGGCTGCGGATGCCGGCGCAAATGTCATTGTGGCAGGCAGCGCTGTGTTTGGGGCCAAAGACCCCTCCGAAGTCATCTCGGCGCTGCGGAAAACGGTCCAGTCCAAGACTGGGAGGCTTTGAGTGAGATGTCATAGCGGACGTCCTCGCCAGTTGTAGATATGAGCAGGCCCAAGTGTAGATGTACAAGAAGAAGCGCATAGACTGGTTGAGGGACGTGAAATTGTGAATCTTGAGACACTGGATGTCAGGCAACGGTTCTAACAGTTAAAAGCCTCGGTTATCCACCCACGCACCTCATCACATTACGGCACATCCCATCTCAAACCCAGGGTCGTGCCTGCTGGGCCCGCTCCCAAACCTGATGCCGTGCCTCTCCCTCACCACCATACGGGTGTAATTTCGGTCGTAACACCCAAAAAGTACGTGCAGAGGGCACTGGTAGCTCTTGAATTTCTCGGGCGGGTACATGGCGTGCTCGACACCAAATTCGGGGCAGTGGCTGAACCCGGCGTGTGGAGTGCAGGGTTCGATGATCTGGAGCCACTTGCACTTGCACCTGGGCGACTTGAACATCGCGACCCGACACATTACGTCGTCGCAGGTTTCCTCTTCTGGTACGGATTAATTCGGCCTGACTGGCAAGAAACTAATTGGCAAAGAAACAGCAGTGTGGAATTGGACTTGTAATATGCCAAAAGGGCAAGCTGTCGGTGAAAGCTGCTAGGCTTTTGACCTGTTCAAAGCTGGGGCGAACGACTTGATTTATCTGCTTGGCAAAGCTCTCATGTTCTTCGTCACTCCATCACTTTCTCATCCCGTCCCTCCCACATCGCTTCGTCTTTCGTAACTTCGACTTCACCTCGGACTCATTGGCCCACGTCCAGAGTCGGCAAGTCACATCAGACTCCTGCGAGTCATTTTAGATCGGTGTCACTCAGCAGGACGACTGGCAGACCAACCGACTCGTCCATACCACGCAGTCTCAGCCATATTCCCATATAGCACTGAGTTCAATCTGCACCAGGCACGTGCCACCAAAGCTCGCAAGATGAGTTTAGAGCTCGTTTTTGACTTTGATGGCACGATAACAAAAGTCGACACAATTTCATCTGTCGTTGACGCCGCACTGAGTTACCACAAAACTGTCTCTTCCCCAGAGACTCTTCAGTCTCTGATCGACGCCTGGCGCCTTGTCGTCAAGTCATACATGAGCGATCTTGATGCGTATCGCAAAGGCCTCGATCCTGATTCTCAGAATGACCATCGGACACCATTAGAAGCAGCTAGAGCCAAATATTCGAACGACCGGCGCCGGGAGATTGAACGGGCTTCGCTCTTGCGAGTACAAAAGGCGGGGTTGTTCCGTGGTGTACCGCCTGAACATCTGTTCCGTTCCGGCCAGGAGCATAGGGAGAGAAATGTTGTCAATCTGCGGAAGGGATTCTCTGATTTCATTGACCTCATACGGAGCCCACTGGTGAGAATGCGAGCCCCACGGGCAGCGTGGCCGGTGCCCAGTGATCGTCTACTGATTCAAGGGCCATCCTCCAGGGAGTTGGGACGATGGGAATACACGCCCTCTCGGTAAACTGGTCCACCTCGTACATAAGAGGCGTGTTGAGCAAGGAAGGCATCTTGTCGGTCGTGGCGAACGACATCGACCCATCCGATGGCTTCATCAATGCGTTGCCAGCCACCTCTAATGACATTGCTCCGGAAGACTGGCCAACGGCCTTCGCCGTAGGCTCAGACAAATTATCGGCTTTGCGTCATTTTCATCAGCAGCAACAAAGGGCCAAGCCAAAGATGCCAGTCGGGATCATCTATTTCGGCGACTCAACAACCGACCTCGAGTGCCTTCTAGAATTTGGTGGCATTGTGATATCCCCAGAGGCCGAAATAGCACAAAGACATGGCACAAAGGCCCCAAATTCCAGCATGGCGGCAGTCAATGGCAGCGAACTGCTCAACGTATTGCAGACAATGGTCGACTACCATGTCCCCCATGTCTCCGAGTACAAGGACGAGCTTATCTGCTGGGCTCGCGACTTTGCCGAAATACAGGAAAGTAGATACCTACAGGAACGGGCTGCAAGCATGCTTGGCCGACAAAGGCATGAAAGCATTGTTCCAGGGGAATAAATACACTCGGCTTGAGAGACAGAAATAAAGGGTGTTTGATATGTCCTGTACAGAAACAAGGTATATATACAGCTCCGTTCTCTGTGGTATAGTCCACTTTCCCTAGTTCTATCCTCATCCACACACTCCACCTGATCCCCAAATCACTTCGTGCTCAACGCACCAGTCTCATATATTTGTGGTATTTACCCTACTTGTCTCTACTCGTTGGCGTGATCCTTTGCCCTCCAAGTGGAAGTGGTAATCTTGTCATGCACGTCACAATGTGTTGGTACAAGCGAGTTATATTTCTGATAATCACACAAAGTCTGCTGGTATGGTGAGGAAATGTCACCTTCAGGTGGCATATGAGCATGGGGAGACAATCTCCACCTGCGGGAAGATGGAGTTCACCTCGATTCACACCTTCAAGGTCCAGAAGGCCTGTCCGGACTTGTGTCGCTAAATTCGGAGAGCAGGCTGCCCTTTTGATAACCATCAAGGAGCAGCTCGCTCAGGCCAAGTCACAGCTTCGACTGGACACTGATAAGAAGACAGAGGGTGAACCTCGAAAGGATGACGAGGACGAGGCATTCAGCCCTGCGAGCATAGATTTCGACAAGGCCTTTAGCCCTGTGAGTATTGATTTCCCCCAGAAAGAGCCAGAACAGAGGGCTTGAGCTTCTCGAGGGCCATGTCAGTCAATGCCTTGAGCATGTGAATAGACTTATATTCCCTAATTTGAATCCGTCTTGTATCTCATTAAGCTTTGTAAATACTGTGAATTGCTAGTACATGCTATTCCTCCATAAAGTCACAGGTGCAAATTCTCAAATCATCAAGTCTCTATAGGGAGGTCAAGACCTCTCGGATGTCTGTTCACAGTAACCAAAGTACAATTCAACTGAATTTCCTTGCGCAGCCCATACCGGGGAAGACAGCTAGGCAGGTCGTGATGTCTCAACTGCACGCCTCACCACCACGGACTTTGTGGCTAGAGGCAGAAAGATGATAAGCTGGGTTCAATTCCGTGAACGAATACTGAAATAGCCAGCCTTGTAAGTGCTAGGTGGTGCGACCCATGGCGACAAGAATATGAAATTCTCAGAGATCAGCACCTTGTATACTGGTTTTGGTGCTGCCTCCATCATAATGATCCCTATACGCCTCATGGCTGAAGTAGTACAGCACGCCGTTCAGCTTGGAAGGACAGCGCTGGGCGCCATAGCAAGCTCTCAGAAAGCTCTTACGGGAGAACTTTTATCCCTGGTAATTTCATGCCACAAAGGAGATAACAGCCAAGATGTGTGGCATTGGCAACAATGAGGGCTGCCCGGGGCTTCCACACCCAGTCAGATGTGCCTAAGTGAGCGGCTGAATGGATGGCCTAGAAGACGGGGAGGAAAGTTTTGAAATTTTGGATATTTTTATGCGCCTGCCGGCCGAGCGCAGGGACATCTCCTAAACGAGATCTCATATTGTTCTGAAATTGATCTGCTCGTTCATTCACAGTTATGGACTGCAGAGGATGATCAGCTTTTTTACACCACGTCCCGTCCTGAAAAGACCAGCCGTCGCTGATTACCACTGACGACGTGGCGGGAGCTGGAATCTGCATGCAGAAATACTGATAGTACCAGATGAACAAGGATATCTCTTTTTCTTTTCCATGGGACTAATCTTTTGCTATGCTCAACGCTCCTCTATTCTAGCATTATCGACGGGCAAGTCCCTCAAGTACATCAATCGGATTCGGAATCATCGTTGTGATCCGAGAAGCCCTGGAACTCTTCTTCCGACTCATCCTCCAGTGAGACTCCATTTGCAGGACCCTCCCCATTGTCCTCTTCGCCGTCCTCGTCCTCGTCATCGTCATCCTGCTCTTCAATGTCAAACGTGGCGCTGATGTCCCACCTGTCGCCTTTGGCCTTGCGGCTGACATACTTGACAAATCGCAGGGTTCCGCTGTCGCGCAGTACGATTGTCAGCTTGTTCCAAGCTGCCGCCTGGAAAAACAAGATGTTGTCCTCGTCAGCAGATGATTTGTAAATTGCAGCGTCCTCTTCGTCGCCGTCGTCGCCCGCCATGTACACCTCGTGGCCTCCCACCTCTTCAATTTCCTCCTCCTCCGGCTCCTTGGGGGCCTCCTCTTCCTTGGACTTGCCCTTTCCCTTGTTCTTTGCTGCTTTTGACTTGGAGTTGCTGCCATTTGTCTCCTTGCTCTTCTTCTCTTGTTTCTGGGCTTCGCCCTCTTCTTCATCCTCATCACCCCATCCGGAGGTTGGGGTGAAGCCCAGATTGAGTTCCAGGCGGGGCTTTCCCGCGTGGCCAGTGGCAAGTGTGTAGTCCAGGCCACGCCGGAAGCGGCGGGCAAGAAGGTCAGCACTCTCAATAGTGCAATTGGTGGCCATTGAGAGCCAAGCTCGGAATTGCGGACTGGGAAGGAGCTCATCAACCAATTCCCTGATGGGCGAGTCTTTCTCCTTTTCGTCCTGACCCGGCTGCATGTATAGGAAGCGATGCTTGTGAGGTGGTTTTGCGACCCTCCAGCTTGTCTGCTCCTCGATGGCGTCGCTTGCCTCGGGTAGCTCCTCGGCCTCCTTTTTGATGACATAGTCCTTGAGCCTGGCCACAAACTTCTTGCCGAGGATGTTGGGCACAGTAATACTTGAGTTCTCGTCGAAGTGCTCCTGAATCTGCTCCAGGGTGTCAGGCGTCAGATATGTGGGGTGGAGGAACTTGAGCAAGAACTCGATGTCGGACTCTTCAAAGTCGTCGAAGGTCTTGGACTCATCGGCGGGGAGAGGCCTGGGTTGTGGCTCGTCGTGCTGGTCGGGGTCGCCCTGCAGCTGCATCAGGCCGCTGTTCTTGACCTGTGCTTCTTCTGCGCCCTCGACGTAGCCGTCCTCGCCAACCTGTGGGATGTGGAACCAGCCGCTGATGGCCATGCGCACACGACCGCCCTGGCTCTCCAGTTGCTTCTTGGTGTCGGCGTGATAAACCTCCTCGACGTCGTGGAAGCTCTCGCCAGGCTGGACGGCGAAGAAGCTCAGCTGGTTCCAGGCCGGGGGGATGACCTTGACGACGTCGGGCCCGGGGGTCTTGGCGATGGCGCCGCCCTTGCCCTTCCGATCGAATACGGGGAACAAACGGAGTGCGCCGCCCCATTCGGGCTGCCAGGGCTTGTCCGGGTCGGTGAGATAGAGGATGTAGCTGACTTTGCGGCTGCCGATCACATCGTCGTGACAGAGCAGGTAGCAGCCAGGAGTGTAGACGTTGATAGCCATGTCTGTCTTGCGGCCACTCAAGGGTCCGCAGTCGGTGATGTGTGAGACATAGTTGCGGAATGCCTCGGAGTATATGGCGTCTCGCAGGGACAGGAGGCTGGGCAGCTTGGAGAGGGCCTCGTCGTCCAGGCCGTCGAGGTTGGCAAGGTCGCCGGACTGATGGATCTTGTAGATGTCTGTCTCCTTTGGGGTGAAGCTGACGTTCTCCCGGATCTCGTCACGGACTTTGCGCAGCAGCGAATCGTCAACCAGGCCGTTAATGACGCTGTGCTTGTACGGCGAGGATTCAGCGTAGCCCTTGGTGTAGGAGTCGAGGACATTTTGTTCGAAGAGTCCTTCCCGGAACCGAGCCTTGGCTTCTGGTTCTGGCAGAGCTGGAGTTGTGGATTTGCCAAAGTCAGCCGTTTGTCATGGGCGCTGGGGGAGACAGCTAAATATCCATAATGGCTTACAAGTCTTGGAGCGTTTGGAGGAAGCCCTCTTGAGCCCCGGCTGTGATGCCGCCTTGCGCTTCATGATTGACGAAGGAATTGACACAGGATGGCTGATTTCAAGGCAAGACGACAGTACAGACGATGAGAGGAGAGGATTGAGAAGGCTGAAGCACAAACAATTAAAAATGGAAAACGAGGTCAAGCACAAAGGCTGTTGTCGGGATGGGCTGATAGGCCGGCAAGTTTTGGGAGAATGAGACGATGGCGGACGGCAGAATCGTTTTCTAGTGGGTCCACGGTGACGTGGGGAGGAGCTCTCATGCCTTGGGTCCCCTGCATTTCCTCCCACCGCCTTTGAAACGGCTTTATGCATCACGCACCGCATCAGCCACCAACCGCCTCTGCTCTTCAGGTCGTCTCTCTGTTGCGTACCATCTACATTATCTAGGTGTCTCTTTACCCCCACAGGGTCCAATCGACGCAACCATGGGAAATAGAGCGCGGGAACCAACCAGACGGACGCATTGTGCTTGGTTTCTGAGCCGCCCGGCTTGAACACTCACTTCATGCGCGTCAAGATGCTCCTCACTCGATTGGGCCATGAAGCCCGCAGGCGCCGGCGGATTTCCATGCAGCTACCATCATCTCAGAGGTGAGCACAACTGGGCAATCCGGCTTGTTAGCTCTCACTCTTCGTCCGCTGTCTTCAATTCCATCACCTCTCACTCCAGTTGGGAGGATTCCCTAGACTCCGCTGGACAAGGGGTCATGGTATCGCATTGAGAAGCGCTCCTCCATTTGATAGGCCAGCTCTTGCGAGCTTACATTTTGGGACCTCGACTCTGACTGGCCCCCAACGGATGATGACTACCGACTACACTGATTGATGACAACCCACCGCGCGGGGCGCTGGCCTTGTCGACACCAACGATATGGTCCGGGCAATCTCACAGGCAGCCAGCCGGGGGCCTTCTTGTTCTGTGTTTCTATCCATCGTCTGAAGACCCAGATGGCACGGCGGTTGAGACTGTCCTGCCCATGACCGTAGGTTCAATGGATGGCAACTTGTCCGGGGAGACGCGGAAGCGAGCCTGCACGTCCAAGGTCCGCACTGGCTGCATCACATGCAAGGAGCGCAGGGTCAAGTGCGATGAGGTCAAGCCGGCCTGCCTCCGCTGTAGAAAGGCTGGACAGGCGTGCAAAGGCTATAGTCCACCTCGCAGCGAACCGAGGCCACCAAAACCTGACCCAGCGATACGCAAGCTTCTTCCTCGCCAGAGTACCCGCCAGCCAACAGGGCTCGCCATCACTATCGGGAGGGCTCTGCCAACTGTCCGCCTCCAGGGCATGGATGCCCTCTACTTCGACTTCTTCCGCTCCGAGGCCGTAAAGGAGCTGTCCGGATACCTCCCTTCTTCCTTCTGGTCCCGAACTGTTCTCTGTGAGACTCTTACAGATCCCTGTATCCGCCACGCCACACTTGCCTTGGGCGCAGCCTTGTACCCTTTGGCCGCTCCAACTCAGTATCGTCCTTCGTTAATCGGCAGCCATGCCGGCCCTAATGCACACGCCAGGGCTGCAATTTGCCATCACACAAAGACTCTCGCCCTGTTCCGGGAAATAATGGCCAACGGCGACGAGAACTTCCCCTCCAGAACCGCCTTCATCGTCACACCTTTGCTCGTAGCCTTCACCATGCTCCAGAGGAATAACCAGGCGGCCGAGGCCCTCCTGTCGGGACTCAGGGCCCTGCAAGAAGTTTGTCATGTCTGGCAAGGAAAACAGGCTCGCGGGGACCCCAAAAGTCCGCTAGTCAACGAGGAAATGGAGAGATTGACCTGTCTCATGCTTCAGATTTATAGTAAGAACCCCCTTCGCGTGCCTGAGGTCACGCCCCTGCCCCGTTCGAAGAATTCTCTGCCGATTGCATCGTTTTCTTTCTCTTGGCCACAGTTGCGAAGCAATTCATTTACCGTATCCGTTAACTTCGGCCATTGGTCGTAATTACCAATCCCTCACTCAAGTGCTGGAAGCTGATTTCTGTCTCCGCAGTGTTATGCGGCCACAACCCCTTATACCCAACTCAGAAAGGCAACGTGTTTACCATGCCGAGCACCATGTTTCTTGATTCCAACCCTGCGCCGGATTGGGGCGACCGGCCTGTCACAGCAATTTCGATGGACAGTATTCTCACTATCTGGTTTTCATTCACCTCGCGCTGTCTGGTTTGGCTACGCCATACCGATTACACAAAACACAGCACAATGCCCGGGGTGTATGGAAATGCATGTGAGGAACAGACTAATCTTCTTGTGCGTCTCGATCGGTGGCAGCAGTTCATATACGGTCTGAACCCTGCGCCGGATTTAGATGCGGCGTGCTTACGGGGCCTTAAACTTATACGCCTGCAATATGAGACACTTTTCATCTGGGTATCGGAAGCCTTGGATCGAACTCGCATGGGTTTTGACGCTCACACTTCCAGGTTCGACATCATTGTCCAAGGTTGCGCCGAGCTACTAGGACACGGCTTCCGAGACAGTGAGGGCGGCGCTGGGGACTTCGGCACTCTGGGGTCGTACTCACCAGCCCCGCAGACAGGTTTTACATTCGAAGGCTTCGGCGTGGTCTCCATGCTTGGTTTCGTCATCACCCGGTGCCGTATCGGCCCCGTTCGTCAGAGGGCCATAGGTGTTCTCGAGCGTATATGGTGGCGTGAAAACGGATGGGACACGGTCGCGAGTTACCATGGCGCCAGGGCCCTGATGGAGTTGGAGGAGCAGGGCGGGATCCGCGGCGAAGACGGCGACCTGCACATCCCTGCCGAGTCGAGGTATTATTGGGGCAACGCCCGCTGGGAAAACGACCTACCCGCCAGCCAGAAGCTGATCTGCACCTTCGCACAACGGAGGCCGGACGAGCTAGGCGAGGTGGTCGGAGTTACGGTTTTGATGGACCTGTCAGTGCCGAGGCCAAGCACATGACCACACTCAAACAAGGCAAGTCCAAATAGTCGAGAATTATCGTTCCTGAACATCGCAAGCCGGTCCACGGTGTGACGGTACCGACTGGCCTACCTATATAGGGAGTGCAGTGGGCAAGTCAAGCACATGCGACCATATCTACAAGAAAATATCGGATCCCGTTCGCTCTCCTGTAATCAAGCTTGTAAGAGGTCGATTAGTAGTTGGGTCGGTGACGACCAGCGAATCCCGACTGTTGCATGTATCCTTTTTTTTTTGGTGTTCCCTTTCCCTTTTCGCTCTTCACCTTGCTTTCATTTATTCCTTCTACCTCCTCATTTCTCGTTGAGCCTTGGCTGTGGTTGGCCGGTGATACATGCGATCACAGCACAATTAGTCGTGGAGGAGGCCGCGCTCCCCAGCTCATCCATCCGCTTTTCTGAATGTGGCCCCAGCATGGCCATACAGGAGCGTATCCACCGAGCTTGGCGGGGCTGTCTGCTCGTTTCATTGCAGATGTTCATTCAGATACGCTGTGGCAGCCATAATTCTGGTACGCGCAACTGGCGGTGGGGATACTTGCGGGATAGACCATCTCATCATTAATCATACTGCTAATAAGCTTTAATCAGGGGCTTGTCTAAGCGATGTATTGCCAGTGGCTGGCGTGGCAATAATGGCTTTTGCCCTACCCGTCAGAAACCCATCCTAGCAGTTGTTGCACGGTTGCACCCAGGGCTCGAAGCCGTCGACTTTTGTGACGAGAGTTCCGTTGGCGGTGAAGAAGTTGTACAGCGCGTCGACCTCGAAGTGGAAGCCGTCGTCGCTCGTGACCTTGGTCCCGCTGGCGATGGGGCCCGTGGAGGTCAGGTCCGAGAACCAGTCCCAGTGGCCGTTGGTCAGGTTCAGGGCGGTGTAGGTAACATTCTCGAACCCGGTGAGCACGTTTCCCCCGTCGTCTGTGAAGTCATGGTACGTGGCGGAGATGGACTTGATAGTTGCGTTGGTGGCCGGGTCATGCACGACCGACACGTTGGCGTGGCCGCCGGCCGGGCCGTACAGCGTGTATTCTCCGGCAGGAACGATGGGGATGTCCGGAATCTTCGAGCCGGGGGTGTACTTGACGCCCCAGGGGACCTCGTCCGGTATCTCGAGCGCGGAGGGCTCGGGGACGGGGAGGGGCTTGCGGCTGGGCAGGTGGGCGACCATGATGCGCGCCGCGCGGCCGTCGGTGTATGGCGAGGGCTCGCAGGGGAGTGGGTTGGACCCCCCACAGGCCGGGGCGACGGCCAGCCACTGGTAGTAGGAGACCTTTGTGCCGTCGCGGCTCCAGCGCGGGTCGGCGCCGGCGTTCCAGTTGGGGTCGTTGACGGCGCCGGCGCTGCCGTTGCCGGCGGCGTTGAGCTGCTGGCCAAAGTACAGGCCCCGGTCGCCGTCGCGGTCGAGCAGGAAGGGCTGGAAGAAGCGCCGCACGCCGTTATTGCGGACCGACGAGCTCGCCGTGGCGGTGATGAGGTCGGTGACGGGCGGCACGGTCCGCAGCGCCGCCATGAACTCGGTCCTCCGCGAACCGCGGGTGTCGATGACGATCTGCCACTGGTCGTCCGGCGACACGCTGATGGGATCAACGTAGCCGGGATGCGTGGTGAGGCGGCGGACGGCGCCGGTGGCGAGGTCGGCGGCGAAGACGTCAATGTTGCACGACTCGACGGGATATCCAATATACGTAACCTCTTTGCCTGTGCCGGTCCAACCGCGCAGCTCGCCAACGAGGAGGGCGGATTTGTTGAAGAGGAGCGTCTTGCCGTCCTCGGCAACCGAGAGCGGGTGTGGGTGGTCAGGGTTGCGGAGGATGGTCGTGTTCACCAGGTCGTACCTCGACGCCGCCTCGTTGAACTGCAGGCGCGAGATGCCGGTAAACTCGTCCAGCAGGCCGGTGGTCGACACGCTGAAGCTGTTCCACGTGATGTGGACGTTGTCCGGGTGGAGGCGCAGCTCACGGATCACAAGCCCGGCCTCGGTGCCGTCGTCCAGGAAGAGAGGGTAGATATGGGTGCTGTTGGGCGTGCAGGCCTCGCTTGCGAGCTCGGCGCCGCCGCAGTCGATGATGTAGATGCCGGACAGGGCCTGCGTCCCGTCGTAGAAGAGCTGGGGGTATGAGGCCAGGTCGCCCGTCACGCCGACTCGGTTGGCCTCGGGGACGCCGCAGGTAATGCACTTCCAGCCGTCACCGTTGGGGAAAGTGGTGTCATCAGCCTTGGTCAGGAAGAACTGTGCGCCCGAGTAGATGCTGGCCGGGTCCGGGGCGGCAGGTGCGCCGACGTAGGTGGCTGTTGCGGCCACGTGAAGGCCGTCTGGGGTAAAGTCACCGCTTTGGACACCGGTCCGGGATATGCAGCCGGTACCGCTGGGGTTGATGGCTAAAGTGCACGCGCCTTCGGTGGTGTTTGCGGAAGCAGGAGGCTGCGGCAGCTCGACGACCTCGATGGGCTCAGGAGCAGGTGGTTCAGCCAAGCCGGCGAGCCTTCTGGAGCCGCCATCTGCGGCAGCGCCGGACACGGCGAGAAATGCCGGAATCGCCTTGGTTGAGACGCGCATGTTGACGGGAGTATGTCTTCAGATGAATCAATTCTGATGGCTGAGGGCGAGGGGGTTCTCAGCCCTGGCTCTGGTGGCCATGAGGCAGCACTTATATATACACATCTTCTGTCCGTGTAAGTGAGCAGGCTGTTTCCTTTCTTGGAAGCTGGGAAACTGTGCCCTTGTCATTCCGTCACACATCCGTGGCTCGGGACGCGGCATTATGAATACGGACACTCAGGACTGGACAATCAACTGCCAGGAAATGCATGCTCATCATACTCCAGATTAGCACCGGCATAGAGACTACATGGACGCAAGATGCAAGAGGACAAGTGGGGCGGGTGATACCCACCTTGCAGTTGTTCCCGGCGATCGTCACAGCGGCTAGCCCTAGCGTTGGCCCCGACGAGTCATCGGCCTATGAGATGTGAGAGAATACGGAGGCTCATACGGCTATACGCACGTACTCACAGGATCTCACATATTGCCCCATCTCCACTCGCATCCGCGCCGACGGAGGCCATGCGGGAGAGTAGAGTAGGAGGGAGGATGGTACTGTGATCAATTGAACTGGAAAGACGGAGCATCACCTCTGATCTTTACACTGCCCCATACTACTTAGTTACTATAGAATAGTTTGATAGATTATGTGCCCTTGGCCTCTGATCGGACCCTTTGGCTCGGGCCATGTTGAACGTAGGGGCAACGGTTGTTGTAATGCCTTTTTGATGTCCTCAGGCATATTCGCATGTGCTGGGAGCGAGTACCACCGCATCTGAGACGGAAGAGCTCACTTGTTGGGTCCTGGATGCACATCACATCGGTCCGTGGACCTCGTCACTACGACAAACAACTGAGGGCTCTCTGGCCGCCGAACAAGGGCTTGTGCCCGCATGATTCAATTGTTTTCCCGCTCGATGGTATGCCACAACGTAATGTCACACTACCGGCCTCCTCAAGGGCCGTTGATACTACATGCGTGCCTTTGGGCCCTTTGTTGCCCTAGCCTGCTCCTCGTCAGACTCCTGGATCAGGGCCCAGGCAAGCTCGGCGACGGGGCCCCTCGCGTTGCCGTGCTCCTGGGCCTTTGCGCTGGTGGCCTGCCTGACGGCCGCGCGGGCGGCGATTCCCTGGCAGATGGCGCTGAGGCGGAAGGTGGCAAACGCCTGGGTCCACTTGAGCTCCTGCTCCATGCCGTCCCACCTGCCGCTGCCGAGCCCGGCCGCGGTGGCGTAGATGGAGGCGAGCTGCTCTGGCGTGGGCAGCCCCGGGGTGGCGCCGGGCAGAAAGGAGGTTTGGGCGTGCGGGATCTTAACCTCGGACGGCCCTTGTGCGGTCCGGGCGGATGAGAAGGGCATCAGGGCGTTTGCGAGGTCAGAGAGGGGATGACCTATGGTGGACATCTCCCAACTGCAAGGCGCGGAAATAGGTTCGTGCTGTCAGCATACGAGCGGCCGAACATACAAGACGTGTTTTGGAGGAAAGGCAATAGGGATGATCAGAATACTGACTCGAGAATTCCAATGACCCTCGGCTCTGTCTTGTGGAAGACGAGATTGTCGATCTTGTAGTCGCCGTGTATTAGTGTGCCTCGGTCCCTGGGCTGCTTGGCGGCGTCCTCGAAGAAGCGTGTCATTTCCGCAAAGTGCGGCAGGTCACCGACCTCGACGCCCGTCTCAACGTCAGCGACCCTGGCCTGTGCCTCGCAGATAGTCCTCCAGGTGGCGATCTGGCGGTTATAGAAGCCACTGGGCTTCCCAAAGTCGCTGAGCCCGACCCGGACGGCGTCGACGCTGTGCAGCTTGGCCAGGGTGCGGATTGCGTCGCTCCACATCTCGGAGCGATCGTGGGCCGAGACACCTGGGATGGCCGGGTCCTCGATGATGCGGCCGTCGAGGAACTCCATGATGTAGAAGGGGGTGCCGATGACGGCAGCGTCCTCGCACAGGACGTATGCCCTCGGGGCGGGGACGTCGGTGTCACGCAGGGCGTGGATGATGCGGTACTCGCGCTCGACCTTGTGGGCCGTCTTGGAGACCAGCTTCCCTGGGGGCTTCTTACGAAGGACAAAGCGCCGGCCGGTGGGCTTGGAGGTGAGCAGGTAGGTCGGGTTGCTCTGGCCGTAGCCGAACTGCTTGACGTCCAGCGGCGGGGCGATGTCTGGCACCGACCGTGAGATGTAGGCCTCGAGGGAGGCGACATCAATAGGCTGGCGCACCGGGCCGGCCATGTTGTGCGTGGGAGGGCAGTGGCCCAGCCCAGGCAGCGCAGAAGTGAGAGGGGGGCGAGCAAGTGGTGAGGGTCAGAGTGATGCTGATGAGGGCGAGGATGAGACAAAGTATAACTCAATCGTGATTATACCGTATCATACAATTTACTTTTGACCATGGGAGTCTTCATATGCTCGCGAGATCCGGAGATTGATCTCATAACTGAATGAGTTGTTCATGATAAAACGCGGGCAGGAGGATGACCACCAGGTCGTTGGCGACGGCGTCGGTCCCGCTGTGCCGAGGTACACAAGGCGAGTTTGAGGTGGAGGTGCCGACCGATTGTCGAATGCTGGGGGAAAGGCTCCACCTCGGCAGGGGGCCAGGCAGGGGTCAGGGTTGATACTCTGCCCTCCACTCACTTATAACAGAACGGTATATATCAGAGAGTATATATATATATATATATAGACTTGGACGTTTATACACAATATTACAACTTCTTTCACAAATACTATATAAAGTTATGTTGCTACTTTCCTGGAAGAGATTTCAACATTTAAGCCAGATGCGCCCCTGGTATCATTATCACCATTTTCATCCCACTCACTCACATGAATACGACTCATCGCCTTCGCTTGATACACCAATATATGCACACACACACACACACACACACACACACACACACATACAACCGTCAAAGACCCCCGAACTTCTCAACAATCCAATCCTTGGCCCTGATAGCCTCAGGGAGCACCGGGTCCCGGCGGGCGAGCGACCGGATCGCACCGTTTGATTCCCCCTCCTCCTTCATGGGCTGGAGGTCAACCGCTGGAGAGATGACGAGGAGCGTGAGAGTAGTGACTGCCGTCGCGCAGGCGCCCACGAGCTCGTGCCGTCCCCGCCCTTCTCCCTGAGCGCAGTGAGCGCCAGCGAGAGCACGATGTTGGCACCTGACGAGTCTCCCGCGAGTTTGACCCGCTACCCATTGCTACCGCCGCTGCCGCTCTGACCCAGGACCGAGTCGAAGAGCCTTCTAAGCGCTGGCAGGGCCGTGGCCGCCGGCGACGCCGGCGCGAGCGGTGCGCTGACTATCGTGACCTCCAGTCCCGGGACGCTGCGCGCCAGCTCTGTGCAGAACCTCCAGTGTTGCCCGGAGGCGGGGCTCTGCTAGCCTCCTCCCGCTATGTAGTGCATTCGTTTCCTCTGGCTGGTAGGTCGTTGATTATAGCCGGACTTTTGGTGCTTGTTGTCGCCGCCGCCGCTCTTCTTCTTGGTGGCGAAAATATCGTAGAGCCAAGCCATATGTCCTCCTGCCGCCGCTCCACCACCGTGATGGCGCCCCTGATCTTCTTGGGGCATCTCAGCCTGGACGATCCGTCTGTGAGTGTGGGCTTCGGGGCCACGAGCCGTGGCTTCAACGGCCGGATCAATGCCTGCAACGAAATAGAGAAGATACTGCGGTCTGCTCGGTGCTCAAGTTCCATTGCCCCTTCTGTTTGCGCCCATATACGTAGAGAGTACCCGGCTCCCAACAGACTGTGTAGCAATGAACTTATAACGGGCTTCAAAAGCGGGTGTTGGTGTAAGTGAAATACATCTCTCAGCAATTGTTCTGAAATCCGCCGCTGCTACTAGTACGTCATAGAAGAGCCCAAATCTAGGACAAGCTATATCAGCCAACCCAGTAGCCCATTATCATCAAAGAAGTCATTACAAGGGCGCATGTGAATACTGCATGCGAGCTCCCCTCGCCCAAAGATATTTGTAACATTTATTCATTCTTCCTCGCCCAAACCAACCGTGGCAATAGTATACAAATTAATCACTGATGCGCCAGGCGACCCGGCCATACCGCTTTCCACCTATGCCCTCCCTCTCTGATGGGACATACGACATGGGCGTCCGGACCGCACCATCATTAGTCCTCCCTTGGAGCCTTTGGGGTATTACTCGCAAATTCTTCGCTGGTCTATCCTTCCCTTTCCATGCATGTCCTGTTTGTTCGTTATGGCCTGTCGCAGAGAACCCCAGCGAAGTGACTGTTGCCATGGCCTTGCCTGAATCCCGAGTGCGACATGATGGCGGCCCATGCCCGTCTCCACGTCGATTCAGATATCGATTCAGATACATGGCTTCGCCCATGGCTGCTCAACGCGAACCTCAATCCTAGCCGTCCGCAGTAAAGAAGACCTAAACGCCTATCAATGGAATGCCATTGCCGACCATGCGGCCCGGATAGACTCCGGTCCTTCGTAACGCATTCACAGCAGTCTGTTCCGCAGTCGTGGATTCACTTTTGAGCCGCCTTTGAGAGGACTACAGTCACCCCCACCCGACACCCTCGTACCACGGCCAGCCGCTTACAATCGCCCATGTCTGGCTTTGAAAATGGCCACTTTGTCGTCATAGAAGAGAATTTCTCTCAGGCGCAGACGTGTCTTAGCCGCCGGTTCCACGAACGAGTCATCGTCGTCCGAGTCTTCGTCGCTGTGGTGTTCCTCGGATTGAGTCTCATCAGGGTCTGTCGGACTCGTAGGTGTGCCCTCGTCGTCCGAATCGTCCGGTCCATCCGAGTTGTCTTCCGTGTCATTCTCGTCCTCGTCCGTCGCCTCGTCCACCTCTGCCGGCGGCTGGTCCACATTTGAGCCGTGGCCGTTCGCACCGTTGCCCGCGCCGCTGGTCCCGTTCAGGAGGCCAGAGCCCGTGACATCAGAGGTTCGTTGCTCCATGATCTCGAAGCACTTGGTCGATATGCCCACATAGCAGAGCTGGATCTCCGGGCACAGCGTGATGATGTCCGCCACCTGCATCACCAACTCCTTAGGCTCGAAGTTGCCCATGACATGATCCGCCATGTACGGAATGTGGAGCGACCGGAGCTGTGTCATGTGGGGGAGGCGTTGCAGGAAAGTGTGCTAATGCTGCCGTTAGTAATGGCAACTTCTCAGGCAGGAAACAAGCATGGAATAATCACCCAGTCTTTGTAGTCTATCGAGACAGACAGCTCCTTCAGCTTCTTCATGCGGCCGCTCGTCACGTACTGCAGTAGGTCGCTGGTCAGGCACCAAGACCGCCACCTCATGGTCTCGGCAGGGTTGGCCGCCGAGGTCGTGGCCTTGTTGGAGCTGTCCAGGAGCAGCTTCTTCAGACTGTTCCGGTGGCGCTTAATAGCTCCCTTGAAGATGGAATCAATTGTTACTTGCGGAGGGGCGCTGGCGGCGGTGCCTCGCCTCCGGTCTTGTAGGAACAGACACTCCAAGGAATTGGGAGCCAACGTCTCCTTGATGAAGGCGATGAGGGACGGGGACGTTTGATCCGTGTGGATACTCTTCAAAGCCAGTTGGTACTCCATCGGGCCGTTGGGCACCGGTTTGCTTGATGTCGGTGAGATGCCGAAGCCAGACTCCAGGGGCCTGGGCTCGAACTGCTTCTTCAGCAGTTTCCACAGGTTCTCGTGCTGCGCGCAGTCGAGAATTGTCAGGTTGGTCAGCACGGTCCAGTCAAACGCCTTGCTGCAGACCTGCATGGAGAGCGGCACCCTCTCCAGCTCCAAGGTCGACAGCTTCAGCTTGCCGTCCAGCCTCTTCCTCACCGGGGTGCCAGGCCCTGAGGGGCACGGGGCCCTCATGGCAGAAGATCGCCTCGAGCTCATGTCCGTGTCAAGCGACGGTGTCCCGCCTGCGGGGCTTGGCTGGCCCGAGATTGGCGGAGGCGGCGTGCCGGACCCTCCTGTCAACGGACTCTGCTGGCCGGGGCTGCTTTCAGGCGGGGGCAGTGGTGGAGCTGGCTTCGACTTGGGTAGCTTCCTCCGGATGTCATATACACGCCCCACAAGCACGCCCAAGATGCCGCCAAGTCTCCTGTCGCCAATGGCGCTCTCGCCGGGCCAGCTGGCATTGTGGTCCACCTGCTGTAGCTCGGGGCTGTCCCAGGTCTGCACAAAGTCCTTGTGGACAGCCTTGGCAGAGACGCCCAGCCTCAGCTCCTGGAGGAGATCCTTGGACCGCTCGACCAGCACGGCCATCTCGTCGAGGTAAGCCAGCTCATCAACATCTAGCACGGTGAGGCACTTGAGCGGCGGCAGGACACTGAAGGTCGGGTATTCGACCTGGTTCTCCGAGTACGTAATGGGCGGGCCTGGGGCTGGGTGCGAGGCAGTTGAAGGGAGCGCTATACCAATCGGCGTGAGAGTGCTGCCGGCTGGCACGACGGCGGCCTGGGGCGCGGCCGGGGCGGGACTCGACGAGGAAGACGGGGAGGCGCCGGTGTCACTGTTGTCGTGCCAGCGGATCCAGACGCGTTCCAGCATGCAGTCGCGCGTCTCCTCGTCCGGCAGGGAGCCCAGGGCGATGAAGATGTCGGACAGGACGCCGGTGGGCATGTCCCAGATGAAGGTCTCGAGGCTCTTCATCTTGGAGACGGCCAGGGCCACCAGGGTGCCGAGCATCTTGCCGCTCTCCTTGTTGATCATGTACTCGGCAACCCAGTCGTTTGGTCCGTTGCCGAGCGAGAACTTGCGCGTGTTCTGCGCATAGTTGTTGTCGCCGAACTTGATGGGGGCCGGGGTCTGGTCCCCATAGTTGCGGAAGCGGGTGGTGGTGCGGGCAAAGGAGCTGCCCAGGCAGAGGGTGGACAGGCCGTAGGTCAGGGCGTCGACGCTCTTGGCCTCGGTGGTGGTGGCGTGGGCATCGGGCCAGACGATGTCGAACCTGGAGTAGATGAGAGGGATGGCGAGTTTGTAGAGGGTCGAATTTGTCAGGGCGAGGGAGGTCAGGTCGTTTGTATGGGTGATCTGCGGGTGCCGAGGGTTAGCATGACTCTTGAGGCTCGGGGCTGGCGACTCAATGGGCAGAGGCAGCCGACAAGAGGTGCGGGTCCAAGTCCAAGATGGGCGAGTGCGCACGGAAGATTGGGATGTGGGATGTACTTGCCTCTTTGACCACCAGGCGGAGGATGTCCTCGGGGAGGTCCAGGAGGTTCTTGGTCTCGGGCGGCTGGGCGTCCCAGTCAGGGTCCTTGCTCTTCAGATACTCGGTTATTGGGTCGTGGTCCATGACGTCGCCGGCCTCGTCCTGGTAGACCTGGGAGACGTGCCTGGGATCAGCGCTGAAGGCGGCGTCGAGGTCGGGACTGTTTGGGTCGGGACTGCCGAGCTGGGGGCTGGCCAAGTCGTCCATGGGTGGCTCGTCGGGATAGACGTCTTGTGGAGGGTCGTCGAGATCCCGGTTGGCGTAGGCATTGGGGTCGTAGTCGTCGGCATCGGTGGGGGTGTTGCGGTCGTCGTACGAGTCCTCGAAGCCATTTGGGTCGTCGTAGGCCTGCTCGGGGTTGGGGTAGCCGCCGTCCTGGTAATCGTCATCGTCGTACTGGTCGTGGCTCATTATGACGGTTCAGGTTGGCCAAGCACGTCTGGTCGGGAGTGGACGGGCTGGAGATGCGAGCTCACGATGCGGATGTCGAATGTGCCAATTGCAGGTTTAGAGCGGTTGCACAGCGTTGGTGTTGGATTGGTGTCGGTACAGGTAATTGTATTGGCAATAATGATATTGGTACTGGCACTCGCAGTGGCAGTGGCAGTGGCAGTGGCCGTAGATATCTATCGACTCCAGGGGTGGGATTGTTGGAAACTTGAGGTGTCTATCAGCCTAACTGTCGTGTTTACGGTCAAGGCACGCAGCTTCACACGATACATGGACGTGTGTATGCGACGACGACGGTGGCCGGCCTTCGGATGGGAAGTCAGAAGCGCGAGTTGGAGGAAGAGAGAACAGACAGGAAAGGGACATTAGACGAGATGCTGCGGATACTGTAAGTGGGAGGGGGAATAGAGACAAAAAAGGAAAAAGAAGCACAAGAGACAGGTGGGTGGATGCAAGCTCGAGGCCGGGAGGTTGGAGGTTGGAGGTAGGAGGGTTGGAGGGTATGAGGGCAGGAGGGCAGGTCGTTGGCGTGGACTTGGATTGGATGTTGGGATGATCGGCGGATAGCCTTTTTCTCAGAATAGTAGCTTTCTCACGTCGGGAGGAGGAGGAGGAGGCAGGAGGACGGCCCCCGCGTCCGTCGCCACGGGCCCTCACCTCATAATACTCTGGCTGTACAACCTCCAACCACCTCCTACCTGCACCTTCTAACCTTCAACCTCAACCCACCAGGCCAGCCCAGCGACCAGCCAAAGACCAGCCTGCCTGCCAGGCCCAAGGGACTTGACGAGGCCTGTGCCATCCAGGGCAGCCAGGGCAGCCAGGGCGGCAGCCAGGTCCCCGCCTGCGCTCCCCGACTCGCTTATTACCGCACAGGCCAGTCGGTGGTCCGTTGCTCTGCCCGGCCCACGTTTTTTCGCCTCTCCCAGCAGGGATCGGAGCCCACACCACCAGCGCTTGAGAAAACAGCAGCAGCAGCAGCCGCAATAGCAGCAGTGTATCTATCTATTCCTTTCTGTCTGCCTAGCCAAGTTACATGTTAAGTAAGAGAAGGAGGCTCGAGGATGTCAACAACGAGACACACACACACACGCAGTCATTTTAGTCAGACAAAAACAAAACCACGGCCCTATCCACCCACCCACGCCGGCCTGTGCATGCGGCCCGTTTCGTGGCGGCTCGTTTCACTCGCCCGGTAAAAATAGCTGGGCCGTCATCACGGCACAGAGATACATTGCATAGTAGCCACGCAACCGCGTTGGTGGTGGCAATGCCAACACCAGCATATGCAGGAGCAAAAGAGGTAATGCTATTTCATTTACCACCCAGACTATATAGATAATCTACATTCCGCAGCATCCTCAACTCATCATCCCGTGGTGCTGCTGTTTCACATACACCGGCTCGCCCGGCGCACATCTGCCGAGAACTAGGTAGTCAATGTCCAGCATTCGTGTCTGCTTGTAGGTTTGCGTGCATGCATGCGCGCATTGTCCTTATCCACACCGGCTCGCCCGCCTGTGGGGCCGGTCCTGCTCCTCGCCTAGTCCAGCCGTTCAGACCAGCTCCGAATCTCTCTTCCCGCTGCCGCCCCGGATCTCCACCATCACCTGTTGCTCCTTGGCCACCTAAACCGTGCTGCGCAAACTTGCAGACCGCCCTATCCGGCTTTCCCACTCGCTTGCATCCTCCCACCGCCTCGCACCACCACTCTATTGCCACCCTTATACGTAGGTTATCTGCAGTTTGACACTGCACACCGGACCAATGTGGTCCCAACAAGGAGCATCATCTCCCCGGCATTGTCAACCGAGACCTGGCGTTCCAATTAGACAGACAAAAAGGAAGGGAGAGAGGATACTCTTATTAGACGATTAAACCACCCAATTTGGCCGCCTGCCGCCCTGGGCCCAATTCTAGAAGGGGCATAACCCACATGCGGCATTGTATCTACTAGCCCAGCCTGCCCTCTTCAACTGACTTGAATCTTCGTTGCCCTCATCGTAGTACCTAGCCCCCCCTCCTCCTAGAACGCCAATACACATCCCTGACCCGTCTCCCCCAGCGCCGAACAGGAGGTGAGTGACCTCTAGCTAAAAGTACACACGTACTGCCGTGAATGGAAGTCTTTCTTTAAACCCATTGATCCGGGACCAAGACCTCTCGCCCACCATTCGTCTCCATCAATCGTCCTCATCCTCAATATCGTCGTCGCTCAGTACCAGCTTGTTCTGCAGGCTGCTGATCATCGACACCTCCCCGTCGTCGCCCCGCGGTCTTATCGCTGGCCCGCGCCTCTTTCTTGGCGAAGAGTCTTCTGAAGGCTTGTCCGTGGCCCACGCCTCTCCCGCCGGCACCGCACCCTCGTCGACCTCGGCGTCTGACTCCGCGTCTGCCGGCGGGCCGATTCCCTGGAACGACACCACCTTGTCTAGGTCGCGTGCCTCTATCGAGCAGAATGGCGTGCGCCGGCTGCGCGTCATGTGTGCGATGTATGGCAGCCTCTCGAGGACCATTTCTTTTCGTGCCGAGTTGCCCAGTGACAGAAGCAACGGGGTGTCTGCCTCTTGCTCTTCTTCGACCGCCGCCCTCACGGGATTAGGCCTGGTCGCGTACTTCATTTCCGAGCGATTACCCACCCAGTCACCCACACTGCCACCCTTAATCCTGCGAAACGCAGAGGCACCATTGCTAAACCCTCCATTCCCGGCCTGGGTGGTCGCAGACACCGGCTTCTCGCCCTCGCCCTTGAGCATCTTGGTAGCCCACAGATCGATGAGGCCCTCCAGTTCCTCTTTTGCCCTCCACAGCTTTATGCTCGTAGGGTAGTACATCTTGAAAGCATCACCGCCTCTGCCAGACGCTGTACTCTTCCGCTTGACAGGGCATGGCAGAGAGAAAAGGAGACCACGGACCGCTACCTCGAATGCCATCTCGTCCTGCCGGAGGATGTGGCTGCCCTGGTCCTTCCCCATGTTAGAGAAGCCTTTGCCACCGAAAAAGATGTCCCAGGACGGATTGAGGAGGTCACTCTCAGATAGGTATTCAATGCAGTCGTTGACGTAGTCTATAGATGAGTTAAAGTCAGAGGGGCCGGTGCGCTCGCATGAAAGGGCGTAGTTCTCATGTAATGCCGAGATGAAGGTGGAAGTGTCTGTTCCCGTCTCGTCAATCAGCGATTCCACTGCTACCTGAGACTTTTGGGGACGCGACAATCGTTGCAGGTGTGCCGGCATCTGCTCGGCCATGGCCTCTTCCGTCCCTGCTGGATATGGTTGTTCGTCCCTCTTGTTGTAGACGACCTTGCCGACGGCGTGGAAGATGCCGAGGCTCGCCTCTCTCTGTGAGATTAGCTCCAAGCTCTCTTGCTCTCCCTTTGTCAAGACCTGGTCCCTGGCGGTCTTTTTGGTTTTGGTGAATGCGATCTTGGAGCCCCAGTCGGCGTCGCCGTCGCCCTTTAGGCAGAGGAATTCAAGCGAGGAGATGGCACTCCTGACGTCGCCGATCTCGGCCAGGCGCTTCAGCACCAATGGCCCAGGAGTCCTCCGCCGTCCAGAAACCCGGGCTTCCTTCTTCACGATCAGCTCCAACGCCTTCACCAGTAGGGTCGGCGCGACATCATTGAACTCGATGATGCCGGTGCCAGGGTGACGAAGGATCTCGGGGCCAAGTAGCCGGTGCGCGGTGAAGCTGTCAGCAGATGCTGAGGTCGTCGTAAGCAGCGTCTCGGAGATGACCATCACCATCGGGATGATTGGTTCCAAGGGCACGTGCTGCCCGAAGGCTGTCAGCGACGGCGTGCTGTTGGCAAGGCATTGCATCACTGTCCTCCGAAAAGATGTCATAGCACTTCCGGAGCGCATGAAGGTATTTGGGAACTCTTCGATCAGGATGACCCTCTTATGATCTTCCTGCGACCCCCGCGATGTTGCCGTGGTTGTCTTGATACTAGTAGGGGCAGGAATGTCGCCATCGTCCAGATCCAACTGGCCAAACTTGCCCCCACGGCCCATAAACTCCTCGAACTGAGCTGAAGCGGACTGGAAGCCCTGGGTAGTGCCGGCGGAGCCCGTGGGATTCCTCCACTCCAGGATCTCGAAGCCAAGCTCCTTTGCAAGTAATTGGATCGTGGTCGTCTTGCCTGTGCCGGCGGAGCCCTTGAGCACCAGAAGACGCTGGCGCATGCGACCACTCAGCACATCGTTTAGCCATTTTCGCACATCGGCCACCTTCTTCTTGTGTACGACCAGCTCGTCCAGATTCAAGGGGCCAAATCGTTCAGACCAGGGCCTTTTGTCTTCACCATCGCTTGATGGAGCCGAGCTCAGGCGTGGAGGTCTCATAAACCTCTGGCTAGCAACACCGCCGGCCTGGGACGATGCTGTGGAGTGAAAGGCATCCCCGGCCCTCTTGTTCGCCTTCTTCCCAACAAGGCTCGACCCAGCAGCTCTATGCACTCCGATTTCTTCGTCGTCCGAGAGCGGATCACTCGGTATATCCAATGGCGGGGTGTCGGCCGCGGCTTCTGTCGTAGCCCTTTGAGTCTGCTTGGAGAACAATGCCTGGATGTTGGCGGATTTCCCCTTCTCGTCAATCGGCTTCTTGCCCTTTGCTGGGCTCTTTCCAGAGCTCCTCGCCGTCGCCGCGCTGCTTGGTCGGTTTCGGTTGCCATTGCCCTGGGGCGAAGCTGCAGTCGTAGCTGCACGGGTCGAGCCGGTGGATTTGCGAATTGGGCTGGGTGATGGTGGGGATGGGGGTGGCTCGTCGTTGTCGGGGTTAGGAGGTTTTGCGGGTGAGGAGAAGTAGAAGTTGAGGCTGTTCTTCTTGGGTGTGGAGGCGGAGGTGGGTTGTGGTCTCTCGTCCTCATCGTCGTCGTCGTCGGCCACCCGGTTCCGCCTGCGACGCTTTGCAGGCGGCGGCCCCATTGCAAATCCGGGGGCTCCCCAGCATCTGTCGTAGACGCGCTGTGGTGGCTGCGGTTATGGGGTGGAGGAGGAACGGTGGCAGGTCACAGCGACTATGAGCATTCAAAATAGACCAATTGACGGTCTGCAGATGCTGGCGAGGCTTGGAGGCGTCCTCGCGCACACAGGAGGGGCATGTTGGATCACGAATGATGGCATAGATCGCTTTTCTGGGAGTCGAGACGGGAGACCTGTATGGGTCGACCCACACATATTTGGCAGGCTCCACCAAAAGCTGGGATGTACACAATATACAAGGAACGGGCAGGGATCCGTCCTCTGCTGCTGGGAGGTGACCTGGATCCTGCTGTTGCCTGCACAGTGCACACCGGCCGAGTGGGCAGGCGCATGTGACCTGGCGCTTCCCTGGACCCTCTTTCTGGCGTCGACCAGCCGCGTCGCGCTCTCTCCGTCGCGTCAACACCTTGGAATCCAAGCCACTTGGACTTTCGCCACCAACATTGCCTCCTCGAAATCCCATCACGCACCAACTCCAAATTTGTGACTGTAGATTGTTCCTCTTTGACTCGAGCCTCTCAACTCGTTTTTCTCCCCCCCCCCCCCCCACCAAAAAAAAAGAAAGGGGTGCAGCGACACCATCACGAAAATGACCCAAACAGAGGAGGAGTACGATGAGGCCCAGGCAGGCGATGAGAGCATGACCGGCCCAGGTGCCCCTACACCGGTGGCAGCTCTCGAGGCGAGTCTTGACGGCAGATGCACGTCTCCAGGAGCCTATTGCTAACAAATCTCGGCCGTGCAGGGTCTTGGAGGTCTCACCAAACGTGATGTCCAGCTTATCGTAGATGGCGGCTACAACACCGTCGAGTCTGTGGCTTACACGCCACGGAGGAACCTCGAGCAGATCAAGGGCATCTCTGAGCAAAAGGCGAAGAAGATCCTCGAAGAAGGTACAAATCCATGACCCTCCCTTACTGCCCGAATAATACTGACCCTGGTGCACAGCGTCCAAGCTCGTCCCCCTGGGCTTCACTACCGCCACAGAGATGCATCAACGCCGCAGCGAGCTGATTTCCATCTCCACCGGCTCCAAGAACCTCGACACTCTTCTTGCTGGTGGTATCGAGACTGGCAGTGTCACCGAGATCTTCGGCGAGTTCCGTACCGGCAAATCGCAAATCTGCCACACCCTGGCCGTCACCTGCCAGCTGCCCTTTGACATGGGCGGTGGCGAGGGCAAGTGTCTCTACATCGACACCGAGGGGACCTTCCGACCCGTGCGCCTGCTGTCCGTTGCAAATCGCTACGGCCTGTCCGGCGAGGAGGTTCTCGACAACGTCGCATACGCACGTGCCTACAACTCCGACCACCAGCTGCAGCTCCTCAACCAGGCCGCAGCCATGATGTGCGAGACCAGGTTCTCCCTTCTGATTGTCGACTCGGCCACCTCACTGTACAGAACCGACTTCCTGGGCCGAGGAGAGCTTAGCAGCCGGCAGACACATCTTGCCAAGTTCATGCGCACGCTGCAGCGTCTGGCAGACGAGTTCGGCATTGCCGTTGTCATCACAAACCAGGTCGTTGCCCAGGTGGACGGTGGCCCATCCGCCATGTTCAACCCAGACCCCAAGAAGCCCATCGGCGGAAACATCATTGCCCATGCTTCCACAACTCGTCTCAGCCTGAAGAAGGGCCGTGGCGAGACTCGTATTGCGAAGATCTACGATAGCCCTTGCCTTCCCGAGGCTGACTGCCTATTTGCCATCCAGGAGGATGGCATTGGTGATCCTTCCCCCAAGGACATGGAGAAGATGGACAGGTAGCCGGGTGAGCTTGAGACTCGGTCATGTTGCATGAATTGCTTGCACGAGTGGGGCGGATCTAAGAGCACCGGGAATGGGCAAGCCCAGCAGGTGGACCGGTGGGAAAGCCGAGGCAAGAAACGGAGAGCATTGCAGTACTGATTGTCTGAACATCTTCCTGGCTTGTTGGGTTACGTGGCATGGTAGCTAGGCGTTGTCGACTTTTTCGCTTTGGGGAACTTTCGTATCACATTAACTTCATATCGCATACTAAGAGACAGTGATGCAGGGAAGCGTCTTGCAATTAAAGACCCGGTCTATACCGATACCTTTTTCACCGTTTCAGACCAGGCGGAGAACGCAGAAGGGGCTGTCCCGAGTGAAGCCTGAATGGGTGCATGCGGAATACAGAGAGTAATTGTCTCAACAAGACGTTGGCACTGCCCTCGGCCTGTTGCGAACACTGGGGTTCATAAGGCCCAACTAGACTACATGGCTCTTTTGATGTCTAAAGCAGGTAACCGAAATAGTGCTTCGCCAGTATGGTACCTAGAAAGGTCGGTGCTTCACGTCGTGAGGCCCCTGTAGGAACAGCTTCTCCATATGGACTACCACACCCCCTCCCCTCTCTACGACCACGAGCCCGAGGGGATAAAGTCTAGAATGATCACAGCCCGCTATATCGAGGACGAGAATGAACCGTCCTAGCATGTCGCATGCCAGTTGCGCCGAGAATCGACTACGTCCTTGTCACTTCGCTCCAGAATCCGGGGTCTCTTTTTGGGTGTCTGAGCGAACACCTGCCTTGTATCCTCACACAAGCACACACGTTGCATCTCCTGCGGGCCCAGCCCTCGCGCCCTCTGTCCTAAACATCCCACGGCCCGGTATCAAGAGGAGAATCGCTTCTTCCATTGTAATGAATATCGACCTAAGCTACCGATCCCTCGAAGTTTGCAAGCAAAGATCCACCGACCTCTGAGTCCGTCTCTGTTTGCAACCGGAACTCCTGTTTGTGTGGTGTGGAAAAGAAGAATAAATCCACTGTCCCTCGCCCTGGTTATGCCGACGCCGATGCCGCTCGAATGATCAGAAAACAAATATGTTATGGTGATGTATGGGGGGCGGGCTGCTGGTAATCGGAAGAGTGCAAACCTCGCTGTCCGCCAACCCCCTCCCCCCGGCCAGGTAGACCTCCGCCGGCCAGGTAGAAAAGAACAAGAAATGCTGATCTATATGCCGACGACGCCGATGTTGTGCTATGCCCCACTCCTCAAAAAAAAAAAAAAGCGATGCATCCTTCAAACCAAAAAGTCACGTCGTCCATTCCTGTCTCCCTCCTGAAAATTATTACTGCCCGACTGGGTGTGGTTGACTGTCGGGCCATTTCGTTGTTCTTCGTTTGCAGATAAGCTCTTGGCCAGAAGGGAGTTACTCCGGGTCTCGTAGAATGCGTTAGCACCCAAGGGCTGATTTGGGCTGAGATGGTATGCCAGGAACAAAACCACAAATCTTCCCATGGGATCTTCTTCGTTCGGTCGTCTGGCGGTGCGAGGTGAATTGCCGAGCCTAAATGCAAGGACTCGCACTTCCAGCGTTCCTGGTACTAGTTCGGAGCGTAAAATCCATTATTTCCCAATGATACCGCCGCATCTGCCCGCGTATACTCTAGGCCCAAGTTGAATGGCGTGTAGGCAGGGTTCCGAAACTGATTCAAGTGGGGTAGTTGTTGAGTAAAAGCCGAGGGAGGTTGTGGTGGCGCTGGAAACGATGTTGGGGGCGGAAGCTCTGCTGATGTCGGGGCTTGTAGGCCGCCACCACCAAGCGGGCCTGAGTAGTTTTGGTAGTTTCCCGCATGCGATAACGTTCGAGGGTAAGAGCCTATTAAGCTGCTTGCAGGAGGACTGGAAGGGACGTAGCCCGCCAAACCTGAAGAGTTCGGCCCTAGAGGCGCGAGAGTGGCAGGGTGGTTGGCAGCCTGCGCCTGATGTGGCATGTTGGATGCGCGTGCGAAGATTGGCTGTGCGGTGTTGGAGGCGCGTTGGTAGATCAGCTGTTGCAAGTTAGAGATGTTCTGTGTTTCCTGAGGCCAGATGTCATGCGGATGACTAGGCTGTTGCGGGTCCAGCGAAAGGGAAGAGGGGGAGAAAGGCTGACGGACCGGACTGTGCTGCTGCTGTGAGGTAGTGTTCGAAGGATCGTATCTCTGTTCACTGACGGCGTGAGCGAGCATGCCTCCATGCCGCCGATCATAAGCCATCGAAGGGTCGTGTCGTGGGCGTTGTCTCCGCTGAGTGTCGCTCGGGTCCTCGGGCGGTGCTCGCCGCTCTCCAGCAGCCGAAGCATCCCTGTGGGAGCCCTCATTGTGAGGCTGGACTCCGCGTGGGTACATGGCATACTGATGGTACATGTCTACGCCAGAAGAGTCCCTCCTCAGAGCTTGTATCGCCCTACGGTATGCAGGCATGCCCAGCTCCGGGTCGCCCCTAGCGACTTGGTATGTCCTGCGCAACATATCCCTGCTCGGCGGTGCGGGCTCCGAATGCAGCTTGTCCCGGCAGTACGGGCAACTATCTGCATCTTCAAACCACTTGAGGATGCAGTGGTTACCGAAGACGTGCTTGCACTTGGGCAACCGTAGTGGATGCTCATTGATGCCCTCCGGGCTGGCGACGCCGAAGTCGTTATAGCAGATCACGCAGGCTTTGACGGGTCAGCTCTTAAAAACACAACAGGGGGGGGGGGGACGTTGGGGTATTTTCTCACTTCTCTCGTTTTCTGGCAGACTGTCGATCTCCACGTTCTGCAATGCCTTGATAGCCTTCTGCGAAGCGACCCGCTTGTTGGACATCTGGCCACGGAGGAGCTGGGCCTGTCGGACACTGCGCAGACCGGTGTAATGAAATCGTGGGGCGGCCTCGTCCGGATCGCTATCCTCGTCCAAGCTCGACCCGGGAGACGCTGGAGTATCACTGTTTCCGTCGTTGGATACCACGCCTGGTCTAGATCTCAGACCAGCAAAGGCCGAAGCCGAAGACGCGAATGCCTCACGCGAAACGTACGCTGCAACCGAGGCTCTCCTCGCGGCAGAATCCTGAGGAAGCACCCTTGGGTTCGGGGTCGGCGGGGGGAGCCTGGCGTGTGGCTGCATATTCACATCCTGATGGCTAGATGGGAATCCATGGCCGCTTGCGCGCGACTGAGGATTATGCGACGGGTGAGAAGGCATGTTTGCCTCAGTGTCGTGGGTGGAAGCAGTGTTGCTAGACTCGGAGGGAGACGCAGATGCAGGAGGGTTGGGTCCCCTAGGCGCTGGCTGAGATTCCGAGTGCTGTTGCACCCCACCCTCGACGGGTCCTGTCGTAGGGACTGGGCTGGCCTGGTTAGAGTGCAATATGTGCTGGAAGTCCCCTGGGCCTTGCGGTATCTGTGGACTCCGCTGGGTAGGTCGTGGTGCTGGCGGGACGAATGTGACTGGAGCGTAGGGCTGGTGGGCCGAAAGAGGAGGTAGCGGGCTGAATTCTGGGATCTGGTGAGTAAACGAGCTCTCGTAATGCAGATCTGCTGGTCGGGAGGCTGGCAGGCCAAGATGCGGCGCGTGTGTGCTGTTGGTGGTGGTGGTGGTGTTAGTTGCGGTATTGTTGGTGGTGTTGTTGGCGCCATGAGTCCAGTGCTGCGAGAAGGATGGCGGGTGAGGGTGGTGTTGGTGTTGGTGGTGAGGTTGTAGGAAGGGGTCTGATGAGACTGGCGGGAAGTAGTGCTGCTGGCTCCAGCCGCGGTGCTCCTGCCAGAAGCTCCGATACTGCTCCCCTCGCCAACCAGCCAGCGCCGGGCAACCTCCTCCTACCCGTGGTCCGACATGTGGGTGAGGGCCGTGGCGTTGCATTTCGTAGTCCATGGCATCCTCGTCCATGCTATTGCTTCCCGTACCCTGAGGGACAACGACAGCCGGCAGGCGGTCAGTCGGCATGGACCTCGACGACCAGAGCTCGAGGGTTGAGGGCTGCAGGAGGGGAGGAGAGAGAGGCCGGTCTTGGGTGATTATGAGCACAAGGCCGACAGGAAACGAAACACTCGGGCTTGACGAGGGGTGATTCACCCAAGAGTAGTTGTAGTACAAGTAAGTGGTGGTAGTTGTCGCCGAGGCAAGGTGGGCCAAGCTGCCGGATGTGGTCTAGACACTATGTGAGCCGGGGGATTGCAGACGGGGTGTAGAGGCACTGACGGGTGACAGTGGGTGGGGGTTAGACCTTTGTCTGAGGGGGCTGACTTGGCTGGTGCTCGTGATGGCCTCCAGGTCGCAAACAAACGTTGTGTGAGGCCAGAAGGTGAGAGGAAAAGTCGAAGAAAGGAAACAGGTGAGAAGGAAGAAGAAGAAAGGGCAGGAGGCGGGAGAGACGGGGCGTCAGAGTCTCAGATGCAATGCAGTCAGTCCGTCAGTCATGTGTGGAGAGGAGGAGGGGTCCATGTGTCGCAGTGCAGTGCAGTGAGTGCAGCACCAGCTCAGTGAAACTCAGTCCGGCTCGGTTCATGTTCACCTCAGTTCAGACCACTGCAGAAGAGTCCAGACCAGCGGCAGGGCGGACACACAAGATTGGGACTGGGACTGGGACCGGGACCAGCTGGGGCTGGGCCTGGGGCTGGGACTGGGACTGGGAATGGCGCACAGGGGACGAGGGAGGGGGTGACGGTGGGAGGAAGATCAAGCGCACAGGGATGTAAAGAGGTGGAGCGCGGGCTGTTTAGAGTACTTGACGCAGTAATAACAACAAGTCGGCGCGGACAAGGGGCCAGGATTGACGGGAACAAGTGGGTGATAAGTACTATGTCAGGTAGCAGTAAGTCATAAACGAGTCTACCCAGGCCAGAGGCCCCAGCCCAAGCCTCCGGGAGAGACTACAGACCTCTCACGAGCTGACTGGATGACTGGCTGGATGGCTGGACAAGCCGACCACCAGGTGAATTACTCTAACAAGTGACTTGGGCCGACCGACTGGCTATTTATTACAGCACTAACCGGCCAGCTTGGAAAGTGACTGGGACGGTCGCCTTACCGAAAAACCACAGGTTACCGATATGAACAAGGGAGGGGGGGGGGGCGGAACACATGGTCGGACATGGACGTGACCACAGGGACTTGGGCTATACATGACAAGGACCAGTAGCCCGAGGACATGGAGCATGGAGCATAGAGCATGGAAACGGAATGGGAATGGGGCTGCTGCTCACGAGCGCCATTCGCAGAAAAGAAGGGCGTTTAAGTACGAGCCGGAGGGCTAAGATAGACCAGGCCAGGGACCCATACAACAGCACAGCACACAACCTTAGATAGCGACGCAGTACGTAAGGAATGTAGTAGTCGTAGTAGTAGTGTCAGCTGTGGTGGTCGCCAGTAGTTCGGTAGTGTGTGTGTGCGGTGACAAGTCAGCAAGTAGCACCCTATGTAAGGGTGACGGGCGGACAAGAGCTGCACTACTGAACCATAGTCCAAACATCTGCTACCTCACAGTTAGCCCCAGGGCGATGCAGAGCGCTGCCTGCATCGTGTCGGTTGTGTGTTGGGCTGCCGCTGCTGCTGCTGCTGGCTTGCCCCGTCCGCCCTGCATCGCCCTGCATCGCCGCGCCCTGCATTGTGTTGCACTATTCGGAGGGGAGGCAGTGGAGGGAGGAACGTGAAGAAGAAAATGAACAAGGAAAAAGAAGACAATCAGGCGACCGACTGCTGGCGAGCCTGGGCTGGACTGGATTCTGGGCTGTTCTTATCACCCTCGCGTGGGTCTCAGCGTGGGGCGTTGGAGCAGACACGCAGATACGCAGTGAGCAGAGAGGCGACGAGACGGTGATTCGTGCGAGCAAACGGCATGGCGGTCATGGCACAGCACAAAGACATGGCCGGCGCTGCGTTGGCTGCTTGACCGATGGGGTGCACCTGATTAACCAGGTTGGGCGGACAGGAGCCGAGGTAGTGTAATATTGTAATAGCAAGCTACAGGTCAGAATTGACGGCGTCAGATGGTGGGTGCGCCAACAGCGCGAGAGGGACGAGAGATGGGCAAAATGCCGAACCATTGCCTGCCCGCCTTGGCCGTGCCGCGGTAATAAGCCGTGCTGATCGGTCGCGGAGAGAAGAAATGCGTCTCTTTTGGTCGCCAGCCGAGTCAGAGCAGACCTGTGATGACGGGAACAGTCAGCCGAGCGTTTGCGAGCTTCGGCAAGGTTCACTTCCAGGTTTCGGAACTTTGACGCTGTCGGGATATCATTTCTCGCTTCCTGCATCCGGATGCAGCCAGACCCTCCCTCGCAGGGCAACCTGGACGCGGACCTGGACCTTGAACCCAGCATTCCATTGGCCCCTCTTTCGCTTCCTCTTCGCTTCCTCTTCGCTTCGCCTTCGCTTCACCCTCACCCAGAGGGTCGGCGGCAGGGCGGTTGGCACGTCATGCTAGGTCAGGTAGGGTAGGGTAGGGTCGAGTTGAGTCAAGTCGAGTCGAGTCGATGCGTCCCTTGATGGCTCACGAGTACTGACTGACGAAGAGTAATAATAAGAATAGATCACTGCTCAGCTGTAAGCACATTAGCAGAGGGAGGAATGGAGGAATGTAAGGAAAGTCCCTGGCGCCAGGAAATACAGACAATCAATTAAATCCCCTGTCAGTTGGACCCCACCTTCCCCGTCAGGGCTTGTCCGATCTTATCTATTGGCCCATTCCGCAGGCGCGAAGGGATCATCGACAGGGGTCCCGAGAACGACATCAGACGGGACGGGGTATCAGGGTATACGGAGTACGCCAAGTAAGCTCTTGAACAACTAATAAAAGTGCCCACACGGCATGGGCATGACATGGGCACAACACAAACAAACATCACACACGCACAACACCCATCACATCGCAGCACAGCACTACCCAACCCAGCACAATCAACCCAACACGACCTTGTCAGTCCAAACCCGGCCCATCTAGTGTATACAGCACACCCTGCATCCAGCTTCTCATGGCCCCCCAAGCCCCCCTCTCGTCAGCTGCAATACAGACTCACCGTCAGCCTCCCTTCAAGGCAGGGAGGGTCACGACGAATGCCGGAGCTGGCCACCTGTTGTGCACGCAAAGAACCTCAGGCCAAGGAGAACCGTCTGTCTCCTCTGCCTCCCAGGTCTGCTACCATCTCACCCGTTCGTGAACTGCCATGTCGACCCGCCCATACAACGCACAGCTTTCTGCGGGGTCAACAACAGATCGACGCCAGCAAGACAGTGCTACGCAAGTGTACCAGCCAGCCAGCCTGCCTGCCTGCCCAGCGCTGTGGAGAAATATACCACCCGTGCTGCCGGGTACATCCAGCCACCTCACCCTACATGCCCAGCAGCACATACGGTCAAACGGGAAAGTTACCTCGATCCAAGACACGCCAGCGATGATGTAAGAAGCAGACCAAATCTCGAGACTGCCTCCTGGCGCTTGACTCGTGATGCAGCCGGACACCGACACCCCAACACCAAGAACGGTCAACCACTCCGAGACCGCTGACTACTGTTGGCGCCAGCTGGCCTCTCTACAGACCCGCCCCGTATTATACCAGACCCTTGTGAGGCTACTCGTTACACAAACACACACACGCTCACTCATATGCAATCGAGCACTCACTCAGGCACCAGAGACAGCGGTGATGCATCACAACGTTTGGTGCTCGATGAGGCTGGCTGCATGCATACTACGTACGTCCGTACAATACCTACATGGCCGCATGCGCCTTGATATTGGTATAAGAAGTCAGGCGGACCCGCCACTGCAACCTGCTGCCCTGTCCTGTGCGTCCCAGTCCAGTCTCATCCCGCGAACAACCCTTCTTCCGTTCCCCTGCCCGTCCTGACCTACCTACTTAAACTGTGAGCCACTTGCCAGCCAGCCAGACAAGCGCACACCGCGCCCAGATCCCACCAGTGGTTGGCTCGGCTCGCTCCAGCATTCTGTCCTCCTTCTCCGCAGGCAGCCTTTGAACACTCCGCACTCTTTGTTACTGGCCCGGGCTTGGCAATATGGCCCAATATGTACATCCGGCCAGGCCCGGGGATACCGCTTCATGAGCTATGTCCCTCCTGGGCAAAGGCATATCGGAAGATTTCGCGTGGCAGAGACACCGCCTGATTACAGCCATGTCGGACAAATAACAAAGAAGGAAAGAAAAAAGGATTCGGGATCAAGAAGGAAAATTTGCACCCATGGACCGTCAGACCGACACTCAATAGAGCACACTCCCGGTGGTCCTTCCAACCTTCACAGGCTGGCAAGCAAGCAGGCGGTCAGGCAGGCATGAGAGACAAGGCAGGCAAACTCGCCCTTCACAAAACCAGCCTGCCTGGATTGTTATCTCTCTCGAGGTCGTACTCGCATAGGCAAATCTTTGCAGCCTGCGTCACAGGAGCGCGGATCCTCCGTCGTCTCATTCTCCGATACATGGCATATAGCTCGAGCATGGCACGCCTGGCCTTGAGTCCCTCAGCTCGGCATGGTTTTAATTTATCCCATCTCCTTCGCTCGCGGAAGTACAGCCCATGCTAGATCAGACCCCAAGAAACCCCGACCCAGCAGCCGCAACACCAGCACCCGCAGGGCAACATGACATGTTGGGCAGCCCAACGCCACGCCGGCCGCATTTGTCCGTCTGCACAAGTCCTCTGTCAGTCCCCGCCCGACCCAGTGCCGCCCCAACCTCCGGACTGGTCATTTTCGTGGGTGTCATTTTGCGTCTGAGGGGTTTCAAGCGCCTGCACGCTCCAAATGGCGCGACCTCGTCCCTTCGAGGCTTGACCCCTCTCCCGCGACGGAGCTTAGAACCATCACCGGAACGAGATGCGCCCATGTACACCATATGTCGCTGTCGCCAGCAACTTAGTATGGGGCCGACAATTTTGTTTGCTGCCGATTCCAGCTGCGCTCGCGGTACCCCACACAGAGTTTTGCCGGTGTGAGCCGGCGGTCGTGGATCCTGCAACTCAAGCCGTTGTTTGCCTCCGGAGGGATGGGGAGACCCAAGCCCAACCAAGAATATTGGTTGCTACGGTAAGTCGGGCAGGTAGGGCTTTTGTTTGGGGCCTGCCTGCATCGGTAGGAAACCTCTAGCTCGCCCCGTCCGGCAGCTCGGAGCTGTTGTGCTGCCCCGGCTATTCTTTGTCTAAGCTATTCTATCGCGGTGGCGATGGCACGCTCCTTTTGTACTCGATTATGGGATGCTCCTAGGATCCGTGAGCCCCGGATTAGCGCTGGAAAGACTGAAAGCCTCTGCAGGCGAAAGCGCCGTGGTACCGCAGCCATCACAGCTCTAGCTGAATCCGGCCGAGACCAGTTAAAGAGGCCGGCTGACCACGAAGCCACAGCTACGCTCAAGTGTCCTCAAACGAGTCGTCTCTGAGGATCACATCACCGGCGCCATCCCTTCTGGGCTGGCCTGATCTGCGTCTGCCGTTGTCCAAATTACTTGCTGTGCTCGGTGGAAACTAGCGCGGAAGGGAGCCTGCTTGGTCCGTGATCACTCACGGACCTCTACGCCTCCAACCAGGGCAAATGTCAGGCAATAGACTGCTGAATCGTTGGTTTCACAAGTCAAACCTTGCTCCATCGGTCGATCTATGATGCACAGCAAAAAGATGAGCGACTGTGGAGAAATATCCAGATAAAGAATAGACACCCAGTGGTTGATGCGGTGGGCAGGTGTGAGGCCGCAAAGCCCGGTTTCTGTTCTGAATCGAGTAGATGGCGCCTCTGAGCCCACCCAGCCCTTCCAACACTGCCATGAGGTGTAAGCTGGGGATTCCATCAAACCGTGCTCCGAGGCAAGCAAGCTCGCTCGCATGGCATCGTGCCCAGGGCGCTTCGGAGCTCGAACTATGGTCGTACCCTGCTGCGCTGCGTTGACGGCCCCTTCCTTGCCAGCAATGCCGTACGCAACGGGCTAGGCGCACCTTCGTGAGACGGTTACGATTGGTAGTCTGAGTTCCTGAAATTCGAGACCTGCGCACAGCCTTCAGGAGTTTCATTCACCCTCTCGATGTAGTCGTGGCCGCACGAATAGCAAGCTATACCACGCGCTGCACATCGGACCTCACTGCACCAGACCATGTGCTGACCCGGCCCGGCTTGGAATGGTACCTGTGCCTTGAGCTCTGCAAGCACTCTGACCGAAGGTGTATTGAGACACCGCACCCGAGACGGGCAAACAGTAAGCTTGAAGCAAGCAGTTGGTGAGTAAGGTGGTATGCAGACGTCCCATTTCGCCGTGGACTTTACTCTCGCGAGATCGGCTCAGCTGCCCCTGCGTGCCGACCTCGACCCGTAAGACAGGGGAGGACATCCCGTTGACGGCGCCGGACAGGGCCGCGGGCGGGCCGCCGTGATCGGTGGGCAACCCCTCCGAGCCATTTCCCGAAGAGGAAGGCACCTTGCCCCGCGCTCACGGAGTCGTGCCCGTCACGATGCCGTGTGCTTCGGATCGGCCATGCTTCTGTTCCTTCTTGCCAATGATCTGAAGCTCGACATAGGCTGAGATGAACCTCTTCCTACCTACCTAATTTTGCTCAACTCATAACCACCGCATCTACACACAACACCCCACGACCCCTCGCATCGGCCATGGACGTCCAAAAGATTAGAGCCAACTTTCCGGCGCTGAGCCAGGACCAGGTCTTTTTTGACAATGCCGGGGGCAGCCAGGTCCTCGGATCTGTGGTTGATTCGTAGGTCACTTATACTTGCGCACACCATAGTCTAGACTCCCGCACTGGCGCCGTACTGACAGGATGTCCTCTTCAACGTAGCATACGCGACTACCTGATCAACTCCAACGTGCAGCTCGGCGCCACGTATGAGGTTGGCAAGAAGGCTACTTCGAGATACGAAGAAGGCTACCAGGCAGCGGCGAAGTATATCAATGCCTCGCGCGAAGAAATAGGCACGTCTCATCGCATAATCATCACCAAACCCCCACTCACCCACGAACCGCCTCAAACAGACGAGACGCTACCCTTGCTGACGTAGGTAACCACGTAGTCCTGGGCCCATCAACGACCCAGCTCTTCCGGAACTTCGCCTCCACCCTGAGCTTCGAGCCCGGTGATGAGATCATCGTCTCGGCCGTCGACCACGAGGCCAACATCGCCCCGTGGGTCGACCTCGCCGAGCGCCAGGGCCTGGCCCTCAAGTGGTGGAAACCGGCCTCGGCCTCGCCCTCCCCCAAGCTCCTGGCCTCGGACCTGGCCCCGCTGCTCTCGCCGCGCACGCGGCTCGTGACCTGCACGCACGCGAGCAACATCCTGGGCACCATCCACGACGTCCGGGCCATCAGCGCCGCCGCGCACGCGGCCAGCCCGTCGGCGCTGGTGTGCGTCGACGCCGTGGCGTACGCGCCGCACCGGCAGGTCGACGTGCGCGCCCTCGGCGTCGACGTCTACGCCTTCAGCTGGTACAAGGTGTACGGCCCGCACGTGGCGGTGCTGTATGCGTCCGCCGGATCGGCGCAGCGCCGGATGCGCAGCCTCGGCCACTTCTTCAA
This sequence comes from Diaporthe caulivora, assembly GCA_023703485.1. NCBI lineage: Eukaryota > Fungi > Ascomycota > Sordariomycetes > Diaporthales > Diaporthaceae > Diaporthe > Diaporthe caulivora. The sequence goes on from JAMPTR010000002.1 coordinate 4,985,098, forward strand.
CCCGCACGCCACGCTCGAGAACAAGCTCGGGCTCGCGGGCGCCAGCTACGAGCTCGTCAGCGCCATCGGGGCCGTCGCAGCGTACGTCGGGGACCTGGGCTGGGAGGCCATCGTGGCGCAGGAGGCGGAGCTGCAGGGAACGCTGCTCGGGTACCTCAACGGGAGGGGCGACGTCACGGTGCGTGGCGAGACCAGCGCCGACGGGGCGCTCAGGGTCCCGACAGTGAGCTTCACGGTGGAGGGCTGGGACTCGAGGGAGCTTGTGGAGGCGGTGGAGAAGGCGACGAGGTTTGGGTTCAGATGGGGTGCTTTCTACTCAAATAGACTCGTGAATGAGATCCTGGGGCTTGGAAAGAACGGCGTGGTGAGAGTGAGCATGGTGCACTACAATACTGGTACGTTGACCCTACACACAATCTCTGTATTTCCCCTTCCTAGCCGCACAGAACTGACCAGATGATGATGCAGTTGATGAGGTGAAGGCGTACATAGCTGCTCTAGATAAAGCGTTGTCCTCGAAGAAGTAGAAACGCGTAGAATAATGGTATGTGAGAATGGAGGAATAAGAATGGGAGCTAGACCACTGCCAGCTGCTTGATAGTACGCATAAATCCGAAAAACACCATGCATTTCGTGGAACATACCAGAGTCGGGGGTTGGGATGGTTGCAATTCCAAGGCCCAGAAAGGCCGAGACTCTAGGCTGTCTCTAACGCATCACGTGCTCGGCAAACTTTTCTTGTCTCGGCTGTGGCCGCAGCAATTGGGATCTCATCTAGACCTGGACCATCTGCTTCTCATACCTATATCACGATCACAACTCGACACCAGCGTGGAACAAGCCAGCCATGCTCCCCACGCCGGACACCTCACATGTGTCCTACTCAAGAGTGTATGAGCCGGCGGAGGACTCATTCCTCCTCCTCGACACACTCTCCTCACCCTCAGAAACCGCCTTCCTGCAAAAGCGCTTCGGTCCCGCCAGCGGCGGCGGCGACGACAAAATCCCCAACACACCATCAACACCACCATCCCCTTCACCAGCGGCACCCCTAGTCGTCGAGGTCGGCACCGGCTCGGGCGTGGTAGTGAGCTTCGTACACGCGCACGCGCAGCCCATCTTCGGCACCCGCGGCGTGCTCACCCTGGGCGTGGACGTCAACGCCTTCGCGTGCGGCGCGACGGCGGCCACGGCCGTGCGGGCCGCCGCCGACAACCCGGGCACGCACGGCCTGTTCCTCGGCGCGGCGCGGGGGGACCTCCTCGCGCCGCTGCGGGCGGGCGCCGCCGACGTGCTCGTCTTCAACCCGCCGTACGTGCCGACGGACGAGCTGCCGGCCCAGGACTACGGCGCGCGGCTGCTGGCGGCGGGGGGCGAGGACGAGGGCGAGGAGGGCGGCGGCAAGGCGATGAGCTCGAGCGCCAGGTTCGAGCGCGACTCGTACCTGCTGTCGCTGTCGTACGCGGGCGGCCGGGACGGCATGGAGATCACGGACCGGCTGATCGAGGCGCTGCCAGGGGCGCTGAGCGCAAGGGGCTGCGCGTACCTGCTGCTCTGCGCGGGCAACAAGCCCGACGAGGTCAAGACGAGGATCCAGGGGTTCGGGCCCGAGTGGCGGGTGCTGACCGTGGGGGACAGCGGCAAGCAGGCCGGGTGGGAGAAGCTTCAGATCATTAGAATTTGGAGGGACCACGGCGAGCCACAATACTAGCTAGCACCCGAGGGGAGGGTAAAGGACGCACAATTAGACGCTTTTTGTTTTTATGACTGCAGGCAGATACATCCATCCCTCTTGTCTTTTACCGACGTGATGCCGTATGAATGCCCTTGACGAGTTCGATTTGTTCTCTCTCTGTCTCTCTGGCCTCCCAACGTCGTGGCAATGAAACGCCGCTCTCCTTTGCAGAGACCCTTATCCAGCGAGCCAAGCAAACCATAGAGTCTTTCCAAGCCTGAATACCGGCCCTGCTGCGAGAAGCGTCGGGAAGCTGTAGCTGTAGCAGTCGACCCGAAATCCCAACTCCTCCGTATTGAGCTTGACGCAGCTCGAGCGCACTCCTTTGCAGCACACGCGCGCCAGGGCCGCAGCGCCAACATGTACTTTTCCCTCGCCCTGCCAGAATTCGTCCATGGCCACACGAATGCCTCCATCCACGCAACCTGGGGATTCCCGCTTACCGCCCCCGTCCGAAGCCACGGCCGCGTCCGCCACCCCTCCCGCGGCCACCGCCCCTGCCTCCGCGGCCGCCGCGCATTCCGCCGCCCCCGGCCCCGCGGTCTGCCTCCTTACGGGCCTTGTTCTTCGGTTTTGGCGCGTCGTCGATGAGCAGCGTGTCGAGGGGCAGGGAGTCCGGCAGGATGTAGTACCGCACCGTGGAGCCCCTGATGTTCATGGCGTCGAGCTGGACCGGCTCCTGGCCCTTGGGCGTCATCTTGACGTTGCGCAGGGCCGTGTTCATTTGTGGCGAGACGGATGTGATTGTGCCGTGGACGATGGTTCCTGCGCGTTGCAAAGTCAGTGAGTGTCGAGGTCGTCGGAGACGGGGGCCGCCTTGGATTCATGCACCAAGTGAGTGTGGGGGTCTGCGAGCTGGGAGGAGATATACCATTCTTGAGCTCAATTGTCACCGTCTCGTTGGCGCATTTCATCAAAAATCTAGCATGGGGTCCATGATTAGCCTCGAAGTCTGGCGCCGTCGGTTCGCGATGCTTGAGACAGCTGGTTCAGCACAAACGGTGCAGAGGACTGGGGGGGTGGGGGGTAGAGGCAAGCAGAAGGAAGGGTTGAGGTGGGCTTACCTGACGAGCTTCATGTTTGCGACGGGGTGGGAATGACGGTCACTTCGAGAATTAGGTGGTTGGTTGGGTTGCGGATGTAGAAGCGGTCGCGAACGAGGCTGGCTGGCTTGGACAATTCGAAGCTGGAGACGCGACCTCTGGCAGAGCTGCTCCAAATTCGACAAGGCTGCCGGCCGGGCACAGACCATGTATTAGTCATCTGATGGGAGGGACACTTGACAGATACCTGACACGCAGCGGTACTAACACCTGAATAGAGGTACTTCAATTGTATTGAATCCAACTACCGGCTTTATATTCTCAAGGCGGTATTCGTGCAGTGTTCAAGACAGATGGAAACTCAGATTATGTACAAATGGGCACAGAGAAGATAGATACTGGCGTGTGGGAAGGCCATGCAGGCTTCCTAGTTGCCTCCGTCCAACACCCATCGCTGTACAGTAACAACGGCCCCATCTCGAAGCCGTCGCAATTTCGTTCCCCGAAGTTCGAGCCAACCCATAGCCCTCATACCCTCGGCTACTCTCTCGCGCAGGTGCCTGCCTCACTTGGTCTTGTCGCTCTCGTATTCCGAGACCTTCTCCCACTCGTCTTCCGTGCTTGCGCTCGACTTGCTGCCCTGCGATTGCTGCGACTGCTGCGACGCGCGCGGCTTGACCTCCCCAGCGCCGGGCTCCTGCACGTCGACGTCCCTGCTCACGGCGGATGGGCCAGGCTGGGCCTTGGCCTTGCTCCTCGTCAGCACCGTCTCCACCTCCGTCTCGCTCTCGGAGGACGTCTCCGCTGCCCTGCGCGCCGCCTTGGCCTTCTCGGCCACCTCGCGGTCGTGGTTCTCCTGGAGCTCCCGCGCGAACCAGTTGATGGCGTACCACAGTCCGCCGCTCAGGAAGGACAGGATGATGAAGTGGATGCTGTATGTCGCGAGGAGCAGCGCGAAGAGGACGACCTGCAGGCAGGCGAAGGTGACGTTGGTCGCGATCAGGAGGGACGGGGTCGGACCAGGGATGAAGATGGACTCCCAGAGGTCCTGGAAGAATTGCGACATGTTGGTGGTGGTCCTAGATCGTTTATTTAGATCGGAGTTATCGTGGTATACGACGATGGTTGGTCTTGGGGGTGCTGCTGTTGGTTGTGGCGAAGCTGTTGGCGTTGGTCGGTATCGCTGTTGGCTGGACCAGTCGTGGGTATCCTGCTGCTTGGTCTATTGTATGCAGTGGTTCCGATCGGCTGGAGAGGAGGTCCAACGTCAGTTCAGTGTTCTGGCTGGGCGTCTGTGGACAGGTCCTTGTCCCCAACGGAGAGTGAACCAAACAAGACACGGCTTTTGGCTGCCTGAACAAAGCCCAGGGTTCCCAGAAGTTGCTTACCCGGCTCGGTGGTATCTCCCGTGCTTGACTTGACTGGGAATCAGCAGCACAGCACGACACACAAGACAGACAGCTTAGCAGTGACGGGGCGGCTGGAAATGGAAGTTGAAAGGGGAGCAGAGGAGGTCAGAAGTCGCGATGACCGAGGTATCCAGAGCCCCGTGCCGCCAGTCACTCGTTGTGCAAGTTGGGAACGGGTTATTGGGTTGGCCTTGCCGCTTGGAGGGGTCCATGCCCAAATAAATCAAATGGCGGGGAAGCGTTGACAACACAGCTCCCCTGCTGACTTGAGCGGCCTATTATTCTTTACGTACACCATCGCTTCCGGCCTGAACTCGATCCATTCAATTCCTGATCTGGTTAAAACACCATACTCTTGTGATGTTTATTGTTATTCCGATCCTGATCTAAACTTATATAACGTCTTGGTGTTTCTATATAATTAATAATTTTATTGTAAAATGCAAAATTCAACAGAACATATTGTATAACTCAAGCGATACCTGGTGACCCAAGTCAGTCGCCCGAGCCAAGCGTCTTTCTCCGGCCAGCATTTAGAATCGATACGTCACGGGTGCTGCTACGACTCCTTGCGGACTAACTAGATGTTGAAAAGGCCGCTCACTTACCTACTCAGGTCTGGCACATTCTAGACTTCCATTGTTTCGAAGGCCTTGTATGTAGACCTACAGATGACGTCTGCCGGAACTCGACAACATCACCCTCGTCAACACGACGTATTGGCTGTGTTGTCGTCTTCTGCTCGGTTCAAGTAACGTCTGCTTTCCTAACATGGTGCATTGCACTGAGAATAACCACTCTCAGGCGCCCAAGACAGTAATTATTCGAGCGATCATGTCTGAAAATACATCATCTATGTCTGTAGGTATGGGATATACAATAGGTCCAGGTCACCAACACCACAGGGCCACCATCCCCTGAAAGCCCAGCTACTATACTCTTAGCCTCGTTTGTGGCCCATCTAAACCAAGTTCCATCACAATCTCAAGCTATGCCCAGGTGGTATATAATGTAGTCATCCAGACTCCCAGCGCTGCCCTGTCCTTATTCCCGGGCAGGACCACTTGAACCAAGAAGCACAGCCAAACGCCCATCGCAATGCTTGAAGAAACGCCACCAATGCTGTCATTACAACTCCGCGGGACGCGGAGCTCGCTGTTGTGTCAACCGCGCCCTCCATCTAAGAGAACTTCTCCTTGAGCTCCTCATCGTCCACCGTGCTGACGAATGCGTGCCTGAGGAAATGAAGCCAGGTCTTGTTGGGCTTCTTGCCCTTCTTCTTTCCTTTCTTTCCTTTCTTCTTCTTGTTCTTCTTCTCCGTCTCAAAGTCGTCGTCTATTTCGCCGTCTTCTGTGGCCTCTTCTGTGGCCTCTTCGTCGTCTGGTCCGGACACATCGAACCCCTCTAGCTCAAGGTCCTCTAGCTCCTCGACCGGGATATCTTCCAGGTCATCGAAAATATCGCCGCCAGGTAGCAGGAGCTCGGCAGTCTTGGCCTTAGCGGTCTTGCCCATCCGGTATGCTAGCTCGACAAAGCTCCTGACGGTCAGGTCGGTCAGGTTGTAGAGCTTATCATCATACGTCGTGTACTCTATGTCGAACTGGAACTCCCGAGGCTTGGGTTTCTTATTCTTAGGCATCTTGTTCCCGTGCTTGCCCTTGCGCCACTTTTCGGCATCAATGTCTCCCGACTGCGGGGCAATGTCGTTATTGATGTATGTCAGATTCGCATAGTATTGCTTGTAACCTGTGAGGGTCAGTGGTTGGGGCGAGTAGGCCGGACCCGGAGGCGAAGACTTGGAAGGGGGCTCGGGAACGTTCAAATTGGGGTCCTTGGGCTTCTTGCCCTTCTTGCCCTTCTTCTTCTTCTTCTTCTTCTTATCGCCCTTCGGCTTCTTTCCCTTGTGCTTCTTCTTCTCCGCCTCAACATCATCATCTAGGGCGCGAAGTTCCAGCTCCAGTTCTACGCCAGAGGTCTCTCTAGCGTTATCCTTTGGCCACACAGTCGGGAGCTTCTTAGTGTAATCTGCCCACGTCACTGCGTCCTCAAGCCCGGTGATGTTGTATTCGAAGACCCGAAGTGTTGGGAAGTAATTCGGCACGATGCTCGGACTGACGAGGGCCAAATGGTACCGCTCAGCCCATTCGGTGCTGAGCTTGTCCTTGTCTTTGTCCTTGCCCTTCTTGCCCTTCTTGGCATTCTTCTTCTTCTTGTTCTTTTCAGATTCAAATTCGAGACTTTTGGGCTTTCCGGGCTTTGACAACTTGGCCCACGCCTCACGGAGCTCCTCGAGATAGTCGGTAGCCGACTGCAACGACAGCTCGTCGTCCAGGTTCTCACGTACGGCAATTTCCTCATCCGCATCCGCATAATCGTCCACATCCTCGTGCTCGTCCCCAGGATCAAACTCAGACTGAGACTCAAGTTCGGCGGGGCGAATATTGATCTCGTCCGTGTCCATGAGAACGAAGTGGTCGATGTTCATGTGACCGTATAAGCCACTGATAACAACATCACGGTACTGTTTCAGCCATAGAGTGTACTTTTGCCAGCAAGTCTCGTCCCAGAGCATCTTGCTGTCGGTCCGAGCTGGCGGAACGTGGCCCATCAGGATGGCCTTCATGCCCCGGTCTCGCATGAACTGCAGCTGGACTCTGAGCCATTCCATATGTTTGAAGCCTGGCTCCGAGGGCTTGAGGCAATCATCGACGCCGGCATTCCTGTCGAAGAAGTACAGGGTGTTGAGGCTGAAGACGGCGAGCTGATTCGGGATAACCTCGACATAGAACCAGCCGCCAAACTCGAAGCTGTGGCGCTGCTCCTCGGGGATGAAGTGATGCCAGATGTCCGTGTAATACCTCAGCCACTTGTTGGGCCCGGGCATGAGGACGTTGTGAGGCAGGATGTCATTGTTGCCAAAGGTCGGGATGACTGGCACGCTGGGACCGTTGTCGCCGGAAAAGGTCTCGGCGAACTTATTGGCCAGCAAGCGGTTCGTGCCCAAGACCTGTGCAGGCGATCTCGGAATGTCCTCGTCCGAGTCGTGGCGGGCACTGTCGCCTGTCCAGATGACGAAATCGATCTCGTCGCGGAGTTTCGAGGATATTATCCAGTCGAAGGTGGCATTAACGAGCGAAATGGGTGTGTCACAGTCCGACGTCTCGGCGCCATATGTGCCTGCTGGGCCCTTGCCGCTGTGGCAGGCGTGACCTTGTGCGGTGGAGGTGTGCACTTTGTAGAACTCATCAGGATGGAAATCTGCAAGGCGATCAGTGAGTGCCCAGGCCGTGGTGGGGTAGCATATGGGCAGGGTGCAGCTTGTGGATGTGGATGATGAGCTAGCAGCCAGCGTCCAACAGGTCGGAACTCACCTGTGATGTGCAGGAACCGGCCATGCAGCTTTCTGGAGGGTGCGGCCTTCTTCTGATCTGTTATTGGCCGCGGCGGTGGTGGTGGCAGCATACCATCCAAGGGATGCTGCTGCTCGACTGCCCCTTGCAGCAGCTGGGGCACCAGAGGTTGTACCTGAGCCGGCGCAGCGATGACGCCAGCGCACAGGTGCGCCAGGGCTGCAGCGAGTAGGATTGCGCCGGTTGCCATTCTGGAGCGCGACCAGGCTCGAGGGCCAGAGGCAGAGTGGATGTGGAAGGACGTGGTTTTCGAAAAGACGGGAGGTGCAGAGGTAAATATTTGGTTTCTAGGTCTTGGTCGGGCGAAACATTGCAGAATTATGAGAGTGATGATGTTACGGTGAGAGGGGAGGTAAAATTAGTCGAGATGACCCAGGCCGAGGGAGGGATAGAAAGACAGATGGAGGGATGGTCGGACAGTCGGTCAAGGGGCCCGGGACCCGGAGGACGTTGAGGTCTGGCCAAGAAGGACAGGAGTAGGGATGGACGTCTTTGGAATGAGCCGAGTTTTGTGTCCGGGTGAGGGAGGCGCGGACGATGAAATCGAAAATCGAAAATCGAAAATCGAAAATCGAAAATCGAAAGTCGAAAGTCGAAAGTCGAGACTCGGGCCAGCACCAGCTGTCAGGTCTTCAGCTGCTGGGGCCGGGATGTGCTGTCCACGCCCTAGACCAAACTACCAGAAGCAGCGACAACACACCCAACTGCCTGACTCCTATGTACCCTGGTATTTGCAGGAATAAGGCTGCAAAGAAGTTGCGAGATGGAGAAACCGACGGCAGTGACGGCAGATCCGACCGGGGAGGTGATACGTCACCGGCCTGTGGGCAAGGGTTACGCGGGTCCCGCCGGGTTTTTTGGGTTCTGGCTTTTAGACTCTGAGGCTCGGTGGAGGGATCTGGTTGGTGCCGTTTCCAGTAGAGAAAATCGAGGAACGAGCGCGATAGAGAGTGAGAGAGAAAGAGGTAGACACACTGAGAAGCACACAAATATAGACAGGAAGGCCACATACCAGACCATACACCAGACCACAGACCGCGTGCCTCCTTGTTGATGAAACTCATAGCATGGTTCACCTGCAAGTCTCACCCATCAGCTTCAGCTGCCACACATTCTGATGTGCTTCGTGACCAGCGTCCAGTCCCGAGCCTCGCAGCCGCCTCGTGCGCACCAGAACACATACTATAAGCCGTAGAACGGCCTAATACCAATGGGAATTGTGTACATGCGCCATGTATGCATCTGCGTCAATATACCTAGGTCACTAGTGGTCTCGTGCCGCACCGCGCTTCCTGCAAGGCTGAACCACGCCTTACCATTTCTTCCTAGCCCTGGGGTTCCCCGGATTCTCTTCTCGGCCAATACCCTTTCTCCATGCCCACACGTGTAACCGCCTTCAACCCTCAAACACCCAGAAGATGCCGCACCCCCCAGGCAATCGCGGAAAACGGCCAAGCTCCGTACGATTCGTACGTGAGAACCTTTGCGGCACGCGACCACAACAATGCGCCCGCCGCCTCTGACTGTTATTCCTGATGTCCAAGTGGCTCGGCCGTCGCGTGCTTCATCCACCACCAAACCTTGACCTTGATGGTGGTAGCGGCCATTCTCGCATCGACGCGGGAGCGACAGGCTGATGCTGATGCTGGGCCCCCCACTCTGACAGCCTGGGTCTTGTCGGTCCCATCAGCCAAAGACTGCCGCACCTCTGATCACATAGTCTCTTCATTCAGCGGTCATGTCAGCCGCGGCAAGGCCCAAGTGCGCTTTCAACCTGAGGGCTCGTGATGTCCGTTGGAGTGGTACTTGTGCCCTCGTATGCCGTCCTGGTCGCGTGCTCTGGTTCAGTAATACGGCCTACAGAGTTTAGCCTCTGTCAAGCAAGCAAATCCCGCATGACAACGTTACTTGCTGCGCTGAGAGCGGCATTCATGGCCAAAGGAGAAGTATGCACCCGGGAAGTAATGGGAGTGATGCAACCAAGATGAACACGGCTCCCGCGCATCTTGTGGCCTCATCACGCGACACTCCGGTACATTTGATCCCTCTCCACTTGTAGACCCGTACTTGGGGAAATCAATTGCAGGCAGAAAGGCCCTGTGCCTCATCTACGATCCGGTCCCTCTCTGAGAATCCGGGCTTGGTCTCCGGGAAATCAGCCGAGCCCGGCCGAAGGGTTGTCCCGTTAAGGTCCGTGCACGCTGTTCCTCAGGCAGGGGCTAGAAAATCCCTTCGTGCTGTCCCTGGGCCGCGGTCTTTTCGTCTTCTCTTCACATTCAAACGCAACTTCACAAAACGCCCTGGTCCATCCATGGCTTGGTGTTCTTGCCTCCTCCTTGAGGGGGATTGTTGCAAGATTGACATAGCCGTACGTTTGAGGGTGGTCGTAGCACTTTTGCGCTGTGACGGCCTCCCATGGTTTTAACCGGCGACAGCACATCATGTCAGCCCTCGAGAGGCTACCGGTCTGAAGGGCATACCATCTAACGAGCCAGATCTGAAGCCTGGCAACTTTTCAATGATCATGGCCCTGGTGTCTGAGCAGCTTCGGAAGAAGCATGGAAAGCTGAGAGCTGTGACAACCTTTCCAGCCAGTATGCTCATCTGTGATGGTCAGGCGCGCCGCAAAATTCCGCAGTACTGATAGTGGGAGGCGGGGTGTATCGATGATTACAGCCAGTGCTCCATTCGGCTCTTGCTGGTCATGGAAGCTGACTAGTCGTAAGAAGGTTTTTCGCGATCAATGACATTCACTGTAGCCAACTGTATGTGCGGTCTTCCAGAAACCGTTCCAGGCGACAGAAAAGTAATAAAAGCTGTGGTTCTGATGGGTTCCCCGGGTGACCTACCAAGGTACCTTGCAGTCACAGTGACTGTAGATAGTAGAAGAGGTTGTTGCCCCAAGCTCCCTTGCAAGCGGTGCAGGGATCAGTGGCTTTGCATTGGCAGCTTTGGCGACAGGGCGGCCAGAAATCCTGCCAGCCTCACCCAGAAACCGCGTGGGCGCGCATCTAAACAGCTTCCAACCCCAACACTGGCTCTCCACCACCCCGTCACGAAGCCAGTCCCTCGTAGGATCTTGCTCTTACTTGGACACTTTGAACGCAGGAGGCAGCTTTCAAGATGGAACCCGAGCCGCCAATCCACTACAAGGAGACTCGCGTCAGTCTGGAGCCTGCCTCCAACGCGTCCATCGTCCACATCAGACTTCCTGCGCCAACCAGGTCAAGAGATCGCCGCTCGCTTGGGCTCGACAAGTACGGAGAGGAGGAGAGGGCATATCGCTCAAAGAACCTGGCATCCGCCGCCTCCATATACCACAGGAAGCACCACGACTCGCCCCGGAGCTTCCTCTGGCGCGTCTTGGAGGACGACACCGTCCTCAGCGTCCGCGCCGCCGACGTCTCCAAGCAGCAGACCGCCCCCGACGCAAACCTCATCCTGCACCTGCGCTTCCCCAACCCCATTCGAGCTTCATGTATCGCCCTCGCCGACGCTCCCGAGCACGACGCCCTCAACATCTTCGCCCTCGACCAGAGCAATCATCTCTACTCCATAGCCCTGCGGCCCGACCACTTTCGAAAGCGCTCCGCCACCGAAAACGGCATTGGAGATGCCTGCAAGACACACCTGGCTGGCACCTTCAGCTTCAAGCACCCCCATCGCCTGGCCGCTGTCAGTGCGCACCAGGTCGTCGTCACCTTCCATGATGGCGGCCTGATCAGGTTCGACAGGAACCGCACTCATGGTGGCCATGGCCAACCGTGGAAGGAGACCAACTTTAGTGCCCAGGGCTGGGCAACGAGCTTCCGCAACCTGCTCCCCATTTCATTCCAAGGCGGCCAAACCATCAAGCACGGCAAGGCCAACATGGAACTGAGTGCCGCCACCTCCGTGGTCACCGACAGCTTGGGTGTGGATTACGCCCAATTCCTCTTCTCGGTTTGTCTCGATCACCGTTTGCGCATCTGGAACGTTCGCTCAGGTGCCATCCTGTACACGGCGGACATGCTGGGCGTCGAGCGCAACCCGCAAGACCTTGGGAAATGGATGGTCGACCCCGAATACAGCAATTTGGTCCGGATCGTTGGGCATGCCGAGGGCCGGCGGACCTTGGTGACTTATTCCCCGGTTACCAACGAGTTCAAGTTTTGGAAAGTCGAGACACAAGATGACTCGACCATATTTGTCCACGACATGTTCCCGGACCACCAACTTACGCCTCCAGGTCTCTCGACAGGGGACGTGTGGACTCTGGCGGATTTCGGCGTGGCACAGCCTACTGGCACCGCCTACCACCTCTGGATACTTATCAAGAACAACTTGACCTACCGGGTCCAGAAGATTGAGCTTCGTGCCTCCGATTCTGAAGACGACTGGAGGTCTGGATGGGAGTCGGTCTATATCGACAATGAGCAGCCCACCGCCGAGTCCTCGAATCCCGGCGATCCCACCGACGCCACCGAAAAGTGGCTACAAACCTTGTTCTACCCTGGTCGCTTTTCAAAAGCCACGCTTGAAGCTGCCCTGGCCATGTATGAGCGAGGCCTGGGGTCCAAAGAAGCCACCTCCAGGAACGGAAAGGGCCTCGTCGAGGCGGTATGCTCCGTGCTGGGCTCAACAGCAACCCTTGACAGGCTTGCGAACGGCGACATGGACTTTGACCAGTTCCGATCCCACAGTCAGGTCTCATGGCGTCGATTCTATCGTTTAGTCTTGGAACTGGATAAGCAGCGGGGAGAAGCGCTGTCCCTGGCCCTGGATCATAACTCGGGCTTGGCCTGGGTGCTGTGTGCCGACCTGGTCGCCGCCGTTCACCCTTGCTCAACCCCGGACCAAATCTACCACAGGTCCGCTGGCACCACAGACACAGAGAACGAAAACGTGGCGGCCTTGGTTTCTGCCGGGCTGGATCTTATCGAGAACTTCTCAGACAGCATCATGCAGCAAGCCAATGCAGCCCTGAGGGTGGAGTTGTTTGAGGAATCTGCGGACACCGACATGGAGAGAATACAACGCTTCTTCGACGAGTCACAGTCATGGCGAGGGATCTCCGAAGAGGACGCGGCTCAGGTGGTCGACAGCCTAGGGAGCGACTTTAGGATCGTCACTCAGGAGCTGTACCGACAACTCATCGAGCTGTTCGCGACGACAGAAGAAACCCGCGCGCGAGACGTGCGGCACCCGCTCACCGAGTTCGGCAGGAAGGTCGTCGTCAAGTCGGTCCAGGAGACGGCAGATCTGCAGTGGCAGATTCTGCTAAGCCAACTCCTCCTTCTGGTTCATATGGAGTATGAGTACGACGAAGATCACGAGGAGACTGCTCTCCACTCCAGGCTAGATATCGGACTTGTCTACCGCCAGCTCGTCGAAGCCCTGAAGCATCTTGAGTTTCTCAGGTGGCTGGTCAAGACAGAGATCAGCGTGCCTGCCCTGAAACCAGAACGATCAAATGGATCACCAACAAGTACGAAACGACCAGACGATATGCGGACGATAACTGTCTTCGAGGTGATTATTAGCCACCTGCTTGGCCTCGTGGATGTCGATGGTGAGCCTTTGGCATCGAGCCTGACGGAGGTGGTGACCGACGTCTGCGCACCAGACAGCGGCATTGAGCTCTCACCAGAGCTGATACAATGTTCCCTGTTGAAGGCGGACCGGCCAGATCTGGCACTCGAACTCACGAGATTTGGTGGCCAAGATCCATTCCCAATTTACATCCAGGGCCGCGTCTTCCTGTCACTCAAAGATTACACTGCAGCCGCACTCCACTTCAAGAAAGCCGCAGTTGGAATGAGTAAGTTCCCCAGAGCCGGCACGCCCACAACACCGCCCTCTAACATCCTTTCAGGTGTCTCGATGAAACATATAGAACGGCACACTGGTGGGCTCCTAGATGAGACAGAGAAGAACCTTTTGAACAGTGGTCTTGCGAACTACTACTCCCACATAGTCTCATTATACGACCGACACAAGGCCTTTTCCTATGTCATCGACTTCGCTCGACTCTCTTTGCAGTTTGCACAGGGCCCGGATGCTAAAGCGACGAGGGTAGAAATGCTCAGCCGCCTCTTTACCGCCTCGACGTCCATCTCACGGTTCGAGATGGCCCACGCGACCCTCCTCTCCATTCCGGACCGCGCGCTGAAGCTGTCATGCCTCAAGAAGCTCGTGGAGCGCATGTGCGAGACGGCCCAGACGTCGGAGCTGACGGCGCTGCCCTTCTCTGGCATGCAGGAGGAGGTCGACTCGATACTGGAGCAGAAGTGCAGGGGCACGACGGACGTGGTCCGCGGCACCCCCTACCACCAGATCCTGTACGCGTGGCGCATCGCGCACAACGACTACCGCGGCGCGGCGGCCGTGCTGCACGACCGGCTGCAGAAGCTGCGGCAGGCGGGCGAGGGCGACAGCCTCAACGGCGACGACGTGCTCGACACGGCCGTCACGAGGCAGTTCCTCCTGCTCATCAACGCGCTGAGCTGCGTCGACCCCAAGCAGGCCTGGATCACCGTCGAGGAGCCGCCGCCGGCCAACGGCGGGGCGCAGGGTGCCAACCCTGATCACGACGGGGCTGCCGCCGCTGCCGCCAAGCCGAGGAGGAAGGTGGTCACACTGGCGGACCTTAGGAGGCAGTACCAGGCCGAGCTTGACCGGATCGCGGCTATACAGAACAACCAGTTTGGGTTCACGGCGGATGATGGCGACGATGATGTGATGATCATTGACCAGTGAGCGGACTTTGGAAAAGGAAAAGAAAAAGCGGACGGGGAGATGGGCTATGGCATGGATTTTGTAGGATTATGAGGCGCAAGCACAATCGCATTCTGAGCCCTGGCGATGATACCAATGTGTTGTGGGGAGACAGAGAACGATATACTGAGTCAAATCGACGCATGGGTCACGATGGGGCATGAACGAACTGGTTGATAGTTGCATCAGCCACGTTGCCTGTTTTCGGGTAAAAGGACTTACCGGGCAAAGACGAGAAGACACTTCATAATGACGTGTACGGTCTACGGGAAGGGCCATAGTGAGAGAAATAGACAGATGTCGGTCCTCATGTCATAACTGTGCCCACGGGTACGACGCAGACGGGCTCAGTCAAAAATTAATATAATCGTTTTTGCCCGTTGAAAAAAAGAGGACCTATCATAGAACGAGAACGCCGTGACAATGCTTTGAATGTGAACTAGATAAAAATCATTGAGCCGCCGGCCGCGGACTCACGCGTGTGCCGCTGCTATCTTGGCCGCGTTCTCGGCGGGCGGCGCCGGCAGCGCCGTGCCGTCGGCGTTGCCATTGCCGGCCAGCTCGGGGGCCTGGCGGTAGAGTATTATCTCGGACTGTTTGAAATACCTCCGGGCGTCTGGCGGGGCGGGCAGGTGAGTATTTGGAACACCGCACACTGGTTCAGACTGATGGGGGAGGGGGGCAGGGACTTACCCTCGTCAATGAGTACCAGACTCAGATAATACCTAGTGGAAAACTTCTTGTTCACGTCCCGGAATGTTGGTGTCAGGTCAAAGCCGCCCAGGAAGAGCCGGATGGGGATGGTCTCTCCTCTTGATGGCGAGCCGTCCATGATCTGTTCCATGATACGTCCGGTCAGCATTCCCAGCGCATCAATTGTCCTGCCTCCTTTCCGTCTTTGAGGCGTTCATGATCCCCTGGTCGACACTCACCTCGAAGCGCACCAGCGTCTCGCTCTCGTTGTACTGATTGGGGGCGGCGCCGGTGGTCTCCCTCCGGATGATGCTAAGCTCCATGTGCTTGATCTTGAGGCGGACCAGCAGGAAGTAGATCCTCCCGACGATGACGTCCTTGAGGTGGTATTTGCTCTTTGAGTACTCGAACTCGATGTGCAGGCAGTCCTCGATGCCGACGTCCATCTTGATGCTGCTGTTCATCTCCGGGGGGATGCGGTACGAGTAGACCCAGATGTCCTTCTCGCGGATAACGTCGGCCATACGGCGGCTGACGGTGACTCGGACAAAGTAGCGCAGCTTGACGTTGATGCCGTTGTAGGACTCGTACTGTTTCTCGACGTTCTTGAAGTTGAAGTCGTAGGTCTGGGGGTGCTGCAGCTCGCCGGGGGCGGCGAGCTCCTGGACCAGGGAGAGGAACTCGTAGTGGTTGCCGCGGTCGAAGAACATCTCTGAATCAAGGGGGAAGGGTCGAGGTCAGCAGGTGTTCGGCGGTAGGAGTAGGGAGTCCCTAAGGGGTTACGGCGCACCTATTGTGCCGATGAACTGGACCTTGACGCCGGTGTGCTCGAGGCGCTTGCCGTCTTTTGGCCGGACGGTGACGGCGCCCTTGACGGACTCGCCGTCCATGTACAGCGGGGCCTTCTCGCGGCGGTTCTTGTCCAGCTTCACGTCGACCATTGCGCGCTCGTCGGCGTCCTCCAGGACGACGTCGATGTCGACGGGCGTCGCGAAGAAGTACGACATGTTGCCGGCGCCCCGTGAGCTAGGCAGCTTGACTGATGTGTGGGTTGGTCCGGCGGGGGTGATGTTGTGGGTGGGATGCTCCCGAGCTCGTGACAGCGGGCCGGTCGGCGCTGGTGATGGCTAGGCTGAGGTCGAGGTCCTGGGCAGGTTTGGGATTGGAATTGAGGGTGGGAGGGAGTTGGATGAGGGCGGGCGCGTGTTTGCGACTACGTAGATTACTCTCGCTGCGCAATTGGGCGGACGAGGCGTCACTGCCGGCCAAGCTCCTCGTTGAAGACCACCCGCCAGGGTGCAGGGGTAGGGAGCTGGGATCTCCAGCTGGCTGGCCTGGCCACCTTAGGTGCTCGTCGCTGACGAAGGCGACGCATGGGCCAGCAAAGGACAGGACATGCCCACGCAGGAAGCCTACATATTGTCTACTGTATGACCCCGACCCCAGGGTCAAATTGTTCTCCAACAGCTCCGTCCGAGGGGCGGGTGCAGACGTGCATGGGGCATTTCCAGCTTCCGCCCAAGAGCCAAGCCGCAAGATGCTCCACGTGCAGTGTCATCGAAAATATCATGTTGGGCCAAAGAATGAATTGGAACTGGAGGATAATCATGAGTTGGCTGACTTTCAATCACTCATGTTTGAATTTCATTTGGACAAGCCCGTAGTAGTAGCTCCTGTGATCAAGCTTCATGAGAATTGATGGCGCTGGAATATTGCTTTAGTTGAACGAACTGAGAATGACTCCCCACGGCTAATCTAAATGTCTCAAGCCCGCAGGAGACAAGTTCGTTCGGTGAAGAGGATGGCGGGCTGACGAGGCAAGCTAGTAAGCCGATTATCGCTTATCGCTATCGGGCCCAGCTCCCAGGTTGAACCACTAACAGGCCCGCCAAGTGGGTCCAGCCAGCACGGCGCAAAGTAATTCCACGCTCCGGGCAAAATCGAGCAGGCGCACGAATTTCGCCTGGCCCTGCCCGCCCAGCAGCCATTCTCAAAAGTTGCAGTCGGAGAGAGTGAACCTCGCGGCCCCCTTTGAAGATACCCTCATCGACAACCCATCTCGCCACACACCCCCAGAACCGACCGGCAAGATGAAGTACATTCATTCCGAGGAGACTCTGGAGATCCCAGAGGGAGGTACGGTTAACCTTTCCTGCGATGCCTAAGCAGCCCCATCCCAAGCCCCCAGCGAGCCACGCCGAAGCCAGACCGTCAATCGCCAGGAAAGAGGAGGACAATCGATCCAATCGACAACGACGCTGGGGGAGCAGGACCACAATCACGGATATGCAGGTCCTAATGTGCTGCAAACAATCGTCAAAATGGCGGCCCCATCGACGTCCGTTTCTCGCCAAGCGGTACCGGTACCACCCACGCATGCGACATATCGAGAGCTTTGATTCTGGCGATTGACGGGCGACGGCTGGCACCTGCCAGGCAAACACACAATGTACATGGGTTATTGCTGCATCAAATGCTGACGAGGTTCTGTCCCCAAAAACAGTCAAGGTCCAGATCAAGGCCCGCCAGATCACCGTTGAGGGACCTCGGGGCAAGCTGGTCAAGGACCTGTCCCACATCGCCGTCAGCTTCTCGACGCCCAAGAAGAACGTCATCGCCATCCACATCCACCATGGTGTCCGCAAGACCGTCGCCGCCCTCCGAACCGTCCGCACCCTCATCAACAACCTGATCGTCGGTGTCACGAAAGGCTTCAAGTACAAGATGCGATACGTCTACGCCCATTTCCCCATCAACGTCAACTTGGACAAGAACTCGGACGGTGTCTACGAGGTTGAGATCCGGTATGAGACATTATCACGCGCGCTTTGGCAAAACGTTGGGGAGGGACAGAGAGGCTGATTACAGTGGCGCAACAGAAACTTCATCGGCGAGAAGCTGGTCCGCAGGGTCATCATGCAGTCCGGTGTCGACGTCGAGATCTCCAAGGCCCAGAAGGACGAGCTGGTTCTGTCCGGCAACTCCCTCGAGGCTGTCTCCCAGTCCGCCGCAGACATCCAGCAGATCTGCCGGGTGCGAAACAAGGATATCCGAAAGGTAAGATGAATCTCCAGACCCAAGACCAGCGAGGTTCAAGGGACGTTCTTGAATGTTGACGGTGCGACAGTTCCTTGACGGTATGTACGTCTCGGAGAAGGGCAACGTCGTCGAGGACACGGCGTAAATGGAGACCAGGGTCCTCGGTCTCGATTTCTTTGTGCTTTTCTGGGTTCACGGAGTGGCAAGGGGTTCATCAATTTGGGACATTTGCATGTCAAGTAGCATGACGCTACGGAATCAAAAAGAATCGGAAACTTGACGAATCGATGCCTTCTTCCTGGCCACAACGATGGCCCCCCCCCAACGACTATCCTATTGCATGGCGCGTGACAGATCATCGAGCGGAAGGGGCTGGACCGCGTCGAGAGCTGGCGTGTGGGGTATTCGCTCCCGCTGCCTCTCGTTCTTGAAGCCACGACAAGTAATAGAAATGCATGATACCTGATCAATGAAGTCCATGAGGCACCATGATGGGTTCATTAGGGGGTTTGTGGCTGAGCGTGACTGTTCTGCGAGACTGCCCTTGCTTTGGATAATGGAAGTGTCCCTCAGAGGCAACTGAGAGTTGCTGGACTAATGTCCTCAAAAAACATTGGAAGGTGGTGATGGGCACTATTTCCGCTGAACCATGCGACGACCGAGCTGACCGGCCTAGGCTAAGAAGGCCGTACTTAGACCGCCACATAGGCGGGCTTGCAGACTACGATGTTGCCGACCCGTCGTCTGGGTCTCCACCGCGCGGGGCGTTCGATCCTGGCGGAGACCCGTCCCGGGTCATCCTCTCCCCAAGGGACTGGTTACATCGCCGGACTTGTGGTCTCTTCCGCCTTCTCGTATATGCCCACCCGATACGGGCGGATGCCAGCGAAACGGGCGCAGCAGGCCCGTCTGCAGCCTTTGACAGCACACCAGGCCGCTTTTGAGCCGAGCTCACACAGGTCAAGTACTGCACTCAAGTTGCTTCTGGTAAAATGTACGAGAAATATTGTCCGCTCTGCAGCCCAACATGTGTGCCATGTCACCTGACAGACGCCTTTTTTGCGGAGTGGAAGCTGTTGGTGGTATAGGCCCGTTTTCATATCTGCATCATCATGGATATCTCGTCAAGAAATTGTGACAACCTAAAAGGTCTGTAAGACTACGTATAGATAGACCATGCAGAGGGAGCCTCAACTTCAAGGATGCACGTCATGGGAGTGGTCACGGCAGGTAAATGAGAAGCGCCATGTTGGGCTGCGCCCCTTGTTGGATTTTGATTATACTGGTGTCATCTCGACTGTCAGGAAAAAAACAATTGTATGAGTACCAAAGCGTGTTAATGGGCTCTGTAGCAGAGTGAGGTACAAGGTGTGATGGATGGACTCGTTGTATTTTGGACCATCGATCGGCACCAGCTGGCCACCGGCCGGCAGGTGCTGAGTACTGCTCCAACCTTGTCGATAAGATCAGGCCCACTTTCTAAGGTTTGCCGAGTTGAGGTCGGGCTTCCCCCCTGTCATCCGAGGTCATTGCCCAGCCAGCGGGAAGGGAGAGAGACAAGCTCTCCATGCCCGTTGGTGGGAAAGCAAACACAAGCACAAATGAACTACTGCGGTAGGCTACACCTACTAGGGCTTGCATGAGCGGCCTGACGGAGCGAATCATAGCTTCCAAGGTTGGAATCGAGGCTTCATAGCTTGCATGCTGGCCGTGCAGGGCCCCGCCGGGGCATTGGAGGATTCCAAGGCTGCCCACAGAGGGAAAATGGGATGGCAATTGAGCCTGATGATCGGGCGGGGAGGAGGGGCTATTTGTTACATACTACTTACAAGTGGTGGTGCAGACGAAGGGTGGGTGCCCGAACATGACCGTACGGTACCTTGCAGTGGACTGGACAACTTCAGGGTAGTTGGTATGACGACCATATCCATATCTTGACAGTTGGCCTTGGTGATGAAAATAAAAATGACGAGCTGGTCTATGTGGTCCCCTTGTCGTGTGGACGGGGCTCTGTGACGAAAGAGGCATCTGGTTTTGAAAATAGGTGAGGTTGGGGACTGGAGCCGAGGTGGCTGGTAAACAACCTCGCATCCCACTTTGGCTAACACCCCAGGCTCGACATCCCACACCCTCAACTGGACCGCCCCTGGCATTCTCACTATTTCGCTCACCTCTTGTTGATTACTCGGTATATTATTCAGGATCCCTACGAACGGTGTTTTAAGAGTGAGGCACCGAGCAGAGGCCCTGCATCCTGCCAGCCATCCAAATAAAAATAATCTGCACTCCAAGCTCCTGTCACACCTCGCATGCATCTTCTCACCCTTCTCCTCACCCTCTCCCTTTCTCCCCCATTCTAATTCTAATTCCCTCTCACCTGCACTCACACCGCATTGCATTGCCTCTCCTCACTCCCACTCTGGCCTCATACTCTATCGCGTTTAAGGTTCTTCCTTAGATCGCTGCCTGTGCGAGAGCAAACCTCAGGACGAGCCTACCTTGCGTCAAGCACCCTCTGCTCACGGACGCACACTACACTCGACGTCAACATCAGGTGGCTCACTTCGGCCCAGCCTTGACTCGCCTTACGTCCCTCATTTTGCGACAGGCTCATTCCAGCCCCAGCCTCGTTCTCTCCTCGTGGCATCAAGACACGGCCCGGGTGGAAGCTTCCCCATTTATAGAATTGGCCAGCTCCAACCTCAATTCCTGAGCTCAAACGTCCGCCGTCGCCTCCGCGCAACCTGAGCTGAGGCGGCCGAGGCAAGAAAGGTGTGAGGTGATAGCACCGAGGAGGGGTTGCTCATCTGCAGCTCCTCTTTCCTAGCATCCAGCTCGGCAGCGAACAGCAACAGCGACAGCATCGGTCAACAAACAATATGGTTTCCTCTACTGGCCAGCGGCCCATGCCGATCGCCTCCTTCACATCATTACAAAAGCTACTCCTGTGCCTAAGCGCATCGTTACAACTTGCACATGCCGGCCCATACCCAAAAGATGACCTGCACGATGTCTTGGGCTCCGGATTCCTCATCGACCGCAGCTGCGTGACCTACTGCGGTTCCGACAACCAGTACTGTTGCGCCCAAGGCCAGGTCTGCACCACCAATGCAAATATCGCAGGGTGTACCGACACTGCCCTCGGCGGTGGCTTTGGTATATACACCACGACCTGGACCGAGACCGACACGTACACCAGCACCATCTCGAGTTACTACCCTGTAAACACCGGTGACAATGGCGCCGACTGTGTGCCTCCAGAAGGCTCGGGGCAGATAGCCTGCGGGCCCATCTGCTGCGCGAGCTGGCAGTACTGCGCATCCAACGGCCAGTGCGGTGGAGGACCTGCCCCAGGTGCCGGTGCGACGACCACTGCCGCGGGTGGTGGTGGCGGTGGCATGATTTCGACTACCATCACCTCGAGCGGGACCACAATCACCACCCAGTACAGCGCGCCATACAGGGTGACCAGTGGCACCGGCACCACCACATCCACGGGGACAATGGAGAGCGCGACGGCCACGGGCAGCGGCAACGGGACCGCCGTAACCACCGGCGGGGATGGCCTCAGCGGAGGCGCCATCGCCGGTATCGTCATCGGCACCATCGCTGGAGTCGTTATCCTGCTCGCCATCTGCGCCTGCTGCATCATGCGCGGCCTGTGGCATGGCTTGCTGGCCATCTTCGGGCTCGGCCCCGGCCGCAAGAGGAAGTCCCGCAGCCGCGACCGTGAGACCATCATTGTCGAAGAGGAGTACCGGCGCGGCGGCAGCACTGCAGCTCACTCCAGACGGGACACGCACGGCGGCTGGTTTGCAGCACGGCCACCTCCTAGGTCAGCCGCAGGCAGCCGGCGTGCATCTGGTATCTCGGAGAAGAAGAAAGAATCAAGCAATGCCGGATGGTGGGGAGCTGGCGCGCTGGGTACGATGGGCCTGTTGCTCGGCCTCCGGCGAGACAAGAAGCGCAAGGAGCAGGCGAAGCGGACTTCACGGGCGAGAAGCGACGTGAGCAGCAGCTACTTCTCGAACTCGTACACGGCCAGCAGCCCCAGTGAGTTCTCTTCAGACTACACTTACTCCAGTGTTTATACGCGTCCTCCGCAATCCCAACCTCCGGTCCAGGCCCATCGGGGCCCCCCTACCGTGTACTCGGCATCGGGTGCCGGTAGGGAGAGGGATGACTATTTCAAATCTAACGTGCCACCCGAATATGCAGGCTCCGCGAGCTCTGGTGGTAGGACACGAGATACACGCCGCAGCCGCCGGACGGAGACTACACGCATCTCGCGTGCTCCGTCCCGGCGGTGATGGCAAAAAAATAGTGGCCGCCTTCTAGGGCTGTCCCTGTTTTTCTCTTTTCAATTAAAAAAAATCGTGTATCTCCTGTTTCCTTTGTCAACAACCACCAAAAGCGTCCGTCCTCTCCTCCCGAGAGCGACCCGAATCTCTTACCGGAGAGATATAAGCACAACAAACACATCAAGACTCCCCGTGTACACAATATCAGATCAAATACCCCAAACCCCACGAGAACACCAAAAGCCTCATGGCTGCCAACATCCGCAAATCTTTGCATGGATACGACCCAGCCCGCTGTCAGGTCAGCAGGTTGGAGTCTTTGGTATATATCATTAATCTTCGAGCCCTCCCCCATTGGTTGCACATTTTTTTCCCTGGTTGGACTCTTCTTTGATAATACTGCTTGGCGTTTATGGAAGGGATAAGAGGGATAAACATCTTGGTGGAGGCATTTCAGCCCCCGCTTCGTCTCCTCGAGACAGAGTGTGTGGATGATGAGACATGAGGGCGGGTGGCGGGATGACGAACGATGAGACGAAGGGAAAGAAATCACGAAGGAATCTGGTTATGAGAGTAGATCGGACCGGTCAGGTCGCAAGGCACGGCAGTGACGACGACAAGAGTTTTATGGACGATCTCACCAGATGGGCGACGGATGAATGGGATACGAGAAGAGATGATATTGTATAATCAACGAACTCGGGACGTTATGAGACGAGGAATCTGGATACCCATGCAGTCGATAGATGATGAGGCATGATCTGGAAGGATAATGAGAAGCAAGCTATTGAGCTCAAAAGCAGCTCAAAGAACCAAATTTGGCCGTTCCCGTTCACTTCTGATTTGGACCAAAGCCAAAGCTGAAAAACAGCCTCCGTAGATGGTCAGATTCATCGTTTTTGAGTGGACAAGTACTGTAGGTGGGCTATCCTGACTATTGAGCGGTTTCAGGATGAATAGTTGAGCTCGAGCCTGGTCCAACTTCAGGCCTATACACTAATTAAGCAGGCCAGAAATTGTTAGCACAGGCCTGGGCGGCAGCAGAGGAGCCCAGAAGGAGCTGCAGCTCTAGCTGGCGAGTGCCCGCCAAGCTGGTGCGGTACGGCAGCTGATAGCCCATTTCATTTCGTAATCGTACTCTCCAGCTCCTCGACCTCGACCACCACCACAGCCATCACCTTCGTAGTGACGACAGGCCGATTCCCGCAGCCACCAGCGAGAGCTTCCCAGCTCATTCTCCTAGCCTCTGACCCTCCCCTGCCTTCTCTTGCACCCCTTCAACCACCGACAAGTTCCAACCAAACCAGAGGCAACATGTCGCTGGACCCGCCAACGTACCTCGCCTCGCTGCAGAACAACATCCGCCAGCGGCCGATCCCCTGGGAGGGCGAGGTGCGGGCTGGCACCCTTACCGAGGACCAATTGGCCAAGATCAAGACTGTCGAGCGGGCGAAGAAGGAGGCACGCGCACAGACTGTCGAGGGTGATCTCGATGGCTACCGGATACTTTTTGTCGGCGAGGAGGGCAAGCCCAGCGTCCTGGAGCTGGCGCGGAAGAGGACAGAGGTCGTGCAGTACATCTTGGTCCTGCTGAGCGACCTGCTCGACAGTACGTCGGACATGCATGCGTCCACATGCGGCGGCCCTCGCAACGGGCCGGATATCTTGCAGCTGCTGACTGGTTGCTCACAGGCGTCCCCTCCCTGTCGAAAGCGCTTTTCAAGAACGGCGACCCGTACAAGCACTTCCTCCCGCTGCTCGCACACTCCTCCAGCTCCGAAGACCCCATACCCCTTCTCACCTCTACCGTCCTGACCAGCCTGATGGCCAGCTCCCGCGACGAGTCCGCGGCGACTGTCAAGAAGGCCCTCCCACACCTCTTTAGCTACCTGTCCTCCCTGACTAAGAACTCAGACGCCGGGCTGCAGGATATCGGCGTGCTCGAATACTCCTCCCTGCTCTACGGAAGTGCTTCCCGGCAGCAGTTCTGGGCTCAGCGTAGCGAGACCGTTGCCCCGGCCATAGAGATACTACAGAAGGCCTGCGGCGTTTCGAACGGTGATGTGTCTGCGAGCCTGTGGAGCAGCACGACCGGCCTCTCCAGGAACGCAGAGGCTGACAGCTCGTTGGGCGGTGGCGTAGGACTGCAGCTGCTTTACCACGTGCTGCTTGTCCTTTGGCAGCTAAGCTTCGAGGGCGAGGAAGTCGGAGATGAATTGAATGAGTAAGCCACGGCCACTGAGCAGGCATTTATATGCATCATTATCTGGCGGGAATTGGTGCTGACACTTTCACAGCGAGTATGACATTGTTCTTCTCTATACACAGCTCCTTCGTCTGTCTCCCAAAGAGAAGACGACCCGCCTCCTCGTTTCCACGCTCTACAACCTCCTGCGCACCAACCAGAAGACCCTTCTCCCCCAGGCGGTGCTGGTGCGCCTGCCCGCCCTGCTCCAGAACCTCAGCACCCGCCACCTGACGGACCCGGACCTGCAGGAGGAGCTGGCGGCGCTCAAGGAGATGCTGGAGGAGTACACCAAGACCAAGACGACCTTTGACGAGTACGTGGCCGAGGTGCAGTCAGGCCACCTGAGGTGGTCGCCGCCCCACAAGAGCACCGTGTTCTGGGCCGAGAACGCGCGCAAGATCATCGACTACGAGAACGGCGAGTTGCTCAGGACGCTCGCCGAGGTCATGACCAAGCCCTGGGACAACGACAAGGCCGTGCTGGCCATCGCCTGCAACGACGTCGGCAGCCTCGTGCGCGAGGTGCCCGAGCGGCGCGGCACCCTCGAGAAGCTCGGCCTCAAGACGAGGGTCATGCAGCTTATGGGAGAGGCGGACGAGAACGTGAGGTGGGAGAGCCTGAGGGCGCTGGGCGGCTGGCTCAAGTACAGCTTTGAGAACAACGACAAATGAGGGGGTTGGTTTTTCTGCGGGGTTAGGTGTGGCGGCAGAGTGGTGGGCGGGAAAGGGTAGCATATGTGAGATTGTACGAAGCATTGCATTTGTATTCTGATGTTCTGTTTTATGGCCCGTTCTGTGTTCGAAACATCTTGGGTGAACATATAACTGGCATGATGTGGCGAGACCATTGTCCCCTTTTGCGCCATCTGTGACGAGTGACGGCGCTGGAATATCTGCAGCTGATTTATGCCATCTGTACAAAAGCCTACAAGGTGTTCACCCACGAGATGAAGTCAAGCCTGTGAAGTCACTGAAAAGCTCGAAAAGCTCGAATTTGATCACCAGAGACTGTCTCCCAGGTGGGATGACTATGCCTAGGTGAGAGCACCCGTGCGCTCCGTTGCCTGGTTTGCCTTTGCTGAGGCGAGCAGCACTTTGAGCTGTCTCATTATTGTCTGGTCGAGGCTTTCGAATTGGTCGTGACTATTTCAGGGAAAGTATATTCCATTCTGTCTCGAGGCATATGGCTATCTTCCTAGACGCGCTCAGAGTCCCCATACCGTAAAACTAGTCGCTAGTACAAGAGCCTGAGTGTGTGCAGCCAGGGTGTTGAACGAGACCACTACATCTTCACGAAAGAACTGAGGCGGGGCAGACAGCCCTGACAAGCGGCAGGCCTTGATGGCATTTCTTCCCTACCGATTGGTCCATCTCGCTTGCAATGTATCAGGATTCCAATCGAGCGTATGGGATTTAGAAGAATAGGTTCCAGTCATGGGGCTGGTACCGGGGAGATGATTGGATAAATCAGACTGCTCAAGCGAGTATATTTTCCTCATGATTTCTACCGAAATTGAATGCTTATCGCAGATCGACGACCATATCCAAATCCTTTTGTTGAATGCTGTTGATATCCCGTTCCCGCCTTTTCCCCGCCCTTGGTTGTTGTTGAAGTTATGCAATAACGCCACCCGAACCCGTCCTGATTATGCAGGAGCAGTGCCCTTCCAATACTTTGTTTCC
Source organism: Diaporthe caulivora (assembly GCA_023703485.1). Classification (NCBI taxonomy): domain Eukaryota; kingdom Fungi; phylum Ascomycota; class Sordariomycetes; order Diaporthales; family Diaporthaceae; genus Diaporthe; species Diaporthe caulivora. The sequence continues at coordinate 5,011,414 of JAMPTR010000002.1, forward strand.
ACAAATGGCATCTTGCTCACCGTGGCCTTGCGGTTCCGCCCCCTCACGACGACGTCCACCTCTGTGCCCGACTTGTGGAATCCGTTCTTGATGTATCCCATGGCGATGTTCTTGCCCAGCGTCGGGCTCGGGCACCCACTGGTGACCACGCCGATCTTCTCACCCTCCTTGCTCACGATCTCGGCGCCCTCCCTCGCGGGTGCGCCCTCGACTACGAAGCCGACCCTCCTCCTCTCGACGCCCAGGCCGCCCTTACTCTTGAGGACGAGCTGCTTGGAGATGAGCTCGGCGCCGTGGTACCTAGCGTTGGCGCCCCTGCGCTCCTTGGGGATGATCCAGCTCAGGCCGCCCTCCACGGGGGTGGTGGTATCGTCCAGGTCGTGGCCGTACAGGCACATGCCCGCCTCGAGCCTCAGGCTGTCCCTCGCGCCCAGGCCCGCGAACTGCAGCTTCTCCGGGCCGACGGCCAGCAGGGCCTCGGTCACGGCGACGATCTCCTCGGCGGAGGGGACCGAGATCTCGAAGCCGTCCTCGCCGGTGTACCCGCCGCGGCTGATCAGCACGGGGCTGGACACGCCCATGCCGAGCAGCTTGATCTTGGCCGAGGTGCACGAGCCAAAGTACAGCTTCGACAACCCCACGGCCTCCGGATCTGCGAGCACGGACTCCAGGATTTCGGCGCTCAGGGGGCCCTGCAGCGCGACGAGCCCCTTCTCGTCCTGCTTGACGTGCTCGACGCGGCCGCCGAAGGAGGCGAGCTGCTCTGCCAGGTAGGCGTCGTCCTTTTCGCGGCAGGCGGCGTTGGTGACGACGTAGAACCTGTCGTCTGCCAACTTCGTGATGACGGTGTCGTCGACGATGCCGCCCGTCCCCGGGTGCAGCAGGGCCGAGAGCGTGCTCCTGTTGACGGGCAGGGCCCCGAGGTCCGAGGGCGTGACCGTCTGCAGGAAGGCGGCGGCGTCGGCCCCGCTGAAGATGCGCTGCACCATGTGCGAGACGTCAAAGAGCGAGGCGCGGGTGCGGGTGAACTTGTGCGACTCGGAGACGGAGAGGCCCGAGTACTGGACGGGCATCTGGAAGCCGCCGAAGGGGACCATCTTTGCGCCATGGGCGAGGTGGAGATCGTACAGGGCCGTCTTCTGCAGGGGAGGCTCGGACGAGTAGCTCCTGGCGCTGGGAGCGCGCAGCGAGGGGCTCCCCCTCCGCTTGTGTGCTGCGAACTGAGATGCCCTCGGCGAGCAGGCCAGCAGTGGTGAGGGCGGGGATGAGGACGAGCATGATGACAGGGCGCGGTATAAGAAGGCGAGTGAGCTGCCGACGCCAGCCTTGGCCCGCAGGCCGGTCTGAGGCCTCAAAACTGATGTGATTCTCCTCATGCTGTCTAATTGGTGTGTTCCTGGCCTCAGAAAAACAGAAGGAAGGAAGGAGGATGCAAAGTCATCACAAGAGTCCTGCTCCCTGTGCCCGAGACTTGTGTGTGCGTACCGCCGGCTATCACAGGCATGTCGTCGGGGGTCTTTATTATTAGTCAAGGCAACTCGGCGTCCCGCTGCCGATAGCGGCGATTGGGAGCCGTTGGCTAGTCAGTGGCCGTGTAAGTGGCAGACTACAGGTATTGAGACCCTAACCCTGAGATGGACCAAATCCTCCCGCATTCCACTCAAGACACTCACTCCACTTCAATCCTCAGACCCTACACAACCCCAACATCTCGACCACGGCCATCTGGTCCTCGAGCCCTGCATCTTCTGTGCCTTCGACCTGCTTCATTGCCAGGCACCTCCTGACTGCTTTGACCACCTGAGCCCCAGCCTGGTGCTCCAGATCATCCACAGCCCCCTGCTCTCCCATGAGCTCGTCCAGCGATGGCACCTCAGTCACGCCGTTGGTGCATTCTGCTTGCTCCAGCCTGCCTCCAAATCCCTGGTCTCTATGCTCGGAATGCAGATTTGCGAGGGACTTCCATGTCATGATTTCGACTATCAGGCACGCCAGTGCATACATGTCAAACCTCTTCTGGTATGTCTGTCGCTCATCCCCGCGGGCCTGGGGATGACGGTACAGCTCTGACCTCAGGCTCGTCTCGGGCAGCTGAGTGAAGGCTTTTGGCTGCGTCCTGGGTGTCTGGTCGGGCATAGTTGTATCCAACTATGTATGGCTTCGTCTGCAATATATCCTCGGGCTTCGCCGCCTGCTTGGCCAGAAACACGATGTTGGCCGGCCGCAGCGACTTGTGCATCCAACCTGCTGTGTGCAGCTGGAGCATCGCCTCTGCCATGTTGCGGCTAATTTCAAGTCGCCTTGCGAGCGAGACTCGCTGCGTCGTCCTCACCAGCTCGTCCAGCCCTGTCTTTTGCAACTCGAATAAATCTGCTGGTAACTCGAACACCAGGCTGTGTCGCCCCTTGTCCTTGACCGAGACCAACCCCATGCAAGGAGGTGTACCAGGCTGATGAGAAGAACAGCCAGAGACTTCATCTGCTGCTCAAACCTCGGCCACTCAGGACCTAGCTAGCTTCCACTGTACGAGCACTGGCTTGTCCTGGTACAGGCCAAGCTCTATGCCGGCCTCACGCATTTCGCCTCCAGCTCTAGGTCGAAGACACCGGTGTTTCAATTTCCGAAGCTTCGGCATGAAACTGGGCGCCGATTTAAACGACGGTGTCTCCTCATCTTCACGTTTGTCTGCAACAACGACCAGTCGGACCTGTTTCACATAAGCTGCTGCTTTTATCGCTTCCTCGCTGGCGTGCCGATGGTGTCTTCCCACGTCAATGAGCTCTTCCATTTGCTCCGCTTCCGCGGGGCTCGGGATGAAGGAGACAAGCCCGTGCAGGAGCTTTTTCATGTCCTCGCGATCACTCTCCCGTTCTGCATGGTCAAGAAGCATATCCAGGTTGTCGATGAGCTTCCTGATGTCGTCCAGATACTGCTTCAGCTTGGTTCTGTCGCGCGTTGCCCATCGCAGCCTTTTGACTGTAGAATTGCTTTCTTGGATTATTTTCCCTGCTGAAGTCTGGCTTGTTGGTCGCAGGCGAGCAATGAACTTCGCAATTTCTTGTTTCGGTGATCCAGCAGCGCGGAGCTTTTCGGCTAGTTCCAATGTTTCTTCGGACACCTCCAGGTGGTAACGGGTCTTCAGCTTCTCAGCAGACGTCAACATCCACAGTAGTTGGTCCAGCACGAGCCTGGCATACTGCGAATTGACCGCAGGTCTCTCTTTCTTCCCCAATCCAGATCGCTCTGCCCATTTGACCAGACGGTACTTTTGTATCTCTAAACCTGTACTCAGGAGGTCACCGTCCGAGCCGATGTTCTGGGTCGTCTCGAAGAACTCGAAAGCCTGTACACAACCTTGGAATGATTGGAAGGCAAACCCGATGAAGCTGACGCTGGCTGCCGCGACCTTGAGACCTGCCATGATACACTTTCCCTTTTTTAAGTACAATAAACGGCATGCGTCGTTGGTGTTTCTTGAACCTTTATGGCTGGCACGAGAAAGGAGGTGGCTGGACAGCTAACAGAGTGAGTGGAGGCGCAGGTTGTTTGTGTGACACCTGCATCAGCCGCTCATTATCGTATCGGATCAACAGAGGCCAGTCCAGAAAGGGATACCTGCAGCTTGCGTAAATAGCCACGGGTGAGATTGAACCCGCAGCCTTACGAGGGGTCATGGCCCTCCAAAGAGAAGCCTACGAGCGCCACCAGAAACCTCTCCAACCCGATCTACGACTCCAGATTGTCGAATCCGACGGTGAATTGAATCCACGGGCTGCTGTTGAAGTCTTTTGTTGCGCTTACCGCTCATGGTGAGCGCGAATCATTCACCTAGGACCCGGCACCATGTCATTCTTCTCGTGGTTACAGCCCCGGGCTAGGCGGGCGCCAGGATCTGCAGTGTTGCCAGACGAAGACATCGGAACTCAACTACAATTACTCTGCACTCCACCTCTCTCGCGGGCTACTGGAAAAGGCACCGGCCAGATTTCACATAGGAACATCCAGAGTCTTGAGATACTGCTAGAACTTTTGGATGCCGAGGCAGATCGTGAAGGCCCATTCCGCTGGTGCATCAAACCCAGAACATATGGCATTCTCCCGCACATCGGCGCACTCGAGTTCATGGATGAATTCAGGTCGAAGTTCAATGACTTCTACCTGCCGTATAATGAGCGGACGTTGCCGGGCTTCCTGCAACAGAATGATGGCAGGGATCTGAGACAGGCATTCTTGGACGCGCAAGGTTATTTCCTGACGGATGCGAAGCTCATCGAAACAGCCGGGACATCAACGCACTTTCTCATTGCCGGCAATGGTGACAATAATTTCAAAACCATTAGGACGCAGGGGCAGGGCAGCTTTGGGTAAGTTCCATCACCTTGGCCCTTGCTATGCCCCATGGCGTGGCTAACCAGCATATGATTTGCATTGTGATCGTTGCTGATGAGAGCCAGCGGTGTAGATCTTGTGTACAGCCGACTGAGTCTGAGGAAGATCGCTCGAAAGAGGGTCCTGAGAGGTCGGGATTCTGACAGAAGCCGTGAGAATCAGCGTACCCTGATCAGCGAGCTTAGACACTTGAAGCAACTCAGCCACCGTCATCTCGTCAAGATCATCGCAAGCTACACAGACCCAGAGTACATATCGTACATCATGGAGCCAATGGCAGACTTGGATCTAGAACATCTCCTCGCGAGGCCGAGACATCGCATCCGAATATCAGTGCCAGAGTTCACTCCGAAGATTTTTTTGGCTGTCTTGCTGGTGCTGTCAATTATCTCCATAAGAGCAAAATCAGACACCGAGACATCACTGCGCGGAACATCTTGATCTACCGTGACGAGGTCTACGTCAGTGATTTCGGCTCGGCCTACAACTGGTCTAATCGTTCTGTCAGTGCCACAAGGCATCAGAACACACCAGTCAGCCCCGATTATCAGGCACCGGAGATTGCTAAAAGGGAAGAGCGCGACTCCAAAAGCGACATGTTCTCGTTGGGAGTGGTTTTCCTGGAGATGTCGACAAGGTTGCTCGGTCGCTCAGTAGCTGAACTCAAACTTCGGATCAAAATGAATGCAAGAAAACACAACTCAGACCAGCCATACGTCTACGCCAACCTTCCTGTCGTCACCGCCTGGCTGGATGAACTAATGAAGGCGAATACTGTTGAGCACGACAATGAGCCACTCGTTTGGGTGAGGGACCTGCTCCAGGAGAAACCGCGCAATCGGCCGTCGGCGAAAGTTCTCATGAAAGACATCCTAGAGTCGCCATCGTTCCGTAGCTTCTGCTGCTTCGAATGTCAGGGGGAGTTCGAGGAGCGGGCTTTTGAGTACGATGCGGGGCTGCAACGTGACGAGCTTCTGGAGGACTCCACTGCCACCAAGAACACTGTAGCACACTTGTTCGGCGAGGAAGCATATCAAAATGGGATGTCTCTACAGAAGAGTGAGTCTGTTGAACAATGGCTCGGCGTGATGAGGCTCAACAGTGGCGATGAAGTCCCCATACCTGGAGCTTTTCTGATATCCAGGATGAGCTGGCTGGCAGCGGGCCAAGCGTAGATGAAAGCAACAGCTTTCCTTCTACTATCCATGCACAGGATTGGTACCCGAATTCTGAACTTCATGAAGGTGACCAATGGTACACCCAGAGCATCTTGGCCAACGAGCCTGACGCACAATCCTTTCAGACCTCCCACGACATCACACCGCCAGCTGGACGTTCAGAGTCTGTATCTGCTGATCAAGCGGTCTCTGATTACGAGAGAACGGTCCGTGACACAGGCCTGGGATTCTTGGAATATGGAAGCAGTGACTCTGATGAGGATGCAGAGCACCAGATGTTCGAGGAATATTCAGATGCGTCAGATACGAGTTCCAAAAGCGAAACTGAGCCGGCGACTCACACGGGATCAAGGATCACTTCAAATATCAAGGAACTTGGCACCATCCCGGAACTCGACGAGATTCAATTTGAAGATGTCTCCGAGGAACATGACAAGAACGGCTACCAGTTCGAGGAAATTATGCTTCAACCACTAACGAGGAGACTCGTAAGCGCGATGCGGATCTCCAAATCATCGAGCCTGAGCCACTGAGCCATTCATTGAAGTCTTTTGATCCCACAGCCCAGGATTCAGGTGATAGGCAATTGGCTTTCCCCGTTGTCGCTGGGTATATTGAGAGTCCTTGCGTCGGCATGGACCTTGGCGGCTTAGCCAGCAGACGACCACAGGCAGTCACTTGTGGAGATGATCCAGAAGATGCAATAGCTGATACTACTCGAGACCCAGGCCCTGCAAGGTCGGGACTGGACGAGTCCATACTGATTGAATGGCCGTTCGAACAACAAGGAAGGCCAACTTCAACTGACTCATGCAAGTCGCTAGAGCAGTCCGAGAACACCTTCGAGGGCACCTTCGGAAGGTTGGCAGATGTTCCTTCGTCGAATGATGACGATGGCGACACCTCGTCACCGTCGCACATATCTGTACATGTTGTACCGGTCGAATTCCAAATAGAATACGGCAGCGGATTGATCCTTAGTGAGAGGAATATACTGGACTTGCCGTCAAGGCCTGAAATATTGGATGGCCATGGAAGTAACGCCGACATTGGCTTAGTTCCTGGAGAGGCTGAACGGACACTCCGCTTTGCCATTCCGTCTCCGCCAACACCCCACACGAATGAGTCAACATTGAGCGTGACCGACCTCGCCACCGCAGTGAGTTTTGCAGAGAGCAGTTCCCCACGAAGAAGTGCTGGGTCCAGGGATATTGTTACGAACTCTGCTGTCAAGAATCAACCCCAGCAGCTTGAGCAGGCGCCAGCACCTGAGCAAAGATTGGACTGGTTGCAAAGGAATGACGCGCCCAAAAGCAGGGTGATCAAAATCCCGAAGGGTCCTTCAGCCCGTCAAAATCCTCGGAAGCTGGTTGTGGACGATCCAAAAGATGAACACAGGGAAATGGAACTCGCTGCGTATGGCTCAGATCCACCTGCAGGATACCAAGCATCTCAGAAAGGATCACATGAATGTGCCTCCATTCTAGCTGATCAGAGTAATCATCATGTTCGCGGGGAGATCGACGCGTATACTGAAATGGAGATTCAGCCGGAATATGGTACTTTCTATGAGACCAGTCTCAGAGGGGTCTTCTCACAAAGAGTGCTGCCATCAATAACGACCCCTCCAAAACAAGAGGCTCGCAAGACACCGCTTTTCAAGGAAAATCCGCATATACTAGTCACTGGCAACGCAATGGACAAGACGGAGAAGGGCCAGACTCCACAATCAACGCCTTTTCCGCGGCTGCCTCTGACAGCAGCAAACGTCAAGGCCCTGGGCGATATCAGGGGTCGTCGTCTACCAATTCGAAGTGACTCGTCCATGCAGCTGCAGACGGGTGCAGGAAAGATGCTGCCGGTACAGACGGTTCCATCAATTTCCACTGAGACGAAAAAAGACACTGGCCGTACTAGGTCTTCGGTTCCGAGGAGTCCTCGCCAACGGACAGAACTTCCGGCGATCAACGCTAAATTACTGATGAGAGCAGTCTAGGATTCGTCCTCAGCGAGTGCACCAACCTCTGTCATGTCGGAAGCTACAAAAGCGAAGCTCTCCAAAGTACTTGTCCCATTTGATCAGTATGATAGGATGCATAACCTATTAAGAGATTACTGCAAACAAGGCAAGGCCACCGCCGTCAAATTCCTCTTACAGAAGGGCTGCAACCCTGGCACGAAGAAGCATCCACGTCGTGCACCACTCCATTGCTGCGATACAAGGGGCAAGCGAAAATCATAACAGGTGTGCTCGTGAGCTCATCAAGCACGACGTGGACGTAAATATAAATAGCAAGAAGTCGGGCAAATCGGCCTTACATCTTGCAGACGAGAATGACGAATTCCGGGGCGACGTTAGGCTCATTTGGTTGTTGGTGAATGCCGGGGCTGAAACGAACATGCCCGATGAGAATGGCGACTTCCCGTTGACAAAGGTCTTCTTCGGGGCGGGTTCTCTTCCGCTTGAGAAGCATCGTCTTGAGGCTTTGGCTGTGCTTCTGCAGGGCGGAGCCGAGCCGAACCTACATGCCCCAGGTACAGGCAACACTCCTCTGCATTTGGCTGTGCGGAGGCAAGACAAGTGGGCGGTGGCCATGCTGCTACACAAGGGGGCTAATGTCAACGCAAAGAACTCATCCGGTGCAACCCTTCTGCAGATGACAGCGAACCAGCTTCGCGGTGATTTGAACCATGACCATGCCCAAGTCCTAGACTTGTTGTTGCAGGCGAAAGCGCTGATCGACGAGAGAGCGGGCGCACTGAACCGAACCGTACTCCATTTAGCGATTGCCTCTGGCACTGCACACGCAGTGAAGCTTCTCCTCGACTATGGGGCAGACCCGAGGCTTACCGACAAGAGTGGCAACACCGCCATCATGCTCGCTATCAAGGGGGCAGCCAAGTGACGGTCGATCCGAACAGGATCGAGGACCACGTCGAGGTCATGGACCGGCTGGTTAAGAGGCTTGGACCCTCGTGGGCACACGCAACCAACCTGCAAGGCGTGTGTGCTGTAGAAGCTGCCTTCTCGGGAAATAATATCGGTCTCTTGCGTACCCTTTTTGTCGGAGTTGGTCTCAATCTGATGTCGAAGTTCCGCGATGGGACAATCCTAGACTTCGCGCGGGCGAATGGGACACCGGAGGTGCAGGCGGGGATTGAGTCGATTGAGCGACCCATGAACTGAACTGACCCGGTATTGGACGTATGGACCTGCAAAAGGCTTCTGGGGAGCCTGACTCTCATTTCATTAAGACAAACGTCAGGTTTTGGTGACCTCCACGTGAGTCAATCTCGAGGCAGCCAGAGATACTGCAATCGACAGAGTTGCTCTGCTCGACGGAGACATATCAACGCCGAGTAAGCACGCCTTCTTTCTTTGTATATGAGTTGCTTTAGCCAACAAGATGGGACTGTTGATCCTATTTGGGCGAATCGGTGACAGCCTCGGTGATGGTAAAACAGTACAGGCCTGTGCTGAGCATAGCTGTCTGAAGCCCACCGAAGTTTACAAATATTCGTAAGTGCCGGGGCAACGGTAAGGTATCGTGCAGTCAATGGATCAGAGCACTGGGTACTCGTGTCTGGTATTGCATCAATCAGATTGGATTGAAGCTGCTACACTTCAACACAGAGTGTCAAAGAATCTGTCATGATCCCGTCTGCCGCGTGCGATGGTCAGGCACAGCATGCCGTGCTACACAGAGACTCATCCGAGGCAACAAGAGCACTGCCTTCTCGAATGTATCCACATATCATGTAGTTGATTCATCAGCATTGTCCTCGTGAGGCTCGTCAGTGGGGTCCTAAGAGGGCTGACGGGCGGACTTCTCGGATCCAAAACTCGCCCTCTTACACAGTGTCTCTCTGCTTGCGCCGCCTTCACCATCCTCCCAGCAGAAAGCCAAGCGTGAGCAGCCCCTGAAACAGAATCGAGTGGCAAGGCTCATCTTCCTGACCATCTCTCCACTGGTTGGTAAGCCTGGCCGACAAGTTTCCACCCGCCGAGTGAGTGCTGAGACTTGTTGGCGAGAGACCCGAAGCGTTAAGAATAGCCTCACAACCGAAGATACCAGCCCCGTCTCTGGAAGAGAAGCTCCCATGTGGGTAGACTTGGACGATCCCCCGGTCGCGTCTATCTCAAGCTGGCATCCCAGCCCACGATCCAAGGCAAGAGGTCGCCGACGACGATGCGGGCTAGAATGGGGACAAGGGGCAACGGCGGGGACCAAACGGCGTTCTGGAACGAAATCTCGCTCGGGCTGTGATTGCAGTCGGACAACGAGCGCCACTGCGACTGTGATGCCGATGTACTTCCGCGTGTGGTTTTTGGGAAATTTGATGCCATCATCATTTGCCCGCGAATCCTGCTGCAGGGGTTTCCCGCACGCGGAGGCCGAGTCCCCCATCCGTTCTGTAAGTCAGTCACTTCCTACTTGCCTCCTCCTCCTTTGGTCGCAGCACTGCCTCATCCTCCCGTCTCCCCTGCGCGCAGCCTTCAACCGCAACCCACCGTCCAACGTTATATCATGTCCCACACAAGCACGCTACCAGTGCGTCTAGCCCGCGCTTACTAGGGTGGACAGCTGTTTTATTCTGTTGCCTGGAGGACAACCAACCCCCTCCCCTCCACCCTGCCGCAGCGGGACTCGCGCTATCGCGGTAAATCCTTCGTCCAGGAGCGAACACTCCACCAAATCTGCCAGCGGGCTAGGCGCAAAAAAAACTACCAATAGTGGCAACGTTGGTGGCGGGCGGCGACAGCTGAGGCTCTCTCGAGCTCGTGGCTGGCCCGCCGGCAGAGGGACCTTGCTCCAGGAACAGACAGGGAAGCCTAGTGGCGGCCGTCTTCTTCCCTGGCAGGGCTTGTCTGTCTGTCTATCGATCTGCCTGTCTGCCAGGCCATGTGCTCGGGCCTGGGTGGGCCGCGTGCGAACCACACGCCGAATCCGCCAGCCGGGGATCGTGGGAGGTAACGTTCGCGTCAATGGCGGCTGTCTTTGACGCCTGGTGGCAGGGGCCCCAATTTGTTCTAATTATGGTCGGTTTGTTGGGCGGACAGGCAGGCTCATGGGCTCATGTATGGCTGTGACGATCGCGATGCGGGCACGGAGGCACGAAGCCTGTTCTGAGGATCTTGACTTCTGCTGGCTCGGTTTGGAGCCACAGCTTATTCTGGGCGGCGGTGCCGGCGAGAGGCATAACCTACAAGCCCAGGCAGGTCAGTAGATAATATCAAACCACGTGCAGTCACTTGCAGATGTCATATACACTCCTTCGTGTATTTCATGCGTGGGATTTCTTCGGCCGGTCTCGGCCTCAAGTGGCGAGCCAGGCTGAGCAGAAGGATCTCGAGAACTCACCTTTTAGGAAAGCCGTCTCGCGAAAATGGCTATGCAGTGTTGATCAACGGCCGGCCGGTAGTACAGAGGGAGGCAGCCCTCGAGCTCTGAGGAGCTCTTCAGATGGCATGAAACAGGAAACACAAAAAGGATCTAAGGTTGTGAAGGATCACGCACTGCAAGGCGGGCACTTGCAGGAGCAAAGAGCTCGAGAAGCAGGCTTCTGTATGCAGAAAACGCCTTCCCGTTGTCCAGGAGAGAGCACTCTCTGTTCTGAAACGGATCCTGCTCATGCGGGGAGGTGCTCGACCTGCCCGCAGCGCGAATGGCGATTGCAGATAGCTTCACTCTGGCCCTGCGAGTGTGGGCCAGATTGGGGCCTCATGGCCTGGCTTTCGCGGGCGAGGACAAGGTGTAGAAGAGGAGGGGGCGTGTGCATTCGAGCGCGGGATGAGTCCTCTTCTGCCGCCTGTCTGCGTCGCAGTGTACTCCGTGCGCAGAGACGGTCCTGCGGCCGAAGCTCCCGCATCTGCCCAGCCAGTCGTGATCTTCATTCGCGGCTGTTCGAGATGGCCAACCAGGGGCACCCACAACGCGGCTTGACGACCGGGGGTCTGCGGGAGAACCCTCAAGAGCCTGGTCCTCACAACTGATCGGCGGGAAACGCCTGGCTGGACCCTCCGCCAGGATCGAACGTGACGGGTAACTCGCAGGATATGTGCCGATGTGACAGAGTCTGGGCGGACAAGGTGGCCGCATGGCGTCGAGGGCGATATCCTCTGTCCCAGACAGTCGCACTGAGACAGTGACATTTGATCGAGGCAGACGTTTGTAGTACCTGGCGATGTTCCATCTTTAGCAACCGATAGATCAAGAAAAAGCTGCCGGCTGGGTGGCAACTTGTCTCGAGGCTAGCCCTCATCAATAAATTCAGGGACCTGTCGAGCAGAGTAGAGCCATTACCAGGCGCTACGTCTCTTCAGACCCTTTCACTCGCTATAATGGCTATACTGGACTTGTATACACCAGCATCGCAACCGCGAGCGCCGTACAGTAGAATCAGGGGAGCCATTCTAGGTGCCCATAGGCTCCGGCTCATCCGACATCAGGGTACCCAGGTGTGTCATGTACCACTGCGCATACCCAGGTACTACACCACATGATGCCAGGAGGGCTCATCCTGGTTCGTCATCATCCACTCTACAATGACTTCTACGAAAGTGACCCGCTCCAGGATCGACCCATTCAAGGTTGATCGAAGATCACGGCAAGGAACTGGGCAGTTGGGACTTCACCGCGGAACTTCCGCGCTTACATAGATACCGAGAGCCCCTTAACACGATGTTGGAGAACAGATGTAGTTCATAGCTATCAGAATAGACATGCAATGCTGGTCCACAGACCGACTTGGTAGACATTAGCCTGCATGAAGGCGTGCCAGCTGTGATGTGGCCTCAGGCTTGAGCTGTTATACTTCTCAACGTGAATTGCCTCTATGCTAACCAGGTATGAGGTGCCTCATGTTGTAGTCAGAAGCTCGACGCAAACACAGGGAAAGAGTAGTAATAGAAAGACCACAGATGTGCATCTCCAGAGCCATGTTCTCTGCGCTGAGGTGCGTGACACGTACCAGTAGTGATGTAGAAGGTCACCTTAGGACGCGTAACAGCAGCCAATCGTCCTCTGAATAATACCGCCTTTCTATGAAGGTAGTCCGGTCCTTTGGCAAGCTACGGCCAAGTGGTTCGACATGGAACAGCCAGTCAAGCCTCTCGAACCATGTCAGCTGTGCGCTGTGACTTTGAGGGCGTGTCTCGCGCTTCAGAACCAGTCAAGGCTCCATGCAACCATGATCTACATGAAATGCGGTGCTATTGAAGACCAGCAATAGACAAAGGCCAAGTCGGTGAAAACTAATTCGATCACACCTGATAATCATGTCATGAGTAGGACATGACTGGAAGGGGGAAAAAAAATTGGAAAACTAAAAAGAAGAGACAGCCAGAGACAGATCGGCGGCAGCAACCCAGAGACTCGGGCACAAAGGGACGGGCAGCTCATCCACTCGGTGTTCAGCCACTCAGCACGAATGTAGGCACAAGGCCCAGCAAGCCAAGATCTACTAGCTTCGGAAACGGACACGTCAGGCGACGATGGCTTCACTTGCCCAAAGACAAAACATCGGGTTTCTCCCTGAGTGGGAGGCATGACTGCAAAGGCGGCCAGACATTATGGTGAGTAGAAGAATGAACGCTCCCCGGGAGAAGCATTGGGCAAAGTCCTGTGTCACCTTCCATTCCTGAACGGCAAGACCGGAACGGGGGGTGGTGTAATCTGTTTTTCTGTCTGTGTAACCCCGAAGGACCATGCAGAGAGAGCAAGAAGCAAGAACAATTGCTCTGCTCGTGCCCATTGTGGAGTTAGGGTGAACCAGTCTCGGTCAAGTGACAGCGCCATTAGGTGAAACAACAGCCAGTGCCGGCAGCAGTAGACCGCATTGGTAAGGCTGAAGGGTGCTTACTGTCCCACAGTCCTGTGCAGTGCAAGTTCTGCTTCCCAGAGCACCGGTACCTACCCCCCACAGGGGCAACAAGGGAGAGCAAGACACCAGAGGTGTTCCCGTTGTTAGCCTTACCGCTTGACTGACTCTGGTGGCCCTGGTGCGACGGAATGCAGACTCCCCTCCCATCGGCGGCGAGAGATGCAGAGGGCATGCAGGCCTACAAAGGACCACAAGAGTCATCTGAGACATTCTGATGTGGTGCTCAGCCGCCTCACGATCTTGTCCCACCCCAACTGGCAATATCGAGGCCAGCCACGGCAACGGGGAGTGGCATCTCATCCGGTTAGCAGCCGAATCGGCCATTGTCTCTGTCGCACACCCTCGGTGCCCGGTTCGGACAATTGTTTGTTCTTTTGCTGCTTCTGGCCTTGGCCTACCTCGGGTTGGACTCGCTTTTCGAAGCACGACAGCATGCTTCTATGGTGCTTGGGCACCTCCGTGGCTGACCCCATTGCCCGCCCTCTTGGGGAAAGGGCCAGATACGTGGCTTGCTCCTGTGAAGCACATTATGTCCTGATCCAGATCGCGAGTTGGGGGCTGCTTGTGCCCATCACGGCGAGCCGGCGAATCACAGCCAGAGACATGCCACCACCCGCAGCCCGTGAGGGCGTTGTCCTGCGCCATAGGCGTTCAAGAAATTCGACGCCCATCAGCACGTGAAGACAGGACAATGCCAGTCAAACGGGACGCTGGCATCTTCGTGTGGGTACGGTGGCACACAGTCATCGCCATCAGCCTTTGGCCGGCGCCAAGCCGACCTGCCCGCAGCGTCTGGTCGACCTAGGCGTACAGAGCAGTATGCTCCGTAGCGGCAACAAGAATAGACGAGACGATGGCACAGAGCTTGTGCTAGCCCAACAAAACATTACAATAGGGTTGCGGGGCCTACCCCCACGAGAATGGAGTCTTTTTCCGGGTTGCGAACCTGGGCCCCGGTAAAGTATGGACAGCGGGACCGAGGCGAGCAGGCCAATCCTGTTGCAGCAAATGTATCTGCCTGTTGGGCACGGTGGCTGTTCCTCGGCCTCGGGACCGGTGGTTTTCTCTAGGCGGGTGCAACTGGTTAATAGCAGGACCCGCCCCAGCCAGGACTTTAAATTGAGTCGGCCGTGTGGGCGACCCTTGAAGGCGGAGCAATGGCCCTGGTCCTCGCCAGCCATTTCCGTGGGTCTCGCGGCTGTTTTAGAGTGTACAGACGGCGGTCCACACTTCGAAGTCAACCCCAATCCCGGTGCTGGCTCCCGGCGTCTCGGAAGCTGCAGTCGAATCCGATAGATGACTTCCTGCTTTGGACGTGTTTGACCGCCGGCAAGGGAAGGATTCAAGGTTAGACACAGCCCTACCGAGCTAGCTGTAAGGACCACCACCTTCGACGAAGAAGGTATGCAAGCTATTCCAATTCGGAGAGGTATTAGAGCAGCGAGAAGATGTGATAATTACCAGAACGTGGTCTCTCATGTATCAGTTTTCAGTTCCTCCGCTGCGGTCATGCAGAGCTCCGAGGATGTTGCTGAGGGGTTTGCCATCTACTATGGTTCATGGGCAGGGTGGTGCCAAGCTGTCGATAGCTCTTGCGATCATTGCTACCCCTGGTTGCAAGGAGAGAGCTTGGGCCGATGTTCATTGGATACTACCGTAGCATGGCGCGCAAAAGAACCCCCGTTTGATGCATATGCTGCCCCTCGGCGCGTTGCCCGCGACGGTGTGTCGTGACAGATTTACACTGGCTGACTAGTGTCGATGCAACCGGGGCCTGTCTTGATCGACTACTACGGGTACGCTGGCATTAGCCCTGGTGGGGAGCATCATTTTTCAATCTCCTGCCGTTAGCTTAGCATGTGCTTGCCCGTTATTGCATGATCGGCCAAGACAGGTAGTCGCCGCCATTTTGGCAAGCTGGTCAAGTAGGTTCCCGTCTTTGCTGAGGGCTCGGGTGTTCATTTCAACGAGCCAGACAACCAGTAGGGAAGTCCGTCGAATGTTGTGTGCCGGCCCTTGGATGGGGGTGGACAGCTCTGGTGCAATGAGCTGGGCACTCAGTTCTGTTGCATGAAAAGCGCGTCTCTGACAACAGCCATTGGCTTGTAGTACGCACTGGCTCTGAGTCGGGCGTCGCGTTACACGGTGCTTTGGTTGCACAGGTTCTCTGCGAAACATTGTACACGATCTTACAACACCCAAAACGTCACGCAGCCGACCTGCTGGTTGCTGATGATGCTGCAGCTCGCACGGGAAGGACGTTGAGCCAAGGGTGGCCGTAGGGCTGGAGACCATTCCATAGGAAGGTAGTCGCCGCAGAGGAGAGTTCCCCCGTGCGGGGATGCCCATGTTTGTCAGCTTCAGCCGGCTCAGGGACCATGGCGTGGTGCCAATAGAACAGATCTGGAGCTAGCCCTCAACTAAGTGTGCGGTATGATTGAGAGGCAGTTCGCTGTAACTCTTCAAGATGGCTCGGGTAGACCGCTTCGTCGACCCGTCGTAAGGATGACTGCATGGTGTCAAGATCTCGTTGGTTCGAGTCTATGAAGGATGGCCACATGGCTCGCGCTCTTTGTAAGGGGACTACAGCAGTGCAGGCACGATGTCCATCAGCATTGTAACCCAGTCGCATATGATGGCGAGCTAGCCAATGGACGAGATCTGAGTTCCCAGCTGGCCTTGCACCATTACCTTTTACGAGCAAGACGAAAGAGGTTCCGTCTGCTACGGTGGCAGCGGCCCATCAGTCCCTCCGGCAAGCTGGGATGTCCGGCCAAACGCACGACCGACGGAGGTAAAGCATGAGCTGCATTCGTGGAAGGCGTCCATTGATTTGAAGATGACAGGAGCCATAGCATCTGGGTCACGACACACTTTGATTGGGCATCATCGATTTCGAGTTCCAGACTAGCGAAATCCAACCAGTCTATTCATTTCACCGCGGCGTGCTGTCCATAAGCAAGATCTGATGCCGCTGATTTGCCCCTGGAGAAGCTGACAGAGCAGTCGAGAGGCTCGCCGAACAGTCTGCCAAAGCCTTCAGCAGCAAGCTTGAGCGACGTCTTAATGACGCAAACACCAGAATCTCAAATAAAGGCATGGAGTTTCGTTGCCAGCACAGAAGGGGGAGAGGGGGTCACGTTCGTTCGTTTGTCCCGTTCCCTGTCCAATGACCGCGTGCGTTGTCGCTTGATGATGGCCGGTTCCGGGTTGCGCAACTAGCTGCAAGGCCAGGGCTCAGAGCTATGCGGACCGTTGACTGGCCACAACTCCAAGCAATCGGGCGCAACTCTGCGCCCACATAGACGCCGCAGAATTGTTATGTGTGTAAATAGCCGTTTTTCAACAGTGAATTTTGCCCAGTTCATGACTTGTGGTGGCGAGACCACTGTCTCTGTGCCGAGCCCAGTCACGCCCTCGCCGTAGAGGGGAGGCGGGCGACGACTGCCCGCGACGGCGGCGGCTCAACGGTCGGTAGGACACAAGCCACTAGGCCATTGGCTGACAACGTTGCGTAACCTTTTCAGTGGTGTTCTCAGGAAGAGCGCGGAAGCGGTGCCTGAGCCCTGTAGGGCTGCGGGAGTATCCACGACAAAGCAATCCTCCCGTGCAAACCGTGCAAACCGTGCGAACTGCCGTTATCCGGCGTCTGCTTATTGTGTTGCCCGGGCCCTCACATGCGTCGTCCCGCTGATCCGGGTGACCAGGTCGAGGACTGATTATCACCAAGAGAAGCTGCATGTGCTCGTATAAGCTGCGGGGCATATGTATGCGATGCTCTGCCGACTTTTGAGTACACACTAGGTGCTTGAGGTTGGACTCATGTGCGCGACAGGTGGTTGAGATGCCTTGTCCCACCCATGCAAATGGGGGTAATTGTCGGTGGCCTTAACAATTTTTCGCAAGTGTCGTTTGTGGTACACCTACGTCAGCAGGTGACATCTGGGCTGCGCTTGTGAGATTTGTAGGGGTAGGGGGCGTGTGTTCAGCGGCCGTCCCATTTGACCCGTCTCCTGCAGCATCAATGGGCTGCTTTTTGCACGGCCTTGGTAGTCTGACCGACTGTTGGCCGGTCCTATGGTCACAGTGGGCAACCGCCTGCAGCAGCGAACAGCTCATGAGTGGTGGTCGCCTGCATAACTCTGGGTGCCTTGGTGTGGCACAGCTTGTGTAACCTGGCTTGCCTGTCTAGGCGCGGCTAATTTGAGAGGAATGGAGACTGTCGTGGTAACACAAAGTGGCCCCCAGTAAGCACTGTGCCACCATGAAAGTGGGCTGTGTAACCCCAAGGGCAAAATGCGTCAGAAGCTCAAGCGCGCACTTCTCTCCAATGTCTCTCTCTCTTCCCACTGCCAAATGAATACCACCATTTCGGCCTTTGTCCGGTGCCGACACCGTCTTTTACCAACCACAGAGTCGTATCAAGTAGATGTACCCAATCTTCACAATGCTGCTGTTAATTTCTGGCCCCCCCCTGCGTCGCCCTTGATGGTGCATGGCATGCCCCCTTCGCTCCCAGGGGCTCCCGACGCAGTGCAGGATAGCCTCAGCAGCTGAGGTCGAGTCACTCATGGTAGTAATGGGATCAGAACGATAATGAGCGGGCTGTCGAAACTGTTTACTGCGGCTTGTCTGTGCTGGTCCATGCAGAACTCCGCGTTAGTTACCTGGGTGCGCCCTGTATTCACGATTGTTCTATGTGAATATTGCCGGTGACATGTCCTGTCAATTGCGGGTCTGGGTTTCCGCTGCGACGAGGTTTGGTGGCCACGTGCCCACCCCTTTTTTCACTGTGTTGCATTGAACAGGGTTCTTTTGTAGTGTAGGCCATGACACGCTGGGAGCTTTTGGCTGCGATGAACCGGACCCAGTCGAATGCCAAGGCTAGATCCACTCTGGTGGTGGACTGGGCGTCGCCCGGGTGCAATTGCAAGGCCCAACACGCCGAACCTTGACGAATAAAAAGCCCCGACACTGCGACCTTGTCAAGGGTGGGCGGGCCGCAACTTAGTGCACATCCTTGATGGGTTGCGATTGTACCTGCAACCGTACCAGCAGGCGATGTTGAAAAAGGGACGACCACATCGCGTGGAGGCTGCGTCTAATGCGCTTGTGAGGCGCGGCCGATGGCGTCCTACGTCTGCTGTGCAGTGTGTGACTCTCGCTCGGTAGCGATCCTGCGAGGAAGGCTGTAAGAAGAAATGCAGTTGGTTGTTCCATGCAGGTGTGCGGCCTGCTCCGCTTTCGATAAGAAAGAACCCGAAGATTGCTACCGCAGTGCTGGAAAATGGTTCCACAAGAGGGTCACCAAGTTACGGTAAGGATCAACGGTCCCCGCAAGCCGGGGAACAAATCGAACAAGGTCCGTCGCCGCCCGAGCCTTGTGGTGAGCGGAGTTGACCCTCCTGCGGGGACCGAGAGTAATTATCAATCCCAATCGGATCGGAAAGATTATGGAAATGGCGTGTCTGCCCCCGGCCTGGAGACTTTTGAAAAGGTACCTTCCGCGACGAGACTCTCTCCCGCCGCCGCTCGGGTGTGGGTCCTGGCATGAGCACCAAAATGAGGTGTCCTGTTGCGATGTCGTTGGTGCTGCTGGCCGGTGACCTGAAAGATTTGCAAATCACAGGGCGGTACCGGATGTGGGCTGCCGAGGGACGATCGTATCTTGGTAGGGGCTCCGGGAATAGTCAGTACCGTACGGTCGGAAGAGGTCATGAGTCGAGGACACGCGAGGTGACACGGAGGGTGGCCTCGAACAAGGTCGACAACCTGACGGTCTGTCTGGTTTGAGGTGTCTGGCATGCGAGAGAAAACGATAACGAGCGGCCCATGGACGAGGCCAGCCGGCAGCAAAACCAAGCACCTGCCACGGCGCAGGAGCTGGGAGGAAGCACCTACCACTAAGAGACGTGGCGACTTGACCAGGACAGATTTGGGCGCAATCCTGCCAGCAGTGAAGGAATTGCCGCCACAAGCGTTTCAGTGTCCCCAACGGCGTGTGCTCGTGTGTGCTCGTGTGCGACAGCGGTCGCTTGCGGTCGCTTCATCCTGAGGCCGGGCTCGTCCCCAGGGCCAGGCATCGCAAGGCCTGGGCATACCCAATCTGGGTCAACCGTGGGAGTGGGAGGGTAGGTGGCAGGGCTCTTTTGGCGGCGTTACAACGGATGTAACGGTTCGGGGAGCGGACGGCGGCAAATGGATCTTGATGGGTCTCGTCGCTTTCGTCTGGGGCCTTGGGCAATCTGCTTGTGGTTGCTTCTGCGCCGTGTCCCCACGAGGACATATGCACCCCTCCAGGGCTGCACCTGAGGCAATGCAACGCTGCGCTGCGCCCATTGAAGTTCGGGTCCGATGCGAGCTGGCATGCATCGGATGACGGGGCCATCCCGGCTGAGATGTAAGCTTTCAACTGTAGCATTAGGCAGACGCCTTTTGGGCAAAAGATCAAGATGAGGAACTAACTGACTGCCGCCATGGAACAGAGAGGCAGAGACACGGGAGAGACCGAAACAGAACGAACATGTCCCTTTGTGAGCTCCACACACACGCAGACACACACACACGAGGCGAACATTGGAGGTGGGATTGAAGGGCGAAGGGGGGAGGTGTGTGTGCTTTGCGGTACGTACCTTCTGCCAACACTCTGTCATCATCGCAGTGCCAGAGACTGGCCTGTGCTCGCTCTGACGGACGGCAGGAACAGGAACCAGTGGCCCCTACACTCTAGTTGTATGTAGTTAATTTCTTCAGACGAGAGTTAGCACACAGAATACTTCCTCAATCGACCTAGTCTATCTCATGGCGCACACACACACTCTCTCTCTCTCCCACACATTCCGTGACGGAGCACCAGTGTGTAGCCAAGGGGCTGCAAATTGTCACCGGAAAATTCAGTTCTGGTCAGATCGGACATGCCAGAGGAGTCAGGGCACTCGCCAGCGGTGTGAGCATTCCACATGGCGAAGCACCGATTTCTCCATGCAAGGACCAGTCAGAAGGCTCACAGACAAGGTCTGGCTGGCTGGCTGGGTCACAGGCACAGGCACAGGCTCAGGCAGGTGGAGCTTGCAGCTTCAACCCTCGTGGCCCCCCGGGCATCTCGTCAGCCGGGACGAGGCACAGCAGATTCAGGGAAATCTCGAAGGAATGCCGCCCATGCCACAGGGCTGTCGCCGTCTGCCGGCCCATCTTCTTTGCGCTGTCTCTCGGCATCTTCGGTGCCTGAGGCGTGTGCCGTCTGATCAAAGTCCCTTTTAGAGAACCGAGTCAGCGCAAAATCAATCAGCGCCAGGGCCGCGGCCACGGTCGGCCCTGACACA
Source organism: Diaporthe caulivora (assembly GCA_023703485.1). Taxonomy (NCBI): domain Eukaryota; kingdom Fungi; phylum Ascomycota; class Sordariomycetes; order Diaporthales; family Diaporthaceae; genus Diaporthe; species Diaporthe caulivora. The sequence continues at coordinate 5,032,187 of JAMPTR010000002.1, forward strand.
TTGGGCCACGGCCAGCAGCCCTGCCGGCCTACCACCCACAAGATGGAAAGCTGGCCGGCAATCTCAATATAGAACACGACACCCAGGGCGATGCCGTTCGCTGACCTCACTGCCTTGGATGATGCTGCGCTGAACTGCACCGTATGATCGATATGGTCTAGTCGATGATGCGACGAGGCCGACTTGGAGGCCCAGACGAACCCACGAGGTAGGGAGGTATTCTAGGATGCTGGCCTAAACCTTCAATCGTCCCCTACAGGGGAAGGAGTGCCCATCCATGTCCACGCGCCAGCTCATTATCAGAGAGGCTGGCAGGGACGCCAGCACCGCAAGTAGAGCCCAAATGAGCTGAACTGTGGGGGTGACGTCGGGTGCCCTCGATTGGCGGTGCTCATCACCGTGCATCGTGATGCTGCCGGGTGCACACGCGCTATTCTGTTTGGACTGGGCCGTGATGTGCTTCGCCGAGTTTGCCGGGCTGGCACTGGGACCTCGATGTAAGAGGAAACGGGCTGTCAAGGGCCCAGGGAGGGGGATTGGGGTTCAGGTGTGATGAGCACCTCCTCGTCATCAAACTACCCCCGTCCCCACGTTTGCGGCCCCGTACATAATCTCTTCCACACGTTCGGGTCGATGGCCTGCTGTCTTCATGCACGACGGGACCAACGACAGGAATGGCCGCCATCGCCTTTGGTCATATGATCTTCTAGAACAAGTCTGCGCCACCAAGCCCCCTGCCTCGTCCTGCAGCAAATGCTGTCGACGTCCCAAAGACGCGGGACACTCTGACATGTCAGTGTGTCAGCGTGGTAGTCATCGTGTGTGTCTGACGACCGATAGAGACAGTCTGCCCTTTTTTTGCATGCCATCGGAATGCTGTCAGACCGTCCGGGTGGTGTCGGAGCTGATTGGGCAGCACGGCGGCGGAAAGAGGCAGATGCCACGCGGGAGAAGAAGCAGGGTGCGGACCTAATTGCTCCTCTCATCCACCATCTACCAAACGCTGCAGGAACCAAGCGACCGGAGCCCTGGAAACTCAGATTAAAGTACGCGGTACCCGGATCACCATGTGCCCATGTGTCCCTTGCCAGGCAGCTACGACAGCTCCCTGAACCGCCGGGTGCTGGGGTTCGTGATTGATTGACTGATTGATTGATTGACTGATTGATTATTCGGACGGAACCAGCCACCCGGGTGAGCAAGGCTGTTGCTGCTCAGCACTCGGGCGGGCCATCATGGGCCTCAGGCCTGTAAAGGGCAATCTCGCCTCCCCACACCGGCGAACATGCCCCTTTTACCCCCTCGTCGCCCAATGCAGCAAGCCCCTCGTGATGGAAAAAATAGGGCATATCGCAGGCGCGTCTTTGCTTCTTTTGGGCATTTTGCCCTCCAAGGCAGACACGTTTCATCTCGCCTGCAGCCCTTGGGCCAAGGTCGGCTGTGTGAGTTAGGAGGGCGAGCTACCATAGTAGCTTGCATGCCACCACGCCATTTGAAAGCGCAGCCGTCTCCGTCAAGCGCCCGGCGCAACGGTCTGGTTAGGCCCCGCCATGTGCCATTGGCCGATGGCCGCTACTCGTGAGTCAGGAGCAGGGATGCGAGGCAATATGCAAGGCCATAGGACGCCGAGAAGACGCACATCGCGTATACCATGGGGTAAAAACCTGCTGTCAAGGGTGAAGAAGGTGGGTGGTGGATACTTCAGCGCTGAGCAGTCATGTAGTATGGCGCGTTCCTTTCGCGATCCCAAACCCGATCACTTTTTTTTGTGCTGTGAGAGACGCTCAACGTTCCTGCTGTTGACTGATGAATGCACCGCAAGGCAGTGTTGGTTGGAAGCAAAGCTATGCTGTTGGGTGTCACGCTAGACTTGCAGAGTGCAACCTCAACCTGCGGCTATCGCCAGCCATTCGCTCAATACGATTCCTTGGAAGCTAAAGCTTTCTCAAAGCCCGAGCCTTCTAGCCTGTGAGCAAACCCCGAAGCGTATTCCCGCGGACGTTATATCACCGGGGAGGCGGTGGGTGGGGCATCCACAAGCCCATCGACCGTTGACGACGCGACATCTATTGTCTGTGTCTTTCTCTTCATCTCCCCTGGGCTGCCTGGATACCACTCTGCGTCAACGACGAGTGCTGGCGAAGTTGGAGAATCGGAGCCACCCTTGTCGCCTCAGATTTCGCCAGTGGATATTGTTCAAGGCGATAAGACGGTGAGACCAGACCCTTGGGATCAGGGAGGGGAATCCCCAGTGGGTCAGTCTCAAGGAGGGGTCCCGGTCTGAAGAAGAGTGGCCGACCGGGGCCGCTTTGCGCAACTCGGATCCAGCCTGGGGACAGGGCAGCGTGTTTCGTACGAGACTCGGCGCCGAGTCGCATCAAATGACGAAGGAGGAGGTGAGATGAGATGAGATGAATGGCATCGTCAATCAATCACTCCTGCCATCTTTTCGATCGTATTGATTGACACGAGCAGATGCACGGCTGCTGCTAATTGCCGTGTGTGAGCTGCGTGTTGGGACGGTTTGAAGGACCACAGCATAAGCTCGCACGTTTTTCAGTGCTTGGCGTCCCACAGACTCGGGACAGCGCCCATCTCGCAATTGAGTTTTGGGAGGGGGTCGCCAGCCAGAGACAATGGGACGCTAGCCCTGCATGCGATGCCTCCTGGTGGGTGCGTGTGGTGCAGACCATGCCCGTTCGAGCACCACCACCAGGACGAGGCCGTGGCGGCTGATCCTGAGAGCCAGGCACCAGGCACAGTCGTGACTCTAAATAGAAATAAGAGGAACAACAAGGGCAGTATTAAGCAATCCTACCACTGATGGCTTATGTGACGAGAAATGGCAAATATGACGGGTGCCAACAACAACCAAGTACTGCCCTTGTGCCCCATTCTGAGGAGAGAAGGGGGGCTGCATAAAACTGATGATCAGTCCTCGCAGCCCCTCCCTTTTGTTCTGTGGCACCCTGAATGGCATTGTGTGTGTCCTACACATGGCGCCATGCTTGTCCAAGGACGAATCCCCGATCAGCCTGTTGCATTTCAGGCTCGCTCACTTTCGCAAGCGCCCGTTTCTGCGTCTAAGAAATAGTGCCACAAAAGGAGACCATGCATGCAACAACCCCCCAAAGGCAGCCGGATGGTTGTTTTGCCGCGCCAGCGTTGATGCTGTCAGTGGTGGGCTGAGAAGCGCCGGGGACCCGACTAGACTGCTCACCCGCACGTTATTCATCGCGTATTCATCTTTTAGCAGCGTTTACACGGGAGACAAGTGCACACGGGACAGGGAAGCTGTTTCTTGTCAAATCTCAAACCCCTCAGTCTCCCGTCACATCGGCCATGTCAGGACCCAGCAAGGTGTACCTCAATTTGAGCCAGCACCGCGGAGAAGACAATGCGACGCCGACGCCCAGACTGTGACTTGGTTCGTCGATCGACCAGCAATGCGGACTTTCGGATTGAAACCCGGAGTCGTACATTGACGACCGACACTCTCAGCTCGCGTGTTCTTGCAAGAGCGCATTAGCACTTTACTTGCTTTTCATCCCGATGGGCAGGGTCCAGGCGTGCTGTGCGCGTCAGGGTCCTCATCACACGGCACAGCAACCCCATGATACCCATCACCAAGGGCAATCTGCTGATGATGTCCCGCTCTATGCCTTGGTGGCGAGCGTCGCGTCCGTGCATGCGGGCTTTCCCAGCTCTGCCCGCAGATCATGTGCATGGGCCACCGCAGACCGTTGACCTCAACCGCACGACCACACACGCATTGAGGACATGCGCGGTAATAAAAGAGCCCCCCCCCGTCCCTGTCCGTCCTGCCAGCTCTGCCCTGCCCTGCCCCGCCCCGCCCTGCCACCAGGGCAAGTGATGCCGATGGCTAGAGCGCCATGTTCGTGTATTTTGCCCATCTTGCCCAAATGCACTGGCCGAACCTGAGACGCTATGGCAACTGTGATAGCTGCCACAGCCCCAGCGAACCAGTGTCGAGTGCTCGACCTCCAGGCAGGCCTGTTCCATGCTGCCGCCCGCCGTTGGTCAATGCGCTGCGGCCGGCCCCCTTGTCGCTGTCCACGGACTTGAGAGGATACTGCAAAAGGGCACAATCCACAATGCATAACAAGCTTGCTTCATTTCTATTCGCAATGCCAGGCCTGGATGGGGTGTTGTGTGTTGTTTGAGGCATCCCTGCCCGAATCTCCCACCCCCCTCGAGGTGAATAGGCACAGCCAGTCTCTGCCAACTGCACCTGTCGTCCTTGATGATAGGCTGTCACTGCAAGACAACCAAGACCCGCTACTAGACGACTGCCTGAGGATGCACAACACCCGGGACGTGGAGACAGGCTCACATCGGGGCAATGCTATTTGTGGCGCATGGGCGTACTGCAGCGCCGACAGATGATGCGATGTGATGTCTTGGGCAAGCTGCAAGAAGCCGGAAGTGCTGACGGGGGAGGCGGCGACCCAGGACGACGGGTCGGCCTGATGTAAGTGTGGATGTTGCAGTAGCTGCGATGTGCGATGTGCGATGTGTGACCATGACGATAAAATGCGACGGGGTGACACAGGACTGGGCCTGCTCCTTGCCCGTCTGGGAAACAAGACTCTGTCGGGCCAGCTCGATCGGGGGTTGAGGTGGGTGAATAGCAAGATAGCCCTACCAAAGGACCTTACATGCGGTCTCCAGAGCACAACCCGGCCTGATACCCACCTCCCCCAGCACGCGGCCACCAGACGGCAGGTACCGACGGTCACTGGTTGAAGAACGAGGGGAAGCAAGGGCTGCCCGACTAGCGCTGGTCGATGTACCAACGTACCGTGTTTTCCCATTTCTGGCCAATTTTACCCAGCACGGTACGTGCCTCGCCTCGACCTTGGACCCGCAGGCCGCAATTACCTAAACACACCCCGGCGCAGCGGCACGGCTCCACCAAGGTGTACGACCCTGGAGAGGTGGACCTGATGGCCGACCAATGAGATCAGAAAGAATGCTGAAGCCTGCGGCCCACTTGCGGTCCACCTCCACCCGCCATCTTGGACCGGGCAGGACCCAGCAACCCAAAAAACTCCAGCAGCAACAACCACCACCACCAAGCAGTGAGTGAGTGGGGCAGCACCAGCATTATCGTCTTGCTACAGGGCCGCCTCTCCTTGGTCTGATGGTTCCATGTCTCTGTCATCCAGCCAGCCGGCCAGCCAGCCAGCTAGTGAGTCAATCAGGCAGTACATTTGCTCAATCAGCCTCGTACCACAAGGCAGACGGGGCAACAGGCAAAGCACAATTAAAGAATTGGGTGGGCACCAAGCAGAATCGGCAGAACCAACCGTCCGTTCTCGCTGGCCAGAACTAGCGCCAATGTCACACAGAAAAGTCACGACCAACGGGACGAGAACAGGGACAGGGCGGCCAAGAACCAACACAGCAGGGGGGAGCAAAAGAGACAGGGGGTAGGGGGGATAGGTGAACCCCCACAGCTCGAGAGTCTCTCTGGCCCTCTCTCTCTCCTTGGCCCAGCCTGCTTGCTCCCCATCATCTTGATCCCATCGACTGACTACCTGCGTCTCTGTATCTATCTATCTATCTGCCTTGCAGCCATGGCCTGCCGCTGGGTCTGACATCGCACCACACAAATCCCAGCAATTGTCACGTCGTACAGCCCGGAATCTGGAGCCTGTGCCCCTCAGAAAGGTTGCACAGCACACAAACATGGGGCTGATGGCTGTGTCCCATCGTCTCGTCCCCGCCGTCCAACCCCCCTTCTCGACGTCTGTGTTCCTCTCCCGCACGGCCGCCCTCCGCTGCTTGACAGGCGCGGCCCTCTGACGACAGTACTGAAAGGGCGGGCGGCGCAGTCGAAACACAGACGCACCGTCACAGACACGGGCACACGGGGCAGACACGGTCGCCCAATGGCGAGTTACGCGCTTCCGACAGACACAACCACACCCCACTTGGCTCTGTTGTTCTGTACGCAGTCTTCGCGTCGCACACGGCCTCGCACATGAGCGAGAGGCGACTGAGTGCTCGGCCCGGCTCAGCTCAGGTCAGCTCAGCACAGCACACTCAGCACAACACGCCGGACACACTCAGAAACTGGCCCTCGCACTCATTTCCGCCCTCCCCTCGACCGCCTATACGAGTGAGCCTGCCCCGCGACCCAGCCAGGCAGGCAGTCCAAGTCCATCAGTAGCGAGTCTGAGATGAGCCACCACCGGTCCCTAGAAAGATAGGTAGGTCGCCGAGATGGGGCAGCAGTTCTGTGTGCGCCTGTCTCTGTCTTTTTTCTCGCTTGTGTGTGCGTGCGTTTGAGTGTGTGTGTGTTCCTCTCGGCTTACCCACACACGGCCCCACGACCCACCTACCATGTGGACGGAGACGGAGTTGCTGTCCGTGAGCATCACATTAACAACAACAGACAGCACACAACCAACCACACGCCCACGCTCAAAGCGCAATTCAGGAGACTGGGGCAATAGGAGACGAGACAGGAAAAGACACATGCCCAAGACACCATCATCATCAGCACCATCCATCATCATCATCATTCACCGTGACTCTGGAATTGTCACCTTGCCGCTTCTTCCCTAGCCCTGCCTATTCTGAGAGCTGCCCTCGTGGCGGATGCACCCCATGCCCACTACTACATGGTACTTATAGTACCTGGCAATGGGTACATCGATACAACACAAAAGGTCCTTGCCCGCTCGGCTCACCCCCCTCCCTCCGTCCCCTCTGCCCCGGGTCCTCTCCCACTGTGTACGGCCCCATGTCGACTCCCAGTCTCTGGGCCCCCTTGCCCTTCATCATCTCTTGTCTGCGGACACTGTCTCCGAGGTATCTCAGTACCTGGTTGGGTATGTAGATAGCTCAGTCTAGAGTAGTCCAGCCTCAGCCCAGCCCTGCCCTGCCCTGCCCTTGGATGGCCTTGTCCCTCGAGACCTCCAACCCTTGCTCCCTGTTTACATCGGACTTGACACCACACAACAACACATACAACTCACAGTACACACCCTCTCTCTCTCAATCTCTCTCTCTCTCACACACACACACACACGCACACAACGCAGCAGTAACCTGACTGCCTTACCATTGCCCACCCCGTGCCATCCTTGCATGTGTGCATCCATGCAGAGGCCAAGACCCAGGCCAGGGTTCGGTCAGGTACTCTCGTACCGGGGGGCTGGTCTCTCTCTCTTCGTCTCGCCGCTCTGGTGATCGTGGCCCACCATGGGGACCTACGGCACTGTGCCCTTCGCCAGGGCGTGGGTACTTGGCCCTAGTGTCCATCATCTCGTCTCCAGTCCTGGCCTCTTCCCGACATTTGCTCAGCGATCCCCTGCTAGCCTGGCCTGCGGCATGGGCCCAGGTACGGCCCACACAAGTACCCTTCTGCCCCTGCCCCATACCAGTGCGCTTATAAGCTCAAGATGGCCCTGCTCGATGGGGACCGCTTCTTGAGGCTGAGATATCCGTCGAGCTTCCTTCCTACCAAAGATAGATACTAGAACAGCGTCTTGGAGCTCATCGTCTCCGTAACCTTTATTTTGCAGCCTAGAGATACCCATCGCCGGCCTCATCTCCATCTCCACATACAACACCACTGCGCCATCGCTCGTCTTGCTTATAAGTGCCCTCTTGCGTGAGAGCCGTCAGAGACACATCCGACGACGATACCCACACATACACAAGCTCATCTGCCTCTCAGCATACCACAGACAGCATCCTCGTGCAGCTGCTCACTCACACGCCCGGCGACAATATAGAACAAGAGCAGTCTCTCAAAAACTTTGTGTACAACACCAGGTCCAAAGTCTGGTCAACAGCGTACGTGCATAGCGACTTTCTTGCATCATCCGCCCTTGAACCCACCTGTCTTTTTCATTCTGCCCTTTTTGGCTGTTGCTATTATTTCCCCTGCCCTTGTTGCTCCTTCAGAGGGCAGAGAGAAGACCGTTCGAGATGGAACGTGCATGCGTGGATCAGGCCCGGGGACACACTCGCTCACCAGACCCCAGATCCAGAGCTAGAACCGGCAGCGGAGGCTCCACCAACACCACCACCACCACCCACGGTTTCTTCCAGGGATTACATATAATCGACACCCCCCCTGCCCCTACCCACACCTCCCACCTGGAACCCACTCGGACTACCAAGACCCCTGGGCCTGGAACACCACGCTCGACATATATCAACGCCCTCTCCTCGTCTCAGACCTCACCTGCCTACCCACCTTCACCCACATCTCAACCTCAAGCCTCGCCTTTCCAACCTTCACCTGAGCACATCTTGCCTCAAGTTTGGTTCAACATACCATCACGACCTCACCTTGACGCCACTCCAAGTCTACAACTAGATCCCGCCTCGCATTACTCCTACCACTCCTCGCCCGCACCTCAGCCATCACCGCAGCCCACATCATCAGGCACTATGAGTACTGCTGCTCTCCACTTCGACCCTGGTTTCAACCACTTCAACATGGGCAGCCGATCTTCCTTTGCTTGGCCTGGTATGTGCAAACCAGTCCCCGCCTGGCCTCTCCTCCGTGCTCAGGGTGACCATTCTAACCTCGCAGCAGACGTCGTCCTCGAGCCCACAAATGGCGGCCTTCTCGGCCACGATATGGGCCACTACGCACCCGAGTCCAGCATGAGCCCTCCCATGCACTCGCGCTCTGCCACCAGCAGCCCACCCAGGATGAGCGCCGAGCAGCGCGAGCTCAAGAGGCAACGCGAGCAGGCGCGCCGGGACTCGAAGCTCTCATCACGCATCCAGAGGGCCGGAAGCCAAGGATCGCACAGCGGCTACGAGGTCGCTTCCCCGCCATCCACCCAGGGAGAATTCGCACACACCTCCAGCATGTCCAGCATGCCAATCTACACCACCGCTCCCACCGATATTTCCCTGCTCACTGAGCCCACTACTCTGGCCCCGCAGATGGTCCTTCCCTCATACTCCCCACCGCTCCCGTCCTCCAACCAGATGGGTTTCCCCAGCCCATACCAGCAGCCACAATACATGGAATATGGCTACCCGCCGTCAACGGGTGCTCCCCTCTCCTCGCACTACGGGTAAGTTGATCATCACAAGTCTGCAGCAAAGCTTGCGATTCTCGAAGCTAACCGAATCAAAAGGCCCGTCTCCCACGACCCAGCAATGATGTACTCCATCCCTCCAGTGATGCAGGCTGGTGGTGGCGCTCCCCACCAGCACGACAACCAAGGACACGTCCGCGTGGTTCAGAGCAGGCCCAAGCCCCAATGTTGGGAGCATGGGTGCAATGGCCGCCAGTTCTCGACCTTTAGCAACCTCCTCCGTCACCAGCGGGAGAAGTCCGGCCAGGCCACCAAGGCGAGCTGCCCGGACTGCGGCGCCGAGTTCACTAGGACCACGGCACGCAACGGCCACCTGCTGCACCAAAAATGCAAGCAGAAGAGGCAGCCTTCGACGGGCTCTTCATGAGCGAGGATAATGGGAAATGACTAAGAAAAAAAAAAAGGACAAAAGAAAAAAAAAACACAACAGCCAAACCAGAGATTGGTGGCTTGCATGATACCAGGGACAATATCCCAATCGTTTTGCGCTTAATCCGAGGGCCATAAACTTCACTTCCACCGCGTCTCTACGCAGCTCATTCGCTTTGCTCCACTACGAACGACATAATTCATCAGGATGGCATTCCAGGATCTGGGCAGAATCGGGCGTCACATCATCTGGGCGACATGGGATCTACGACGCGAGAGTAACGGGATACGAATAGATGGAGCGGATCTGCTTTGCAAACAACCATGCCATTCTTCATCGTCCTCGCTCTTACAAGCCCAAACCGGCTCCACTACCTACCAACCAACCGAACATTCTTTTTTTTTTACAACCACCACAACCCATCAGACCCACACTTGTTTTTTGTACGGAGTACCAGTGGCGCAAAGACGGGCCAGGAGGAAAACGGTGTTTCTGCTCCATCACTTGGCAGAGTGAAGAGTTCACCTGTACTTGTGCGGATATATTGTGTTTTCTGTGATCAACAAAACACCATGGTTTCAATGATTTAGCCTTCGATTCGTTCACGCAGAGTTTCTTCCCCACAATCGGGACAGAAATGATTACCATGTACTTAGTTAGATGTGAAATACACCATCATCAGAGCAAGAAGAAAGAACCCAGAGATGATCCCTGCCAGTGACACGCGACGAGTGCAACCAACAAGCAATAATACCCACACTATTCTTTGCCTGACCAGATCTTGATGCGCGTAAAGGTCAACCAACAGCGCAAAAGAACCCTGTAGATGGCCCATGCCGGGGCCACAATTTTGTCCCTACGCCTCGGCATGCTGCCAACCAACACGATAAAAAACTGCTGGCTGTCATCTCCACATGGCCAACGGCTCTTTCCAAAATTACCACAACCCATCGGCGTTGCAACTGACAGAGTAGCATGGCGCGCGGCACAGTCGCCCAAACTCAAGGATCAATGCTGGCAGAAGGGCGCAATCAATTACTCATGGCCTCAACGAGAGTCAAGGCCTCGTTGCCGCATGGCAAATTTAGCAGGCCGGAAAGCCTGACTTGACAGCAAAGCCCGACCCCGTGCCGCAACCAACAGGCTCAGCGGCAAAGCAACAAAAGCAGGAAACAGGAAAACCTGCCCGGCCTCGTTTACCGTGTACTACCATGGGGGCCAGACGGGTTGGGGCTCAAGACGCAAACGGGGCCCCGCAAGGGGGGCCAGCCACTACAGTAGTAGGGCAAAATGCTGCCAACATCCAACAACACCTCCCGCGTGTCCCGGTGCCTCACTCACCCATCATCTCGCTAAAACCGGGCCACAGCCATTCCGGAGCGGAGGAGAGACGCAAACTCTGGGCCATCATCGTCAGGAATTTCCAACCGTGGGCAGAACCCCCTGCCTTCCCTTCCCCCCCCCCCCCAATGTCTTCGCCAAAACATCCTGGACTCCTGCCGAAACACACAACCCAGCCACACCCGCAACCACGCGCTCAGACTTAGTCTACAACACTGTAGGCGCGGCTTGAGGGAAGTCTCTCTTTTCCCCCTTGTATAATGACCTCTCACAAAACGTGACGGCACCACCAACAAACCAACTTGACACGCGAGGCCAAGGCTTATCTCTCAGCAAAGAGCACTCACTCAACAACCCCCCTGCCCTTCAACACCAACCCCGGGATTACCAACCAACGACCCCAACGCTTATTTCCTTCCGTGCAGAATCTTGAATTTCCAGGGATATGTGTCCCCCGGTCCCCCTGATACCCTTCCCCCTTCGTCCCACGGCCAGGGGTCCTGTATCTTGTGTTGCCCCGGCACGGCGCGGGGAGAAGCGTGCGTGCTTGCTGAGATCAGGTCGTCCGAGTCTCCAGCGCCGGGGAGGGGACGCCACGCAGCAGATAGTCTAGCCAGACAGCCAGCCACGGGCCGGTCGCGCATTCGAGTCCAAGTCAAGAGCCGCATGGCACACGGACATTTACGTATGTATATATGCACGTACTTGCCGTATGCGTACACATATCGTGAGATGAATGTATTGTGTGTGCCACCACTTCCCACACAGCTGGGTACGGTATCTTACCCAGAAGCGGCGACGCGCTAAGAACGTTGGTTGGACCTTAAACACCACCGCCGTCGTCGCCGCCGCAGGCGAGAGAGAGAGAGAGCATCCATGGCGCTTCTCGATGCCCATGCACGCCATGCCGCGCTACCCAGAAGGGCAAGGGGGATTGGTGATCAGAGCTGGGCCCGGCAGCACCACGAGGGCGCCCTGCGGCGCGGGCTCTAGGGAAGGCCAACAAACGCCCAGCCCGAAGAGGACGTGCGATGCCTGTTTCGGCCGAGCAAGACCATGGGTCTAAGTTGAGTGGGTGTGTATGTGTGTGCGTGTTTGTGTGGTCACGCCATGACATACAATACGCACCCGGACTACTAGAGCCAGCCTCGCCCGCACCGGGGAATTATTTTCTTCTGGATTGGCCCTCCCTGCCCTGCCGGGTGCGGCACACAAACACGATGTAATACGTGTGCGGCACAATTCAGCCAGCCAGCCAGTCGCCTCACCCCATTTCTATCACCACCAACACCGCCATGTGCTGTGCCTGACAACGACCCCCCCCCCCGGCCGTCTTCCGAGCTCTTCCACGTGCGCCAACAGCAGCATCGGCGGCGGCGGCAGCGTAAGCGAGGAAGTAAGCAAAGAATGCAGCCCAGTTGGGACGAGATGAGGAAGGGGGGAGGGTGGAAACAGGGCCTAGCTTCGCCGCTGACGTGCATATGTGCTGCCCCATGCGTGGCCCTGTGTTGCACGCCTGCGCCGCAGCTTGCAAGCTTGGTTGCGAGGCTTACGTCCGTAGTCTACTACTACCGTGGCAAGGCACCCCCCCCCCCCGAACCAAGAAGAAAAGAAAAAGAAAAAGAATACCACCCCACGTAACGGCAAGACTCTAGCTAGTGACAACGTGCGTGCCGATTTGGGCGATCAGAAAGAATGTAACATCTCTAAGCGCACACGAGGTCCGGGGGTTGCAGCCATCAGCAATACCAGTAGTAGTAGTGCAGCGTGGCAGCCCCCTCCCTCTCTTTCGCTGACCAGATTGGGCGAGGCTGACCCGGACCGACTGACCACCACCCCATGTCGATTCTGTCTTTGCTGCTACTTGTTTGCTGTCGTCTTACACACCTACTCACACCACCACCATGCCAAGGAATTTCCCACGTTTTCTCACGCTCGTTTTTTTTTCTTCTTCTCACTCTCACTCGTGGTATATACCCCACTCCCCTTTTCCAACCCATCAGCATCCTTCCCAACTCGGAACGACGCCTTTCTTACTGTGGTATCATGAATATGCAGCCTTGGACGAGGGGGGGGGGCAGCAAGCCGGATGTCGCTTGACCCGAATTCCCACTGGATCTCACATCTCACTCACGCAATCACACTCTGTCTCTTCTCTCACTTGCTTACTCTCTGTCTTTCTTCTCGCTCCACTGCCACCACACCCTTCACCCCCCCTCTCGAAAAAATCCTCCCGCTCAACAGCGACGGGGTAATATCCGCACCCTCGCATCCTCCTGCACGTGGTTCCCTCGAGATTTGAACCTGGGACCTCCCTGGCCTGCAGCACGTGGCCCCATACTGTGACTAATCCAGAAAGGCAAGGAGGACTTTTGTGGTTCGGGCTAATAGCTAACAGCTTGCTTGGGCCGGATCGGATCATGGCTTGCCGGTCATCTTCGTCCCCACCTCTCGTGCGAGTCTATGTCTCTCTGAATGCACACACACACACACACACACACACAGCAAGGGTATATAGCACATACAGCGTGGGGAGGTAGATAGGTAGGTACGTAAGGTTGTCAGCCAGCAAGGCGGCTAGTAATGTCGCAGCCCATGGAAATCGGCCGGAGGGAGGGCCGTACATGGCCCACCCAGTCGCATTCGCACACGCGCGTGCCTTTTCTCTCTCTCACGAAAGCCGATTCGGTCACATCGATGCGACGGCGCCATGTGTTGTGGCATGCACGCCCGCACCCCCGGCCGCACACATGCATACATGGATACAGAGATGCACACAGATATGCCCGCCAGCAGGCGGCAGTCTCGTCTCATGTAGAAAAGAAGCAACACCAACAAAAAGAAAAACTCACGGCCGAACCCCCGCATGGCAGGGGACATGATAACATCATAGGGCGAGCTGCCCTGTCCATCCTCGGAGTTTACCCAGACTTCTTTTCCTCCTCTCCCTCCTCCCCACCCAACAGGGCACCACCAGCCAGCCCACCCACCCAAACCTCGTCAAGTCACCAACTGCTATGCCCAGTCTGCTGCCATGTAACTCTGGAGTATAAATGTACGAACCTTCCTATCCCCGGCCCCCATTTGGGGCCACCGTACCCACCCACCCAGGTGCAGGCCTAGGTCGCCGCGCGCAGATTTGAGCCGGCCGCCTGCTGCGACCCTGTCTGTGTCTTGTTTGGGTGCTGTGATGTGCCTAGCTGGCCAGCTAGTCTAGCCTTGCAACTCTGTCTTACCTCACTGTCTCTCTCTGTCTGTCTGTCTGTCTGTCTGTCTGTCTGTCTGTCTGTCTGGCTGTCTGTCTGTCTGTCTGGCTGGCTGGCTGGTTGGCTTGCTGGCTGGCTTTGTCTGTGTGTTGTGCCTTGCTCCCGGCTGGCGCCGGCAGCCAGCGTGAGCGACCCCACCACGTGGCGTGCCCCAAATTTAGGTCAGCCCTGTGGGACGTCACAGTTTCCCTCCCAATGGCTGCTTGCCCTGCCCCTTCGTTCGCTGGCTGCTCCGACACGCCGAACACACGCGCCCGGTCCGCCGCCTGCCCCCCCCTCGGTCCCCCCCCCCTCGCTCCCGCCCGGAGGTCTGACGAGATCTGCCAAGTCTCGCGGAAAAGCTGTGTGCTCCCACTAGCAAACTGCGGCGAGGGGAGGAACACCTGCCTTTGATCGTGGGATGCCCTCTTTCTGCCTCGGTCTGCGGAAAAGGGGGTTGGAAGCGGGGAGACTAGTAGCTAGCAGTGGATGACGGCCGGTCGGCCCCTGATCCTGCCGGGGACAGGAACAGGAGCGAGAGAGACCCGGATTGCCAGAACCCAGGACCCAGAGTCGGCCGCCCGGTTGTGTGTGTGTGCAACATGTCAGACAATATGCCATATAAGGCTTCCCACGCGAGTTGCCCTATTGGAAGTAATTGGGCGCAAGGTCGCTTGGGGGATCCAATCAGCGTAGAGGGATCTGTGGCAGGGATTTTTTTTTTGGGGGGGGGGAGGCCGGGGGTTGTGGGAGAGTAGTCTGCTGGGTACATTCTCGAAGACCATCGTGCACTTCGCGTCTAAGTTGAGCAGACACTGTGGGCACTGGGAGTGAGGGAGAGAGGGGGGTGTCAACAACCACACACACCCCCACTGCTGCCGAATGAGAGAGCCCTCGAAAAGAACAGATGACAGGTCGGCGCCGGGGGCTCGTCGTACCGCTGAAAAGAGGACTATACTAGACTACACTACTGCACACGCTTGGCAAACGAGAGTGAATGCAGGGGGATGGGGGTAGTTGTTGTCAGTGGACGAGAGGTGGACTGATTGGGCCGGGTGGCCTATCAATGGCACGGGGTCGACATTGAACATGGGCAAAATTCAGTGTCGGCATTCCCATTCGCCGTCCCTGCATCTTTTGGTTCTGCTGCTGCCGGGCATCAACTGACAGGGCGGACAGATGAGATGCAGTACAATTTAGACTAGTTGGGGGTCGGGTTTGTTTCGAAACGGGGCACGTTGTTGGAACCTGTTGTGCTGATGTGGATCGCTCCGTCATTTAGGGTCCCGCTTCTCTCTCTATGCGACGACGGTGAGGTAACACAGGCAGACAGCTGAGGTGATACAGCATGGGACGGAAATAGATTTCTTGGTGGGGAAAGCTGGCCTGGCTGGCTGCAACGGTGACTTTCTTAGTGTTAGTGTGGTGTTGCAGTGTAGTAGCTGCAGCCAGCCAGCCCCGAACAAGGAAAAACACACAAAAGCTGATGGCCGTTGTCGCAAAGGCCCCACACATAATTATCGCGGCTAAGGCTCACTGATGCAATAGAGACAGAGAGAGAGAGAGAGAGACAGCTAGCCCCAGCTGTCACCCCAAAATGGGGCGGATCGTGAGTTTGCGCCGACCTTAGTGCCACCAAGCCGGCCACCATGGCCACCCTTCCCGAACACCTACGCGAGGGAGCAGACGAGCCGGCGCCGCAAGGGTCCTCCCAGCACAGTAGGGCCGTTGGGGACCCTTGATGGGGTCGGTCGGCTAGCAAGGGACGTTCACATACCGCGGACCTTTGTATATACCATACCTGTCATAGCCTGTCATAGTACGGAATTGTCTTCTGTGACTATACACACACACACACACACACACACACATTCGGGGCGTCCTTGGCAAACGACGGACGGCCCTCCGTGGCGGTTCATTAGCCAGGCGTTAATGGCGTCTGGATCTGGAGGCGTCGATGGACCCGATGCGACGCCGTTGAGGCATAATCACCCCCTCCGTGCTCGGGACAAATGACACCGCCGCTGTACCGTAACTTTAGTCAGGCTGGCGGTTGCACACATACACCCAAGTGTTATCTCTCTCCCGGCAGCCCCGTCTCGCCGGATCCCCGCGGGCGCGGACTCGGCCATCAGCAACCCCCCCCCCCCCGCGGTGTCCCGCACTCGGTCCCGGTTGCTAGCCATGCCTGCTTGCCAACCTTTGTGTGCGAAATTCCGTCACAGAACGGTCACTCTCGCCAGGGGCATCTGCAAATGGAAAACGACGAATTCATTTCGTCACCTCCTGTACTCCCCAGGCTGGCGGACTCGGCCGCCGCCTCGAGGTCTGCCAGTCCGGGCCATCTGGCCGGTGACACTGTAGGACAAAGCCTTCCCACCCGGCCTTATCAGCTTCCATTTTTACCATTCCGGGCTGCTGTGCGATGATCGTTATGTCGTGGCACTTAAAGCAACCCCCTTGCCCCCGCGCTTGAGACAATCTGCTACACGTTAAGGCAACGTCAGTGACGCCAATTGCCCTGCAAACCCCATGCAGATCGAATGCTGAGACGGCCGCCCATTGTGATGCTGTGGCTGACAGCCTGCAGGTCGCCCATCGGGCAGGAGGTGTGAAGATCGCTCGCTAGGGGCTGATCTGCTTCGACCCCTTCGGCTTCCCACTTGGTCGGTTGTTCTGTTTTGTGTGTGGCTTGCTTCAGCGAGTACAGACAGGGACAGTTCGCACTCGCATAGTGACACTGCCGCAACGCGCAGGTTTGCGATCCCAGCGTCTTGGTCGACTCCTCGGACCCGCAGCTAAGTGTTCACATGCGCGTTTATCAGGCCACTGAAACTCATGGGGCATGTCCGCTGCGGTCTAGCCCAAGGACTCACCCCAAGAGAGCAGGCGAGAATCCCGGATGTCCTAGCTTCACACTGTCTGTGATTGAGCGCATGGGGCTGGACAGTGGCCATGCGGATCCGAGTCTTGATTGAGCTTCTCAACCTGGTATAGGTGGCACAGGGGCCTTGATGGGTCGGGTAGACCGTGTTGCAGGGCGTGATGCTGCATTCTGCTCATCCGCTGCAAACCGCGGGTTTATTGTCCCGGGTCCGAGTCCCCCATGAGCGGTGTGGGGGGAGACGTGGATCTCGCGGTCAGACCCCGTCCCAGCCGGATGTGTGACACAAGCCCTGCTGCCCTGGTGCTCCGTACCATGCTTCTGTTGACCGGGCCACGACGGGTGATCAACCGGCCGTCATTGGCTCACTTGGATATAACCAACGTCTCGGGACCACCAAGTCGGCACCAGGACGCTCGAAAGCCCTACAGAAGCAGGATACGGTTGCAGCGCATATTTTGGGTACGCCCGGCGGAACTGCAGCTAAAATATCCGAGCAAGATGGCTGTATGTATGTATGTATACGCCCGTGCTGGGAAGTTGCTGCTGCTGCAGTCCCCGTTATGTGTGAAGAAAGATTCCCCACGCCCAACGGCTGGGGTGTGTGGTGATAATGACGACTGGCCCATTATACGATCTGTGGGGTTTCTCATCGCTCACTGTCCATTTCGTTTTTCAGGGGACGCAACTCTGGGCAACCAACATTGATGCACCGTCAGCAACTTATCTCCCTCACTATCGCCGGGAGAAAGACAGTCGTGCAAGCAAGCTGTCGCCAGCCAATGCATTGCCAAGAGAGACAACCTCGCACTACATCCCATCGATGACTTGCAAGTAGCACAGGACAGGCGCACCACCATAAGCACACCGTTAGCAGGTGCCTGGCAGGGTGGCTAACGATCTGCCTCGTGGCATGTGGCATTGTTATTTTTGGCCGCCGCCATAGCTTCCTTCGCGCGACGGGTCCTTTGACAGAAAGCGGTGGCTAACGGGACGAGGGTGAGGCACAACCGGCGGGCCGCTGTGGAGCAGGATTTTGAGTGATGATGATGTGCAAACTCATTGTGAGGCTGGAAAACAGGAAGACGGGGCGGCTGGTGGTGATTGATGGGTGGTGGTCTAAAATAAAACAAACCCACTAGAATTCGATCATCGTGGTCCAGCCAAGTGGGCGTCGACCTCCAGGCAACAGAATTCCCTGGAACGGGACTCGACAACACCAGTCACCGGCGTTGCATTGAACCTGCTGGGGGTTGCTTGCCCCGGTGGGGCGAGCTCGGGCACGGAGCAGGGACAACTCCTAGGTAAAGCAGGGAGTGCCTGATCAATGAGGGTGTGTGGATACCAGTCTGGACATATCCAAACTGAAGACAACTCCCCTTGCGCCCGTACACTGACAAACCACAACACGCCCCTGATAAACGGCTTTGGGGCACTGGCCGTGGATCAGAAATGTGATAGTCTCATGACTGTGACCTGAACTCATGTCCCGCGCGTCATGGCGAGGCGTTGTACCAAACATCCCCTGTTCTGGATCCGTAAAAGTCGCCGATCCTGCCTGTCCCAGGCATTGTGTGCCATGAACATGCCCGCGAGTGACTACCAGCTAAAGGGCGAATTGTCCCCCCGATCAGAAACGAAGGTGAAAGCTAGCATCTAAAGATATCTGCAATCCCAGCATGCTGGACGATATCGAAATGCGCGTTTCAGTCGAGGATGGGGGGCCGACTTGAGAGGCCAGAAGCCAAAATGGAAGCCAGCCTGCACCTGCGTCCAAGGGATGCCCAAGCAGTCAGCTAGTCAGGCCCAGTTCTCTCTTGTTGGAGCAAGCGGGCAAGTATACACTGGGAGGAAGACTGCTTCTAAGAAGCCTGCGCGTTAAATCAACACCCGCTGCACAGTGTGACACCGATATCGACCACATTTCTGGGCCAGGAGCCCAACACGGCCGCAGTAAGGTTGTTTCTCGTCGTGCCAGCCCATCCATTCCGTCCGCGGGTTGCCAGGGTCCTGGCAGCAGGAAGAGCCGAGCCGGGACGATGGGCACTCGCCGGTCCCGGGTGAGCCCCGAGGGTGAGCCGGGGACCCCAGGCGGCGCCAACAACGGGCGACGGTCCGATGTAACTTGAGCGTCCGCAAGGTCTTAGCCATCCACCTGCCAATGCACACGTGTGTACGTACCCGCGAGGTGTGTTCACAGTGCCTTCGAGTAGTGGATCCTCTCATGTTGAGTCCTTTTTGAGCTCGGGGTTTGAAGTTGCCAAAAAAACGAAAAGAGATCAAGACACGACTCGTTCAGGAGGATTGATTGCAACCGTGCCATCCATCGTTCCCCTGACTGGATAGGATCATGAGACGCGCTCGCACGCAGGGCAAGTGAAGCCTGGGAAGTGACAACTGCGGGTGCTTTGGGGGTCCAATCAACGCTTCACTCAATGCACGGTATATGTGACCGGCGTTGCCAAGGACGCGGCGAGCAAAGACACGGCCTTACGAGTATGGAAAAGCAAAGGCGATACGGGATCGGCGGCGGAAAGACTTGAAAGGGAAGGCTCTGTTGACGAGTGCCTTGTCGTCTGAGGAGCTTCATGGCTGGCTTCCCAGCCCACTGATGAC
Source organism: Diaporthe caulivora (assembly GCA_023703485.1). Lineage (NCBI taxonomy): Eukaryota > Fungi > Ascomycota > Sordariomycetes > Diaporthales > Diaporthaceae > Diaporthe > Diaporthe caulivora. The sequence continues at coordinate 5,051,741 of JAMPTR010000002.1, forward strand.
AAGCTCAAGGGCGGCAGGAGCAAGCAGGAGTAAAGCGTTTCATCGATGTTCGTAAAAGGTCCCGGCTCCGTTGATCTTGGGGGCACCTCGGGGACCTGATCCTCTTAGAACTCTGGTTGGTGGTGGTGGTGGAGGACGGTATGGTGATTGGTTGAGCCGGCCAGGTGGCTATGATCTGTAGTTACAGACGGGGAACAGAATACCGCGAGCTCGACGTAGTAAGTGGCTCTCCCCAACGAGGAAAGCGGGTCTAATTTGGCAGCTGATTGAAAGGCTGCCCGTACCAATGGCTTCGAATGAGGCCTGTATAAAGATTCGACGGCTACAAATTAAAAGCGTTGTGGGACTCTTGGCGGGCCTCATAGAGTGTGGCTCCTTCAGTCAGACAGCACGCTACGGCGATGGAGCGAGTATAGGAAGACGGTGTGGCATGCAAGATGACCCGGCGGCGGCTTGAGGACGAATCAGTCGCGGAACATGTAAACACCTAGGTAGTCAGCAACCCTTCTCTAATCCATTTACACCTCCCTATACTTAGTAATGCTCGCCTCCAGATGTTAGTCACCACCATTAGCTTTAACTTCAATTTGATTTGTAACATGTCGTCTGATAGCCCCCCATTGTCCCCTTCTCCCAGTAGTACTTCAATCTCTCAGTTCTCACTACTTCCGGGTAGAGGGCTTCTCTGGGAGTTACACTTTTATAAACGAGACCAGCTTGCTTCCCAAGGCTATCGATATTTTCTTAGTGGCTATCGTATTTCGAATCTACTTTCATTGGTATCACGTTTATTATCTAGCGCTGGGGCTTTGAGCGTGTGTGACTATATGAATGAACCACCTCTGACTAGGCTATTAAAAAAAAAAGAGTACGGTGACCAGATTAAGAACGAAACTAACTATTTTCTGAAACAAAGAGCACTCGTGTACCGCTACCATACCAATTCAAAGGCGTTGTGTATATTGTTGAACGCTACGTTTTCGATCATAGAGTATGTGATCATATGACTAACGAAACTGGCCATAAAAATTTTAAAGTCATGAGACGAAATTACCAGTAAGTGGGCCGAGAGACCCAGAAGATAAAACACCAGTAGGTCATGTATATGTGCCAGAACCACGCAACTCCAATCTGAATCGTCACAACGATAAGTAGCGGACTATTGATGCTAAAGTAGACAAAAAAATGCATTGCATCACCATTACAGAGAGTGATATATCAAACTCGCAACTAGACAAAGAGAGAGGCCGTTATTAGCACCACCCACAGAGTAGGGCCAAGCCAAGTGAAACCGAGCACTTCACTCAACACGTTTGACTACAAGATTATCTTGAACCTATCAGCTTTCTTGCAATGTGTTTGTTCCATACGCAAGAAATTCTGTGCACAGTATGCAGATGGTATCGGTAAAGTCAGAAATCGAGCCACAAAGTCACCTCACTTGCGATGGCGTCGGATGGGGACGGAGGCAGCTAAGATATATATAGAGACATATCCAAATATTCATTTCCTAGCCACTTAGTATTTATCAGGAGACCGAGAAGCGGCGAACATATAGCCCATCACCTCAACAAGAGCACCATTACGTTGAGCAATCTAAATAGTCGGCACCCTGATTACTCCACATGTTTCTCGATACTACATCAAGTGGTCTTAAGCAGCCCTTTTGAACTTCTGACCAGAATTCCAGTCCTCAATGACGTCCCAGTGGTGCTCCCGCTTGCCCAGAGACTTGTTCTTCTCCACGAGGACCTCCGCCTCGGCATCGCAGCAGTCGTGCACGATCCCGGCCTTGCCACCGCAGAAGGGCCACAGCGTCTTGTCGGTCATGCGGCAGAAGAAGCGCTCCTTGTGGTTCGCGTAGCCGGGGCCGACCGAGTGGGGGTTCTGGCAGAGCTCCCTGGTGCCGCTGCCGCCGTGGCGTCGGTTCTTGTCGTTGACGAGAGTTCGTGCGTGGCGCTCGTGCAACGGCGGTGGGGTCTGGTCGGCAGCCGGGCAGTCGCTGATCGATCTTTTTGCAGCTGGAGGATACTTGTCTTTAGGGTAGTGCTTGTCGATATAGTCTTTATCGCGACACGATTGCAGTTGGTCCTGAGAGCCCTTCACGTATGCGAAGACGCATCGATCGCCCTCCCATGGTTCCATAAGTTTGTCGTTCTCGTCGTAGTACCAATCGGTCCTGCAGTCATCAGGAATATCCTGTTCATGCAAGTCTTCCCAGATGACTTCAAGATTTTTGTCAGAGAGACTGGCACGAGGATGCTAAGATGTTAAAAAGAGAAAGGTTAGTGAGATTCCGTGTGGCACATCAGCTCATGTTCTACTGGCCAAAATTGGAAGAAGTGGATTTCCACGTCGCACGTTCTTTTGCGAATATTGCGTGATCCATTGCAACCTAGCCGGGTTTCCGACAAAGTCGGAGAGTATCAGGTTGTCAAAGTCGTCTCCATACCTGTTAGCTGAGAACTGAGAGGCATGGAATTTGACTCACAGAGGGAATGTGCGAGAATGGGGTGTATGAATACTACACCCCATTCTCGCACATTCCCTCTGTCAGATCGCTCACTTCTGGGATCCTAGCCTCTTGATCAACATTATCGGCCCATAACCACTTGGGATACTCCTTTTTGTTGAATTTCAGTTCTTTGATAGTGTTGCCAATGTAATCCTCCTCCAGATCCTGCTTATGCTTCAGACCCCCGCGGTGGTCTAGCCAGAAGCAGGGGTGTTATCATGGAGGGAGATGACGCACAGTAACCATTTATCTTGGCCTTGCGATTCAACACATACCGATGCCACACAAATAGCATCGAAATGGCGTTTGAGCATGGTCACGTATATTGCCTGCTGGTCGTTGCGAGCTTCGAGTCCTGGTGCTGGCCAAATCCCTAGCACCTTGAAGCCACCGTCAAGAATTGCAGGTATATCCTCACGCGTACCCTCGGAATTGAATTCATCAGATTACTTGTCCCAGAATTTGTCGACCATGTGGATGGTTGGTCGTTATAGCCTACTAGCTGGCCATGCATGTTCCACAGGCAGACTTGAGGAAAGTCGCCGCTGCTCCCTGGTAATGGTCAAAGTTAGTTAGGATGATCCATATTCACCCTTTGCGGACAGCTTAATTTGAGGCATTTCAGTGGTTGGGATGAATGTGAGAGTCGAAAAGGAGAGAAAATCATTTTACCTTTAGGCCTGTACCGTCAAGACCGACCTGGATCCCGACCTTCCAAGAAGGGTCGCCCTCTTTTTTCGGGGCAACCCGCTGTGGCCATTTGGCTTTCGATATATTCCTATGATGATACTCAAAATTCTCTGAACCATTTTGTGTCATCCGCGACAGGAGGTTTTGGAGGGCCTGGTGGTCTCGGTTTGAAAGCATGTACCAGCTGGGCGATGAAGTTTTGCGTGAACGAGATGGTGCCTAGTAGACCGCCTATAGACCCAATCCATTGCATGAACAAAGGAACTAAAGGAATCGACAAGTCAAAGCCCTACGGTATGAAATCTGTGACAGGAACTAGCTGTGGAACCGGTGCTGAGTCCGGGGATGAAGATGGGTCAATATCTGGGGGTGCAGATGGGCCAGATTCAGGTGCCTCCGCTGCAGCAAGGGGCCCCAGATGGCACCAGACATGCAGCAGGATGCAGAGATTGAAGAGATTCATGGTGACTTGTTGCATGGTGTGCCACCTGCAAGTAGCAATGTTGTGCACACTGCACTGGCGGGAGTAATGGCAAGTTATCAACTATGGACGGAAGTCAAGAGGAAGAGGAAAAGAAAACAAAGAGAGATAGGATTCAAACCGTTACCAACCATCTTTTATGGTTTAAATTGACCTTTTGCTGGTGTCACGCGCGAGGAGCTAGTCCTTCGTATCTATTATGGCGAGGCATGAATCCGGGTACGAAGCCATACATGGCCTACGACTTTTAGTAAAATTATGTTCAACGATGTTTGTTCGCTGCTTTCGAAGACACCCATGGTGGCTGATGGTTGTCTCTAGTCGAAGGGCGGACCAAATGGCTAGTGGAGCAAATCGTGGCCACTTGTCATTTGTAAAGACCCAAGTAGTCAAAGAATAAGAGGCAAAAATGTACTTAGTAGAGACGGACAGCATGTCGCTTCTTAATGTCGGTTATGGGGTGTCGGACTGATGGTCGTCGAAAGGACGGAGAGGCTTGGCATAATAGACGCACCTTTGATTAAAGCGCCCGCGGTTAGATGTTAGGTGCCGGGCCATACAGACAGATACATCCCTAACCCCCTCGGCAGGTTCCCTAAGCACAGGCCAACGCGAGTCAACATCAACAATCAACATCGATATCCGCATCAAGACACCACCGCCCCTTCACACCTGTATACCTGTGAACCTGCACCCTAGCACGCACCCTGCAGCATTGACCGGAATCGCAAGGATTGCACCGGTCCACGTCCGACTGTACTGCATATCGGCATGACCTCGGACCTTCCAAACCAGAGACCATCAATCAAGCAGCCTCTTACCGGCAGTGCTTGAGGAGAGGGAGGAGTTGGTAGAGGAGCAAGGAAGGACCTGCGCATAGCACCCGCTGCTTTCGAAGGGGGGAGGGTGCGACGTCCATCCCAATCATGCCAAGCGGCCTCTGCTAGGGGGAATTCAGGCTCATTTGCTGCAGCAGACGAGTCTCATCTTCGCGCCACTACCACTCAGCCACGCTGCCAGCTCACGAGCACACCCACAACCACCATGGCCGCCCAGATCGCCCAATCTGCCCACTCGCAGTGGAAGGCGAAGAGGAACCACATCTTCTGTTCTGTCTTTCCTACCGAAAGCTTGCTGCAGACTCCCCAGATCAGCCAATCTCCGCCAGTTCCTGGGCACCATACAGATCAGTCCACTGTCCTGTCCCCGGCCACAGCCTCGTTCCTTCTGGCTCCTACGACATCTCAAAGGCACCCTCATGGCCAGGACTCTAGCAGCGGGGCCATCGGAGGTGCAGATGAGCAGACCACCCTTGACCGTGCTTGGCACATTGTCACGACAGTCCTGCAGTTGCCACATCCCGTGTCGGGCCGCGAACCATTCGGATCTCTGCCTCATGAGGATGAAGCCGCCTTCGATGCTGCGCTTCAGGTGGTACTGGGTGCTTGCCACCCAGGCGCTGGCCACGGCCATGCCATCCTGGCCTGGTATAGCAACCAAGCCAGGCGGCACTTCATCCAGGTGGTCGACCCTCTGCTGGCCGCCACATCTGCCGCGGGCACATCGTTGATCCAGGATGACACCACTTCGTACACAGTCCACCTGGTCGTCGTTGAGGATGCAGTGCGCATACTGGAAGCTACACGGCAGCACTACTTCCGCGCCTTGGACCTGATACTGCGTGGAATAGAGCGCGGGGTCCAGCCAATGGCGCCGTCCAGGACCTCAGATACCATAGTGAATCGATTCCGCCGGGACCTTCATGCATTGGTTAGCAACTCGGCTGGTCCACTGATACCGTCGCTGCGTGTAGTGCTGCATGTTCTCACAAATCAGGCTCTCCTGATCCCCAAGGCCGAGCACAAACATAGCAGGCTTGTGGATCCAAGTTTTGATGACAGCCAGGTCGATGATGCACGAGGCCAGCTCTTGCACCTCGTCCAGGCTCTCGCACAGGTTGGACTTGCGGGCGAGGTCTTTCAAGGCTTGTTCGCCGAGGTCATGGATCGAAACATGCGAGAATATGTCTGTCGGACCTATGCACACATTTGGAGGACGGCTCCGGCAACCCACTGGGGCTTCCATGGGTTAGACAAGGGTGCAGCCAAGTCGACAAACCTCACACAACCATCTTGGTCCATCGTCTCGCTATGCAACTGGGTAGAAAACAGCTTTGCACGCCTCGCCTTGGAAGTTCGCAGTCGTACCGAACGCACTGATTCGAAAGCAAACATTGCCGTGCCTCTGGCAGAAATACAGCAGTGGAAGGAAGTGGCCATAGGTCACATCGCTGCATTGCGCATCTCGGAGCTGTTTGATATTGTCCTCCAGTGGCCAGCCAGCAAGGGGGCGCTGGATGACCTGAAGGCCAGCGTCACAACCCCCGAACGGCGGCGGCAATTGACGGACTCCTTTTCAGCGGCGCTCCAGAAGCGGCTTCTGCACCCTGCTCGGTCCACACTTGATATACTGCGAGTCTACATCTCCATGATACGCACATTCCACGCTTTAGACCACTCCAAAGTGCTCCTGAGTCGGGTGGTTCCGTCACTCCAGCTGTACCTGATCCAGCGAGAAGATGCTGTCCGTATCGTGGTCACGGGCTTGCTCGCTAGTCAAGAGGAAGTGGAGGAGGCCCAGAAGGCTACGTCGTCCCCCAGGGAGCTGGGATCCGGTACAAGTGCCAGCACCAAGTTGGTAGAGCTTGCCATGTTGCTCAACGACCCGGACCAACAACGACGGGTGGAGATTGACGACGAAGACCTGGACTGGGACGATATGAATTGGGTGCCTGACCCAGTTGACGCCGGCGTCAACTATAAACGTCCCAGATCCGAGGATGTCATTGGCACCCTGATCAGCACTCTTGGTGCTGAAGATGTCTTCATCAAGGAGTTCCAAGTCATCATCGCAGACAACTTGCTCTCCACGCAGACGGATTTCACGCAGGAACAGAGGGTGCTTGATCTTCTGAAGAAGCGCTTCGGCGAAGCTGCACTCCAGAACTGTGAGGTCATGATCAAGGACATTTTTGACTCGCGCAAAGTCGACAACATGATAAGAATGGTGCAGCTTGGGAAGCCAGCACTGGCCCCTCGGGTCTTGGGTACACCGGCACCCACAACTCCGTATGTGGATTCCGGCCAACAGCTGGACCTAGATGAAGAGGAACAAGGCCTGCTGCCCTACGAAGCTCGCATTCTGTCCCGCCTGTACTGGCCAAATATCGTTCAAGAGACCTTCACCCTTCCCCAACCTGTTGCGGAACAGCAGGCGAGTTATGGAAGGGGTTACGAAGACCTCAAATCAGCACGCAAACTTACTTGGTTGCACCAGCTTGGCCAGGCCACTGTTGAACTGGAACTTGAGGACCGCTCTGTCAAAGTGCTATGTAGCACCTTCGAGGCGGCTGTCATTTACGCATTCCAAGACGACAGTGATGACGGGAAAAGGGAGCACGACGGCCCAGCTCACCGGACCGTCCAGGAGCTCCATGAACGATTGCAGATGGATGAGGAACTTGTACTGCAAGCCCTAGAGTACTGGGAATCCAAGCAAGTCCTCGCCCGCTATCCCCATGATGAGGACACATTCGTCGTGCTCGAGCGCAGAGATCAGCCTCTCAGCCGGCCCGAGCTCCACCCTGCCGCCTCGGCACCCGCCGTCATGCAGGACGACCACGGGGCACAGCCGGGCGGCAAGCCCGCCGCCCTCAAGCGGGCGGGCACGACGAGCGCCATGGACGTCAAGGAGAACGAGAGGAGGGCCATGTACTGGCAGTTCATCGTGGGCATGCTGACCAACTCGATGCCCAACGCGCAGCTGGGCCAGCTGGCGATGATGATGCGGATGCTGATCACGGACGGGTTCTCCTGGAGCGACCAGGACCTGCAGGAGTTCCTGGCGGAGAAGGTGGAGCTCGGGGAGCTGGAGGTTGCTGGCGGCAAGTACAAGTTGGTCAAGAAGTGAGCTCGCTTCGGTGCTGGAGTTTACCGCAGATGCTTTCGCTGGACATTGTGTTAGGACTGGACTTGGGCCATAGGCTTGGTAAATACCCCGAATTGATCTTTTCAACCTACTCGGGGCTCACAACTGTGGGTATACTTCGAACCGCGGAAAACCGCCTGGCCTATACACTTGGGCAAGTTTTCTAGGGACGTGGCAAAAGATCTTCTCCCTGTGCAAGGGAAAAAGAGGGAAAGAGAAGGCACCCATGCCTAACTCGCCGGTCGACAAGACGCCCACCACAACGGGCGTCTTACATTGGGAGTTGGATCACGGCGCGTGGCTGCGGCCGGAGAAGCGAATGTAATGAGTCAATGTAATTGGTCTCTACAAAGAAGACATGCGTCGGGAATCACGTTCAAGGGTATCTCAAGTGGGTAGATGTAAGTCCTCCATCATCGTATCATGGCCACGCAAGTTGCTGCTCTGCCCTGCCCTGCACGGCACCCCTCCTGCAGCCTCGCCCCCCAGAAACTGATCAGACCTCAGACCTCCTCGAAGTCCTCATCGACGTCCTCCTCGAACCCCTCCGCGACGCCCTCTTCCCCAGGGTACCTTCGTCGTCAACCCCCGCGGCGGCCCTCTGCTCGGCCCTCCACAGCTGGCGGATGCGCTCGTCGCTGGCGTCGCCGTTGATGACGCGGCTGCTGTAGATGAAGGGCTTCGGCCCGCCCGGGTAGCGACCCTTGCGGACCTTCTTCTTGCGCGAGAAGTAGGTCCACGTCACGTAGAAGCCGTGCACGTGGCCCGGGATGACGCCGCACAGGAACCAGAGGGTGTTGACGAGGGCGTCAATGCCCACGCCGGCGACGAGCATCACCGAGAGGGGCGGTACTTGGGGAGGGATGGTTAGCGGGGACTCCTGCACTGGGTGGTGGAGGAGATGGTAGATCAGGGAGGTGGGCTTACGGAACATGTTCACCATGGTGAGGGTGATTCTTTCGAGAAAGATGCGCATCTTCACGGGTCTCGGTATAGCCTTCAGAAGACTAGGTAGGTTTCGGGTGTGGGATTGTCTGTGCCTGGCTCGGAACTGATGAGCTGGCCTTGAAGAGGCCGGATCTGCGTCTCTTGCGTGACAACGGAGGCATGTGTTCGGGGTTCCTTTCAATGGGTGAATGCCAGAGAGATCAGAATCATATGCACATGGTCGTTCTGACAAAAAGCATGCTCCAGACCCAGGGCAGACGAAGCCGTAGAAATGGCCAAGTCAGAGCAACGGAGCGGGCCGGCCAGCCGTACCGTATCACCTGCTTCCCCCTACTCGGGTATATATCACTGTGCATTCGAAATAGTGGTCCAGAGCCTCATAGATAAGCCAAGACTTGGAAAATCTTGCCTGCACCCTGGACGGGCCTTAGTCCATGGCTGTCTGGCAAGCCCCATGACGAACGACTGCGACCGTGATGCGACGTTGGTGGTTGGCCAGGCAGGGCCCTGGTTGGACTGGGGTCGGGTGGGTGACGTCACTTGGCATTTGAGCCTCAGCTGATCCGGACCCTGATTCTGCTCTCGTCTCAGCCAGAGAGAGAGTAGCAATGTTCAAGTGCAGACCAGATATTATGACAGCTTGGACATTCTTATAGTTTCACCCCGAGACCTGAGGCTCTCCACCTCGCTGTCGAATTGTACCGGCACTTGATGACTGCAGCCCCGAGGTCAGGACCATCCGGAGCCGGGATGTGAGATGATGGGTTTGAGGATCGCTATCGCAGTTTCTTGGGGACATGAATAAACATTCGATATTCTAAATTATTGATCTTAGACAATACGTCACAAGTATTACTCGATCCGCGTCAAGAGCAAGAGTTGATTTATGTGTGCAGGCAGCCGTCCTGGTCGTTGACCTTGATGAGCGACCTCTTGGACCCAAGCTCAACAGCACGGGTGATCAGAGCCTGCGAAAAGTCAGTATGAATACGTGGAAGAAGCGGAGGCGTTCCTGATGCTTACGTTGAGCTTAGTCTCTTCTACATGCTGTTCGCGGCTCAGGACAAAGAGCGTCCCAAAGTCAGGCGACTGCACGATGGCATAGTCGTCCACGACGTATTCTTCAGACATTCGAGTCAGCAAAATAACTCGCACCAGCTTTCACACAACTGTAATTACCTTGTACAATGTAGTTGGGCCCCGGGCAGGCATTAGAAGCGTTGAAGAAAGTGACCTCAAAGGCGCCAGCATCGCCATAGACCGGGTCGACGGGAGCGGCCGATCCGGTGATGGTGATGGGCAGTCCTAGTGCCTCACACTGGTTCCTCACGCCAACTGTGCCGTCGTCGTTGAGCGAGTAGTTGGCCGTGACACACTTGCAGCCCGCGGTGAAGATGGCCTCGTAGCCCGCCACCTGATACCAGGTGCCCAGGTACGAAGCCAGGTCGAAAGTTGAGACTGACTTGGGGTAGAAGCAGGTGCTGAGAGAATTGTGAGTGGAAGAATCCTTGGGATCAACAAGCTCCGGGCCATTTGATGGCCACGTGTGTGTGTGGGTGGCACCCAGGGCCCGGGCCGGACCAAGACGAGACTTACCCATCCCAAAGAGCCGAAACAACATTTGTGCCATTGGCCGTCACTCCCTGGCGGCGATGCAGGGGAGACGCGGCGGCGGCAGCTGTCAGCCAGGTAAGGGAGGACAGGACAGAGGTGACGTGCATCTTGTATGTGTCGAACGGGTTGGTTATTAGCAAAGGTGCACTGTTCTAATATTTACAAAAATTGTGCTGCTTGAATAAGGCTAGATATATGCAGAGTGATGTTGCCGCAGACACATCTTCTTTATACTCTGAAGGCCGGATTCAAGACGACAGTGAATAGAACTCCTCGCACTCGCTTAAAGACCTCCAACTCCACCGGCGTCAAGGTTGTAGCTGGGCAGGTGAAGTCGACAGTGACAGCGGCGAAGCTACCGTCTTGGCCCTCAGCCCTGCCCAGGTCCCGGGAAGAGGAGACCCCACACCGATGGGGCCTGCGATGACGGAACCGTGACTGCCACCTCTGCGCATCGGGACGAAACAAAGTAGATCGATCTCGGGCGATGCGTCGCACAGCCGAGGGCGTGACGAACCCCACCGGCCGCTGAGCAGTCAGTCGGCTGTGCATTCCGAACGCAGGGGCAGGAGGGTGATGCGGAGACCCTGGCTGTCTTGGGAAGCCAGGCCCGCCCGACAGGCCCACAAATGGAAGTATATGTTGTCCGAGGTCCGACCTCACGAACTGTATACCGCAAAGTGAACGATGATGGACGCCGAGAGTGTTCGTCTTGTTGGCGAGATGGGTCCGTCGGAAAATTATTGCCATACCCACTGCTAAATCGATCGATCCAGATGCACAGTGATGGCTTCATTTCGTCGGAATATATTTCGGAAATAGACGTGATGCTAATTGGTTAAAATGCTTATTCAGTCTATGGAGCAATGTTTATTCGAAGAAATTCGACCAAGTACTAATGAGACCAAAATCAAGACCAAGGTGCCGGTGGTTCGTAGGCAGAATCGCGGGCAAACATGATGGCATTTCCACCACCGACTTGTGTCACTCACATCTACGGATAAAGCCTTATCCTCTCACGGTGGAGTCAGATCTTCACACCTCGAAACATGAGATTCGACCTGTCGGTAAAACCAGTGTGCAAGTCATGGGTACCACAGTGTCTCAGCTGAATGAGACGTCGTGTGCGAGTGGGTAGTCACGGACGGTATGTCTTTAGGGTTGTCAAATTTCAGGAGCACTTATCAACAGATGCAAAACAAAACAACATATGTTCGCTTATAGTAGTGAATTATGCATGTGTATATGGGCATTTCTAATGGCTTTGAATGGATGTGCTTGAGTTGAAGCATGGGAAAATAGCTAACACTGGAATGTGCTTGTTTCACATCTAAGCTTCGCCTTAATGAAGTTGACGAGACACACATAGATGGTTCTTAAATTGCTCAATCCTCACGTTGGAGGCAGCTGTATTGAAAATGTTCTTCTTGGGATCTAGTCATCGATCTGCTCACATGCACAGTTCTCCCAAAGGATGAAGTAATGCCACGGTTGGCTTGGCAAGCCCCAGAAGTCTGGTCTGCCCATGCTTATGGAACTTCGCCATCAAGCACCTTCACAACATGCTGCACCTGCGTTCCCGCAGGCCACAGTTCCGGACCAGGCATCGTGTAGTCCCTGATCTTGGTCCAAAAGTCCGGGATCAGCACCCCAGGCGACGTGTTATCATACACTCCAGGAATCTTGACAAGGGGTCCCAACACACCCGTCCCACCCTCAGACTCGACATTGACCTGGGCGCACCCGACGTAGAATTGTGCATTGTCCAGCTTGTGCGCAGCATGGAGGGCCAGCCCCTCGGCCCGGACCAGATACTCTCCCGCCGGCACCTCGGCGGGCAGGGGGAAGCGGAAGCTGTGGGTCTTGTGTGTAGCCCAGACAATGCCGTTCTGCGGGTCTATGGCCGGCCCCGGGGAGTCCGCGGTGGAGTTTGCAGCGAGCTTGTAGCCCGCGGAGTAGATCTTGGCCCAGTCGCCGGAGCCGTCGTAGTCGGCCGCTGAGGTGCCCTCCGGGACGCGGGAGATGTACACCTGCTGCACGCCCGGGTGGCCGAACGTCGAGGCGATCTTGAATCCCAACTCGTTTCCGGCTTGCACGGTCAGAGTTTCGGTGCCCAGTGCGGTACCAGACGAGCCGCCGGAGTTGCAGCGCATGTCGGTGCTGTTGACGATCTGGAGGGGCGCATTGGAGATGTTGCTCTGCCGGACGTATTGGAAGGGCTCACCAATCACCTCGCCTTCCACGATGAGATTGGTGTATTCCCAGTGAGCTAGAATACTACCTGGAAGCAGGCTCGCGGCCATGAAGCAGAGGGTAACGAATTTATGATGCATTTTGTGTTCAGAAGTCTCTGGTTCTGGTTTCCCATGGAGAGTGTCTGGGCAACGATGGTGAGAATTGGTAAATGTCCTCCGTCCCCCGCTTCTTATAACATGACAAGACCCGGGATATCTTCTCCGTTTGCTGTTAGAATACTTCGGGAGAGCCACCCGACATTTTTGTTCCTCGGAACGCGATTGGCTTCGTATTCAGATTGCGAAGATCAAGAGCGGTTAACGTGCAGAATCGGTTTCCCTTTCAAGCCTTGCATGTGGGCCGACCCGTGTTTCGGCGACAGAATCTCGGTGATCATTGCTCAACATAGTCTCTGCATGCTTCTAAGGCGGGCTAAATATATTGTGCTGCGTCGAAGCGCTGCATCAAATTGTAACCTCGTTGATAACTTTCCTCCACCAACCAAACGCAGATGGTCAAGTGTGCCTTAGTTGACCATTTATACCTCCTCAACCTGTACGGAAGGTGCAGCATCGGCTCGTATCGTCATTTATGATCCTAATCGCGCAAGAAAATCTCGGCCACAATTTTGGTTCACGCGTTGAATCTAGTATTATGCAAGAATCATCAGTCCGCCCCCGCCCCCTTTTCACTTTCTCTGGCTCAAATCGGCCCGAGCCGGTCGGTTCTATGCATGGTAGACGGAGTCGTTCAGGCGAGGCAGATCAAGGAATCTATGCAGATAAGACCATCATATGAAACATGACACATAGACCTTCCTAATCCCCGTTGAGTTGCTTCAAAAATTCGCCAAAACTCTCACACAGGTCATACTGGGAGGAATTGAGAATGTGATAAATTGGTATGAAGCACGTGTTCACACGATAAATACAGAGATGTTCATCCAGAATCCCCCTGGAACGTGTATTCATTTAAAGTTACTTCTTTATTGAAGGAAAATGTCAGCCAGAGTTGAATATGTTCCACTTGGGCAAGATAACATTTCAAGACGCGATGCTCAGATCAAATCAAATTTTCGATGTTCTTGAGATTATTACATCGAATTCAGTTAGCAAATTTGAGTCGTCAACTGATGTATGCTGCAAATTTGGATCACAGTCACAAAAACTAGCTTAAGTGTCTTTCATTCGAGCTCAAGGGCTTTCGGTGGTTATCCCTAACGGATGTCTCCAGGATGATGCGCTCGAGATCCTCAGTCTTGGCGCAAATGCACTGGCTTGTGGAACGAAAGAAATGTACCACATTTCGCACTTATGTCCGGGCCTCCGCACTGCATACTGTGATTCTATGCCTCTTGGTGTTACCCAAATTGTGTGCACAAATATGGTTGACTGGGCAGACTGTACAGATCGTAAAGTTGAGGTAGAGTGGATGCTATCCAGTGATAATCGCCCATTCTGTCATAAAGTCAATCCCTTTTGTAACTTCTCACTAAACCATGACCGCCAAAAGTGTTGCAGGCAGTTGAGTTGCAGCAGTTCCGGTGCTGGTACCTCCGCTGAGGCCGGAAGGCAAATGTCTAGGGTGCCATTTCGAGGACCGCGAACCGTCTTCCCCACTGTTCAAATCGGCTGACTTGACTCCAGCAATGGGAAAGTATGGATAAATCGCCTATGATCCAGGTGAAAAAGGGCGATATGAAGTTATTTGCCTTCTTTCTGAGTTCAGGCGGCGACTCTAGTTTCTTCGCGATTGTCCTCCGTTTCTAGAGCGAATTTCGGAAGCGATGGACTTCAAAATCTCAAAGAGGCAAAAGCATGAACGGTATTGTTGTCCAGGGTCTTGGTCACACTGACATACCACTGAGACACCTGAGCAGGAAGGACGGTGCTGCTCTTGAACCGATGACGTGTGCTCATGAACATTCTCTTGGCTTTAAAGTAAGGCCAAACCTCATATGGCTCATTTGAAACATCGTGACATCGGGGCCCAGCGACCTTGCACCGTGTGCCCGTTGTCTGAGACAAAAAGCTTTGACATTGAATTCGATCAGGCTGATGGTCCTAGAAGTTGGGGTCGGCTTGGTTCTCTGCCATGGCCGTAGAGCCATTAGCGTACCACTTGTGGACAGTGCCAGGCAGTCTTTGACTGGAGGTCAATGATTTCGAAAGTCATCGGGACTGTAATTTTCTCTGAGTTCCTGTGGCGGAGCATCCACTGTCTGAATATCTGACAACCTCACAGGGCCATTACTGTTAGATGGTTTCATAGAGAGCTGTGGCTTATACAATGAATATCCATGGAATTGGACTGTGATAGGTTTGTATTGGCGCTCTACTGACACGGCTGTGGGTATTTCGAGGAGTTTTATCTGCCACTGTTGGTTTGAAGTCATAGATGAACCCGGCATGTGTTGATTTGACGCCTCAATCGACTTGTAGCGGAATTCTGATGTCGCCAGCGCCCCAGTACTAGTAGTAGATTCAGTCACAAATCATTTGTCACCATTAAATTGTATGTCGTAATCGATATGTCCTCGACTCTCGTACTTCTCTCCAAACTCTCTTATGCTGTATTGTTGGAGGAAGAGGCAGTGGTCTGATAAAGTCCACGACAGAGAGGGGACCATTGTCATTGAACCGCATGTTTCTACTAGACAGACAGAGGAAATTAATAAGAGACTAAGGAAGGCGAGATGGGTGAACGTCAAACGCCAGGGACTTATATTCTGGTTCTCGAAGAAAGGGGGATAACTTAAGAAGACAGTGCGTCCACAGGGGCGTTTGTGAGAGCATCTGAGAGTGAAGACATGATATTGACGATAGCAATCCTCAGGAATGGGAATCGGCGGATATGACCCCCTGTGTCGGCCTTCACAAGTAATCAGCATTTTCGCACCCAGTGTAATTCAGCACGGAGGCACGGAAAGAGGTGGTATAGCGTCCCGTATGACCGACATCGAGAATTTGGCATGCTTGTTGAGTGGAGACTTTACTGGCATGCTGACGTACGTATGCAGGCTGACACGGAGAACAAGCCCTTCGCACAGAAAGAAAACTAGAACAGTTGCTACGAAGCATAGCTAGGTGGTCCCAAAGTGTGTATTGAAGTGGTGGCTGATCTCTGAAGCAGCAAGAAACAGTTACAAAAGCCAGCCACTTTGGAGACCCAAACAAGCAAAAATTGCTCTCCCGTGGTGAAAGATCATCATCCAAGGCGCCACCAGTTGTAATTAAATACAGCGAGGCCCAAGATGGTGGTTAACCTGACGTTGACACTGTCAGGGGCGGCGACAAGCAGAAGCGCCGAATTTAAAGACGTATAAAACCCCAATGATTGACCTTCAGTGAATGACTCCCGCAAGTGATTGAACCCCGAGTGACTGATCCCCCTATTGGTTGAGCCCCTAAGTGACTGCCACTATGTTGCTTGATGAAAGGGCCACAAGATGGTTGGGATGATAAATAAAAGATGAAAAACGGACATTATGGTGTCGATTCAAGATAAGATACCGTCCGGTCATCCCTTACATCGAAACAACGTAAGTAGACAGAATGTCTTGAAGGATTCGTGCCATGTACTTTTCAACGGGCTGCTCGAAAGACCTTTCTTGTTGAGATATTACAAAAGACTACTCTGTGAAGTGAGAGGAGATAATATATTCAATCTAACCAAATAACTCGAGTCGGAAAACCCGAGGACGGGCAAAAGAGCCCTTTGCCCAACTTTGTGGTCAAGACGAACAGCCGCCGTACGGTGATGAGATGGCAATCCGAGAACACGTTATCTACAGGTACAGATGAAAAACAAAAAGAAATAGCAGCAATTTTGAAAAATCCAAACGAATCCGGGGAGGCATCTGTGTCATACATGAAGTGGGTTAGTCGGGTGGACCAGGGACTATTTAGCCTAACTCGATATAGCAACTCAGGTTGAACCAGGCATTTTGAACTTTGGCTGCATCATAGATTCGCACTGGAAAGAGGAAGAAATAGTACAATCAGGTGTTAGCGATCTCAGGACGCAACACAGCAGTGCGATGAACCGCAGAAAAGATCCATTAGTAGGATCGCTCCATCTAGGTTCCCGGGTTCCTAGGTTCAGATTCCTTATGGTCTGCCGCTATTTTGTAGTGATAGAGGTTACTCAAGCTCCACTTGAAATATACAATACTTTGAGTTGAGGGATCCATATGTGTTACAAGCTATTATGACTTTAATTAGGACCAGGTTATAGATAGGAATGCGCCGATTGTGAGGAGCTCTATACATTTAAGAGGCAGTATTCAGTCCATAACTAGAGAGATTTGTGAATAAGCAAAGTTGAAAGCCCACTATGTGAAAAGCTCGAACTAGAGAGGAAAGTCATCATGTCGTTGAGCCATCTTGAATACTTGAAAGTCCATCATATTTCTCAATTACCCTTCAATGTAGCAGGAACTTCTCCACAATAGAGCCTTGCACCTCATGACTAGCCTCGCAATCCATGTAGCCGTGGATGTAAGCATCCCCTATGAAGCGGTATTATTGGAGACTACGTCCTTGGCTGTCGTTAGAGCTGGACCTTTCCGGGCGGAGTAAGACTGGCGTCGAGCATCCGTACGGCACAACCACAACATCACCGCGCGCCATGGCCACTGATCCGAGCCCGAGGCTTCCAAAATCTGTGATACAGTAGCATCGGCCCATCATATATTCCGCAAAGCAGTCCTGGAGGAATTGTCGAGTGGCCCCGGGATCCTTGTCGTAGTCGCTCGTCTCCGTAAATGCCATCAGATCCTTGTCGATAGGCAGAAAGGGCAGACGGGATTTGATTGTTTTCGCGAAAGTACTGTAGTGCTTTCCAACCATTCTTGTTCGTAGGCGATGCTACTCACGCCAAAGCAAGGCCTTGATGATTGCCCAAGGTTGAGTGTCAGGCAAAACCGGCGTTTATGCTCACAGGCGGCCACACGGCGACGATGGCTTTCTCCGCTGCCATCTGTTGCCGAACCACACTTGATACCAAAGTGCTGCAAGAGCAGAACCCTCCATTGCAGAAAAGCCATGCAATAATCCGTTGCTCAAGAATGCGTGTTGACAGCTATGCCGTGTATCGCAATGACCCCGATGCGCCCCCCGGCGAGCAAGAGCTTTCTCCGCGTTCTGGGGCAAAGCACTCCCAGCGGAAGTCAAATGATGGAATATTCGTGTTGCTAGCTGAGAATGAGAGAGAGAGGCTTGCTAGGGAGCGTGTTATGGGATCGTATGACCAGTCAGGCACCCACGATGGAAGGTTCAGAGTGCTGATATGTGGAGGGTAATGGATGGATTCGCATATACCGTCCATGTTCCCAGTCCGGAGTAATAACTTGACAACATCGAGGGAGATTTCTCTGACAGGAAGCAGATAACCTACCCTAAATTGAGCGCGTACAAGTTCTGAAAGAATACCAAGTATTCCATATACTCTGTCTTTGGCATCAGACGCCAGTCTAATCCTGGTAATCCGGAGCAAATGGAGAAGGTAATAGAAAGGATCATCTGAATGTAGATCTTTCGCGTCTTGTATGTGCGATATACTCGCCGCGCCGTGATGGATCAGGAGCTGCAAGGAGCTCAGTCTATGTTTCGAGGTTATGAATCGAGCAGAGTCATGGCTGCCGGGAATGAGGGGGAGGCATTTTGGCCAGACTGTCCCTCTCCTCCTGAAACAATTTGGATGCTTGGATGTAGTCACTCTAGGAAAGCTGATGGGTGCCACATTGAGCATAATATATCTCGCGTGCATGATCTCCTGTACGATCCATAATCTGCTCCATTAATCACGATCGAAAAGCGAAACCACAGGACTAAGGTCCATATCGTGACTCAACTGCACCTCCGCGTTGGCGAGGCTATGCAAGAGTTTGTGAGCCTGTGCAGAATTATCCCTCTCTGTTCCGAGCCAGACTAGAAATTGCTCCGCCTTGGCATATATATCAGATATTTTTGCTGGGATTTTTCACAGTCGTTTTCTTGTTGATTCATACAGAGTCCGCCCAAACAAAACCATCTTCTGTTTCATGTTGAACAGCCTGTAGGGCATCGCTCAGATTGACTGGTATCTTTAACCAGCCCTGACGCTTATCTTGCGTAATTGTGACACACTTTGTATTTACAGGGTCACCCCATGCGTATGATAAGCCCTTGAAATGCGGGTAATCGTCAAATTGGACCGTGATGAGTTCGTATTGGTTCTTCAAGCCGAGCGGAGGTATTTTGAGGAGCCTTATCCATGGCCCTTGGGTCGAAGTCAGATTTGAAGGAATGAAGTTTTATTTTGGCTCATCTATCGAAATATAGTGGAACTCTGGCTCCGGTGGCCCTAGCAGCTCCGAACCTGGAGTGTTTGGTAGTTGGTCACCGGTGCGCGGGGACTGGCGTATCCTTTCCCACAGACTTTGACGCAGTTTTGGTGCGGGAAGAGCGGAGTGAAGTAACGAAGGAAGAGGCGAGGGAAGAGGAGATGGTCTGCTGAAGGTTTGGCTGACATGATGCTCGTATGCTCCAGGATCCATCTTGAAAGGTGTAAAATTGGGAAGGTTGGCGGGCAAGTACAGGATGGTGAATAAGGTGAGCTTCAAACTCCAATAAATTCGAAATAACGATTTCGGTGAGGCAGCTGAAGCAAGAGAGAAGCAGTCGTAGTGTATAGAGACAATCGAAGATGGGGAGGCAGCAGGCCATGATACCCCTACCTCTTCTCCCCCGGCCATTGGGTGCCCAGGTGGGCAAGTAAGCGCTGTACAACCTGGCTGAATGCAGCAGGCAGAGAGACCAAGCGAGGTACTTCGTGAATTTAGATACTTCGCATGGCTACCAATCTGAGGATTTTGTAGCTAAGAAAACGCACCGAGGTAGGCTGATAGAAACCATAGTGCTCTTGCACACGAGCAAAACGAGAGCTGCCGCTACGTAATGCTCCGGACGTTAGCTCGATGCCCCCAAAATAGCTATCACGTTGGCAATTGGGCTACAGAGGAGATAGAACAAACTGGAACGCCAAGCAATTTTTGCAAGGGTAAAATAAATTCGGAGGTCATGGCGAACGATCATCACGGAAAGCAACTCTGTCTGGTTCAAGAGACGTAGAGTCGCATCGTGGTTGAACTGATGTCAACAGGGTTAGGAGCAGCGGCAACCACAAGCGCTGATAAGGCGATAAGCTACCACCAACAACCGCGTCAAAAGATCTCAGAGCTTGTCCGCGAAGCTCGACAACCAAAACCGCGAGAGGGCCCACGAGCAGGCAGTCAATCCCGATCGCCACAACCCCCCCCCCCAATCGCCGCCGCAATGAGCAGGTCCCTCTTCCGCTCCGCCCTGGAGCTGCGGACCACCGCGTCGCGCCTCCCGCCGACCTTCCTGCTGCCCATCTGCGCGCGATGGATCAGCTCGACACAGCAGCACATCGAGACGGCCTCCACCACAGCGACGACGACAACGACGACGCCACCACCTACCGGGGCGCGCCTCGAGGCATCGCACACCCAGCAGAGCTCAGCCAGCATCCACGCCAAAGCAGCGGCACAAGCAGCGCAAGCAGCCGCCGCAGCAACAACACAAGCGCAGCACCTCAATACCCCCAAGCCGCGCTCCCCGCCCACGCAGCCCCCGCCCCAGCCGACGGGCCCCATCCCGGCCGAGGTGAAAGCGATGCTCCCCCTCCTGCGCGCCCAGCCGGGCGGCCACTACATCACGCTGCACATCCACGGGCGCCCGTACCTGGTGACGCCCGGCGACGAGGTTCGGCTGCCGTTCCTGATGCCGGGGGTCCGCCCGGGCGACGTCCTGCGGCTGAACCGCGCCTCGGTGCTGGGGTCGCGCGACCTGACTCTTGTACCCAGCGAGTCTACGTCGCGCAACCCTGCAAATGGCGAGGTCGCGTACATCGACGAGCGGGTGTACGAGTGCCGCGCCGTGGTCGTGGGCGTCGACAGCGAGCCGATGAGGATTAAGGAGAAGACGAAGAGGCGGAACAGGAAGGTCAGGACGGTGCGCAGCAAGCACAGGTATACCGTCCTGCGCATCAGCGAGCTCAAGATCAAGGCGCCCGAGGAAATTGGGGAGTAAATGAATTTGGGTGGGCGGCCGCGTTGGGTCCTCATCGGCTGGCTGGCTGGCGGAAGGAGTGGTGAGGATCATGTGGCCGGAAGTCTTTTGCTCTGCCTGGTTGGATGTGCCTTGCCAGCTCTACTCGAGCACGGACGAAGGAGTTTGGAGTGGCCGAAATTGTTGGCGTGGTTCTCACTCTCAGAATCGGGCATTTCAGGAGGCATTATTGTACGAAAATAATGGCCATGAGAGCATCATACCCCGACTGGGTGTGGCGAACGAAAACTGCCATATAAAGAAACGAAGAGTGTATCATATCAATCAAAAGCATCGTGCCGAATCTGGCATATCCAACAGTCATCAGGAACTCAAGCACGCCGAAATTCAGTCACCGGCCAGAGAAGACCAGCCGAGAAATGCCCGATGCAAGAGCAAGAGCCAAGAAATCAATTCAATGACCGACTCCTGCAAACAATATGTCACGCGGCTCACAGATCCATACAAGATAAGAACAGTTCCCTGAGCCAGCAAGAGCTGGGCAGTATATTAAAAATAGACGACCAGCCTGAGCTCTTCTCCGGGCAGAACAAAGAAACAGACAGTTTATACAGGTGTGGTATCAAGAATCGAGAAAAGAAACGCGCCAGACCAGCCACTCCTGAGATATGTGCTGCTGCTTTTTGGGGGAATAATTGAAAAAGAGAAACAAAACGACCGCTGCCCAACAAGCTCTTCGTCACCGTCTTCGTCCCCCATACTCATTCCCCAGTCCAATTTGTTCTTTCCCTCTTCTTTATCATTAATCGTCAATCGAAACATCCACAAATTATCATACCCAACACCATCGTGGATACATGCTTCCTTCCACTTTCGCTCTTCCACGGACATGCAGAACGCTCTGTCGTCGTCTGAAGTGTCACATAATCGCTAAAGCGGCTCGGTCTACCGCCTCTCGCCTTCGTTCTGCTTGGCCTCGATGGCCTTGCGCACGCTAGTCCAATACGCCGCTGGCCACGTCTTGATGGCCTCGCCATCGGTGGGCAGTCTGTCTCGGCACCGCGTCACAACGCTCTGGATAATGCGCCCCAACAGCTCCTCCGTGATTGGCAGGCTGTCCGCGGCGCCCATGACGTCGCTGGCGTACTCGATCGGGTACAGAAACCCGTCGTCTTCGCCCAGCAGCTGCGCGCACGACGGCCGTGCGTGCTGGTCTCGGTCGAGGCACTTCTTCATGGTGCGCAGCAGGCTCGGCGGCACCTTGACACCGCCGATGCCCTTCTCGGGGAACTCGATCTTGTGGGACCAGTTGATGATGGCCTGGCAGCGTGCCATCTGGTTCTGGATGTGCCCAAAAGGCGAGTTTCCGTAGACCATCTGGTACAAAATGCACCCCAAGCTCCACACGTCAGATGGCTTGCCTAGCTTCATGAGCTTTGGGCCCCTCGGCCCGTGCCAGTACCTCCCACCGTTCGCAGAGGTAAACGCATAGTGGCTAGAGTCCATCAGGCTCTCGGGGCTCATGTAGCTGGGCGTGCCGACCTGCGTCTCGCGGTGTACGTTGACTGTTTCTTCGGTCTGAATGGCGTTGGCGATTCCGAAGTCAATCAATTTTAGACGACCTTGAACCATTACAAAATTGGCGGGCTTAAGGTCGCTGTGCACGATATCGTGCTTGTGCACGGCGGCAAGGCATTCGAGCATTTCTTTCCAGTAGTATCGGATGAAGACAGGATCGAGCTTCGCGCCCTCTTGGTTTTGCCGGACTCTCAGGAGGGTATTGAGGTCGAGTTCACCAATCTCCATAAGCTGATTACCAGGTCAAGTCAGCGCATGCTCGCCAGGTGTAATATAGCAGAGAGGGCTACTTACGACACTGAGCACGTGTTTCTCCTCATTGAGCTCGAAATCATAGAGCTGGATGACACGTTCCACGTTCGTCAGCTTTTGCAGCAAGTTGATCTCGCCCTTGTAGCCCTTGAGCATTGTCTCGTCGGCGTTCTCGATGTTGACTCGCTTCAGGGCAAACATTTTGCCATTTTCGGCTGTCACCCTGTACACCTTGGCGCTGCCACCACGGCCTATGCAGTCTACCCTTTGGTATGACCGTCCGTTGACCTTGAGGATAATGCTCCTCTTCTTTGCGGCTTCTTTGGTAGTGGCGGCACCGCCCGTGGCCGTGGCCGCATCCAAGACACTCATCTTCGGCGGCGGAGGCGGCGCAGGTCGTTGCATAGGTATCACAACGTGTGGCGTCTTTTGAACATTCTGGCTGAGGGATGCCAGTATCGGACGCTCCGGCGACACCGCTCGAGGAATTGCCCTGGAGCCAATCTCAACAAGACTGGGCGATCGAAGCAATTTCCTGTCAAGGTCCTTGTCAGAATAGATCCCGACTGATGGTCTCCGTCTCTCAAATGCAGAGGGCGCGGGCATTTCATTCTCCTGGTCGTGTGTTGATGGTATTTCAAGCGGTTCTCTGGCCGCTTCCTCTCGGGCTGCCTCGATCACTTTGTGGGCCTCGCTCAGGGAGGCGGCTCTGAGATCTGCAAGAGACTGCCTTCGGCTTCCCGCTCTGAGCTCCTTGCCGCTGACCGGACTGCCAGACGCTGCGTAGTCCCGGTACGCCGACTCGTAAAATGACGCCGCATGAGGTTCTGCGCGACTACGGCCAACTTCGGGAGGCGGATATTCGTCCTGCTCCTGGCCATACGCCATTTCGCCCTCATCATTCTCTCTAACCAGCCTATCCTCCTCGCTCTCGCGTCTCCTACCGCGGCGAGCAGGCCCACTGAGGAAACTGCCTGGGATCTTGCCCAGCCTCTTGACCCGCATAGAGCCCTGGGCATTCGGCTCTTCTCTTGATTTGACACTTGCGCTGCCGCCAAGTCTCGAGACGCTGCCCATGGCAGACTGTGGTCGAGGTGCCGTCTGAGGTTCTTCGGGGCCTTCCTGGTCACTGCGCATTGAGGAGCCGGCGCTCCTAGATGCAAAGCCAGAAGAATTGCCAACTGACTGTCGTTTGTGTGAGGACCCGAGGGCAATCTGTACTCGGCGGACTGGCTGAGCTGGGGTGTTGATGTCTGCCTCCTCGGCAGGTGCGGCTGCGCCGGCGCTGTGCATACTCTCATCCATATCGCCAGCACGGCTCTCTGGCCTTCTCGAGGTGGAGGTGGAAAGTGACCTCCTGAGTCGGCCTGTCTGCACGGGCGCGATACTGGGGGTGTTACTGAGGCGAACGACTCGCTTGCGCGGTGGCGGGCTACTATCTCTTGCTCGCGCGGGCGAGGCTTGCCTGGAAGGCGCGGTGCCTCCTGCGGCGCTGCTGGTCCTGGTATGGCGGCGAGTCTCCCTGAGCGGTCGATCCGGTTCAGGTGCTGGGGCTGGGGCCAGTTCCCTATCATCCACGGCCGAAGAAGAGTTCCTGGTAAGGTAGCTCCGCCTCCTGGTCATGACCCTGGGCTCCGGCTGTTGGTTGAACGCATCATTGGCTCGACGGGCAGGCGGGGCTGCCGAGGGCTCTGGTGCGCCGCCGTCGTTCAGTAGAGCTTTAGTCAGAGCACTGAGCTTCATGGGCACCGGGATCTCATCGTCGGAGCTGTCATGCATGGCGTCATATTGGTGCTGTTGTGGTTGATACTCGGCGCGGTTTGCGCTCAGAGGCACGTCCCGAGCAACGTAGGCAGCGGGTTGAGATTCACTGCGACTGAAAGCTGGGCGGGAAGTTGGCCTGCGCAAGGCCTGGCGAGCGGATGTTCTGCGGCCGAGGGAGGTAAAGTGGCTACCGGGGCCCATTGGTGTTGGTGATGCTGCTGACATTGTTGCGACTCGATTGATGGACAGCGCTCTGGTCTCATGCGATACGGCCCCTCCTCGTCCCAGTCACAAGCTCCGGAGCAGGAACAGCGCCGGAATCCTTCAAGCAAAGTCGGTGTGGATCCGATGAGGAAATGTTTTGTTATGTTTTGTAGTGGCGCGCTCTGCTTGGTGATGTAGGCTGGATTTAGGTTAGAAAAAGATACTTTGACGTGTCTCAGAGGTCCATGATCAAGCCGTGAGGGATATGGCAGCCGGATGAAGCAATGTGTGTGTGGACTATCGAGAGTCGGAGTGCATGGTGGGAGAGTGATGGAATTGGCATGCGAGTCGAGTTTTGGGTGGGCCCAGCGGATGGAGCTCCAATGTTATGGCAGTGGGAGCTGGCCAATGGGAGGGGGCGCTGGCCGTTACCCCCGCAACGCCCGTCCTCTTCAGGCAGTGACCTCCGTTTGCATGCTGGGATCAGCACCCTTGTCCCTGTCGCCTCTCAGCTTTCTTTCACAGACACGCCTGTTCTGTCAGTCTAATTGCGTGCAGGCCTTGCCATATTTATTAACTGACTGGTGACTTCACAACCTGCAGCCAATTTATGTCAGAAATCAAGATTGTATTCTCTGCGACAAAACAGTCTTGGAGTCCAGCGCTTCTCAACCTGAACTTGGGGCCCAAGATGACCAGCCAATCAATATTCACAATTTCATGGAAATGGTACGAGAATGAAACCATTACACAGGCGCGCGTCCTGGGCTTTGGCAAATTTGATTGGGCACCCAGGCACCTTACACTAGGGCGGCCTTCAGTTATGCGCTGCACTCGTTCATCTGCATGCAGCAGCGCAGATTGATCCTTTGTCCCAAGTTGGGTCGATTGCCGAAAATAAATGCAACAGCCTGTCGAGTACTTTACTTCTAAGGGATGTTTTAATTGCGGCACCTACAGTACGCTTTTGACCTAAGAAAGAACACTAAGGCTTGGTCTGAACCAGGAAGCATCCACATGGAAACTGTACAGAACTACACTTACATGGCGATGTACCATGGGCTGGCATAATTACAACGTCACATCGAGTGTCGTCCCAGTCCGGCCGCCAGTCATGAGATTCAAATGGATCTGCAATGCAGACAATGGTCATTCCGGCAGATACTGCCCACCGACTCCGAGGTCATCGCCATCTCTACACCCGGCGCATATAGACACCGGCGAGACGACATGAAAGACAAAATTTAGTAAAGCATACGGAGCAAATTCGCTGATCGTACGGAAGAGGGTCGTACGGCCTCGTTGATCAAAGAGTCGGCTCGCAAACCATGTCGCGGCTACGATGACGTGGGGCGAGGTGGATGATGAGCATGCCAAACACGTTCCGGTCATACAACACGTTACGCGTGTCCCAATATTCCGAAGAGGTCACGAAGCCTTATTTTGCCATTCATGATCTACTTTTTGGGTGACCGGCCACCGTCCCAACCGAGACCTAAAAAACCATCAAACGTCGTGGTATCATGATATCCCTAGGACCCTCGCTCCGGCGTGCGTCGAACCGGCAAAGTATGCTTGTAAGCATCTCCGAAAAATTGACACCAATGGTGAAGATTCGAGTTTGGCGCGACGGGTTAGGGAATTTAGTCGAAGAGACCAAATCCCATGTCGTCGTCGGACTCCTCCTTCTCTGTAGGAACTTGTCAGCGCGTGTCGTCGCACGGCAACATGGAGCTGGGGGACTCTTACCCTCAGCCTTGGCCTCCTCCTTGGGAGCCTCGGCGGCACCGCCAGCGGCGGCACCAGCAGCAGGGGCGGCGCCACCGGCACCGCCAGAGGGCACGGAAGCGAGCTTGGAGCTACCCTCGGAGATGAGCTGTGTGGGACGGTTCCGTTAGCAAATGGTGTGCTCAAAATGTTGGCTGTCGCATTTTGGTGTCGTACCTCGTTGATGTCCTTGCCCTCGAGCTCGGACAGGAGCTTGCTCAGGCGGTCGGAGTCGGCCTCAATTCCAACGGAGTCGAGGACCTTCTTGACATCGGCGGCAGAGGGCTTCTCGTTGCCGGCGAGGGTGAGGAGGAGGTAAGCTGCGAGGTGCTTCATTTTGATGGTTGTTTCTGCGGGCGAGGGTGGGCTTGTCAGAGATTTGCGCGTTGCCGAATGGGACTGGACTGAACTGGAGCGAGGACCGGGACTGGAGACTTACTGTTGGTAGTTTTAAAAGAACAGGAGAGTTCAATCGATTTAACCGCGTGGCGGAGACTGGCTCGTCGAGTTCTGAGAAGACGGGTGGGTGTTGGTGTAGGTGATGAGTCTTTCGGCAAGATGGGCCAGATAGAAAAAGTTCACGGCGATTAGAAGGCAGATTTTGGGCGGGCAGGGCAGTTTGGTGGGCTGTGGCCCGTGCGCAGGTTCTCGTTTGCTCGCTCACTCACCCAGCTCTGCGGCCCTCTGCCGCCGCCTGGTGCCAATCCAGCCTTTGCCACGTGTGCCACCTGGCAGCCAGCAGCCTCACAGCTGTCCAGCAGGCATCTCTTTCTGCCTTGAACCTTAATCGTATCCGCAACCGGCCGGGCCCCATCTCAGCTTGCACCCAATCAGCTTGGGCCCAGTTAGCAGTGGTACTTCTGTCGGCTTGGCAGAGAAAGCAATCCCGTCATTCGAGCGCAGCGCAAAGGCGGACCGGGAATGGGCCACCCCCCTCCCAACTGAACCCAAAAGCCATAAATACCCACGACGTCGACCTCGACATCGCCCTGCCTCTCCTCCTCAACCTACACCCTTTGTCTACTCGCACTGCCCGCCCTTATCCCGCCCTGCCTGCCTCACCAACCGTCGAACCGGCTTTCCCCCCGTCTGCTGCGCTTTCAGCACTGCTCCGCGTTTTCCCTGGGGCGTCAGGGCCCCCTAATCATCAGGCGGACATAACGATAAGGTGGTCGCGAGACCGCAAAAAGTCTGTTGGCTGTTATTCCCACTCCCCAGTGCCGAAACCCCCGACTCAGCCCGCCAGCACACCCGTGCAGATGAATCAACACCAGTCGATGGCATGAAGCTATAAGAGGCAAATTGTTTATTTTGAGGGTGGGACCAACGTTGGGAACGGGCCAGAGCCCTGGAATCCATTCACCATGCCGGTTAGTCTCTTATCTGGCCCTGTCTTCCCCAAACCTGCCAGGTGTCGCATGCCCACGCCCAGCGCTCATCCCAATGCCCAACCCACCGTGGCCTGTCTGCCCTGTCCTCGGCTGACCCACGCCCACCACCACTGCAGATCGGCGACCTTCTCGCCTCTATTGAGGGGAAACCCCCCGTGCCCTCGTCCAAGGCACCCGCAAGACCAGGAAATGGGTTACCAGCCAAACGGAAGGCCGACGACGATGCCAGGGCCCCCGAGCAGAAGCAGCCGCGCCTGGTATCCACATCCACTACAAACGGATCTGCCAGGCCTAATGCTGATGCATCAAGGCCATCACGCCCACCTGAGCGATCATCCTCGGGCTACACTGGATCAGCAAGACCATCATCTACTACCACCACTACCAACAACAAACCGCGGCCCTTGACTGAGAAGTCAGCGTCAGCTGCCTCCAAGAAACCATCCTCGACGACAAGCGCCAAGCCCTCACCCACCACCCCGACATTCCCAACTGCCGGCCGTACTACAACGTCAACAAGCTCATCGCTGTCGAGGCCTGCACCGCCGCCCCAGCCCGCAGGTCAAGGTGCTGCCGCCGCGTCCACTGCCAAGCCGCCCAAGAAAGGATCTTACGCCGAGATCAAGGCTCGAGCAGCAGCCCAGGCACAGAAGCTGCAGACCATTGGAAAGATCCAGCACAGAGCAGTCGAGAAGAAGAAGGAGCAGGATGCAGAGGATGCAAAGCTCGCCAAGAAGGGCGTCAAGCCTGGTTCCAAACCGGGCGCCGGCCTGCCGTCCAAGAATGGGACACACCCAAGTGGCAACGGACTTCCCGACCGTGGTGTCAAGCGTGTGGGACAAAAGGGCGTGGCGGGCAAGCCTGGCACCAAAGGTGCCGCCATAGCAGAAGAGCGAAAGCCCAAGAAGGCGGCTTTGGCCACCACTGGGTATGCAGGCTCTGCACGGCCGCCCCCTACCAAGGCCAACCCCGGCGCTGCGAGATCAGGTGAAGGTCGTGACCGTGGACGCCCCGCACCCAACCCCCTGGGAATGTTCAGTCGTCGCCGTCCAAAGGACGATGAGTATGACGAGGACATGGATGACTTCATCGATGACGACGAAGACGAGCCAGAGGAAGTCGGCTACGGCGTACGGTACAAATATGCTGATGAAGACGATGACTCCGACATGGAGGCTGGCTACTCTGACGTGGAGGACGAGGAGGCAGCAGCCGCCCGCCTGGCCCGCCTCGAAGATCAGCGCGAGGAGGCCATCTTGGAACAGCGTCGGCGCGAGAAAGAGGCCCGCAAGAGGGCATCCGCTGGACGATGAAGAAGTGTGTGTTCACTGTGCACAGGTCTCAAACCTCCCGGGACATATCCTACACACCGGGTTGGACACTTGAGAGCTCTCGAGTGTATGGCCCCATCCCAGGCCAATCAATGATTTCATTTTACAACCCTCTTACTTCAGATCCCCCGATGGGGAAAATCACAACATGGCGTTTGAGAGACGAGGTGTTAGACACCACAGGGTCATGAATCTCCTGCCTTTCTTTGGGCGTGGGGTAACAACGGTGTTTTGGGATACCACGAGGGCAAAGGCATGGCAGCATAGCGGCAGGCGTTCTTTTGATATTTGTTTAGGGCGTTCATACGAGCCTGCTCACACGGTGTTGGTGCATCATTCTCGTCGAATCTTTGATGCCGAAGTGCAGGGGGCAGGATAAGAAAGCCCAGAAGGTAGACGACGTTTAGCATACCACGAGAGGAAAGGAGGAGCAATCAAGCCGCCGTAGCTCATGTAGATTGATCGCATGACCACTCGACGGTGTCTTCGGACTCGAGCATGCTGCATTTAATAGGTCTTGACGGACCATGACAAGTATTGCCGCGTCTCTCCAGCACCATGCTCTCTGCCTTGCGCTCATCCTTCTAAACTCGGGCCATATTACCATGTCACCTTCTCGGACATTGAACAGAAGGCCATTTTTGATTCCAGTCACCTGGTGTGAGTGTATTGAACACTCCTCTGCCTCCACCATTGCCCACATAGAAAGCCAGAATCACATGCTTATGTGACCGAATAACCAGACCACGAGTCAATCCTCCAGACATGGCCCCTGCCTCTCGGGTGGAGGGGCGCTGTGGGCTGAAGGGCTGACCCTATCTATCTATCTATCTATCTATCTATCTATCTATGTGACCCGCATTAGAGCCTCGCCAGTGGCTCGCTCCCGTCAATTTGTTTTAGTGTCGACGGTCCGCACCGTGTGTGAGAGATGGGATGTCAGGTGCGGGGCGCCCCGCCCGGTCGAGTGGCCCGGCAAGACACCCGACATCGCTGCGCAGCTCCTCGCAGTCTGCGGGTTACGATGACAAGTGCGTTTCTCCAGCGTTCACGCTCTGAAGGAATCAGTCAGTCTTGAAGACAGCGTTCGGGCGTCGACAGTGCCTCGTCTCTCGTGTGTTGCGAGACACGGTGCCAGGGATGACAGGCCATTGTCTCACCGCGGCCCCCGAGGCTTGTCAGTGCTGGGAGGGGCTGCCATTGAACCGGAAATCGATCACCCGCCCACATCCCACGGATTCAATCTCCATAAGGATATTCAGCCTCTTGTTGGACTACGATACTATCACTATAAGCCCATCTCATGGACGGGCTGGCCCGGTTCATCCGATGTCCCTGCCCCTGACTTTCGCACAGAGGCGTATGCCAACCAGGTCTAATTACACTCCAGCCGGGGGATGCCAGCGACTCAGGAACGAGCCCTACGTGACTGAGGGACGGCAAAGTTTGACACTTGCCTCCATAGTTAACGGAGATGAAGAAAGGGGATATTCATTCTTCCCCATATCTGGAGCCCACCCAGGACGATTCACATCGCGTTGTGATTGGGCCCTCCTAACGGTGCAAGATTAAACCCCCCAGCATTCTCCAAACCTTAAGAGTTGCTCCGTCTTGCGTGTTGTATATGTCAAGCAGTCGAAGGCCATGGCACCAAGTTGCTGGAGGATGACGCTCAAGAACGCCCAGCAAACAATCCAAGATATGCCTCTGCAGTATGACAGTAGGGGCCTTGGAGAAGCTTGGAGGTCGGAGGGAGATGCTCCGAATATGGGATGGTTTCTCCATCAGCAAAAACCCACACATCGTGCCAGCTCAACCCCAGAATCCTCTCTCGACCGCGAAGGCGGGGATCTGGGTCTACAGCATGGTACAGCGGGCATTACGTCTTGCTGCTAGGCTGGAAATTGACCAATACCAAGAAAACTAGGTATGCAGCAGGTACATTGTGGATGGAGTCCCGCCCCCTCGGTCCCGGTATGAGCTCACCACTCACTCGTCAATGATCCTGGCATCGGCACTGTAACCCATTCTATAAAGACGGCTCCGGCCCTCGTGTGCTGCGTTATGTGGACGGCGTGCTACCACCACCAATGTTGTGTGCCAGGCCATAAGCAGGTCATTGATTGGTCATTGGTTGGACCAGCCCCAAGCTGTCGGTTAAACCAGCTGCCCCTCCCCCCTGCGCCATGGTGTTCACATCGTGGCAGCGACATGCTGCTGCCCTGGCAGCTCTCTCGGCCTCGTCGCTCGTACAGGCACAGGCACCCAATGTCACCACCTCGGCTGCGGGAGGCGCTGTCACATTCCCTCCGCCGAGCGGGGTGTCGACGACCTACACCCTCACGAGCTACAACACGCAGTCCACCTCTACCTACTTGGCGCAGACCGACTTCAGCAATGAACGTCTCGCTTTCCTGTGGGACCAGGTCGGGCCCGTGGCTACTGGTCCGATCACGACGACGGTGACGCCCACTCCTGAGCCGAGTGCGTACCCATCGCCGGGCGGGTTCCACCCGCTCGTCCCGGCTTATGAGCCTGATCTCAACAATTTCACCCTGCCAAAGGACTTTGTCTGGGGTGTGGCTTCTTCGTCTTACCAGATCGAGGTAAATCCCAGATCAAATTACAACCTCTCCCGGAACCACTTGACTGACGCATGAACATTGTAGGGCGCCGCAGACGCTGAAGGAAAAGGGCCATCTATATGGGATCTGCTGTCCCATCGTGTGCCCAACCTCATCGCGGACAACTCCACAGCAGACGTGGTGGCCTCTCACTACTACCTGTACAAGCAGGACATCGCACGCCTCAAGGCCCTCGGTGTCCCGGCCTTCAGCCCCAGCATCAGCTGGCCGCGCATCTTCCCATTCGGCAAGGGCCCCATCAACGAGGCGGGCGTGGCCCACTACGACGACGTGGTGAAGACGGCAGTCGAGGCCGGCCTGACCCTCGCCATCACCCTGTTCCATTGGGACACGCCGCTCGCGCTCTTCAACGAGTACGGCGCCTGGAACGACCGGCAGGCCGTCGACGACTTCTTCAACTACGCGACCTTCATCATCGCGCGGTACGACGAGTACGTCACCGAGTGGTTCACCATCAACGAGCCACAGTACTGCAACTGGCAGTTCTCGCTCTACCCGGCGGGCGAGTACTACCCCATCTACAACAACATCTCGGCGGGCACCCAGTCGCGGTTCCTGTGTGGCCACCACACCCTCCTCGCGCACGCGAAAGTGTACAGGTGGTACAAGGACGTGTTCGGCGGCACCAAGAAGATGACCTTCAAGAACTCGGGCAACTACTTCGAGGCCAACTCGACCTCCCCGGGGGACCTCGACGCCACCCAGCGCCAATACGACTACTCTATCGGCTGGTTCAACCACCCGGTCTGGAATGGGGGCAGTACCCTGACAACCTGCGCGACACCCTGGGCGACCTCCTCCCCGAGTTCACGCCCGAGGAGAGCGAGCTCGTCTCCGGGTCCTGCGACTTCTTCGCCATCGACCCCTACACGTCCTTCTACGCCGCCGCCATCGACGACATAGACGCCTGCACCTCCAACAGCTCGCACCCCAGCTTCCCGGAGTGCGCGGGCTCCCAGCCCATCGCGCCGGGCGGGTTCGCCGTTGGCCCAGCCGCCGACTCGGGGGTGAACTGGCTGTGGAGCGCGCCGCAGGGCGTGCGCAGGTTCCTGAGCAAGATCACAAAGGAGCTGTTCCCCAGCGTCCCCGAGATCGTCGTCACCGAGTTCGGGTTCGCGGAGCCCGGGGAGGGGAACCTCGACTCGGTGTCTGCCATCCAGTGGGACCTGCGCCGCGCGGATTACTACCAGGGGTACCTGGACAACATCCTCGCCGCGAGGGTGTACGACGGTGTCAATGTCACCGGCGCGTGGGGGTGGGCTATTTTTGATAACTATGAGTGGTTCTCCGGAAGTAGTGTGCGCTTCGGACTGCAGGTGAGTACAACCCTATCTTCTTTTGCTTACCATTAAACGATCGTGTATCTGACTCTGCTTCAGTATGTCAACTATACCTCACTAGAGCGCCACCCCAAGGCGTCAATGTTCCAGTTCCTGAACTGGTTCAACAGCAAGGGCCGCGGCTTTGCTGGTGACGGCGCTGGGAACTCAAGTATTGATACCAGAGGGCTATTCTGAGCGCAACGTGGTTGTGTACCATACAGCCAGATATGACATGATAATAAATTACAAAATGGGCGTTAGTCCCTGGAAATATCGGGTTGGATATGTGCCCAAGCGCCTTCACTCTCCAACATCACCGCTTGGGCAACCTGCCCGTTGGGTCGTGACACCTGGATAGTCGGGAGTTCAGGAACCCGTGGATCGTGAAAATTTCCACTAGTGCCGAGAATTTCTTGTCACAGACGCCCGTGTTTGGACATGCGCAACTATATCCACGAGACCTCGGGAGTTTTAACGCAGTCTCGAGAATATGCTCAGATTATCCCCAATCCCCCATGCGGTGCATTCTTCCGTATTCCCTCGCACGTCTCTTAACCCAAAATATCTGTCTTTGGACTCAGTGACAGGTTTTATAATGTCCTCTTGATCGCAGCTAGGATAAAGTCCACTATATCATAACGACCTAGACCGTTGAACGCGACTTATCAGACAAACTGCCCTGTAGGCACCCACTTCTGCTACCGCGATTGTTGCTGCAGGGCTGCAGGTGGCAGGGGAAGAGGCATGGGTCCAGACCCATAATTACTGCCGTACCGGTAAGAATCCGCCGAGTTGATGGTCGTGAACCTGGTACCATGAGCACGGTCTTTTGCGTAGTAGTGATAGTGGAGCGATACGCCCTGCCGATGAAGCTTGTGAGCCCCATGATGTCCCCACTGCTCAGCCGGTGTTCCCTTTCTTTGAAGCAAGGGGTATACTTACGTGGATGAACAGTATCACACTAGTAGAAATTACCCAGCCACCGCTAAATCAAGCGTGGGATGCGCGGCAGTGGCTGTAGTATAGCCAAAAGAATACATATATGGGTTGACAGTTGACACAAGCGATGCGCTCCACGCTTATTGTCAAGACGTTCTTATTTGAGGGCGTTCGAGATGCCGAGCTAGGGCTGAGTCTTGAAGGATCCAGCAGAGGATTTAGGAGCGCATGCATTCAACTTGACTGGTCGGGCGAGGCTGTTGGTAAAAATTTGCAGACTGCGTCCCAGAGCAGGTCTGCGGCACAGCTGCCACGCAGGCCCATATTTCGGAATTGGTTGATCCGCCCGCCAACCAACCACCGCAGAACTACAGTATATATAACACTGCTTATCCAGTCAAATTAATTCGTCAGCTAGCACTGGTCGAATACGATTGATGAGGGAGGAATCATACTACCAAGTTGCCTGCTTCTGCACGAGTTTCCCATATTCTTCAGAGAAACAAAATATTTCCTATCAAGAACACTGATCATTAACCCATCGATCATGAATTAGTCACTATCCCTCGTTTCAGCCATACATCTAGACACAAAACCGTCTAGAATTGACCTTGGTGCTGCAATAACTACCTCGGTAGATACCTTTTTACCATAACAATCACCGGCCAATCCTAACAGTGATATGCCGAGGAGTCTTTTCGGTCTAGCGTGTGTGCTCTAAACAACGACTCACTGGTCTGTGATACAAGACAAGATGCTCACAGAACTTCTCTTCGCAGCAGTTGCGCTGCTCCTGCCTTATCTGTACCACTTAATTCGGTACAAGAGACTCCACCAATTCGCCCGCTTTCCACAGCTGCCACCTTCGGCGTCCCTGGGACACCTCCAGACCGTCGACGAGATCGTCAAGCGCTGCCCACCAGAGGCTCACCCAGGTAGCTATCTTGTTTTCCTAATAACACCGCCCGGGCCTTCAAGTACAGCAGTTGACTCGGGAAGCAGATGTCGCCTTCGCGGCCATGCATGAGACCTTGGGCCGTCCGCCTGTCATGTTTGTGGATCTGCGTCCTATGGCTTCGCCCATGATTGTTGTCGCCAGCTACAAGGTCGCAGAACAGATATCAAAATCGTCAGACCGTTTCCCCTACAGTCCTCCAAAGACCGCCGAAGCGTGGGAACACATGGTCCATCTCAGCGGCCCAACATCTATCGCCTCTAACAAGGTGTGTGATCTATACTCAGCTCCTTTACTATTCCCTATCCCCATGGAATCTTTGGAGATTCTCGTTCAACGATTCTGTCTGTGAACACACACTAACCACGCGTTTGCGCAATCCTTTCCACGGTGAAGAATGGAAAGCACTTCGGAAAAGGTTCAACCCGGGGTTTGCTCCACAACATCTTCTGAGCCTTCTTCCAGCCATTGTGGACAAGGTACAGATTATTTTCGATCGTCTGAGCGATCTAGCACAGCAAGGAAACGAATTCTCTCTACAGAGGCTGGCTACAGATCTTACCTTGGACATCATAGGAGACCTAGCACTTGATACCGATATGGTGAGTTATGGGAGCTGAGTCCTTGTGCTGATTGAAGAAAACTAATTCCGTTAATTCCGATTAGGGATGTCAGACTTCACGTCCGGCGAAGGTTACTCGCAATTTCCTGACGCTCATACGGACATACACAGACGAGCAGATTGATCTCCCCTGGTGGTTCACGCCCCGCCTGGAGTGGAGGCGCAGCAGACTTGCCCAGCAGGTGCGAGCCTCACTAAAGGCTATTGTACAAGAGAGTCAAGCCAAGCGTAAGGTGAGCACTAGTAGGCCTCGTAGCATCCTTTCCATGAGCCTCGAGGGTATAGATGAACTATCGCCCAAGCTTCTGGATACTACCTGCGACCAGCTCAGCACATTTCTATTTGCCGGTCATGATACTACCAGCACCACTATAGCATGGATGCTCTACGAGGTCTCGCGCACACCCCACGTACTACGTGCAGTGCGTGCTGAACTTGACGAGCTCTTCGGTACGGACCCAAGCCCGACGGCGGTGGCTTCTCGTCTGCTCGCACCGGGCGGCGCGGAGCTCGTCAATAGGATGGTCTAAACGTCAGCCGTCATCAAAGAGACGCTTATACTGTGGCCCCCAGGCGCCACATCGCGTATGACCAGACGAGGAGATGGACTCAAGGCCACCATTTACACCTCGGAAGGTGACGCCTCCGAGCTGGACCTGGATGGCATGATGCTCTACCATGTCCCTTATATCATCCAGAGGGACCCATCCGTCTTCGGCGAGACAGCCAACACTTTTGTCCCGGAGCGCTAGCTCCAGCCAGACGCTGCTGACAGCATCCCAGCCGGTGCGTGGCGAGCGTTTGAACGGGGCCCACGGAACTGCATTGGTCATGAGCTGGCGACGATAGAGGCGCGAGTGGTGATGGCTATGGTGGCACGGCGCTTTGACTTTGTGAAGCTGGGCACTGGGTCGGCCATCCTTGACAGCGTTACTGGAGAGCCTGAGATAGATGCTCATGGCCAGTACAAGGTTGCGGAGAAATTGTACAACGTAAGTTTGACACCTTTAAACCCCAACCGACGAAGCTAGCATCGGTTCACTGTGACTGACTGAACATCCAAATACAAGGCTAGGGAAGTGACTTCTAAGCCCGTGGACGGAATGCGCATGCGAATGAAATTTGTGTAGTATTTGTTCGTAGTAAAAACGATCGTGGCCTTATTGTTAGCATCGGACGATGTTCCAATACGTATTGTGGCTGGTCAAGGCGCGGTAGTATGAGTTAGTAGTGGTCTAGGCTTTGCCACACGATAAACGTGAGCTTCTGCCACGAGAGGGTTCAGAGACATAGCAGCTGGGCTCGAATACGTCAATTCAGATTGAGAGGGCTCTATTCTAAAAGAGAGGAAGGAAGGGGCTCAGGGAGCCTAGGGTGAAAGTCTAAATAGAGAGCGTGCCTTAGGTACTGGAGCCTTGTGAATGGAGCTGGGTACTGGGCCAGTCACTGCTGCCAACAATGCACGCTCTCTCAGCTTGCTCTCGTTTCTGGCTTCAATGTGAGCCATATAGGCGTCTCGTGCCTATCCTGAATACCAATGATCGCAGAAACTTAATGATCTAGTACATCTTCGGCTTAATATCCATGTTATCTAAACGGATTGCGTGCACATAAAAGTAGAGGTGTACATAGCTGTGGCGCTGCTCAATGGAGCCTCGATCGTTTTAAAAGATACAAAATGTAAGCCGCGGAAAGAGAGAACCGGATAGTGCCTGGGACAGCGCCTGGGGGAGAGAGTTACCCTAGACCCCCAAGGAAACACCCGTACTAACAGAAAGTATGCCGGTCAATCACTTACATCTAACCAACCAGGATTATCACCCACTAAGAGGAGGCTTAACTAACTACACACAACATATATTTCTAAGGTACAATGCTGAGTATTCTAATTATAGGAGCTATATTTGTTGTTTCTGTAGGTGTTGGTGTCATGGGAGTGGGTGTCATGGGAGTGGGTATCATGGGAGTGGCTGTAATGGGATTGGGTGTTGTCGTTGGTAGGTGTCGATGACTGCAACTGCAAGTCCCATTCCACCGCTCAGTTCTCATGCCTTCGACATTACTGGCATCTTCGGGCGACTATCGAGTATTTCTTGGGTCAACTTGATTGCTGGAAAGTTACCACGGGATTGAGGCATCCTCTGTGCCGACCGCTGGGCCGTAGACTGTGACTCAGAGGAATTGGCGGTTGAAACAACACCGTTGAGGTATCCGACCATGTTCTTCATTCTAAAGTTCGCTTTGGGTATCGGCGAACAGTTTGCTTCGAATTTGGGATGTTCGCTCTTCCCTATTAGAGAAAGCTGTTAGTAGTCGCGTCCTTGGTAAGTTCCTAGTTATTGTTCGAGCCAGGTTCGTAGCTCACCTTTGCTGTAGATATCACGAACGTAGGCATCTGAAACCCTGGTAAAAGTTTCAGAATTGGTGATCTTCCAGGAATGGAATCCCGGATTGCCTGGGACCCATCGGGTCCGCGGTATAATAGTAGAAGTGAATTTCACCCATGAAAATATTCTGTATTTCCCACCACCAACCAGCCTCGCCCCCCTCCTGTCATCCCCATGAGACCCGCCATATAGATCAGGCGGTGTACCGGGCCTATCGGTGCCGGTCCAGAAACCCGAAATTGTAATTGCAATGTGCAACTGAGAGCGCTCATAGTTCAACTGCGTTTTCTTGATGCGCCTTTGTAGCGCGAATTTCTGTTTATCTATTGCCTCGTTACTTTGTGAAGGGGTTGGCATGCGACACAGCGTTTCTTTGTCCGCCGCGATTTGGGCCTTTTGATACATCATATTGTTGAAGGTCTGAATTCTGTCAGTATATGATTGAATAACCCAGACTCATTGAACACAATTTACCTTTGCGTGTATCATGATCCTGGCCGCAGTCCTGGGGACATAATCAGCAATGGATTCACCCCAGTATTCGGACCTCTGGGTCGTCCCATCTGCCGTCTTTGATCCGCTTATGTATACGTCCGGAAATTTCCACCGCAATAGATCCAGGAAAGTGGATACATAAGTCGGAATATACTTCAAATCAGTAGTACATGGGTAGAGATGCGGAAGCCTGGCTTTATTCCGGTAGTTTATCAGTCTCCGACTGTAATTTTCAAGGTCTCGACGCCTTTCAAGTGTCAAGATACTCATCGCTTGAATCACACAGCGCTTCATCTCCTTGAAACTCTCATCCGAACTTGGTAATGCACCCGACTTCCACTCATCGAAGGCTGGCCAATCCACACCGGGCGCCCAAGCGATCGGATCTTTGAAAACAATCAATTCTCCGAGCTTACCGTACCGGTACCCCACCTACCTTTGGTCACACCCACCTTTGGTCACGATTTTGCACACAACTTGACGATCTTCAAACACCCACAACTCAGTCAATTCCTTTTGTGCACACCTAATAGTAGTATCAAAATGATCGTGAGAAGTAGTTCAATCGTCCAATTTAACTGAGCGTCGAATTGCACGCCCGCTGCGCACTACAATCTGCTCTAAAACATCCGGCTCGGATGCATCTTGGTCATCTTCCTCCTCCTCTTCTTCAACTTCGACTGCAGCCACTTTCCGGCATTTCTGAGGCTTTGGAAGTGAATTCAGGGCTTCTATAGTGAGATTATTATCCCGTATTTCAATTATAGTCATGAACTCTGCATTGGGGTTGGGTATACCCTTCCGGCGTCTTGTCTTATCTCGGACCTCTTTTTCAGCCTTGAGGCCAGCATTTTCTCTTTTTAGTAGGGCAACTTGTGCCTGTAGTGGGTTGATCTCGTTTGAGACCTTCTTGGATCTATATCTAGCCGTTCTGTTGTCTTTCTGGGCCAAAATCAGGATATAATCCCTGGTCACATAGTTCTCATCGACTTCCTCTATAGAGGATTGACTGCTAGTATCGTCGGAATCGGAATCTTCGTCAGAAACTTCGATCTCTGGCCCAGGGGAACTTTCTGGTCGTATATTGGAATGCTGCAATGCCTTCTCGCGAGAAATAGGGTAAATACCTGTGTGTTCCTGAACGTGTTTCTAATAGTCCGCTTGCTGACAGCCTTGCGGGCTTTAACAAGACATCTGATGAAGTTGATCTTGCCGAGAGGACTCGAATCCGTCTGACTATTCAAGTTCTCCATTGCCTTGTTAAACGCTCCTTTGAATACATTAAAGACTCCGTTGTTGAGAGGTTGTAGGTCGTGAGAAGTATGTGCTGGGAGCCAGCACGGGTGGATGTTGTGCCTATAGCACATAGTCATAAAATCGACGCTCCGGTAACTATCGTAACCATCGAGGATTAGAAGAATTACTCTGGATTCATCGTTGTTCCGTATTTTGTTGATTTCAGGGACGAAGATATCCCGTAGCCACTTGATGGCGATCGTATTGCTCGTCTATCCATTATTAGAGACGTCAAACCCCCATTCAGGGGGTACAATCCCCCGGAATTGCTCGGTAAACAATTCCATCTGAAGCTTGTGGCCTTTGAATTTAATACCCGGGGGTAAATGAATACCCTTTGCGGTGACTGAGTCTATCACCGTAATGAGGGCTTGAGCAGCATTAGCTTTGACTGCCGTAGATCGACCATCAGTGCTTCCGAGCACGAATTTGTCGTAACTTATAGATTTTTCAGTTGTCCGATTATGAATCACGAAATATAAAAGGAGTATACGTACTGCTTCCCTCCATCACGCCTCCTTCATCTATGTTAACTATCAAGTCGAGTTCTACCCATTCAAAGTCCTCAAGATGGTCGAAGAACTAGTTAACTACCTTAGGAGTGAAATTGCTGAACCTCTTTGCCTCTTGTTTACGACCAATTTTTGACCAGACTTGAGGATTCCTCTTCTTGAAGGCGTCGATCCAATTCTTCCCGAGGGTGGTGCAGACCGTTGGGAGGTGCGCCAGTCTGATAGATTAGCTTACGTAAGCAGGATGGATCAGCTTACCTGACCTTCTGCCCACCCTGCCAGGCAGACCTTCCTCTATTAGACAACCAACCTACCAAAACCAATTGCAAGATTCCCAACCGTACCGTGCTACACCACCATAATTGGTATAGGGGAGCTTCACTAATGGGCTGAGATCTTTCTCTTAATAAAATTCGATTGCTGGACAGTTTGGTAGGCATTGGAAGGTGTCTGTGATTCTCGTTTTGATGGTGATGCAGGGAGTAATCGTACCGGAGTTTATAAACGGATATCCAGTTTGGAAATAACAGAATCTGGGTTTTATGGTAAAATCCCAGCCCCTTTAAATGCAGATTTCATATTTTCCTCTGTAAAAACCTTATTAGAAGCTGCTTTAAATATAATGAAAAACTCGGACTTAATAATGTAGTTAATAGATGCTGTCACGGCCCTGGGCGAACTGAGCCCCTAGGGCGCCCAACCCAGAGGGTTGAAGTCTGATCACGTGAGCTACTAGCTCTGACAAAACTCTGGATCCTATCCTGAATCCTATTTCGTAGCTCTTCGAGCTACGTCTTGTCAACAGAGCCTGTGCCTACTGAGGATAGAGCCTGCCCGTAGCAAATAGAACTATAACGACTTCCGTGCCGCCTGCTCAACGTCCACCTGCCGACTACCTGCCTGCTGTCGTGATACATAACACCATATAAGGAAATTAGTATAACGGAAGAACTCGCGTATAGGTTTTTATAAATTATGATAAATAATTACGGAATACCACACAAAATAATGTCAGAGAAGGATAGGCTCTCTACATTAAACTTTTGGAAGTTATTAATGAAATAACTTAAAGCATAATACAAGCTCTCAACAATAGCATACTTGTAAACAGACGGACAAACAGAACGAATTAACCAGATTATAAAATAATACCTTTAACATTGCATTAACTAATTACAGGATAATTGGGTTAAATTGGTACTATTAATACAATTTGCTTATAATGATGCAATTACTAGCACGACTAAATAGTTACCTTTCTTTACAATCTACGGATATAAGCCTTAAGCTTACTATGAATCACTACCAGACGACACAATTGCAAAATCAGCAGAGCAAAAAGCAACACGAATCAGACAAATCCAAAAGGATATCCAAGCAGAACTTTCTTTTATACAAAAACGAATAACGAAATATGCAAACCGGAAAAGAATTAAGGGACTAATTCTCAAAGAGGGAGATAAAATCTACCTTTTTCGCCGAAACATCAAAGCTAAACTAAATAACAATAAACTTAACCATAAGAAAATCAAACACTTTAAAAGTTTTTTTTTTTTAAAAAAAACTCAGATACCAACTACAAACTTTTATTACTTTAAGGAATAAAGTAGTACCCAGCTTTTCGTATCTTACTATTAGAACTAGCATTTAAAGATTGTAACGTGCGGCAACGCTAGGCGCAATAGTCACTGAGGGTCGTGGGAAGAGAGTGTGATATTAGGGGTACTGTAGGTGCAAGACTGATTCTTGTCCCTCTTCCAGCCGGTTCGTAGGCGGGCCGGCTAGTCCCCTTTATAGGCTGTACCGGCCACCCAGTGCTGGCTGGCTTCGGGACATTACAAATGTACCCTCCCCGGAAAGGCACGCCCTCTTTACAGGCTGTACCGGCCACCCAGTGCCGGTTGGCTTCGGGACGTTACAAAGATACGAAACTTAAAACCCAGATTAAAACTATTAATAAATATGATAAGGAATATAAAGTAGAAAAGATTATGTATTTAAGATAATATTAAGGAATAATAGAATACCTTATTAAATGAAAAGAATATATTTTAAGCGAAAACACATGGGAATTAGAACAGAACCTTACCAACTGCAAGAAGCTCCTGAAGGATTTCGAGGCTAGGAACGCGGTCCTAAACGAAACAAGCACCAACCAACAGAACCAACCCAGGAGATCCAACAGGCCCAACAGGCGCCCAAGACCTAGACTAGTACAGGTCTCAACCAGTAAACCGCACCTCGACCAGTTAAATACTCGACTAAGCGACCCATTGACCAGTCAACCAATCTGCAAGCAACTCGTTTATTAGTTGACTTACGTAGGAAAACAATAAAAACGAAGATACAATTCCTAGAGATCAAGGAAACTACTAGGATTTAAACTTAGGACCTTTAACTATGGAAGTTCACGCTGTAACCAACTAAGTTATAATACCATAAAAGATCCTAAAGAAACTAAATCTTCCGATAATATAAAATAACCCCAGCATTATAAAAACAAATCAGGCACCAGACGAGCCACTTACAGGCGCATTTACTTTACCACCAACATTTAAGAACTTTTCCTAATCCGTATTTATATTTACTACGGAACTCTAATTAAAGACATCCACTTCCCCCTCGGAACGCAACCAAGCCTCCTGCGCCACTATACCACCAGCCTCTTCGGAAGAACCCCGACGAGCGACCTCGGCAGATTGCTCGGCAATTCGCACACGCTCAGCTTCAGCCTCCTCCTTTTCCACACGATCAAACTCCTCCACGGAATCCAAACCCCGACGACTAGCTTTGTGCATTCGGGAAGACCACATCTTCTTCTGCTTTCGCAAACGCTCCAGCTTAGCGGCAGATTCGCGCAAGCGCTCCTCTTCAGCCTCGATCTGGTCCTCCAGCTTCTTGTGCTGAAGAGAGATCTTTCGAAGATCCGACGGAGAAGGACCCAGAATGTCGCAGGACGACAAACCAAGGCGGACACACTCGGCGCAACGGGAAGAATCCAGGGGAGAGACCTGGCAGGCGGGCAAACCCCGATC
This sequence comes from Diaporthe caulivora, assembly GCA_023703485.1. Lineage (NCBI taxonomy): Eukaryota > Fungi > Ascomycota > Sordariomycetes > Diaporthales > Diaporthaceae > Diaporthe > Diaporthe caulivora. The sequence goes on from JAMPTR010000002.1 coordinate 5,094,778, forward strand.
CTCACAAGAAGAACAGGAAGGCATCTCAACGCAATGACGGAGAATAATCTCCAAAAGAGCGTCACGATCGACGGTTGACTTTGGCCCCGAGTGACTCCTAGCGACACGAGCACCCTTAACTCTGTTCGACATGACGAATTAGTAAGGCGCGAACAAAACGCGAAGGACGGAAATAACTTACGGAACACTTTTGAGGACAAAAGAAGCAAGAAGGGAGATAGTGTTATGAGCCAACAGCGATGACACCCGAGGGACCCATTTCGATGACCCAAGCAAAACAGATGCTACGACGCAACCCCGCACGCACTTGCTGGCGAAATCAGCAAAGCATGTCAGAGGTCAGGGTTAGGGCCAAGGACCCACTGACCAGGGTGGACCGACAGGACCGGCGAGCGGTCCAGTCGACTACAGGGGTGGACGGCACAAGTCAACGAGCGGTCCATACGGTCCATCATCAAGGACGGATGAAGAGTCGGAACATATAAGGACATGGACATCACTACAGTAGATAGCTTTTATGGAACAGACTCTTCAGTCGTCAATCTAAGTATTCAGTCCAACAACTGGATACCCTCACAGCTAGTGATCACTGCCGCTTCGACAAGGAACAGTGTCTTCGTATTACGAACAGTCAAGTATCACCTCTACGCCGCTCTGCTAACATAAACCCTACAGGTTACCTACTAAACCCTATAAAGGTTTGGTGTGATCATTACATCAGGGGTATATCGAAAAGGGGTGGGGCTACGTTATAGGAACCACGACCTTTCTTCTTTCAGACTAGTGTTCTTCCACCCACTTCGAAGGAATTCGATATTTTATAATAATGTCAGGAGTCTTTGGGGAAGATGCTGGGCAAAAGATTGCTAGTGGGCAGATCAGGACCTGAACATTCTGTGCTATGTTTCGATACCTAACTAATCGTTGTGATTGCAGCACGTCTGGTCACGTATTATATAGCCTGCCCATTTCCTCTGGATTACAGTGCTCACAGCTCATCCCTAGCCATAGCTAGGGATGCTTATCCCTTGCCATAGCCAGGGCTGCTCATCCCTTGCCATAGTCAGGGCTGCTCATCCCTTGCTGGGGCGCCTTAGCCTGAGCCCTGACAGGCCCGAAGTGGTGCCTTCCAACAAATAATATGCTAATAATTAGCTAATGGATTACTAATTACTAGTCTCTGATTAGTAATTAATTAATTCTCGAATATTCTATATAGTCTAAAAGACGAATATAAATAAGGAGGATTCCTCCCGTAGAATACGCTAGTATTTGGCTTAATAACCAAGGAGAAAATTCTTAATACACACCATTACACCTATCATTACCTATCTATTATCTATTATCCCCTATTCGATCTAGTAACCTCTAACACAATACTTTTAGCGATCCAGGCTATTCTGAAGAAAGGAAAGAAAGAAAGGATGGGTCAGAATGGGATCGTGACGCGCGGCTATTGAAGACGTAGTGGCACGACGGTCCCTGCGTCTTGCAGCCCCACCCTGATTGGTCATCAGGGCCCCTAGCACGTCACACTGTGCCGTGATGGTCATTCAATCAGCACAAGGGAATCCGAAGTAAGGCCTGATCCTCACAGGTACATGCAAAAGCTCTAGAACTTTCTACAGTGGACAAAGAACCAAAAAAGATCCTATAATTTACACCTGTCCCCTTCGACCCGTCTTTAAGAGAAATCCTAAAGAATTAATATAGAGAGCTTAATAGAGCAAAGATAAGGGAATAGGATGTTTGGTTGATGAAAACTGAACACTCCAGACCCGGCCTGATTCACACCCAAAACAAAGTGTTTCCTGAAAGGTATCAGAGCTCAATGTCTGGAAGACTTGAGGTAGCCAAAGTACGCCTTGGCCTTTCCACGTAATCCATGAACCATCAGGACTGAGGCCGTAACCGATTTGGTTGTGATGCGGGAGAGGAGCTGTGGTTGTAGACGGGGTTATAGCTGCAATATCGGATGTGTCTTTCAATGATATTACTCCTTGATCTGTACGAAGATGTGAACTGGTAGGGTCGAATTTCAATTCGAAAATCGTTCTGCCAACTTGAAGCGTGGTTATGCACTCGCCGCTCTCGGCCTCCCAGACCCTGACGGTGTGATCATCCGAGCCCGAGGCGATGTGCCGGCCGTCCGGTGAGAAGGCCACGGACGTGACCGATCTGCTATGGCCCTCGAGCGTTGCCAAAAGCTCGCCGCTCTCGGCCTCCCAGACCCTGACGGTGTGATCATGCGAGCCCGAGGCGATGTGCCGGCCGTCCGGTGAGAAGGCCACGGACCTGACCCAGTCGCTATGGCCTTCGAGCGTCGTTAGGCAGGCATCCCAATTCTCTTCTACCTGAGGCTCGCAAACAATCCAGTCTGGGCCTTCGCTTTCAAAAAACTTTCGGGTCAAGCTGTTGGTTGGGCTAAACATAAGTGCTGATGAATATGCTTGAAGAGGAGCTTCCTCAATTATGCCTCTATATGAACGAGCGAATCGATGTATATCGTAAGCCAGGGCAAGAAATTGAGACTCTGGTGCCGATTTCTTGATTAATTAGTACGTGGTTCCTCTTTCGCAGCACTTGGTAGCTCACCTGTAGCAGAATCACAAATTTGGATAGCGCGAGCACACCTTGGGCAGTGCTGTTAAGAAGACTTAAAGCCTCGAACCAATAAAGAAATTGTTTCTTGAAGAAGGCTTCGATACCAGCATGATCAGAGGCAGTTTGGGTCTCGCAAGAATGGTTGAGCCAGTAGATACAAGCATATCGAACCGGTGCAAGTGGGTCGGGGTCTGGGCGTTGGCGTTGAACTTCTTCAATCAGAATACCAGGATGCTGCAAGCCATATATATCTTTTCGGAGAGTCTGAGACATGGCTTTAATGGACTTCGTGAGGATAGCCTGGTGCACAATTTCTTCCCCAGAAGGAAAGATAATCTGTGGTTCTTTTTTGGTAAGGAAGTCTTTTGCAGATTGGTGGGTGAAGTAGATTGTCTGATCGCGTAATGATAGGAATGAGCCGCAGGTCCCTATAATCTCTGCCAAAGCCTTATCCTTGCCATCAGCCCCCGGAGGAATTTTAACCAAACAAGGCAATTCATCCAGGGTGACCGGTCGGTACACGATTGATAGAGTCGCCAGAATCGATCTGAACAGCTGAGGACGCCTTGAGCCATCGATCTGGTCCAACATCCTCTTGTAGAGGCCATCTAATCCAGGGGGGAACATGGACAGGCTCTCTTCATCGACGTCCCATTCTGACAGGTTAGTGAGCTCTTTGCAGACTAGTGCCACCCAGAGGAATGTGTCGCCGGCGTTCTCCATGAAGTAGCGCTTGACCATATCTCGCTTGCTGCTCTTGTAGCCATTTTCCTCCGCCAAGACATTGGTCTTGAATTCGATGTATGTAGCCACAGCTGTAGAAACAGACTGTTCGTTTAGTTCAAGAGAAAGGCCGGAGTTCTGAGCTTTATTAATAAAGACCTTTTCAATAATCGGCCAGTTGCGACTTGATACAGCCCACTTCACTCTAGAATCAGCCATCAATGTCTGGATAATAAGACACACCAGGTCATCGAGGCCCGTAATACATTCATCGAGCGCATCAACGACTAAGTACGTTGTGCGTAGACCTGGATCCTGGAGAATGTTGTTGAAGATAGCAGACAGAGCAACCCAAGCATTTGCATCCTCGAACAGCCGTTTGCCAGATTGGTCGTACTTGACCCGAATATGGCGTATAAGCGATGGCTGCTGGTCGACCAACAGAAAGATCAGACCACGTAATACCGCCGTAGCAGTATTAATCCGTGTATCCGTGGCTTGGCAAAAGAAGTAGGTTATGTTTGTGGCCTGCAGCTTCTCCAACTCGTTGATGATACCACAAAGCAGCATTGTCTTACCTTTTCCGGGATCGCCTCTGACCCAAAGCAGCTGATTCTGGCCATTTTGCCATTGTTGAAAGTCGTTGTTTCCCAGGATCCACTTGTAACAGTCATGCAGCAGACCTCCCTTTGTCTGCTCGATGCGCTGCTTGTCATCACGGGGATCAGTTGCTGTTAAGTATCTAAGGCATTCCTGGTTTTCTACCGGAGATTGCATCTTCATTAGCCTTTCTTCTCTCTCTTTTTTTTTTTTTTTTTTTTTTAGAATAAAAACCTGAAAAACACAGCTTAGAAAGAAATACTTAGCATACTTGTGATTTCTTCCTTAAGCCGGAAAATTGCTTGTGCCTTGCCTTCGCCGTAGGTAACTGGCATGGAAACGCCAAATATACCTTGGAGACAATATGCCCAGTCTTCTTGATACTTAGTTATCCTTTTCTCTGCCCACTGAAACCGATCCTTGTCACTAAACTTCGCAAACCTGCTCCCTCGAAGGGCGGGAATGCCAATGCCCGTGATCTTGTGTATCTGTTGCTCAAGAGACCTTTTATTACCAAGTCGCTGGCCCTCCTGTGAGAAGAACACGACAGATGTAGGTGCTAGGAGTTCTTGCATAAATGTTATGTCCATCACCATGTGTGGTTCAAAGGAAGGAGTTTACAGTGAAATTTCAAAATAATATAAGAAAGCGGCCCTAATGAAGGCCTAACGGTAATGAAACGGTTATCAGAGTGGCTTTGATTAACCGAGCCGTAATACTAGAAACCAGATATTTAGAGTGGCTTTAATTAACCAAGCCGTGATACTAGAAACCCGATTTGGTTAATGTTATGTTATAATACTACTCTTACTAATCAAAAGTCTATATACTCTCTGTTTTATGGTATGTTATCCGATTTAATAAAACGTCTATAAACTACTTGTAGCAAAGGTTGTAGGTTTGACCCCCACGTTGGGCTTAATTCCCGTCTAGGTACCTCTTTTGCACCTCCTTACCATTTTTTGGTCCTACGCTTATTGGGTTTCCCAGATTTTGGATTCCGTTTCCCGGAATTCCAAAACCGAAAACCGTCCGGAGAAGTATTTGGTACAAGTATGGCTGCTAGCACAGTACCCCGTGCGAAGAGTTCGTACTACCTGTCTCTCTTCCAGTGTCTCCTACGGGCTCTGCATACCACCCTATGATGCGGGGGTTGTCTTACTACTGCGTCCGGCACACTGTCGTTACACCTATATGTGCTCCCATTGATAAAGATAGGGGCCCACAGTTTCATAGCACAGAGCTTGATCGGTTGGTGAGCGCAATACTTGAACGCTGTGTACCCTCTAGGTCTTTCTATACGTCTAGCACTAATTGTCTTCATTTAGAGCCAACACACAAAAGGCACCACCACACCATCCAGATACGTTTACATTAGCCCGTTGCTCCTACTGGCTTCTGTTGCTGGTCATTAAGTTATCGCCTTGCCACTTTTACATTTCCCCGCCACCAACAAAAGTGCTTTGGACCACATACGCACTTTGCGTTGATGGCATAATGGTGGATAGCACAATGGTGGATAGCACAGCTTACATAGTGCTCACACATACTTGGTTTAACCCTGTTTCCTAGTAACTAAGTAGTACTATTCTATCTTTACGAGCCATTTATCTAGTCAGGTAAGTAATAAGGCCCTCAGGTAGTACTATAATAATAATAAGTATGAACGCGGAGATTCACACCGGCAAAAACGGAGGGTACACCGGTACATGTAGGCCCCCAGTGCACAAACAACGTGCTACACCTAAAATGGTATGCAAACTATTATTTTAACCTAACCGCTATTACTACTAGCTATCCCTATTATTACTATAGCAATACTACTATTATCATACTTGTCATAATGCAAATTACTTAAATTAATAATATTTTACCATATATTTAATTTATATAAATTATCATATCTTAAATCTCCTTTTTTACTTTATTATTATTATTATTATTATTATTATTACTAATAAAATCCTTAATAATTAAACTTACTTATAGTAACTAGTTAATACTTTTAATATCTACTATATGCTACTACTTAGCTTTTAATCTTATATTTAAGGATATATTTATTATTAAGGTTTTTATAATATTTAATAATACTTTTTAATTTTAAAGCTATTATTTTACCTTTTTTATAACCTTTTTTATTAATTATTATTATAAATATCCTTTTTATTTAAAATTTAAAGGATTTTATTATTTTATTTAAAAGTTAAATTTATATATTATACTAAAGGTATTATTATCTTTATTTTATTACTAGTCTTATTATTAAGGCTTATTATAACTTTTTTATAACTTTTAAAAATATTTTTCTTATTGGCTATAAATAGTATATTCTTATAAATTCACCTTTTATAATAATAACTTTTTTTAATAAGTATATATTAAAAAGAGGGTTTTTAAAGGAAAAGTTATAATTAAAATAATAATTTTTATACATATTTCTTTTCTTAAGAAAAAGTAAAGCTTTATTTTTATTAATAATATGATTTATATAAATTATATTATATTATATATAGATTATATAACGTGGTCCACCAGTCAGCCGCGCACACCACATGCCCGCGCACTTTTGCTCACTCGGTCAACTTTAGCCAACCCCAGCACCCACCAGGTGCGAGAGGGTCAATTGAAATTAGCACCAATTGGTACCAACTGGTTTGAATTATTCATTTCTAATTGATTTTGCTAATCTGGTGTAGCTGGCGTGGGTGCAGTGCTGGTCTAAACAGGGTGACTTTTGGTGGGAAAATTGCACTTCGTACCAAATGGTGCCAACTTCGGCCTCGAAATCGCGGTCCGCCGCGGACCACCAACACACATATATTCGCACTAATTAGTGCCAACTAGGCTGGATTTGCTACAATACAGTCGGATTCTGATCCCTCAGACCCTTCTTCCCCTTTCTCATACGTTCTTGCATTATGCCCAGTTTCGCCGCAGTTGCCACAGCGTCGTTTGGGCGGTCCGCCGCGGACCGCCTCCTCAGCACCACCAGCCATTTCACCAGCTGGCCGCTTCCCTTTCTCTTTTTCTTTAATTATCGCCTAGGATTCCTCAATAGTAAGTGCTCCTTCAAGCTGCACTCGGCTTCGTTTAGCCCTCCGGCGTTTAGCGGGTGCTTTATTGGCCTCCTAAAGTATCCGAATCTGCTCGCTTATAAGTGTAATTGAGTGTGCTATCGCTTGTGCTCTCTTCGCCATCCGATTAATAGCCTCTATAATTGGTATCAGGGAGCTTTCCTGATGTGCGGATATCCTGCTCTTAATAAAACTTGATTACTGGATAGTCTGCTGGGCATTAGAAGGTGTTTGTGATTCCCATTTTGATGGTAATATAGGGAGAGATTACACCAGAGTTTATAAGCGAACGTCCAGCTTAGAAATAACAGAATCTGGGTCCTATGGAGAAATACCAGCCCCTCTGAACCCAGCTTTCATGTTTTCTTCCGTAAAGACCTTATTGTGGGCTGTCTTAAACGCAAAAAAGAACTCAGATTTGGTGATGTGGTTAATGGACGCCCGGATAAAGAGATTGATCTCATCACTATATACACGCTTTAATGGTGAAAATAATGCAACATCTAATGGCTGAAGTAGATGAGATGAGTGTGGGGGCATGCTAATGGGGATAATATTATTGTTCTTGTAGTATTGCTCGAATTCCGCTGACATATAGCTTTCGTGTCCATCTAGGATAAGCATCCGGTATTTACCCTTAGTCCGCTTGATTATATGCTTGTCGAAGTGCCGAATTCATTATAGACCAGTCTCATTATCTGTTTACCCATTTGGAGTAGGCTTGATTATCCAGCTTAATGGAAAGCCAGACTCTGTTGTCCAGTTGGCAAGGTGATAGGCGCCCTGGACGATTATAAACGGCGGGATACACCAGCCCTTCACATTGATGCATTCAATAGCAGTTGCCCATTCCCGGTTCCCAGGCTGTACAGATTTAGCCTTTCTATGTCGATCAGAATGTGTAACAACCAGGGTTGAGGTTATCTGGCCTATTATAAAGCCAGTCTCGTCGAAGTTGTAGAGGTCGTCGTCCAGGACCCCATACTTAGCCATTATGTTACGAAGTAGCCGGAACCAATTCCCAATAACCTCTGGATCTTCGCAGAGGGCCCTCTGGTAGTCATAAGGCCGATTAAACCTGGTCTTTAAGCTTGGTTGTGCATTCACAAAGCGTTGTGCCCAGTTCTTGCCAACAGGCCTGCCATCTCGTGACGCCAGCAGGAGATTAGCCATATCCTCCACACTAGAAAGCCGCATTAGAAATCCTCGTGCATCTTGCTCGATAATATACCGGATAAGCGTTTACTCTTCGATTAGGTCAAGTTTATGCTTGTTGATGCGTGATTCTTCGCAATATAATCGATTCTTCATCCTATCGCATAGTGTAGATTCAGGGATGTTGAAGGATCTGTAAAGCCTGACGTGTACTTAAGGGTTTCTTTGATTTTTTTTAGAATTCTCAATTGCCTAAAGTGCTAGTTGGATCTTGTCTTCTTTTAAGTAGATTAGCATAGTGGATGTTGATCTCTAGCGTGTTGAATATTTAAGTAGGTATAGTGATGCGTGACTGATGCGAAAAATGGGGATGCGATTTATACTAAAAACAAACCCGCCCACCTAAACTCTAAATTTTTAAACTAGCACTGCAATACAACCATACCTCCAAATTAACTAATTCAGTTAGAAATGAATAATTTAAACTAGTTAGCACTAATTAGTGCTAATTTTAATTAACCCTTTCGCACCTGGTGGGTGCTGGGGTTAGCTAAAGTTGACCGAGTGAGCAAAAGTGCGCGGGCATGTGGTGTGCGCGGCTGACTGGTGGACCACGTTAATTATAATTAAAAGATTTATAATAATTTTATAAGAGTTTTTTTTTTAAAAATACTTTTAATATTTTTTAATACTTAATTATAAGTATTTTTAATGTTACTTTTTCTTAATAAAAGTTATAAGTAGTATTATTAATAACCTTATAATTAGATATTATTAAGTAAAAAAGATTTTTCATTTTATAATTTAGATATATTTTTAACTTTTAATATATTTATTTAATAAAGAAAGTTATTAAGTTAAAATTAAAAGTTTTATGAATTGAATAAGCTATTTATTTAATAATAATCTTTTTAACCTTATTAATATATCTGGAGAATGCAGACTGAATCGAATAGTTTCAGGGGATATTCACTGTAGCAGACCTATGAGATCTGGTTGGAAACGCTCTGAATTGTTGCTAATCTGTGTGTACTGACTTTGAGTGGGCTTCCATTAAGCCTATCTCATATACCCTCCAACTTTGTCTCACCCCTCAGCATGCTGCGGGGGGCTCTGGTGCAAATTTGCAATTGCCGGAAAATTCAGCTAAAAACCAACCAACCTTTCCCCTTAATAACCCAACAACCCTAACCCTGAGAATAACCAAACTGGATCTAGGGAAAGCTCAGAAGCTAATCTTCTGATTGGTGTAACTATTATACATTTTGGGTAAGAATTGAGGCTGATGCAGAGGTTCGAAGTTGGGGTATTTATACACCCCAAAAAGTCGACTCACGGCCATACAACTCATCTCCCGGCACGCACGCACTGGGCGTACTTGGCGGAATATTTAGCTGTTTCCGTCAACAACTATTACCTATGTAAATGCTATTATTCCTAGCCTTAATTTCCTGCTATAAGAATATAGGAATCCATTTCCATTAGTAGTAAGGAATCTTCTAATTCCTCTTTGTTTACTAATACTTTACTAGCCTTAATTTAGGCTTTTTAAATAGCCTTAATATTTATAAATACTTAATTAAGGTTAAATTAAACCCTTTTCCTTATAACCTTCTTAATAAACTTAATTTAAGCTTTTAATAACTAGTTTTTTTTATAAAAATATAATTAAAATAATATTTTTCTTATTATACCCTTTAAGAATTTTTCTAAAAAGTAATTATTATATAAGGATAAAGTATGTTTTATAAATATAAGAAGCTATTAAACCTTTTATCTTTTAAGATTTTATAAATATTATAAGAATAAGCCTTAATAATTAAAAAAACCTATTACATATTAAATTAATTATTAAAGCTATTTCTATTATTAAATTATTATAATTTTACTTAATTTTAATAATTTTCAAAAATATAAGTACTTTTTAATATTTCAACTTATAATATTAATTAAGAACTTATTGTTCTTTACTTAAAATATATATTTTCCTTTATAATTACTTTTTCTTAAGCTTTATATTAAAAATAAATTATACTACTGTAATAAGTATAAATATTTTCAAAATATTTGCTTTAATAAGTAAAATAGCCTTATATTAAGTAGTTATAATATATAAGATATACAAGTTAGTAAAAAAAATAATATATACTTTATTTAAAAAGTATTTTTATATAAAAATATATATATAATAACTATTAATTATAAAAGGTAGTAATCTTAAAAGTTTTTTAATATTATACTTAAAAAAACCCTTTTTTACTTACTTAAGGTAGTTTCGTTGTTAATTTATATATATATAAAGCTATATATAGTTCCTTTATATAGTAGTAAACGCTTAAAAACTTAGTATTAGATAAAAGAAATTTATTAATGATAGTAGTTTAGAAATATAATAATCCAAACAGCCTTATAATAGCTATATAGATAAGGTTAATAAAAACCGCTTCTAATAGCGCTATGAACTAGAACTATTAATATAAGTAGCTTAAAACTAATAGTTAAGCAATTAGTTATATAGTAAAAACTAAAATAGTCTCTTAATACAATCCCTTTATAAAATGCTAAAGTCCTATAAATGCAGTTTTAATAGAAAGTTTAATCCTTTTATATCTATATTAATATAAATCTTCCTAAGGGATCTTTAAAGAAACTATAAGATTATACAAGCGCTTAAGAAGACTTTCGCTAGGTAAGCTAACACTATAGCTAACACCTAAGGCTAGGGCTAACTTTAATAAAAGTTAAAATAAAGAAATAATTTACTTTAAGAAACCTAATAAATTTCTATAAAAATGCCTTAACCCTTTTAAATAAGAAGACAAAAAATAAAATTTATAATAAAATAAGCTAAAGTAATAAAAAGAAGTATAATAATATTATATTATACTTAATCTTTTATATTATTATTAAGAATGAAATAATAGTTAAGAAGATTAAGAAGCATTTAAGAAATAAGGGTAGAAAGGGGAGCTTAAAGGTACCCTTATTAAAGGAACATTTGGAGATATATAAAGCTATTGCTAACTTTGTGCGCAAGTTCATGGCTGCTAAGGAACAACTAGAGGAACAGTTAGACAGAAAGCTAAGCAGACAGCAGACAGACTAATAAACAGTTGATTTTAAAAAACAGTGTAGCTGAAGCCTTACTTACTTAAAAGTTATTTTTTCTTTTATTTACCTTTTCTTTATTATTATAAATTATTAGCTATTATAATTTTTAAAAGTAATAAGAAATTATTATTATTAAATACTTAGCTTTTTAAAAATAATTAAAAAGGTTAATCTTTTACTTATAATTAAAATATACTTTATAAATAAGATTTATACTTTTAAATTATAGTTCTTTTAAGAAATAAGGTTATTTTCTTTATATTTAAAAGTAAAAGTATTTTTAAATTAACTTAATCTTTTTTATAATAAATAACTTAAAAAGAATAAATTATAATTTAATATCTTATTTTATTAATTTTTATAACTTTAAAATTTATAATAATAAGAAAGAAACGTGTTTAGCTAATTTCTTCCTAAGGAAGAATAGCTTCTATTAAGAAATATTATCTTAGCTATTAAAGCTTTTATTTTAAATAAGTTAATACTAATTTTAAGCTATTCTAATTAATAATAAATAAAGCTAATAAGTTTTTTTAATAGTTAAGAAACGTTTTTAAAAAATATAAGCATTATAATAGTTTTAAATATTATTATAGTAATATTAAAGCATACTTTAAGGGATATATTAAGTTTTAAAATTTTTCCTCAATAGTATACTATTAGTAATTATTATAAGAGTATTATATAAGTTTACTTTAAAATACTGCTTTATAATAATTAAAATGATATTAAGAAGAAGTTTAGTAATAAGAAAAAAATCCCTTATTGTTGGAATAGCACTCAGTCTAATCGCACAGGGGCAAGCCACAAGAGGGTAACTAAGCAGGGGTGACTAAGCAGCAGTGCTTGGCACTGCTGGCTACTTCCCCTCATCGTGCAATACAGCCCTATTTCTCCTCCTAGATAGGATTAGACACGAATACCAGCACGTTTCTTACCCCCTACTTAACGTATATACGTACCATCGCCATATGGCAAAGGCCATTCAACACTTATAAAGATATTAAGGAGTATATATAAGGTAGGTCCTAATGCATGCATGTATATATATAGGTGTAGGCCGGCCTATAATAAGGGGGGGCTTATATAGCAAGCGGGTATGTTATAGCTATATAAGTAAAAAAAGTATAATAATTTTCTAATAGCTTTATTTAGCTATATTAAGCTTTAAGTACCTTTTGAAGCTTATAAGAAGTATATATACCCTTTTAAATTATAAGCTTTTACTTATTTAATATTATTTTTATTATATAAGTAAAAGCTTACTATTAGTAGCTTATTTTAATTATATTTTAATATAACTTACTTAACTTTTAACCTTTTAATTATTATAAAAAAGTTAATAAATTTTATAAAAATATTATATTTATTTTAAAAAAGTTTTAATTAATAATAATTTATTATAATAATATCATTGTTTTATTTAATATAATTAGTTTATTATTATATTTTAAAACTTAAATAATTAAAAACTTATTTTATTATTATAATATTAAAATATTAATATTTAAATAATAAGATTTTCTTTTCAAGGTAAAAATAATTAATCTTAATAAGAATTTAATTATTATAATAAAGTATTAATTAAAAGTTATTATTTATAAGTTAATAATACTAAAGGCTTTATAGTATATTAAGTGTTATAGCTGTAAAAAGTATTATTTAGGTGGTAAGGTGTGGTTAAAAGTGGGGCCAACGAAGTGATCTGATTGGCTGCACCCAGTGGCGCTAGCTTAGTCAGCAGACCTACCAGTGCAGCCTCCGTTTTTACTGGTGCAAATCTCTGCGTTCATAAGTATTAGGTAGTAATATTAGAGACTATATAGCTAGGTAGTTATCCTATAGGAAATAAGGAAGCTGCTAGCAACTAGGCTACCTTTATATAGAGTTCTAACTTTCAGTTAGGTCAATTTCTAAGATGTATGAGTGTAAACGGCCCTGCATGAACAAATATTTGATTCTCTAAATAGAATAGAGCGCCCTCGGCAAGAAAGAACTAATGTAGCGATATACATTTATTTTATATTACACCAAGTCACTAAACCGAATATGGAAGCCTACGCGGGTCTACCTACCAGGGGGAGTGTGCGTATACTCACCGGAGCCTCAAATGCCCCTGTTGCCTACACACTTCGTACTTAAGCATCTAGGTAGACTTGCCTTAGGAGACCCACCGAACGCTTCTTTCCTCAATTCTAGGACCGAACAATTACCTCTCTCTTTATAGAATCCAGGTCTCTATCACCCTCCTTTCATTCTATAATACTTTGGCGAACCGAATTTAATTTTGAAAGCCTTCGAGCTACCACGGAACTGCGAAACTAGAGATCACGTGAAGCGGCCTAAACCAGCGGCGATAAAAGTGATGACGACCTAGTCTGCTATAGGTGCGAGGATGGTTTAGCGTTATGCGAAAGCTTGCGACTTACTACTGCGAAAGGACGCTGGCCAAAATTGCGAAGCCATCGACTCAGAGTCCAAGACGCTAGCGGCGTCCCGCGCGGAAGATCGAAACCTGAAGTCGTTCGTATGATCAAAGGCTCCATGTCCGAGCCCAAAGTTGAAGCTGAGTGCAAGGGACTAGCATGCCTGGGTATCAACAATGGGAACTCGGTATAATTTAGGCAAAGCCAGGATAACGATAGAAATCCAGTTTTCTCCGATTATAGAGGACATGGCAGACAAGACTGGCAACTATTCTGGCATGCGCTGCTGTTGCTAGAGGTATTCATACCAGGGTATGTATCATAAATGTATCCACGATTGTTAATGTAGAGCACGCATATATTCTATTTTCATGTGATTAAATTTGTTCCAACAACTCTCCGTCAACGCCCCCAACCATGCACAGCGTCTTCTGCCAATTTACCATGTACCATAACTTTCTGTAACGGTCTCACCCGGGCTCTGAGCACATGAATCCAACAGCCCGTGTCGATCTGCCCTCACTGGGTATGGGAAACATTCCACCGCTGATAAGAACTAGCTCAGATCTGCTGCGTTGGCGGGAACAGTATAAACATCGGCCTGAATTGCCCTGAAAACATCCTCAAGGAACAACAGGCTGTCTATTTCCTTAGGCTGACCAGGTTGGAGGGGGTCAGGTGTCCAGTAGTCGAGCGAACAAGCCCCGGCAGTATCGATCACCCCGGTTGAAGGATTAAAATACCGCCGTATATTAACGATAGGGGCCTGGTTGGTGTTGGGCTGGGGTGGCGGGGGGGGACGCGGATATCCGAGTCGATACTCCAAGCACCCGTACGGTCGTCCCTCATGACGGCCATAGGCAAAGTGTTGGTTCGGCTGTTCATTGGGTCCCAGTAAAAGACCATCCATCTCAGGCCGATTGCCACAATTAACCAGACATTTCGATCGGGATGCGCGCTTCTCAGGCGCTCCGTTGCCTCTTCTATGACCTCCTTCCACTGGCCAGGGGTATCGTAACATGACGCCTTGCACTCCACCCAAAGAACGTCACGCTTTACATCCCACCATATATTGTCGGGCCCCAGTTGAGGCGTCGAGAGTCTGACAACGATAACATCCGGCTTGTGCGTGGATGGGGGGTCAGGCAGACGCGCCCGGTAAGGCTGGACGCGGATCCAATAATGTGTGCCGCCTTGGACAGTCTCAAATTCGGGAAAGTACTTGCGTACTAAGGCTTCCCAGGCTCCCTGAACCACGTCCTCTTGTTTATAGAGGGGCCCCTTGGCCTTAATGTTGGCAATGGCGCCATAACAAGCCTGGCCACGTTGCCAGAAGTGCCTGACATAGGTTAGTTCTCATCATGCATCTCATGAAATCCCATCAGCAGATTTTAGTAGACAATGGTGTTACTCACGGGGGAGGCTGAGGCTGAGCCATTTTTAGTAATGAATTTAGTGTTTATAATGAAATGAATAAGGATATAAATGTAAATGTTATGCTCGAGATTGTGTATACTCTGAACAATGTCTGAACGATATTTGGAATCTATGCATGCTTCTGTGCATCGGGTTGCGAGATGACCCCCTTTTACATTGTTGAGTCTTGATCCTATTATTAGCATTATGGCACGGTCGATTTGATTCTCTGCTTTGCATCGTAGGCCTGCGAACCACTGTGGATCTTTGGGGTCACCATGTTCAAAAATGACAGACCTTGGCGGTGTCCAGGTCGCGGCTTTGCCCGGGCCGCGACCATACTCATTGCATGCTCCACGGCTGTTGGTAAAATCCTGCCGCTTCCTACTGGTCGCAGCCCTGACAGGAGCGTCTTCTGTCCCCACAGCAAACTCCCGTTCGGCCAATTGTAAACTTGCATTTAACCAACTGTAGACTTCCAACAATCAACCAACTGCAACTCTTATTCCAAATACTGCATCATTTCACCTTGGTCAAGGTAGGCTTCTATTTTGTCACGATCTTGTTGTCTCGGAAGCTCATACTATCTCATACGTGGCAAACGAGACTGTCTTCTTCTGCAGCCTGTCTTTCACCAAACACTCCACCAACTATTTTGTATATCTTGGCGCAGGGCCATACACGACCTCGAAGATAATCAACCCTTGAAATGTCGGATCGTCGCCGTGACCCAGGATTCCGCCCGTCAGCGGCTAGTCGAAATAGTGAGTGAGCAATGCAGCCGATCATGGGCCGCAGTGGATGGCAGGAATGTTGGCAGGGCTATTTCCTGCAGGTTGGTTCTATGCTCAAGCGCTAATTATAGGCATCCTTTTTTTGGTCTGTTGGTTGGTCCTGCTTAAGTAATCACATGGCTGCGGGGTTAACTTGGGGCCTCTTCAACAGCGACCAGAGAGGCCCCTACCTCCGCTTAATATAAAATTCTCAGGGTTAACCAGAGTGAGATCTTCCATCTCAGTATTCCAAGCCCCATTAATACTCCATCTAGTTCTCCGACTCAATCAGTTGGACACATTCTGTCTGCATCAACGACCATTCGACCTGAACTCCAACAATGAGTACCACAACGTTCCTACGCGGCTTTAAGGTCCCGCTTCCTATACTCAACGCCTTCCTGCTCGCCCACAACATCAACGAGTCTGAGTTGCTCTGTGCTGGTATCCCACCCCGCTACAATAAGCCCAATGATGAGGTCACCACACTCCTCCGGAACAAGCTTGGAAACAGAGACAACAAGACACGCGTCTTTGTTCCTTTACGGACCAGCTTTAGCCTTGCAAACTCAGCCTATATTGCCTATGACTGGAAAATAGCCTTTGCGCAACGCAGGCTAGGCCACGAAGACTTTGCAGACACCCCATCCCCGGAGTTCGAGGACCTGCGAAAGGAGATCCTGTCTTACGCCGATACGGCTAAGCCACTCGCCGACGATGCGCGATACCAGAATGCCGTCTATATCGTCATCACTGAGGAGCAGACATACTTCCCGCCTGAGTTCAAGCCACAATTTCCGGTACGTAATTGGGCCTCTTCACTTCTGCCCAGAAAGCTTAGACTGTTCTTTCTATTTAATCCCTTTTAGACCACGTGTCTTTTCTATACATATTCATTCGCTGAGTATCTGACAGGATAATACCGATCTACCTGACGATATATAATGGTAGCCCCCTGGTACTGTGGGTTTTGTTTAGAATGCGATTTAAGCTGTGGCTTGGAAAGCCAGGGTTATCATAGATAGAATGCGGGCACTGCACTTCACAATGCGAGGTGGTTGTACTCAAAGGTTGACATGGAAAAGGTTTGATGCAAGATATTTTGCTACTTGTGACCGTGGTAAATGGAAAGCATAGAGGTGACTGAGCCCTCTAGCACCGTATCTACCGGATTTGAGAGCACCACATTGATTTTAGCTAGTGATGTGGGGGTAGATAACGGCAAAGTATCGTATCTTTATCATAACTGAATTTGATATACACTTAAGTCTGCTGGCGGGTGACGTTCCGTGTAGGGTGGGAATTTGATGGCAACAAAGCTTGGGACCAACTTCAACGATCATTCCACTTTAGTAAACTTCTTGAATGTCCACATAGCTAAGCCGTTCTCTTCATGTGCCGGCAGGGACTTCTGATTTACTAAAATGCCCTTGAGCACGCCCTGGAAGAACGAAAAGCCCGAATTGTTGTTAGGCGGCTCAAGGGAGCCGGCAAGACCATTGTCTCACGGAGTTTTACACATGGTGGACGGTCTTATGGTATCTTCATCCACTCTTGGGCATGGTGGACAGCGTTTCTTAAGTCATTGATCGTGCATAGACGGTACACTGTGTACATCAGTTCCATGATTTCCCAACATAGGTAGCCTTTATAGACCACAAATGCGAGAGCTAGCTTTAAGCTGATCTTCTGCGACTAAGCATCCGAACTGGACTGCGTTTTGCCGTCCGTTTCAAAAGGCTAAGGCGGACGACGAGGGTAACAAGGGTGATGAGCCCAAGTTGGCCGATGCTGGACTGCCCTTGCCGCCGCCCAACAGCCAACTCGAAGCGGACCACCATCTTACCAACGAGATGTGTCCTGCCGCGCCGCCGCAAGTGGCGGAGAGCCGGGCACGCACACCCACATTGCCGGATGACGAGAGCACTGGCGAGCTTGAACCGGCGGATGCCGAGCCACGCCTTCAAGCCCAGAGCCTATGCGACGCCGCCTCCAGTCGTGGGGTTGATCCGTAACAGAGGTTTGGCAGCTGCTGCCTCTCAACATTGTGATCGCCACGGCGACGACGTTCAGACAAGCGACCCAGGATATCGCTGTCCTCTCATTCCAGACGACGGAGGAGAGCAGGATGAAGAGATTTCTGTTGTGCCGCCGCAAGCGCAGGCGAGTCGGGCAGGCATGCTAAGTTTGTTGGGTGATGAGAGCGGCAACGAACATGAGCTGGCCAACACCGAGCCATCCATGCAGCCGTCCGCTAGCCAGGAGCGGGCCAACCTTCAGCACAACATTGGTCGTTGGCGACGGCGATGTCGTTGCGATACTGACGAGGAGGAGGATTGCTCTCCCACTGTGGGAAGTGACGCCAAGCGAGGCGAGGATGAGGATGCCGTCCAGCCGCCACGAGGGAAGCGCCGCAAGGTAAACACTTCGGCCCCTACAACCCGCAGAACAGCGCCCAAGCGGCAGGCACGTCTTCGTTGCACCGACTCTCGATCGCTACAGGCTCAACGACCACCGCCAACCCAAGGTTCAAAGCGCCGCCAAGGCCAGCGCAGCATTTCCAAGCCGCAATCTTCAGGGGCGTCCGCTTTGGAAGAGGAGATACTCGAGGCTGCTTTCGCAAGCTTTGAGGAATGGCCACTTGAAGTGGTCCTCAAGCGCGTTTGGGTAGGCGGGATAGCGACGTTTCAGGTGGAGTTCACGTGGAATCCTTGTACGGATCATGGACAAAATGACCGCGCACCGGAAAGCCCGCAGCGCAAGCCATTCACAGGGAGGATTTCCTTGACGGCGCGCGCTCTCCCTTCAAGAGTCGCCTCCACGACTAAGAAGGTGCAAGGCGACGAGTATTTTAACGTTGAGGAGATTTGGGGGTGGCGATGGGGAAAAGAGGGGCGAGAGTACCTGGTTAAGTGGGCAGGGTATGGGAACAAGCACAATACTTGGGAACCTGCTACGCATTTCGAGGAATGTCCTGAGGTGCTCGAGGAATTCCACCAGAAGGCGGGATTGTCCACGGCCCCTTCCATGTAAATTCTGAGCTGGACTCTAGTGTGGTTGAGGTGGGTGCCTTGTAGTACTTCAGTTTGCTGGAATAGAGCAGATATTCATGTGTGCTTCATGTGACGTTCACAAAGGAGGGCCATTTTGCGATGGATTAATGCAACTGCGGCATACCTGAAAGATGGATATTCCGGCTCCGTCCACTGAGGAGAACGAATGCTTCTCGCAGCAGCCATTGTTACTACCACGCTGTAACCGAGCACTGGCGGTTCCGGCCTTGGGACAAACCGTTTTGCGCGCATCTCCTTCGAAAGGGCGCCGAGCTGGATCGACGAGCACTCAAAAGAGCAATCATCTGGACCGTCGCGGAATGAGACGAGGAGATCTTGAAGCGCGGTGATGATCTTGTCCACGACTTCTTGTCTACGGCGATCAATCGCCTCTATCAAATTCATTAGCTAACGACCGAATGAGTTACTCTTCCTGGTCTACTCACCAATGATTCCATCTGGGATTGGGAGTCCCAACGTCGGAAGCGACCCTTGGCTTTGCTGAAGGGCTGTGCTCGTCGTCATGGACCTGAAGATATCGGCATCACCAAATACCCACGATATGAAGAGCCACAGCACGAGATCCCTCCCGACCTGTGATGGAAGTTGGCTTTGGCTCTTCAGTCCCTGAAGCCACAACTTTGCGAACACCTCGACCGCTTCGTAGCATTCGTAGTAATCCACGAGAGCAGCAATTTTTGCTAGCAACTCGAGGCTGATATGTCTAGGCACCTGTCGGTTACGACCGTGAATGATATGCATCAATATCAGGAATGCTTGCGGGTCCCACTCGTCAGAAAATGCCGTCGGCTGAGACGGACGTCGCTTCTTTCCAAGGACCGTTTAGCGCAACCTTGAAATAGGGAGATGCCAGATTCAGGTGCCTCGACGAAACTCGCAGCTGCATTCCCGATGCTTCCGGCAAACCATCTGGGTAGGCTCCGAGTTCAGTGTCAACAACAACAAATCTCGCTTCAGTGGCGGCTTCCCCTGCTACGACGGTAAGAACTTCCTCGGCGGGTGCTTCCTCGGCGGGTGCTTCCTCGATGGTGGCTTCAGCTGCGATAGCGGGTTCCACTTCAGCAGTAGCTTCTTCCCGCTCTGCGATGGCTTCTGTTTAAACGACGGGTTCAGCTTCGGAGAAGCGTAACCGGAAAACACCTGGAATAGGAATGGAAGAAGGCCTACTCCGCTTTTTCTTCTTGTCCTTTTTCTTCTTGCAATGGTTGCTAGTGGGCTGCAATTCAAACCGAGCTGTATCTGCTGCGATGGCGGAGGCATCCTCGGCGGGTTCTCCATCGACGGCAGGGGCCTCTGTCGCGACGGCGGGGCTCTCTTCGTCTGCAAGTTCTGCTTCGGTAGCGGCATCCGCAAATGGCGCGCCCGGATTGCGAAGAATGAGAATAACATCTCCGCTGGGATCTACTTCATGTATTCCTTCCATGTTGATGGCTCGATGGGCTTGATCACAAATATGCCCGTAAGAGCTGCCTGTCCCTGAGGGCAGGAGAGAACAAGGCGGATAGTTTCAGAGCGCAAGAACGATCGAGTCAGATTATGGACGTCTGTGTAAACGGGTCAGCGGCAACCAAGGTGATGAGCACCCAGCCAGTCAGTATTATCCTCGCGACAGCACTGTTTTCCCCCGAAGCTGTGGCATTGACACCAGACCGAGCCAAGGCTTGCTAGCAACAAATCGGACAGCCTTGCTCGGGGGAATCAATACAGGTCACACTGGCGGACAATAGAATACGTGTAATGTTTCCACTGGCTGGCATGGAACGCCTCCCGCTCATTCCTAATATTGGCGGCTTACCCCTGCCAGCGAGGCTACCACCCAGCAAAACAGCCTTTTCAAGCCCGGTCTCGAAAAAAGCCGTCGTTCTGCGCCGCGATCTGCTCCTCAAAAGGCAATCGCGCCCTTAATCGTGTCAGCTTGTATTGTAAGTGCAAAAGTCTTCTCACATACTGCATATGTTCTCGAGTCCATGGTTCTGTCTGTTGATGGATTTGTCGCAAGGATGATGATGCGAGCGGGGTAAGAGTCAGTTGGAGTTCCCTGGCTTGAATGATCTATTGGCCGACAAGACTAGTCGGTCCGAGCCAAGCTCCGTACGGTGATCTTAAACATGCGCTACCCAAAGTTTCATTTCCTTAAGGGTTATAAGTTCGACTCCGTACCAGTATTTTTAATTATTTAAATATAAATTTTGATAGTTTTATTTATTTTAATGTGTTACAATATTTACAAATATAAATTTTATAATTTATTATATTATTTTATTATACTATGTTTTGAATTAACTTTTATTGCTGGTCGGTCTTCATGTGTGCACACGAGTGTTGCTCGGTACGGTTGTATTCATCTCTTTGTTGGTTGTTGTTCGAGGGGAAGGGGTAGCCGAAGGCTTCGGCCTTCCCATCGCAGCTATGGTTTGGCTGCAGTGGTCTGTGCGCCGCCAGCTGGTACACAGCTGGCGGACGGACCGTCAACAGTGTGGCTATCTACCGTACACCTCCCTCAGCGTACGTCGCACCCACGATACGGCTTATACCCACATTTATAATTAATTATAAATAATTATTGAATTAAGTTTATATTTAAAATACTTTTATAATGTTCTTTTTACAATTTAAATGTTTAAATTATATTATTTAAATTAATATTTCTTCCAATATAATAATGATTAAAAATTTATAATTATTTAAATACATTTTGAATTATATTTCAAATTTGTTAAAAGATTTAAAACTATTTAAAATATTATATCACATTTTTAACGTGGTTTACCAGGAAGTGACGCATATCAGGAAGTGACGCATCTAAGTACTTTTTATTAGTAAATATATATAAAAGGTGTCACGACAGCAGGCAGGTAGTCGGCAGGTGGACGTTGAGCAGGCGGCACGGAAGTCGTTACAGTTCTATTTGCTAGGGGCAGGCTCTATTCTCAGTAGGCACAGGCTCTGTTGACAAGACGTAGCTCGAAGAGCTACGAAACAGGATTCAGGATAGGTTCCAGAGTTTCGTCAGAGCTAGCAGCCCACGTGATGAGACCCCGACCCTCTGGGTTGGGCGCCCTAGGGGCTCAGTCCACCCAGGGCCGTGACACGGGGCAGCGTCGTGGAATCCGGTTTTGATTGCCTAGGCCTTGAAACAGGCTCCTGGGCTGTCATCGTGTTGGTTTATAACATAAAAAAACAATTTAATTTCTTTAGTAATTAATTAGTGCTTTTGAGCTAGTTAGTAAATATTAGTTCAGTTTTAATTAAAGTATAAAAATTTTAGTATTAACTAATTAATTCTTTAAAATAGTTAGTTAGTTTTAGTTAGAGTAAATATCAGTACTAACTAACTAATTTTTAAAACCTACTTCGATAGAAGTCTCTAATAAACGATGTGGCACTGAATCTAGTGGAGTTCTTATTAGTTCTAGATCCCATGTGGCTGCAAGTCGCACCAGCATTCGTTCTCGTCGCCAGGGCGATTCTACCCGGCCGGAAGCAGAGCATTAAACTAGAGCTGATCTGCAGCTAAATCCAAGGGGCCGGAGGAATTGATAGCCCCTGCTCACCTGACATTCCATTCTTTACCGTACTAGCCGGATCTAGCATACCCATAGGATTATTATTGTCGGAAACTCACAACATACCCCCGGCTTATAGAAAACAGTATTGGAGGCCATGTACCTTTCGGTGTTTCGAATGGATTCGGGCAGCCATGGTTTCACAGACGTCCAGACCAGTCAATTATTGTAGCGGGGCTGCAAGCCTTGACAAGATCACTTTTTCGGACCAACCGACAAGGTCACGGCCCAAAGGCCTGACCAGTCAGTTCGGCCCGAGAGTAGTCCTGTGTCAAAGCGATCAATGGCGCCAAAAGGATGGAGACATAGCTCGATATTAGCCCAACTTTCCACGTTCCTATTCAACGATATTTCAAACCCTAAACAAATCTCATTCAGACCTATCGCTCAATCTTCGTCGATCTGGTGCCGTATCCGCCACGATGAACCTCACGGGTATCCTAAGTTGCGGTGTGAGTACCTCTTATCTGATTCGCTGCATAATTTGTCTTGCTTTGTCACATAATAACAGATCTGAGCAGGTAATTTGCCTGATCTCCGCCTTCTCTCAGTCATCATGCCCGCACCGCGACGATCCGTGCTTCTGTGCCGACTAAGTCTATGGTGATGCTGTCAATCCATGCGTTCTAGGAAATTGCTCAGTCAAGGAGCAGTTGACCACACAAAGAATAATTTCTATGGGCTGCGGCGTCACATTTAACGGCACGACTGGGAGCCTGAAGTTATTACACTATCTACTTTTCGCGTCACAGACAATCGTCTTCGCCCTCCGTGTGGCCTCACGAGCTCTGAGAATGGTGTCATGGGGCCTCGATGACACAATTATGTTGATATCTTGGGCATGTTCTCTTGTCCATTCCACCCGGTGGACAAAGAATTGCTGACAATTCACAGGTTCTTACTTTAGGGTTCCTCGCAAGTGGCATCGTAGGTGCGCTTGTTTAAATTTCTGATGTCGCAGAGGGGTTACTGATCATCGCAATATAGAGGCGCAGCTCGGCGCTGGAAGGCCATACTGGACATTCGAATTATGAAAACTCACGGCCACACTCAAGGTCTCCTTCATATTTGAGGTTCTCTACACGGTCACGCTGGGAATGATCAAGATTTCGATCTGCTTTCTCTACATACGAATATTTTCGAATTCAACCTTGCGAAAGATACTGTGGGGTGCTCAGATCTTCAACAGCTTGCTTATCGTGGCTTTCCTTTGTGCTGACTTTGGGCAGTGCGTGCCGCTGAGTTACTTTTGGAATGCATGGCACAAGGAACATTCCGGTAGCTGCTCCAATATCAAAGCCATGGCCTACGCCCATTCGGCCATAAACATCGCCCTGGACACCTGGATGCTTATCCTGCCGGCCACTCAGGTCTGGAGGCTGAACATGTCGTTCAAGAGGAAGCTCGGCGTCTCGACAATGTTCGGCATAGCAATATTGTAAGCTCTTCAGCACAATCACGCCCAGGAAACGATATAGGAGGGGTCACGTTGTCTGATCATTCATATTACAGTCTGACGGCTGCAAGTATCGTCCACCTCACGACACTTACTGGATTTGGCAAGAATCCTGCCGATTACAGTAAGACCATTCATTATCTTTCCCGTGGTCGTGCTCACAAAAGATTTACTGAAACCGTTTTGCAGCAAGCTATTATCCTGTAGCTGTCTGGACTGTCATCGAGCTGACCGTCGGCATGATCGTTGCGAGTCTTCTAGCAGCTCGCATCATCGTCGTCAAGTACGCCACGAGTGTCCTCGAGGTTACCATCAGATCATCCAGGAGGACCGACTCTCAGACTTTGCCTTCACACAAGAAGAAGTCCATCAGCACCAGCAGCACCAGCAGCAGGTTCGGTAGAAGGTTGAAGCTGCCGATGCTGTCCTTCGGCGGCGGCGGCGGGTGGATGATCAGCAACTGGAGGGAATTGCCCACGAATGAGGCCTCATGCCACGAGCTTTCGACAAGCAGTATGCTTCCAATTTAGCGGGATTCTGTAAATAGCACCTCACAAAAAGAGCGCGTTGATAAGAGCGAAAGAGAAGAAAACGAGGACATGACATAAACTAGCACGACTGTCTCATTTACGAAAGTCCAATTGAATACTTTTCTAGAGGGAGAGGGCGGTCTTTCATCATGAACGGGTGGACTACTGCAGCGTGGCCTTCTGGGCTCACTCAATATCGCAAAATATCTACATTGTAAGGGTGCATTTTTCAGTCTTTTGCTTTGGGTCAGCTATATAGATAAGTAAAGACGGGACACTCAGGCGCATCTCTCCCCTTGTAACCCAGGCTGCACAACAACATGCCAAGCACCTCTAACTTTTCCCCTCATCCTTTCAAATCGTTCGGATTAAGAGAGCCCATTCTCAACTTGAAGTGCGTCACCGGCGATCTGGGCCTGCATCAAGGCAAGCAGATTCTCCCTTCCTAATCGGCCACAGATGCACGTATGCAGACCTCATTTTCACACCCTGCATCAAGACTCTGGGCGTCTTGGTGGTCCGGGAGATACCGACACTCAGGTTCAAAATGAGTACACAGCCCTGGGGCGTGGCTGGACAGGGTTATCGGATAGACCGGCTGTCAGGAAAGTGCTTGATTTGATGAACAAGGCGTTCGCGAGCGCTGGCAGATTGGTGGAGGCTTTGATTGTCACTCATCCACGACGGATGAGGGTGCGTCTTTGGGCCAAAGCGACTTAAGTTGGACCTAGAAAACAACCACTGGTAGCGAGCAATAAGGCTTGGGACCAATTACCTTTTCAGTAGGCGAGATTCTAATTAGGGTCTGGGTCTTAGTTAGAGGTCCTGACGGAGCCGTAGCAATTGGCGAGTAGGCATTCATGAGTACTGAAATCAGGTGCCTACCTACCTTTGCGAGGCACAGAATGTATCCAAGGTATTGAGCTGGGATTTAGCATACCTAGGTACCTAGGTACACTGTGCAAAACACTGCACGACACCACATCAAAAAGAAAAAAAAAGAGCTCTGATCTTGGATCCAGGTGACTGGAAATCAGCTGGCATTTTTTAAACTACGCTATGCTGATAGAAAGTGTATAGGGAACCTGGAGCGCTTATATCGAAAGACCGCTCATTCTCTATCTAGCCTCCAAACGCCATAAGTTCAGGCACAGAGTCCGGCTGTCCGAGTTTCGCGGCCGTGGGTTTACGGAGAAGTCGAATCGGCCATGCTTGGGTCCGTTGAAAGTATGGAAGGACAAGCTGGCTGGCATTCATGGTCTACACAAGGCAAGAGCACAGGTCAACAGGCCGCCATGTTTTACCAAGGGCCAACGGGGAAAGGGCAGCTACTCACAAGCAATGATGGGAATTCCACCTTCGTATTCCGGCTCGTCTCGACCGCCCCATGCGTCACAAACGATGTGCTCCTCGCCCGTCTGCGGGCCCGCGGGAAACACGTGGGGCTGAAAGTTCGGAAGCGCGTGTACCTATTCCCACATCCTGGGACCGCTATCGTGCTCCGGTTCCCCTTGCAAGCCCGCGACGTGCTGCTGGATCTCTGCGAAAAGAAATCGCGGCCGTTCCATGATCCTTTCCGCTATCACACCAGCTCTTTGTTGTACGAATAAGTTGAATCGTATATCGCCCCAGTCCTCGGCCACGAGAGCAATAGGCGCTTTAGGCTGTGCGACCTGGAACCCGTACCCATAGTCCCTGAAGCGGGCGGCAAGTGCGTAGGAGTCGATGATATCCTGCGGTGCTCGCAGGGCTATGTTGACCTGTATCTCGCTCGACATGTGGCTCCAGGTTGCAAGCATGAGGCAGTGTTCGCACTCGGCGAAGGGGTTGCACCCAGATCGAAGGCGCTTGACAGGGTCTTCGTCTTCTTTGAACGCTCGAATATCGACCCAGCTTACGCCGGCACAGTACTCGCACCGCCATGACCAGTGGGACTCGTAGATTTTCGCGTAGCTTGAAGCTACTGGGTTTTTGACGGCCAGTCTACGTGGACGAGGGGGGTTGTTGTGTGCGGGCGATGGCCGCGGTGCAGAGGAATCAACAGCAGGTCCTGGTGGTACAGCCGCTTGTTTGTATGGGTTCGTAAGGCTCATGATCGAGTATGCAGTGTTGAAAAAAAATGGAGTATCTTGTATCATGATAATGTGCACATCTGGAGGGACCTGAACCAAATCGTCTGCCATCCTCGCCACCGACGACGTTGGTGCCCCTACAAGCAGCAGTCGCTGCTTCCCCATCTCTGGCTTACCTCGACGTCCATCAGTGTGCCACCCGGGCTACCGAGACAACGTCTCACAACCGCTTCCGTATCTATAGCAGTTGCGCTGTGCATATTTACACGTTCAGAGTGATGGATTCCCTGGGCTCTCCCGCCCAGGGCAGTCGCCTTGCTGCAGCTCTATCCAGGCATTGGGCCACGCTGGGCCGGCCTCTGAGAGGAAGTATGCCCGGGAGTTTCCACTTACAATAAAATAAGGCAAGGCAAGCAGTCCAACAAGTCGTCGACGGCGTGGGCCGATCCAAACGATAAATCCACAACCCGAAGGACACCCGATCTTGGCAGTCTCCAAGATGACCGGATCAAACGCTTCCAGCCTCCTTTCTCAGGACATGAATCGACAGAGAGAAACCTGCCGAACGTGACGCTGACCAAGAGAGCAGACCTCCTGTACTGGGCACGAGCTCTCCTCAAACCTCCAGCGGTGTGCCAGCGGCCAAGCTGAACCTAACATACAGGTGAAGAAGCCACCGCCGGCCGGCAAGGGGTACGCACCTCCCACCAGATCCAGCGCACCCGCAAAGCTACGCACCGCATCGCGTGCGTAATTGTTTTCCCAGGGATCGAGGAGATCGGCACAGAGTCGCTTGCGAGGTCACAGTAACACCACCTGCCGCACAGGCATTACGGGAAGAGAGACGAAGTAGCGAGTGAGCGTGCGACCCTGTGTATCGATATGCGCGGCGGATGGTTACAACGAGAACAAGCCAAGAAAAACCCAGGTGACCATTCAGGAGGTATATGCTCTCGGAAACGAACATAGCGGCATTGCAAACCCCCACCACCAACCAGGTCGGCTCCGAACGGGGCGATCCCATGTGGCGCGCTAAGCAACCTCTGCCAAGGGGGCTCCTACGCGACGGATACGCGACGGTTTCGCAGTACAGACGAGAAAAAACGAGGGGCCGGAATATTTAGACTTCAACAGGGGCGTTTGGAAACAGACGGCCAGTCAGGAGGGGCAGAGAAACATCGGAGGGCTGAGGACCCAGCCATCGAGAAACTTCGGGCGTCGGCGTCAAAATGTAGCCTCCATCCAAGTGTGGCAAAAAGAGATTTCTCTTCTGGCCTCGTTGCGCAACACCAATAAGCAAGTCTATGGAGTGCTGTTCAGTTGGATGTGTCGAACGGAAATATATTGACTTCTGCCAAGAGTCTTTACTTAGGCACCACTGGCGGCAATCGAAAGAAGCATATAATTAAAGTTTGCAGCTGAGGAAGACATCCAGGCAAGTTTCATGCCAATGGAACCCTCCCGTGGACAGGTATTCACATTGTTTTACCGAGTCAGTCTCGTCTGCTTTTTGTGGTACATCATATGTATTAGGTATTTAACTAACTACATTGCATCAACAATTATTACATTGAAAACTCCTCCCAACACATTCCTGTCACCGCACACTACGCCACGAACCTTCGAGGAACCTTCCTCCCGCGCGGTGTCTCGGCATCGGTACCACCAGAGCCCTTCTCACGCTTGACGAACGGTGCGCCAAAGAAGCTTGGTGGGGGTGGTGGCGCGCCGCCAAAGCCCGGGGGAGGAGCCCCGAAGCCCGGTGGAGGGGCTTGCTGGGGCGGCGGCGCCCCCAGACCTCCAAGCAGGAACCCGATCAGGGCTGGGTCAATATCCGGATCAGGATCCTGCTTCTGTGGTGGCGCCGGCGCCGGCGCAGTCGCTGGTGGTGGAACAAACCCTCCTCCCGTGCCGAATCCCGCTCCTTCCCCGCCGCCCGTGAACCCGCCTCCCACGCCTCCCATGTTGAGCCGGATAACGTCAAATTGCTGATCCTGCACCCAGGTAAGGCTCGTCGTCGACGGGTCGCCCTTGACGTGGCACTCCGAGTTGACCTTGTCGAAGACGGCGTTCGTGCACATCGGCGTCTGGGCGCACAGCTCCGCGCAGGACTCGGTGCTCGCCGCGGGCGTGACGGACGCGCTGTCGCCCCGGAAGTCGGTGTTCTCGCAGATGAGGAACTGCGCCCCCGTGACCGTGTTGAGCGCCTGGTCCCCGCTGGGGCACTGGGCAAGGGCGGCGCCGCCCGAGGCACCAGTCCCGGGGTTGATGGGGGCTGGAGCGCCCGCGCCCGCGCCGGCCCCGGCGCGAGAGGCGCTGCTGACGATTGCGGTGAACTGGCTGTCCTGGACCCAGGTGAGGGTGCCGGCTTGGTTGGACTTGAAGTGACAGATTGCGTTCTCAGTGTCGTACACGGCGCGGACGCACTGTCCGTCCTGGGCATCGCACATTTGTATGCATGCTTGGACAGAGCCAACGTCCTGGAGGACTTGGTCGGATGGGCCACGGAAATCCGTGCTTGCGCAGATGGCGTACGAAGCACCGCTGGAGGCGGTAGATGTCCTAACCTGGGTGGGACAAGACGTGATGGGTGCCTGCGATCGAGTGACTCCGATGAGGACGGCGAAGGCGGCGAGAGCCGTCTGGAAGCTGATGAGTCGGGCCATTATGAGAGCAGTGTAGTTTCCAATGGAGGGAGTTGATCAGACTGCTATAGTTCAGATCTTGACTTGTTCGAGATGGGAGGTCGAGGGCAGGAGTTATTTAAAGTGTTGCAAGAGCCCCCATATTTTTGGTCTGCACACCATCATGAACCTCGCCGGGGCCATTGAATATGTGCTGCAACACATCGCAAAGTCAAATTTGATGTCCGTTGGTGATCTTGGCGATAGGCTCGACCATCCCATGGTGTTGTGGCTCAGACGGGAAACAAACTTCGGCATGTTGCACTTCTCCCGAAGAAACACCACTCGTCCGATATTTTGATTGAACAGTGCCCATTCCGCTTCTGTGTATCCAGCCCAATTCAACGGGCAAGCACACCACTTGTTTCGATGGGTTACCTGTAGACTTGGCCCCGAGCTTGTAAAGCGGTCCAGATCGAAATCGGCAGTGTTGGTGCTGAAGAGTTGTGGTTGGGCTGGCTCTGGAGCACCGCGCGCGGTCGCCCCTTAGCTGTGCCAAGCCCTGTACACAGGGTTAGTGATGAGATTGTAATCTTGCGATTGGTGAAGTCTCTCCACCGTTGAAAAGTATCGCGGAATGCTCGGAGTTGTGGGACAGCTCGAGATAGTCGTGGTGTCTGGCGTTGATCTTGGTGAAGACTGACTCAACAAGAACTATGTCTCCAGAAGTCTTGTTTCGCAGTCCGAGAGCGAGCAATCCGATTAAGATATGCCATTATCAAAAGCCGCTCTGTGGCAAAGTGACACGCTTGATGAAGTGGGGCTCCCTCGGCCAGCAGACAGACTCGACAAAGCGTGTTTCCCCCCTCTTCACTTGGTTCCATTACCATTCCTCTTTGTTGTATATTTAGTCGTGCAGTTTGGATCTCCGAATCGGTCGCCTAATGGCTGTCTCGAAATGTACGAAAGGAAATAGGTACCGAAGGAAGGATGTCGGTTCATCGTCGCGATCGAGGCTGTTGTGCGGCATGTAGGCACCTGGGATGTGAAGCGCAAATTGTCAGCAGCTTTGAACTAGCGGTATTAAATCAAGTAGAAAGGGGGTTTAAGATCATGTTGTCTGTCAGGATACTTGATGTTCTCGCGTTGGTGGGAACCAAAGCCAGTGTTTCCTGAAGTCCGTAGCAACTTGGGCATGGTTTCCCATCTTGGTAGCTGCCAGCTCAAGGATTGATGAGAGACAGATAGTCTCAGATATTGGTAAGTGATAAATTGATACACTTAATACTATTGGAAAGGGCTGAGCTCGTACGGGACCTGGCCCAACCAGACCCGGAGGTGTGCGCAACAGAGGTCCAAGACATCGACGCGCAATCGGACCAGCCATTATTGCTGCACCCTTTTCCTCCTCTTGAATTATAAAAGTCCTAAAGGCTCAAAATCCTTGAAGGAGGGAGCAGAAAGAATCGATCTTCGCAACTCGGAAGAGGTAGGTAGGATCGATGGAGTGTTTGGTGGTCGCGAAGTCGATATCATGACAAACGGGTGGGACGTTCGAACGTTGGTGCATGGCTTCCATGCATTCGAGGCATCTTTTCAGGATTCTTGATGCGAATTGCGTTCAAGAACTTGGTTTCGAAGGGCGCGCTTTGTGCTTGGTCAAGGAATTCTCGAGTGTTAATAGAGGGCGACAGGCAAATCGAGGGCAACCTGTCTCGGAGACGTCTTCTTACTACCGTGCCATTCAAATGAAACAAACCATTGATGGTAATTCTTGGTCGTCATTGCGATGAATGGACGCGTTCCAAATGCCACCAAATCATTGAGAGAGAGAGACTGCTGCTCGGAATGGCTCAGCCCTCAGGAAACAGTGTCTCGTCAAGGAACTCTGATAAGGACTCGGCCAACACCACTGAACGATGGACATGAATGGCGAAGCAGCTCTTGCTGGATGATGATGCGTAGATGCCTTGGAAGGTCAGTCTTTTTCTCGTTGAGATTAGAGAACATTCATGTTTTACTCAGAGGAAAGGAACCATCTCCTTCGCGACCTCGCTCTCTTTGCAATTGCAAGAGGCAGGCGCGTACGTCCACGCTGACTGTCTCCGAAAGGCAAGATCAAAAGCATGGCGCGCACTTCATACCTGCCCAAGGTAACCTCGTGGTATTCGTTTCTCTTCGGATGCTTCCCTATCTGAACCGCCACTTCCCAGCCGAAAGACACTCGGTGATTTTCTTGTTGTTCCCCTTGGAGGGGCAAAAGCAATATTCCCAAGGTTGTTTTCATCGATGCCAAAGACCTTTCTGAGTCTTTCGACCTCGTTGAGTCAACCAGCACTTCATGCTTTTTTTTCGGATTGACATGTCGCTCATCAAAAGTGTCACTGGTCAGAAGGCCCCCCTTCAACAACCACCATGTCCGTCAAGCCTTGCCTTTGCCATCTCGTCGGCTTCGGACGGCAGTCAACATATTTACAGCCCTACCGAATCCGTTCCTCTCGTGCCAACAGCCTAAGAGCTCCTTCAGTAACTACTGCCAAGTCTCTCACCTGCGATACTGCGTCCTGCCAGCAGGTCCTCGTCGCCGCCGCCGACCTCACCGGCCACTGCGAACTTCCCGCCGCATAACCTGCCCACAGCCCACCCCCTTCGACCACCATCCAAAGCTCTCCTCAGCCGCCCAGATCCCAAAGTCTTCTTCCCAGCACCACCCAACCACCCCTTCGAGCTCCGCCTGCACCCTCGAGCTCCCCGCGCTCCCCTGACCTCCTCCTGCACCCTTCAAAGCTTCGAGAGCTGACACATGCCACAGACGAGCATCATCGCATCACTCACCGACGCATGTGAATTCGCCCAATTCGGTCTAGTGTCTTGCACATGCTGCCAGAACGGCCGCAATGCAAGGCTGCACCAGCCTCGTTGGACGGTCTGCGGTCCACCCGCCCTCGCCTCCTTACCCGATCCAGCCTTCAACACTCGCACGCCATATGTCGTCGTCAACTCACGATGTCAGTACACACGACGCGTCAACAAAATTCTGCACGTGTGTCGACAGACAACGAGCTGAATCAGAAGGCTGGCTGCCTCCGGATTCCATCCCTCAAATAATATTTTTCCTCCCCCTGATCTTGGAACCTTTCTTCTCCTTTCTCTGTTTTTCACACCACCTCTCACCTTTCTCAATACTATCACCATCATCACCACCATCACCGTCTTCACAATGCTGCCATCCACCCCCATCAAACACACCCGCGTCGGCTCTCTGCAGTCTAATGGATGATCGACATACTAACTCCCGACGCTCCTGTCTAAGCCGACCGCAGACCTTCGCTTCCCCCATCATCACTCTTCAGCCCCTTGTCTTCTTCCCAGTCCCTTGTTGCCGATCAGGCGTCCCCTCATTTCACTGCTCCCCCCATGCCGCCATCTTCCTCCGACAGCTCCGACAGCATCTCGTTCCTTGACCGCCCCTCCTCCTCCTCCTCCTCCTCCAGTATTTTTCCTTGATCGCTCCTCGCCCCTCGCTACGCCCTCCTCCCGCCGCTCGCAGCCGGCATCCATTCGTTCAGAACAAGCTTCTGAGTCTCTCGCTAAGTTCCCACCAACCCCGCCACTTAAATGACGCTCTTGCGAGGCTCAAGGCATTCGTTGAGGCTGATCCTCCATCGCCCGTCGCTTCTTCGCCTGCGGCATCCATTCTTTCAGAACAAACTTCTGAGTCTATCGCTAAGTCCTCCCCATCCCCTAACTTGACTGACGCTCTTGCGTCTCTCAAGGCACTCGTTGAGGCGGGCCCCCCGTCTCCCATTGTCACTCACTCATCCCCTGCTGCATTCCCACGTTTTGGGCCTCCCACCCCCGTCTTTCACTTTTCCCCGGCTCTTCCAGAGTATATTCCCTCTTTCCCCCTTGATTTTCCGGTTATCCCTGGTACATTCCCCGAATATATCCCTACCACCCTTCATTTGACAACTAACTCAGTCACTCCTTCACCTTCCTCCGCGGTCTCTTGGAAGGCCGTGGTAGGTATCGCCGTGGGAGCATTTGCTCTTCGGCCTCGCTGTCTCTCGTTACTTGTTTTAAATTGCTAATCTCTATAGTTACATAGCAACACAGGCTTCGGTCTCTCCTCTTCTCGGCATCACACTCTTTCGGCATTGGGCTTTTCCTTTCTTGCTTGTTTTTTATTTATTTTGCTTTTTATTACCCGCATTTATTAATTCAGTCGCTTCTCGGCTTTTGGCTTTGCCCCTTCTGGTTTCTTTTTCTCTTGGTCTCCTCTACCTGGTCTGCCCTTTCACTTCTTGGGCTTTGCTTCTTCTGGTTTCTTCTCTCGGTCTCCTCTACCTGCTTCGTGTCGCTTTGTCGCATGAAATTCTTTTTCGAGGTTTGTGCACCTCACACTCGCTTTTGCTAACAGCCCTTCAGAGCATTTCAGACGACAGATTGACAAGGATCGAACGGAGACATTGATCAGGTAAGTCTCCTCTCTTGTGTTTGCTGACAGAGTTTTCAGGTAGCGAATTGATGATAGTCCAACAGAGATACTGATTAGGTAAGTATCAACGTTCCCTCTTCCCCTACCGTGATCTCTGCTAACGGTGTCCATAGGATGGCTGTGGCGGTTGTGCTACGCTGTTGTACAAGGCTGCTGTAGTGTGGGAAAGGAGTGTTTGTGTCGTTTGGGGGGTTTGTGTTTTGGCTTGTGCTTTTGTTTTTTGAGTCTACGATGACGGCTTGGAAGAATGCCTGTCCGAGACGGGGAGTGTTTGGTTGTTTGTCTTCGATGACGGCTCGAGAGAGCGCCTGTCCGAGACGGGGTATTTTGTTTATTTGGGATGGGCCTTGTGCTCATTGGCATTTTGGGCTTGGTCTTTGTTGTTGTGTTGGGAAGGAGCGTGTCGTGATCGCGGGGTATTGGGAAGTGGTTTTTCTGTTCTCGGGGAGTCTGGTGTTTTCGAGTAGTCGCTTGGGTAGTTTCACTTGTTCTGTAGATTAGTACAACTTACTTGTTCTCCACTGCCTATTCCGTCAAGCGTACTTGCCCAGCGTGTCTTCCGTGTTCAGTTGCCATCTACTTTCGCATTGCGAGGTAGATCTTGCCTTTACAGGTGTCTGTTGTTTGTTTTCTTCTGTCTCGGAATGGGCGAACTTGTCGCAAGTGCTCACAGCGTGTGTCCCATGGACTTATCTTTCTGTCAAAACAAGACACGATGGTTTCGGTTCAAACGCATGCTTGATGACAAGCCATGATCAGTCGATCATTGCCCAGTCAGCAACCCGGGCAACGATGACGCGGCGCGAAACACCATGAGAATCCTTGACAGTGGTGCCCAACAAACACTCGCGTAGCCGGGCCAACAGCAGCTCCTGGAACTACGGACAGGGTCGTGTCAAGCCGACAGCTACAAAGGCCCCCGAGAGATCTCTCAGTATTAGGTCCCCATCTACCCTCTCCCAAGAGAATTCGTGGTCCCGCTACGCGCTGAAAATCTACCCCTGAACCAGAGCTGATATATATGTGAAGCACAGAGCCCTTTCGCATCTTCCCGTCTGCATGATCCCACTCGAAATCAGCCCGAGGAACTGTTGGGGAGAATCCTCGAGTCAACAAGATGGAATCGAAATGATACGAGTGTCGAGGCGAAGCGAGGCTGGGACACTCCCGTCCTCGAGGTAAGCAGGAGGTGAATCCATGCTGGGGAACACAGGGGAGCTCCATTCGCCCCAAGGTCCTCGACTTCGTCCTCGATTTCGCGGCTAATAGTCTTGTCTACCAGGAAACCAGCCCATACCCAGACACAGACCCAACCAACAGCGCGACGATCTGACCGTCTCATTTCCTTTTTGACCACCCATCGTCTTTCCCAATAATCCAATTCCAAATGCTCGCTACCTCGCTGCCGGGATAGTCGCACAGCACACCGAAGTGCACACCGAAGGCGTTCCCTGGCCAGTTCGACCTCGAGGCCGATCTTTTCGACAGACTTTACATCGCCGTCGAGTTTCCTAGTAAGAATCACGCGAGCACGTTCTTGTTTCCTATTTCAGGTCTTTTGATTGGAAATGCGAGCAATAATTCTACAAAGAGAGAAAACACCAGCGTGTTCAACAACTGTTATGTACAGATGGAGCTGTCACTGCCACAGGTAACGGCCAGTGTCTGCTCCCTGTGCCCCAGATTGGGCCTCAAATGGAGAGCTTCGCACTACCCTTGATGGCTCTTGAACTGGAGCCGACCGCGAATGTGTAGTCTCCACTGGCGACGGCCCATTTCCCAGCCACATCATCGTAATAGCTCACATCGCGTCTCCTCAGACTGAACGTGACGGGGGCGCTCTGGCCCGGATTGACGCTGACCTTCTCGAAGCCGCGAAGGACCCGGACGGGCTGGCCCGCCTCACCAGGGAATGTCACGTACAGCTGGGCGACCTCGGCACCCTCCACGGCTCCGGTGTTGCTCACGCTGGTGGTGACCTGGATCACCTCGTCCCACAGATCCTGCTGCCCGCCCAGCCCCAGCGCGCCGGTGGCGTACTTGGAGCCCAAGGCCGACGAGTTGGTCGTCTTGACGTCTAGCTTTCCGAAGTCGAAGGTGGTGTAACTCAGTCCGTACCCGAACTCATACCGCGGTGTGATGTTCTTTGCGTCAAACCAGCGGTAGTCGACATAGACGCCCTCGGTGAAGTCGCATTCGTAATCCGACGTGGTGCAGATGCCATTCGCGTAGTCCGATTCGTTCTTGGCGATGGTGTACGTCAACTTTCCTGATGGGTTCACGTCGCCGTACAGGACGTCAGCGATCGCGTTGCCGCTCTCCTGGCCGAGGAGTCCGCCGTACACGACTGCCGTGATGTTCTCATGGTCGATCCAGGCATCAACCAGGCGCGGCCCGACGGTGTTGACCACGACTACCGTGTTGTTGCAATTCTCCGCCACCGTGGCCACGAGGGTGTCCTGCTCCGTGTCGGAAAGCTCTGTGCGGTCGGCGCCCTCGCCCGAGTCGGCGTTTATGAACACCAGGCACACGGCCGAGTTCGCGGCGTAGTCTGGGATCGACTGGTCCACGCCTGTCCCGCCACCGATGCCCGCGATGCCACCTCCGCCGCCACCCGGCATAGTCGTACTGCTGTTCCCGCCGGC
The DNA here is from genome assembly GCA_023703485.1 of Diaporthe caulivora. NCBI lineage: Eukaryota > Fungi > Ascomycota > Sordariomycetes > Diaporthales > Diaporthaceae > Diaporthe > Diaporthe caulivora. The sequence goes on from JAMPTR010000002.1 coordinate 5,131,128, forward strand.
GCTGCCATCGCCACCTGGGAATGCGCCCGTGTCGTTGCCGCCCCCGAATCCACCGCCACCGCTGAAGCCCCCTGTGGAGGTAGATGTGTAGGTGTTGTTGAGGATCCACCAGATCATGCCGCCGTTCTGGGACTGGCGGAACGTGAGTGCCATCTGGGGCGTGATCAGGTACGGGAAGGACGCCTGTCCAGACCCGCCCGCCGTCGCGAGATGGCCCTGGTAGGTATCAGGGGTTCCCGAAACACCAAACGGCTGGTTGGGCCCAGCCATGGCCGGGCCGGCGTGCGCGCCGAACACGGACATGGTGCGCGGGCCCCTGAGTGGCAGCGCGCCGTCGTTCTTGAGCAGCACGATGGACTCGGCGCCGGCCTTGCGGATGAGCTGCGCGTGGTCGCCGCGCACGTCGCGGTACTCGGTGGTGTCGGCCTCGGCGGGGATCCTGCCGTCATCCAGGCCGGCGAAGTAGAAGGGCAGGACGACGCGCACGGCCATATCGTCGAGGCGCGCCTGGGTCATGCTGCCGTTGGCGATGCCCGCCCCGATGATGTCCTCGGTCCAGTAGGTGCTGGAGCCGAAGTCGAGCCCGGCGTTGGCGCTGCCGTACGAGGTCGACTGCGACTGCACGTCCGGGAGAACGTAGCCCGGGAAGCCCAGGTCCGTCTTGAGGTACCCGCTGAGCAGGCGGTTGTTCTCGCAGCTGCGCGTGCCGTTTGCGCGGTTCATGGCGCACATGACGGCCGTCATGCCGGCGCGGACGCCATCGGCAAAGGGCCAGAGGTAGACCTCGTGGGCGGCCTTCTCGCCGACGTTGGACGAGTACCGCTCGCCCGTCATGCGGTTCGTCTCCTGCTCGTTGAAGAGGAAGTGCCGCCCTGCCGTGATGACTCCCGCCGAGTTCATCCCGGCCACGGCCTCGCCCATGGCTATGCCGCTCAGGTAGGCGTCGGAGGAGAAGCCCTCGGCGTTGCGGCCGCCCTGGGGCACGCGGCCGGCTGGGCTTGCTACGGGGCCGTCGACGAGGCTGTAGCCCATCTGTGAGTATGGGTCAGTTTGATTTTCCTTGATTTTATGGGTTTTTTTTAGGGGAGGGGGGCGTTGTTTATACCCCATAGAACTCGTCCCCGATGGCCCTGAACTGCTGTGCTATGAGCTCCCGGTCCCACGTCATGGTCAGCGCGGCCGGGGCCGAGAAGCCCGAGACGTAGAACTGCTTGTTGACGCCGGAGCCGCCGTCAGCCGACGTGTAGGCCGTCCATGTCACGTTGGAGTCGGAAATATCGGTGCCCGTGATGATGGAGACCTTTTGGGCGTTTGTGAGGGCCGCGACGAAGGCGGTGGCTTTTTCGTAGGCTGCGGCTGTTATTCCGAGGTCGACTTGTACAGTGGGGAGGCATCTGGTCAGTATTGACGGGTAATTAAAAGTATCATATGATGTGATACTCGGGCGGTGGGCTTACCATCTCCGTTGGCGAGCAAGGCGGCGATGTCAGATGAAGATGAGTTGGTGGATGCTGCCAGTCCTCCCGGAACGAATGCAAGGGCACGGAGCCCGGCGGAGGCCTTCATGTTGGCTCAGGCCTTGATGTAGCGAGGGAAAAGAATATATGAAAAAGAATGTCGTGGCAGTCCTATGGTGCCAAGAGTGTGAAGAAAGAATAAGGTGGGTGGACCCGTACTTATGTTCATCTGATAACTTCATCTCAACCTTGATATGATTGAGCCCCACGACAGGCCGTGGTATATAACCTCCCAGAATCGAATCCCGGTCCTGGGATGCATGCTTGCCAGTGGAGCTGGATGTTACCCATCTCAAGGAATCCAAAAGTCCTCGCCAACTAGTGGGGATTTGGCTGTGGAATAGCTCTCGATGCTCCTGTATGGTGAGAGGTGTTGGGTATGCTGGGTTGATTCCACACCCTTGCTTGGAGGTTATCACGGCAGACCGGCGCCAAGTGGATTACGCTTACGACGCAGGAGAAGGAGGCTGAATAAGTAACGCACCGACAGAATGCCCGCGGAAGCCAATCAGGACCAACCCTGTGGGACCCCAGAGATCGATTCCCCTTGTCTTTATGTCGTCTTGCAGTGTTTCTATGGGTGTTTATGCGGCTGCCGAACCCCTGTCTGGAGCATTATTGCGAACATGTAGGTGCTGGGGTGCCATGGCCGGGAAGCTGGTGATCTGGGTGCGTATGGATACCGCTGTTGAAACACAACGATGATATTGGAACTGATAGCCTTTGTCTAGAGAATGTGACTCAAGTCTCCGCATACGGGAAGGTCCGCGAAACGTATTTGTGTACGGTACCACGGCCTATCCCGACGACCACAACCAGGCGGTGCTCGGTGTCCAAAAGGATATGGTGGTCTGTATAGAGCACCCCCAACTGTGCAGCCTTACACCAGCCAATTAGACGCCTCAGCCACCGGAAGCGCTCGATCAACGACGGAGCCCACCGATTTATTCGCTCAGGAGCTTGCGCGTTTGTCCAGGTTCAGGTGTGATTAAAAGTGGCGAGCGAGCCTGCGCAGAAATGGGTCCCTCGGCCGGGATATCCGGGGGCGAGCCCGGAATTGCCGGTGCTGGGCCACGCGGTTTCTCGAGCAAACGTCATACGGTATTTGGAAAAGGGACGTAACTATTCTGATGAGGTGTTACATAGAAACAAAGGGGTTGATGGAATCTATGTGATTGGGACTTTTACCTGTTATATGTTGTTATTGGGTTGCAATGATGGGCCGCTTGGGTGGCATTCCGTTTTGTCCGAATTAGTTTAATGGTTAAGCATGTATCATTAATACGCGCCTCATGCACTGTCCAATTCCGTGTATTTGTTTCACGGAAGTATCAATTCTGAGCAAAAGCAGTCTGAGAGATATCACCTGCGAATATCTTGCAGGCAGAGCAGGAGTACGGCTTCGCAAAGTCTCAAATTGGCTCCCACGAAATACCCACGCGCCGGTGTGTGTGCGAACTTCGTAAAGGGTGGGCCTGCCAACACCTGAAGGCGTACTCAACCAACTTTCTTGAAGAATGCAGGCCCGTGAAAAGACGAGTTCGGGTGTCGAGGAATCTCGGATGCCCGCACCAAACCACACGTCTTCACTAACTATCTAGCCCAATTCTTACGAGATCGGCGACATCTTGAGCAAAGCGTTTGAAAATAAATTAGCAGACCGTTTCAAAAAATAGGAAACACTGCCTGGAATATTTCCAGCCCTGCCGAAGTTCACTGGCCTAAGTACGCGCAGGGAGCTCTCGGCGGTTTCTCCTTGGTTACGAGCCCGGTCATATTGGTCGGTAGGGTTAATGGGGTCAATTGTAACCATCAAGAACTGACTAAGGATTTCGCTACGGTAACTGAATACTCTTCTCATAGCCGCCGCTTTATTTTATTGTGATGGCACCAGGTGCCACCACAGAAATTGGGATGGTTCACTTGAAACCAAATATAGCTACCGCTCTACGTACGACAAATGACCCAATTCAAGTATTCAAGTAGTATATTCGACGAATAACTAAACACGCGAAATTGAACCTGCAAAGGAACATTACACTTCTTTTCAGTTCACCTCTGTGTGGGAAGGTTGATACCGTGATAACAGAATCAATTGATTCCAGGGTTCTAAAAAGCGGACTGACTGAGAAAGATTCAACCATCACAGATTTCACATACGAGTTTGCATGCAGGGTCCCAACATATATCTTTATGAATTATGTCTGCAAGAACTGCGGGTAGAGTTACGCAGGTCGGTTCCATTATACCTACATAGACATATTACAATACGAGAATATAGACACACAAATATCAGTACCATGTAAACACCCCGCAAGTTTCTCATGTTTATAGAACCGATACAATCTATAAGAATTGAAATGAAAGAAGAGAAGGCCTTGGCATCCCCATAATCTACTTCCAAAGGGCAGTCCCTGGTCTTTATTTAGACAGCGAGCTAACTAACTCAGACCTATGATACCTCGGGTTCGGCATTTTCGTGGCTCAATCAACGGCCAACAAGCCTGTTAATAATACAACGATTCTTCTGGTAAAACACTAGGGAGCAGATATACCCTGAACGCGTTCAATCTAGCCACTTATCGCCTGATCTATCGGACAAGGCTTGCCTTCCACTCGAACATGACTCTGACTTTCGTGTCTGGTCGCAGGTCTTGTTCCTTCTAGGCTTTTATGTATCAATCACGGTCCCCAAACGTGGGTTTGTCTCGGAGACTCGGTATACTGACAGTAATTCATTGTAATGCCGACCCACTCAACCCAGAACATGATTCGTAGGATCGAGCTAGAAAGAGCTGGTGACAGCTCTAGTATTTAAGTCTCGGAGTCCGCCTCCCTTTTGCCAGGTACAATCTTTAGATTTGCTATATATTTTCATTTCTACTGCCTTCTTCTTCTAAAAAAGAAAAGAGCTCTGTGACCGGATTAAGAACGAAACCAACTACTGATTGAGACCAAGTAACCACTCGGAACGCGATACTTTCGTCTTCTAAATTCCTCGTCTCTAATGAATGCGAAGCTTGTATCCAAAATAAAGAATTGTTTCCCGTGCCGTCGGAAATTTTCGACGAGGGTGATCAGCATACTTTTCCTAGTCCAGATTCATAGCTTGGTAGTCCCAGACCAGCCTGCATTGACACACGTGTGAATTCGCAACGCGTGCTCGCCGTGTGTACCGCATATACGAGTGGTAGTGGAACTCAGAAATATCGGCAGAACCATGTCGAAGCTATTCGGGTCATACCTGATTCAAGGAGTCCTGGACACAATGGTAGTGACTGAGGTACCTTGGTACCTGGCAGACACACAATATGTGTCGGGCACCTCTTGGCTGGGAGCTGTGATATGCTGAGTCCATCTACAACAAACTACTGCAGAACGCAGTCATGACCCGCTTGACGGAGTCATGATTTTGCGGTCATCATACGCGAAGGAAAGCGTTGCTCAAAGCGGTGATCATCTAGCGACTTCGTGACATCTCTTGGTGCGCTGTACTGTAACATGCCATATTCAGTGCGAGGAAAAATGAGAGTTGCTGCATGGTGGTGATACTGTAGACTCATCTGGATAATTTCACGTGCTTGCTGATTTGATGTTGAGGCTTTTTGGTTGTTGAATAGCAGTCTCGGCCTCGGGGTTTCAAGGATTCCTTTCCCGAGCTCCAAGGGGCAAACTTCAATCAGGACAGATACAATCCCACAACTAGCGGTTGTGTTATGCGACACAGCGCGCGCTGTTTAGTGGGTCCGATCCCATTTTGAACGAATCGTACTGTTAGACCGAGTCACACAACGGGGCTTCGATGACCCGGACGTTTTCAAGAATCTTCTATTGACCTCAGGCGGCCCACTTGTGTCTTCGTAACCACGGAACCATTGGACTGCAGGGCGGCACGCAACAGGGCTCTGGAACGATTCCACAACTTCACAGCGTCGCATAAATCCGTCTTGGCGCTAGGGAAGAGGGGTCTTACAAATTCTTAATGCGACATACATCCGCAAAGGACAACTGTTCGGAGATGACAACATAAATAAAGACTCAACGACCAATCTGGCAAGCCCAAAATTGCAACATCGCCAAATAAAGGTTTAACATATCTACACTAAGCCAACACTCAACATCACATCGCAATTCGCACAATATGGCTTTCGGCAAAATCTACTCATACCCCGGAAACTTCCGGGTGCAGCGTGTAAGTTAATTTTGCGAAGGCATATGTTGCAGCATCGTTATGATCCATGCCAGATTCCTTGCTCTGACACGTCACAGGCTCAAGTTATCGCCGCTCTCAACGGCCTTGAGCTTGAAGTTCCCGAGTTCCAGTTCGGCCAGACAAACAAAACACCCGAGTTCCTGTCCAAATTCCCGCTGGGCAAGGTCCCGGCATTCGAGGGCGCTGATGGTTTCACGCTGGCCGAGGGCTCGGCCATCGCCACCTACCTCGCCGGCAGCGGACCCAAGGCCGAGCAGCTCCTCGGCACCGACCTCAAGACGAAGGCGAAGATCGCCGAGTGGGCGCTCTACACCAACACGGAGCTCGTCAGCCACGCCACACCAGCCCTGGTCATGATGCTCAAGTTCCAGCCCTTCGACGAGGCGCGGTACAACTTCTCTGCCGCGGCGTTCGAGCGCGCGCTGCAGAAGGTCGAGGCCACAGTCAAGGGTGGCAAGAAGTACCTGGTCGGCGAGCAGCTGACCCTGGCTGACTTGGAGGTCGCCGCTGCGCTCTTCTTTGCGAGCGGATTCCTGCTGGATGCGGAGATGAGGAAGACTGCACCGGCCACGATCGAGTACCTGAAGGGAATCGCGTCAACACCGGAGTTTGCCCAGGTTTTCGGCGAGTACAAGCCTTGCGAGAACCGTGTTAAGGGCGGCGCGTAAGACTGCCCAACTGGCAGTCAGAAGATCTAGCAGCATAGCAAATATAACAGTCAAATACGCATGCATGAGCCTTTTCTTCCATCTTATGCGATGCATAGTCTCCCAAAGTTGAGAGACATAACCTCGCGGTTTCGCCTCGCCGTAATGAAACTGAAAAGGACCTTGGCGTCGAAGACTCAGACTTTGCGAGCGCTTGCTTCTGAGCCGAGTACATGTGTAGATCAAGACCACGAGTACGTTTGCAACCCTTAGTAATTACTTGTGAACATGTAAACTTGGAGTCTGGCAGTTTTATTTATATCGAGAAGACTTGCGAAGTTGACCTCCAGGGACTGTTTGGCCTTGTGGAGGTCCATAATCCGTCCGGTTGTCTGCATCAATCAGAATATCGCAGTGTCCCTGATTTGCTACGTGCAAACCCAGGCTGGATACTTAACTTCAACTTACATCTTCGCCTTTACTCTTTTGAAGCAGCAGTCTTGGAAATATCAAGTAGAAGGCTTAACTATGCCTCTGACACGCTGCATTCGAATAAATTCTACTCGTTTGCTAGGCCAAATACATTGAGATATGTCGACCACCACATGCATTTCTTCTCCAGAAAGTCTGGGACGGGTTGCTAAATAGAAGCAATGACATCAAGTGGCAATACTGCGAGACTCGTACGTAAAGTTTGAATACGAAGCACGTATATCTCGGCCTTATCATCTGCGTGTTGGTTATTCAGCAGGACTTGCGGTCGCCCAAGGCACGGTGAGACTCCAAATTTCGAGATGACTCCTCATAAATGCCACGGTGATCCATCATATCAAAATCACTCTCATGCCTGAGGATGGCCCTTTCTGAAACTTTTGAGAAAGACCTACAGGTACCAATGAGCAATGCCGATCTTAGCGTCGGTTCAACTGCACCGCGGCTTCTCCTTACTTCACCCATTTATAACATACTATACCACCCACACTACCCGGTCACCCCCACCTCTCGGTCACTCCCACCACCAAAAGTCCTTATGTTTAACGATGTTTTATCAACTCAATTCATAATGTTGAGAAGCAATTCATATATGATTCTATTTGTCTAAAGCCAACTATTCCGAAAATCTACTGGGTTTGCGCACATTTCGACCTGATCTTGTTTGAATCTCTACCGGAACATCATCGTCATCAGTTGACTTGGGCCACCAGGTCCAGGATGTCAGCACCAGCCAATCGCTTCATTTTCTTCTTCATCACTAACTCCGTAAACATCTTCTTACTCCTTAACAACAATGGTTTCTATTGGTTTTGTAAGGGTCTAGACTGAGTGCCACACTCTAACGTCTATTTTCTCTATGAACAAGAAGACTTCTCTGGGGAGAGAAGTCTCTTCCTCTTCGACTATCATACAGGTTCCTGCTGATCTATATACTTGGTTGTCGTCCTTCGCTGGTCCTTCTTGTAGATGCTAGCAGGTTCTGTGGGGAATCGTGCTGTGGGTCAGTGGGTCGTACGAAGGGCCCTGGCCCTGAGTTCTGTTGACAAGGGTTCATCCCATTACATTATTATAGTTAGTATAAATTAGTATTAGCTATTATAGTACTTTTTCCGAACACTGATTAGGGTTCCTAAGTTATACCGGTACGTATAGCTAAAGTGAAGAGATACATTGGCCAGTTAACTACTAGAACCTCACCTTACAACCTTACGAGAGTAAAGAATTAAGACTGGAGTCACGGGCACCATGCGCGAATAGCGGCAAACATAGTATCCGATCAAGCGAATGGCACATGGCGAAACTTCGAGGCTGAGAAGGTGAATATGCTATCAGAAACATAAGCACGGCTTGAATTAGTTGTCAAATTCCCAGGTGTATTGCCAGGGACAATTACCTTACTGTCACGGGCACATCGGGGTTTCCATGCCCCAAATCCTTCTCCTCAATCTGACGTCGCGTTCTGGACAAAACGGTTTGGTTATCAATTAGGCGCAGAAAACAGGCCTCTTAATTACTTTTCAGTGCCGTGAGTCTATCGTTTTGCAACGAGCTCCTACCTGGTCCCTGTCTCACCTTCTTGACCTGCCAATGATGAAGCATACAACTACTCTGTACCGTGAGCAACATACTCACTCAGCTGGCTTTTATTGTTCATGCTTCTCCCACCAAAGCCCGGCACTTCACAATGTTTGAGAAGCGTTTGAGACGTCCGGAACGAGTAAATACTACTGATACAGGAAAAGATTGACTACTGGCCCGCACCGATGCCCAACGTCAAGAATGAATGTCCGGACGGCAATTGCTGGTTGACAATCTCCACTGTCAGCCGCGGATCAGCTTTCCTGAAAAGCGCCAACCAGTCCCCCATCGTTCTTTCTCCGCCTCCGTAGAGCGTGTACATGAGCAAGTCTCGTGTTCTCAGCAGTCTCTCGACGTGATTGGGGACCTCGCCTACGCGATCAGGCACCACACGCTCGGCGATGAAGAGCTTGGTCCCGTGGAATTCCATTGCTGGAAGCAGGGTTCTCAGAATTTTGACACAGTCATCATCCTGCCAGTCATGCAAGACTCGGCTGAGCATGTACGCCTTTGGTGGTGTCCCTTGGGTTGGTTGTGGTTGGAAGAAGTCATGGGCCGTAAACTTGACCCGATCTTGTGATTTGTGCTGCGTAATCAGCGCTTGAGCCGGCTCCATGTTGGTCGGTAGGTCTTGGACAACGAAAGTAAGATTGGGGAATTGCTTTGCCAGGCTGACCTCGATATGGCCCTTGCCTCCACCCACATCAATCACCGGACCGGCACCAAGAGACTCCCAATCGAATCCGTGAATGTATGGGCTGAATGAGGGACCCATATAAGAAAGCAGAGTGAGCTGCATGCATGTGCTGAAGAGCTTCATGCCTTCTCCTTCCGGGTAATCTTCTTCCAGCATCTGCCACATGTCCCGATGGCGATCATCGGCAAGCTGGCAAGGAACAAGGCCAGAATCTGTTCTGGACCCCTTGAGGGCCTCGGGGATCTTGTACACACCTTTCATGAACAGCGGAGAGAACCTCATCTTGATGTAAGGGGAGTAGTCGATCAAGGCTGATGAAAGATTTGTGTGTGCAATGAACCCTTTCCTTGGTTCGTAAAACATTCCTAGCAACATCGCAAACTGGATTTGTCGGTATAGAAGAGACTCGTTGGCCACAAGCGTGCTTGCCAGCTCTTCCATGCTGATGTCCCCATGTAAGGGCACCGCCTCGGGCACGCCGAGGGCATCCAGTGTGCGCATCACCTCCAGCTTGGAGATTTCTGGCCCGGTGAGAGCGTTCATGGAATCTGTCGGGCCGAGTGCAAGGTTCAGCATTGTTTGGCTCGCATCGATGAGGAGCGACCTCGCCTTCAGGACTTCATGGCTTTGAGCGGCGTCGTGCCAGTCCTTGCGGCCACCGACTGCGAGGGAGGGCTGCTGCAAGCCTTGATCATTGAGTTTCTGCTGAAGTTGAGTTGCAGCTTGCAGGATTGTGTCTGCTTGCTCAACGAGGGAGACTGTAAGCGTAGAAGTCATCGTGTTTGGGATTGTTTCAAGAGATCTGTGGCAGGGGAATCAGATGTGGTTTGCTGGGTGTAGAACGCCATGGTACCCCTCTTGTCCTGATCCTCTACTTATAACAGAACTAGGTGTTATACGTCACCTGTACTACCGGAGCTGCGTCTTGGTCCCAGGTCGGCGACTCGCACACGGAGAGAAGTTAACTAGGTAGCAGCGGCTATGTGCCCATTCTGGCAACGACAGTACAGCCTATTGGTGACTTGACCCGCAATTGTGCCGCATGAATTGACTCCGGCATGGTGGCTGCAGATGGGAAGCTGAAAGTGTTGCTTCGGAAGTCCGTCAGCTGCACATGTTCCACCGGTCGAATCACGAAGCTCCCCGCTTATGGGGGATTTACCTGCATATGTAGACTCAGTCCTAACAGGTACATTCAAGGACTTGGCTGAGGACTCGGCAGCATACAAATTAATGTGACAGCGGACTTCATGATCCAACCACTGTGCTTAGCGGTCAAAATGGTATGCCTAGGTGTCTGAATATTGGAGAATATAGTTTCAATTAATGCATACCTTCGCGGTCCAAATCTGTTCCTGTGTGCATGTAGACATCATTATTCACCCCTGTTATTTCTCTTCAACACTGTTCGAACACTGATACCTTCTCTCAAGCAGCCGGAGCCTCACCATCGGGCAGACTAACTATCCACTCCACAGACCTCACGACTTGCTCCTCAAAGGGCACGTAGCTCTTCCCCAGAAGTTCCGTCTGTGTCCTTGCGCCGTCAGTCTTGGTCGGAAGAGACTTGACCTTGCCCGGGAAGGTCAGGTGCTTGGCGAGCTCGGGCGACCTCCGCTTCAGAATCTCCTCAGTGACAGTCATATCCGTCCCGGCGGCCGCATCGACAGCCAGGACCCAGACCTCGAGGTTCGTCTTGGACGGCAGCGGCACGGTGAGGCCCCTCACGTGGGCCAGGGCGACGTCGTCGACCCAGACGGCCTCGCTGCGGAGCGGCGTGGGCACGTCCGCGGGGATGCCGAGGGCCGGGTGCAAGACCGGGCGCGGGTCTGTCATGACCCACGAGAAGATGATGTTGGCCGTGGCCAGGACCTCGCTCTTGTTCGTGACGAACAGGCCGGGGCCCACGATCCAGCCGGGGCACAGCAGCACGATCTCGAAGTGTGAGTCGCGGTGGGCCGCGGCGTAGTCCCTCACTAGATTACCGCTCGCGATCTTGGAGTCGGTATAGCGGTGGAAGACGGGGGAGTCGGCGTCGTCTGGCCGCTCGGCCGGTGTGGGGTAGTACTTGTCCCCAGACAGGAACGGCACGCCTGTTTCGTAGTCGGGATGGTCGAAGTGCATGTGCTCTGGCCTGAAGAGCGAGGCGACGGAGCCGGTGATCACCACCCTCTTCACAAGCGGCTCGCTCTCGGCGGCGTTGAAGATGGCTTGCGTGCCATTTAGGGCCGGCGTGCGCATGTCCATGGGGCGGGTCGGGATGGGAGGAATTGGCGAGGCGACGTGGACGATGTGGTTGCAGCCTTTCACAACCTCGAGGAAAGCGTCCGGCTTGGAAATATCCGGTATGATACTCCATTGGATCTTGTCGGAGAACCGCTTGATAGAGGGATGGGCCAGTGTCTTGTCGATGGCGTCTTGCCTGCGCACAACGGCGTGCACGTTATACCCGGCCTCACAGAGGGCTACGAGCACGGCACTTCCGACGAACCCATTACCACCTGTGAGAAGGACACGTTCAGGTTGGGACATGTTGGCTTTTGTTTTTCTTTGTTTTGGAGCTGGTGGTCCCTGAAGTTAGGTGAAACTTGTGAGTGGCCGAGTCATACAACAGGAGACGGTGGAAACAAAGCATACACCCATTCAGGGACTCTTTATAGTTTCCACGTTTGTAGCCAACTATAAGAGACTCAGTTTGCCCCGCATTGATACAGGTGATAGCTAGCTTTTATGTAAGCTGACATGGAAGCGATGGATCCTGGATGGAGATTGAAATTGAAGCCATCTACCTTAGCGTGCTTCCCATACCCATTTAAATAGTTCTCGTTTGACTGTTCGAATTTGTTGGCGTGGCCCAAAGGCGTGGAACCACATGTAAGCGCTAGCTAGGCCACCAGCTTACAATTGGGTGTTGGCGGATTTACTGATTATTTACTGGTTTAGGATGCAAGCACGGAACTTGTGGGCTCAGAAATTTGGAACGTTAGTCTCCTTTACTCACAGGGGTAGTTGTTGGTGAGAGTACGGAGTAGATTTAGGTTAGTGCCCAGGTGGGAGTTGCATATCAATCGGCAGTCTACGAAGCTTTTGACACATATTTATCAAGAAGGAAGTTGAGGTTGAGAAGGTAGCATGTCGCGACTGTGCTCGCTCATCAGCCGGCCACCGCAAGAGAAGGCCAACTAGTTCCTAGGCATCGAGGTATCTACAACCACTGAAAGATTCGAAGATCCCAAAGGAGGAAGGATACGAGGTATTATGTGAGACGTTCGAATAAGACAATTGGCTGATTAATTTTTCAGCCTAGATACCATATCTCGCCTGCTTGGTACAGTCAGACAGCATCCCAAGGAAAATTGCCATGACATGCAGTGTTACAAGCCGTGCAATATAAAGCCCCTGCAGCATATTAACGCGGAATCTAACAATACGAATCCATTCCCATGCAACTGAAACTTCAGCCACCATTTTGCTTGAGGAAGCCTATTACCACCTCTGATCGTCATATGGGAAAACAATCTGATATCGCAGCGGACGTGTCCGCTGGGAAAGCCAGGAGTCTGGTCACAAAGTCAGCCACCGAACACATGTCGGCGGGTGATCCGACGGGCGGGGTGGCGGGCGTATCGGCACACGATGTTACTGTGCCAGCAGCTAGACTTACTTCTTGCCGGCGTCTGTTGCACAGCAGCAGAAGATAATGGCGAGGGGCCAGCAGATGATGGCGAGAAAAACAGCCATGACAAATCCAATCGTTGGTCCTGCAGCAGACAGACGGGAAGAAAAATCAGAATCACATGCCAATCCAAAGTAGACTGACAAAATCCCGGAGGGGATGCAGGTCTGGCGCTCACCGATGAATTTGAAGTGGCACGCGTTGTTCACTCCCGGGCCGCACTGGATGCAGACCACTGGCAGGGGCAAACAGTCCATTGCTCTTGTTATTGGCGCCTCAGGACGGAGGCACACTATGGGTGTTATTCAAAGACGAGGAAGTGTCGTTGTAAGGAGATTGATATCAAATGCGAAGCCGAGATGTCGAGAGTATCTGAGTGACGTCAACCGTGTCCCGAGCACAGCCCCGAGAGGCCCGGATGATGATCTTCAGGCCAAGAGAAAACCCCCCACTGTTTATTAACATACTTGACAGGGTTAGGACTACGCCTTTCCCATACTGCTCGCACCGTGGTTGCCGCCCCTTGGACTGACTGGTTGGCAATTGTTGGTGTAGAATGCCACTTCTGGAGGATCAAGCTGGTTGGAGAGCTCTGACTACACTCTGGATTAGGAGGTAAACCTCTGATAGGCTGGGATTTACGACGCATGCATGAGCAGCTGATGTCTTGACAACAGTACAGTCTTGCTGCCTCAACATAGACAGCCCACGTCGCAGGCACAGATTCGAGCAGTGACACCACACTGGGTAGGCAGGACGCCAGCAATTAAGTATATACCTAGTCGACGTGGGCCTACCGTGTCGCAGCATGTACCTACCTCTCTGGATGGTACCATCTCCCCCCAAAAACATCGCTTCAAATGTTTGCAAGCCGTATCTTCAACGCAGCAATGAACCCAACCCCCGGTTGTCGTATACAGGTGAGAGATCTGTCTATACCATCGCACAAAGCGCGATCATAGGACACATAGACCACAGCGCGTAGTCGAACGAGTCTTTACTTGCTATGACTGCTGCTCGTCCTCTTCTTCTGCAACTTCCTCCTCCCGCTCCGCTGGGACTCGAACGACGACCGGGCGCTGGCGCCCATGCTGGTGGGCTCCTCGGGCGCGTGCTGCTCAGGAAGCCCAAACGTCCCGGCCGGGAGGACCTCGAAGTTCGAGTTGACCTTCCTCGTGGTCGTGTTGATGTACCTAATCGGGTCTCGCTGTCAGCTCTTGCTAGCTCAAAATCCAGGTAGGTAAATGTTACCACTCACGAATCACTGGGCCCGAAGGTAGGGCTAGGCTGCACGCCAGAAGAACAATGCTGCTGGTCGGACGCCGTCGACTGCGGGCGTGACGGCTGCTGCTGCTGCTGCTGGATGTAGGCGGCGCTCCGGCTGCTATTCGGAGGGTACCGCAGCGGCGTGGCGGGCGCCGGCTGCGAGGCGGCGTCGTGCTGCTGCTGCTGCTGCTGGTCGTGGTCGTGGATGGTGCTCCGGTCCTCGGAGGACGACTGCCGCGCGCGCGCCGCGCTCCGGCTCTGCGACGAGGACCGCCTCGAGCGCCGCCTGCGGCCGAACGTCGAGTCGTTCCCCGGGAGCTGCTGCTGGGAGGCCGGGAGGTCGCTGCTGGAGAAGACCGGGTGGTTCTCGAGCGGGGGCGGCCGGGGGCAGGGCGCGAATTCCTTGAGCTCCTCGATGCTTGTCGCGAGGGACTCTCCGGACGAGGTGCTCGAGGCCAGCGATGCCCGGCGCCGGTGGTCGTGGATGTGGGGCGTGGCGGTCGGCTGTCGTGTCCGTTGCGTGCTGACGAACTCAACCGGTTTGGTCATGAATCCTGCTATATTACGATCCGAGTTGCTCCGGAGACTGGATCGTCGCTGTGGGATCGGCTGTTGGCTGGGCGTGGCCCTTACAGGGGCAGCTGTTGTTGCACCTAGGGGGTAGAACCGCTGAGGTTTCCTAGCCTGTGCATTGAGCCGGAATTCTATGGCTTCTTGTCCGTCGGTCTGGTTCCTCGGTTGCTCATTCCATGACTCGGACGAGGTCATCTTCTTTAGAGATCTCTGTATTCGACCCAGGGGTCCTGCAAGGCCAGACTGGCTCGGCCTCGTCTCCGGTGCGGAACTCCTAGCTTCGCCATGGTCGACACGATCATCTGGGTGACGGTGTTTAGCACCCGATCCGTTCGACTGAAGCTCTCCTTCCCGGAGTATGAGGCCATCGAGTTTCTGTGCCGTCTGTGCTGAAGGGTTGATGATCTCCCTCCTGGTAATCCTGGATGGCCGGATAGATCCCCTAACAGACCTCCTGCTGGAAGTCGCATCGTCAAACTCCAAGACCGGACTTCTAATCTTCCTCTTCGATGTCCACTTCCTGCCTGGTGGACGGGATGCCAGGGATGCCATACTCGCGAACCAGACACCTTCCACCTCGACACCAGACTCGAGTGCCTTGACGCCAAACGGGATCTCGCTGCCCAGCCTGGACCTGCGGTCGGCCGAGAGCCCGGACCTGCGAGCCTGGGCGTCGCGGAGCTGCTTCTCCGCATCGAGCTCCTCGATCTTCTTCATGTGGCGGTTCGTCCACCACAGCTTCATCAGGCCGATCAGGAAGACGACGGCGATGCCCATGGCCAGGACGAAGGTCATCTGCTGCCATAGCTCCCAGGAGACGAAGAACGTCCCGTTTGCCATGGTGTGATATTGGTGAATTCCACCCGGAACGACGGAGGCGACAGCTCACAAGTGCGAGGGCTGTGGAAGCAACTGACAAGCACGTGGGTGTGAGTGGTCGTGTGCTACCGCACCTTGGCCGGACATCGACGGGCGGGAGAACGAGAGCTTTTTCTGTTTTTCCGCAAGGGCTTATGGGCTGATCGCTCCTGGTATGACCCGCCCTTGGATTGCAATAAGACAGTTGGACCATGCAAGCTGTTGTGGCCCCGGTGACTGCAGATACGACGGGCGAATAAGAGGGCGGAGAGATCGGCCTGGCCAACACAAGCTGGCCTGTTGGACACAGGAGGAAGAAGCAGAATTAGATGTATCCCAAACTGAGAGCGGTCGGAGCAAACGGCAGACCCAAGAAGAAGACCGCTGCAGCCGCAGAAGCAGAACCAGCCCTGACCTGGCCTGTGAGACAATGACGCGGATAGGCACAGGACGGCGGGAACCCAATGGGAGGAGAGGTGTTCGCCAGGTAGGGCAGGGCGCCCATCGTTCCCAGCTGAGCGTAGTTCGAGCTGAGCGACGGGCGCCCCTGTTTGTGCCCTTGGGTGTGCTCTTGGGTGTGCTCTTGGGAAGTTCCCTTTGGGTCCGTCGTAGGTTAAGTTGCATCCTCGATTGCATCGTCTCGTCTAAGGGTCACCTGCCAGATGAGTGATGCTGGGCTAGCGTGAGACCGCGATCCATGTTGCGACCGCCAGCCAATCAAGGCGAGACTGAATGGAGAAAGAAGTAAGTGGTGATGTGCTGACAAGCTCTCGGGTCTCGGCAATGCTTTTTGCGAATGTAACACTGTCTCCGTCCTTCACATCTCCTGGGGGTGCCTAGGTGAATGAACACCCCCTTCTTCCCTCTCGCAGCTTTTCATCTTCGAGCACTGGACGCATCTCGGCCGAACGAAGATCGCTGCACGCAATCACAGAACACACTACGGGTTTTATTGTATCCCGCTGACCTACAAGCACAACTCCAGCCGGCGGCGCATTTAACCTGCACTTCGAGCAACTCCAAACGATCCTTTTATTCTGTTATATGCAATGCAGCTGGGTCCATATGCCTATGAGCCCCGGGTATCTTCTCTATTTGCTCCAACTAGAGCGTTCTTTTGATGGCGACGATCACCAAATAGCAGCCATGCAGCCCACTGCCTGCGGACCTCAGCGCCTCATTGGCTGACGGACCCTTGCCAGCAATTTGGGCGCTGCTTCAGGCTTGCCGATGGGTGCGCGCCTATGCAGTGGTTGTTACGGGCCTTAACCATCGACGAATGCCTCGTTTCGGGCCTGCTGGTGGTTCTTGTCCGGTTGATTCGCAATCAAACGCTGGGGCAATTCAGAGTCAGCCAAGAGCTTCATAGACAAGCCCCGTCCTTCCGGGAAAGAGGTAGGGGACTCCGTCAAATACACACCACCAGGTTTCGCAACAAACATGCGATCGTCACCTTGCCCACGGAGGGAACATAGATGGATGCCTTCTCCTTGACAGCTGGGCCGTCGAAGTTGCGGAAGGACGAGAAGTTGATGCACACGGCGCCGTCCCTGATCAGGTCGATGGGCACCTTGTAGCTCTCAACGGGCACACCCCCAATGACGACGTCGCTGATGGGGAGGACATTCTTCAGATCCCAGCCTTCCTTGTCCTCGACCTGGTGACGGTGGCTTTTGATCCCCTGGCCACGGGTGAAGAGCTGCACGCCGGTGATGTCGACCGAGTACACCTGGGCGCCGTCATTTGCCAGCAGCGCAGCGAGCGGCCGGCCATTTACCTCGGAGCGGTTGATGACGGTGATGGTCTTGCCGTACAGCCTGTTGCCCTCGGCGAGGATGGGGTTGTAGATGTGCAGATGCTCCAGGATCTTGAGGACGGCGAGCGGCGTGCAGGGGAGGATGGACTTCTTCAGGTTCGTCGGGGGGTCCAAGTACCGCACGTTGTGGTACATGTTGCTCAAGTGCTTGAAGCAGAGGCCCTCGACGTCCTTCTCGAGGGCGACGGACTCCTTGATGTAGTTGTCCTTGGCAACGTTGTCGGGCCATATTGGGTAGTAGACCAGAATCCCGTTGACACTGTCATCCTCATTGGCAGTACGGACCTCCTGCTCCAGGGCTTCTTTGTCGATACGTCGCAGATCGAAGGTGAAACCGCTGTTGTGGTCGAGTCAGCAGCCGTGCAACCCCTGATTGACGGCCACCTGGCCCGTCTGAGCCGGAGGCGAGCCAATTCGCAGGAGAAGGGAGGATGCGGTCAAGAGCAGCTCACTCACTTTTCCTCACAGGTCTTTTGTGAGTATTCCGCGTACTTGACTGCCGCGTCATCGTCGTTGGCCAGGAAGGCCACCAGGCGGGGCTTGCCGTTGCCAATGGACACGAGGGTCTCCTGAACCTCCTTGAGCAACTTCTTTGCTATTGTGTCTGCAAGAATGACCTTGCAGGTCTTTGGGGGCGCCGCCATGTTCTGGGGACAGGAGTGGGTTAGTAGTCGGGAGCAACAGAGGGTGGTGGTGGTGGTGGTTGTGCTTGTCGATGTCATGGCGAAGGGTTTGGGGGGTGGAATTCCCACAGCCATGGCTGCTGCCCTGGGGAGATGTGATTCATATACGGATTGATATGGTATGACACAGGCCATGCTGGGTACAGGGCAATACACATGCCTCCACCAGAGTCGAATTTGAGACGGATGAAGTGGATTCACTTACACAACTCGGAGCGGAGCGGGACACGGGGGTTTGACGAGGCCTGGGTACTTTTATATGCACTCGATCGGAGAGAAGTAGTAGTAGCAGTAGTAGTAGTGGTAGCAGCAGAAGCAAGCACAGATGTTTTCGAACTTTGCTCGGAAACTGACAAATCGGTTGACTGCTCGTCTAATAGCGCAGGGGGAGGTGCATGGGTAGTCTGCCAGTTGAAGACGCCAGAACAATCGAAGGCGACGAGGAAGAAGATCCGTGCCTTGAGCCCAAGGCTGGCGCCAAAATTTCCATTCAGGGCCAAATTCTTCTGCACTGACGGGACCTTGGAGGGGCTGGCCCCTTATCGATTCTGCAATCTTCCGATAACAGGAGTCATAGCAGAAATTGCAGGCCCCGAGCACTGCCCCTCTTACCTGAATAAGTATAGCAGCGGCCCAGTAGCCCCAACGACAGGGGCCTCGTCCAAGAGGGCGTCTCACCGCCTGCTGTTTTGACCTTCCCACCCCTCCCATCCGGATTCCCAGAAAGTCGCCATCCCACTTCCCCAGCCGGCAGTATTTTCCCGCACCGGCCGGACCAGCTTAACGGATGCAATTCGGCGACCCATTTCACCACTGTTCCTTGGCTGTCAATATCTCTGGTGCCAAAACAGCTTCTGCACCGCGCACGGTCATCCTAGGATTCCTCCCTTAGCAGCAGCTCAGGCAGGGCGCGAAGCGACAAGACGAGACGAGGCCCACCATGTCGACCTACCTGGAGGAGCTCGCCGTTCGCTTCGTCGAGCGCGATGGCCTCTCGCTTGAGGACCAGCAGAAGATCGCTGCCGACGCGGCTGGCTGTGAGTCCCAAGCACCCACCAATCAACAATAGTCACCACCATTGACTGTCTTGGGTTGAGAATTGACCACTACACCAGATGTCTTGGACCCCGCAAAGCATGGCTACCCTCAGGACCAAACTGTGCTCACCTTGGTCAAATCAATACATCGCTGGATCGCCCCTGGAGATGGCGAGCAGCCCTCGGAATTCGCAGAGAGAAACAGGGAGAAGAATGCAAGAGGTATGGGGATCCCTCTGCTTCAATCCAAGTTTCTTGTGCGCCATGTATGCTAACGTACTCGCAGGTCTGAAATACTTGGCCATGACATTGACTGTTCTGCCCAAGGACTTTTTGCAATCAACTCACAGTAAGCACAAGGTAGCGTGGACTTTTCTGGCACGGGTATATGGTGCTAACTACATTGTTTAGTCAAAATGCTTTCAGCTTTCTTCAGCTCCATATTCCAGCAGCAGGATCCCGCGGGCCTTGCAGCAGCTACAGACGCATTGCTTGTTCTGATCACAATGACCAACTTCCCGCCATCGTCTGCCGACGATATTATCGCAAGCATTAGCAAGTTGGACCCCGACAATTACACAAAGCAGCTTGCAAAGACTCGACTGCAAATTCTGCAGGTCGTCCGGACACTGCTTCTCAACGATAAGAGTGTACGAGTTCTCCAGAAACGCTATGAGGGCGGTGCATTCTTGTTGCCTATTTTGCCTTTCGCCAAACGGGAGAGAGACCCCGTCAACCTCCTGGAGTGGTTCCAGACGTTAGAGAGAGTGTTGAAGAAGACCACCATTTCTCCCGAGGTCTCACTCGCAACCTTCGAATCTTTCTCTCCATTTTTTCCAATTTCCATCCGCAAGTCCACGATTGGCGGCCCGGAGGTCACAGAGGACGAGTTGAAAGACGCTTTGAGGGCTTGTTTTGCGGCCAATGGGCTCTTGGCAGAGCATACGTTCTCGTTCTTGATGGAGAAGCTCGATGACGGCGGAAGTCTCACTGCCTCAGCTAAGGTGAGTCTCCACTGCTGCGTACCTCGGTCATTTCTCGTTCTTGAGCTCTATCAAATGCCGAGTCGTGAAATTGAGACCTAACGAAAATAGCTCGATATCCTCCGAACGATCAAGGCTTGTATAGTTGGCTACGAGCCCATTGACACCACCCTTGTGCCTTATATTACGAAGATCTGGTCTTCTCTCAAGTATGAGGTCCGAAACGGAGAAGTACCTGAGACTATCCAGGAGACGCTCTCGATTTTCGAGTGCCTGACGAGCCGACTCTCCAAGTCCAATGACGCCGAGGCAGCCCTCATCGAATTCCTGTCGCAGACCTGGCAAGATACTGCTGAGGACCTGGAGAATCCGACGTATACCGAGCAAGCTGGCTCCATCCTGATCAGTATCGCGGGCGGCAGTGTGTTCGCCTTTTGCCGCACGAACCCACGCCTGCTCGAGGCTGCGAGGCGGAATATCGGCCAACCGAAGTCAGCAGCTCACACCCAAAACCTCCTTGTGCTGCTCAACAACCTGGTCCGAACCCAACGGCGTCTGGCAGCCAAGGTGAATGAGTGGTCCGACCATGACAAGCGGTCGTTTACTGCCGATGGCTTCCAGATACCGGTGGCCGTCATCGACGACATATATTTCAAATTCTTCCGGGAGAACACCGTCGATAAACCAAACAAGGAGCAAGTCGAGATCGCCAAGGAAGCAATCAGTGGCCTGTCTCTGGTAGTTGACGTGCAAAGATTTAGGGCTGATTTCACGACGGCGGCAGCCTACGAACCCGATACATTGAAGGAGATCTGCACAGCTCTGGCGTACCGGGCCACAAACTCATTCAACGTCTCGCCCACGGCATCGGCAGAGCTCTACAACATCGATGTTGCAGCTGTTGCGGCCCTGAAGGCAGTGGTCAAGGTCTTTCCCGAGGGCTACGCCAAGGTCCTCTCCAACCTGGTAGGCGAGGTCGAGAAGAGAACCTGGAAAGGGACCGTGACAGAGCGCACCTTCGATGACCTTCACAGTGTCTGCCAGCGCGTAGCTTACATCGGTTGTGCTGACATACCCAAATCCGAGACTCCGATCATCAACTTTGCGTCGTTCGCAGGCACGATGATTAACATTTTGAGTGTCCTGTTCAACGCTGAAGCGAACATAAAATTCTCTGCGGTCGTCGCTGACGCCCTCGCCACAGGAATGGCGTATTTTGTAAAAGCGGCTGAGGATCAAGGCCTCAAACAGACTGAAGCCGTCACGGATGGTTGGAAGGTCGAGGACCTCGAGCATATGCTGCACGCTGAGGTGCCAGACTTTCCGAAGTTGCGTTACAAACAGGTCAACCTCTATGACCCCATTCTGTCGACAAAAAGCATCAAGGCTGCTCAACATTCTGTCTTCACGAGCTTTCAACTCGTGGGAGTGTATATCGTGTCTGAGCTGTATCAACATGCTACTGCTGTGTCGATGTCTACAGACGGCAGCGTACCACTGCTGAGCCTCAGTGATGCACTCCGTTTCGCTGATAATATTGAGGGAGAAAGTCCCCGTGTAAGTGGCAACCTTGCCGCGTATCTTAGGGAGCTGGCACGGGCTGCTTGCCTCGTCCTCCGAGACCTCAGAGGCAATGCGCAGTCATCCTTGGACCTGGACAATAAAGTTGCCGGTTGCTTCCAAAACGGACTGTCCTGGACGAGTGTCACGAAGCCCTTGGTGGCATTCAGGGACTTGGAACTCTATGCACTATCTGCCGGCATCGCCCAAGCAATGCACTTTGAGGCCGTGGTGAATATGGTAAGTGGAAACCATTCTAGGCCATCGCTGCGTTTGTGCTCATGACATTCGGTTTTCTAACATGCGCTTCCTGCCAGACCAAATTCAATTTCCACAACCTTCTTATCACAAACATTGACCTTCCGATCCAAACCAGCTCCCGGGTAGAAGCTATCCAGGACTACATCGCCTTCCTACTTGCCAACAAGTTCAATACTCGAGCCCGCGAGGTCAGTCATATAGAAGTGCCCATCCGCGACACTTGGACAATGGTCCTTGGGAAGATCGAGGAAGGACTCAACCAGCCCGGGTTCCTGGAGCTGAGAGAGGTCTGCCGCTTTGCGGCCATCCTCGCAGGGGCCTTTGCCCGCCGCGATGGCCCTGCGTCAGCGCTATCCTCGACCGTCAGCCACGCAGCTGCCAAGACAGGCACGGTGATGGGGCCGTACGTGGCTCGCATCCTGTCGCAGCTCTTCTCGTCCTCGAAGAAGGGTCTTCTCGACCCGGCGAACCACACGGTCCAGAAGCCGCTGTATCTGCAGTGGATCTATCAGCAGTGTGTCCAGCCTGTCTTGAAGCTCGCATACCCGCTGTCACGCGAGGACACGAGCGTCGTGTACTCGATCTACGTCCTCCATGCCATCAAGAGCCTAGCCCTGAGCCACTACGCCGACGACGCGCCGACGGTCGTCCTCATCGTGCTCGCCGCCATGCAAAAGGCCACCAACAGCTACGACGTCGAGGCTGCATGCGGAATCGCCCTTCAGATCCTCGCCGGCGAGCCCGCCCTGTTCCGGTCGCACGTCGCCTCGCTCGTCAAGGCGGCCAAGGGCGTCTATGCCCGGTCGCTGCCGGTCCCGGTCCCGGCAGTCTCCGACCGGCCACTGACGGCTCAGGATGACAAGGAGTGGCCCGTCGACAAGGCCGAGTATGCGCAGAGCGGCCGGTTCAAGTACGCGGGCGACAGGGAGAGGATCCGCAGGATGTCGCTGAGAACGCTCGAGGTGCTCCCTGCGCACCTGGACGAGAACGACCTGCGGGCGTGTGCCGACGAGGTGCGGACGCACCTCTCAGTCGCCCTGGGCGACCGGGTGAGGGATGTCCGTCGCGCTGCTGAGGCCGCGCAGACTGCGTGGTCTAGGATCTCGACTTGAGGTAGATGGGGTAGTGATATTCCGGGGTGGGCTTGGATTGGTCTAGATGAGAGAGCATGAGGTCGGCTTAGCAATTTGCATTGGATGTTAGAGTAGATACCCCCTAAGCTACGTGCGGCGACGTACGGCACATGAATACCCGATAGCGGGAGCATTGGCGGAACAGTT
This sequence comes from Diaporthe caulivora, assembly GCA_023703485.1. Taxonomy (NCBI): domain Eukaryota; kingdom Fungi; phylum Ascomycota; class Sordariomycetes; order Diaporthales; family Diaporthaceae; genus Diaporthe; species Diaporthe caulivora. The sequence continues at coordinate 5,154,268 of JAMPTR010000002.1, forward strand.
CCTCCCTTCATGTTTTGCATCAATGCCGGTCATGCATCTCCCTTCTGAGCAAGGCTGGCATGTACTGAATGCCACGGCTCTTGGTGTGGACCTCTCGTAGTGGTAAGACTGCATGGGCAGCCAGGTTCAAGGAATCTTGTTACGGCGCAGGACCAAAATGCAGCGTCTTTTGGTGCCCAGCATAGTAATTATCAATATATTGTCCTGTCCCATTGGAAGCCACTCGGCTGCGGCAAAGACCTAACATCATGACAAAACCCCAGGACCACCATCCAGCCTTCTCCCCAGCGCCGTCCCAGAATCTTTTTCTCCTCCCACGTTCTACGCCTTCCTCCTCTTGCCGCCCTTCTTGGTGCTGGACCCCGTCGCCTCGGCCGTGTCGTCAGGCGATGCCCCGGCGCCGGCGCCGGCCAGCATGGCGGCCAGCTCCTCCTCGGTGTACTGCGAAGCAGCCGGCACGACCCCCGCCCGCTTGGGGTCGAGGGTGCCGATCACGGGGACGGTGGAGGCGAGCATGGTCTGGAAGGGGGTCGCGACGAAGCGGCCGGCGGCGTCGAACCACTCGGTGAAGGAGCGCGAGAGGTTGATGGTCGTGGGCTTGCCGCTGCCGGCCTTGGGCGTGATGGTGATGGTCAGGTTGTAGATGGGGACGTTCTTCTTGGTGTGCGTCGCGATGGTGACCTGCGCTCGTCAGTTACTTTTGCCCCGCTGCTTCTTTCTGTGGCCTGTGATTTGCGTACCGTCTCCCCCTTTGGCGCGGTGCCCACATATACGATGCCCTTCTCCTTGAGCCATATCCACAGCGTGAGGGCCGTGTTCAGCAGCGAGTACACGGCGACCGCGCCGGCTGTATAGTACTTGGTGCTCTCGAAGCCGAGCTTGTAGTCCCAGAGGAAGCAGGCGGCCGCGACGAGGAAGGCCGAGTAACCCAAGGCGAGCCGCACGTCGGTGAGGGTGTGCGACTGCTTGAGCCCGAGGCTGTTGAGGTAGTTGGGGAGCGCATCGTCCGAGGTGTTCTTGAGGTCCGCGAGGTTGTAGAGGGTGATCTTCTCGGATGAGACTGCCATCTTATCTGTGTGCGTATGTGCTCTTTGGCTGCCGATGCTGATGTCTCTGCTGCCGTCAGGGAGCACGGTCGGAAACCACAATGTCTCTGAGGGGACAAGTGGTGTTGGACTGACTGGTTTGGGACCGGCGGTGGTGATCTACAAAGGTGTCCTTCTGGGGAGCTTTAACAGTGGTCCTCTCAGGCAGGCAGAGGGTCCAAGCTTCCGAAGGTTTGGCAGCAAGTAAGCTTCCCTTCCCCAATCGGCCGGGGTTGGTTACCGTCAGAGCCACAACCCGCAAACCACACTCCAAAGGGGCACAGCTCCAGGTTCACGCGCTCGACAGCATCAACCGCAGGACATACATCGCATCCAAGAGCCATGGCGCAGGTACCGGTGCAGACGATCCATCGGGATCCCCAGCTATTGTTTGACACCTCGCAACGTACCTCTCCATCCTATGCCACTTGCTAACCTTGCTCGCAGCTACTGGATCCTGTTCCCCATCACGGTGGTCATGGTACAGTCCCTCCCTGTCTTCCTCCTAGCCCTACTACCCCCAAGGAATTCAGCTAAACTCCCTCTCCCTCTCCAGGTCCTGACCGGCATCCTGCGACACTACGCGACCGTCCTCCTCGCGACGCCGCCCAAGGCCCAGGAGCTCAGGGCGATCCGGGAGCAGCGCTCGCTGGCGCACGGCATCCAAGTGCGGTCCAACTTCCACGTGCTGTCGCGGCGGTCCTTCAACGCCCGGCGCGACGCCCTCACCGCCGCGTACGAGTCCGGGGCCTTCCTCAAGAGCCCCGAGAACAAGGGCCAGGCCCCTCCTAACCCGATGACTGACCCCAACGCCATGGAGGGCATGATGGGCGCTATGAAGGGACAGATGGCCATGATCATCCCCAACACCATGATCATGAGCTGGATCAATGCCTTCTTCTCCGGTTATGTTATCAGTATGTTTGGTGCCTCAGCGTGCGTGGCTTGCTATTGTATACGTGCTGACGATAATGCTCTTGCAGTGAAACTGCCGTTCCCCCTGACCATCAAATTCAAGAGTATGCTTCAGGCGGGTGTTGCTACAAAGGATATGGACCCCAGGTGGATGTCTAGTATCTCGTGGTACTTTTTGTGTATTTTTGGACTGCAGCCCGTGTTCAACTTCATCCTTGGTAGTGACAACGGTATGTCCCTCCCAGGCCCAGGCTCTATATTTTGCTCTCCCAGCTGACCATCCTCCTCTTTCCCTTAGCCGCAAACCAGATGGCCCAGCAAATGGGTCAGATGGGCCCTCAGCCGGGGCAACAGATGTTCGGCCCTGGTGTCGACCCGAACAAGCAATTCCTCGGCGAAGCTGAGAATCTTGCTGTCATTGAGCACTACTCCGTCCTCGACAACGTGGAGGACCGTCTTCTTCAGAGCGTCAAGGTGTAGATCGGCGCGGGCGAGGTGCTGGCGTTGATCAAGTGTGAAAAGCGTGTGTCAGGGTATCTAGATGTGTAGATAAAATTCCGTCCAAGAGATCGGCAGAATGAGCATGGACCAAACCGAATCATTCCCCCTCAAAACTCCCACCAGAGCGTGCAACCCAGGCCCGGGTTCTTCATGCTCCCCTTGATGACGTACGGCGCCTTCCTCTGCTGCTCCTCGGCCTGTTCCTCCCCAGGCGCCACGCTGGGCTTCGTCGGCGTCTGGTCGTGCCACTCCTCGCCGATGACGGCCAGGCGGACCGTCTCGTGGACGTCCCACCACATGGGGCCCGTCTCGTCGTTATTCCAAACCCAGAGCTGCTCGTTGTGGTCGAACTGGCACCCGTCGGGCAGCTCCTCGGCCTCGACAAAGATGTCGCTGAAGAACTCGGTGCGCACTGCCGGTGATGCTGTCAGCCATACCGCCCGGGGCGCCGGGGGAGATGGCATGCAGCCAGGGAGAAGTCTGTTTTTGGGTGAAGAGACGTACCGTGAATGCCCTCTGGGGTGCATTTGGAGATCTTGGCCATGATGACCTCGCCCTTAAAGGGGCGGAAGACGACAAGACGGAATTCGGCTAACGGAGTTATGTCAACTCATTGATTGTGCCATCGCAACTGCTGGGAAAGAAGGGAGCAGTACCGTTCACGTTGGCGTTTCCCGTGCCCTGCCGGACTAGGCCTTCAGATGACCATAGGAGATCATAGAGGCAGATGCAGAGACCAATCTTCTGTATTACCTATTTTGATCGGTCAATCATGCATCGATATAAAATTCTTCTCATTCGGGACCTACTTTGTTCGCATATTTGGCGTTGATGTTGTCTTCAATGGCGTCGCTGCTCTTCTTATGAAAATCTTCGGGTGTGATCTGGACCAGGTCCGCAATTTTTGTCTGGGAGGCAGTCAGATTACCATATTCAACAAATGCCGGGAGACATGTCACTTACCAGAATGAACATTGTGACTTGAATAACAAAGTAGCCGTTTCCCTCGAATGCAGTATTCAATGAATCAGCAAGCCCTCTGTCGACTGGCTGGTGATTCACACGGGCTTGTGAGTCCAACCCTCAAGACTGACCGATGGTGAGGTCAGGGTTAGGTAGACAGTGTGATTCGGCTGGGGTCAGAGTCACGGTCTCATGACAGCAACCCAGCAAATTCACCTCACACTGAGCTGTACTAGTTGCAGATGTTCAGCAATTTGCAGGAATCTGAACATAGCCGGCACAGGTGATTGAATGCAAAATGTTATAGCCTTGTATTCCATACTTGGTCGGGTGCTGGCTGGAAAACACTACTCATTCCTACACTTTTTGGCAGCCCATGCACGGATCAGCAAGCGCCCCCACACCTGGTCAGCACTAACTAGGGGGGAGCCTAAGGCTGGTGCCGAAGCTGCCTGGGCTGAAATCCAATCTAGTCGCCATCAACATACCAAATCTGAACTTGTCCCACCTCCCTTTCCACCACGCAATATCCGACCTCATCAGCTTCCCTACCCGCCTCCATCAGCGCTACTGCTGTCTCTGAGGCTGGCTTCATCAAATCCCATTCACAAAGCCAGCCCTCCAACCTGTGGTTTGTTTTCTTTGTTTAGCAGCTTCTTCCATCACCAAGCCACAAGCCTCGCTGGCTTCGTCACAACCCACGCCTCGTTGCCCATCGGCACAGCTTGGCTGTTGAACTTTCCATCTACCAAGTGGCACACCGTCTGACGAGACAGAACCGACCAGAACGAACGAGACGGTGACGACGAGCCATCATGGCATATAATTACGGCCCTCCTCCGCCCGCCCCGCCACCCGCACCTCCTGCGGCCGGTGGCTATCCGCAATATCCCCCATATCAAAGCCAAGGTGGCCGTGGTGGTCATGGTGGCCATCCAGGAAGAGGAGGGAGGGGAAACCACCACTCTCAGGCAGGTGGCAGAGCCGATTATCAAGCTCCTAGCCCATACGGCTACAACCCGCAGCAGCCTCCGCAGCATCAACCACAGCCATACGGCCCGCAGCACCCAGGACAGTACCCTGCCCAGCATCCGCAGCCAGGCCCAAGCGGATATCCCCAACCTCCGCAGCAGCCACCGCAGCAATGGCCCGATCAGGGGCACCAGCATCATGGCCCGGGTCCGAATGCCCTCCCTCCTCAGAATTACCATCCCAACTATGCCCAGCACCTGTATCACCAACAACAGCAGCAGCCGCAGGCTTATGGTCAGCAGCAGCAGCCACCATCGCAGCAGCAGCAGCCGCAGCCATACGGAGCCCCTCCGCCACAACCCTATGGACAGCCGTATGCTGCACCGCAACCGCCAAGTGGTCCCCCTCAGCAGTGGGGTGCTCCAGCTCCCGCGCCCTCACACTCTCCCCCTAACCAGCCCCATCAGCAGCAATACGGAGGTGGCCGTGGCCGTGGAGGACACCACAACTCGTCCAAAGCGCAGCCCATGGGTCCACCCATCCGCATGGGCTTTGACAATGGGCCGCCTCGGGATCCCAATGCTCCAGTGAACACTGGGTACCCGACGCAGCCCTACGGTCCCCCCCAGGGTCCAAGCCCGTATCCTCCTGCTCCCTATCAAGGCTATCCTCCCCCGCCAGCTGCGCCCCCTGTTACTGGCCCCCCGCACCAACACGGCGGTGGATTTCAACAGAATGGCCGCCATCATGGTCGAGGAGGGTTCAATAACCATGGCAACAACTTCAGACAGCGCTCTGGGTTCCATGATAACAAAGGCCGCCATCATCATCACAATGATAACAAGAAGAAGTCGGGTGGCGGCCCCCCAGCTCCTCAGACGCATCATCAGAAGCCTGATGCCGCTTCGGCTGGGAAAAAGAAGAAGCGCAAGACCAACACTCTCGGTCTCACCCCGGGTGACGAGTCCGAGGACGACGTCGTTGACGAAGAGGCCCAGCTGAGCGAGCTGATTGGCAGCGAGGTTCCCCAGTATGTTTGTTTGTACTTGCCAACCAACGACCCCCGCACTAACGCGCCCGCCTAGACTCTCAGACATCGCTGCGTGGATCGAAGAACGCAAGCGCAACTTCCCTACCCATAATCGCGTCAAGGCCAAGTTGGCCGCGGGAAGCACGAGCAAGAACGGAGATACCAAGGACGAGCGTGCACTAGCCCTGGAGAAGGAACAGGCCAAGGCCGACAAGCTCCGTCGTGAGCTGGAGAGGGTCGAGTCCAGCCTGAAGAGGAAGCGTGAGCAGCAAGACGCTGGCGACGACATGAGGGGTGTCGCTGCTAGCACCTCCAAGTCACCCTCGGTCAAGTCCGAGGACGACAAGCCCGAGGTCGCATCTGCCAAGCAGGACCCTAATGCTAACCTCCCCCCGCCTCCCAAGAAAGCCGACCCCACCAAACACTGCAAGTATTATTCAACCGGAGGCACATGTGGCAAGAAGGGCAAGTGTCGCTTTGTCCACGATCCAGCCGTCAGGGAAGCTGCGTTGAAGGAGCGGGAGATGAACGGTGGACGGATGACGCTTCAGCAACGGCTGACGCTCAATGACAAGGATCAGGAGGATCTGACAATCATCAAGACCCTCGCCTACCTCAAGGAGAAGGGTTTGATGGAGGCCAAGTCAGCCTCGAATGGCACGGCTGCGGACGAGAACACCCCGACCCCGAACCCAAGCACCAAGTCCTCACTGCCTCCTCCTCCAGCCAATGGCCTGCCGCCTCAGCCACCACCGAGCGTTGTGTCGACGCCGGCCGTCCGTTACCAGGGTTGGAATCTCAGCGGATTTGGCAACACTGGCGTCAAAAGTGACCATTAGCATGCGCTTCCTCGTCGACACACTTTCTGTCCAGCCGGTTATGATCATCACTGGTACTGGTGTTATGTGTGAGGCTCGACCACCAGCAGTCTAAGTTGAAAATTTACGTTTGGGCGATCCTTGGCGTGTCTTTTTTTCTCTATTCCCTGTCACTTTGGCAACGGCGCTCTGGAAGATCACGCGGTCAGATAAAAGCATGGCGGGTGGGATAGACAAGTAATCCAGACCCTCACGGCTTGCTTTGGCCCCCTTTCTTTTCCTTCAATAGTTCTATGCTTGTCTAATACATACATTTTGTACCCCGGGGCATGTTGTTCTCAGCACGGAGTTAAGGAGGGGGCCTCCCTTGTTTATCTGGGTGATGTTGTTGTGTGGAGGCCCCCGGACTGGGATCAAGTTTGCATACCGTTTTCTGGGCTGTCCTGGCAATATGATTAAGTCTTCATCAAAGGGCATTCATTTTGACGCGCGAGTCCCCACGGCCACGGCCGTTGGTGTAACCCCAGAGCCCGCCGAGCCGATGAATCGCTTAGAGACGACGTCGTTCGACTCATCTCCTAGCGACTAAGCCTGATACCCCCTTCTTTTGTCCCCTGATCCTGTCTATCTCTGCTGAATTTGAAACAAATCGTTCCCCTCCGTGTCCATAAAGGCGTTGGCGAGCAGTGTGCCGTTCTCTGTGACCTCAGCATAATTTATGGCTCTGTCCAGGCGTGAGATGTCGAGGTCGTCTAGATTAAGCTGGCGGCCCGATCCCTTGGACTCGAAGCTTACCCTGGTGGTACGAGTTCCTGGGATGTGGCGCCGTCACCATGTCTGATTTACCGGTACTGCCACATGACGTGCGCATGATCTCTGGCCTTGGACAAGACGGTCGCCCGATTGTTGGCTCCAAATTTCTCGCTTGCTCTCCTTCAAGTGACCAGTGTTGACACTTATCAAATTAAGGTGAATCATGTATGTGTATATATGATACTTTCAGCACTCTTATTGCTAGCTTATAAAACCCAAACTTGCACGATACTGCGGGATGGCGTTGTCCCTTGGATTTATGTAGCTCACGTGCAAAGGAACGTTGGTACAGGGAGGCTGGGAACGCAGGAGTTGGCTCCTATTGATGACTTTAAAATTGCGATGCTTATGGCATTTTGATCCTTTATATTTCCAGCCATGACTGTACTTAAACACCAATCAGTGCTAAGGAGAGACGAACTGGCTAAAACTAGAAACAAATCTATAATTACAGCCCCTGGAGAGTTTGGATTGCTGCCTCTTTGGATCGAGCTATATAGAATAGTTATCAAGATGGGTGGGAGGAGTAAGCAAGTACATGTATTGTCGCATCGCAAATCCAGCCAGGCGTTCTACTGTCTGCCCAGGTCTAGGATCATCCACCAGACAAGATTCATCTTCCACCCAGTTGCTAAGAGCAAAGACACCCTCATCTGTCATTTTGATGATCCTAATCTCATCCTTGACAATAGAGAAGATGCGAAGGGAGCCATCAGCCAAAGTGGCTGCCCCTTGACGCACTCGTCCTCTATTATTCACATTCAATCTTGCCCACTCACTAGCAAATACGGTCCCTTCCGTTGCTCCCGTGTCATTAAGCACATCATTCAACTCAAGAACTTCACCATTGTCAACACCACCGATGCTGGCAGGCAGTCGTACTTGTATCTGGGTTCGGTGGTAATCAGGACTCTCGTCAAGGCCTGTATAACGAGCACAATCTAGTGTCGGCATATCTCCCTCGGGTCCATGATCCACTGTAGCTGTGACTTTTGACTGAATTGCTTCTATCAACCCTTCTTTAGTTGGAGAGACATAAAGAGTAATCAGAAGTATTGTCGTATAACATGGAAGGGGTTAAAAAGAATAGTTGACGCCGCATAGTGTTAGCAATGAGAGGCTGGAACATTCTCTTTGACCTAGGGTTGTCGGAGGGTGGCCTGTCCTTGAGAACTGATGTTGCTTCCATCCAGTTGCTGATTGCAAAAAGCTCATTGTCGAACTACTGCACTAGCCGTACCTCATGGGTGATCGTTCATCGTGTAACCTCTGTGCCGTCACCAAGTTGCATTACAGCAACAGTACATGGTATGTCTTCGTCCTGGCATAACTTGTCCCAATCATCATCAAACATGAAGTTTGCGGCCCCTGTGTCGTTCAATACATTGTAGAGTCTGGTAATAGGACCATTATCATCGACACCGAGCCCAGAGGGTAGGCAAACCTCTACTATGATTTGGTGGTGCTGCCAATCATCCCCCAATTCTCCGTAAATGGCGTAATTGCGCATCGGGATTTCCAGCTGCGGCGCCGGATTGTTCTTGTTACCAGTGAGTTTTCATCAGCTGGCCTTGAAGCCCCAGCTTCTTCGGGGTCTGTGGAGCCGGGATCTGTTGCTTGTGCTTCAGGAGGGTCATCAGGTCTCCTGGGACTGTCTGGTTCAGGTTGTGCACTACGAGACCTCTCTGGCCTATTGCTACAGTCACAACCATCCTGTAGTAGTGCTTCATGAACCCGCCGTGATTGCTTGATAAGCCCTGATAGCTTCTTGAGTAGGCCTCTATCGCTCCGCTCGTCTTCTTGTACGTTTGCGTTACAAGGAATAGTGTCTGATGTTGGGGATGTGCATGGGTCACATTGGCAAGATTGATTCTCGTCGGCACTGATCAGTGTCGTGCTGCCCCGTTCCATGTCTTGTTGAAGATTTTGTAGATCTGCCAAGACATTTTCGATAGTAAGGTTGGTAGTATTACAAGAGCATATCTGTGCCATAATGTTATCACTGGAAAATCAGTTTTCCAAAGTGTACTATGTAATTCCAATGGGAAATTTTGGCAGGTCGGTCCTTCTACTCAGTTTATAAATGTAATCTGAGGTTGGTATTCTGTAATCAGAAGGATATGCTGGTCGCAGCTGCTGTGCTCAACTAAGATTAACATGCCTGTAATATCTGTAATAATGCTACTTAATACCTTGATTTTCAATAGGTTTACACATTCGGCATATTTGTCAATCAGAATGCTTTGTTTAGATGAACCCGAAAACAACTATTAGTCTTTATCAACCATTTAAACTTGAATGCCCATCTCAGCTGAATCCGGGATGGTAGATTCAGAACACCTTTGTTATACATACTGGTGAAATCAATAAAGTTTCAGCAAGGGAGGATGTATGTATAAATATAAACAACCTTTCCCGGTGGCTTTGTTCTTCCTGGGGTGAATGACACTTCAGTGAATCACGAAGCCCTCTCATTTGTGGTAGTGCTAAATGTGTCCACGACACTCTTGTCAGAGCCGCAGGGCGTGCTGCATTTCGTCCTGTCAAACCCGGAGTTCATTTGAGTTGTTAGTGTGCATTGCGAAAAGTACAAATATCAACCCTCTGCATCACTCTGTGTGAGTGTTTCGAATGCTGGTTCAGCATACAGCAGAGAATGGCATTTTTCTCTTAGACACCCTGTGAGGAGCCCCTAAGGTGACATTTTCCTCATACCCTGCAGGGAGTTCGAGATGATTCTGAAGCAGCCCAAACGCTTACACAAGAGTGGGATCGTAAATACCATTTGATGGGGGCATTGAATGTGTTAATAGGGTCCTTTGAGTACGACTCCGGCTTGTCAGACACCAACGGCCGTACTGGAACTTTCGTCTTCCCACGATTCGTCTTGCACACTCATCATTAGCTGATAGGGGAGAGAAGAGACGGTTAGATGAGGTTAATCCACTGCCAGTGCTCGCTGCCAATATGGCAGCATTGATTAGCCTTATTTACCTATGTACCCAATCTTACTGCTACGGCAAGGCTGTGGTAGAGGATCTACTGCTCGTAGCATGACGCTCCAGGCTCTACACTCCGGAAATACCCTTTCCTTCAAGTTGCCATCTGGCTTATTGGCATTCACTCCACAACGAACTAGTTGATGACTGGTGATGGAGATTCCTACATAGCCAAACAATCTGGTAAAGGAAGAGCAGGGGGAAATAGCAGCAAGGTGCGAGAGGACATGTTAGTCTCATGTCTGGCCCTGAGTTGCAGTGCTCAAGATTCTTCCCTTTCCAGCATTCTTGGGTTTCTGGAGTCAATATGCTGCGATGTGAAGACTGGGTAGCGATACTCTACCTGATCTTAATCCTTGTTGGTGACACTCAGACTGGAGCCATTCCTGGTAATAATTAACCAGCAATTCAATTGGAGCCGCATTGACCTCAAGCTAGTTCCATTGGCAATCACCCAAGCCGGTATTTGCATCTGGTGTGGAGATCACCGTATACTACCTGTGACCTGGTCCTTAGACTCGCCTGAGAATTCACATGTATCATATGACTGCATTCAATACCCTCGAGTTGGTGTGCATGCTGTTTTACTTCCAAGAAGTAGTCTCGCTACAACTTAAAAGTTCGGAAATCAACTCTTTCTCTCAGCAGCCTCTCCACAGCAACCTCTCCACAGCAACCTCTCCACTGCCGTCTGTTTCGTGCAACAAACACCAGACACTCACGATGCAGTCCATTCAAGCTTTCACATTCGCCATTTTCATGGCTACGTTCGCTCTTGCCATGCCTACCATCACCAGCACCTTCAGCGTCACCAACAGCATGAGCATCCCCACTCCTGCCCCCACCACAGCCAACAACACCGCTAGCAGCACCCCTCTTGTTCCTAACTCCGCTGGAAACACCAACAACACCAAGGACTGCAGTCCGTGCTACTGCGAGGGAGAGACGTGGGACGACTTGGGAACCTGGGATCAAATCAACCACGAGCTGCAGAACAGCGGAGTCGTCAGGGTTACCTCCATCCCAGCCGGATACCACGTAAGGTATCCCACCTCAACACCCAGACCTCAACACCCAGACCTCAACACCCAGAAGGGCGCACCTAACAGGTCTTTATATCACAGGTGAACGACAACATTACGGTGAGCGACCACTGTTTCGTCTTCGAAATTGGCGTCAACAAGGGCAACGCGTACGACCTGACACCGCAAAAGATCACCGACCTTCTCAGCGCGGGCTGCAGGCAGTGTACTCATGGTGGCCGTTGGGACCTGAACTTTGTAGGTCCAGATGGTGGTATACAGGGTAAGGGCTGGGTCAAGGCTGACCCACAGAGAAGCTCTGATTGCTCTTGAGATGGCCATGGATGGTGGGTGGAGGAAACAGGTCGTTTTGGTGGGGGGGATTTTCGGTCAGAGAACTAGGAGATGACGAGGCATTCTATCGTGTCCCAAACCCAAGTACTAGAGCAATCAAAGTGACAGTCATTCCGCCAACCATTGTACGCAGTTAGCTTGGTCGAGCTGCACGGATTCTTGTAACATCAGACCATTTCCACTCCACTACGTTTAGTTCTCATCAGTACGCCATCGACATTCCTCATACTACTCTCCCAGAGCTCTTTTGTGCCAGTTGTCCCAGGCAGGAGGCTCTAAGTCATCTCCAAATCTTCTTGCTCCCCCTCTTGTTCTTTTTGCTCCCTTCTTGTGAGTTGTCCGAAGTCTGTCACCAGCCTCGGCATACTGTTAGTCCCACCCAAAGGACCCAGGTCTACCTTGTCATATTCGATTGGATTTCGGCAATACGGGCAACCCTTCGGCGAATTGAATGTGAAACGCCACGGTTCATATGGCGGGTTGGGATTCAGGCTTAATTGAATAAAGCACCGCTTACACATGATATGATAATTGCCGCATTGAATATAGACGGGATAAGCGTATGTGCTGTTGACATCAAACTTCTGCATGCAAACAAAACAATCCTTCGTATCATTCTGATCCAGCTCGTCTTGAAGAACCCTGGTCCAGCTCAGCTCGGCATTAGCCGTAGCCTGGCGCAAGTCGTTGTAGAAGTGGAACCATTTGCGTGTCACGGCCTCTTCAAGCGCGAGGAGCGGTTCAAGAAGATGATCCGGGCCGTCGCGGTTATTTTTGGGATTCAAGCCTCTCAGATCATCTCCCAAAGATACAGGGTACCACATCTCGCCCCACCACGCTTGAGCCTAATTTCTACTATCGGTCGCTAGCTGGAGCTGGTCGGCTTTGTCGTCTAACTCGATAGTAGCGGCCCGAAGTCTGATGCTACGCGCCTCGACATCCTCAGTGAGGCTCTCCGGTCTTATGGAGGTGATTTGCTGGTACCAAGGCTCCAACGCCATAGTTATAAGCATCTCCGCGAGATCCATCATGCGATCCTCACAGAGCCCAGGGTCCACGATCAATATCTGAAAGATGAAGTCCAGTGTTGCCTCGACAAGTCTCTTGTTTCTTTGCCAAACCTCAAGCGTGCGGTCACCTTGGAGTGTCTCGTGGCCTGATGGTCGCTCAGAATTCGTGAGACGCATTTTCGTGTCTTTAAATGACTTCAACTTGTCGAACCGGTGCTGGATGTTCTCCCTGAGGCGCAAGGGGACGCATTCCAGGATATCCCATTCAATCGCCGGTTGGGTTGCTGTTGCAGCACTCTTCTGTGGGCCTCGTAAGTCCGGATTGGTGAGCGATGCATAGCATTCATGGTAGTACTGAACAAGATCGGGGAGGACGGCGTTCCTCCTATCAAGGACTTCGAGCTCCCACTCATCATCTATATCATCTCGACGTGCAGAATCCAGTGATCTTGTCCACCAAATCTTCCATCATTGTGCTTGCAACTCCCCTCTTGAGGGCTGTAGCAATGTTGTTGAGGTACGGGTGATATTCGCCTGGATGGTCTTCCTCGCTGGACCACAGTGCGGAACTTTCCATGGGCGGGTGAGTTTCAGACTGTCGGCACTTCCGCTCCGCAACGCTGTACTGCAAAGCCGTTCTCATCACACCTACGGAGTCACCTTTATCGCCCCATTCTTGTCTGATCAAACGGTTCTTTGCTTCTTTGCGATCGTCATCACCACTATCCGCAGGAACAAACCAACTACCCCCGGCCGCAGCCTTTGCTGCTTCATCGGCTTTCTCAGCTTCTTGAACCATCAATGCTACAGGAACGAAAGTCAGTTTTTTCTCAATCGGTTTGAATCTTGCCCAATACTAAGACCATATTCGTCAATATAAATATGGACACTTGCCTGATTTGCTGTGAAGTACGGCGGTCTCTATGAATGTCATGGTATATGCGTAATAGTTCTGCACCGTTGTTTTGTAGGCATCTCTATTCTTGTCCTTCCCAATGGCAATGAGGTGTCGAGATGTGAGATCGGATGACTGATCGTAAACATCAGAATGCCCAGTGCTATGATAAATTTCGAGTTAGTTGGGTCCTGCAATATCGTGCGAAGTGATGGTGAGTAGTATGGCAGAGACTGTACGTTTTAATGATTGATATTTCAAAGAAGTTGTAAACCAGATGGTTATGCTCGCCCCTGTTATATGCGTAAGGCGAGCTAATGGAACGAAATGTGTGTTAGACACTGAGGAAATTGAAACGTACACAGCGAACCAATTTGTCAAGTTCACGGTCGCATGGTGAGTAACGACGTTTGAGCCAAATACACCTATAATGTATTAATCAGATAGGCTTGATGGTCAATACTGGATTGACAGACAAAACGCCCTACATTCTTCTAATTTACAATATGGCAGCTATATTTCGAGCTACTGATTGAAAATTGATCAAGTTGAACTAGGGTATGTATTTTGTAGCTCGTTAAGTCGTATGGGCACTGCAGGTCAATCTGTGATACTATGGTTGTCGCAATTTGGAGCGTGTACGGGCCGAAGGGCACCCACGGAAGCCACGTGCCCGTACGCCGAAGCACGTATAAATTGCGTGCCGAATGGGCGCCCCCTGCAGTAGAAAACTTAGAGAAAACAACGCACTTCTGAACGCTCAACTAATCGCTATGGTGATCTACGGTGCTTTATAGTTATGAGCCCGGTTCGCCAGTCTTCTTCTTCCCCTTAGCTCAAGCACTGCAGATTTATCAAGCGAGAAATCTTCTCTATATATTCAATTTTACGCACGTTGTCCAGTGCAAACCACTGCTCGTTACCTAATATTTCCTTACGTCTATATTACAAAAATGGCCGGAACAAGCGCTCTCACAGATGGGCTTTCCAAACGGCTCACAAGTGACCCACGGTCATGGCCCGGCTGGTACGCGCTTCTAAAATCACACTGCGGTCTAAAGGGGTGCTGGGAGCACATAAACCCCGAGGGACCTGACAGCAACTTCAAACTCGGTTCGCCAATATCTATTCTCTCGTTCGACGATTGGAAAGCAAACAGGTCCAGAGAGCTCAACCAGAGGCACGAGACTGAGCTACGAGCTTGGAAAGCGCTCATGCTTGCCCAAGGGCAAGACGAGTCCGGAAATTCTACCCCTGAATCATCTGAGTCACAAACTCAAGAAGAAGCACCGCCGAAGCCCACACGACCTGCCGACTTCACCTCGGATGAAGCACTCAGGCATTACGACTTCTACTTGAAGAGTGCCTCCCTCGGGGGAACGGGCGACAACAAAACGGGCAAAGCGATCAGCGAGATCTGGCAATGGATTCAGGAGAGCGTGGACGGCGCAATCCTCAAGCCGAAACTCATATAACTCTCCGGCTTCGGCGATAAGGAACAGGTCTTTTCCGTTTAGCAGGTGCTTCGGATTATCAAGGCTGACGTGGCCCCGAATTTCCATACGTCTCAGAGCATTGCGATCAAGGATTATCAGGCGCACCTAGCGAAGGCGAAAGCCCGTTCGATACGACCCAAGGACTGGTACCGAGTCTGGTACGAGCTCTTCCTTAACGGACGAGCGTTTGGGATACCAGACGTCGAAGGTTCGATCGCCACCGAGAACTTCCTGCATGCCGTTGGGCATCACTTCGCCCCCATGTGGGCAAGGGCCCAGATTCAGGAGATTACGCAAAACCAGGTTTTAGGGCGCCCGAACCTGACACTCGACCAATACGGACGAGTGTTTGCGAGCCTCCTGACGTACGATCAAATCTCCACGGCAGCAGGGCTTCCCGGTGTCTTCGCCACTCTGGGACACCAGGAACCGGCAAATGAAACGAGGCCAACGCAGGATTCAGGAGAACGGACCCAGCAATCCCGAAGAGCGTACCATTGCCCTTGCTTGAGAACCCGGGATGCCACGCGTAGCTAGCCGCCAGAGCGTTGCGATCTGCTTAAGTTCTGTTGTACCGGCCAGAAACCAAGCCGCCCATCATTCCAAGCCCCAAACGATAATGCAAAGCGCACGGTCATGAGGAACCTTGGAGTAATGCATTATGCGCAGCTCGTTGCCGATCTCAAGAACCGAGGATGGCTGGCTAAGGATTGGACTAGGCCCTCTCAGACCCAATCTCCGAGTTCGCGAGGTGGCAGACCCTCGCAGGAGAGCTCTAATGCGCAATACCCGGGATCTATCAAAGGGTAGCATCTCGGGGGAACCCAAGGCCGAGCTGAGGTCTAGCGATTCAGGGGCTCGCGCGGTCCCCAAATTTCTTTTATTATAAGATTTTCCCGTTCTCTCACTCTTTTAAAATATACACGCTCTTTCAAATGTATAATCGATAGCTACTATAAAAAAGATTTTTTATCAGCGAACCCAAGAAACACACCACATAAAATCACTCACGATATAATCCCCCTCAACGCACTCACCACGAAATCATCTCCCCCGAAACACTGGAAAACCTATAATCGCCGGTTTAACGAGCGACCATGGAATACATCACTCAACAACAGCCGCGCCCAAGCCAGCTAAGGGCGGTATATCGGTCGCAAGCGCGCGAGCCCGGGCTGGTACCTGGGTTAACTAGCCCGGTACATACGCCGACTAGCGCGGTATATAGCAAGCCCGGAGATGTACCATAGACGGCGCGGACCGGCCCCTTAGCGGCCGGCGTGCCTTCCCTCCGCTCTTCCCCTCTGATAAGCTTGTCAGTCATAGACCCAACGCTCTTGGGAATCGACAACGGGTCTGGGCCAATACAGAATGGAAGTGCCCCGGGGGTGTTTTCAACTTTATATCCGGAGCGGCACGCGCTTGCAGACTCTACGGTCTTCGATAATTGCGGCGCGGTCCACCTGGTTAACGATTTCAACCTTCTCGAGCCCGGCTCGTTTGTCAAGTCAACTGAGGCCGAGTGCGTAGATGCTGGCACAACCTTATTCCCAATATCTGGGCGCGGGAGGCGGATTCTTCGAAACGCCCTCCATGGAAGCCGAGGCCCACGAACGGAGGATCTCGAGCTGAGAGATGTGGTGGTCGTTGAAGGCTTCCATGTGAATATAATCTCGGAAGCTCGCCTTCGGGAAATAGGGGTGTGGTATTGTGGGCTCGATTGCACCCTGCGCTATGGCAATATACAACAGGGCGCAGTGTTGCAAACGCTTATACGAAAGCACAATCTAGTGTTCCTGGAATATAAACCACTTTCCGGCTATTCGCTTCCGATATTCCCTGTGATAGGAATAGCAAGCTCGCTATAGCCGCAGAGTGCGGCCGGGATTTTGTTGCTCCCAGTATATAAAAAGCAAAGAGGCAGACGTCGTGCGTACCGCCCATCACTGGACCACGAACTGCCCAGAGAAGATTCAGAATTTATTTGGCACCTCAGATCTGGACACCTGGGGAAAGAAGCTCTGGAAAAGCTCGTCAGCGCTGCGAGAGGAGTTCGAATTAACGGCGTGGCCCGGCTCGACTGTGAATATTGTGCTAAGGCACATGCCACAAAAGTCGTATCCAGGGCTCGTTCGGATCACTTCTCCCCACGACCCTTCTGGAGGGTTTCGTAGGATCTCTTCGACTTTGGAGGAGCGTTGGACTCCACGAAGTGGGCGCTTATAATAAAAGACGAGTGGAGCGGCCGCTTGTTTATTTATTTTCTGACGCAAAAGACCAAGGACCAAGTTCTTCCGTCCCTGCAAAACTTCGAGGCCTGGGTTCGACGGCGCTTCAGACTCGCCATCTGTGTGATACGCTCGGATAACGACACATCGTCGTTTAGTTGGTGGGCCGATACGGAATATGTTACATGGGCCGAGGGCTTAGGAATCGAGCTCGAGACGCCGCCCTCGGATACGCACGAGCCGAATGGGGGTGTCGAAAGAGCTGGCCGAGAGCTAATCGAACGTTCCATTGCAATGAGCCACGGCGCGAACCTCCCGCCATATCTCTGGCCAGACGCAATGGAGGCTGCGTGCTATATGCACACAATCTCGCCACGAAACGCAAAGAACTGGAGATCGCTCATTGAGGTGCTCCAGCGGTGGTTCACCCACTATTTCCGTTGGTTCGAGCCGGCAATCGTTCGAGATATCACGGCAGACCTTCGGCCCAACTGGAACGGCATATATGCTTATGGTTGCCGAGCGTACGCCCTGGATAAGGACAGAGCGCGAGGAATACACAGGCGCTCTTTTAAGACGCGGGAGCGTGCCCACATCGGATATCTTGTGGATTACCGCGCTTCAAACCTTTATAGGATTTGGATTCCAACGCTCGACGAGGTGTGGACCACACGCAACATACGCTTTAACGAAAAACTCTTTTATAAGAGCCCGGAAGACGAGAAACTCAACGGCTTAACACGAGATGAGCTCGAGGAACTTGCTCCGGTTATCGAAGTACCAGACGAGGTTGACGAACCCTCATATGTTGCGAATTTGGATTGGTGGGATACACCAGGGAACTCTCGTGACGCTGATCAACCCCGGGCGATAGACCTCGGGGGTGCGCCGCCCGGTTCGATCAACTTGCCTGGCACGTAGGAAGGTCGGAACTCGGGGGTGGGCGTGCCTGATGCCGGGGAATGCGTGTCCTGCCAAGACAACGTTCCTCAGGGAAGAGGCACAGGTGATCAGGCACAGGGACTTCCGACCCCTGGAACGACGCCCGAGCCAGTAGGCATACTGGGCTCGGGGTCTGGTCAAACAGGAACGCCGCAGGCCGGGTCGCACCCGGAAATTGCGGAAGAAATCGAATATTCCCCAGCGCCTGAATCGCAATCAGGTCCAAGTCTGGCGGAAGAAACAACTCCGGCCGAAGTAAACGAGCCGTTGGAGACGACTGCAAGGCGCGGGAGAGGAGCGGCGAGAGACTATGGCCCTCCAACCCGGGCGAGCCGTCGGCTCGCAGCGCGGAACAATGATGGATCCAAACATCACCAAGCGCTCGCGACATATTTTCCAGAGGCTGTAGAGCCCCTGAATAGCTGGGAAGAACTGCACAATACGTTCCTCCCAGACAACGATAGCAGTGTGGAATATCAACCGGAGCACCACCGCACTGCCCACGCTGTGTTTAAGGCTGCGGTTCATGCAACGAACGCTCCAGCCGACGAAAGTCCTCGCCACAGAAGGGAACTGCCTAAGCTGCTAAACAAATGGCGGGATCTGATAAACCACCCATTGCGGGATAAATTTATCAAAGCCGCACACCAAGAGATCCAGATATTAATTAAGCTCGGCGCGTGGCGCACCCTAGAACGGGAAAAGGCCACCTCGAGACCTCTGCCCTTGAAATGGGTATTTACTTATAAATTCGACGAGGACGGAAATTTCTTGAAGTGCAAAGCGCGGATCTGCGTGCGAGGAGACCTCCAAGCACAAGACCCGCTCGAAAGCACGTACGCAGCAACGCTTGCGGCAAAGTCTTTCCGAACCGCTATGGCGATAGCTGCTGAGTTCGACTTGGAAGTTGAACAGATGGACGTGACTGGGGCGTTCCTTAACGCTCATCGGGAAGGTTACGAACCGG
Organism: Diaporthe caulivora; assembly: GCA_023703485.1. NCBI lineage: Eukaryota > Fungi > Ascomycota > Sordariomycetes > Diaporthales > Diaporthaceae > Diaporthe > Diaporthe caulivora. The sequence continues at coordinate 5,173,278 of JAMPTR010000002.1, forward strand.
TGTATTGCGAGCTGCCAGAGGGCTTCCGAGAGCCCGGGAAATGCGTCTTGTTAGAACGCGCGTTGTACGGCTTGAGAGACTCGCCACTGCTGTGGTACGAAGAATTCAGCCACACCTTAAAACAACTCAAGCTCTCGCCGTCAACCGAAGAGCCGTGCCTCTTCACGAACCAAGAAAAGACCGTGATGGTGCTCTTTTATGTGGACGATATACTAGTGATATATCACCAGAAGCACCGCGCCGAGGCTCACCAGATCAAAACCGGGATAAAACAAGCCTACGACGTAGTGGATCAAGGCGCTGCAGAATGGTTCCTCGGCATACGAATAATTAGAGACCGTCGCAGAAAGACAATAAGCCTGGTTCACGATGCTTACCTCGAGAAGGTCGCACTCAAGTTTGGCTTGGCAGACAACGAGAAGTTCTTGCCCACAACCCCGTTGCCATCTGGAGAACTGAGGAAATTCGAAGGCGAGGCGTCCCGGGCCGAAATCAAGGCCTATCAGGAGCGCGTAGGATCGGTGCTATATACCGCAATAATGCTCCGACCAGACGTCGCGTACGCCGTTGCACAGCTCTCGCGTTTCCTTATAAACCCGGGGCCGACGCACTTTGAAGCAAGCAGCCATCTAATCAGATATCTCTACCTGACGAGAACCCTCGGGATTGTGTACGGCGGAGGGCCCGAAGGAGCTCATGCACTGCTGATCGCAGGGGACGCTTCATTTGCAGACGACCCAGAGTCGAGGAAATCGTCCCAGGGGTTCGTAATACTCTTGTTCGGCGGGCCAATTCATTGGAAAGCGACCAGACAAAGCACCGTGGCCACATTGACGACAGAAGCCGAGCTCACAACTCTAGACCACACTGCAAAAGACGCCATAGCGCTCCGGCGATTCTTCAACAACATAGCGCTAGATATTGGCGAGCCGTGGAGAATCTACTGCGACAACAAACAAGCAATACGGCTCATTGTTTCGCAGGAAGACCGGCTCGTTACTAAGCTGAGGCACCTAGATATTCGTCAGATGTGGCTAAAAGAGCAATATCAGAACGGGGAATTTAAGGTTGAATACCTCGAGACCAGCAAAATGCCGGCTGATGGGCTTACGAAGAATCTCACGAGAGCTCAGTTTGAAAACTTCCGAGCGCTGCTGAATCTTCACGACATGCGAGCATCAATCAGTTAGGCAGAGGAAGCGCACGCCGACGCAAACAAGTCTCATTTCAGCCGTGCTCGCAAAACATACGAATGGCTGGGTATCTAAGGGTATCAGCCGTACCAGAACTCCGATGGGCGACGCCGCGCCGAGTAAACAAACCACAGTGCCTTACAGAAACGCTAAACGAGCCTCCTCAAGAACATCCTCTTTCGCACGCTGAAAAATCCTCTCAATACGGCGCTCGAACTCAGCCATCTTGGGGTGCTCATCGCCCTTATCAAAGGCGCCGTTGAAACCAAGATCCTGAATCTGGCGGGCAATCTGTCTGCCGAAACCCTTGATGGGAGAACCCCGGGTAGCCTTTGAAGTGGGCTTTTTTGATGGGGATCTTGGTCAGCGCACTTAGAAAAGAATCGACCCGCACCTCGAGCTCAGGAGTATGCTCGCTTACAGGCTCATTCACTATCTCGACGCTGGAACTGTCGTCGCTCAGCTCCTCAGAACCCTCGTCCAGACCATCGTCAGACTCGCCAGAGTCGATCTCAACGATATCGCCCAGCTCGCCGTTGTTGTACCGAGCGAGACGCTCGCGCCAAGTGCCACGCGCTTTGGTGAGCGCCTTCTTGTCTCCCTTATCGCGAGCGCGGTAGAGAGCATCGGCGTCAGAACGCAAGACCTGAGGAACCGCGCGACACTTCTTTCCATGGGCGCACCGGAGACATCTGTTTCCGTCGCCGCTGTGGTTAAAGCAGGCGCCATCGCTCTTCCCACTGACGAGGGAGCACACGCAAATGAGGCAAGCGCGCTGACGCTGGGTGGTGGCGACGAGCTCAGGCTCGCCCTCGCTTTCCTGGCCATTGCTGGTGCGTTCGATCTCAGGAGCAACGTAGCCAGAAACCTTGGACTTGGGACCGGGGCGTCGAGAACCCTTCTGCTTGCGCTTCTCAGGAGATGCTGGGCCATTCGCCGAGGGCTCGCCGTTGCTAACTTGGTAACCCTTCGGCTTCATGGCGTTGGCGCGCTTGCGACCTCTCTTTTTGCTGAGGGCCACGTCGGCCTTGCGCTTTGCGAGACCTAGGCAAGCGCGTTAGCAAGTGACAAACAAAGCGAAGTGACGGCGATGAACCTACGGGCAGAAGGTGGGCGAGGCATCTCGGAATCGGAGGACGCGCTTCGCGACGCAGAAGGGGTAGGACGCAAGAGCGTACTGGTTGAAAGCTCCGCAGGAATGGTCTCTGCAGGGATCACCGAAGGGTTTCTGGTGACGAGTCGACGATCAATAGGGTCTTCCTCGTCGACGGACTCAGAAGAAATCAGACGGGGCATTCTGCAGAGCGACAAAGAAACGAAGTCGTCGTGATGGATAGGTTATGCGAAGGGAAGTTGGGGCCAGAAGGGCGCGCACCGTGGGAATGCTTTTGAGCCCGGCGTGGTGGACCGTGCGGACCATGGCCAGCCGCGCTAGCGCCCCGAGGTCGTCGTCGCCGGGTGCCCCACCGTGGTTACTAGGTGCCCCCGCCAACCTCGAACGCTGCACCTCACACTTTGCACATTTCCTTTGTAAAAAGAACTCGGGTTTTTGCGTGGTGCACCTGCAGATATCAACTGCAAATTGCTTCTAGACAGCTGCTGGCTTGCAGCTGGGGGGTGTGTCGCAATTTGGAGCGTGTACGGGCCGAAGGGCACCCACGGAAGCCACGTGCCCGTACGCCGAAGCACGTATAAATTGCGTGCCGAATGGGCGCCCCCTGCAGTAGAAAACTTAGAGAAAACAACGCACTTCTGAACGCTCAACTACTCGCTATGGTGATCTACGGTGCTTCATAATGGTAATAATTTCTGTATTATTGGCTGTGGACGTGTCGATGTAATTTCCTGCTTGATTCTCATAGACCAAATTAGCTGCATCCGGCTGTCAGGAACGTAATGGACAAAGGCACCATTTCTCTCACGATGAACGCTACCTGCAAGCAAGTTCCAATCGAGCGCTGCACTAGGCTGGGAATACAATAAAAGAAAAGATAATGACAAAAGGCCCGGACTCGCCTTGTTGTGAGTGGGTACCGTTCAACCAGTTGTAGGCCTGGGATAACGCTGTCCTAAATGCCATGGGCTAAATTAACAATTACCAGAGGCAGGCTGCCTGCAGATGCAGTGGCAGCCAGAAGAGAAATAAAAGAAAAGAAATCAAAACGATAACATTCGCTTCAGCCTTGACGCAGTCAACTCCGATACGTGCTTCGGGAAATGAAACAACCCTGGATCAACGGAGTTGAGTATATTTTTCAAGGACCATAAATGACTTAGAAAGCCCTTATTATATATGAAAAGATCAGATATTTGTATCTGCTTACAAGGATGATGCGTCGGCGTATAGGTATCGCTATGACCTAGATAGAAACTCAGACACCCTACACCCAGCCCACTCCCAACAACGCATAACACCCACACCTATGATATCTGCACCCATAGCTCCCACATCAGATCCCAAGGTGCAAATTGTACCTGGACCTTCAAATTAGGTGTGTTCTCGGTGTTTAGTTATATAGCCTGTGTGATACTGTCTGGGTGGGTATAGCTAACATCAATAATGTAAACATGTACTCTCTCTCTATGTTCACAGGCGCGAACATCTGATATCATTATAAAACTTCGGCAACTGAAGGGTTTAAGCAACGAGGTTCACACATTCCACTGGCAGTCGCTAGCACTCAGAATAGACGCCTCTCGAGACATGCAGTACTCCGTACTCCGTGTGCAGACGCACAGCTGGCTAATGCTACTAGTGTCGGTGAGAAAATGGTTTCAAGGGTGACTTATCCCTTGTCGCATCCAAATACGATGACTTTGAGCTTGATCTGTCTCTGACTGGACCCTATTTCTTCCGAGTAATACTACCAAGCAGGCGAAAGCCAGCGACATTTTGTGGAGCTTTATCACGACTGGCTACAGCCAGCTGACCATATGAAACCTCAAAAATTGGCAATCAGGTTCAAGCATCTGCAACCACAGGATGGTGAGAATACTGGAATCCCCGCTACCGCCCAGAGGCGAGAATTTGATGTTGACGAGGCTGGCCAGAAGCAAGAGACACTGCCATGTGTGTAGCGGACGACTTCCGTAATCAGAACCGGCAAAATTGTGCTTGTTCCAGGTGCAATGCACATGGGATTCACACCGGGTTGTAAACTCAGCAGACCAAATTTCATGTCCGGGCAGCAGTACTGTACCAAAGACCGGTGTAGTAGTAATTGGTGAACTGGTTCAGTGATCCCTGGGTATCGTAACACCTTCAGCGTGAAAACTCGGTTAAGCTGTTTTGCACTCATGTGGCGGGTGATGCTACGAGCAAGCAATCACAAGGTATTTGTTTCAAGAAAATGGAGTCAATAGTGTTGAAAGTGGTTTCCCAAGCGCCCTCAAAGTTTCGCAGTTATACAAGACCCTTGGCACTCAATAATAATGCCTGATCCTCGATTTTAGCCGGATGATGATGATCCTCACTGGCATCACATTCAGGCATGATGCAGGAAACAATGTTCCTGGGCTATAAACATCATCGGGCCATTGAACAGACGACTTGTCGCTGGGCGGGTAGCTCCTAAGAAACCGAAGCGGATCTATATCCGAGGCAAACAAGCCTTTCCCATCTAAACTGAGCCGCCCTCCTGTTTCAGCAGCCGGTATTTGGATGCACCCCTGAGCAGTGATGGAGCTTGGTACCCAGTTGAGCCACACGACGGCCCACCCACTGCCGGCCCCGCTTGCTCTATGCGGCCGGTTAAAGTCAGTGATCTCCGCCGCACGGCAATTTATCCGACGCCCTGAAGCTGGGACACGCCTGGCAGCCAGGGTAGCGTAGCACGCTACCATGTGCCTGCCACTTGCAGTAAATGAAAGTGCCTGGGCGAGTTTCTCCGTCCGTCACCCTTTGATGCGGCTGTTCTACCAATAGTGGACCGGAGCAGCCAGGGCAAGACCCACTCGTGGCCCGCTCTGGATCATGGCGACGGTCTGCGTCCGGGGTCTAACTTTAATTGATGGGAGGGTCATGGGTATTATTCAGGAGTAGTAGGTTCACCGCAGGTGCTGGGGAGAATATAAGAATCATTGTTTCCTCCAATCCTTAGCCGGGGATCGACAGACATCCAATCCCTCCATCTATCACCACCACACAGCATCCAACACACTCATTCACTCTCAAGATGCTCATCAAATCATTCCTCTCCCTTGTGGCCGCCACCTGCGCCATCGCTGCTCCCGCCGTTGACGGTGCCTCGTCGTTCCAGCAGCTCGTGGACCGCTCAACGCCCACCGGTACCGGCACGAACAATGGCTTCTTTTATTCTTTCTACAACTCCGGCGCCAGTAGCACAGTGACATACAACAACAAGGCCGCGGGCGAGTTCAGTGTGGACTGGTCGAACTGCGACAACTTCGTGGCAGGCAAGGGCTGGAAGACTGGCAGTGACCGCTCCATCAAGTACAGCGGAACATGGAACGCTGCCAAGGTCAACAGCTACGTCTCCGTCTACGGTTGGACGACGAGCCCTCTCGTTGAGTACTACATCGTCGAGAGCTTCGGCGACTACAACCCCAGCTCGGGAGGTGAGTTTCAAAATCATTCATTCTATCACACGGCACATAGCGGACAAAGAGGCTGATAAACATGAAAAATAGCCTCCAAGATCTCCTCGGTCACCACCGACGGCGACACATACGACATCTACAAGACCCAGCGCGTCAATCAGCCCAGCATCCAGGGCACCGCCACCTTCGACCAGTACTGGTCCGTCCGCCGCAACCACCGCGTCGGCGGCACCGTCACCGTCAAGAACCACTTCAACGCGTGGAAGAAGGCCGGCCTGAACCTGGGCTCGCACGACTACCAGATTCTCGCGGTCGAGGGATACAAGAGCAGCGGATCCGCTGACATCACCGTCTCTGCGGCTTAAGTGCCGCTCGTCACACATGACGAGTGAAGGCAACTTGGACAAACGGGCTTGCTACCGATATCAAAGTGATTGATTCACTTTTCATGTACCTACTTAGCCTCTCCAGGATGTATATAAAATCCTTGCATCAGCGAAATGAATTTGTTTCTTCGAGGAAGCGATAAATTTGGCGTGATTCGTGAACGTGCGCATGAATGACAGCATCTAGCGGACAGCTGATCATCCAGGGGTGACCCTACAGTGTTCAGGGCTCCTTAACGGCAGCGTTAGGACTTAGCTAGTCTAAGCAGCTTTGGTCGCCAGGGGACCATCCCCGATAGCATAGCGTCATATAGGTTCCGTCTCTGTTGGAATATCCGGCTAATCTGTGGTGCACTAGAAGGGAAACTTCGTACACGTCGTTCAACCATGGTTTTCTCCACTTGTTGTATGCGTAAGGCTTAGCAATCACGCTATCCACCGGTAGGCAAGCCATAGCGGACGACAGACCTTGCCCATACATGATCAGGATAAAAAAAGCTCCTGCTCTCTCGAGTGTGTTGGATAATCATTTTCTCGAAGTCCTCGGGAAGTGCAGAGGATGTCTCAGGGCTCAGAGTAGCTACCGTATATCTAGCGAATGAGATAATATCACCCAGCCGAATCCGCACAACCCACCATCTGAGAGATGGTGGGCATAGGCATTGGCGATGTCCCAGGATACCTTCGCTTTCGGTGGTGCGAACATATGGTTTCTGTGATTATCTATCTGCACGAGTTCACTTGTCGACTATATACACTGCTACTCAATACCTATAATGCCGGGCTTCCCCACAAATGTCGTTCCTCGCCGGTGAGAGCTCCATCTGGTGATATCGAAGACCTCTTTGCGGCCTTTGTGTCCTGCATCATATCTGGGTTAGCAAGGCTCTCTAAGTCGACTGATTCCGGACTTGGAAATACTGTCCAGAAACCTCGGGAACATTTTCCGGGTATAGCTTTTGACTCTCTTATGGACTTCAGATCTGTTGATAGCGAGATTAAGGTGAAATTGGACTTACCGAGCGATCATACTTATCCAGATCGACCTCACTCACTAGGGTGGTGAAAAGATCTTTCATCCGTCGCTGATACCACCACCCCACGAACGCCACGAAAGTCATAAAAGCGATGGCAGTGATACCACAGGGGACCCAATAGATCTGAGCGTCGTCAATCATCTCTTTCGTGTTGACAGAGAGCATTGCGGTGACATCAGACCTATAAGGATCGATCCAATCGTATGCGGAGACCTGGCATATGTTGGCTGTGTAGACTCCCAGTAGCTGCATCGAAGTCCCGCCGAGGGCTGCCACACCGGCAATCACACCGAAGAATATGTAGAGGAAATGCCAGAGACATGCCCAGACGGATCGAATGTCCCTGAAATCTCGCGATTTCATCTTTCTCCAGACCATGCGAGGGCTTTTTGGCTCCCTCGGGTCTAAGAAGTGATCAGTGTTCGTTGGGTCGTAGAAACCGTGGTCATCCAGCCATCCTCCACGCCAGAAGAAGGACAATGGCCCGATGGTATGCTTGGACGTTTTGGACTGCTTGGTCCCACCTGGAGCGCCTGCATATGCCCAAAGCCAGAGGAGAACCTGTGCGAGCTGTGCAGACGCGTAGATGGCGAAGGTTAAAGATCTGCAGGAGACTCCCACTGCCGGTGTAAAAAAGGCCGTGAGGAAAGCTAGGACAAAAGGGACGCCAAGCAGAAAGACCGCCATAAATAGGACCAGGAACCAGTCGAGCGGAGACAGCGTTGTTTTCTCGCGGAGATCCTCCAGATCCTGCATGTTATCGCCTTGCTCGTCCTGTCCAACACTATCCAGGACAGCTTTGCCGGGACGCCCGTACGTTTCGAGCAGTGTCCGTATCCAGAGGAGCTTGTTGTAGCCTCTATGCCACTGCCAGGCGACTTTGTAGCAGCTCGGATACGCCAGGCCGAAATTGAGCCCCATAAACTTCACCTGGTCAAGCTCATCCTGGCGCTGGGTCGCGAAGACTCCCTCAAGGATGTTTGGGTTGTTCCCTGCAAGTAGCAGCCCTGAGATTATGGCAATATGAGGAATAGTCATATACCACTGGCCAAACGCCAGGGCCAGGGCTATGTCTTCGTTACCGAGCTCTTGGACGCTCTGGACCAGGGCAAATACAAATCCGCCCAGGAAGAAGACCACCGGTGCACCGACCATCGAACCAAAAGAATATTGACAGTTGACCATAGTACGAAGACGTGTCTTTGTTTTGAGGATCTGTTTCTTAATCTTCGGGGTTCGCATATGCGGTTTCTCGTCCACGAAGTGATCGTAGTTTGCGCACCGCGGATCGAAGCACAAGTCACGGGAGTGTCTGCGTTTGGCATACTGCCGCGGGGAGAGGTGCCTATCGGTATCTTCGTCATCATACAAGCGTATGGGATAAAGTAATTCCTCCATGTGTCGCCAAGGAGAGGCTTTCAGGTGAGCTGTCGGCCGGCGCTGTATGACTGTATTTCCAGGATTTTTGCTGCGTACGTCTAGAGCGTTGAGGCCGAGACACGATGAAGCTGGAATACCAGGGGTGGACCGCCTGGAGCTGCTATCAGCTCTCGTGGTACTGCCACAGCATGATATCCCCAGGTAGTCGGTATCAGCAGAAAAGGTTCGTTGCCGTATCTCTCTGTAATCCCTTTCTGATCCCTTGCCGCTGGAGAGACGTTCGAGAGCGACTCCAAGATCAGGAGTATCAGGCTTTGTCCGAGGCTGCGGTTGCGCCGCATTGTTCTCAGGTGTGGTGATTCTTGGGCGGCTTAGGCTGCGGCCTGAACTAGGACTTGTTCCTTGTATGACAATATGGCGCTGGGATGCCCGACGTTCTTGAACAGGAGCGACTGAATAAGGATCATCCTCTAGAGCCAGGTCAAGGTTTCCGATGAGGACCAACATCAGCAGCCGGCAGCGCATGTCCAGTGTCAAATTCCTACTCTTCATCTTCTCTCGCACAAAGTCGATGACCCGGCTATCCAACATCGCCTCGTAAAGCCCACTCAATATCATTGGCGCGGAAAGGCCCCAGCATATTGACAGCCAGAGTGTTGTATCAAGTGCCACAATAATCATGGCACCAATGGCACCGAAGAAGGCGGGGATATAGCTCTTGATTCCTGCAAGGTCTGCAACAAAGAACTCGCGGAAGACGTGGATCTTTCGACGGCGGGGTACCGACAGACAAAAGACGACGGCCGGCAGGAGAAAGCCGGACAACGGTTGGAGCCAGCCGTTCAGGTTGCTGCCGCTACTGAGTGCCCATCCGGGGCAAGTTTCGGCGAACCAAGCGTACGGCACATTGATCTCCGGGGCGCCATCGGGCTTGTCTGGGTCGTAGCTGGCAGTACACGGGAATTGACTCTCGTCTCGTGCCCTCAGAAGCTGAGGAATGTCCAAGTCGGTGATGGGAGGATTCTCGACGGCGACCAGGGTGCCGTTTTCGTCGACGGCTAGTGACTCGATGATGGCTTGGATGCAGCACCAGGTAAAGTTCTGTCCACCAATGACAGTCCTTGACTTCATTGGTGCATACTTCCTGTTGTTAGCGACGGCAGGAAAGAAGTCTTCGACAGTTTTGTTGGATGACTGGGCCGGGACTTTTCCGGCCAGACACCCGAGGAGGAGAACAGCGTTCAGCACTGCTTGAGACAACATAATGCAGGGAACCCCTGGCAAAATGGCCAGAGAGCCTCCAATGAGCAGGTATCTGATTCGAATATATGCGTGTTAATTAATAATAAGATAGGTAAAGGTCAGGAGAGGTGTAACAATAGGTGGCGTGCCCATTATAAGAGCATGTTGTGGATTTAGGCGTACGAGCCCCCGCTTGGCTGCCTTGGCTGCCTACATGCGGCTGAAAGCACTATCATCGACCTGTGAAATGCCTGGGTCCTATTACCACACCTGGGAAGAGGTACTGGAGGGTCGCGTGCATATTAAGCTTGCAGTGGCTGTGACCCCTGCCAATTGTTCCCCAGAAACCATGATAAGCTGTCCAGCATTTGGCGGTCAACTGTTTAGCAGTTGGGGGCGGAGCTTCCGTGTCTGCTCATCTGCACTGGCTGTGCACCTGCATGTTGTCGATTCAGCCCACCGGGCAACTGACACACCTGCCAAATAGCGTTAGCACGGAGCGTAAATGTGGCAGCAGGACGTCACCATGCGTTGGTGAGCCTGATAAAATGAGGTGTTAAGAGAAGGCTGGCTCCGGCTGACGCTCTGACGCCCCATATACACATGTAGGAAAATGTCTCATAAGTTATGTCTCGGGGGAAGTTCTGATTAAAGTGCTATTCCAATACATGATCATTCTTTTGATGGCGTGAGGTTTTACAGGCGTACTCTTTTAATCACTCATTCTGTGAGTTGATGAATTGTCGGATTTATAGTGAAATTGAATAGTTGCACGCAAGAACGGAGGCTACAGCGGAATGACAAGCACGGACGCCCTGGGGCATGCACAACCAACAACTACAGTCACGAATACCTTACAAGATGGATTTACACACACTATTAATGGTATTGACTAGCTATATGGGCCACATTTCCCGTTGAGCATGTGAATTAAACGTTTTCATCAGGCCTGGTCGATGTCTACGTAGCTATGGTTGATTATTGTGCAAATGATATACCTGTATGCATAATGTTGTGGTTGCAAATGTCCAGTCACGAGCCAATACTCATAACGGACCTTACTGTGAGCAAAGAAGTCTTGAGATCCGGTCTAAGAAGTATACACAGGTGGGAATCTAGAATCTATGCTTGGCTGCATATTAGGCATCAGCACATTAACCGCAACCCCGCTCAGCTGCTCCAACGTGGCTGCAGTTCATAGAAATGTAGTTGTGAGCCTTTATCTAACTGTCTACCACAACAACCACTTTGAGAACCTTCTCCGAATAAGACATCCTAGTTTCACATCAAATTGCAACAGAATGGCAAGCTACCAATACGAGCCTTTGCCCGACATTTCAGGGGCCAGGTCAATCAGACTAGCGACAGTATAAGTTACCCTGGAATCGGGGATGACGAGATACTGGTCAACCTACATTTTGAGGCTTTTAAGACGCACAGAAGACCCAGTTATGAAGCCTTATCGTACGTATGGGGCTCTCCGGAGCCGCCGGAATACATCTGGGTTGGAAGTCATAGCAACGCCATGCTTCAGGTCACATGGAGCCTCAGAACGGCCCTGCAGCATCTACGCTATCCCGATCGTACACGGGTCATGTGGGTCGACGCTCTGTGCATCAACCAGTCCGATGATATTGAGAAGGGAGCAGAGGTGGCCAGGATGGGCGAGCTGTTTGCTAGCGCGGCACATGTCGTGGTCTGGCTCGGCCCTGAAGCAGCCGGGAGTGGCGAGGCAATGGGGAAGCTATCATACTTTGGTTCGCAGATCGAAGTTAACTGGAGCGGTATCCCACAGATCAGTCCCGCTACAGACATCCATAAAGTCGACCACAGCATAGCAGACCTGAACTCTGATCTGCCACTGGATAACCAAGAGTTGGCCGCTATAGTCAGTCTCTTGAACAGAGACTGGTTCGACAGACTTTGGGTTGGACAAGAGATTCTTGTCGCCGAGGAAAACGCCTTAGTGTGTTGTGGACCCCATAAGATGCCTTGGCCTGTGTTCAGAAAGGCTGTGCGTCTGCTCTATTCGAGGCGGTCCGAGCCTAATAACATAATGTACCTCTTGAGGAAACGTCTTCGGGCGATCGGGGGTTTCATCTTTCAACTACGGTGGACCGATGTCCTGTCAATACGGGATACCTTTGACGACGCCCTTTGAACTGACCCCAGAGACCGCATCTTTGGCATAAAGTCGCTGCTGTTAGAGAACCAACAGGAGCTATGCAGACGACCAGATTATACCAGGCCAACTGTTGACATATATATGGAGTTTACGAGAGCGTGTATCAATAAGTACCCCAATGGACTCACAGTCCTGAACCAGTGCGAAATGTCCCAGTATTTGCGCGCCGGGTCAGGCCCGTCTTGGGTACCTGATTGGTCGATAAAGTCCAGCTATCACTTGGGAAAAGATACATTCGCCTCTTCATAGATAAGCGGCTTCTATGAGTTTCCAGAGACCAGAACTCTGCGAGTGCTGGGTGTATCATGGACGGAAGTAACGGACATCAAGCCAGCACCCAAGTTCTACCACGAGGACTGGAATGATGCTGTTAAGTTCTTGCGATGTATCACTGCGAATCAGAGCATAGCGGCAGAGTATCCGTCGGGGGGTTCTCTATTGCGTGCTATTGCTAGGAATGTAGTCGCCGGTGCTATCTACGACTTTACACACGTCCAGGGCGGCAACTACCCTTCATCGGAAATCGCAGAGGGAGAAGTGAGCAGGGCTTGTCTCAGGAAAAGACCTTGTTGAGGACTATTATAAAGTTGGAAGCAACGCACAGAGGTTTCTGAAGAGGATGGATTGGGGATCGGGTGGGAATAACTTCATTACGGGCACTGGCGGATATGTAGGTGTGGCGGCACCTCCCCCCACAAAATTTGGCGATGGCATTTTCGTGATAGTGGGATTTCAGAAACCTCTAGTTCTGAGAAAATTCCCGCAAGGACATAACAGATATACCATGGTCGGGGAGTGCTACGTGGAGGGGTGCGCTCGTGGTGAGGCTCTGCTCGGAAATTTATCTGACCACGTTGGCTTCGAATGGCTTGAAGACACTCTCGGGGTCGGATTGTCGCGTTGTTTTAGGGATCTGCGGTCCGGGGAGCTGTTCCGGGAGGACCTGCGTCTTAAAAGTCTCGGGATCGATCTTGACGAGTTTCGTATGCGGCTGGCTGAAGATCCTGAGGCAATGTTGAGACTATCACCTGAGCTGCTACTGAAACATGTAGTAGACTTGCGGTACATCGACTTGATTCAGAATCATTGTCTGAAACTAGATAGCGGGGTTATGGGCGTGTGTATTATGAGCATGCATATTATACGCGGTGGGTATGAAGTGCCAGGACGCTGCTAGACTTCAATATTTACACCCACAGAAACGGAGGCTACACGGGTGATTTGGCACCCACAATGAACTCCCCCAGCTAAAATATGCGCCCAATGAACCCCAAGTTAAAAAACAACTACGATATTTATGTTGATTTCAATAAAGCTTAGATATATGGGCTGGGTGACAATGTTGGATTAGTTGCCTACAATTATGATGTAAACAATGTTCAGATACATTCCCAGCGTTCAAAGTGTAAATATCCGGGCTCGAAATGTCTTCGTGTAAAACGTGGAGTACATGAATCATCTATGTCATTGATGCAGCATCAGTTGAAGGAAATCTGTTTCCGACAGTTTTCATGGAGTTAAGCATCAGACTTTGTCTAACGAAATTATTGTATCTGAAGATGATCTCAGGTCACCACCAAATATCCCCTTGTTGATGTTTTCAAAGGACTTCAGTAACTTAGGCATCTAGCCATAAAAGAAGTGCCTACCACAGCGACAATAAACACTGAAACACCCTCCCCTAATCTTCTCGACGAACATCCTGCAGCATGGACAGCGCTTCCAACCTTTCCTCCTGGCCATGACGATCAGCTTCCGGTCATTTGTGACCACTGCCATTCTCTCCTTTCCAGTGTCACATTTTCCGTCTTTGCTCTGGTGGGTGTGCCAGCCCTTACGGCATCGACAACATGTGACCCTTTGACATTGAGGGCAAGTGGCTTTGGTCTTGGTCCGGTCTCCCATGGGGATGAAGCTGCCACATAGCTTCCGGTAACAATACAACTTGTCTCTTGGCCGTGTCTCAAACTCTTCCAGCTTTTCCAAATAAGTGTTCCAGTCATTCTTGTTGATAAAGACTTCTGCCTCTTTCCTCACCGACTCTGAGACTCGGAGTGGATTGAAGTCCCGACTTTCAGCGAATATCTTGGCCTCCTGTTCTTCTGGGAGCGCAATCTCCATGCGCGAACCAGGCTCGTAGCCTGGCTCAAACTCTGGCTTCGGTTGAGGCTTTTTCTCAATTATTGCCTTGAAATATTTCAGCGGAATCTGCTCCTCAGTGCAGCACTGAAACCTGTGGAAGGTGTTATTGGCGATGGCGAACTTGAAAGTTCTTGCCAAGCACCTCTGGCACCACCGATGCCCGCATGGGAGTTCTTGGAGAGATAGTTCTAGATATGAAACCGTGTCCAGTCCGCATGGCAGGCAAATATCCGTGCGACCAGCCTCGGTGACTGGTACTTTGTTCATTCTCCTCTGGCTGATGTTCGCTATGATCGTCGACCTGGACGGGACATTGGTCTGATACTCGAACTCGGGCTTCACGACTGAAACAGGCTGCACATTTCTGATGATTTTCTTCCTCTTGATATTTTTAACAATCTCTTCGTCACTGTCACTCTCATGGCTGCTGTGCTCTTCGCTGCTTTGTTCGGCGTCATCCTTATGTCTAGTATGTGCAGCGAGAGCTTCCGCGCTGAAGTAAGCACCAAAAACCGGTCCCTCCTCTGCTGCTTGGGCCATATCGCTCAAAGTTCAAGTATGTATTTGTTAGATGTCCTTATGAAATAGAAGTGAGTTTTCTCAAGGGTTATGTGAGTCGTGTACAATTAGATGGTAAGGTCTCGGAAATGTAGTGCACCATAGCATCGCAGGCAATTCTCTGGCTTATGCCAACTATATAATATTGATCAAATTGTCCAAAGGAAGGGATCAAGTCATTTCATGGGCCAGAAATAGCACAGAATATACAAGGCATTTTTTTTGGAGAACAAAGCGCCCTCAACGGCTCCATATGTAGCCCAGACGGGTGCTTCTTTATAGAAGGGCACCGTTTGCTCCCTGATATAACAAAGACAACTTTAAAGAGCTCTAATAATAGGTCAAGTGTGTAACCCTTAAGTATCAACCACTGGTATTGCTAACGTGCCAAACACCGCACTACCTGGGTACGATATTTTCTAAAATGAAAATCACCAAGGAAGCTGGGAGAAGACACTTGCAAATTCAGTGAGACACATAAGGACGTCAAATGGCATCCAACATCTAGTGAAGATGTGCCAGACTTTGTCTTTCAAGAGTTGCCAGATGGAAGTTTGGATTAAGCTTGTCTGGCTGATATAAGTGTCTGATGCCACCACCCCCACCAGTATTAAACCAAATTCATCCATTCCTAGTTCGATAGCATTTCAAATATGCACCCCTGTACGAGAGACTGTGAACTCCGTGGGGGCTTTCAATCGATCGTAGTTTGCAAACGGATTTCCACTCGGGTCAACAACAGTCTCCACGTCACTCGCCGGGAAGAACCGAATTCCCGTGTAGACACAGCGAGTCGACGGCGCTCCGCAGTTCGTGTCTTCCAGGTTACCCTGCCAGATCTGCAAGTTGTAACCAGGCTCCTCGCTGTTAATAGCCGAGCCAAAGGCGAATGAGTATGTTGGGTCGCTGCACTCCGTGAGTGGTGCGTAGCCGATCTCGGGCTGGGTTGAGACTTGGGATACGCAGTAGGCGGAGCTTTTTCCGTCGGTGATGTCGAATCTGTATGTGGTGATGATGCTGAAGCGGGAGCTCCCTGCATAGAAGTCGCTGATGCTTCAAGGCGAGTGTTCGACTTGACGAGGGATGGAGACCGCTGAGACGGTGGCTAGGAAGCCGGAAAGGACGGAAGTCAGGAGCATATTGAAGACTGGTTTGCTTTGGTGAGCACGCGATAGCTTTGGTGAGTCAGATGGTGAGGGGCAGAGTGTGATGATGAGCATGAGTTCAATCCGGATGAAGGAGGGACTATCGACGCTTTTATATGGCAAGACGCTCGTGAATTTAAGTAAGGTCCTAAAATTAACTTTTTTTTTGTTCAACTGCTATACACCTAGGTAGTATCAAGTACAGCTACTGTCGTGTCAGCAGTGAGCACTAGGCAGGTACGGGCTTCCTACGGCTCGTATTCAGGAATACGGTCATCGGCCCAGCCTTAGCGACAAGGCAGCTGAGCTGTCAGACGAGTTAAGAACCCAATAAACAGAAAAAATTCACACCACAAGCGGGTTGATTTTTTTTCAAGTTGTGATGAGACCGTCCATGAACCGACCAGCACACCGTGGCGCAGCCAGCACCGTTCTATCTAAGCTGTAATGCACGCAAGTTCCTTGTTACCTAGGTACCTGGCCGGGTTGCCGTGAGGACTGAGGACTCATCATTGTATCACCTTCTTGAAACGCTCTTTGAGAGCTCGTCATCGGATGACTGAGAAGGCATCAAGGCGAGGCACTCCTCTAAGTCTGCAAGAATCTTCAACTTCCTAATCCCAACCACACCGGAACATCGATCCCCCAACAATGACAAATGGATCGAACTCGTACCTCCACGAGTGAGTGTCTTGACCGGTGTACTACGACGCCAATCCTTTTAATCACCATCTCATTATATCAGGGAACCCCGTATTGACTTCACCGTGGCCCAAACACTCTCCACCAGAATAATGACCTCCTGAGACAGAGACTTTCATCCATTTTGCCACCGTCTTAGCCACCTGAGACAGATTGCTCGCTCCTAACATGATGGCATTGCTGTCGCTGAGCACGGTGGGGAATCCAGGGGCTGGCGATCTTGACGGGCTGGAACTCGTGCGCACTGTACCTAGCCATGAAATCCTTCAATGCGGCTTCCACACTCAGAGTAGGAAAGCCGGCATTCTTAGAAAAGCGACTCATTAGCCATCCATGTATCATGATCCCCCACCGGCCTAGCTATCAACGAGGCATCTTACTTATACTACCTGGCAATGGTGGCTCAGTAGCCCCGTCAAAATAATAGTCGCCAAGGGACCAGCGCCCCTGTGCAAGTGAGCGCGAGTATTGGGGATTGCATACTAGGTATATAAGTTGGTAGATCAATGATGCCCATTGCTCGATTCGTAATTTTTCGCGCGTCTTCATTAGTAGAAAATAGCCCCACAAGCACTTGTTGCACTTCCCTGCCAAATGACCCCTGTGGCGATCTTCAAGAAACAATTTCCTCCTTGTTGGCCGATCGCGACAATGCTCGTCGAGTTGCTGTTGTATGTCACGCCGGCACACTTGCTCCCTCCCGATGCGAGATCCGCGTTGTACCCCACGCATTCATCCATACAGTCTTCGAAGCTGTATAAGATGGTGTATCTGAGATCCGCAACGACCCCGTTCCCATCGGCAGCAGCATTATGGTTTGGCCAGTCGGTGAAGTGTATGTCACGAAGCTCACGCTCGAATCTGCATTGTAGTAATATGTCGTAGGTACCGAGTAAGTACAGCTGTTGTCGGCCACATCAGTCGTTCCAGAGGTCACAGGCGTGGATGATGTGCTGCTGAGTTGGGTCGATGTTGTGGCTACTGGCGACGTTGATGTCGACAAAGTGCTCGCCGATATGGTGGTCGCCTGGCCCTGAGGCGGAGATATGGTGGCTAAGGCTGAAGATGTAGATGCGCGTTGGCTTAGGCCGACGCCGAGACCAACGCCAAGAGAGATGCTCATAACGAGTAAGACAAGTTCGACGATCACCCAGAAAAGCGCGATAGGGAGGCCGAGTATTCTTTTCGTTTTCTTCAGTGCAGGTGCGTCATTTCCCCGATATTCGTATGGATTCTGTACGTAACCGTAGTCTGGCGATTGGCGCGGAACTGGTTATGGCGCTGCATGCGGTGGTACAGCTTCAGGTCCCGCATGGGGTACAACTTGAGGTCCCTCATGGGGATACTGCCCCATCGTGGCCTCGGGCCCATAACTATTCTGCAGGGCTGGGGACCAAGGCGTGTTTCCTGCATGTGTGGCCATATCAAATCGAAGAAACTTCAGTAACGGCAATGATCAGAGCAAAAGAGAAGCCGCCTGTCACCGAAGGCATCGCCTCCAGGTGAGATGGTGCTGAGAAAGATTTCAGAGGGAATAGACTCGCAGTTTCAAAAAGGAGCAGCTGAAAAATACATGACGCGACTCATGCAAAACCGGCCAGAATTCAGCACGAAGCTATTGGCCCTGCTGACACGCAATAATACAAATGCTACCAAGTGACTGCCATCATAGGATTGTAACCCATGTGCTTACAGGCAGCTAGCAGTCAAGCCTGGTGGCTGACGGCTTATATGATTGGGCCTACAAGCCACACCCCTTAGCAGTGAAACCAGCCCTGTCCCTGACCTAATGCACAAGGGCCCTCTCTGTCTTCTTTTCTTTCTCAGGCCAGTCTACTTACAGGCTTGTAAAATTCGCTATAAGGAAGTAACCCTACAATGTCCTGAGCCGGCGGTTTGCATGTCCGGTCAAGTAAGGACACAAGTCTGCGAAATCTATGAAACAAAAAACATATAAATCAGATAGAGCTTGAAGATCTTTGGATCGTTCTACCTGCAAGGGTGAATACGAAATGAGAACACCTAGGTAGACTTTCCAATCCAATGACAAGGTCTTACCTCGATTATAAAACGCGAGATCATGAAAGTAACTTATTGTTGTTGGCTTACGTTAGTGCTGTGGTGAAGTCAAACAAGGCGAGTGCACCGAAGCTGCCTTTCCGCCAGGAAAGAGATACTGTTCAGAAGCAGCTGGAAAGTCGGATCGGATAGCAACAGTGTGAGCTCATCGAATTCATTTGCTCCCTTCATCTCAAAAATTCATAGGCAGCCGACACCATTGCACGTGAAGGACCATTCACGAGGGTCACAGTCTAAATACATAGCATCCAATGCTGCAGTCATTAAAGCTGCTTTGGAATTTCTGTCAGCTCGACCAGCTCGCCATCAGGCCCTCTCAGATAGCAGACTCTTTGGCCTCTGGCCTTTGGCTCTGGCGTCTCCTGGGGAATCGTAAATACCCCACTGTACAAGCTCCAACCCTCGGCTTTGACCTTCTCCACAATCTCGTCCAGGCCCTGGACCATCAAATTGTCATGAGCTGCTCCCACGTCCCAGGGTTTCGCCTTGGGTGTGACGCTTTTCTTCTCCTCAGCAACGTCGGCCGGCAGCTCATACTGGATCAGTTCGAGCGTGGAGATGTGAGTGGGCTCGCTGCTTCCACCTGCATGGGGGGTTTGTGGAAGGCCGAGCCAGGTGACGTGCATGGTCGTACCTGGCGGGGCGCCGGTGATGGTGTTTGTCGGGTCGCAGGAAACAGTCTGCTCCCAAATAACGGGAAGGCCGAGGATGTCTCTCCAAAATCTAATACTGTCCGACACTGAGGATAATGTAAGGTTAGCAAACCGGCTCGACAAGCGCCTTGGTTTCCCGGCAAGAACTCATTGTATCAGGGCTCGATTTTACTCCCTCATGTCGGACTCATGGCCGGCTGGGTGGGAGTATATTGTGTTTCAATTCCTTACTAGAGCGGACATTTATTCCTGTGTGGCCATAGCCCAGGACCTTGAAAGTGGAAGTCGTGGACATGATATCGCAAATGAGGCACACTTTAGATGTAGGACAGTTCTGAGATTTCTGTTGTGAGGGGATAGAGACAGACCTTTGCGATCGTGTTCAGCGAGCTGTCCATTTACGTAGTGCCCGAAGGATGAAATCCTCGTTTCCCCTCAATATTTTTTGACCAACACAACCAACGATGAACTGCTTGATTGGGCAATGTTAGCATCCGTGATGCCAACAGGCACTTAGTAGCTCTTGCTCCATATCCGGGAACAGCTGTGGCCTCATTTAGAATAGCAGTCCCACAAGGTTGGGATCCTGGCAGTAGTCTCTTGGCAAGCGGCTGGGCTCCCAAAACACCCGGTGGAGGAAGACTTGGGTTGAAAGAAACTTGGCCTTACTCTCTCGCTAATATGTGGTCGCTAGTCCTAGAATCATGCACTTGTTGGGAAGGCGATTTGAGAAGGACAAAGGTGTGAGCATGGCAGATCAGCCCTAGCTGTGCATCCGCGGGCTTGGCCGGGAAGTCCGGCTGCCGCCCGGCGACAATATCAACATTCCATATTAACGTTGGACATGTCCTGGCCCGTTGGACTCGACCAAAAACGTTTCGTACCTTGATCAAACACGTTTTCATGCTTTAACCCCACCGCCGTCAACGAGTTCAACCAGTCTAGGAGCTCTTGAGTTTGGGCGTACAGGCTGTTTCGGGCAGCTCCAGGCAGCCAACGAGCACGCTGTGCCACGCAGCTGAAGCTGAAAAAAAGCGACAAATGCACCCCGCCTGCTGTCACCAACAGGCTGCCAAACCAGCTTCATCTCACCTCCATCCGACGGTAAATCCATCAAAATGAGCCGACGCTTTCTCAAAGGTCTTTTCCCATCGAAATCAAAGCCTCTAGATATATCAAATCCTATGGTCTCACCGTCGCTGGTCGCCAAGCTGACCCAGAAACAACTGGAAGAGTACACGCCCAAGCCTCAGCCATACTACAGCTTCTCCGGCTCGAAATGGCAACGTGGCGGGTCATTGACCGCCCAGCAAGCGCCCACCGCGGATGAGCAGCAGAGGATCTCGAACCTGCGCCTCTTCACGTGGAACATTGACTTCATGGCGCCGTTTCCCCAAGCCAGGATGGCGTCGGCCCTCGAGTACCTCGAGACGCTGGTATCGGGCATCCCCGCATCCACCGCGGTGATCATCTGCCTGCAGGAGCTTCGACAAGACATGCCCATCAACTTTGACCGGCTGGAGAAGAGCTTCGACCCGCAGATTGCCGACGATCTGCGCCAGCTTGCATCTGCAGCCTGGATTCAAGAGAGATTCCACGCCACGGACCTGACGACAAACCACTGGCGGTGCGGCTACAACAGTGTTACGCTCATTGACAGGCGTCTTATTATTTCCAAAGTGTCACGGCTGCCATTCGTGAGTGAGTATAAGCGCGAAGCTCTGCTAGTCGATATCGCTGTGACTCCGTCGGAAGAGCGCACCGAAAAAGAAAGCGGGAGCAGGCAGTCTATCCTGAGGCTTTGCAACGTCCACCTGGACTCCATGTCGGGAAAGCCACCTATGCGGCCGATACAGTGGAAAGCCTGTGCGAAATATCTGCAAGATAAACCGGCTGGCGTCGTCTCTGGTATACTCACAGGAGACTGCAACGCGAATCAGGGCTACGACCTGACCCAGCCGGAGGAGAACGGATTCAAGGATGCTTACCTCGAAATGGGAGGAAAGGAAAACGATCCGACAGGATATACCTGGGGCCCACAAAGCAGGAGTTCTAGGTTCCCACATAAAAGAATGGACAAGGTGTGCTTCTGGCAGCCAGACGAGAGTGGAGGGGGCCGGAACCTTCTGCAGCTAAAGAGTCTCGAGACCATTGGCGTTGGAGTCAAGGTTGGGGACGAGTCTATCAGTGCGAAACTTATAGAGGAAGGTTGGCATGATTTTGTTACTATCATTATGGTCTGATGGCCAATTTTCAGGTAGGAGAAGCTTGGACTCTACAAATGCAAGCCCGAGGCTGAGTTGGTCGGTCCTCGAGGGCGGACGCAAGTGTCCTATGGTTATCAGCACGCGGGGTTATTACATACCAGTTGGACATACTAGGTTAGGACTCAGTATGCAATCTATTCAGATGGATGGAGGGGCTGATCTTCTAGTTTATAGCAGCATTGTACGGTAGGGCTCAGCGAACTTACAGGACACCTCTTGGTCATTTTGGACGTCGTGAAGAATATCACTCGGTTTCCCGTTTTGTGTCACACTTACAGCGTAGATAAATCGATTGATCATTGACATGAACGAGCATATAGAAATGAAAATTTGGGAGAGGCCAAAGAGGGAAAACTGAGAATATAACATGGGCGAGTGCAAACAGAGGAAACATAGGCATGGGAGCCGGGGTTATATTGGAAGAGGGCAACAAGGAGAATCAACTAGACAAAACCTCGGAGTTGAGATATCAGCAGAGCAAAGAACATATGGCGCAGAGTACTAACCACGTCTTACATCACCCACCACCAACCACCCCCTCCACCCAACCCCCACTAAAATACTATATACCTCTTATTAGCCACCACATAAATCAGTAGTAATAATATTATATATATTGATAATGGTGTTTAGACACCATCCGTTTCTCACTCCACGACTATCTGAACTCAAATCCTAATTATAACTGCAGTTGAGGGTCCATCGCCTACGGGCAATGCAATGTAAGATTCCCCATAAATATCTTCCCACGCCGTTATTAGTAAGCCCAGGCAGCAACAACGGAGGCATTGTTGCCAGTGCTCGACAAACACCCTCATGTACCTACTTGCCACAACCACAACTCTTAGGCCACACGTCCGTCAATATTATTCATAGGACAATGGATGCTTCGCAGGGTTTAAAAATCGGGCATGGCTCGCCGATCCTTCACCTTCATCCTGCCCTGCGACGTCGCATTTACTTTCACTTCCATGACGCACTGGGGCGCACGCGATTCACTTTCTACCTACATGGCCGGAATAACCAAGCAGCCCTCGGGTTTCATGCACTGCTTCTGTCGTGCCACACAGTCTACGAAGAAGTCTCAGAATTGCTTTACTCTACAAACCAGTTTGTTGTCATGTACGACCCGCAAAATGTCTCCGGCCGTTGCGAGATTTGAACGACACGTCCCTTGCATCGTTGACGGAGCTCAAAATCGTCCTCAACGAAGTGTCGTGCAATAGTTTACGTTGCATTCAGTGCTGTGATGGCTATTTGGGGTCCTCGATTCCACTGGTCCGCTCCTTAATGTGCTCTTCCTGGCACAGTTGGCATGATCAGGCACTACAGCCTTCAGACCCTTCAACGAAGAGTCCACTTGGGGAGTGGAGGATGACTTCTGCTTAAATATGGTCCCGAATAAGTTCGAGAAACCTGAATATATCTCTGGTATGCGACTTCGACCCACAAGATCAAGCTACTTCTTCAGCGGCTAGACTCACAGTGGCACCACTGATCAACCTGTCACAACTGAAACGCTGCCATATCAGGCTGTGCAGAACACCAAACCTTGAGCTGGAAGAGATTGCTCGAAATTCTGCCCTTCGAGCTTGTGGATTCGTCTGCTAACATGAGCAGGAATGTGCTTTGAGAAGCGAGAGGGCCAGTCCAGGCTCCATGTTAAAGAGCCTTCCCCGAGAGTTACGCCTTCAAATACTCGAGTACACCGACCTCGTAAAACCATGGAAGGAGGTCCGATGGAACCGGCAGGACCCGAGATACCTTCGCAGTGTCACAGGCTGTGATAAACAAGACTGCCCTGCTGACCTGCACCACGGCTGTCAGTTTCTGAGGTGCTGGACCGGCTTTGCGTCACCTGAGTTCATAGACCCTCGGTCGCAGGTCGGCTGTTTTTGCCACGTTCGTCACGCAGCATACTCCTCCAACTGTCGGTGCTGGAGTCCACCCACCAACCTCTTCCTCATCTGCCGCACTTTATACAAAGATGCGCAACTGGTCTTCTTCACTAGCAATCGTTTTGTTGTCCATGACTATAAATCAAACAGTCCCACCGTTAGGCCTGCTAGCGGAAACTACCCATACGATTGCTTTGCAGTGAGCGAGTCTGTGAGGAAAGTCATGTCGATTGACTGTCTCCAATTCATTCGCTCCCTGGAGATCACCTTTCGACCATATACTCATGAGGCGTGGCCACGAGACGGCTTTCTTGCGCTGCAGGGTTGGGAAGAGACTATCTGCCTCATCAAAGAGAAGGCGAATTTGGGCCGTCTTACTCTGCGCCTCACCATGTTCGATACAAAATCACCTGGGAGACCAGGAACTCGCCATGTCTTAACTAGGCCTCAGGCGTACGAGATTCTGCAAGCATACCACCCCAACCTTAATCCCTTGGCTGGATTGAGTGAAGATGGCCTGAAGAGCTTCTATGCCCACATCTCCTTGCCTGGAAGGTGGTCTTCTACGCTTATGAACGACCAACCAACGGGAGAGAGCTTCTGGGAACACACCGATAAGGAAGAGCGTATATTGAAGGAATACGCTGAGTTTCTTGTCATTGGAGATGCTTATTTTGAGCATCCTGAGGAAGATTTATATTGGAATCGGGGGCCCGCAAACAGTCTTTGGCGTCGATTCTGCTCAGGCTTACAATGAACCAGACTGCCATGAGCTGTGAACGCTTCTACATGGAACTGATGTTGATGTCTATTAATTGAATTACTTTTCACTTTAGAACAGGAAATGAAAATGAACCCTGCAACAGTTACGAAGGGCTAATGATACTGCGGCAATGTAATTTGTAGTAAATATTCATCAGTCCCTAGAAGCTGCTAATACGAGATCTTTCACGACTGCTTCGGCCTATGTACCTCAGCCTTTTTGAAAAGCGACAGAAACCATAATACCAGACCGCCGACGCTCTTTACTATCTTTCCAAGGAACCCATCAAAGTCGAATTTCTAACAACGGTTAGCCTCTGTTGCCTGCAGCTGCTACGATAGATAGTTTTAAAGTCTTACAGGAACCCAAGTCCCACCACTTTTCGCAACCCACCCAAAGGCACGGTCGACCATCTTTTCTTCGTATCGACGCAGCGCATTTGTGACCTGTTCGGAAGAAACAGACTTTCCTACCTTGGCGCAGTCGTCTAGACTCCGCAACTCGGGTAAAATGTCGGCGCAGTCAAGCAATGCCTGGTTACCTCCCATTCCTCTGTACCTCGGTTAGGGGCGGTCGAAAATTACTTGTACGTTTTGACATATGTATACCTGGTTGGTTGCATCGCATGCATAGCATCCCCCAGAAGCCAGACTCTTGGATGGCCCAGATTCGGATCTCTCGGGCTTTTCTCCCTCAACTTCTCTCGCCACTGCTTCGCGGGTTTTGTGCTGGCGCGGACCGGAATACAAGCAACATTGTCCGACTGATCTGGCCCCGTCCCCGCGGACAGCATCGTGTGACTGTCATGTTAGCAGTGGCCGATAATTTAGATCCAAATAGAGACCTTCTTACAACTCAGGTGCCCAAGTTTTCGTAAGCCCCAGTATGAATCCCATCTTGTCAGGCATATCCGATAGATTATCATATGGTACAAGGCTGCGTGTCATGCCCATCCCCCAGAAGAAAGAACCATGCTGCAGGTCGTAGCGAGATCTGTGTCCGTCTTGGGCTTCGTTGTCGATGACAGCTGGCAGATAGACTACATAATGTGTCAGGTTTTCCAATCCCAGGCTATTAGAAATACGGGATTGGACAGACGAGAGTAGTAAAGCCTTAAATTCTTGGTGCAAACTATGACTGGCCCATTCTGAAGCCTGGCTGGCAGTTTTTCGATGATGTCTTTTGTCAAGTCGCCCTTGTGTAGAAACCCGACTTCTGTCTCGATTTCCACCAGGTTCTGCAGTCCGAGCTGATGGTTTATCTACAGAAAATGTAAGCCAATGTATATGATATGAGCCAATCGGACTGACTATAGGTGGGCACACCTTGGAACCACTGCCATCAGCACCCACGAGAACATCGCAAGTGTCGACAGAACCGTCGGAAAAGTGTACCTCAACATGTTCACTGCCTTCCTCATTGGCGGCAATTTCGTATTTGACGAACTTCTTCCCGAACTGTACACGCCCCAGCGCGGTGACTGGATCGAGCAGGGTGTTCCTGAGCACAACGCGATTGATGGCGGCTGACTTCGAGTAACTGGGAAACTGGGACATATCCAGTATTGTCTCGAAACGGGTGTTGACCAGTGAAGGTGCTGTGTTGACCTCTCCCGATGTCTGACCAAGCTTGGAGAGAACCGCGGCCCGGTGGTCACCGGTTAAACATGCTTCGAATCCGGTATACGCGGGCTCCCCAAGGCGAATCTGGTATCCTTCTCGCTTGGAATCGGCAGCATCGCGCTCGTAGAGAGTTACATCCACTCCGTTGTTGACCAAACCATTTGCCAGAAGTGAGCCTGCAAGGCCTCCGCCGACAATTATGACCTTGAAGGGAGCCATGACCGACGTGTGTCAATGGTGCAACCGGTCTCTTCGGGCGGAGTATGGGGCAGAGACTGTTGACCATGTATGTTATGATGTTGACCAATGCCAATTGTTATGAAATTGGACAGGTATTCAGTTGTTCCCCGGACTGAGAAGTCGATAATATCGCCCTTCTGGTATCGCTACCAGTCGGGCCCATCACTGGCAGTCTAACATAACACTATGTCGATGATTCAGAACGAGGCAATCTCCAAAAGCTGTCACGGGGTCCGGGGAAAAGATTGCGGCACCCCGCAACGGAATTGCTTCCCGGGAAGCAGTCACGAATAAGGTGGGTGGAAGTTGGAGTAGCATCGATGAGGGGCCGATATCGCCTCTTTTTCTCGGCCCCACAGCTGCAAGCAAAGAAGGCAGTGTTGACCACTGGCAGTACTCAAATCCTGCGTTTAGAAGTAAAATCACTCTCTACAACGCTGATATCGAAAAACTCGTGGCTGAACACCCAGTGAGGCCGAATCCTCGAACTGGAACAAACACACTCACTGTCCATACAAAGAGAACAAGTTCGTCGGAGGCGAACCAGAGCAATAAAGATAGCGTTCAAGGCCCGCATCTTGACTCTCAGATCCATCAAAAATGACTGCCTCTATCGAGTGGTTTGGTAAATCTAGCGAAGATTTGTACAATACGTCTGGTCATTGTGCGAGTTTAGAGAGCATTTCTGACAGCCCGCAACCCCAGGTGCGACAACGTACCGGCTGAAAACCAACGGGTTGGTCATTTGGCTTGACACATGGCTGGAAAAGCAATCGGTTTTGCCAAAGTACCTGGAGGTGGACGAGGTCGAAGAAGCCGATTACATATTTATTTCACACGCTCATTTTGACCAGTAATTATGCCACCTTTCTCGCCTTTTCTATTCTTGAAACCGCTGACAGTGAGTAACAGCTTACCAGGCTCTGACCGCATTGCGAAGAAGACTGGCGCCATCGTTGTCGCCAACGGCGAAGCCATCAACCTCCTCTGAGGCGCGGGAGTTCCAGAAGCCCAACTCGTCCCTGTCTCAGGCGGTGAGAGAATTCCGCTCTTCCACAAGACCGACCGCGAAAAAGCCTCAGCAGGGACGATAGACCTGGCCTCAGGCCCGCCGGGTGCTCCCCCGCGGCCCCATGATCGCTTTGCCGCGATGGCTGTACATGTGCCTTCATTGCATTGCTTCATGCCTGGCCCGCCAGGACAGCACCCGGATGTCATTGATACGCAAACAAGATATTCCGGAGGGGCGGGACCGTACAGCTGCACGCTTGATATCACATTCGCTATGAAGTATGGTCTCTTGAGGCTTGGCAATATCGTCCCAAAGGGAATGAGAGACGCGGGGATCCAATCAATGATCGACTACACCACTGACAGGAAGCGGCATGTATTCTCCGAATTTGACGGTGGGCAACTCTCCTACAATTTTCTGGTCGGGGAAGGCAAGACCCTCTTCTGGAATGGCCACCTGGGAGGATATGAGGGAGTATTGGAGGCCATAGAACCCAAGCCGGATGTTGCGATCCTCGACGTAGCTGGCCGGGCGAACCTGAATGGACGCCCATAAGACGGCTCCGCAGGAGAGTTTATCAAGTTGCAGCTTGACTGGATTGGCCAGCCGGAGACGGTCATCTCGAGCCTATACGACCAGTCGTAAGTCCAACAGGACACAAAGGAGTAAATATGCAGGCAGAGATTCAAGTTCTTAACATATTAGTCCGATCAAGCCGTACCGAGTAGATACGGCTGGTGTCACCGAGTTGGTCCAACAGGAGACGAAATCTAATGTCAAAGATGTTGGAAGGCAGCACTTCGGGCCCGTCGGCAGCCCGGTGATTGACACCGTAGTATCGGCGAAAGGCACCGCAGCACCGCTCGGGCCATACGGCGCCCAAGTCAGGGCTGAGCCTCGCTCAGGCTAGCGTGCATCGAGATCCATAAGGGAATGGGCAGGTTAGGTTATAAGGCAGGTGGCTAGACGCACTGGAATCACAATGTAGTAAGGCATTATCACAACATAGCACAGAATGTTCAGATCCTGATCTGCCCCAAGCAACCATTTGCCTAGCATCTTCCCCAGAGACTCTTAACAAAAGATCTAGAGCCTGCAGTTGCGGCTAGTATCTTTTGAAATTGCGACTAAGAACTATTAATGCAATCTTGAGTAGCACAAGTCAAACATAAGAATGGCATGGTCAAATTCAAAAATGCAAGGTCTATAGACTTGACTAACCATATTGATAGCACTGCAGACCCATTGTCAGTCGACAACCAGCTACCTACTCTGGCCCAGCCATATCCAGACAGTTGCAGTTTGGCTCGTGCGTATTCAAGGCTTGTAGATATTGTTCCCGGGGATCTTGCCACGTAGTCGGTTCAGAAGCCTGTAGTTTTAATCACTCCCAGGAATTCTACATTCACGTTTAAACCCTGTTCTCATGAACCACCGCAACAGCCAGCTGATCTCAACTGCAGTTCTCTCTGTGATCTGGCCACTTCAACGCTCTTGTTAACGGCCTGTTTGCTGGGGGGTACATCCAAGGCTGGGTTCTTCTCAAAGAAGTTCACAGGCTTCAGACCAACTCGGAAGACCTCCACCGGCATCACCGGCCAGTCCTCCGGTCGCGGGACGTGGGTGAACCCAAATGTGCACCAGACGACGCCTTCGCCAGCCTCGATGTCGCCCTTCCGCGACGCCCAGGTCCGCAGACCCGTACCGCCGACGCTCTGCCACGGGAAGTCCCCTGCTGGGTAGAGCTCGTCCTCGTCCTGCTTGGTGAAGTAGAAGTGGTGGTCGGCGAACTCGGCCCGCATGCCGTGCAGTGAACCCGGCTCGGCGAGCTGCAGCTGGGTCGGGGGTATCATGACCTTGTACCCGACCGGCTTGTGAGACGCGCCGTTCTTTCGGGTGGGGTTGATCATCTTGACTGCACGATTGAGATTTGCGTCGAGGTCAAGGAATGATTCTTTCTCCACGGCCGTGGACTCGACGCCGAACGCCACTCCGTACGGGTTAGTCGCCGCGTTCCAGCCCATGCGTTTGACGTCCTCGTACACTATTGCGCCTTCATCATACGAGTCGATCGCTGGGTCTAGACGCAGGCAGAAGATGTGTTGGTGAATAGGAGCCATGACGCCAGGGGAGACTATGATCCCGTAGTTGATCCCGTCATGGTCTGCGTTCTGGTCGGCCGGCACGAGCGACATGATGCCTGTGGCCCGGACTTCGTAGTGAATATTGGCAGCTGTGTCAAAGACCCATTGAAGAATGTACTCATAGTTAGAGATAGTCATAATCTGGGGAACTGTCAGTCGTCTGTGCAACATCATACTGGCGGCAATGCGTCACTCACGGTCTGGATGACAAGCTCGCGATTGCGAGTCACCTCCGCGCGTCCAGTGCGATAGTTCGTATGCTTCCAGCCGATACCATTGTCTACTTCGTGCATACAGATTGCGTTTTTGAGCGCCATTGGCTTGCCTTCGTGGTCGTTCATCCACCGATCGAAGTAACGAATAGCACCGAGGCAGTCACATCCCAACTCCAGGTTGTTCGACGTACACCCAGCACCGCCCTCGCCAAGGTCATAGGCGCTTTTGCGATGATATGGAACCCTTGGGTCGCCGTATGGGACCGTCATCTCCGCAAGTGAGAGCCGGTAGAAGACTGGTCGGCCGTCGTAGGTAACATCGCGCAGGACGACGCCCTCGCGCCAGTTGAAATCAAGGTGGAGTCGCCATTTCTGCCACTCGACGACCTCATCCTCCGACACGCGGAAGCTGACGCCCTCTGGCTGGCTGATATTGATGGGTTTAAGGTCATCACGCAATCTCGGCTGGAGCTCAGAGGCATACTCTGCGTCAGGGTTGGGCTGCCACGGCCTGTTTTCAGCGGCCTCGTTATCGACAAAGATCTCGTCTGGCTTCATCGGCAGCCTATCAATACGGATGACCTTCATTGTTAGATCATCCACCACTGCTGAGAAGTCCAGTGGATGAGCGAAATGGTTGCCTGACGGGTGGTCTCGGGCCGCAGCGTCAAGCGGCTTCAGGAACATCCAGACCTGGTACTGGCGTCTCTCGGGAGTCGCAGACTCGGTCCCGTAAGGCCACGGCTCGGGCTGGACGACAGCACCCTCTGGAAGCTTAAGACGAGCGATCTCGGCTTGGACGAGGGGGTCACTTATGACGATATCCTCCAATCGGTGCATGTCGATGTTTGTAGCTGGCGGGTAGCATGCTGTCCCCATGTCCCGGGACTTGACTGTCTCGCCACTTGACAGCTCAATAACGTCCTCGAACACGGTCGCCTCTCCCTTGACCTGGTAGGAAACGTACGTCCGCCGCGACGGGGCAGGGCCTTTGCCCTGGATGAAGGCGACGCATTCTGCTTTGGGCGGCTCTTTAATGCCGACGACGCGGATGACGAGTTCTTTGCCGGAATGCTTTGCGTGGATCGAGTCGGTGGTGAACTGAATCTCGTCTGGCTGCAGACTCAGGAATGGGTGACGGGAAGACATTCTCGGTTGATGGTTGACCGTTGGATGTCTTCGCCGTTTGCTCAGCGGAGAGGGAGATGGATGATTCTGTCGCGGCGGTTAGGATCGGGTCTCACGGTCGGGTGCCACCAACTGACCTTAAAAACACGGATATTCGGACGACTGAACCCTGAAACGAACACCGTGCATGGGATTTAACTATTTATGTTTGTCTTTCAGTTGTCCTGGCCTCGACTTCTGAACTCTGAAGGTGTTATGATCAAGACAACGCCTTCTCCCAGACATATTTTGGAGATGGGCATGATTCTTCGATGTGAATTAGCTCTCGTTAGCCTGTTGCGGTTGACTGGGATGCGATTCAATTCAAAGAGCCGTATTTCTCCGCACATGAGTGGAGGGACTTTGTGCAGTTCATTTTCAAGTGGATCCCGATTCCCGAGACACTCACCTCTTTACCAAATGCGGAAACAAAAGTGAGTACTTGGAAGAGGTCGTATCTGCCGGATGACGATTATAAATATCTTGGTTTCGGAATAGTATTAGTTCAGATTATGTGCGGATTTATCGCCATATGATTCGACCCCTGGAAAGTCAAGGCATCGAGCTTGGGCACCACTGAGGGTCCTCGGTCGATAAGGGCTGGGATCCCCAATGAAGAAATATCGCTGAAGCCACCACCCCGATTTATCATTCTTGGTTGTCATTGGCATATCACTATCGGGAAGGCCGTAAGTCTTTTGATCCGAGCTCGGTCACCGAGAAAGACCCGTTAAGGGATGGAGATTCACACATTGAAGGCGATTGTGGGTTCCGCAAATTTCTAATCCTCCTTCTAAATAGTGACCTAGACGATGATTTCTTATGTGACTCTCCTTCCTACAAGTATAAATTTTGTTTCATCGCGGATTTCGATATTTAAACCCAATAAATTTCCATGTTATGGCTCCTACTACCCGAATCCTTTCCATGTGATAAGCTCCAACACTCAGTAGCTTCTTGTCACTCCTTTTTCTGCTTCATCTTCTCTCCGCCTTTTCTTAATATTGTCTTTCACCGGATTTGATCGTTGCTTCCTCCATGCCACCTTTAAGATCTTCTCCCAATGTTTCAGTCGGTGTGGCAAGAAATGATAGGCTTGGTAACCTGTCACAGTTTGGACTCGACGTGGCCATGCAGCATAGAGGCTATCAATTCACGGCTCTCCGCATCCATTGCCATGATTTGGATGATTTTGGCTCTACGCGAGTTGTCCATCTTGGATGACTCATTATGGGCTTTTTTTTATCACCGCCAGCATGGTCCAAAATCGTCAATTTGGAGGTGTGGTGGTATTGCAGTGCCAGTCTGAATCTTAAAGATTTGGTGGGTGGGTTTGTTTTTGGTGCAGATCGCGTCCCCAGTTTTCGCGTTCATTTCGCATTATTCCACCTACTTGAACATTTAACACGTTAGAAACCAACAACTACGAAGACCAGTCGCAGGTGTTCCTCGTGCTCTGAGTAAGTGCAGCTATAAATCAGAATATCATCTAAGTAAGCAGTACAGAATATATCTAGGTATGGTCTTAGGGTGTTATTAATGAATCTTTGAAAGATTGACGGGCTCTAGTAAGCCCAAATGGCATTACTAATGTTTCGAATAAGCTTAATCGGTTACATAAAGCAGTTAGGTATTCCTCTCTTTTATATATGCGGAGATTATTAAAGGCGGCAATAATCTTAATCTTTAAAAAATACCTCATTTCCTTTAGGTTGTTTAGAATCTCTTTTATTAAGGGTAATGTAATGGGATTGGCCCTTGTCAACAGAACTCAGGGCCAGGGCCCTTCGTACGACAAACTGACCCACAGCACGATCTCCCACAGAAGCTGCTAGCATCTACAAGAAGGACCAGCGAAGGACGACAACCAAGTATATAGATCAGTAGGAATCTGTACGATAGTCAAAGGGGAAAGACTTCTCTCCCCTGAGAAGTCTTCTTGTTCATAGAGAAAATAGACGTTAGAGTGTGACACTCAGTCTAGACCCTTACAGTATAGCTTATTTCGGGAGTTCTAAATATGGTTTGGATCTCTAAAGGCTTCTTTTAGGTATTTAAGCAGGTTAGAATAGTTTATAAATCAAGGAATGCTGTATTAGATTTTAAGTAAGATCAACTCAGAAGCCTTTTTAATAAGGCGTCCAGCAATACAGGTTAAGCGAGTAGTAATAGTAGTAAAGCGATTAGTATTAGCAATGATCTTTGTGTATACTTGTTATATAAAGTAGCAAAGGTTGTAATAAGATCCATTAAACTCCTTTAAGTTAGGTAGTTTTTCGCTCAAAATAGCAAAGCTAGCACTTATAGAAGGGATAAGCAGAGTTGCTCCCGGTGCAGCATCTGCGGTATAATTAATATAAGAACTAGTAGTAATGGGTTATGTAATAAGTGTTTGTATAGCAGGGGTAGCAGTGTTTAAAAGACGTTCATTCTGTTTTTCCAGGTGCTTATTTTCAGATTAAGCGCGGTGGTACAGAGTTTCTTAATAAGTAATAACCCCCTCTTGCTTGGATATATTAGTGCAAAGGGTAGCAATTATAGCGTTCCGGGTTAGGAGTTTAGCTTAGGAGGAAGATACCTGTTCTTTAAGTGTAGTGCAATGATCACACTAAACCTTTCTAGTGTTCAGTAGGTAACCTGTAGGGTTTATGTTAGCAGGGCGGCGTAGAGGTGATACTTGACTGTCCGTAATACGAAGACACTGTCCTTGTCGAAACGGTAATGATCACTAGCTGTGAGGCTATCCAGTTGTTGGACTGAATACTTAAATTGACGACTGAAGAGTCTGTTCTATGAAAGCTATCTACTGTGGTGATGACCATGTCCTTATATGTTCCGACTGTTCAGGTGGCTACGTTGGATATGTTGCTGATCCAACATATCCGTCGGGGTGGGTAGGTCCCGGTCCCTAACCCTGTATGTCTTGGCGTGTTTGCTGACTCCGCATCCTAGTGCCGGTGGGGTTGCGTCGTGGCATTTATTTTCGATAGCTTGGGCTATCAAAACAAGTCTCCTGGGTGCCTTCGTGTGGATTCTTAACGCGTAGAAGCATACTAGTTAAGGTTGCGCAGGTATAACATCCAGTCGGGGCCGTGCTTAGCAACGTGATTAGCCAGTTCCTTTGGGGAGTCGGTGCCCAGAGGCGGTTGCGGGCGGTTCAACATTATTATCAACGTCCAACGGAAGGAGCTACGTAGTGTCACGGTAGCAAGGGGGCAGATTCGGGCAGGTGGACGTTAAGCAGGCGACAGATAGTTCAATTTACTATGTATAAGCTCTTTCCTCTGTAAGCACCGGCTCTATTGATAAGATATAGCTCGAAGAGCTACGAAATAGGATTCAGGATAGGATTCAGAGTTTTTATTAGAGCTAGCAGCTTATGTGATCAGACCCCAACCCTTTAGATTGGTCACCCTAGGGGGTCAGTCCGCCCAGGGCCGTGATAATAATGTTCAAAAAGATTTTAATAAAATCTTTATATTAAATGATTTTACGTATTTTTAAAAATTCAAGTCAATACAAAATGAAAAATTTAAAAAGTATTTTATATTTTAATATAAATATTCTAGTTATATGTATATCCTTTCAATTTCTCTATAATATTAACGATATTAAATTTAATGAATAACAGTGTTGTAAGAATTAAATAAAGAATTATTATTATTAATTAAGTTTTCGTTATTGATTTTATCTACAAATTTAATCATAATTATAATATTCCTTTAAAAATTATAGTATTTGCTGGAAGGCACCACTTCGGGCCTGTCAGGGCTCAGGCCAAGGCGCCCCAGCAAGGGATGAGCTGCGAGCACTGTCATCCATAGGAAATGGGCAGGCTATATAATACGTGACCAGACGTGCTGCAATCACAACGATTAGTTAGGTATCGAAACATAGTACAGAATGTTCAGGTCCTGATCTGCCCACTAGCAATCTTTTGCCCAGCATTTTCCCAAAGACTCTCGACATTATTTTAAATAAATACTTTATATTAATAATTAAAATTCATGTTTTATTACATTTTTATTTAGTATTATAATAATTCATTTCTTTTTTAACAGAATTATTGTGATGGGCATTGCCCAGGGCTGGCTGTCCGGCTTACATAACTCGGACTTCGCGTATTTAAGCGCGTTTCCCGAGGGTTCCCTGCGGGGACCCTTCGTCTCTCTTTCTTAGTCTTTCGTACTCTACATCAATTCAATCGGATTCCCTGGACCTTTCCCCGAACCTCGTGACAATTATAAAAGAAATAAGATAACATTTTATCTAAATTATTATTATGAATAATAAAAACAATAATTAAATAAAACGAATATTTTAAAATAATATGGAAATATGAAA
Source organism: Diaporthe caulivora (assembly GCA_023703485.1). Classification (NCBI taxonomy): domain Eukaryota; kingdom Fungi; phylum Ascomycota; class Sordariomycetes; order Diaporthales; family Diaporthaceae; genus Diaporthe; species Diaporthe caulivora. The sequence goes on from JAMPTR010000002.1 coordinate 5,208,212, forward strand.
ATAATTGAAAGAAATACAAAAAACCAAATACTAATTTAAAATATACAAAAGAGATATTGAAACACTTTTTAAAAAAGGAGTACTAATTTAATATAGTAATTAATATGAAATGCTTTTGAAAAACTAAAATATTAATTTCAAAAATTGAACTTTTATTTAGCAAATATATATTAATTGTTGGTACGGCCCTGACGGCGAGGGACAAGGGGTCTTTGCACGTGCAAATGGATTGAAGCAGACCGTACGTGTTGGGGTACGGGTTCTGATTTCTGCTTATCGAGGAGGAAGAAGCTATCGCTAATCTCGTCGCCCTGACGGTTGGTGTAGTAGTCGGCCCTCTGGATGACTAACTCCAAACCGTGTCTTTTGATTGGCTATAGCCCGTAGGGGCATGGGCACTTGACAGTCTCTCAGAAATCCACATTAATATAAATTGTATTATATATTAATATAATCATAATAATAATAATGATTAATAATAATGATGTCACGGCCCTGGGCGGACTGAGCCCCTAGGGCGACCAATCTAAAGGGTTGGGGTCTGATCACATAAGCTGCTAGCTCTGACAAAACTCTGGAACCTATCCTGAATCCTGTTTTGTAGCTCTTCGAGCTACGTCTTGTTAACAGAGCCTGTGCCTACTAAGGATAGAGCCTGCCCGTAGCAAATAGAACTATAACGACTTCCGTACAACCTGCTCAACGTCCACCTGCCGACTACCTGCCTGCTGCCGTAACATTACGTAGCTCCTTCCCTTGGACGTTGACAACAATGTCGAACCGCCCACAACCGCCTCTGGACACCGACTCCCCAGAGGAACTAGCTAATCACATCGCCGAGCACGCCCCCGACTGGATATTATACCTGCGCAACCTTAACCAGTACGCCTCCATGCTCGAAGAACAGGTATCTTTCTCCCCAGCCGAATTCCTAACCCGGAATACCACAATTGCTATACTCTACACCGATATATCCAAGCAAGAGGGGGTTATTACTTATTAAGAAACTCTAAACCACCGCGCCTAATATGAGAATAAGCAGCTGAAAAAAGAGAACGAACGTCTCCTAAACGCTATTACCCCTGCCGTACAAACTCTTATTACCGAACTCGTTCCTGCTAGTCCCCCGTATTAACCTTGTTACAGATGCTGCACCGGGAGCAACTCTGCCTACTCCTTCCACAAGTGTCAGCTCTGCTATCCTCAGTAACAAACTACGTAACCAAAATGAGTTTAACAGATCTCGCCACGACCTTCGCCGCTTTACACCAAATCTGCACAAAGATAACGTGGCCAGCGCCCATTCCGACCGACCCACAATCGCGTCACGCGCATGCACGCGTCTGTACCCACCTATAAACACTCCTCGTTTTCTCGATGAGTAAATTTTCTCCGATCACCAAACTTCCTCCGTATGTCAATTGAATCAGCACAAAGCAATGTTTCGAGACAGAGCTGGAAACAGCAATCCTAGCTGTCAGAGCTGGAATGTCTATTCGACGGGTCTCAAGGACCTGGCATATCCCCCAGACTACACTTTGTGATCGCGTCAACGGCGGTATTAACCATCACGATGCTTCCCTCGCTCAGAAGCTTCTACCTGACTTTCAGGAGGATGCACTGGTACAATTTATTATCAATCAAAGTCACTTAGGCGTCGCCCTGACCCGTTTTGATGTGCAGGGTCTGGCGGCTCGTCTAGCCTTCCCAATTTCAGGACACTCTCCTCTCGGACCGAGTTGTCTGAGGGCCTTCCTCTGCCGTAATTAGGAACTTCGATTGCGAAAGAATCAACGCGTCGAAGCGCTTCGAATTAGAGCAGCTACGAAAAAGAACATCGGCTCGTGGTTTGACCTCATGCAGCTAGATATCGTGAGGGCGACCAAGGCGGGCAACAGTTGGAACGCCGACGAGGGAGGAATGATGGAAGGGCGCTCGGAAGATGCCCTCGTCTCCGGCTATTCGAAAGGTAGCCCCATTGCCCAGAGAGACTATAATCTCCGGGCGTGGACCTTATTCCTAGAGTGCATCAACGCTCTGGGCCGGGTGTTGCTTCCTTTGCTTATCTTCAAAGGGAAATCCGTACAACAGCAGTGGTTTCCTCAATTACTTGAGGACTTTTATGGGTGGCAATTCACAGCAACGAAGAAGGGGTGGATAGACGAGGAAATCGTGAGCGAATGGATGAAGAAAGTGTTCATCCCGAACACCCGCCCGATCGACCCTAGCGAATGGCGTTTGTTAGTGATCGACGGGCATCACACACACACAACGCTCGATTTTATGTGGGAATGCTTCTCGAATCGCATATACATAGTGCTTTTGCCGGCACATACAACACATGTATTGCAGCCTCTGGATGTTGCTCTTTTCCGGGCGCTGAAGCAAGCCTTCCGGAAGAGATTGCATGCTCTTGGGCAACGTGATTCCTCAACCGTGATGGCTAAACGAAGATTTCTTTATTCCTATCACAAACCTCGAATAGAGACATTTACAATTGAAAACATTCGTTCTGGGTGGCGGGCGACGGGTCTTTGGCCGGTCTCCAAGCTCAGAGGACTTAGAAGCAAGTACATATTGGAAAACCACCAGAGCCAGGTCGAAAACACCAACTCTGGCACTGGTAATGGCTTTATTGATGTAAACGGAGGAGAATGGTCTATTTCTCGGCTGCAAGGGATCAGTTTTCGTACACCTACGCAGTCCCGAGAATTGCGGGAGCTGGTGCACGTTTATGAGACCCAGAAACACTCGAGCCCATCTCAACGACAACTCTTCAGGAAGATCCTCAAAGCATATGAAGAGAAAAGGTTTGATCTAAAGATGTCCTCACGAAAAACCGAGAAGCTGGAGAGTCAATTGGAAGCCACCAGAACGGTCAACAGGAGGTAGGTCACAACCGACCCTAATGAGATCTTTGCAGACATTGAGGCAATCAGGAAAGGTCAGATTGAGGCCGGAGCAGTATCTCCGGAAAGCGACGATTCTGAAAATTCCTCAACAAAAACGGCAGAAGGGTCGTGCAACGTGGTGGGCGGAAATCGACGTCGGGAATAGCTTCATGGTCGTGGCGTGGGGCGGTCGGAAGGGGGGGGGGTGGTCGGAATGGGGGCCGGCCACGTTACACCAGACCGCTATCTCTCCCGCCGTAGTATGTATCATCCCAAGTGCACACCCATAGCTCATAATAAGGGTTACACTCTAAAATATGTGCGAGTGCCTAAATTATACTGTGGTACTGTGCAGGTTACGTTCACATAATGGTGTGTGGCATCAGCCTTGAGGTTCGTCACATTCCGTACCGGCAGGGATGGTAGCCAGGTGGGCGGCCACTCGGCACGACAGCTTGGCGACAACGCTGACTAGTTGTGGTCGCAGGTATTTCCTGAATTGAATATGCAAATTGTAATTACCGAAACAGAAACAGAGGGTCAGGCGGCCGAAGCTCCAAATGGTTGGGAGGACTAGAGCCAAGCTTTTCATTTCAAGATGTGTTACACCTGGTACTGATTTCTAATACCAAAAAACGGTTTGGTTGGGTGCTTTTCCAATGCAGGGTCCCGCCGTAAATCATTACTACCATGTGCGAGCCAACTGGCCTAGCTGGGCTCTGCCAATAATCGAGCCAACAAACCTAGCTCACCCAGCAAAGCTCCCCAGCTGACTGAGACACCGAAGTTCTACCTTCTGAAGCCCCTCTTTTACACTTAGCCTTCGCTCCTCGTCCTCCGTAACGCCCATACATCGCCTCCGTGACAGTCAGTCAGTCCACCTGTGCATCCACAATGGCTACCAACCAACCGTCCAACGACGACTCCTCACCACCTAAAGATGCCCCGGAACACCAAGATGCCGACGAGAAGAAAGACTCGACCGTCGCCGAGCCCAAGACCGATGTGGAATATGTGAAAGGCGTCAAGCTGTTCATCGTCGTGGCCACCGTCGCCTTTGCAAGCTTCCTCATGCTCCTCGACAACATGATCGTCAGCACGGTAGGCCGCGCTCCATCCGATGCCGAAGCTGGCGCAAGCTGACCCTACGATCCAGGCCATCCCAGCCATCACCGATCAATTCGACTCTCTCAAAGACGTCGGCTGGTATGCCAGCGCCTACCAGTTTGGGAGGTAGGCTTCCTTCCGCAAAACCACATGTCCGTCAAATGTCTAACAATGGTGTACTGCTAAAGTGCGGCGCCACAGCCATTGACAGGAAGGATTTACAAGTACTTCAATACCAAGGTTCGTATGCCGTCCGTCCTTCCCGTCTACTCCGAGCATTGTTCATATACTGTGACAGTGGACCTTCTTGGCATTCTTCGGCGTGTTTGAAATCGGCTCAATCATATGCGGTGCTGCTACGTCGTCGGCCATGTTCATCGTTGGCCGGTTCATTGCTGGCTTTGGAGGAGCGGGCATCGCCACCGGATCCATCACCATCATTTCGCTCTGCGCGCCTCTGGAAAAGCGACCAAGTAAGCAGGACTTATTGTGGCGGATAGTATTGACACTGACGACTTTCTCCAGGTCTGATCGGATTGACCCTAGGTTGTAAGTAGCTCGCTGCTCTCTGGTGCACTCGCAAGGCATACCACTCAGGCTTCTCAGTCTGACTCAGGGTGAACAGTCAACCTCCTCGGACTTGTCTTGGGGCCTCTCATCGGGGGCGCTTTCACTTCGTACTCCACCTGGCGTTGGTGTATGTCTGCTGCCTCCCCTCGTCAATATCGTCAATTTCAGTTTGGCTGACAATGCCAGGCTTCTATGTGAACATACCAGTTGGCGCACTGGCAGTGTTTGGCATACTTCCCCTACGCGTCCCAGAAGGGACAACCAAACCAAAAGGCCTTATCGCTGCTCCCAAGAATACATCATCATCTAGACCTCGTTGGTTTCATCCTTTTCGCACCGGCAGTGCTGATGCTTCTCCTCGCCCTCCAATTTGGCGGTCAGGACTACCCTTGGAACTCGTCCCAAGTGATCGGCCTCTTCTGCGGCGCCGCCGCAACCACAGTCATCTGGTACTTCTGGAACCGATACCGCGGAGATGATGCCATGATGCCTCGTGCTATGATCGGAAAGTGGAATGTCTTGGCTTCTGGGCTCTATAAGGCCTTGACCACCTCGGCAGTCTACGCAGGGATCTATTACCTCCCGCTGTACTTCCAGGCTATCAACAACGCCAATGCGATGCTGAGCGCCGTATATCTTCTGCCGATGATTATATCGCAGCTCATAACTGCTGCAATGTCGGGTAAATTGGGTAAGCCACACGGACGTCTATCAATCCAGAACGTTCTGCAGAAGCTGATATCCTGCCTCCAGTCAGCAAGATTGGCTATGTGATTCCTCCAGCGATTTTCTCGACTGTGTTCCTCTCTATAGGAACAGGTCTTTACTCCCTGCTTCAACCTGGGACCCCGAGTGGGCAATGGATCGGCTTCCAGATCCTCGCGGGCGTCGGCTTTGGAGCCGGACTGCAACTGGTTCGTCCCCCCCCCCCCCCCGCCCTGCCGCTCCAAAACTGAAAGATTCCTTCCGCACATGGCTTACTCAATTCACCGCTATCAGTCCATAATAGCCGTCCAGGCGGCGATGGACAGCAAGGAGCTCGCTTCCTGCATCGCCTTCATCGTCTTCAGCCAGGCCCTCGGGCCGTCCATCGCGATGGCCCTCTACAACATCATCTTCCTGGAAAGCCTGCGAACACAGATCCTCAGCCACGCACCCAACGTCAACCCCGCCGCCATTATACAGTCCGGCGCCACCGGCTTCCGCGAATTCGTCTCGCATGAGGACGTGCAAGGCGTGCTGGTCGCGTACGCAAACAGCATCGACCGAGTCTTCTACCTTGCGGCGGCGCTCGGGGTGGTTTCAGGTGCATTCATCTGGGGCATGGGCTGGAATGATGTGCGAAAGAAGGGGAACGGCGGCGCAAACGCCAAAGACAAGACCACGGATGCCAAGAGGCCGGCAGATGTGGAGGGGCAGGGCGCAGTTTGAGGTGGCAGGTTGGCTTCGCTGAGGGAAGGAAGATATGGAATTGCGTAGTAATTCGTTGCCAAGCACGGCACAGCCATTTTTATAACATGAGTTGAAAAGAGGAGCACGGATAAAGTACATGTTTCCCCTTGCGAGAGCATCAGATGTCGGCTTAATTAGATCTTGTTAGGAATTGGAGGTTTTAGACCATGCCGTCGGTGCTCTTTTGCAAGATCACTTCTCTAATTTGAACTGAGATAGGATTTTTCCAACGCAGGTCCACCTGGGACGCAACACCGCATTGTGGACCTGCTGCCCGAATGCATGGGAAGGATTGAGTAGAAGACAACATATCGACTACACATGTTTGTTCCTCTGAGGTCATTCCGCGTGGATGAAACCAGGTCTGGACGATTGAGCACTGATCAAAGCTGGGTTGATTCATGTACTACTTCAACTTAGGTCTGTAGAATTCCCATCCACCAGCTCATCGCACAACGCTTCGGACAAGCATTTGTAAATCACATTTGTAAATGAGAGAGCGGAAATATGCTCAAGGCAGCCCTGCGATGATTACAGAATCCTCGTAGTCCTGGTCATACTTCACTACATCAAGCATTTTCAGTCCAGCATCGTCCAGCAAAGCTTCCCATTGGGCCTTTGTGCGCTCTATGCCACCTGAAAATACCTCTGATTAGCAAACTTGTCTCATGGTGCAGAAATACAAACCTATAGAACATTGAGAACAGAGCTTAACACTCCTGAGGAAGCGATTGAATCAAAATTCCACTTACTAACGCATATCATCACCTCGATATCGTGCTGGGATCCCTGAGCTGTAGCGTGCTTCTCGGGGAGGACAATTTCGTCAATCAGGATCACCGACCGGTCAGTCAGGCCTGCCTTAGCGTTGACCAATATCTTCTTGCATGTGGAATCGCCCCACGCATGGAAGATATTTCGCATATAGTAAGCTCTCGCCCCTTTAGTAAGGACCCAAGGAAAAGAAAATCAGCCAACATGTCTCTTTCCGCAATCCATTCCGGAAGAGACAGACTGTACCTTTGACGGGCTGTGGCGTGAAGATATCATATACCTCCACCTCGATGTTGGCAGAGCTTGCGAGCTGCGCTCTCGCCTGCTCAACGACCTCAGGTCGATCTTGAATAAGAACCCGTCCGGGGAGATCCGGGTAGCGCTGTCGGAGAGTCAGGGACTGGGACCCCGTTGAGCCACCAACATCGACAAAAAGGACGGTTGAGCTGTCGACTTCCTGGCCAAAGCGCTTCTCGAAGTCCAGGGCATCGAAAAACAACGGTCTCCCCTCCCGCTGGACCCGCATGTGCGCCAGCGCGAGCTCCCTTGCCCAGGGCTTGTCAGCCAAATACTCGTAAGGGAGCTTGTCTGTTGGAACAGAGCTAGTCCAGGGTGTCGGATGTATGCCGACTGGGTCCTTGTACTGGTGTGATTGGAGCCAGTCCGGAAGGTTCAATGCCCCGTGTGCAGTGATTTTATGTCTGATCGCCGCGTTAGCACGGTGAACAGGAAATCAATAGCCGAGTGTTTCTTACGTCCATCGAAGGGTGTTGGCGTGATCGTCGTTGCTTAGACATCGACTCACGTTATTTAACTGGTAAGCGTCGTCATCAGTTTGAGATATCACATCAGTGGCCTGGTAATACCGTAGCAGTCTCTCTAAGCATGGTCAATATCCCCTTCACCCAAAGTAAAGCGGTTAGTATATACTCAGCAGGCCCTTGTCCACGCCAGTTTTCTCGACGAGTTCCGCGCCGGTGAATGGGCGAAATTCGGAGGATAAAGCAGCGAAAACCCCTGTTTCCACACCAACGAGGGCAAGAGGTAGCTGGAAGTGCTGGACACGGCCATCAGTTGCGAAATGTTGAACACGTGGTCGACTATACATACCGCATAGCCAAATCTGCGTAGCGTGTCTCTGGGCGTCTCCAAAGACACCGCGAGCTTACGCCCGCCTTCAACTAAGCGACGGCGCGTTTGTTCATCTCTGACCTGTGCAATGGCACCGTCCGGGTCCTGCAGAATAGCTTCAATCTGCTCTGCCAGTGCATCGTAGTGGGTCATGTTGAGACTAATTTTCAAGTTCTGGATGGTCACTTCAGGATCAACACGGTGTTTCAAATGGTGTTCAGCCCTAAATATTGGCAACTGGACTTTGAATATCCGCACCTCAAGCGGAACGGCGAGAATATGGCTGGAGAAGGAAGAGGAAGGAGCCGCCTCAGAGAGCGGCGTAGTCTGTATCACCTTGTAGAGGCAAATTGCACTTGGTGAATATTACTCTATCGGGACGTTGGGTGATATTGCATTGGAGAGGAGAGACTCCTCGCTGCCCTGCCAGAGCCTCAATCCTCGGCTCATCGACTGCCCAAGAGGGCGGAGTGATCGGCAAAGCAGTGTGCCAATAGTTCAGGTGCGCTGCAGCAGTGCCAGATTCACAATCGGGTGATTACAAAGGCCCTCTGGGCAGTCAGCACAGCCTGCTTAAAGTGCACTTTCTCCTCTGTAACATATCAACATTGCCAGTTGGCGGTTAGGTACTCATTGATTATGCATTGCTTGCTCGCTTGGGAGCGGGGTAGGTAACATACGTCCTGCACAAATGTGTCGATTCAGGCATGTTTTTTTTTCCTTTTTCACGTGTGGGCCTTGACTAGCCAAGAGAGATTCGTCACTGTTCATTTTCTTCGAGTCGTCATACCGGAATGAGCGACACACAAATGTCACTGAGGACTGCTCAGCAGATATCGGTTGTGTTTTCGTACCCAGTGTGGCAGTACATACGACATGTACTTTGGCATCAGATCCTTGCGGTCAGACAGGGACATCCTGGTAAGCTCTTCCGAGCCCCCATGCGGGTCAGGCCACTCTATAGGCCAACCGGGTATAGTTGCCATTCGTTCCGTTGATAGTCATCCCGGATGCCAGCTGGGACGAGCCTTGGCGTGTAATGACAGGCATCTAGGCAGAACCCATGGGTGTCTTTGATGAACGTAGCTGTGAGTCCTACAGCTGCTGTCTGTTGGTCACACAGGAAGGAGTCGTGCTGTTTGGTCAACATCAGTCCTTCTGCGTGACCAAAAGCTGGGACAACTTTCCCCGCAGTCTGTCCAAGCTCTCCAACGGCAAGGCTCTGATCGAACAAAGAAAAACCAGAAGGGATGAGTGCTAAACATCACCCCAACCAAAGGAGCTGCTGTGAACCACCACAGGTCCTTCTTCTAAGCTCCATCTCTACCTTGATCAGGCCATCTTCTCTCTTAGATCTTTTCTTCACACTTAGTCAACTCCTGGTCATCTTTCTTGTCTTCTCCACGTTCACAAAGACAATGGCATCACCAAACAACGTCCCCAAGATGGTTGAGCTGGCTGCTCAGATCAGCTCCTCCGTCTCCGAATTGCAAGAACGCTTGACGGCCCAGGGCGCGCCATCTCCGTCCTGGGCAGAGGACAGCCCTGGAAGTCTCCCCGTGGATTTAATCAATCTTCGGGATACTGTCCTTGACGCAAGCGCTGAACTGCACGAGCTGCTCTTGGAGCCGCTGATGCTGATCTTCAAATTCGCATCTGTAATACGTCCCTAGCCCCAGCTGGGCCTTTCACGAGCTAATCCTGCCAGATCTCCAATCTCGTCAGCATTGACGCAATCAGCCGATACCACATCCCGGACATGATCCCTGCCGGTGGCCAGATCACCTTTGACGACATTGCTGAGAAGACCGGCCTCTCCAAACGGGAGGTCAAACGCCTGGTCACAAACGCCATTTCCATGCGTATTCTTAGGAGCCCGGAGCCCGAGGTTGTGGCACATACCAAGATCTCCAAGTTCCTGACGATCCCGTACATCAATGGCTGGGTCAAATTTGAGAGCAAGGATACCTGGCCAGCTACCACCAGGGTAATTTTGCAGTCTCCCCCGAACCATGCACGAATCAAGAGCATTGAGCTGACACATGAGCTTTGAGATTGTCGACGCGATTGAGAAATGGCCAAACTCCGAGGACCCCAGCGAGACTGTGAGTGTGTCCCATGTCCTAGAGCTTGTCATATTTCCTGTCTAGATGTTCAGGTCTTAGCCTATGCTAACGGCCACAGGGTTTCGCTCTTGCCAACGGGAAGTCGGTCTTTGAGGTCCTCGGCTCAGACCACGAGCGAGCCATGCGCTTTGGCGGGGCAATGCAGGCCTTGGAACATGTCCCAGGCCACGCGACCAAGGACGTTCTGAAGGCATATGACTGGGGCTCCCTTGGGGACGCCTATATTGTCCACGTGGGCGGACAGAGAGGTTCAATCGCCGTGGCACTGGCGGAGAACTTCGGCAATGTCAAATTCCTTGTCCAAGACTCAGAGATGGCCATCAAAGGCGCTGAATCTGGTGTTCCAGACAAGCTGAAGGGACGCATTGAGTTCCAGAAACATGACCTCTTTGAGCCGCAGACGGTACAGGCAGACGTGTATTTCTTCCGTATGGCCCTGCGCAGCTGGAACGACACATTCGCTGCCAACGTCTTGAAGGCGCAGATTCCGGTTCTCCGAAAGGGGGCCAAGATTCTCATCCAGGAGGTCGTCATGCCAGAGCAAGACAGCATGCCATTGTGGAATGAGCGAATCCGGAGGTATGTCGCCAGCTGCTAATATGAGGTGTGATGAAACGAATGTCTCCTGACAGAACCTTAACAGATCGGTGGACACGAGTCTGAAGAACTTCTTCAACGCCCGCGAGAGATATCTGGAGGAATGGAAAGTCGTACTCGCAGCAGCAGATGAGCGATTCGTCCTCAATCGGGTGCTTGTGCCCGATCACAGGTTGTCCATCCTGGAGGTCCTCTGGGACGTGTCCGCCCCTGAAGGGGCCTGAAGGGCAATATGCCCACACCAATGCCACCGCTGAAAATCACATGCTTTCGGTGCCTTGGTCAGTGTTTTTCTGGACTTCGGTGGGAATTTCACTTGAAAAGGTATCGCCCCTGGGTGAAGTCTTTCAGCTCTAAAATTAGTCTTGATCACCGACCAATAAATTTACGTCTTTTTTTATTTTCTTTATTTCTTTGAGATTTTGCAAACTGTAATACTATTACTGTGGTAAACTTGTAAGACGGATTGAATCGTTCCAGGCAGCATGATGGGGCGCTCAGAAATTACGACGAAGTCACCATAGGTCGCGATACGTCTTGTCCGGTCTGGTAGCTGTTAGCAGGGGCCCATTAAGTTCATTTTTCCCATTCAAAAGCAATATTTCTTCTCCACAGACCACCACGTCAAGGTGCACCGGCAAGTGGTGGGCAAGGAAGACACATTTGGCGGTCAATTTTATCAGCTGACTGCCCAGGCATTGACCAAGATATTTTAAGGAAAGGAGCACTCCGGAAGGAATCGAAGCCCTGAATTCCGGGGCTGGTTGTGTCACACTCCGAGGTGCCAAAATAGAGTCACACCCAGCAAATGGCCTTCTCCCTGAACATTTTGTGCCCACCACAAAAGCCTGCCACGTACTGTGCCTCTGACATACATACCTTAAGACCAATAGAGGGCCTCAGCGCATATTTCCTCGAGGGGGCCGCAGATTCTGATCGCCGTAGACAACATTGCTGTGCTGGGATTTGTCACGCGCGACTGGATGAATCAGCCCTCGACTGGTCCACAGTCCTTTTCTCTGCCGTGTATATTGTCGGGGCTTCTCCTCGTTTCCCCACAGTCTGATCGTTTGACATGTTTGTCATTGTCTCGGACCCCTCTCTCTGCAACACGAACCAAAGCTCACAATGGCTGCCATGTTTCCCGACCCCGTGAATCCGGACGACCCGGGCCGCGGACCTGCAGTCATGGGCGTGGTCTGGACATTCAACTCACTGGCCCTGATCATCGTTGCCGTCCGCTTTTGGGTCCGCGTTGCCGTGACAAAAGTGCTGAGCGTGGAGGACTGGCTCATGTTAGGTGCTGCGGTATGTTTCTTCTCACTACAAGCTGTTTTCCTTGCGGGATCCTGATATGCAAGTTTTATAGATCCTGAACACGGCCCACGTGTCACTCCTCACTGTTGCCTTCGAGAATGGCTTTGGAAAGCACGACGCAGACCTAACCTTTGACCAGATGGTCGCCATAGTCAAATACACATGGATAGCGTCCACGCCCGGCATCATGTGCACCATCTTTGCTAGGATCTCTATCGCGATACTCCTCGTCCGCATTTTCGGCGGAACGAAGAAGCCGCTTAAGTCGTTCCTGATTGTCATTACTATACTCCAAGTCATCGGCAGCATTCTTGTCATAGTCCTTGGCTGGACGCAAGCCAGGCCCGTCGAAGCCTTGTGGAACCCCCTGGTTCCAGCTGAGCGAATGAGTCCAGATGTGGTGAAAAGGACGGGCAACGTGGTGGGAGGTAAGTGGCACTCCGGGTCATCGCCTATCATTTGACTCTCGTACTGATAACGGTCTTGTTCGAAGCTCTGTATGCCTTCAGCGACATAACATGCGTCTTGTTTCCCGTACTGGTCGTCTGGAAGCTTAACATGCCGCTCCACCGCAAGGTCGGTCTCTGCGTTCTCCTCGCTCTATCCTTGTTTACAGCGGCCACTTCCATAGCAAAAGCCATCTATGCCTCTTCCGGTAACGACGGCGCAAAGGACACATTGTACACCATCTCTCTTCCCCTCATGTTTGCCGCCTTGGAGCAGGAGTTCGTCGTCATGATGGGATGTGCCCCGACTCTGAGCTCGGTTGCCAAGCTTAGGTTCCCATCCGTGTTCAGTATCTCCGAGTCATTCAGGAAGCTTGTGAGCAGGAAGGGCACAGGTTATGAGATGCAAGACTCAAATGAGCTTGGCCGGAGCAGCGAGAGAATATATGCTTCCGAGATGGGCTCCAAGGGGTCAAGCTCTGCCCGAGGCTCAAGCCGGGACCAAGAAGTCTACCAGCTTCGACAAGACGTATAAACCCACCCTCGACGTTGGGGATATACGAAGGGAGTATCACTACACCGTTATGAATGGCTGAGTTGGAGGAATATGGAGTCTAATCAGGGCCAGAAAGCTTGAGACTCTGTCTAGACAGTCGGGTTGGCCTGAAAAGAGATTTTTGCTTTACATTGTGAAAAGCATTTACGAATAAAGTTTGTAGTCAACTGGTAGCATCAGACCCCGAGAAGCAAGAACCAAAGCGAGTGCCTCGTAGAGTTTGCTCCCACTGCAATTTGCCATTGCCCAGACTCGACAGCAGCCCAGTGGCGTTTGTCGACTAAAAGTAGCCATTCATTTTATCATATTCTACGACAAAGCCTAAGTTTAGATAGTTCTATGTGCATGAAACTATATGTCGAATTTTGGTGCAGAGTTTCTTACAAGGAGTTCCAATTTCACAGCCACCCGTTCAGCCCGTGAAGGATTCTGTCATGCGAGAGGAACGAACACAAACTTCTGTCAGCATGTCCTGAGGCGGAAGGGTACTCGCCACACGATTTCACAGATAGTGGTGTTACATACCATCGGTTTGCAAACGCCAACCGACTAGAAGTTCTGTCCAACCAATAAGACACGCTGCTAGAGTCCTGGACCGAGGTGTGCGTTGATCCTCTCATGCGCGGGTTGTTCCATCCATCTGTACTGATCCTGCTGCTGGGGACGAATGTATCACTTGCATGAGCCCTGCCGGAAGGCCCGAAGATTGGAGGATTTTCGGATATAATAACCAATCAGACGCCAATGGATGAGGAGGATTGTGGATTTCTGCCTATTTCTGCATTCACAAGTGCAACCTGAGGCGTTCAGAGTCACAGTGAAGTATCGCAATATGGTCACATTGCCATGTCGAGATTGCAACTCAGTATTGCATTATGACTCGGCGCGATGGTCCACGTAGCACGAGTAGGATCTCTGTGCTACGGCTCTTAGACCACTCACTCCGTCAAGCAGTTCCGACGGTAGTCACCCTGCGGTCAGCAGCCGAAGATACCCGGTACCAAGATGACCGTATCTTGGTGGATACCATTTCTGTCTGGCGAATATGTATGCCTTGCTTGCATGTCAGCTACCATGCTGGACTGCATGATAGTGCAGAATCAATGGTCCGCATGCGGGAGTCGCGTTTCCGACCGAGTTCCACCGGCATCGGGGAAAACCACATGGTGCTTATCAAGCTGAAGAAACCAACGCCAACACGGGTATTTTAGCCGGAATTTATGGAGGCTGAACGGGGAAAGACGCTGAGGGATGTGTCACAACTCTCTGTGAAGATGAACTGATAGTTACGTTATAATGCGTATTCGCCAAGGTCCGTACATGCAGTCAAGAGGCACTGTATTCAGGTTGGCTGCACGACTCTCACCGGTGACCGTTACTGTGTAGAGTGCAAGGCTGTTCGTTGGCTGCAATGCCAAGGAGAATTTTCTGATGCGTCAAAAACCCTCCTGCCAACACTTGAGACAATACCAACCCGCACTCTGCAATCCCAGGCAGTCCCCTACTGCTGATACCGCAGATTCAACTTACGTTGACTAAAAGCGTAAGAGCCCCGAATATGCTTTTATCCGACAGCATATAACTAATTTAGTAAATATGAAGTCTTTCCTAAAGAAAAAAAGTTAATACTAATTATAAGAAAGAATGATATAACTTTTTATCTTAATTAAAGTTACATTAGTGTAAGGGTCTAGACTGAGTGTCACACTCTAACGTCTATTTTCTCTATGAACAAGAAGACTTCTCTGGGGAGAGAAGTCTCTTCCTCTTCGACTATCGTACAGGTTCCTGCTGATCTATATACTTGGTTGTCGTCCTTCGCTGGTCCTTCTTGTAGATGCTAGCAGGTTCTGTGGGGAATCGTGCTGCGGGTCAGTGGGTCGTACGAAGGGCCCTGGCCCTGAGTTCTGTTGACAAGGGTTCATCCCATTACAATTAGTCTTATATTTAATTATACTTAGTATGTTACAAATTACAAAGTGATATATTAGTATCATACTTGTTGAGTCTATTAATATCATATAATAAGATTCTAAATACTTCCTATAATCTAAAGGTTTTTAACCTTTTTTTTTCTTGTTTATTTTTCTCAAGGCTTCAATACTTCCTACATCACCACATGCGGGTGAATGGTGCCAAGAAGCAGCCGAATCCTGCAGACTGGCTCGTAGAAGCGCCGACTACAGTTTATAGTGTGAACCACATCAGCACAGTGAGAATCTAACCGAAGCTGCACAATAATAGGTCTGACGTGAGACGGGAACCCGTTGCGGCTCTGTCTCCCAGTCCAATTTGTCCAGAGTGACCGCAGAGTGGCGCGAAATGTTGTGCCACTTTGACGACAAGGCTCGAGCGAGGCTACCCGAATGTCACCTTTTCTTCACGGCCCCCACTGCACAAGCTGCAGGGACACGGATAAACACGATCTACGTGGGCAAATATTGTGATTATCCGCACAGAAACGTACGTTACATTGCCTCCCGCCTCCAAACGAACATTGGTCATGGGCATTGTCAGGACCGGTGAAGCAGGAAACCAAATGTGCTGACCATGTCTTGGGCCCTGCCGGCAGAATATGGAAAGTGACGAATTGATTGGACGAGATAAGTGACAGTGAGATGTCATAAATGTGCCGCCAAGGCCTCATGCAGGATCAGCGGAGCGTGGAATGCAAATGGCTATTGTGAAACCGCCCTACGACCTTGAGAGGAAAGGGGACACTAGTACACAGTAAAAGTTCTTGTACCCTGCACAGTAGTTACTGTGGGGCGGAGCCTCATTGACAATGCTACCCACTGATCCTAGTGGTCCACTTTATTTTGGCCCCGATGTTACAATGCATATGCTTTGACAACTTCATCTCCAACGACCGCTTTGATGCTTGGGAAATGCATATGTCGACGCCAGTCACTTGCATGCTTCATGCCTTAAGTACCTACCTAAATAGGTAGCCATCACTTTCCTTCTACGCCCCCAACACGTCCTGGATCGACCCACGTATACTGGAGCAATGCGACGCGATGATCTGATCATGACCAAGCCACAGCATCTACTGTCGCCACACCTTGTGTGTACGTACGATCGACTTCAAATGTGTGGCCTCTCAGCAGTGGAGAGTCAACAAGGAGAGTTCTGCTTGATCAGGAGGCACATAAGTTGATGTGCATGCTTGAGAGGGACCCAAACGCGGTTTAGAGGTAGGTGCAACCACGTATTGTGTATCTGAGATTATCATTGAACATCTCACAAACATTGGCTTCGGCAATCTGTATTATGTCTTCCTCAGAGCATACTGTATTTGTCTGCAGCGCAACTGGCTACCAGGGAGGCGCTTTGGCCAGGAAGCTCCGGGAGATTGGCTGGAACGTGCATGCAACCACGCGTGACCTGAGTTCACCTTCTGCCATGGCTTTGAAGGATATCGGCGTACATCTGAGAGAATGTGACTGGGATAACCTTGGCGTCCTCAGGGAGAGCATCAAGGGATGTGACAAGCTCTACTTATGCCTCTTGCCAAATTGGGATGATCCAAGCTGTGAGCGACGCCAGGTCTGTCATCGTTGACGTAAGCGCAAAGCAAAGCAATGTATGTGAGCTAACCATCGCCAGTGCAACAATATCCTGGATATCGCCAAGGAGGAAGGTGTGAAGCAGCTCGTGGCCTCCACCACGCTCGGTGTCTCGCAGCTTGATGCAAACGTACGGGTTTATCCTGGATCATTTATGGAGAGACACATGATCAACAAGAAGGCTGTCGAACAGGCTGTCGAAGATAGGGGGTTTGAGTACTTCACCTTTCTGCGCCCGACGTTCTTCATGGCCAACTTTCTAGAGCCGAAAGTGAAGCGTTACTCTGAGATCCGCGACCAACGAAGCTGGACCACCTCCATGACAGATGAGACGCAGCTGCCCATCATTGACCATCTCGATATTGCCAAGTTTGCCGTGGCGGCGTTCAAAGACCCTGGCGCATTCCACAAGCGTGCTATTGGGCTGGCGAGCGATCAAATGCGACTTCAGGTGATATTAGACATGCTTGCAGAGGCCTCCGGTCAACCCGGCTCGATCCGAGCCGTTTTCATGACGGACGACGAGATCGAGGCTCAGGCTCAAGGGACTGGATTCTCGAATACTCACAAGGTGTTGCGAACTGCCTCGGACTATGTCAATCTGGAGGAACTGAGGGCTATTGTGCCATTGACATCCTTCAAGGAGTTTCTGGAACGTGAGAAAGAGGCAGTGAAACGGACTTACCCTCAGTGAAAACTGATACAATAATATTCCCATCCGGTTATAACTATTTTACAGAAAATGAAATCAAGACGTTGGTGTTCTCACATGACTTGTGTATGTTTTGAATGATATCTCGACGAAACTATAGAGTAGTAGAATGGCTCGCTGCATTGTAAGACTTCTCAAATTTATTCACATTCTGTTCAGGTTAGAATCGGACGTGAAGCTGAAGTCAGGATCAGCAAGAGCATGCTCAGACGCAGTAGTGCCTACAATAAGTTATTTAATACCTTGCAAGTGGATGGGCTCAAGAACATCCATCAAAGCAAGTATTTCCGCAGCACCAACGCCCTCGGCATATCTATGCGGCGGATTTCTAGGGTTCTAAGCGGCGCCTGTGGAAGCCATAGTTTGCAGTCAGGTGGCAAATTACTCGCCAATCCTCTCAAGACAATTCAAATAAAACCAATGTCAAGAGCTGACAGGCATGAAACGCAGGCCTCAAGCGGAGGTATTAACACAAAGGTAGCTACTAAATTGACTGCAGCTCACGCGCCGTCTGACCAACCACCACAAGATCACAAGAATTCCTGAACTACCATTGATAGACGCGTCAAAAGTGCTCATATCACCCGCTGAACCAAAATAAAGGGAGCGTTATGCGGTGGTCGAGAAGCAAGACTCCAGTCACCGCCCCCCCCCCCCAAGAAAGAAAAACGAAAGAAAAAAGGCACGAAGACAAAGAAATAGGGGCAGCTCGGTTCGGAATGGGAGGGAAGCAGAGGCTTAGGAAAGAACATCGTAAAAAAAAAAAGGAAACTGTCCCAACAAATAACTTCATGTTTAACAGGACGTGAGCCCCATTCGGACGAACGTTTTGCCTATTGGACTTATTGATTTCAACAGCGTATATTTGACTGCCGTATTGTGGATAGCATTACATGGCAACACAACTGGATCAACTCCACAGAAATCCCAATGAGCCACACCTCACGCCTTTTTTCGGATTCTGATTTGTGCTCCAACAGGAGGTATCATCATGTTCAGCAGAGCCTTCCTCTTGATCGGCGGTCCCACCAAGTCGACATCATAGTTGAGCACTAGATAGGCCAGCGCCTGCTTCATCACCTGCGCCGCGAACCACCTGCCAGGACAGGCATGCCTACCATAGCCAAAGGGCACTTGTTTTGGTCTGGGTTAGCGTGGACGTCCCGTACGACGCCAAGCTTAAATAAACTTGGGGGTACTTACTAAACGTCGGCGTCGGCGATGTAATGAGACTTTGCTCCCCTTCTTTGCGACCACCACCGCCATCCACGACATCCAAAGGTCTTGAAAAGCGAAACGCATCAAACCTTTTTGGGTTCTCATAGTTTTCTGGGTCCATATGTATATCCTGGGTGGGGAACACCATGCGCACGCCGGGCCCCACGCGGAGCCCGTTGCCCAGGTCTAGCTCGCCGGCTGTGACGTCGCGGAAGATGTTGGTCACCATGACGTCCGAGACGCGCATCGACTCCCTCAATACTGAGTCGACACGTTTTAAGGCGTCGATGGATTCACTCGTGGCGAGATCGCCATGCTCAGCTGACACACGTCTGCATTCCTCTTCCAGGCCTGCGAGGATTTCCACGCGGGCGGGGCTGCCATGGATGTCGAGCACGCAGTGTGAGAAGACATAGCAGATGGCGAATATCAGGGGGGTCAGGAGGCTTGCTATGCGGAGGGCGATGCGATTGGGGTCTAGCTGGCCGGGTTCTTTGGCACATATTGGGAGCATCCATTGAAGAAAGTCGTCCTAAAAAATGGACAGATGAGTGGTCAGTTCGGTACGAAGCACTTGAGGAGTGCAGGAACTATTAACAGTGAGACATACCGGCCCATCACCCTTATCTGCCTCCCATCGACAGATGCGCTCCTCGACCACGGGTAGCAACATCTTCACATAACGGGCTTGGAAGTGTCGGGCGCGTGCGGCGACCAGCGGCGCAACTAGCCATCGAATTGTTGGTGGGAAGCAGTTTATGATGGCGCCCCCCACTAGGAGAGCATTTGCATAGAGACGTGATGTTTCCAACAACGTCTCATCTCGGCTCAGGGGGGGGCCAATGAGGACACACTGCGAGGCACGAGCGATGATTCCGCCACAAGCCTCCCAGCCATTGACGGTCTTCCAATACGTTTGAGTGCCCCATATATCATGGAAGCTACGGCCAATCTCATCCGCTGTCACCGGTGCCAGGCGACCCATGTCCCTAGCCGCCATCTTCCGACGTACAACATCGAAGTGAAGCACGTTCTGGTAGATATTGGGGTCATCGATGACATGAGCTAGCTGGGTGGTTTCGATCAGCCCATGCAGGTTGGTCCATTCGCAATCACTTGTCTTGTCTGGACGCATGAGGAGTGGTATTTTCGAAGGCGGCAGCACCATCACCGTACTGCCACGCACCCATGGCGTCGGCAGGGCGAATGGCCGGTCCAAAGCCTTGCTGAACTTAAGGTAGCCCTCACTGGCGAAACTTCGTTGCGACAAGATGGACTTTGCAACATCACGGACGAACGACGGTGGGCATTCTTGAGGTGAATAAGTGACTCCGTCTAGCTTGGCCCACAGTGCTAGCCGCGGGGAGAACTTCAACCGGAGCAATTGGATCAAGATGAAGCCGAAGCTGGCTGCGATCATAAAAAAAAGATTCTGCACCAAGGACATCGTGACGGTGACAGTGACGCAACCATTCAGACAGGTATGTTGTGGCCATCGGTGGAGTGTCGATCGTCAGCCGCATTTTGTTTTCTCTTTCTCTTGACGCAGTGGTTTTCTTTTCTGTGTTTTTTGTCGCTTGATCAGCGTACTACTGGGGTCGCACGACCAACGGCCTCGAGAAAATCGATGCTCCACAAATCGATGCGACGAAAGAGAGGGGGCCCGAGCGTGACGGCGATAGGCCCCCGCGGGGTGTCCCGGTAGAGAAATGCCATCAGACCGGCTCCGCGCCGTGATCCTTCGGACCCCACAACACGACAGACAGGTCACATCGTGTGAGTGACGGGCCGTAGAGCTGTATCAAGCGGCATAAAAAGGTGGTATTATTGATCGCTACGTCAAATCAGGTGTTCTCATACAGCCTTGTGACAGAGCAGGGCAACAGGCATCGTATGACCTACGGCCAAGCGCTTGGCACTAATTTCTGACCGAGCAATCTTTCAGGCAGCCGCAGTTATACATGCATCTCTTCACATGCAGTTCTCCAACATGAGGGGAGGAGATACCGCTGAGGCTTGTACATCCTCGTACATGATCAAAAAGATTTATGCAATTACGCCATGTTTCTTAGGGACATGAAAGATAATTTGTTATATGAGATATCAAGCGAAGTAATCCGTAGGCCAAAGTTGATATCTGAAGCAAATTAAGGGATCATGCCATTTGTTTTCCCAATCAACTAAATTGATTGAGGCTTTCAAACCGCCAAAACGCATTTCGAACACCAACTCAATATGGAAGAGGCTCTTGATCAGATCAGAAGATTGGCAGCGGAGAGTGAGGACGGCCGGCGGAAGGCGATGCTTGCTCTCCGTGACCTGTCGTTCTCACTCGAAAGTCTTGACGACACTATCCACAAATACGGACACATGGTCTGGCTTGCCTGCTTCCTAGGATAAGGCATGATCTAATTGCAATCTAGAATCTCCAAGCCGCTATAGTCCAAGTCGGCATCGACTTGAAGTTGTTCAAGTGCTTAGCTGAGTCGGATATGCCATTGACTGTCAATCAAGTCTCAGAGAACACAGGAGCAGAGATTCAGTTGATGAGTGAGTCATTTTATGCCTCACCGATCGGGGATGAGTCTCATACTTTTGCGAACAGCCCGTGTCCTGAGATTCCTTGCTGCTATCGGCGCGATTACCGAGAACGACAAAGACCAGTATGCCGCGAATTATGTAACTCGAAACCTAACGGAGAGAGTGGTCGAGGCCGGCCTGTCCCACTAGTACGCTCATTCTCCCAGAGACTTTACTGTCCCTCTGCTCACATGGCTCAGCTTTGGCACGGCTTCGCCCCAGTACCAAGCTCTACCAGGGTACTTGAAAGAGACTGGTTACAAAAACCCGGTCGACGACACCAAAACAGCCTTCCAAGTGGCACATAATACACCCTTGGGCTCTTATGCCTGGTTCACCAGTAATCCTACACATCTGGCTTATTTCAACGACTATATGGCCCTACGCCGGAAGCCAGATGCCACTTGGCTCTCGGTATACCCAGTTGCTACGGAAGCTGCCGACTGGCCAGCCGAAAAGGGTCTCTTTGTAAACATTGGCGGTGGTATTGGTCACCAATGTGCTCAGTTTAGAGAAGTGTTTCCCGGTTTGCAGGGCCGCGTCGTGCTACAGGACCTGCCACATTCGGTGGCGATGGCGCTCCCCACACCTGGTGTTGAGAACATGGCGCACGATATGTTTGAGCCACAACCGATTCTTGGTAAATATCTCAAAGACGTTTGCCCTGGATTTTTACTGATCTGACTTTCCTTTCGTCTATAGGCGCTAAGTTCTACCATTTGCGCGGTGTACTACATAACCAGCCACCGCACAAGGTGAGACGGCTGCTCGAGAACATCAAGAACGCCATGGGGCCAGAGTCAGTATTGCTCGTGGACGAGATGGTCTTCCCTGAGACCGGCGTCAACTACATCGCTGCGTCCATTGACATGACCATGCTCTCGGCATTTGCCAGCATGGAGCGTACCGAGGCGCAGTGGCGTGCGACATTCGAAGACGTGGGTCTTGAGCTCATGCGTACGTATAGGTACTATCCCCTGAGCTATGAGAGCGTTATGGATGTGCGTCTACCGAGGTCTCAGTCACCTAGCAACTAGTGGTGTGGTTTCTTTTCTAGTCCCCCATACATATTCAATATACATGGTGCCTTCATACAGTGGTAAACGCTCAAGGGTTGGCGTTTTAAGAAAAAAAACCACAATGACAATAACAGTGCAGAGATACCACAGTACGCCTGTCTACGAGCACATGGCCTCAGTCTTGTACCGCACAGACCCTAGCAACTAGATACCAACAAAGTGTCGTGTGTTTCGTGCTTATTATGCAACTTAAGTAACTTAGGCTGTGCTCCTGAAAGTGTCTCTGATGGTCTGATGTTGAATCTAGGTAAGTATGAACCATAGCATTGAGCTTTTTAATATTTGTGGGTCCAGCATGTTATCTGGTTTCGTTTCTATTCTATATACAACTAAAGGTATACACAGCACCTTTATATAGTTATAGATACCTAAGACCTAGTATTTAAAAAGATTTATAATACTAATAATAGTAGTTAAAATATAATAAGTATATAAGTATATAGCCTTGCCCTTATAATATATAACTACGGTTAGGGAAACCCATTTCTAATAATATTGTTAACTAAAGGTATTAATATACAGCCTAAAGGTTAATTAATAATAAAGTAATTATATAATAAGATGAGAATAATTTCTTAAAATAGTTTAAATATAAGTAGTCTTATAAAAGGGATTTTGGTTAAGAATTGAACCCTCTATTATTAATATATATAACGTAGTTTACCAGTGACTAGGTCATATCAGTAAGTGGGTTAGTTTTGCAATATTGTCCAACTTTAGACAATCCTAGCACCCCCCAAGGGGCATATAATCAATTAAAGTTGGCACTATTTAGTGCCAACTGCTTAAATTACTTATTTTTAATTACTTTTATTAATTTAAAATGGTTGGCGTAATTGCAGTGCTAGTCCAAATAGGCTGACTTTTGGTAGGGAATACGCACTTCGTACCAAATAGTGCCAACTTTGCCTTTAAAATCGCAGTCCGCTGCGGGCTACCAACACACATATATTCACACTAATTAGTGCTAACTAGGCTGGATTTGCTATAATATAGTCAGAATCTGAATAATCAGGCCTGTCACGGCCCTGGGCGGACTGAGCCCCTAGGGCGCCCAACCCAGAGGGTTGGGGTCCGATCACGTGAGCTGCTAGCTCTGACAAAACTCTGGAACCTATCCTGAATCCTATTTCGTAGCTCTTCAAGCTACGTCTTGTCAACAGAGCCTGTGCCTACTGAGGATAGAGCCTGCCATTAGCAAATAGACCTATAACGACTTCCGTACCGCCTGCTCAACATCCATCTGCCAACTACCTGCCTGCTATCGTAACACTATATAGCTCCCTCCCTTGGATATTAATAATAATGTTAAACCGCCCGCAACCACCTCTGGACACCGACTCCCCAGAGGAACTAGCTAGTTACATCGCCGAGCACGCCCCGACTGGATATTATATCTGTGCAACCTTGGCCATTACACCTCTACGCTCAAAGAACAGGTATCTTCCTTTTAAGCCGAACTCCTAACCCGGAACGCCATAATCACTATCTTCCGCATTAATATATCCAAATAAAAGGGGGTTATTGCTTATTAAGAAACCTTATATTACTGCGCCTAATCTGAGAATCAGTAGTAAAAAAAAGAAAATAAATATCTCTTAAATACTATTACCCTTATCATATAAACTCCTATTACTAAACCCGTTCCTATTAGTCCCCGTCTTAATTATGTTCTAGATGCTGTACTGAGAGCAACTCTACTTACTCCTTTTATAAGTGCCGGCTCTGCCATCCTCAGCGAGAAACTACCTAACTTAAAAGAGTTTAACAAACACTATCTGAGTCTATAAGAATTCACCCTGTTTTTCGTATTAGCTTAATATAGCTTGTTGCTAATAGTCCGCTGCCCGCTCAGAGAAATGAACCTCCACCGCTTATGAAAGTAGACGGATTATAAGAATGGGAAGTTGGAGAGGTTCTGGATTCCCGTTAGGATCGCCGCGGCCGAAACCGGCCCCGCCTAAAGTATACAATCAAATGGACTGGATACAACGACTCTGAGGAGGTGCTTGCATCGCACCTAGCGAATGCTCAGGAAGTTGTACGCAACTTCCATAGGAGATACATATATAAGTCTGGCCCCTGAATCGACCTCTCGGGAGTTCGGTCCTAGAGAGAGGGGGACTGTTACGGCCCTGGGCGGACTAAGCCTCTAGGGCGCCCAACCCAGACGATTGGGGTCTGATCACGTGAGCTGCTAGCTCTGGAACCTATCCTGAATCCTGTTTCGTAGCTCTTTGAGCTACGTCTTGTTAACAGAGCCTGTGATTACTGAGCATAGAGCCTGCACGTAGAAAACAGAACTATAACGACTTCCGTGCCGCCTGCTCAACGTCCACCTGCCGACTACCTGCCTGCTGTCGTAACAAGGCCCTTCTTCCTCTTTTTCACATATACTTGCATTATGCCTAGTCTTGCCGCAGTTCCTATAGCATTATTTGCTCAGTCTACTACAGACCTTCTCCTTAGCACTACCAGCTATTTTAGCAGCTGGCTGCTTCCCCTTTTCCTTTTCTCTCATTATTACTTGGGAATTCTTAATACTAAGTACCCCTCCAAGCTATAATTAGGTCCTTTTAGCCCTCTGGTATTTGGAAAGTACTGTGTTAGCCTTCTCAAGAGTGTAGACCTAATGTTTTAAAACTATAATCTTGTATGCCATTGCTTGTAAACCCTTTACTAGCAGGTTAATAGCTGAGATCATTGGCATAGGGGAACTACGCTGATAGGCAGAGACTCTGCCTTTTATAAAACTTGATTACTTGACAGTTTGTTATGTATTAGAGGGTGTTTAAGACTCCTATTACTAGGAAGCAGTAGGGATAGATAGTACTAGAGATTTAATGCAGATATCAAGCTTAGAAATAATAGAATCTAGGTCCCAAGGCACTATTCCACCTCCTCTAAATATAGCCTTAATATTATCTTTTATAAAGGTCTTGTCATAGGCTTCCTTAAATGCAATAAAGAACTTGCTCTTGGTAATGTGATTAATAGAAGCCTGGATGAAATTACTGATTTCCTTGCTACATGTATCTTTTAGGGGCAAATATAATGTGATATCTAGTAGGTGGACTAATTGAGAAGAGTATAGGGGTATACTGATAGAGGTAATATTGTTTTCTTTATAGTATTATTTGAACTTGGCTGATATATAGCTTTTATGGCCATTAAGCATTAATATCTAGTAATCTGCCTCTCTCTTAGGTTTTATATGCTTGTTAAAGTACTGAATCTATTTGACGCTAGTCTTATTATCTATCTATCTACTCAGAGTAGGTGTAATTACCTAGGAGGGGGGGAAACCTGACTCTGTGGTCTAACTTGCAAGATGATAGGCGCCCTAAATGATAATAAATAGCAGGATATACCAGCTATTTGCATTAATGTATTTAATAGTTATTGCCTATTCCTACTTACTAGGCTGAACAGATTTAGCCTTTCTATGCCTATTGATGGGAAATAAAATAGATTCGTGGCCCGTGAATTCCTAGGAATTCACGGGGGATGATTATAAGTAGGAATTAACCGTGCATTCACGGTGAAATCACGGTGAATTCACCGTCAATTCACCGTGCTCTCTACCTATTGTGCATCATCAGACAAGCGTTTACTCCTTCATTTAGTTAGGTTTATGGGTGTTAACGGGCGATTCCTCGTGAGAGCGTTGCTACTTCATTCTGCGTTACAGCGTTGAGAGCAGGACGTTAAAGACCCGAGCAGCTTTATATATACTTATAGGTTTTATGTTTTTTTTTATCTCTGGCTAGCCTGAATAGCTAAAAGGATTTTAGCTTTTTTAGATGTAGGATATATTTCTTTATTGTTAATTTCTAACGTGTTAAATATTTAAATAGGGTGGTTAGTGTGAGACTTACGCGAAAATCAGAGACGCAACTAACACCAAAAAAAGGTGGTCCTACCAAAACCTTAATGAATACCAGGCCCCCTGCACCCACCCTAACTGCTTCAAATTCACAGAGGTATTTAATATAAGTAATTGACTATAGTTGGCACCAATTGGTGCCAATTTCTATTAATTATTCAGCCCTGGGGTGGGGGGTGCTGGGGCTGGCTGAAGTTGGCAAATATTGCAAAACTGACCCTTCACTGATATGACCCACTCACTAGTAAAACACGTTATATATATATATATATATATTATAAAACGCCCTCACTAGGTAAGCTTATACTATAACCTTTATCTAAGTATATAATTAACTGTAAAAGCATTTAAAATAAGTTTAAATTAAGTTATCTCGAAGCCTTTTATAAGGTAGTCGTAAAATCCTCAAAGAAAGAAAGAAATACAATTATGAAAATAATAATCTTATAATCCTGTATATCTATAGATTTGTAATTAAAGATAAAAGTCTTCTAACTTAGTAAATAAATATAAAAAAAATAAAGGAAGGAAAGGGTAATTTAAGGTATATTTTCAAGTGGAGTACTAGTAAATATATAAAGCTATTAAAGACTTTATATTTAGGGTCTAAGGGGAAGAGTTTGACAGCCGAGTAGATAGTAGATAGACAGATAGTTAAGAAAAAAATACAGTGTGGCCGAAGCCCCAGCATGTTATACTTAGTCTGCTGGGTCCTGAGTTTACTTGATCACAAGTCAGCGGCGCCTTGAGGGCGATGCTTCCTGGCCTTGTCTGTGCGGCACGAGGCCGAGGCCATGTGCCCATGCAATGTATTCTCTCCGCACTGCTATTGGAATTGTGTTTCTTTCAACACTAGTTCTTGAGCGTTTACTAATATATGAAGGCACCAAATTTATTTTATTCGTATGGGGGATTCGAAACGAAACCAGGTCCTAAATTAGAATCGTGGAATAGGATAGGGTTAACACAACATTTGCGTCACGTGTTATCGCAGTGTCCACATAATAGTCACACGCCGGCGGCTGTTGACTAAAGCACCTGCTTACGATGAGGCCGTTGGGGGCGATACGTCTTAATTTGTGAAGACTACTGGGGGGATTTCGCGTCTAACGAAGCGCGAGCGTATGCTCTGAGACAATTTGATTGAGTTCGCGCAGAATCGAATATTATGAGGAAAGCCACCACACTATCCACGCTATACCAACTCGAGCCTTTGTGTTGCTCGATTCCTATTTCGATTCCTCCCATACGAACTCTAGCATCCCAAGAGCCGAGCCTTTTGGCTCGATGACTTGCTGGAGCACAAAGCCCGGGTCACTATTTTCGAGCAAGGATTTCAATTGGGCAACTGTCCTCTCCTTTGAATTGAAGGCGGCGGCCATGTTCAGATCAGTCGCCCTGTAGAATGTTGCCAGTCAGCAAATGTCAGTCAATAACCCTGGCTATCACGCCACGGACCTCAGATTCTTCTCTTTCCACAGGGCCACTGTCCCGGGCTCTGGCATCAGACTTTCGTTGATTATGACTCTCGCTCCCCGCTTCAGCGCAGGAACTAGCGCACGTAAGATCAAGGTACAGTACTTATCGGACCAGTTGTGCATGATCCAACGCAAGTAGTACACATCGGCTCCTTGCACTAGTTGCTGGGAGAAGATATCGTGAGCCATGAATTTCACTCTGCCCTGCAGGTCGTCTGGGACAGTGGCATTCTCAACCACTTTCTCCATGTCCTGGACAATCAGGCTGAGGTTGTCGAACTTCCTCGCCAGAGCCTGGGCGACGTGCCCCTGGGAGCCTCCGACGTCAACAACTTGGGCGTCACCTAAAGCGGCCCAGTCGTAATTGTCGGTGACGTAGGAGAGGTTGAATTGGGGCCTCTCTGTGAACACCTGCATCCCTCTTGCCCAGCGCGAAGCTCTCTTGGAGTCTCTGGCGAAGATGTCGTAAATTGTCTCCGACCCATTGTTGGACAGAACGTAACCCTAAATGTGAACGTTAAGTTACGCTATCCTCACTTGAAAGAACGGGGTCCTTACCGTCTCATTAGGCTCCTGGGATTCTGGCCACTTCTGAAGAGCATCGACCATCTAGCACATTGAAGGATGAGCTGCATAATACACCTGACTTACAATCCATGGGTACCGGAAGACACTGACCTTAGTAGCTGCCGGCCACATTTCCTTTGTGCCGGCTTGTAGCCAGTCATTTGCCGCCGAATGGTGTAGCACTCTCGAAGCGGCAGTATGGGCCACCATCCCGGGTTCGGGCTCACAAAAGACACGCATAGTCATGGCATGTCGAAGGATGCGTGTTGTAATATCGCTCGCCATGGGGGTTTGGCCGGCAATATCGCCGAACGATGCTTTGCCATTGAGGGGAACCAAGTCCGCGATTTTGAACTCGGCGATAGCTTGCAAGCATAACGAGTTGTTGTGCTTGCGGCCAATGACAGTTAGCTGCTGGAGTCTTGCAACCAGACGAGTAGACTTACACCGCCATGCCTGTGAATCAGATTCAAGGGCTCCAGCAGTAGATCGTGGAGCTCCGCAGTAGCATCGAGCACAGCGTCATGATCAGTGCTTAATTCTTGGGGAATCTTGAAAGAAGCATCTTCATCAAAACTGGGCGACTCGATGCCCTCAGCAGCCAAGAACTTATCTATATTGTTCGCTGAGGTCAGAATAGTGTTTGCAAGATGCAGTATCCTCGAACGAAGTTCCTTGGATGCCATGCTATCTGATAGAGGAAGGCGAGCAAAATGTGCCTCGGTCGATGGAGTCTTGTAAAATCTGTCCCAATTTATGTTGTACACAAGGGCAGGGACGGTGAGAATTACAGAGTATCATCAGGTAGAAAAACCATTATCACATCATGGGCCTCTAAATTTCCCCAGTCTACGTAGTCTCCGTGCCGTGGAATAAAAGGTGTGATTCGCGGCAGCTGAGCTAAGGCGGATAGAAGAATATTCGTTCAAACAAAATATGAGAGACAACGGAGTACTGAAGCTACATGTATCATTCTCCGCACATATTTCGCCTCTATCAACCAACACAAGAGGGGTGTGAAAATTATTTCCGGAATGGGTCGCCTCGTCTATTCTGGAAGGGGTAGATCATCCAGCAATTTACAACCAACATGCAGGAGGATGTGATGCATACCGCAGGAGGATGTGATGCATACTGCAGGAGGATTTGACGCACAGAGGGGGTGGCTTGAATTCGTTTCGAAAGCTGAAATCAAATCTGCAGTGCAACGACGAAGGTATTTGGGTCTCGGTCAACCACCGAATATTCACAACAGGCGCACGACCAGTCAATGTGTCTCACTTCCAAGGCAGGATGTACAGAGTAGTACGAGGCAAGTACGCACTGTAGGACTAAACATGGATTCTAAAGTCCTAGAAACTAATCCGAGAACACCTGCAGGCTTTTACCCAACGTCATGCGTGGTGATCTTCTGACTACAGACGTGGGGAAAGCATTGACACCCTCTTATCTGCGCACACACCCCTCATGTTCGAGGACATCTGTCGAATAGGTAATATCCGACGCAATCACCAGATCTGGAAGATCCGGAATTATGGGTCCGATATCGCTAGGCCGACGGGTGACTCTAGAGAACAATACTATGTGCTAATTAGCTGGAAGGAAATATACTAAATCGCTTTATCTGCGCTTGCCATTCCTCATAGTTTGTAATTTAATATAATTATAGACTACGGTTAAATAGACCTTAGCCCATCGTCCTTTGGCAATTAATCATTTTTTAGTTATTTTAAAAGGATGTTAATTCCTCTTGAAAGAAATAAAATATCTTACTAATATAAATAAACAAGACATTTAGAGCTAGAGACTATTTAAATATATATAGTAAGTGAAATAATGATGAGAAAACTTAAAAATGAAAAAAAAAAAAAACAAGTAAAGAAGAGTTGAGGGGAGGGAGAGGGGACGGGGATATAAAAGTATCTGGGCGTTTCGGGACGGGGGTTTAAATACGTGTACAGCGATCAGCTTTGTTATTCGCAGAAGGACATAAAATAAAACGATCTTGCTGAACAGTTCTCGCTGTTTCCGCTTGAATTGTCAACTCAACAACATGACGACAAGGGAAACTCTCCAAGAGGTCCTCAGGCAAAGGGCACATTCCGATTGCCCGGGACGTCTGATTTTTTACCCTTTGGGCAACACCTGCAGCCCTATGCAAATCACTTACTCGAACCTGTACGAAGACGCGAAGCGACTCAGCCGCACCATTCAAGGCCTCGAACAATTTGAGGTTGGCTTTCCAGTACTCTTACACTTTGATGATCACTTTGACGTGATTCTCTGGTTCTGGTCCGTGCTGTTTGCAGGAGGGCTGCCAGTCCTCTCCTCCCCCTTTAGCAACATTGAGAAAGAACGCAATAAGCACATACGGGCATTATCAACTCTTCTTGAGTCGCCAATATGTTTCACCAGTTCCAAACACCTGCGACTTTTCGGCGATAGTCACGGTTTATATCTGTATCCGGTCGAAAGTTTCCTCAAGGCATTTGGACAACGATCCCGTGACGTCCAGCATTCGAAAGTCAACGGAGACACATCTGGGTCGGACACAGCTGAAAATGGCCAACTGCAAAGCGTCAGGAATGGAGATCATACTGAAAATGGTACAGAACACACCAAGCCAAATGGCATTAACAATATGGGCTTGTCAATGCTCATGTTGACATCTGGCAGTACGGGAAACGCTAAAGCTGTGTCACTCACACATGCACAAGTCCTGGCTGCGGTTTCCGGCAAAGCAGCCATACGCAAGCTTCCAAAGGACCGGCCGTTTTTGAATTGGATCGGCTTAGACCACGTCGCGGGCCTGATTGAAATCCACCTTCAGGCCCTATGGTTTGGTGTTGATCAGGTTCACGTGAGTGCTGCTGATGTGGTAACGACTCCGGGGACCTTCTTGGATCTGCTCAGCCGACACCGGGTCTCCCGTACGTTCGCTCCGAACTTCTTCCTTGCAAAACTTGTCTCCGCTGTTGGGTCACTGCCGGAAGCTCCCCACTGGGACCTCTCGAGTCTGGTCTGTGTAACATCCGGTGGTGAGGCCAACGACATAAAGACATGCCTGGCAGCGTCCGCCTTATTCTCGAGATATGGAGCTCCAGGTGATGTTATCGTGGCTGGATTCGGAATGACGGAGACTTGTGCCGGGGCTATCTATAACTCCGATTGCCCCAAATACGATCTCTCTCGTGGCTATGCCAATGCGTCTCTGGGAAGATGCATAAACGGTATCGAAATGCGTATCACTACGGCAGCAGGAGATCCAGCGGGGACCGAACAGCCAGGTGACCTCGAAGTTCGTGGTCCGGTTGTTTTCAAGGGCTACTATCGTAATGAGACTGCAACAAGTCAGGCATTCACACCTGATCATTGGTTTCGGACCGGGGACCGCGGCGTCATCGATTCAGACGGACATCTCAGTCTCGTGGGACGGGCGAAAGAGGTCATCAATATTAATGGCGTCAAGTTCGTCACCGCCGACGTTCAGGCTGCTGTTGAAGACGTTTTAGGCGACCACGTGGCGCGAGTGGTTGTGTTCCCGTCTACGACCTCGCACACCGAGCAGGTTACAGTGGCATTTCTCCCGAGAATCCTTCCGATACGTGATGAAGAAGTGGTCGAAATTACCCATCTGGCCACGCAGGCATGTCTGCTTTGCACGGCGACTCGGCCACTTGTGTTCGCCCTCCGAGAAGATTCCATACCGCTGCTCCCAATGTCCACTCTGGGAAAAATATCGCGGCTTAAGATGGCACACCTATTTGAGACTGGGGAATTCGTTATGGACCTCGAGCTGCACGAGAAAACAATGCTGTGCGCTTCCAATTCAGCAGAGCAGTTGTGCAAGCACCAACCGAAGTCGACGAGTGAAGCTGAGGCCCAACTACTTGAAGATGTCGCCAAGACCCTAGGCTTGACTCTAGACGAGCTTTCAATCCAGCCTGACACATCTCTATTCGATATCGGATTCACCTCAATGCATGTCATAAAGCTCAAATACCATATGGAAAAACGTCTGGGAATAAATATTTCGGTCCTTAATATCATGAAGAGCCCTACAATCCGAACGCTGGCCGCTGATTTCGATACCGGACTGCAGCATTCCCAGACAAGTTCTCATCAGCAAACACAAGGTGGTAGCTACGATCCCGTAGTTGTGTTTCGCGGCAGTGGTTCCAAGGCACCACTCTGGTTGATCCACCCCGGCGTGGTCGAAGTTCTGGTTTTCGTCGGACTGGCCCAATGCCTCGCCACAGACGACCGGCCTGTATATGCTTTGCGTGCTGCCGGCTTCGAGCCCAATCATCTGCCCTTTGAGAATATTGAGGAGGCAGTTGACGTCTACACGGCGGCGGTTCGCCGTTACCAGCCGCACGGCCCATACGCTCTGGCTGGGTACAGCTACGGCACGATGTTGGCGTTCGAAGTCGCAAAGCGTCTGAACGTAGGCGTTGAAAGAGTGGGCTTTCTCGGCTCTTTCAACCTCCCGCCGCACATCAAGCAGCGCATCCGCAAGTTGATCTGGAACGTGTGTCTGCTACATTTGAGTCACTTCCTGGGCATCGTGACCGAGGAGACATCAGATATCCTTGAGGTGGATCCGACCTTTTGTGCGGTGTCACGCTCTGAGGCAATGGGATGGGTTTTCGAGATAGCGGACAAGCAACGTTGGGAGGAGCTCAAATTAGAACCAGACGCTTTGGCACGGTGGGTTGATGTGGCGTTTGCGCTGCAGCGTATGGCGAGAGACTATGATCCATCTGGCCAGGTGAACAGTCTTGACATTTTCCATTGCATACCATTGAAGGCGGTGGCGAGGACTCGTGAGATTTGGCTGCACGAGTATTTGAGTCATTGGGCAGACTTCACTCGTGAACCGCCAAGGTTCCATGCCGTGCAAGGCGAGCATTACACCATGATCGGACCTGAATACGTTGTCAGCTTTGCGAAGACTCTTATGGAGGCATTGAAAGCGAGGGGCTTATAGTCGGCACATCTTCACGAGGTTGTTAGATGGAAACAAGAAACCGGAGCGTGCCAATAGAGTTGCCATCAATAAGATGTGGGGTAAGCACGATATTTCAGCAACAGCCATTTTGGCTCGCTAAATTTCTTGCTCCTGTAAGGGGTTCATATATTCTTGTAAACGTATATGCTCGCATACATTCATATCATTCTAGGCACGTCATCGTATATTACCTCAGAACGGAGCCCTTGAGTATAAATGCCCAGCAATCACCTCAGTCCGCCTCGCTTTTGGTCGTGCGTCTGCCCTATTCTCCAATCGCTTCCAAATTTGTCAACTCGAAAATGGCCACTGAAGGCTCAACTACTGGGCCTGGTAGACCTTTTGCCAAATTCAGGCTATCAGAGAGAGCTACTATCAACGCCTCTCAAGATCAACCATGGGATATGATTGAGAAAATGATGTCGAATATTTGGTCCCCTGATAATCCTGAGGGCTTGTGAGTCTGCCATTTATGCGAGATTTCACTGTGTGTCTTCGACGATCCATCCATATAACCCTGCTGACGAGTCAAAGAGTGCACCTCGGTGTAGCCGAGAATGCTCTATTACAACAAGAAGTAGCCACGCGTATCAACAACAAGGTAAGGGAATCCTAGCAGTCTGATTTCTTCTTCATCTGATCATGAAATTAGTCAAAGATCATCCCAAACGATCATTTGAGCTACGGCGTTGGTCCACGAGGGTCACCGCGTCTGAAGAAGGCAGTGGCTTCATTCTTCAATTCAGAATTCCGGGCACGTGAGGCTGTATCTGAAAAACAGATTCTCATTCTACCTGGAGTGATGGCGGTGCTCGATGCCCTGACGTGGTCAATTTGCAACGATGGTGAAGGAATTATTGTTCCCATGCCTTTCTACACAGGATTCAAGCCGGCCACATCTGCAAGAGCCCGCGGACTACTCGTACCCGCGTCAATCCAGTCCGTCGAGGGATATCGGTGCTTAGATGATGTTTTTGACCCCGAAATCAACAAGAAAGCGTTAGAGGACGCACTTGTCCATGCTACTGAAAATGGCGTGAAAGTGCGGGCTGTGATGTTGACTAAGTATTAGAGGCCCCTACCTTGAAAGCGGAGGCCTCGAGCACGATTTGACTAACAGTGCTACAGTCCACACAACCCCCTGGGAAGATGCTATGTAAGCGTCACACCCTGGACACGAGACTCATGTACTGACGTTAAACAGCCAGTGGAATCTCTTAAAGAAATCGCCCGGTTCTGCGGCCGTAACGATTTGCACCTGATCAGCGACGAGGTTTTTGCCATGTCGGTCTACGAAAACCCACAGGCTGCCAACGTCCCACGATTCACCTCTGTCCTAGCACTGGATCTCGATGACATCATCGACCTTGATCTTGTCCATGTTGCCTACGGAATGGGCAAGGATTTCTGTGCGGCGGGCCTTCACCTGGGCGTGCTGCACTCTAGAAATGAGGGCCTCATAGCCGCAGTGTCTAGCATATGGTAAGTCTTACTTTGTAGTGGCTAAAGGACCGTTATCAACCATATATTCGCAGTGCTTTCGGCTGGGTACCCTATGCCACCCAAGACATGTGGGCGAACATTCTCGAGGATAAATGGTTCTTGACCGACTTCATAACGAAGAATCGTGAGGTGCTGGCCCAACAATCCATGATCTTGCGAGCATTCTTAGATCGACATAACATTCCATATTATTCTAACGCGTGAGTTTTCTGAACACTGATTTATCAATTGATAATACTGAATTGAATGTGTCTAGCAATGCCGGTGTTTTCGTCTGGGTTGATATGTGCTGCTATCTGTATAGAGAATCGGTAGAGGATGCAATCTCAAGTCAGCCATTGCTACAATCGTCTATAAGAAAAGTACACCGACCCGGGAATCACGAAATGGAACTTTTCAAACGCTGCATCACGTCAGGCGTTGCCATTTCCCTTGGGAGCAGTTTCTCTACTGAAGAGTTGGGTTGGTTTCGCATTACGTTTGCAGTCGAGAAGGCGGTATTGATTACAGGGCTTGAAAGATTGGCTCGCGCTCTGGATCGCCATAAAATTAAGGACAACGAGTCTTAAGAAAGCAATCGAGCAGCAGGTTATGTACATGAACACAGTAGATAGTAATGGCTCTAATTGTTAAAACAGTTTCATTTATAAACAACTACGCTAAACACTGCTCAGCTAAAGATTATAATTCTTAGTATCTCCCTAAACAAGCTTATCATAGCTTACATAGGAGGGTAATCTACTTTTAAGGTACCCTAGGTATTAATAATTTAGCACCGTGATAGCAGACTAGTCGGGTTAGCACTACTAGAGTGCGCGGACCTCGTTATTTAATATGACATTATTATTCTCCTTCTATAAACTTTAATCCTCGATATTAGTTACCTATCTTATAATAGTCTATCGAATAGTAATTATATATATATAGTTAATACCTTTATAAGCTTAATAATAAAATATGAAAGAAATATATAATAAGGTTAAATAGGAAATTACTTATAAAAGCTTTATTAATAATTAGGTCCTTTACTAAGTTTTTATTGTTGATTAATTAAATAGGTTTTCTTTATAATAAGTAAATAAAATAAGGTGTTTTTATTTATTAGAAAATTTCGAAGTAATACAAGTATTTTAATTCCTCCCCCCTTTATGAAAGATAAATTTAAAATTTATTTTAAATATTTGACCTTCCTTTTTAATATTTATTTGTCACGGCCCTGGGCGGACTGAGCCCCTAGGGCGCCCAACCCAGAGGGTTGGGGTCTGATCACGTGAGCTGCTAGCTCTGATAAATCTCTGGAACCTATCCTGAATCCTGTGTCGTAGCTCTTCGAGCTACGTTCTAAGAATAGAACCTGACCGTAGCAAACAGAACTATAACGACTTCCGTGCTGCTTGTTCAACTTCCACCTACCGACTAACTGCTTACTATCATGATACTACGTAGTTCCCTCCCTTGGACGTTAATGATAATATCGAACCACCCGTAACCGCCTCTGAATACTAACTCCCCAGAGAAACTAGTTAATCACATCGCCGCGCACGCCCATACTAGATGTTGTACCTGCACAACCTTAACCAGTACGCCTCTATGCTCGAAAAACAAGTATCTTCCTCCTAAGCCAAACTCTTAACCTGGAAGACCACAATCACTACACTTTATACCAATATATCCAAGCAAAAGGGGGTTATTATTTATTGAGAAACCTTATATTATTGCGCTTAATCTGAGAATAAGTAGCTTGAAAAAGAGAAAAATATCTCTTAAATACTATACCCTTATTATATAAACTCCTACTACTAAACTTATTCCTATTAATCCCCATCTTAATTGTATTATAGATATTATGTTAAGAGCGACTTTACTTACTCTTTTTATATGTGCTAGCTCTATTATTCTTAGCAAGAGACTACCTAACCCAAAAGAGTTTAACAGATCTCGTTATAATCTTCACTACTTTACATAATAAGTCTACGCAAAGATAACTACTAATACTAATCACTTCACTACCGCTACTACCCGCCTAACTCATATTACTAGACGTTTTACCGAAAAGGCTTATAATTTAATATTATTTAAAACCCAATATAGTATTCCTCAATTTATAAACTATTTTAACTAACTCAAATACTTGAAAGAAGCTTTTGGAGATCCAGATCGTATTTAGAACTCCCGAAATAAGCTATATCAACTGAAACAGTATAGCTAGGATTTTAGCACGTATTTCGCTGAATTCCAACGCCTTATTTTAGAGGGAGAAATACCGGATATTATTCTTATAACACTATTATTCCAAGGGATCTCTTGCCATCTCCAAGATATACTCCTATATAACCCTGCTACTTCCAACAAATTCAGACCTTATACCCGCTACATTCAGTCCTTAGATAACCGTTACTATTAGCACTAATAGTAAGCATCTTATTATAAACCCGCTTTCACATTTAGCTAAACTCCTTAAAAGACAAATGCCTTAGTTATAAAACCCCCTGCTATTTTTACTCCAAAATCGCCTATTTCCCAGTTCTTAAACACTTGACGTCGCAGTAATAGCCGCAAGGAACGCCGCGAATACTACCGCTGTAGCTTAGCCGACCACTTCGTAGCCCAGTGCTCCCTGCCGGATAACCGCCCGCCCTGTATACAGAGCTTCCATCCCGCTTCCCCGACTTCTTAGTCTCCCGCTCGCTCAACAGTTCATCCCGGCGCCTATTTACTTACCCGCGGACGGAGCAACTCTCCCGCTCAGAGCTCGGTAAACAGTATGAGCCTGAGATAAGTCGCCCTTAGGCTCCTAAGAAGCGCACTCTCTGTATTTCCGCCGCCGGTGTTATTAAACCAACTATTAAAAATAAGAAAAACCAATACTTTAAAATACTAATACTACTTATATACCTAATTATAAGTAAGAAGAAAGTACTTACTTACGCTTTAATTAATACTGGAGCTGAGGAAAAGGCTTCTATAAACCAGGAATAGGCTAAGAGCTATAGAATCCCTTTATTACCCTTAAAGAAACTATTCAACGTAGAAGTAATTAATAAGAAGACCTCTAAGGATATTATTTCTTATTATACCTAAGTCCCCTGCCGTATTAATAACTATTCTCAGAAGGCTATAATATTATTCATTATACAACTAGCCTACTATTCTGTTATCCTGAGAATTCCCTAGCTTAAACAGCATACTCTAATTATTGCTTTACCTCTTATATAACTATATTAAATAGCAAATACGACCATACTTATTATAATGTACTAGGAAAGCCTGCGAAATCCAGAGCTCTTTAGGATGTTCCGAAAACTGCTCGCACTTATCAACCTTGTTCTATCCCAACATCCTGAAAAAATACAGACCTTACCAAGTATCTCTAAAGGCCACCATTGCTTATATTTAAAAGAACAGCTATTACCTGTTTATATTATCCCTAGAATAAATTGATAAAACTCTAAAAACTAAATTTGCGTCCCCATTTATCAAAAACCCTGCGTCACTTAAAGTCCTGCTAAAAGACTTAAGGAGTTCTCAGATGTATTTTTACCTAAACTGGCTGAGAGGTTACCACTATACTGCCCCTATAATCATTATATCCAACTGGTAAAGGGAAAACCACTCTTTTCTAACTTATTATACTTTATATTCTGAGACGAGCTAAAAGCCCTAAGAGAATGATTAGATAAAAACCTGTAAAAGGGATTTATTCGACTAAGTGCCTATTATATTATCTTACTTGTCCTATTCGTATCCAAATCTGGAGGGGGCTCTGATTTCGTCTAAATTATCGGGCCTTAAATAATATTATTATTAAAAACCGTTATCTATTACTTTTAATCAAGGAGACTCTAAATAATTTTAAGAGTATAAGGTATTTCTTAAAGATTAATATTATTGCCGCCCTTAACAACCTCTATATGTATAAAGAAGAATACCTAACCGCTTTTTATATCCGAG
This sequence comes from Diaporthe caulivora, assembly GCA_023703485.1. NCBI lineage: Eukaryota > Fungi > Ascomycota > Sordariomycetes > Diaporthales > Diaporthaceae > Diaporthe > Diaporthe caulivora. Next base: position 5,246,733 of record JAMPTR010000002.1, read on the forward strand.
TTAGCCTGTTTAAAAGATTAGTGATGCTATTTAGGCTTATTAGAGCCCTATCAACTTTTCAAAGGTTTATTAACGCGACCCTAAAACCATACTTGGGTATATTTTATACTGCTTATTTAGATGATATTCTGATTTATAACCGTACTTACTTAGAGCATAAGAAACACTTGCTAATAGTCTTAACTACCCTGCAAGAACCTGGCTTATATGCTAAGCTGGAGAACTGCGAATTCTTTCTTAAAAGAATAACCGTTTTTGGTCTGATTATGGGTATATATAGTATCCGGATGAACCCGAAAAAGGTGAACATAATCGTTTTCTGAAAAGCTCCAACCTATTTAAGAAATATATAAACCTTTATTAGGTTTAATAACTTTTACTATTAATTTATCTGAACTTCTTTCCGGATACTTTCTTTGCTAATCCACTTACTAAAAAAAGGGGAATAATTTAATTTTGACACCTTCTGCAAAAAAGCATTTAATAAACTAAAAACCACATTTACTTGAGCACCTATATTAATCTATTTTAATTAAAAAAAAGAACGTTGTATTAGAAACTAATACTTCTGACTTTGATCTGCTGAAGTAATGTCCTAATATAAAAACGACAGAATCCTATAACCCGTTACATTCTTCTTAAAAATTCATTCTTCTATAAATTGCAATATATGATATATAATAAGGAACTACTTATTATTATTCGTTGCTTTGAGAAATGGCGCCCGAAACTGGAAAAGGCCCCGTCCCTAATTAAGATTATTACGGACTACAAAAAATTGAAGTACTTTATAACAACGACGTTGCTTAACCGCTGCTAAGACAATTAAGCAGAATTCCTATCTCGTTTTAATTTTCAAATTAAATACCACCCAGGGAAGCAAGTTGCTAAGCCGGATGCGCCGATTAGAAAGTCAGAAGACCTACCTTAAGAGAGGGATGAGAGACTGCTGTACTAAAGTTAAGTTATTCTGAAGAAAGAAAATTTGGATTGTGCCTTATTATAGAAGAAAACTTTATACTTTCCAGCTATAACCCGCCGTCAAACCGAGCCTGTCTGCCCGCCCTGGGATAAAGAGATGTCTGCCCTATTCGAAACAGGATACTTAGAAGACCCGATTCCGCATTCTGCTCTGAAAGCATTAGAAAATCGCTCTCTAAAGCACCCACTGCTAACCTTGGCCTAGTATGAGAACCGCAATAGATACTTATATTGCGAAAACCGCTTATATATCTCTGATTTGCTAGAGCTGAAAGCTAAACTGCTAAACGCTTAACGTGGTTCACCAGTCAGTGGCGCATACCAGTCAGTGGCGCACTTTTGCTAACTTTACCAACTTTTATCAACCCTAGCACCCACCCAGGGCAAAGGAATCAATTGAAATTGGCACCAATTGGTGCAAACTGGTCCCAATTTTTATTTTCAATTAGGTTGGTTAATTTAGAGGTATGGCGGTATTGCAGTGCTAGTCTGAAAGTTTAAGGTTTTGGTGGGCGGGTTTGTTTTTGGTGCAAATCGCATCTCCATTTTTCGCATTAGTCTCACATCACTCTGCCTACTTAAATACTCAACATGCTAGTAATCAACAACCATTATACTAATCTACTCAAAAAAAGATAAAATTACTTTAGCACTTTAAGCAATTGAGAACTCCAAAAACAAACCAAAAGAAACCCTTAGGTAACTATTAAACTGCACATATTTTTAATATTCTTAAAGTCATACTCTATAAAAGGATAAATAATTAATATAATTATAATAAATTACGTATTAGCTATTATTAATTTAATAAAATTATGAAATAGATATTTATTTAATATATTATTAATGTGGGTATAAGCCGTATCGTGGTTGCGACGCACGCTGAGGGATGTACAGTAGATAGCCACACTGCTGACGGTCCGTCCGCCAGCTGGTACCAGCTGGCGGTGCACAGACCACTGCAGCCAAACCATAGCTGCGATGGGAAGACCGAAGCCTTCGGCTACCCCTTCCCTCAGAACAACAACGAACCAACAAAGAGATGAATACAACCGTACCGAGCAACACTCGTGTGCACATGAAGACCGACCAATAATTAAGTTAGATATATAAGGATTTCCAATATACCTCTTTGGTATAGAAGATGTAGCTAACCTCCTGCTAGCATTATAAGATAGCAAGCTGATTGGCAAGAACTGGGCGCGACGGTTTATGGATATATAATTAAGCTTGAAAACCTGGTTTAATCGGCTATACAACTATCAGAGGGCCCTCTATGAAGATCCGGAGGTTATTAGGAATTGGTTCCGGCTGCTCCGCAACATGATAGCCAAGTATGGGATCCTAAACGATAACCTTTACAACTTCGATAAGACTAGCTTTATGATAAGCTAGATAACCTCAACCCTAGTTATTATACGTTCTGGTCGATATAAAAAGGCTAAATCTATACAGCCTTGGAACCGGGAATAGGCGATAGCTATTGAATACATCAATGTAAAGAGTTGGTATATCCCGGTGTTCGTAATCGTCCAGAGCGCTTACCACCTTACCAACTGGACAACAGAGTCAGGCTTCCCGTTAAGCTGAATAATTAGACCTACCCCGAATAGGTAAACAGATAACGAGATTAGTTTAGAATAAAATCGGTACTTTAATAAGTATATAATTAAACGAATTAAAAGTAAATACCGGATGCCTATTTTAAATAGATATAAAAGCTATATATTAGCAGAATTGAAGCAGTATTATAAGAATAATAGTATTATCCTTATTAATATGCCACCATATTCATCTTATTATTTTAGCCATTAGATATTGCATTATTTTCGTCATTAAAGCGTATATACGGTAATAAGATTAACGTTTTTATCCGAGCATTAATTAACCATATTATTAAGTCGGAGTTCTTTGTTATATTTAAGATAGCTTATAATAAGCTCGTTATAAAAGAAAATATAAAAGCTGGGTTTAGAGGGTCTGGGATTTCTTTATAAGACCCAGATTCTGTTATTTATAAACTAGATATCCGCTTATAAACTCTAATATAATCCCTTCTTACATCACCATCTAAATGGGAATCACAAATACCATCCAACGCTTATCAGACTATCTCGCAATTAAGTTTTATTAAGAGCAAGATATCTACTCATCAGAGGAGCTCCCCTATACTAATTATCTAGATAGTTAAGAAGTTCACAAAGAGCGCACAAGTAAGAACACATCAGATTACTCTTTTAAATAATCAGGTCCATACTCTTAAGAAGGCTAATATTAGGCTTGTTAAGCGCTGGAGAGCTAAGAAAAAGTCAGACATAGCTTGGAAGGGCACTTGCTGTTAAGGAATCTCAGGTGATAATTGAGAAAAAGCAGAAGGGGAAGCGACCAGCTGGTAAAATAGCCGGTAATAGTGAAGAGGCGGTCCGCAGCGGATCAAGCAAATAACGATGTGGCAACTGCGATAATACTGGGCATTATATAACGACTTATAAAAAGAATATAGATGAGTCTACTTATTTAGATTCTAATTAAATAATAATACATTTTCAGATAGTCCGTAGCGGACCGCCCAAATAGTTAGTCTGGCTGGTGTAGATCGAGGTTAATCCTGCATGGCTGAAATGCTCCATTTTGATGGGGAAGCCAATTTTTCCACCAAAAGTCGTCTACTTTGGACTAGCACTGTAGCTACGCCAACTACTTTAAATGAACTAAACCAATTAAAAATAAGCAATTAAGACCAGTTGGCACCAATTGGTGCCAATTTCAATTGATTCCTTTGCCCTGGATAGGTGCTAGGGTTGACAAAAGTTGGTAAAGCTAGCAAAAGTGTGCCACTGACTGGTATGCGCCACTGACTGGTGAACCACGTTACTTGTAATGTCCCGAAGCCAACCGGCCGGTACAGCTTGTAAAAGGGCGTGCCTTTCCGGGGAGAGTACATTTGTAATGCCCCGAAGCCAGCCAGCACTGGGTGGCCGGTACAGCCTATAAAGGGGGCTAGCCGGCCCGCCCACGAACCGGCTGGAAGAGGGACAAGAATCAGTCTTGCACCTATAGTACCCCTAATGTCATACTCTCTTCCCAAGACCCTCAGTGACTATTGCGCCTAGCGTTGCCGTACGTTACATTACTACGCCTTACTTATCGCCGGCCACCTAGGATCTGCGAGAACTTACGAGATCCTAAACGATAAATACTACTAGCCTTAGATATTTGTATTGGACCATACCGCTGAGGGTTGGGCCATTGCCAGCCCTTTAAAAGGGAGAAGCGAACGCCCCCCGTCTGAAGGACAAGGGGGGCAAGAATCAGTCTTACAACCAACTAGCCCCTAGGTTACCATACCTCCTACGCTTCTCGTGTGCCCATCGTGCCTAGCGACTACGCTCGTGACAACATTGCATTATGTACAACGTTGAGTTGCGAATTGTTAGCAATGCTGCTAAGCTAAGTTAAACTGAGAAGGCTGCCAGGGCTTATTAAAGCCAGTATTCATTTCTAAAAATACCTAAAGAGATATCTCTATAAACCTTATTACACACCTGCCTGCTAGCCGAAGATATAATATAATTATAATTAACATTAAGTATCTAATAAAGATAAAATATTTTACTATTTACAAAGGAACCTGTATTTCTTAAAAGAAAAAAGAAAGAAAAAAAACTGCTCATTCATTTGTTAAATATGTTCGGAAACTGTATAGCTTGCTAACAACTACTATCTCTGATCGTAAACCCTAGTTTTTTTCCGAGCTCTGGAATTACTTAACCCGCCGCCTGAAGATCTTTATTATGCTATTAACTTACTACCTTAAGACTAATAAACAAATTAAGCATATGAATGCTATTCTTGAATAGTACCTGCGCCCCTATGTAGCATATTTACAAGATAATTAGTCTAATTAACTGCTCTTAGCTGAATTTGATTTAAATAATATAATTTTAGAAGCTAATATAATTACCCCATTCTTTGGAAATTATATATTTTATCCTCGGTTAGGATTTAGACTTATTTAGTATACTAAAAAGCTTATTATATGTAATGAAGAAAAGTTTATTTCCCAAATACAGAAGATTACTAAACACATAAGGAGCGAGATGCTTGCTTTATAAGCTTAATACAGAGAATAAGTTAACCACAAGCGCCGTCCCACCCGCTAATACCGAGTCGACTAAGAAGTCTAGCTTAATACTTGTAATACCAAGACTCTGCAACCTACTAAGTTAAACTGAAAGAATTATAGCCTATACCGAATCAAAAAGGTTATTAGTCCTTAGGCCTACCACCTAATACTACCTAAGTTTATAAGAATTTACTCTGCTTTTTATATTAACCTGTTGGAAGGCACCACTTCTGGCCTGTCAGGGCTCAGGCTAAAGCGCCCCAGCAAGGGATGAGCAGCCCTGGCTATGGCAAGGGATAAGCATCCCTAGCTATGGCTAGGGATGAGCTGTGAGCACTGTCATCCATAGGAAATGGGCAGGCTATATAATACGTGACCAGACGTGCTGAAATCACAACGATTAGTGAGGTATCGAAACATAGTACAGAATGTTCAGGTCCTGATCTGCCCGCTAGCAATCTTTTGCCCAGCATCTTCCCCAAAGACTCCTGACCTAACCTAATACAGCCTGTTACTAATAGTCCGCTGCCCGCTCAGAGAAAAGAACCTCCATCGCTTATCAAAGTGTACGGGTTACAAGAATGGGAAGTCGAGGAGGTTCTGGATTCCCGTTAGGATCGGCGTAGCCGAGGCCGCCCTCGCCTAAAGTATAGTCAAATAGACTAAATACGACGACTCTGAGGAGGTGCTCGCGTCGCACGTAGAGAACGCTCAGGCAGTTGTGCGCAACTTCCATAGGAGATACATATATAAGCCTGGCCTCTGAATCGACCTCTCAGGAGTTCGGTCCTAGAGAGGGGGTACTGTTACGGCCCTGGGCGGACTAAGCCCCTAGGGCGCCCAACCCAGAGGGTTGGGGTCTGATCACGTGAGCTGCTAGCTCTAACAAAACTCTGGAACCTATCCTGAATCCTGTTTCGTAGCCCTTTGAGCTACGTCTTGTTAACAGAGCCTGTGCTTACTGAGTATAGAGCCTGCCCGTAGCAAATAGAACTATAACGACTTCCGTGCCGCCTGCTCAACGTCCACCTGCCGACTACCTGCCTGCTGTCGTGACATTATTGTTATTTTAAAATAATTGTATGCGTTATAATTCTTTAAAATTGTGGGAGTCACTCTAGGGTGCAGTCAAGTGGTAGTGTAGTCGCGTGGTTCATTGAGTCTACGAGAGGTCCTCTGACGAGAGTCTAAGTCTAGGAGCTGGCTTATGTAATCAAACAAGCAAGCCCAGTCAGTGGCTGACCAATCCATGGTCCCCCATTCGTCTGCCACAAAAATTAATAAATAAAACCTAAGATTAAAAGCTTCTATTAAAGAATATTAAATATTTATTTATGAAATAATATTTGTAAGGTCCCGGAGCCAGCCTGCACTGGGTGGCCGGCCCAGCCTGTAAAGGGGGCGTGCCTTTCCGGGGAGGGTACATTTGTAATGTCCCGAAGCCAGCCGGCACTGGGTGGCCGGTACAGCCTATAAAGGGGGCTAGCCGGCCCGCCCACGAACCGGCTGGAAGAGGGGCAAGAATCAGTCTTGCACCTACAGTACCCCTAAATATCATACTCTCTTCCAAGACCCTCAGTGACTATTGCGCCTAGCGTTGCCGCACGTTACAATATTAAAACATAATTTCAATTTTTATAATTGTAATAATTATATTTACACTTTATTTAAACTTCTATTAATTAAAGAAGAAAGGTTATAAGTTTTAATTATTAATTACTGTTGGAAGGCAGCACTTCGGGCCCGTCGGAGGCCCGGTGATGACACCGTAGTATCGGCGAAAGGCACCGCAGCACCGCTCGGGCCCATACGGCGCACAACTCAGGGCTGAGCCTCGCTCAGGCTAGCCTGCATCGAGATTCGTAAGGGAATGGGCAGGTTAGGTTATAAGGCAGGTGGCTAGACGCACTGGACTCACAATGTAGTTAGGCATCATCAGCTACAAAGCACAGAATGTTCAGATCCTGATCTGCCCCAAGCAACCATTTGCCCAGCATCTTTCCCAGAGACTCTTAACAGTGTTTTATAAGTAATTATTTATAATATTTACAATATTTATTTTTACCAAAATTTAGAATAAATAAAGTTAAAGAAAATTATTATTACTATTATTGAAGGGTTATTCAAATTTCTAATTTATTTCATAAAATGAATTCTTATTTTAAAGTATTCCTTGTAAATATATAATATATAATATAAAATCCTATTAATTAATAAAAACTTATCTATTATAACACTCATTAGCTCCCATACATGTGATATCTGGAATAAAGTCTTTGATTTAAGATATTGTGATCTTCTTCTGAACGGGCCGAGGTTAAAAGCGAAATTCTATTTGATACCCAAATAGGCTATTGATTTCACCTCACTAGAGTAGGGATGCCATTTTCATGTATTGAAAATGAGCAACGTGTAGTCGAGGACCGGATCATAACGATACGTTCAGGGCACACTACCACTAAGACTCACCGGAAAATACGAATGTAGCAGCACACCTAAGGCTTACCAAACGTCAGGAAGGGCCGAGCGTTGTCTCAAGGACGGTGGTGCTAAGCAACCTTGGAACAATTCGCTGTGTCAAAGAATGAGGAGAGCGAGAAGCAAGAAGAAAGTGAGAAGGAGAACAAGAGCGGTTCTACTTTAAGCAGTGTTTACACCGCTGGGCAATATAATTCGTGCTGCTTAATACCAATTGTTTTCTGCTCTTATATTCAATCAGCACCTGTTGGGACTCCCACAGGGAGTCCTATTACCACGCGCTGCAGACCCTTTTCGCTTTCCACGTCACGAAGACGTCAAAAGAATCCACACTCATGGCAATAGAAGGTCCACCAATACATCATTCATTCCATAATGAATCTGATACAATAGCCTAGCCTGATTCGAAAAGTAAGTATTGAAGACCAATGCATTGGAAGTGAACACGGATATAAGTCCAGTAAGTACTTCATTTGACTGCTAATGGGCAGTATTTTGGTACTAGGTATGCCGCATTAAGAAATATCTGTTAAGAGTAGGTGTTATGGAAGCAAGTGATATAGGAGCAGGTGTTGTGGTAGTACGGAAGTAGGTGTTATAGGAGTATGCCAAATATACATGTGTCCAAGCTTCTATTCAGTGTGGTTGCTGTGAGTGTACAAGTGTCATGGGGGTTGGTGTTGGTGTTGGTCGATGTATGTATGAACAAAGCGGAATATCCTCCATTTCTATGGCTTCGAAATTATGACTTCTAGATCAAATTGTACTCTACCGCCAACCAGCCCCCCCCCCCCCCAAAACAAAAAAGAGTCTTATACCGTTGTCCGCCCGTTTTACTGAAAAAAACACGCCGACAGGTCTTCCCCCGGCCATTCTCAACTTCATCACGTTTCTTGCGTGCAGCAGAGCCATAGATAAGTTACCATGACCTAGATAAGCCGGCTGGTAACGTGTTCAATTTAATTCTCAGCAGCAGATTTGATCCATGTGGATATTGTGCAAGCAAGACAGGACGTCCAACGCACGTGGCCGATCTTGTGAGTTATCACAGAAAGCCATTGGACCTCAGACAACGCACATCATACGTTCCTGGGACAATACCTAATTTGGCGGTATTCCAGGTACCAGCTGGACGGTACAAAATATCCAGCCTTGACATTGTTGGTTCTCTACCAGTGGCTTGGCAAAATGGTTCTCCGGGATCGAACAAAGACGAAAGTTGAGCGGTCAGACCTTTTGGCATCCAATTCCGTGTTTTTAACCATCCTGAAATGGGCTTTACCTAACTCACCATACGGAGAGGCGCCACAGGGAACACAAATCACCAGGCTGAACAGAATGATTCGGGGTGATGTTTGATGCACACGCAAGACATCACAACTGCACTTTCTACACTAATCTCCTGCACTCTTGGCTTGATAGCATGGGATCCTTTCTGTGCATTGAAACTTTGTGATCCACGTGCTATGTAAGATCGTCAAGACGTTTGATTGATGCCGGATCTTATATAATGGGTCGTTTCGTATAGACAAAATCCCACTGAAGGCCGTCACACATGACGTTAAGCCACTGGACGTTTCCATCTAACTCAGGAGGAAGATTCAACTATTAGAGCTTGCGTAACTTGGAGACGTCCTCCTGGGGACCCATTTCAATGAAGTCGCTTTAGTCGGGAGTTAACACGAAGAATGTCGTCAGCCTAGGCGTCTAAAACCCGGAACACGACTGGGGCCGGCCTGAGCGCCAGATAGAGACCCAGCCTCAGACAAACAAAGAATTAGCATTCGGCAGACAATCAACACAAACAGAAACCCATGCAGCAGATCACAACGTGTACCACGGTAGTGGTTCTGCGTTATGACCACAACGAACCGACTCACTGACGTCGTTCCCATGTGCTTGGACCGCTCGATCTGGATCGTTGTGAACATGACGAAACCCCCACCACATTGTAGCACGAGCCGGGGGAAAATGGTGGAGTTCATGCAAGAACGGCTTCTTTTGAGCTGTGGACCGACTTTCTTGTGTGTCTGGTTCGCACGGACAGCGCCGCAAGCCGCCGGGGCGGGATCGTCGCCTGCGCACGCGGCATCTAGTAAACGTTGCGGCCCAGCTGATCCCACGAGCTCCAGCGTGGGCAGATATGACACCATGAGGACTTTTGAAACCAAGCAGACCTCAGTTACATGACGTCCTGTATGGGTTATGGAATAGGAAACGCGACGCCGGTAGTTTCCCTAGGGGGGGGGGGGGATTTCTTGCTGTGTTGTACGTAACAGGGAAAACATACACAGCTCTTGCTGCTTGGATGAGACCAAGCGCAGCCACGAATGCTATGCCTTACAAATATGCAGAACAACTTGTGCGGGTTCTAGTTTGTGCAGTCCGGGCGGCGTGTCATCGGGGCACATGAACTGGTCAGCTGGTGATAAGCCACGAAAGCTCGTCTACAATGAACGATGCTAAATTACATCGCAAGTAAGCTCCTATAGCAACCTAGATCTAAGACCGATGGCTTGAGTGGCTTTGATCCTGCCGGCAAACGAAGGCAGCAGATGGTGCATTTAGAGGGCGTTGAAAAGATTCAACAATGCTGTGGCTAGCAGCACCTCTGAAGCCGGTAGCTCACAAATTGTCAAAGGATTTGGCGGCGCGATACAATATACATCGCTGCAAGTTCTTCTGGGCTGTTCATCCCATCTTTTGATTGGTGCGAGCTGTCGATGGAGCACTTCAGGGGACAGAGTGCTGACGATCAATCTAACACACAAGCAATCCGTGGTCCTGCCACCCTAAAGGCTTGGCTGGACTGGGACTAACGCTGTGACCAGGCAAAGTACAACAATGATTCGAGAAGGCTTTCATAAGTACCCGAGCTTGACCCTACTAGCCACCAGGGCTTGCCCTTAGCCGCTGCAGCAGGGAACGGAGATGCTTAATCAGACATGGCCATCACAGGGGGCACGTCAATGGAAGGATGCATTCTGGCTAAGATAGCTTGCCTCACCGTCCAGTTCATTCACACTCTAGAAAAAGCCACCCGTTCCATGTGGGATAGGGCGGCGGCCACTGGGCGTTCTAGGCGCGGTTGGGGGAAAGCATCGCTCCGGACTCATTTACGTTTGACAGGAAGTCAATCTCGGGCGAAGAACCTTGATACGTGGGATCGGGAGAACTGAACCTGCAGCCCCTGCAGGAATGCTGGGACCTTGCCCTGCCGTCTGTTCTCGTCGGTGAGTGTGTGCCCCGAACACTTCTCTCTCTTGAACCATGGCAAAGCCTAAATTGTTGACACGATAGAAGAAGCTCACACGGTGTTTCACCAGGAATATCTTCTTGGAACAGCTTTTGATAACTGCTTACTACTAAATAAACTCACGTCTAATGTTTGATAGCACAAGTGTGACTGGGGGACCTGACGCGATGCGCTCGTGCAGACGAACTAAGCCTTGATCCCGTGAGGGCCGCGCACGGTTTACCTCCAGGCGATAGATTGATCTTGGCCCCTCTCACGCCCGTACTGGTTCTGGCACGATAATCCGCTCAAGGCTTAGTCTGAAACATTTCTACTCGACCGGCCGTGGTATACACTGTCCCCCCTATGGTTCGTCCCCATCATTGGGCGCTAGGCACAGACCCGCGCCAGTGCCGGGGATCATGCCCGAACCAATTTTCTGGGAGGCCGATACCACCTTGGACTACCACACAGAGCCCGTTCCAGTTCATATACCAGGCCCCTTCACTTCCCATCTCCTTGGGGGGGCATTCCGCATGAGACCATGAGGCGTCCTTCGCTTCTTTCCCACACCTCATTCCCTCGGTGGCACAAGGTGCCGCCCATGCGAAGGTGGAAATGGAGCCGGGCAAATTCATCCTCATCCTCCTTCACCTCCTGATCGCAGGCGTGACGGCACAATCATCTCTCGCTGAGGCTGTGACTAAGATTCCTAGCTGCGCTGTGAGTTGGCTCCGATTCAAAGGGTGCTGGTACTCTCTGTTCACGCTGACAATGGTATATATCTAGCTGAATTGCTTGATCACGGCCACGTCGCATTCTTCGTGCGCCCTGACTGATTTACACTGCACATGCCCGAACGCGAAGCTCAATGCCGAGGCCCAGGCATGCGGCCTCATCAAATGCTCCACCAGGGAGGGATTAAGTAAGTGAACAAGACGCAGCCTCATGAACTTATACGAGTCTCATACTGACACACGGAATGAATTAGGGGCCAAGAACATTACGGAGACACTATGTAACAACAAGGCGCCCCGAGACGAGAGTTTGGTCCCCATCTTCTCTGGATTTCTTGCTCTGGCCGGAATTGCCGTCTTCCTGAGGCTGGTAGCCAGAGTTGTAACTCTGTGTTACTTCTGGTGGGATGATCTCTGCATCTTCCTCGCATTCGTAAGCCCCAACCTGCCGCTTTCCTTCGCCGGTTCCCCCCTACGCTTCATAAAGACGAAACACACAGAAAAAGCACATTTGCTAATCTTCCACCCAAAACAGTCAGGCTGCACCGCCTTCGCGGCGACAAACATCCGGGCCGCGGCACTTGGGATGGGCACCGAGGTGTGGGGCGTACCATTCGACAACATAACGTGGCTCCTGCTCATCTTCTGGGTCAACATGGGCTTATACGCCATAACACGGGGCCTCATCCGCGCATCCATCATCTTCTTCTACCTGCGGATATTCCCGGACACCTCGAACTACACGACCTACCGCCTCGTCTACTGGACCAACGTCCTAAACGCCGTGCACATCACGAGCTTCACGCTCGCTGTTATCCTGCAGTGCCAGCCCACGCGCTTCTTCTGGTACCAGTGGGACAAGCAAGGGCCCGTGCAGGGAAAATGTGGCAATGCTAATGCGCTGGCGTGGGCGGCGGCCGGTGCTGGTATTGCGTTGGACCTGTGGCTTATTGCGCTGCCTTGGCCTGCGATATGGAAGCTCAACCTGAGCTGGAGGAAGAAGATGTTTGCGGGGATCATGCTGACTGTTGGTCTTGCGTGAGTAACTCTGTGGCAAACTGTCTCCTGGGCGAAGTGGACGACTTGCTAAATGTTTACTGACGAAATGCCATCACAGCTTCTTCATTATCAGCCTCGTGAGGCTCAAGACGATCAATAATTTCACAACCACGATCAACCCCAGCAGTGAGTCTCGTCAACGCCAGGCCAGGAAAAGACACTTTGCAACGATTATTCCCACTGACCGGGCATATATATAGGGGACTTTGTCGAAGTAGGCATCTGGTCCGGCATCGAGATCGACATAGGCGTCGTCTGCGTCTGCCTCCCGGCCATCCGCATCCTGGTGGTCCGCTACGCGCCGCGCTGCCTGAGCATGGGCAGCAGCGCGGACGAGTCGGACCACCCCAGCCGGCCGTCGGCGCAGGGCAGGCAGAGGAGGCTGCGGAAGCGGAGCTACGTCAACTTTGACGTCGAGGGGGGCCGTGGCCGTGGCGGCGGCAGCGGGCAAAGCGCAAGCAAGTCCACGTTGACCGCCGTTGCGTCCACGCCCGGCGGGAGCACGCTGATGGAGGGCAAGAGGAGCCTCTGGGACCAGAGCGAGTTCCGGCTGGATACGTTTAAGAGGGATAGCACCGAGATGGTGGATGATGTTGTGATTGCCTCTCATTGTTGATAGCGGCTATACTATTTCTTCGGGTGTCTGCGTCATGCCTCACGGATCAATATATTGCCAATCCTGCGGCTCCCTTGCCAGTCCAGCGGGACTTCGTGTGACTTGATAGTGCCTAGTCATTGATATCGTCGACTTTCCCTGTCATGTCCTTCGAGGGTGTCTTTGGTTGTGGCTGAGGCGGGCAGGCTTGTCCAAGACGACATGAGGCCGAGGCCCAAGACTCTCTCATACAGCCAACCCATTAATGTTCCGCATCTGATAACACAGAGTAGCATACACATGTGCATATTGTTGATTCATATTTTACTGTTTTTCAATTCAATTCTATGCGGAGGTATCTACCATCAAGGTGCGCCAATCCAAGCCCAATAGGAAACGTCTTAGACCACGACAACCTTGTTGGAGGCGGTCTTCTCCTTCTCGTCGTCCCAGATGTTGATGTCCCACTTGGGGTTGTCTGCACGAACGGCCAGTGTCAGTCATTATCTTTCACTATTTGGATTCACATTGCCGTCTCGGCTTAGTGATTAACTTACAGGTCGCTGGGACATTGTAGCGCTGGTACTCCTTGGTGCCGATCTCGTTGATGGTCTTGACGTCGTCGTCGCTGAGCTTGATCTCCTGGAAGTTGGCGGCGATGCGGCTGGGAGTGACGGACTTGGGGATGACGCTGTGGCCGCCGACCTGGGACCAGGCGAGGATGACCTGGGCGCCGGTGGCGCTGTGCTTCTTTGCGATGGCCTCGATGGTGGGGTGGGTGATGAGGAGAGGCAGGTCGAAGCTGTTGTTGCCAAAGGCCGAGTAGCCGGTGATGTGGATGCCCTTCTCCTTGGCGTAGGGGATGAGGGTGTCGTTCTGGTTCAGGCGGGGATGGCGCTCGACCTGGTTGGCGGCGGGGACGACGCCGGTGGCGTCGATGACGGCCTTGAGGTGGTCGACGGTGAAGTTGGAGACGCCGATGTTCCTGACCTTGGTCTTGGGGAGGGCGACCAGGGCCTTCCAGGTGTCGACCAGGGAGACGCCGTTGTCGAGGGCGACCTCGTTCTCCTTCTCCTTGTGCTTGGGGAACAGGGTCTCGCCGATGGCGCCCTCCAGGGGGAAGGCGACGGGCCAGTGGATAAGGTAGAGGTCGAGGTAGTCGAGCTGCAGCTCGGCGAGTGTGTCGTCGAGGGCCTTCTCGACGTGCTCTGGGCGGTGGGCGTTGTTCCACAGCTTGGAGGTGATGAAGAGGTCCTCGCGCTTGATGCCAAACTCCTTGATGCCCTTGTGCAGGCCCTCGGCGACCTCCTTCTGGTTCTGGTAGATCTTGGCCAGGTCGAGGTGGCGGTAGCCGGCCTTCAGGGCCTCGTAGATGCCGACAGACACCTCACCGGGCTTTGACTGCCAGGTGCCATAGCCGAGAGTGCTTTTGGGCGCGAAGACGAGGGCGTGTTAGTGAGGAGGATTTCAGACTTGAGACGTGGGTCATTGTTGAGCTGAGTCCCGGGGTCCCAAATGAGACAGGTGGCGTTGTCGATCAGGACTGGTCCGGATTGGAGGGGCACAACTCACGGGATCTCATCGCCAGACAGGAGCTTGGCCTTGGTACCGAAAGACATGTTGGAGGATCTGGATCTGGATCTGGATCTGGACCTGTCGTTGGTTGTGTTGGTTCCGGTAAGGTGAGGTGAGGAGGAGAGAGTGTTGTGAATCGGTGTAGAATGGGACGAGAATCAGGAGACCAGAATTATCAACCCCTCTGTTTGCTTTCGCTCAAGAAGGGAAACAACTTTATAACTCAATGAGGGGCACACATGACGGCATGTCATAGCTCCATAATTCCACTGCCCCTCCCCCTCATTCTCTCCATCAAGGTCCAGACCCACATGAGCAATGTCGAAATCGCACCGATGGTGGAGCGCAAACTCTTCCCAGCTGTCTGCCTCGCTGCTGAGTCAATTCATGCGCTGTCCGTGATTGGCGAGCGTAATTCATTTTGGCGACGTTAGCGCCTGCGAGACCCTCTATCGGGCCAGTTCAGCCCGAGCTTTGACGGCATTTCTTCCGTCAAAACAGGCAATTTGACGACACTTGGCAAGCTTCCGCATCGCGACAACTGCGCAGACTTAGAGCACGATGCTATGCCTCAACGATCTAGGCTCGACAAAACCCCAGCCGAGAGGCACATGCTTGCTTGTATCTTGGGGCAAAGTCAGTCAAGCATGCAACACCTTTCATCCGGGATCGCGACAAGAAGGCGACCTTCAAATTGAGACGCTTGCGCCTGTGCCGTTCCACCGAATCGGCAAGCGCCTGCTCGGCTCGGCTACCGCAGCACAGAACAGCCTGGGAGGAGGATACAAGCGCAGACCTTGGCAGAGCTCCGGCTTCACCTCCGACTGCTTCCGCTAGACTCCGCCACCTTCCGACCCGATGCATTTCCCGTTTTTGTTCAAGTATCAGTAGAAGATTGCCCGATGCCCAACGTCGGGAACCTTCTACGCTGGAGACTTGTAGCATGCGACTGTATTACATCCGTTCGAAGAGCCATTTTTACCAGCCAATGCGGAGCTGCCGATGATCATGCTATACAGACTACTATGGTGTACTTTGTAACCATATGGGTCGGAGATCGCGTGATACCTAGGTAGGTAATGCATCTTGCCGCCACATATTGGCTCACTGTCGACAGCATTGAACTGTCACGAGCACGTCTCAATCTCCCGCTATCAATGTATATCTCTCCGTTCGAGTTTTCTGAGACGGCAGTGACAAGTGTCACGATTCAATTGGAGCCCTATCAAGACGTCCTTCAAGCAAAGCGAATGAACAAACCTTGGAATATAGCCGTCATGTCTGACGAGGTAATCGTCTCATCTCGCCTAAAGAAATGTCAAAGGCTGTAATGCAGTGGCGTCCACATTTGCTGTACGGGCGATACTACTCCATGTTTTAAACATGCTGAACTGTTGGGAACACAATGGCTGCACCGCTGGACAAAGACATCAATCAGATCAGATAATCGGGTCTGTCAGCGGGTCCCAGTGATGGGGAACCAAAACACATAACTGATGCGAATTAGGTCTTGACTCGGCTTTCGCATATAGAAATCGGATATTTACATCAGGGGTAATCAGGGTACACTAACTAGTACGTCACTCAGTCCGTTGTAGGCGTGGCTGTAGTGCTGGTGGTCGTTGTCTTCAGTTTCTACCTGGTATTGCGAAGTAAGTCAGACACCCTAGTCACGCACCACCCCCTCCCGCACAGCCGTTTCCTACCACAATACACTAAATTCAAATTATTTTTACTAATTTAATAGAAATACTAGATTCATAATGTTTTTAAAATATATTAATATGATATTATAATTAATGAAGCAAAATCTCGTTTTATTTCATTTAAACTTTTAATACTATATAACAATTTTAAATTTAAATATTTTATTAGAATATAACTTTATTATTTCAACAATTAATGGTTTAATCTTTTTATAAATAAAATTCATTCATAATGCTTCTTATTTTCTTTTTTAAAAAATATAAGTATAATAAATTTATGAAACATTTAATTAAATGTTTATTATTATTAAAAAAAAATGTATTGACAAATCTGGATTTAAAATCTGATTTTCTTAGTATTTGGTGTGGTTTGACTGTCACGGCCAGCATGAGATGCAACATGAGAGCTGGGTCTATTGGCGCTATCAACGAATATTCTAAGCTACAGAGAAAGGAGAAAAGCGGAGAGCGTCGCTCGCGCGATCCTGGACTGCATAAGAATCTCGTCGCGACTGTGGGGCTAAGGGTTAGGGTCCTTGTGACGGTCAGGGAGCTTGCCTGACTGTGGCTGTCGTCACATTGACAAGGTTTGGCGGTCTTGGCATCAAAGTTCTCTTTTTTTACAAAAACATTAATATTTCATTTATTTATATTTAACAATAATTAAATTTAAATATTCAAAAAAAACTTTTATATATACAATCAATATGAAAAATTGTAATTTACTTAATTTGTTTATCATGACTTTATATAATTATATTTTATATAGCTAAAAATGGGCTTTTTGGTGAGAAACGGCTGTGCGGGAGGGGGATGGTGCGTGACTATGGTGTCTGACTTACTGGTGTATCTTTTGCGAGTACAGGTCTCTGGCGTCAATGTGCATGAACACTTGAGTAACATCCATTCACTTAACGCTGACGGCAGCGGCATTGTAAATGTCCAGTACTTGGGACACAAATCAGTGGAATTGACGTTCCCTCTCATCTTGGTCAGTAAACACTTCTATATCTGATATCTGAACTCTTCCGAACGGTCTGTGAACTTCTCCTGTGCCACAACGGCTCCCCCGTCGACTGCAAGTCTATCCTTGCCCACCTGACGCTTGAGATATATCCACCGAACCACCCACCATCCAAGCCATGCAAATGCTAGACATCCCAATGACCACGCATGGCCCAGTGTGAAAGCAGGGGCGGCATTAGTCTGGTAGATCTGCCCTGAGACAACTCCTCCAATGTTGGTCAAGGTTAACAAGATACCCAAGCTGGCAGCCCGTTTCCCATCGGGGGCGCAATTACCGGATAACCATGCGCTATGTTGAAAAACAACTGTCAGCATGCTTTTCATATCGAGCTTTCAACTCATCGGCCGCTTAAGGGGCATGTTGTCATACATGTTACCTCCAGTACACAGAAAACAAGCGGTGGCGATGAGATATGTGGCGAAGTACTGCACCGCCGCTGGCACCTTGCAAAGGAGAATCGCGTAGCCGGCAATGCCGAACGGCGCGCAGATGATTAACGGGAGAAAACGCTTGTTGTAACGGTCTGAGAGCACTGCCCCGACAGCATATACGAGTGCGCCCCATAGGTTGACAGGAATGACCAGGTATTGTGCCTGTACCAAGGAATAGCGGAAACCCTCCCTGATGATGATGGGGAGGAAGGTTCCAAACCCTGACGGAAAGCAATCAGTAACCATAACCACCCAGTTGCAGTGTTTGGTTCTTTCCACCTCGGAGTGCCCGGACTTGGACAAGTGACTCACCATATAGAATAGTCACCACCGCGATCTGTATCACGCCGTGTACCCAGCTCTTCACATCTCTGGCAGCTTCCCTGATGTCATCTTTGCCGTAGTGCCCCGAGCCCCCACTGTACGACGCCATCTCCTCGGCGCGTTTCCTCATGAGCACCTTGTCTTCCGCATTCAAGAAATATGCCGTCTCAAAATCTTTCGGTACGAGGAAGACGCAACACGCCGCCCAGGCCACTGTGATTATGCCTTCGATGATATAGAGCCTGAAAAAGTCTTGTGTTCAGTTATTGACCCCAACATGTGTAGATGTTTGTCTTTGAAGGGACATAGGGAACGGACCATCGCCATCCCGGCATGCCCGCCGCACCATTCATGCTTAGCATCGCCCACGCCAGCAAGCCCCCGAAGGCCCCGGAAAGGGCTGACGCTACTGCAAGATTGTCAGCCATGCCCCGTCCATAAGAACATAGTGGAAATTACAGGCTCCAGCTTACTGAAGAGGAATGATATGCGGACCGCCAACTCCTCGCGCTTGTACCAATTGCAGAGGAGCAAGGTCATGGCTGGGAAGAGGCAACCTTCGAAGAATCCCAATAGTATGCGGCACACCACAAGAGAACCGAACGAGTGAACAAATCCGGTGCAGAGGCATACGATCCCCCAGCAGAAGGTGATGGTGGGTATGACTCGGTTGAACTGAAGCCGCTTGACCAGTATGGAGGTTGGGAACTCCGCGAGGATGTAGAAAATGTAGAACACTGAAACTGCGGTCTTTTTAGGTGTTAACAACTAAAGTTCCAAGCAAAATCCAATCATTGTCAGACATACGTTCAATTCAGATCCCTTCAGTCCGATGTCTGCCGACATGCCCTGGGTTGCCGCGAACCCGATATTGCCGCGGTCCAGATAGCTGATGAGCATTAGCAGCATCATGACAGGCGCGATGAAACAGTCCAGCTTGTGGACAAGTGCTCGTTCCCTCCTCTGTCTGTCCTGATTTGTCTCGTCTTGAGTTCCATATTCCTCATGCGTCGTTTCTGGGGAATTAGAGGCGCCCACAGCTTTTTCGTCTGTGGTCTGTTCCATGCCGTCCGTGATGCGGCAATACAGCTACAGGAAAGCTCGTGAGGTTTCATAGAAAAAAGATTTGTAACCCTAAAGGTCGAAGTCACAGAAATTTCGAAATAGAATGTCCACACAATTGTATGTCATGACTGCCGACAACTTGGGGTATCTGGGCACTGCTGACAGTGTGCACTAGTATGGAAGATCGTTGGGGATCATGGTGATACAACATCCCTTCTAACCAATGGGCTCCAGTCCTCCAATATCGGCTACCGAACGAAGCTCGATGACCCCGCTTGTTCTGTCCTAGAAAACACAAAAACCTCTGACGTGAGCCTAGCCATCGGCGACAGAAGAGTGAGTTGAAGGGCAAAGCACACTGTTACGCGGAGGAATGCTTTTCCGGCTTCAATATAACCTCAGCATGAATGTCGATCTTGTGATTGGTGCGCTTTAGGGGCAGTTTTACGGCTGCTATGAATCTGGCTGCATTCCAAACACTTTGACACATGAAATTTGCCTGTCATACTATCCCAGGTCGATCTCGCCATGTCTGATTCTTCAATTAAAGGATTTACTTCTTGTTGAATGCCCGCCTTGATCCAACGATTTGGGCTGTGTTTTTGCTTTACCGTTGTCCCCCCCCCCCCCAGTATTTGATGTCACAAGAGAAACATGAATCTTGAGGGTCGTGAAGACCAGTTGGGCCCCCACTGACCCAGGTGGATTTCTCGTCAGTGGAAACCAACGGCCTTCACAAGATCTTTATGTGTCCACGTGTGGGAGATAAAGACATCCTTCGGCTGCTCCTTCTGCTTTTTGAAGATCCCAGAATAGCCAGCCCAAGTCTCGGCTTTCTCCGCTGAATCGAAGACGAGGGTGATCCCGTTGGGTTGGGTCCATATCTGCGTAACTTCGGTGGACAACGAGATGGTCACACAGTTGTCGTCTATCGTGACATTGTTGTTCATGTTGGCCTTTTCAAGGAGACTGAGGTGGTTTTTCAGACCCTGAGCGAATTCAGAACTTGGGAAGCGAATTGTCAATCTCATGCGAGTCTGAGACTGGGCGATGCCAAACCCAAGGGTATAAATTGCTAATCCTGGGACAAATTTTACCATGATGCAAACTTTGCACTAGTATTCAGCTGAATGAAAGTTATAGAGTGAGCAGAGTAGATTACGACTAGACTGAAAACCGAAGTCACAGATACTATAATATAGTTTCAATAGAACAGAGATACATTGATCCATGGAGCCTTACTGACCTTCTCGGAACCAGCAGATTAGGATTACTTCTATAGATTGGCTTCCCCGCTGAACCCCACTACCGAGCAGCCTAGACGACCTCAATCAGGAAGGACGGAGTGCTTATGCTGTGGTCGGTCAGGCCATCCAAGCTGCATATCTTTCGATCAGGACTTGGCTCTAGGCCACGTGCTTTCTTATCACTGTTGCACAGCATGAGTCGGTAAGCTGAATGGCTAGTCTGAAATGTTACACAGCAGTTTGAACCTAAATAACTCGTTTAGGTGAATATAGGTTGCAGCTTGTCTTCCGAGGCCTGCCACCGCCCTGAAGTCACAAATCTCCATACATAAGGCGGTTTGCAACCCTTCTCTAAAACGTTGATCAAAAAGAACTGGTGAATTCCTGAGAATAATGGCTCATTGACGATCTCGCAACAGCGCAGAATCATTACCATGGAGCTGTCATATTGCGACACAGTACTACATTCCACTCAGCCCTGAGCACCCCTTGGTAGGCGTTGAGCGTTACTCCAGGCCTTGATTCTCACGTTATGACGAGGGCCAAATCACCTTTAGAATCTTACGGCACGAAAGGAAACAACTTCACTATCCATCTTCAGACCTACTCATGAAACTGGAGATTTGTACACACAGAAATAGAGGTTACAACAATACATCCTTTCGCCCCTGTCCAGGGCGCGCCACTCACGACCACGAAACCGACTCCTACAATTCGCACTCCCACCCAGAACCCATGACTACATCACTCATCCCACAATATGAGTACCGAAACCTATGTAATACCTTTATAAAAAGTCAATTTCAGATGTATGGGTGTGCGGATAACAATGGGTGATATTGTTTTGAATATTTTATGAGACATGTATCGGCATAGCGTCCAGTGACCCGGCGTGAATTTCAGAATGCTAATTCATCAAATCGGATCAATTTGTTCAAAAAGCGATGTTTCATTATCGGCAATATTATGATTAGATCAAATTCTGTAGCAAATTGTCTGGCTAAGCGCGGGAAACACGCCTGAGCCCCCTCCTCCTTCTGGTGCTTGGCTGCACGGTGGAGATCCTGCCGTCCAATACAGTTCCAACCGGATTCTCAGTAGCAAGATATGCAAGCAGCACGTCGGCCTGAAGATCAAGCGTAATGTAATCCGTAGTGGCCTCGAAGAAGTTATCACCACCCCCAGCAAGATAGTCTAGCGTAGCCACCTGATAAGTGCCAGCCAAGTCAAGAGGCGCACCGCCAACGGTCACATTCGTGAGCCTGCTCCCAACCTCGCCCGCGGGATCATACACAATCCGCAAGGCACTGCTGACCTGCACGAAACTCGTTACCACCCGCCCATTGGCCTGGTTGACATCCGACACGATACCCTCCAACACGTCCTGCACCTGCTGGCCGGAGAGCGTGAGCTCGACAATGGCGTTCCCGAACGGGAAGGACGTCAGGACCTCGCCCCGGGTGATGGGCCCGACGTCGATGGACGCGCGGATCCCGCCCGCGTTGATGATGGCGAAGTCCGCCTCGGGCCGGTACGCCACAATGGCATCCGCCATGAGGTCGCCCAGCGTGCACTCCTCGGCCTGGCACGTCTCCTGCACGAGCTCGACGGACGACTCGCCAACGACCTCGTTGGCGAACTCCTGGAAGGGCTGGCGCCACGCGTCGACCTGTGCCTGCAGGTCCGGGTCCTGCTTCGTCTGGTTCGTCAGGTGGATCGGCGCCCCGTGGTACTCGAGGACGCGCCCGGCCGCGTCGTAGACCAGGTCGATGTAGCCGAGGTACTCGCCCCAGCGGTACGCGGTCACGATGAAGACCTCCTCCCCGGCGGTGTTGTTTGCGATTGTCGGGTAGGACCCCTGGCTGCCGGTGATATTTCCCAGTGGCGTGTGCGAGTGGCCTCCGATGATGAGGGAGAGACCGGTGGTCTGCTGTGCAAGCTTGATATCCTCCGTATAGCCGATGTGCGTAAGAGCAACGATCTTATTGATCTCTGTCGTGGCTTTGATCTCATCGACGGCGGCTTGGACGGCGACAACTGGGTCGGTGAAAATAGTGCCGTCTCCGGGGTTGCTGAGCTGGCTTGTCTCGGGGGTGATGACACCAATAACGGCCATTTCATATTCCTCAAAAATGACATATGGCTTGACCGAGCTGTTCAGAGTTGGGTTGGCGCTCTGGAGATTTGCTGCGAGGATGGGAAACGTGATGTTGTCGATGAAGGCGGCCAGCTCCTCGTCGCCGCCGTCAAACTCATGGTTGCCCAGGGTCATTGCGTTGACACCAAGCTGGTTGAGGGTGTCTGCGGTCCTCCAGCCCTTGTAGAAGTTGTAGAAGAGCGTGCCCTGGAATTCATCGCCGGCGTTCAGGAACAGGCTGTTCTCCTTGGACGGCCGGGTCGAGTTCAACACTGTCTTGACACGCGCATAGCCACCGAAACAGCCCCTTTCTGGTCGTGTGCAGTCGGTACCTGACGACGAGAATTGGTCGAGATGGGCGTGAACATCGTTGATGTGGTAAATGGATATTTCGAAATTACCATCATCGGTCCTCTTCTGGTGCAAGTCATGGCGCCGACTGACAAGAACGTCCTCTGCAATTGCTGCAGGGACGAGCAGCAGAGCAGACAGAAGTTTCCTGATCGAAGACATCGTCACCAGAGGATCGTCACGAAGTTGCCAGTGGTGTGTAGGACGGAAGACGCGGAAAGGTTACATTGGCTTTGGGGTCCTGCATGGCATTTGTATTCCAATATTCTTATTTGTCCCAGTTTCCTCACATTTGGCTCAGCTGCAGGGGCCATATTTGATTGGACTAGGAATCTTCGTGCTTGGCGCCTGGGCACTGGTACACCTTCTTGAAGTGGAACGGCGCCCCGGAGATTATGGGCGAGCTTGATAAAGCACGTGTCGAATGATGCGCGCTGGCAGGCTGATAGGGCCGGCCAAGAGATATGATTTCGTGTAAGCGACTTGGCGCCTTATAAGCTTCGCCATACAGGACACGCGGTATCGTTGCCACGAACTGTGGCTGAGTACTGAAAGAATCTAACATACCTCTCTTAATGATTGAATTCAGTGCAGGTTTCCATATGAATACTTTTGTTTCGAGTAATTGAAACGCGAGCTCATGTGAGGCATGCGGTCGTGTTTAACACCTAGGTAGCTTCGTGCCTGTGTACTGTAGCGGATAGTTATCCTACTTATGACAGACACTGGTAGGAATCACAGTAGCAGCCCGGCCGCACGAGCCATTCTCAATGAAGAAGATACCTCCTGGTCACCGTCATCCTCCTTTCCGTACATTCTGAATGCCATGCACACCTTTCCCAACCATGACTTTTGTGCCAAGACGAGTACAGCGATTTGCACATTGCTTGTCGTCTTGAATGCAGCCACTGTGACCTTGACAGTAGGCATTATTCTTCCGACCATCAAATGGTCCATCAAGCCTTCTTCCTCCAGAAGAAATCCCGTCAGGACTGTAGCGATCAGCCTAGTGGATAGAGGGGTCCTGAGCTCCTCCGCTGCTCTCTTCAACTCCGGGTCGCTCAGTATTGGCCGCGCAGACACCGGTCTCGGCTCAACGATGTCTTCGCCGCGGGTGAGGTAGGCCAATCCCCGGATGAGAGTTCGTCGCATATCACTGACCCGCTGGAAAGGAGTTCCCACCAGGCAAGCTTTACAGCCGCAGTGAAAACGCAGCTTCTGAGCACGTTCTCGTGTGGTCCTCGTCTCGAAGTCCGGGTTGTAGCAGATGGTGAGCTCCTCGTCTGGCATGATGACCCTCGTTGCGTACAAACGCATCTGATCCTGTTCTTGATGCTGCTCTTCGGTGCGTGATAATCGGTTGCCACTGGTAATGAGTTCTCTCTGAAGGCCATCTTCATCGTTGTGAACGGCCGAGTGCCGTTGTCGAGGAGGCACAGGAACTGTTGTTTCTCGCGTGGTGACAGCCGTTGGAAGCGCGCCCGGACGTCGGACTCGGTTATATATGCGTGCGACTTTGGAATCACGAGAAGTGGCCTTTGTTCGAAGATCAGATCGCCCGGTGTGATTTTTCTTGTCGCAAACACACCTCATCCTTGGCCATGCGACGGCCTCAGTTCGAATGGCACGCCACTAGCCCAAGATTGAGGCTGCGATACGCTGAGCAGCAAGTTAGCGATAAAATACAAGTTCACAATGAGAAAAAACCTACGATGATTGTGAGCCATTGGTTTTCCGTGCTTTGGTACGGATTTGTTGACAGAGCAAACCAAACGCCTTGTTCAATGCAGGAAGATACCAATCCAGGACCATTGACAAACGAACTGCACGTGGTTAGGTACTACTGAAGTCATGGGTGACTCAGCTGCGACTGCCGTGTAACATGACAACACAGGCGGTGTAGCACAAGGAGGACCCCGGGGATTCCAGGCTAAAGGCATCCTTGAGTCTGCTTCGAGTTGCGGCTACTGGTCTCATATGCTGCAATACTGGTCACCAAGGACTTAAAGTCAGACGGAAAAAAGGGCATCAACACCCTTGCACTCGGAAGAGGCGTGATTGGGGCTTCTGTACGCTGGTGGCCGTTATGTCCGTCGAGTTACCTTTGCGAAGCATGGACGAACTTCTCATTGTGCATTCCGATCAACACATGTGCAATCTAGGGGCGAAGGCGATGTGTGCTTGCGCGTTCCAGTCTTTAACATCACCTCCAGGAGACTCAGGTTCGGTTCAGAGGGGCTTTCTATCCAGCTTTACTTCAGTATATGTTGCCACTTGGATAGAGATTACTGAGGTTCAGTGAGTGGCTGGGTGCTTTGACAGGTGTGGGCGTTCGCTAGAGTTCACGGTAGCCACAGTGGCCGTTGAAAATAGGCCCTAGGAACCCAAACCTTGGATGGTGGTTGGCGAGTCTTAATGGTCTGCGTGCTTTTAATAACAACTATTGCATGAATAAGATACACGCTAGGAAGCCAGTAAAGTGATCTAAGGAATACGTTAGAGTATTGAGCCTCGAGCACGGTATAGTTAAATGGACACCATCTGGATGCTTGGGGCCGGTCTTGTAAAAGTTCATCCTGGCTCTTCTACGATCTCGTGTAGGGAATACCGCTCATAGGTATACCTCCGACCGAAATGTCTCATTCGGGCGTGTCTCCTACAAGAATATCTCCTATACTATAACCTGATATTTGGATACCTCTTACAAGAACAACTTTATGGTAAATATTTCTTCACGAAATCCTCCTGTAGGTAAGCATCCTATTAGAAAGCTAGGCTATTGTATTTGAACCTAGGTACTGTAATTGTTGGTACGGCCCTGACGGCGGTGGTCAAGGGGTCTCTGCACGTGCAAATGGGTTGAAGCAGACCGTACGTGTTTGGGTACGGGTTCTGATTTCTGCTTATCGAGAAGGAAGAAGCTATCGCTAATCTCGTCGCCCTGACGGTTGGTGTAGTAGTCGGCCCTCTGGCTGACTAACTCCAAACCGTTTATTATATCTAGCGCTGGGTCTTAGAGCGCTTACGACTTTATGAAGGAACCGCCCCCTGGACTTTCTTTTTTTTAAAAAAAAAAAAAGAAAAGAAAAAGAGCACTGGGACCGGATTAAGAACGAGACCAACTAAAAGGATAGTACAGCTGATACTTGGTTACCAGGGAGGAGCAATATGGGGCTACTATTATTAGAAACAGCTTCGGCCACATTATATATTACGAATTAATCAATAACTTAATTCTATTATTATATTTATCTACTCACTATTTATTAAAATTTCTAATTACTCTTTAATCTAAAACTTATATATAAACCTAATAATAACTTCACATATTATTTGTAATGATCACACTAAACCTTTATGGGGTTCAGTAGGTAACCTGTGGGGTTTATGTTAGCAGTTCGGCGTAGTGATACTTCACTGTTCGGTATACGAAGACACTGTTGTTCCGTTCTTGAAGTATGATCACTAGCTGTGAGGCTATCCAGTAGGTAAGACTGAATACTTAGATTGACGACTGAAGAGTCTGTTCTATGAAAGCTATCTACTGTGGTGATGACCATATCCTTATACGTTCCGACCCTTCAGTGACTATGTTGCCTATGTTCCTAGTCAACATAGTCGTGCCAAGGCGTAACCCTAACCCTGTGCGTTCGCTGATTTTGCCAGCAAGTGCGTGCGGGGTTGCGTCGTAGCATCTGTTTTGCTTTGCTGGGGTCACCGAAATGGGTCCCTTGGGTGTCATGGCTGTTGGCTCATAACATTATTTTATTATTATATTTTGTAATACTTAATACCCGCAATTCTTTAAAACTTTTTTTATTAAAAATGAAACAAAATTTTAAATTAATATGAAATGAATTTTATAAGCCACATTATACGTAGTTACCGATGTTATAAAGATAATTTGATGGATCTTGATTGTTGTGTGTCTTGTCTATATTCGGCTGACCCCCCCCCCCCCTTTCGAGTGGTTAAGTCTTTTCTACCGACGCTAGTGTTAATGCCTGAGGCACCCCTTTGTGGGTGCGCCCCTGGGGGCGGTCAGCAATGGACCGATAATCTGACGTTATATTTTAATATAAAAGTAATTTATGTAAATTCTTTTTCTTGATTTGAAAGAATTTATTTTCTTATTTGAAAAATATAAAGTTTTATTTTAAAAGTTTTAATATAAAACTTTTATATCTTATTGTTTTAAATTTTTATTTACATTTAATAATGATATATGTGTAATGGGATGAACCCTTGTCAACATACCTCAGGGCCAGGGCCCTTCGTACGACCCACTGACCCACAGCACGATTCCCCACAGAACCTGCTAGCATCTACAAGAAGGACCAGCGAAGGACGACAACCAAGTATATAGATTAGCAGGAACATGTACGTTAGTCAAAAGGGGAAAGACTTCTCTCCCCAGAGAAGTCTTCTTGTTCATAGAGAAAATAGACGTTAGAGTGTGACACTCAGTCTAGACCCTTACAATATGAAATTTTTAATTAAAAGTAGAATTTATAAATAAAATGGCTTATATTATACCTTTTTTTATGATTTGTTTTAAATGTATAAATGTATACTATAATATAATATCAAATGTGAAAACATTATTAAATTTACCTTTTTTTTATATAATTATTTACTAATTTGTGTTTTTAATTAATTTTATTATAACGTGGCTTACCACCCGGTTGGCGATATCAGTCAGTGGCCGATTTTTTCAACTTCACCCAACTTTCATTAACCCCAGAACCCCCCTAGGGCTAAATAATTAATAAAAGTTGGCACCAATTGGTGCCAACTAGTCTAAATTGCTTAGTTTTAATTGACTTTATTAACTTAGAGGCATTGGGGTGTGTGCAGGGGGGCTGGTAATCATTAAGGTTTTGGTGAAACCACCTTGTTTTAGTACCAGTCGCGTCTCTAATTTTCGCGTCAATTTCGCACTAACCACCCTATTTAAATATTTAACACGTTAGAAATCAACAATAACACAATATATCCTACATCTCAAGAGGGCAAAATACTCTTAGCTATCCAGGCTATTCAGAAATCTTAAAAAAAAATAACGCGAAACCTTTAACTATACCTTAAGCTGCAAAGATCTTTTACATCCCCGAACGAACCTTATAAAGAAGGATGAACCACCAACATATACGCGAAGAATCAGAT
Source organism: Diaporthe caulivora (assembly GCA_023703485.1). NCBI lineage: Eukaryota > Fungi > Ascomycota > Sordariomycetes > Diaporthales > Diaporthaceae > Diaporthe > Diaporthe caulivora. Next base: position 5,274,973 of record JAMPTR010000002.1, read on the forward strand.
ATTAACAGAAATAAACTTGATGTAATTAAAGAGTAAACGCTTATCTGATATATCATTAATCAAGATGTTCGAGGATTTCCCCTACAACTTTCTGGTGTATAAGATATGGCGAACCTCTTGCTGGCGTTGCGAGATGCTAAGCCGGTGGGCAAGCACTGGGCTTAACGCTTTGTGGACATACAACCTAGCCTGAAAACCAGATTTAATCATCCTTATGACTATTAGAGGGCTCTCTGCGAAGATCCAGAGATTATTGGGAAATGGTTTAGGCTCCTCTGCAACATAATAGCTAAATACCGGATTATTAACAACAACCTCTATAACTGCGATGAGACCGGCTTTATGATGGGCATAATCACCGCGTTAATGGTTGTTATATGCTCTGAGAAGCGTGGAAAGGCTAAATCTTTTCAGCCTGGCAACCGGGAATGGGCAACAGCTATTGAATGCATTAATGCAGAGGGCTGGTGTATCCCGCTGTTCGTTATCGTTCAGAGCGCCTACCACCTTGCAACCTGGACTACAGAGTCAGGTTCTCCCCCCTCCTGGGTAATTGTACCTACTCCGAATGGATGGACAGATAATAAGACTGGTCTTGAAAGGATTCAGCACTTTAATAAGCATATGAAACTTAAGAGAGAGGCGGATTACTAAATGTTGATACTTGATAATTATAAGAGCTATATATCCGCCGAATTCAACTAATACTATAAGGAAAATAAGATTATCTCTATTAGTATGCCTCCACACTCTTCTCATCTAGCTCAGCTATTAAATGTCTCATTATTTCGGCCCTTAAAGTATGGATATGGTGGGGAAATTAACAACTTCGTCCGGGCTTCTATCAACCACATCACTAAAAACGAGTTCTTTATTGCGTTCAAGGCAGCCCACGATAAGACCTTTATAGAGGATAATATTAAGGCTATATTTAGGGGACCTGGAATAGTGCCTTGAAACCCGGATTCTGTTATTTCTAAGCTTGATTTCCGCATCAAAACTCCAGTGCCATCCGTCCCTATTTCTCCCCAGCAATAGGAGTCTTAAACACCCTCTAATATATAATAAACCATCAAGTAATCAACTTATATTAAAGGCAGGATCTCCACCCATCAGGGTAGCTCTCTTTTACCAATTATAAAGGCCGTTAACCAGATGGCAAAGGGTGCATGAGTGATAACAAACAAGCTTATCCTTTTCAAGGATCAGGTCCACACTCTTGAGCAGGCCAATACAGCACTCGCTAAACGCCGGAGGGCTAAAAGAACCCGAGTACAGCTTAGAGGGGCACTTAGTATTAAGGATTCCCAAGTAATTATTGATGAGAAACAAAAGGGGAAGCGGCAAGCTGGTGAAATATCCGGCAGTGCTAAAGAGGCGGTCCGCGGCGACCGTCTAAACAACGCTATAGCAACTGCGGCGAGACTGGGCATAATGTGCGAACCTGTGAGAAAGAGGGAGAAGGGTCTGATTAATCAGATTCTGATTGTATTATAACAAACCAGCCTAGTTGGCAATAATTGGTGCGAATATATGTATGTTAGTGGTCCGCAGCGGACCGCATTTTTAATGGTGTAGTTGGCACTATTTGGCGCGAAGTGCGTATTTCCCACCAAAAGCCAGCTAGTTCAGACCTACACTGCACCACCATTAACACCTCTAAATTGACGAAATGGATTAGAAATAAGGAATCAAGTGCATTTGGCACCAATTGGTGCCAACTTTTACTAATTATCTAGCCCTAAGGGGGTGCTGGGATTAACGAAAGTTGGATGAGGTTGAAAAAATCGGCCACTGACTGGGAAACCACGTTAAAGATATTATTAATATTATATTTATATTTGATATTAAGTTTTAAAATGTTTATAATTATATAGAGAAATTACTTTTAAGCTTTTTAAAAAAAAATATTATAATCAGATTAAAGACGAAACCAGCTATTATTGGGAACTAGATTATATGGAATACAATCTCTTCAAATTCTGGTCCACAACCTTCGCCGTCCATAAGCCCGTGAATGTAGCAATCCCCAATGATTCGCCATTTTCCACTTCCATCGTCTCGAAGAACAAAGACCGAATCACATCCGTGGAACAAGGCCACTATATCACCAGGCTCTGTACCATCAACACACCATCCGAATCTGCCCGCTTCAGATCGAAAGAAGCGACGGTTGTAGGTCCAATGTTCATGCGCCCCTGAAAATGTCGCAACTGGCTCCTTCTCCATATGCAAATACTCATCAATATCACTCCGGGACGACCCGTGGTTTTCAACTCGATCATTCAAGTGCTCTTGCAGATAGTCTTCTAGACCTTCTTTTCTGAAAATGCCTTGCAGATGCATATCGAACCCGATCGAACAGTCATGATCAGGTCGCTCATTGTCGTCGTAGGTACGATTGCACATAAAAGTTCTCCAGAGATTTTCCCAAGTTTGATGGTTGACCATTTTGTCGGGGAACGCGACATCAAAAACGCCCTGGTGCCATGTCTGGGCATGTTCTCTAATCTTTTCCACAGTATCATCATGTCTGTCTTTCGCAGTCTCAATTGTGGGCTTCTTTAACTTGTACTCAGACCCCCGGAATTCAGAAAGGAATTTCTCATCCACCTTCTTCCATCCGGCGTAAGACGTAGGAAAGGAGGCGCCGTGTTTGTCCTCGGTATCAAGGATTGGATTGCCATATAGGGCGAATTCCTCATCTCCGTCCTCCGCGCCAGATTTGCCGAATGGCCCAGCGTCGCCAGGTGGCGGGATTTGACGCTTCTTTTCTATTGCTGCTACATTGTCGAGAGCTCTTCCTTTGATCTGGAGGATCCCTCTTGATTTGTCGATGGCCAGCTCGGTTTTGAGACTCGCGCTCGCAGCCATCTTCAACATGCGAATCCGGAAAGGTTGGGTCCAGCCAGGGCATGTCCAGTCCGGCACCCAAGATGGGAGCGTTAGAGTCGTCGGCTTGGAGGATTTGACGCAGTGCGATAGTATGTCCAAGGAACCTGACTCTATCTCGTTGATTGTGATGTCTGTGAAGATATTTTCCGATGACTGGGCATAGTCTACCGTGACCTCGTCCTTTTTTTTTGTCAATCCCAGAATACCGTAGATCTTGTCGCTAGGAATGGTGGCTTTGAAGCCTCGCAACTCCTCAAGCAGGTCAAGAAACGGCATCGAAGTATTGCCTCTCGTCAGTTTGACACGCTCGATTCTGAGATTTTCCATGATGTTTATAGACTTGAATCCTTCGCACTCGGTGATGGTGTCGTTGATCTTGTAACCAGAAATCGAATCTACGGCATTCCAAAGGAATGTCCACGGAAATTTCAGGCCACCAACGTGGACTTGGATGTCTTGGGAATTAGCTACCTCCTGAATGATCCAGGTACGTTTGAACTGCCGCAATCATGTAAGCCTTTTCGATATTTGTGACACCATTCTAAGTTAGAGTAACTTACCCATGCGCGATCGAGCAGCTCAGACAGCAGTCTCCATTCCAGCCGGTCCATATTTGCAGTCTGAGACAGCTGTCGCCGAATGTGCTGCAGAAATAGTTGCACATTTGATCCACCGGGTAGCGAAGACATTTTCTCTGCATAAATGTCGTCAAGCGCCTTGGTTATGGCCAACAATGTTTGAAAGGCATGGATGTCCCACTCTGTCGACTCGCCGAGCCAAACTCTTGTCCTCAGCGCCCCAGCATAGACTTGCCCCATGATTTTGACGTGCTCATTACGCTCAGTAATATCCTGCTGATTGATGCACAGAGCATCAACCCAGATTCGCAAGGGCGGGCCATATAACGGCCTCAATCTCCTCAGGGCACGGAAGAGTTCCCCTCCGACTATCATCGTGACGCCATCGCATTTAATGGGGGCGTCGGGTATCTTACCGCCCATTCGGATGTAATGCTCTTGAAAGTGTGGATCGTAGAACAAGTCCTTCCATGACATGCTTCCCCCTCTCGAGACAATCTCACCGGTCTCGTCCTTGCCGTAGACTCCAAAAGGGATTTCGGTGTCTGGGCCGAAAAGTATGTCGCGATCGACTGATTTACTCCAGCAGTAACTCAGTGCCTCGTATGGCTCACCTGGGGAGGTGATGTTGACATGCGAAAGTCCACATATTATATCGTCGTCGAGCTTTCCGGGTTGCACCGTGAGAATACGGGTCTCTTGTGGGAGGTTGATAGGCCGGTAGGGATAGCTCTCCATGACGGGAGGCAGTTCAACATCAATGTGGTCCGAATCAATCTCCTCGTCAAGCGCCGACCACGGGGTGTCAGCCTCGATGTAACAAATCGGAGGGGATTCGGACTGTCGTCGCACATAGAGCGGAGCCAGTACTACGACTGGGACGCTGCTATCTCCTAAAAAGATTAACTGGGCTTTGCACGGTACATCCCGATACTGTGAGGGTAATTGTGCCGTAGAAAAGTCGACAGACCCAATATAGAGCCGTCCTTGCCCGGACGGATTGAACTTGACGCGCCATAGGCTGATATGATCTCTTGTTACTGTCAAATATACCTCGTTTGCAGTCCAAGTCCAGACAAAGGGAATTTTATCCAAGTTCGATGGGAAACTTATCCGCAGGTTGTGGTGCCGCTCGCAGATTGGCACAGGCTGTTTTATGGCCTGACGGTCGAAACGAAGCTGGAGCACTGCGACTTGCATGTGCAAATTGTACATTTCTTCTTGACCCTGGCCTCTGACCCTGACAGCCTCGATGGATGCAACAAGTAAATGAGACCCGGAATCAGAAAAGCGCACTTGAATATCAATTTTCCGGCCTAGGTAATGATCAGTGAGAAAGTTGTTAGTTCCTTGAGACTGGTGCCCAGCTTGACAGGAAATCAAACTAGAAAACTGACCATGGTTTGTGAATGAACTCATCCTCTGAATCACGTGTTCCATATCACCTTCCATTGACGAAAGGAGCAATTTCGTAGGACTCAGTGGCCACACGAATATAGGAGCTGACGGGTGCAGGGCTGGCTGTGACTCGTGGAGATGATCTTCTGTCTCAGCTGAAAATTCAAGGAAGCAATCGTGGATCTTTTCGTCATCAAGATTGTACACTCGAAGTCTGAATACAGATCGTCAGCTCCTTGCACGATTTGGCCTTCAATACTGATCCGCTGCTGGCCTCGAAAGTTATGCATTGCTTACTCGTTCGTGAATGCCCAAGCAGAGAATCGACGCATGGAACGTGGGCCTTGTTCATCCGCCTCCAGCATTTCATGAGACTTATCTAGACACCACTGACCCTTGTCGACACAGGGAATGCAGACATCGTAATGCGAGTTTTCACACTCGAAGCAATGTAACCAGTGCGAGACTGGTTGGTCGCACTCATCACATACCTTCTCATGATATGCCATGATCTCGTGGTATTGCTCTTCGTTTCCCGAAGACTGGAGATATTCGTACGTCCTCAAGCGTTCATTGGAGCTGATAGACCATCTCGACTGAGATGAAGAAAGGGTGCTCCCAAAAGATGCTGAAGTCTCGCTGCTGTTGATGAGATCTGATTCGCCGCTTTCAATTCCGCTCAAGCTTTGCATGTCCTCCATCTCTGAGTCCTGATGTGAATCAGATTGGCTCCTGTCCCAGCTCCCAGAATCAGAGAGTGATACATCTCCACCTGGACTTGCTAGTTCGCTCGCTGAATCAAAGTCATTGACTGGAGATAAACCATCCGAGCTCCCGGAATCCGAGTCACTGGATGCTGCTGAATCTCGTGATGTCTCCGATCTGATCTGGTTAAAATCCAAACTTTCCATTGGGCAAATCCGGCCTATTCGGCTTGCCGGATCTTCACCCCTCTGAATTCGCGGTTTCCTGACAAAATCTGGAGGCGGGTGGAGTCGTTTGCGCCTGCAAATAATGAAAAATTTGTCTCGATGAGAGGAAAATCCCCAATATCCACCATAGAGTGCGTTCCAATCGTCTTGCGCATCTGCAGATGGAGCTCGGTGGCTGAGTTGGACAGAGTGCAGGAGATCGGACCAACTTGGAGGTGGTGGAATCGGCTTGGAAGGCACCAGCTGAAGGACTGGCTTGTCGAGATCTTTGTTCTGAAGCATTTTGGTGTCCCAAGAATCAGTAGATATATGGAAAATTGTCGAATGAACCATTTCTGGCGCTGTTTCTCTGAGCTCCCACTCCTCACAAACGACTTCCTTCCCCTGGAGGCCTCCATCTGGCACCAATTTGTATAAATAGATCTTTTTCCAATCATCAGACAGGACATATTCCACAACAGCGTGGTCAGTCAATCCAGGGCTTGGGAGATCAGCGTTGAGTGACATGACGCGCAGAGCAATATTCCGAATACTGTTTCCAATACAGTAGCACTGTGAACTCGGAGTGTTGTCCTTGCTTCTGGACGATTTCAAGGAGGAAAAGCGAAGACGCGGATAGAAAGTTTCTTAATGAAATACTTACACTGCCAGCGGGATTGAGTGTTGGCGGCGGCAGCAGTGGCACTGGCAGCACACGTCAAGCATCGGAAGCAACGAGAGTTTCAAAGTATCAAGAATGAAGGCGTTCTGTTCTCTGTCGGAATCTCCTTAGCGCATTTGTTCACGCCAAGCTTCGCCACCCCGGCCCATAATTCACACTGCCAACCAACCTGCATAATAGTACTACATAGATGCACATGCAGACAACCAATCACCGTCGTCTGTCTTTCGAGTCCAACAATTCTCCTCCGTTTCGGCGGTGAATAATTGGAGCCCTTGGTGGTCTTCTGTCCAGGCAGCAATCACGTGCCGCCTCGACCGGAAAATCTTGTGGTAACTACTACGCATTTTGCATCTAGGCAGCAACGGTGCATGTCTGCTGTTGGCTATTGTTTATGGTCCAATCGCTCAAGGCACCTGGAGGCCTGCCAGTGTTCGTCACTTGGCATTCATTGCAGTGGCGGAAAACAAAATCTTCGGAGAGCCACTTGCCCCAAAAGTGAAGCGAACCTAGTGACTTCGTAATACTACCAACGACTCCCACGAACCTACCTTTCGGGGCAACTCGAATCCTCAACACCTGAATACCAGGAATACAGTGCAGGCCCAGCAACAGAAACTATCTTGCTAACATGTCAGGAACTGTCGTTGGAAGTGATCCTGTTGGGGACAAGGCCGCTGCCGAACCAGTGCCAGCTGAAGAGGTCAAAGGATTCAATAATGTAGAACGGAAGATGATTGGGCGAACGGATGAAGTGTGGGTACCTCACTAGCTCAGATTGCCTCAAGCTTGTACTAACAGTCCGGCCAGCTATAACAAGTAAGAAAGAAGCGCGCGCATCACTCACAAACGCACCACTGATGTACCGTAACAGGAAAACTAGACGCTTTGAGTTTCATCGGACGAGGGCACAGAAGTCTGAGGACTATCGCTTCACCAAATATGTCATTGTGGTGCGGCGCCGAATCAACAATCAGGGTCTTCCCGATGGCGTTCAAGTCGACATCAGAGGTCCAAGATTGCAGAAGGCCCTCCTGAAGCTCAACAAAGATGTATCAGGCTTCGGCTTCTCTGAAGATCCACCTCGGGTGAGAATAATACGATCAAATTGTTTCCTATGGCGGGCCGCTGGTTAACAATGTGGCCTAGGTCGAACCCAAGGACCTCTACTATTCATTGGGGGGCCTGGAGAGGCTGCTTACTGAGGCCGAGAAGCATACTCCTGTGGACGAGGAGACAATATTTGAACTAAAAGCAGCCATCCAATTCGTCCACGAAGACTTCAACGAAACGATTACTTCGTTGAAGACACTACTGCCAACTAAGCAGATCACATTTGAACACCTCTGGGCCTTGTATCCACCCGACACCATCATATGGGGTCCCGACAGTCTTGGCAACATCCAGGCCTATAAGGTCAGAAATAATGCTGAAGTGAAAGACAGAGAAGGGGTGCCGTGGCTTATGTTGCACGTCGACTATATCGGCTCCGATGGAAAGGTTGTGGGGTGGGTAGAGAATCATGTTCTTCGAATGCCCTGGTTCGATAGAGTGATGCACATCGAGAGCCTGCCGTACGTTCCCTTAGATCAAGGGCCCGATCCCGATCTGGTCCGCAAGCAACTGGTCGAGCAGGGTCGACTAGCTCTGAAAACACACGGCCAGAGGCTGGTTGAGTACAAGGGGCCAGGCCTCAGAAAGGGTGAGCGAGACTGGTACAAGTTCAATGTGAGACCAAAGCGAAGCTCATCCCTTTTACTTGGACTGACGTTATCTAGGTCCATGGTCGCGTAATTCTTGATCCACAGACATGGATTCGCACAGAGCCTGGACATTGCGCCGTGCCGTTCGTTCATCCCACACGCATGAAATCACTCATGGAGAATGATGAGATGATCATGCTGCTCAGCAGTTATGTCTACGGATATAGCCTGGGAGACAAAACATGGGGTGAGATGATCCGAATCACACACATGCACAGTCCCCTTCTCATGCCAAGATCTAATGTGGTTGTGTGCAGGCAAGTTTGGCGTTGCCCAGACCGCGGAAGCCGACTGGAACGATAAAGCTTTCGAAGCACTTGTGATAGACGAAAGCCTCAAGTTTTTCATCCGCGACCTGGTAGCCGAGCACCGGGCATCAAACAAACAGTCTTTCGACGACATCGTTCGAGATAAGGGAAGGGGTCTCGTCGGGTTACTCTCCGGACCTCCCGGCGTTGGCAAGGTACTGGTTTCCTCTATCACTTTGTTTGGCCCGATCTCAACATCCGATAAGATTCTAATGAAAATGCGCGGTAGACTCTGACGGCTGAGGCAATTGCTGAGGTCAGCCGCCGCCCTTTGTACACAATATCGTCTGGTGAACTGGGTCACAATCCCACCGAGATCCACCAGAGGCTGACATCGATCCTCGAACTCGGTGAACATTGGAATGCAGTAGTCCTTCTGGATGAGGCAGACGTCTTCCTAGCCAAGAGATCTGGCCAAGACCTTATGCGTAATGCCATTGTCTCCGTGTTCCTGAGGGAACTGGAGTATTATCAAGGCATCATCATCCTTACAACCAACATGGCAGCTGACATAGATTCAGCCTTTCAGAGTCGGATTCATTTCTCCCTGCAGTATCCAGACCTCGATGCTAAGGGTCGCCGACGCATCTGGGAAAATTTCATTAAAATAGCTGCGGGGAACGAGCGTCTTGAAATCGATATAGATGAGGAGGGCATGAAAGTTTTGGAGAGCTTTGAGCTCAATGGCAGGCAGATCAAGAATATGATGAGCGTGGTACAGAAGGTCGCTCATAAACGCAACCAGCCATTAACCGTGGAGATGGTCCAGATTGCTATGTCACTCTGCCAGCACCAATTGGAATCCTAGTTTAAATATATCACCCTCCAGCTATGGAAGAAATCATATCGGCTTTAGATTGACTAATATACCGGTATCCCCGCATTACTGCTCGCTCTCCTAGTTGTGAACCGTAGCATGAAGCCCAGGCAGGATCTGCAGGTCCTCGGGCTTGTGCACGTACTTGCCGTCCTCGGTGATCTTCGCGCCAGGCGTCTTCCGCTGCTGCTGGGTCTGGCGGATCTTGACCCACTCCTCGGTGGTGAGGTGCTTGCCCAACTCCGTGAAGACGTTGGACGTCTTTCCCAGGCGGGCGAGCAGCGGGCTGTCCTGCAGCGGGTCCAGGACGACGTGGTTGTTGGGGCGGGCAAAGTACAGGACGCCGAGGCGGTCGATCTGGGCCTGGTCCTGGGGCGGGGCGTGGACTCGGTGGATGGACGACTTGATGAGCCCGCCCGTCAGCGCCGTCAGGGCGTCGCACGTGTTTATGGTGATTGTCCCATCCACGGGCTTAACCCATTTCCAATGACCCTCGTTGTTGAGGATCTGCAGCCCGCACACGGGCTGCCGGAACAGCAGCGTGATGCTGCCCAGGTCGGTGTGGCCCGGCGAGTAGAGCTCGCCCACCTTCTTGTTGTCCTCGGGCGAGCGGGCTGCGTAGTGCATGTACCGCAGGTGGTCCTCTCCCTTGACGTCGTACTGGTGCTCGCGGATCAGCTGGTCCTCGTCGGGAAGCTCGAGGAAAATTGCGAAGAGTTTCAACAGCTTCACGACGACCTCGTCGTGACATTTCTGCAATTGAGATGTTAGATTCGCTGGCACTTCAGTTAAAGGGAGCGCGCTGTTAGATGAGTTACCCGTGAGAATGCCTCGATCTCTCGGATGTTATCCTCGAGAACCGGGGGCTGCTGCCGCTTGTGAAATCCATCGAACTTTGGGATGTTGTAGACTTGGACGTTGTCTTTGATGCCATTTCCAAGGCTAATGACATGCGGTTAGTGTCTTGCTAAGTCGAGGATGTGAGAGGAGCTCACATTCTGTGACCGGCAGGGCGGTATCCATTGTATTCACCGCGGACGAGGTCGTCGCTGTTGTGGTACTTAAGCTTCTCTTCCAGCGGGAGGTTGTAAAATTCTCTGCCGAGCGCAAATTGCCTGTCAACCTCTTCTTGGCTGATGTTGAAGTTCTTCACGTAGAAGAAGCCTGGAGAGCTTTCAGTATCAGTACAGTTCTCACATTACTGGAGCGTAGCTTTCACACTTACCGACTTTAGTGACAGCATACTCCAGCTCTTTGACCAGTTCCTCCTTGCCGCCAGGTGCGTCGAACTTGCTCAGATCGATCGTAACAAGCTCCGCCCAGTCCACTGTTTATGATCAGCACTTTAAGCCTTGCAATTTGATTACCCTAGACTTCGGACATGGCCAGCGGGAGGGGTTCACTCACGGTCCTCCTTGGTCACAGGAACCTGCTCGTATCTTTCAATGATTCTTCCCGGCATCTTGTATGATGGATACAACCACTGATTTTAGATATTCGTCTTTGCAATTTCTTGACAAGTGTGCCACAAGAAAATGTTAGCTGCCCAAATAGGAGAATGTTCGAAGGTTCGATATGCTTGCCAGGAGAGGGCCGTCACGAAGCAACAGAAACAAAATAGGCACAGAACGTAACCAAGTTGCCGACGCAACGACGACATCGGACATTTAACGCGGCTCCATTCGCAAGTGAAGCACGCCATATGCGCTTATCGCCGTATTTCTTACAAATGCACTGGCATACAATGCATGGCTGGTCTCGTCAATGTGCAACCCCGCTACTGCCCTACCCGCATCAGCCACCAATGACGGAAGACATGAATCCATATCAGGGCCTGTTGAACATCACAAGCTGCATATGTAACTGGCTCGATGGGAAAGTCCCACCAGCAGTGTCCCCTCAGACGTCGTCCTCCGCAGCTGGGGCGACATGATCGGGTGCGGAGATGTGAGCACGCAATAGCTTCGTGGAGCACATCATATTGCTGCCGTTGGGCAGAGTATGGGATCTTGACCCCAACCACAATCATGCTGATTGGTTTTCCTTACAGAATTCAATATAGTAGGTGCACAGGCGGCTTCGGAAGTCGTGAGTTGAGCTTCACGGACATCGCGTAGTTAATGTTGCATCCCTTCCCAAGGACTCCGATATTGACGAATGGGCACATCCTCGGCAGCACGCCATCCAAGCCCTGCCAAGCACCACTTTAGCTCCAGAATATCATGACTACGAACATAGATTTCATGGGTTTTGATCTTGTGAGCTCCTGTGGATGAACGTATAACCCCGGTCAATGAGTGCCGTCGCCTCGAGGGTGCTGATCTCTCCGGCTGTAACATTGCCTGTATCTATGGTGGAAGCATGTGGGCCGATCACGCTCCAGCGGCGCAGTCGTGCTTTGTAGATGGGGATTTGTTCTCCTTATTCCTGGGTGGAAGTCATTGTGCGGCTGCGTCTGATACTGACCACTTCCTCAACGTTTTATTCCAGTTGCGTAGACAATGTCAGCCCCAGAAGATTCAAAGGCAGCAAGCCAACCGCGATCGAAGACCTCACTTATCGGTGCCTTCAAAGAAGTCTTCAACTGGTATCCGTCTGAGTATCCAGTTGAAGAAAGAAAGTGAGTGCGGATGGAGGATGTCATTAGGGGGAAACAGAATACTAAAAACTGGACAGACTTCTACTCAAGCTCGACCTTTCCATTCTTGTATTTGCCTGCTTATGCTGTAAGTCTTAATACAAATATCTTGACGATTTTTCGATACTGATGGAAGCATCTTTGAGTTTTCGTCAAATACCTAGGTAAAGTCCAAGCGATGAACTTGTGTGCTAAAGAAAGGAACTAACACACAGGAAGATCAAACAAACATCAGCAACGCCTACGTGAGCGGACTAAAAGAAGACTTCAACCTCAACGGCAATGAGCTAAACTACTTCAACGTCTGCTACACCGCGGCGTACGTGGTGTTCCAGGTCCCCGGGATGCTCCTCATGTCGCGGCCCAGGCTGGCCCGCTGGCTGCTGCCCACCCTCGAGGTCCTCTGGGGCGTCGTGACCTTCGCCCAGAGCCGCGTGACCAACGTCCACCAGCTCTACGCGCTGCGCTTCCTCGTCGGCATGTTCGAGGCCCCCGTGTTCGCTGGCACGCACTTCATCCTCGGGTCCTGGTACAGCGGCGCCGAGCTGTTCCGCCGCGCGGGCACCTGGTTCATCTGCAACCCGCTCGGCTCCATGATCAGCGGCTACCTGCAGGCGGCTGCGTACACCAACCTCTCCGGTGTGGGGGGGATGGCCGGCTGGAGGTGGCTGTTTATCATTGACGGTATCTTCACCATCCCCGTGGCGCTGCTGGGATATGTGGTCTTCCCCGGGATCCCGGACTCGCCGAGGCCGTTCTACCTGACCAAGGACGACACGAGGCTTGCCAAGAGCCGGCTGGAGAGGTTCCGCATACGGAGGCCCGGGAGGCTGGGGCTGGACGTGTTCAAGCGGACGCTGAGCCGGTGGCATATCTGGGTGTTTGTGTTCTGCTACATGTGAGAAATCCTGCCCCGAATTTTAACCTTGGGAAACGCATTGTGCTGGATGGGGCGCTGAACAGGATGACCATTTCCAGTTGCATGATCATATCATCATACCCCTCGCAGTACATGAACTTGTGGTTGAAAGCCGAAGGCTACAGCACGGCACAGGTCAACGAGCTGCCCACCGGCACGTATGCAATCTCCGCCCTTGCCTCGTGGCTCGGCGCGACGTTGGCATCCATCTATCCGTCCTGGGCCATATACAGCATCGAGACCACCTGCGTTCTATTCTCGACCATATGCATGATCGTGTGGAATATCCCGAAGCCGTTGAAGTAAGCCTTCCCCGTCCGTCACTCAACTTTCACTCCAAGGCTGACCACTTTCCGTATAGGTTCTTTGCTTGGTACCTGTTCGGCGTAGCCGGCTGCGCCAGTCCGATTCTATACTCTACTGTCAACTACATCGTGAGAGATGATTCTGAAGAGCGAGCCGTCATCATGGTCAGTGCTCGACAATACCGAAGCTCTGCTTCATGCTCTGTTCCTATCACAATACTGACTGACCTACCGGGCATATGTAGGGCTCTATGATGACATTTGGCTACTCCTTCCAAATCTGGGTACCCCTGCTGATCTTCCCTACCGCGGGGCCATATGGCGCCCCGAGGTGGCAGCACGGATGGCCGGTGACGTTTGTGTTCTACTTCCTGCTGTGGGCAGGCTTCATCACGGCCTTGCTTCTTCACAGACGAGGGTGAGTGCAACTACAGCAGAGACGGGCTTGTGATATATGTGACTGACATTGGAAACAGGGAAAAGAAGTGCCAGCAGAGTGGCCTGGCCACCGCCCTGAGCGGCACCCAAGACAGCAGCAGGGAAGTGGTATCCGTTGAGGCACCAGTAATTGACAAGACAAAAAGCTAGCATGCTCCTAGACGAGGTGTATAGTCATGGATGGGCATAAGTGCCTGGACCGTTGTTTCAAGAAGGTTGACTACATAGGGAGGTTGACAATGATGTGTTGCCCAGTGGTGATGGCTGAATGATAATGTATCTAAATTGCGACATGCTGTACGCTTTCTATGCATTTCCATATCTGGCACAGGGTGGTCTCTGCTGGGCTGCTGAAGTTCGAAACCGACGTCAATGCAGATACCACTCGGAACCTGTGAAGACGTGCCTTGCAAGCAGCGGGGCAACATCAGTTGGTCGCATCGTGCGTAGCAGAAAACAATGCAGTGCCCTTATGTCGCAGAGCCTCGTACTGTGTCCGAAATCAAATACCCGTGTAGTATCCCTCATGATGGCGAATGATCCCTCTCAAGTACCGCACCAGTACATATCTGTCCTGCGGTCTGCCTCTGTTCGGGATGATGCCAACATCAACCCGAGCCAGTACCTCACCAGGAGACCTCACTCAGGTAGAGGTGTATTTCTTTGCAGTCTCTGAACGCCAAACGCCTTTGATTCTTTGACCGGTTCTTACGTTTAAGTTTGAGCCCAGTACAATACCTCAGATCAATAGGACTGCATTGACACAGCCATCGTTCTCAGCTAGTTCAAAAACATGTCAATAACCAAATGATTGATCCGGTTCGATGGCAAAGACTTACGATTGTTCGTAACTTGAGCGTAGCGACCCCAAACCACGCGGCCAGAAGCAGTAGTGATTCCCAGTTCAGAAACGTTGACCTCCTGCGATGCTGGTCAGTGTGATTTAAATCGGGCCTGGGACCGTGAAGACGTACCAGAACGGTGCCTTTGCTCAAGACGCCGAGTTGTGTGTACAGGGGATTCTGCGGGTTCTTCTTCACGCTGATAATTGGCAACTGCACACTGTGTATTGCAAAGTCAGCTCAATGGAATTACCAAGGCAATCTCCTCGATTTGGGGTAGAAAGAGATTTTTCCCAAGTGAGGGCTCATTTCCCAAATTTACTTACGTCACTCCCAATTCCGGATGCGTAACGTTGGCCTTCTTATAACGAAGTCCCATAGGGCGAATAAAACGCTCGTCTGCGTCATGTTAACCGCCTGCTTCAATCCTATAGTGATACATGCTGGAACACCCCCGGGGGCAACAACCGGGGGTTTATAGCGGGGAGTGGTATACTGACACTTCACAGGCCGCCTGGTAAAGTCAGGTCCAACAAAGGTGGGCTTGGTAACCATGCGCTTCCAGCCCTTCTTGTGCGTCTTCTTTCCCGTGCTGAGGACCTTGAACATCTCCTCCTCCGAGATGCCGCGGACCTTTGGCAGGGGCACGGCGAAGCGGGCGGCCTTCTCGGAGCGCTTGTTCTTGATGGAGGAGCTGAGGGCCTTGGCCGAGGTTGGGTTGTTGCGGTCGAGCAGGTAGGCGGGGACGGGGTTTGCGGGGTCGTTGTCCGGGGCGGCGGACTTGACGTTGCGCTCCTCGTGGGCCTTGATCTGCTTGCGCATCTGGATCTTCTCCTTGTGGCGCTTCTCGGCGTACATCTTTGCGCGCAGGCCGCGCAGGTTCTGGGCCTTCTCGGAGGCGTCGTGGCCCTCGCGGGCAGCGCGCTTCCGGGTGCGCTCCTCATGGTCGAGGCGGCGACCATGGAGCTTGGTGTGGCGTTCCATATACTCATTCTGAGGCTGTGTTTGGGGATGGAGGTCAGTGTCTGTCTGTCTGGTGACGCAGCCTCTCCAGGGCGGTCTTTGCTGCGCGGGAGGCAAGTGGATGGGTTGCAAGATGGCGACGGCCTCCGGAGAGGAAAGGTGGAAGAAGCGTCCTTACCATGGTGTTGTGTGGTGCCCTCGGAAGGGACTTGTGGTACTGGGAGGAGGTTTGACTATTTCGAGTTCGGGGGAGTCGTCAGACCAAGCTTCGCGATGTCGTGTGGTTGCGTCGTGTGGTTGCGGCGTGTGGTTGGGGCGGTGGGTTGGACGAGAGAGGTGAAGCACAGCGCAGTCAAGCGTTGTCGTTACCCTTGAATGCACCCTGGCAAAAAAGCTGCAGAATTGGAGAGGCGAGTTCCTTATCGGCCAAGTCCGAAATCTTATCGCCGCGCTAGCTGTTTTGGTGGGTGAGCTTTAGCCTCTTTTGATTGGCCTTGAAGACCCACTCCCCATTTTCACCTCAATTGTCTCCACATCAGCCCATCTCAGGCTTACCTAATTCTGACACCGACAAAGCAGACTGCGACCCTCACTGATCTTGTTCACGCGGTCCCTGGCACACAATACACTCATACACAACTCTGGTGCTTTTCAACCCGTTCGACCCGCTGTAAGGAGGAACTCACTTGCAATCTTTGCTATTTCATAAGAACAAGGCGTCTCATCGCCATAGGTATTCTATTATGCCGCACGGAACGGTGTCCAGGGCTGGCAAACACGCTATGCCTCGTTCCCCGAGCTGTTCATTTCGCATCCGCAAGTCGACGCCGCCTCCATGCTAACATGTAATTAAGAGAATGAAGAATACATACATCTCTCCTACTCGGCATCTTGCTCCAGAGTACTGTGAGATCTTGCTTCTGTGCCCGCCGAAAATGTCGGACCACATGTCCTGATTCCAACTTGCAATGTGTCCATCACGGGTCTTTCATTTCGCTCAAGCGCAACTAGACGCGGCTGGTATGCTTCAAGTCCATGGGTGAAGTTTGAAAGTTTGGCTTGGCATGTTGCTTGCTGTCATTTCTGGCCTCCACGCGCAAACCCGGTGCTGCCGGTGAGTCGATTGACCCTCGCCGCAAAATGACGCGGCAAGATGGAAGAGAAACGACACAGCCTTGCCAAACATAATTTCTTTTTACTGCCTTGCGCCGGTTCTCCTGTGCCCCAGTCAATAATTACACCTTAAGCCTCAGGCCTGGGCGGGGCAGGAATGGCCAGCAGGTCTCTGATGGTGAGTCGACCAGGCTTGTCCTCGTCGCGCCACTCTCGGTGCACATTTGTAGAGGCCCGCTGCTCCAACTGCGTCATCGATGGCCGGTCAGCAGGCTTGTGCGCCATGCACCAGGCTACCGTGTCGAGAAGCAGTGGGTCGTATTCTAGAGCCTCAGGTTCTGTCAAGAGAGGGCAACGTAGGTAGGTATTCGCCTCTGGCTGCCGTCGGCCATCGTCACCCCCGTCCACACGCAATCTGGCGGCACTCGCGCCTGTTGCTTGGTGAGCTGCATATGTTGGTCAGCCAGGTTCGATTTCGAGAGGGAGCGGATGCCCCATCACTTGCCGCCCAAGGACCTTCATTATGCGGTCCATTACTGAGTAGTTGGGACGAGGGGACTGAAGACCAAGGAATGGCTCAGCAGGTAATAGGAGCCTGGAACACAATTTTGGGTTCGCGTACAAGGATTGTCATCAGTCGATCAATCTGCCACACTGTTGTTTCTCGAATCAGCTACTGGTCCAGACGACACCCAAGACTTCTTCCCGTGTGGGCAGATACAAACTCGCTTACAGTTCGTCTTCCAGCTATACTTCCCAGCCACCTCTTCCTGTGCGAACGACGCGTCATTAAACACGTTGTTCCAGCCATATGTAAATTGCTCCGGAGTATTGCACTTCAGACCCTTGTGTTAGCAAAGCGGTCCGGTCATGAAGCGACAAGGGCACAACGCACCGTTCGGTTTCCAACAACCCGGCACGGGGCAAAATTTTCCAAGCGCCAGCGGTACTCGGGCCTGTTCCAGGCCGCCATGTGTCCCAGGTCGCCGACGTTGAAGATTGGTGTCTGATTGTGCGGGTGCTCCCCGGGGCGGAGGAACGAGTCGGGGTCCTCGCCGACCATGACGTTGCGATCGTTGATGTTGAGGTCTACAAGGCCATTGTCCGGGCTCATGGGTACGCCGTTGTTGTCCAGAGGTATGGCTTCCTCTTGTAGAGGGACATTTACTACTGTCGGGTCGAGTCCAAGGTCCCAATTGCCTGGGTAGGCCAGAGAAACACAGGCTCTGAGGAGACAAAAGAAGATTCTCCACATCTCTGAACTATTGAGCAATCCATCTGCGTGGGACATATTACGAGTTATTCCCTGTTTACAAGTGTTTCTGTGTGTTAGCATTTCTCTCGGTAAAGATTATGCCAAGAAAGCCTTGGAAGGCAGGTCTCACTGTAAAATGAAAAAAAGAGAAAGGAGGGGTTTGGTGCAATAATACGTTAAAATTACCGTGCTTCAAGGATTCCATCGCATATATCATTGACGTCGTTCTTAATGTTTCTTGTATCCTTCCTCCCCTTGTTAGATCGAAGCCCAAGTGTCTATACATATAGTCGTCTGACAGTCGCTCCATATTGTAGCTGGGCAGACCGGGGGAACACTCGCTAAAACTCGCGATATTAGTGTCTACGCCCGAATGAGTGGCCATTTGTAGCTTGGTTTGGATGGAGTTTATTCCTTGCGTTGTTCATGAACATAATCTTTGTGGAATAGTTCTCGAGACATTGAGGCGTGAGCCAAGCAGTGACGAGCGGGTCTTTTTGAGTAGACATCGCCGCGCCACTCGTCGCTCTTCTATGGGGCAAATTTATGGAAGTAAAACCTCACCTGGATGATGTGCCTTGCTCCCAGCATTTTCCTCATACACCAAATCTCGATAGCACCCGAACGAACATCGGTGCCCCATTTGAAGACAACCCTACCCCACGTTGCAGTTGGTACCGGATTCCCTCCTGGATTTCCCGCTGGCGGTCGTCCATTTTGGTTTCTGGATGGGAAGCTCACACAGAAATTAGTCCAATGGTGTACGAATGTTGACTTGGACTCTCGGGTGAAGCTCTGCTCCATTAGAGGCAAAGTCCGATATACCAGCATTGAATGCAAGGCCCCACGTCCCGATCAGACTACACCCGCAACAAAGAATCGGGCCACGCTGACATTCAATCAAGCTTGCATGCTTGGTCGCTCTTCCGTTTTCAGAAAATTCGAAATTTTCCTTAAATCCTTCAGCCATATATTCATGCCAAAAGGCAATGTGACTCTGGAACATGCCTATTTTGAGCAAGGAAGCATCACAGCTTAACGTGCCCGACCTACACTCGGGCCACCAACCGATTCGGACCAGCCAAATTTTAGTGCCAAACATATTATAAAACAGAAACTGATAATGAAAGACTCTATAATCTAATTTATAAGTAGATAGTTTATCGATTCCTTACGTTCCTCCTCGGTTTAGTTATAAACTCTTCAAGGTTCTAAATTGGACCTTAATATATGTCTTAATTACCCTTTGGTCACTCATTGCTGCAATACTCAAGTGGCCCTGAAGCTTGCCAGGCACTCCCCATCGCTGCCCAAGAGTACAGCCCAGGCTACATTATAGTGAAAATTCTTTATGTCGTCATCCGGGCACTTTGCATATTCAATCTCCATCACCGTGAAAGCCAAATAACACTAGGCCCCAAGGATACGGCCACGGGTCATTGCGATGGTTTTGCTCCATCATGAATCTAATCAAACCACTGAGTACTTACATAATGTATCCCTAGGCTGAAGAACACGGGACATATCCAATTCACCCATAAGATTTTCACAGCACTGGTTGTCAGAAGTACTCCTGTACACTCTGGTGCTCGCCCTGCGAATCACGGTGTTCTCTGGGTAAAGGTCGTGTATCTGGGGGTTTTGGGGACGTAAGAAACGTGATAAAGTTCATACGGAGGTATTCAACCAGCTGTAAATCTATATGAGCTGACATCAGGTTCGATATAACGCTTGATATTATGGAAGAAGGTGAACAGGAGGCCTTTGACTTTGAGTAAGACCATCGTGCATCTTGTTGGATCTCGCTGGCACGTGAAGGTGCAGGTTGCATGCGTGGGCATATTACTTCAGTATTTCAAACCGCACTGGTTTGTTTGTTTTGCTTTTGACGTGACCAAATCCTTGGCCGTATCCGTTAGTCAACCACAACCCTTCTCAATCAATTATAACGGAATACTTGGGGCATACTCCTGCATAACAGCAGCACATATAACTAGCAGTACTAACGCCATCATGTGTGTGCTCATCGAGGCATGAGTTCAATTCTTATCTCATGCTTCTCCCGACGTGCTTTCCCATCTCCTCCATGATAACCTCAGGGTCCTTCTCGATCTGATCCCAAGCACCGGCCACAACCTTGCGCACCATCTCATGCCTGCAAGTCACACTCACAGGGAACGGATTCGGCCTCACGATGAAATAGTCCGTCAGGTCCATGGTATCCACCGCGATCTCCCGGCCGGCCTCGTCCACCTGCCTCCCAAACTCAAACGCCCGAAGCAGCCTCGACACCATCACGAACAGCGCGCCACGCGCAATCTGGTCGCCCATGCAGACCCGCCTGCCATACCCGAACGACGCCGGGGCCGGGAGGCCCGGGCTCCCGAGCCAGCGCTCCGGGCGGAAGAGCTCGGGGTCGTGGTACACGGAGTCGTCCATGTGGATCGACCAGATGTTCGGGATGACAGTGGACCCCGCGGGGATGCGGTAGCCGTTGTAGACGTTCTCACGGATATTCGAATGCGGAATGCCGCCGGCTATGATGGGCCTCCAGCGTAGCGTCTCCTCGATGACGGCGCGCACATAAGGGAGGTCCTTCTCGTCATCCGAGCACGGTAGGCGCCCGCGGCCGACGACGCGGTCGATCTCCGCACACGCGGTGCGCATCTGTTCAGGGTTGCTGATCGCGGCCATAATGAACATCTCAAGGGTCTGCGTCGTCGTGTCCAGCGCCGCATTGTTAAGCACTCCGGCGTCGAAGGCGAGCGACTCCGGGTTCAGGCTCCTGGCCGCCCTGGTCCCCGCCAGCGCCTTTGTCCAGTTCCACGCGCGGCTGGCGTGCCCCCTCGCGTTAGACCGAATGTGGTGGGCCCGCTCGAACCGGTACCACGCCTCGGCGGTGCGCTTCCACGGCGCGAGCCAGGACGGGAGATAGTTGAGGAGCGGGAGGACGTCGCAGGGCCAGGCACCGGGCCTCATGGCGTGCGCGAAGTTCTCCTCGACGGCCTGAGCATCCCTCATCTCTGGCTCCCGGCCCGTCCGCACGCGGAAACCGTACAGCAGCACGTACGACATGGAGGCGGTGAAGCGGTGCAGCGCCATCACGATGGCGCAGTAGGGGTCGAAGAGCTGCCGCAGCGAGGCGATGCTCTCCATGTCCGCGAAAGGTGTGACGGCGCGGCTCGCGCGGGTCGTGAAGATCTGGCCGAGGTTGCGCCTGTGGGCGCGGTACTTGTCGTCGAAGCGGCGGAGAAGCATGTGGTCCCCCTTGTAGAGCAGCTCCGAGGCCATGGGGAGGCGGGGCCGGTCCGAGTAGTTTGAGCTGCGCTTGTTGAGGAGCTCATGGGCGGTTGCGTGGTCGCCGAGGACGATGATGGTGTCTTTGCCGGCGATGAGGCGAAATATCGGGCCGTACTGCTGCTTCCAGGCGTGGAATTGCTTGAAGGAATGCGCTGTCGGCATCGAGAGAATATTTCCCAAGACTGGGAGGGCTGGAGGCCCTGGTGGGAGAGGAAGACAGGTGAGCCGAAGATGTATGACTCGGCACAGCACGGCCAGAGCAATAACTAGGAGGAGAACCCAGCGTGGTTCCATGTTTGCGATGTTCTTTTGCGGGAGGTACTAGTGAGAGATGTGTATGAGGTGCTGAGTTCAGACAGGTGCCGCAGTATTCAACATCAGATTGTGGGATCCAGGAGCAGCTTGTGCTCCATTCCTTCCTCTCAAGTCACTCATTCTGTTCACTCACTTGCTTTATTCCGTTCAAGAGAGTCCTTCAGTAGATTTCTTCCGGGGTCGCTCATCAGAAGAAGCCGTTCCAGAGCAAGTGATCCGAGTCGTTTATTAAGTTACCACCTAGGTAACACATGGTTGATTTCTATAAAACGCACCCCATCCAGAGGAAGCCTTGCCTTTTCGAGCTCACAATGCATGACATATTTAGTTACTCGAAGAGGGAAGGTCAAGGTTGAAAGGGCGGGGGAATGGAATGTCTCTCTCCAGGGCTCCAAGTTAGCCTTGTCACGCCATATTGCATCCAGGCGGGTCTGTCAGAGTTACAATATGATATCATACCATGCTTATCAAGCTTAGAAGCGGGATGAGTGATCACTTTGGATAGCCCTCGAGTGATTCCATGGCTCTGATGATGCAGAAAAGGCGACTGGCGATGTTGCATGCAACAGCATACCCGCTCCCAAGCTTCACACGTACTAAGCCTTTTAGATCGGCGCATGCGTATTAACTCTAATGGCCAATCTGTCGAACCTGCCTTTGTAGTTCGAAATGTGGTCATCGGTTGCTGGCTACTTCTCCATCCCGTCCGGCAATTCGAGGATAACCTGGCCATGTAGATCGAGCGTTGCAAGAGCCACCAAGATTGGGTACTATGCATTAGGCACTCAGAGACCGTCGGACTCGAATGCTGAGTCCGAGATGGGTTTCACGATCCAACTGATAAGCCAATATCTGCCTTGTTGCTAAGTCCGTGAAGACTCGCCCGCATCATGCAGTCATCAAGTCGTGCCTAAGCGCTTGCCTCGGATTGGACATAGGACCACCAAATTCTGGGATCGATAAGACCACAGATTATTGTTGGTGGAATCAAGGCTCTGTCATTATTCTATTATACAATTTCGTGTAGATCATGTGCAAAGTGGCTACTAAGCTGGTGTTGCCTTCGAGACGACCCGTGTACGCAAATCTGATTGCTTGAATACCCTCACAACCATTCACCATCTTACTCGTCTTACCGCCTCTGACAAATTCTCTACGAGCTATTCGAATCAAAGGTATTCGCACCAGCTACGCTGAGTAATGACCGCTTACCCATGGTGCGTGATATCATCGAAATTCTACGAAAATACGCAAGCCTTCTCGTCCGGGTCATCCTTTGGAAAAAACCGAGACGAAATCCGTCACATGTCAAAGATCCACCCCCAGCAGCAGCTCCTCACTTTCATATCCCTGTAGGTACTATTGGTCCCCCTCTTCCTCATCAGGAATTTGGGAGGTTTTGTACTACGGGCGGGAGCGGGGAAAGCTTCTATCACCTGGGCACGAGAACGTCACCCTTGGCAGTCGTGGTTGGATCCGCCGGCCACGGCCGCCTTTACGATGGAAAAGGCGAAAAGGCGAGGCTTACTCTACAATCAGAGCGCCTGCCGGACAGAATACGGGCACTGAATCACAATCAAGCAACGTTTGAAATCTTCAGATTCTAGATCATCACTCGACCTGCCATTCATGCTGACTCAAGATTTCACAGGACCAGTTCTGTACAATAGCCAGTGCTGATACTGCTACCGTAACTAGGGCATACTAGCTAGCGCATATGATGGACACCTTCGTGTGTCTGTCGAGGGAGTGGGCCAATAGTGACTTAATTTGGTGTGGTATAACACAGAACTCCAGAACCCTCGAATCATGAATTCTCGGTTTGTAGTGTTTCGCAGTGGAGATTCGGCAGTCAACACTGCTGTCCATCCAGGTGTATGTTGCAGTCATTTACGTCTCGATAAAAATGAGCAGTCTTGTCGGTGCTTCTTAGACAAATTCTTGTTCTGTACTGACGCCCTCCACTATTGGCTGTGTGACCTTGAAGCACCTAGGTAAATCTCGGCGGACAGCGCCACTTTCTTCGGCAGACCAGCTATGGCGGAGACGGGCTCATACCTGATTTTAAGCCGATCCCCTCACATACTCTGCCCTTATCATACCAGGTCAACTCCGGTGACAGCAGCTCCGCCGTCACCCACCGGGCCGTCTGGGTATGTGTGCTGTCCGTCTCCGGGTCCCCAAACGGCTTTCCAGTCCAGTCCTTCTTGAGCTCATCGCCGATGTGAAGCTTGTCCAGATCTTCCTCGATGGCGGCAGTTTCCTCATCCCTTTGGCCATTGTCTTCTTGAATCGCGGGACGGCTCCTTGGGAAGCTGGTCCAGCCTCCCGCCAGGGCCTGGAAGATCACGAGCTGGTCCTGCAGGAACCCGTCCACCACGCCTCCCGCGCTGACCTCCCCGGCAAGCGACTTGGTGATGGCCCTCGCTACCTCTTCGCTGAGCTTTGCTGCTGACTTGCCCTTGCGCTTCCCGCTGTAGAGCAGGTCTCGGCCCCACCGCAGTGTCTGCGACTTGGCCACCAGGAGCACATAGATGCGCGCCTCGTGCTTGCTCTCCTCGGGCGCCCGGAACTCGCAACCGGCCCCGGGGAATGCCCCCTCCAACCGCTCGCGGAGGGCGGCCTCGAGCTCGGCATGCATGGAGCTGGGCGTGATGATGGTCACCTCGATAGTCTTGACGTCGAGAGACCCCGGCCGCGACCCCAGCCTGGGTAGCCCGTCTTTGAGCCGTAGCGTCTCCGCGACCGGCACCGGCCGCACCCTGAACCAGAGCGACCCCCTCGACGCGGGGCCCATGCTCCAGCCCCTGCCGTCGATCCGTCTCTCGACCCGCACGCCGAACCAGTCCTCCAGCGCCGGCAGCAGCACCTGGTCCAGGTACTCGTAGCTGGGCGAGAAGGAGACGTTGGTGCCGCCCGAGATGACCAGCTCGACCGGCTCGCCGCTGTCGTTGCCGGCGAACAGGAGGAAGGGGAACACGGCCTGGAAGACCAGCAGCGCGCTGGCGGCGGCCGACTCGGCGCGGATGGTGATGTTCCTCTCCCACAGCTCCCCCGGCCCCCGCGTGGGCCGGAACTCGAGCGTCTTGCTGCCTACCTCGAGACCCTTGACGTCGGCGCCCGTTACCTTTGCGAGCCAGGCGATTGATGTGAAGTGCTGTGACTTGAGGCCTTGTGGGCGTGTATGTCAGCTTTGAGGTGAGCCACGATACGTCTGGGGAGTTCCGTTTGTGTCCTTACCTCCGCCTCGAGGCCCCGGGCGGTTGCCCCTCACGTTTGTGATTTTGACGGGCTTGCATGCGACGGAGGCGAGGGCGATTGCAATTCTGACCAGCTGCCCGCCACCCTCGCCGGTTCGTCCGTCGAGATGGATGGCGTCGTCTCGAGCCATGAGTGCGAGTGTTGGTTAGTCTCGGTGCCTCAGGGGCTGGATTGGAATTGCTGAAGCTGCCTGACAGGAGCACAAGCCTTGTCGTTTGCGTTACAAGGCTGAATACTAAGTATCAATGATGATAAAACATCCCGCCTTCCACATTGAGACGATCATTTCCCTTTCTTTGAAGACAGATGAAATCCACCAGAGCTTGAATGTTGGTGGTCGTGAAGGGTGAAGGGAGCTAAGCCCCCGCTGAGTCACCCGGCGACAGTGAGACGGCACCGCCCCATTCCTTCCTCCGCTTTCAATCGTACAACATCAAAGTGCAGTATTTATCGATGCTTAAGTTTTATTTTGGTGCCTCGAGCTCTAATACTGTGTGGAGGCCAGCACGCCGCTCATGCAGTACCGCAGATATACAACGATCGAAAATGGGAACTCGATATGACTGGAAAGACGCCGTGGAATCTCCAGCCAAATATGTTTGCTTGAGAACCATTGGAAGTCTCGATCAAAGTTTGCAAGTGATACGAATCATCTTAAGTGATGATAGATACGCAGTGTAATTATGGTCGAAACTGTCCCGGTGTACCGAGAGGTGAGACGGCCCATCTATTTTGTGATTACTTCTTGTCTGATCAAGCCGACTCTCGAGGTGAATCTACGACTAGTATCCCATGGACCATGGTCACAAGCTTGACCCGACAGATGAGAACAGCTTCGACACTTGAGGTCCCAAGCTCCTCCCAGGAGGTCTGGCGGTCATCGCCCGCGAGCGTCACTGGTGGTCGCGGCTGTTGGACGCTACGGGAGGTCGTGCTCGCTCCGAACGACATGTGACTTGACGCGGAGCTCGACTTCAATCCACCTAACGCAGCGATCATACGCGGCGACAGCAAGATCCAATGACACACCTTCGAGAACCCAATCTCTGTCACGAAGCCCGAGGACTAAAGGACTGGCTCCTAGTTCCCCCTAGGCCTTCAGGAGAGACCGCCACCCCGGCAAACAGCGACGGCCACCACCACCATGCCTTTGATGAGATCCACACCTGCGTAGCACACTGGGTCACCTCCCTGTCCGCCCTGCCGCTCGCGACCCACCATCGCCGGGGGGCCACCCTCCACGGCCAACGGGGGCAATCGGCCAGTCGGCGCCGCTGGACAAGAGCATGGTCAAGCCGCTGAGCCTGCAGTCCACCCAGCCGGCGCGCGGCGTCCTCGTTTGCTACGCGAAGCCCTCCATCCACCAGGACCCCCAGGGCTGGTGCCCCCAACTTCGCCCCGTGGCCCGAGACGGGCCCGCTCGCGGCGCCGCGGCCTGGTCACATCAGCATGTACGACGAACCCCGGCCGGAGTGCGATGCTGCGCCAGCTCTTCATGCCTGGTTCCGCAGCAGCAGCAGCAGCGCGGAGAGCGGCGGGTGGTGGGCAGTGAGCAGGGGCGGGCAGTGATTTATCTCGTGAAAGCCGGCTGTTCCAAGGCAAGCCGGTTCGCCAGCGTGGGGGTCGGATGCCATCAAGCTAAGCGGCACTTGACAAGGTGGTTGGCTGCGGCGCCGGCGCCGGCACCCACAGAAGGTGCCTCGCGTGGCACGGGCAGTGCCTCGCCATGGCGCGCCGAACCCTCCCGAGGACGTGTGAGTGCTTCCGACACCCTCACACGGACGCTCATCCCCGACGAGCGGGATCCGGCCGACCCACAGCCCCTATGCGACGCCATGCCATGTCTCCGCGCGACGCAGCACCTCCAGGCGGCGGCACTGGAGGCCTGCCCAGTGGGAGCTAGACCTGGCCCCGGACGGT
Organism: Diaporthe caulivora; assembly: GCA_023703485.1. NCBI lineage: Eukaryota > Fungi > Ascomycota > Sordariomycetes > Diaporthales > Diaporthaceae > Diaporthe > Diaporthe caulivora. The sequence continues at coordinate 5,301,594 of JAMPTR010000002.1, forward strand.
CGGCGGTACGCCCAGCTGCTGCAGTAGGGCGCGCGGCAACGGCGATTCTTCGCGACGAAAGGCGGACAACAAGGCTTGGGGCGGTTGTTACAGAGAGGTGACTCAGTGGCTGTCGTTTTTAATCGCCTGATGCCATTGAATTTTGCGGCGGCGTCGGGGTGAAGGCAAGAGCCGGTGAGCGCTCGTGGGCGAGGCTTATGTACATGGTGTCATATATGGGCCAGCATAGGGTCTGATATCTGACGGGAGGATCGAGGAGACAAACTGGATTGTAGAGTGGGTAAGAAGCTAAAAGAAGCCTGTCACCGGCAAATTTTATCTTCATTAGAACCGTAGAGGGGTGACTGGCCACGGCCGCCCTATATCCAAGCATCCAACACCCTATCTCGGATACCCGCGACCGCCTCATCCACGGCCGCTCGAATCGCGTCGAACATGTCCTCCTCTTCCACGTAGTCTTCCAGCCTCTGATCCATAACCTGGTCCACGTCGTTCGCCATCGTCTGCCGCAGCGTGTGCATCTCCTCACGCAGGCCGTCAAGCTGGGCGGAAATGTACGCCTGCACGCGGTCTGATACATCGGTGGACACTGACAGTGTCGAGCGCTGATCTTCTGATGTCGTCGGCCGCCCGGGCGAGGTAGTAGACACTTGGGAGGCAGTAGATGCCTGAGAGGCAGCCCGCGCAGTAGTCCCTGGCACTTCGTGCTCCTGCTCCCGTTGGGGATGGCGGCAGTCCCGCGAGGATGCGATGAGAGCCTTCAGCTTGTGCGTCTCGTCGGCAACCCGCACGCTCTTCTCGTCTATTTCGCAGAGCATCGAACTTAGTCGCTCCTCTTTTTCATCTACGCGTCGCAGAAGCTCCTCTATTGCCTTTTCTTTCTTCTCCGTGCGCCGCAAAAGCTCCGCCATAATTTTCTCCCGCTCGCCGACCGCCAGGTTGAGATGCTGCCATGTGTTGTACCTGGGCGTACTGCTAGAGCTCAAACTCCGGCTCCGACTCCTACTCCTGCTGACGCTCCTGCCATTTCTGCTGCTCTTGACTGTGGGTGATGACGAGGGCGATGGCGACCTTGTGCGCGGTCTTTTGTGCTGCCGTCGATCGGATTCGGATTGGAGGGGAGGTAGAGGAGGCCCGTCGGAAGCAACATCCAAGTAAGCTGGTGGCTGGCCGGCAAACAAAGATGGAGGCGGGCGGTCATTACTCGAAAAGGGGGCTAGCTCGTAAAGTTCGACAACCCGGCCGCCCTCCCCACGGTACAGTGAGCGTAGGTTGGCCTGGACAGGGTCCGAATGCAGTCGGCCGCTTGTCGAAACGGCCTCACAGAGACCGGTGAGCTGTGCAGGGTCGGATGTTACAGCAGGAGTGAGTGGCAGGGATATGCATATGATGGCCTGCTGGGCGAGCAAACGTAGAGCATCGAGGGTATTACAAGCAGCGGGATTTGCGGTGCGTATGTGGCCAGCTGGTAGGCTTCGTGGCGCTATGATACTGACAGAGCCCGGCGGCCCAAGGAAGAAACGGAGGCATGTCTTCGTCGAGGGGCGGGTCGTGTTTGGGTGGCCAGAGGTGCCGGAAGTTTCGGTGATGTCGGCAGTTTTATCATGTTGATAGAGGCTGAGGATGTCGATCTTGTCGGGCGGGATGTGGAGGAAGAAGGGCACAGCACGAGTCTCTGCGTCGAGTTCGAGGCTGATGAGAGTGCGCAGACGGAAGAAGGCAAGGTTTCTCTCTGGATCGAAGAAAATGCTTAGAGCGACAGGAAGCGGGAGAGCGGTGTTTGAGTTCCCTTGATGGCGGCATTGATGGGAATCGACATGATCGATGTTGACTGAGCAGCCGTTGATGTTGCGGCCTCGCAGGCCAAAAGCTTGGGTTGAAGGTTTGGTCGAGGACATGATCGTTCGAGATGGGTCCTAAAGCATCGGCAATTCGGTCAGCTACGCCAGGATCAGTGGGAAGGGAATCGAGGGAAACGAGTCCCTGTTGAGGTTTGACTGCGACTGCGACCGCAACTGCAACTGCAACTGCATTGAAACCCAAGTGAGTGAATGAACAGCAACAGCCACAGCAACGGCCACAGCAGCAGCAACAGCGAGCTCGTCGCCCTCCTCCTGCTCCTCCTTCTCAGCGTCTCTGTCGCGCACAACGAAGTTCGCCAAGCGCGTACGGTGACAGCCGACCTCGTTGCTCCCCAAAGCCCAGCGCCCAAGAACCAGAGTCGTAACCCCGGCCAGAGCGATCTGTAGCGTGGCAGTGGGTGCGCGACAGCGAAGCTGGGAAGGTACTGCTGAATGTGCAATGCAGTGTTAGGATGTAAGGAGGTTTTTCATGATGGAGGAGGATGTGGTGGAGATGCAAAGGGTTGGTGGTTGGCTGTTAATGGTTGATGGCTGTTGGATTGATGGTTGATGGTGGAGAGAGAAATGGGCAGCAAAATGGGGAGAGGCTGGGGCGCTTACGTAACTTTTGGATGGTCCGTGCGCGATGCCCCGGTGAAGTGCTGCGGCAGGGCGGGCAGACGTGGCTGGCCCCACCCACTTTTGTCTCCCATTCACTGAGACTCTCCAAGCACCAACCTCATTGCAAAACCACACGATCCCTCTTAATGATTACCTGAAGCCATCCATTTCACAGCTTGAACGATCTGCCAAGGTTCAAGAGCACCTGAAGTTCATTTTCCCCTCTTCTTTCCGGGCCCCTCATCCCTCCAGTCCCTGCAGCACGGAGACACCGCCAGGGCTGACCCTCTCTAGGTACTTAGGTAGGTTTTGAAGACATCCATGTGAAGAGGGAAATACTGTTACAGCTGAGCTTAGATGCAAACTTGAGGCTCGCTTTTCCTTCAATCCCTTCCTCCCGTTCGCTTTCTTGACGTCTACTCACCTATTTTGTCGGTTGACCGTGTGTAAACTCCTCAAAGGTCGGCTCGATCTGCCTTGAAAGATGTGGCATAACTGTGATCTATGCTAGACACGATATTAGCAACGGATCCCCCATCACTCGTCCCTCTCAAAATGCTGACATCATCCAATATAACCAGCAACAGGGTTTCATGCACGCAACGACGCAGCAAAGGGTATCATTCGACTCCGCACCGCCACGCGATATCGGGCCCGGCATCCTGCCGGACCACCAGGAGACATCCAACAAGGAACTACTTATCGCTGGGCTTGATGGCACAGGTTACGCCTCCAAAGTTTCTGGTCCAGAGGAAAAAGTTCTGACCATGACTTGAACCAGAGCGGAGGTAAAATGCGGTCCTGGCGGTCCACGCGACGTATGTAGATAAGGTGCTGTTCGTGACGATCATGTCAACTCCACCGACACCCGGCCCACGCCCCAAATACACTCTGGCCTCTCACGACGCGGCGGGGCATGACAGGCTTCGCCTCAGGCGCGTTATCTACTTTGGGGCTTGGGTCTCCACAATGGCAAGTATCCACTGTCAACGTGAGTGACAGATAGCCAGTGAAGAGCATGGTTTGCATCAGCGACCAAAAAAAGCCGCACCGCGACCTTGAGGGATACGCGTATCTTGGAAACTTGGGATGGTCTCGGTCCCTTAGTCTTAGCCGGCGCTATTGCTGGCCCCGAAATGACGCCGGCATATGCTAGTTGGCTAGCCAGGGCGAAGCATCGAGCGGCTAGGGGCCGGCCCGAGTTCGAGATCGCCCATCCTGCGCGTAGCTGGATGCAGGATGCTGCTGGCAAAAGCACCCCAGATTACATTCAGTCTGCTTGGTAGACTCTCGGCATTAAGTCGATATAAGTTCGGCCTGCTCGGGATATTACTGATTTCTGCCCCAAATTGATATGTTATGATCCAATCGGAGCCCTATCTTCAACTACCTTTGCAGACCAATTGACATGTTCCGATTACTCCGTAGTTGTGTGGACTAATTGTATCCTTTCAGCTACTCCACTAAGCTAGAACGCCAGCGGTTGTTCTGATTAAGAAGAGACAATAAAATCATTCTGCACTACTAGTCACAATCAACTCACTATGTCAGGTTTTGTGGCGTGATTATTCAGCCTACCGCAAGCCAGTGGTGTTTTAGAAACCACCATTTCACACTAGAAAAAGTGTCAGGCCACGCGCATTCATGCTGGCGGTGTTGACAAGCTATCAAGCGAGAACTCACGAAAGATGAAAGCCATGTCGCCCTAGTCTTATAACGTCGAGCCTCGAACTCTGATGTAGCCGCACTACGTGATTGGTCAGCGTACTGGAGAAATTCACCTGGGTAACACTGGGTAAAGGAATTACGTCCCAGTTCCTGGCATCATCCGTGAGCGGTCCAGGCGGTCTGCCAGTTGGGTTTCATGGTGGAGCAAACAGCCCGGCCCTCCACAATTTCCCCGGACTGGATGCGTCTTGGCGCACGACGGGGGGTGGGTGCTCGATTCAAGGTGAGGCAAAACAATGGGGATCGTTGCGCAGTACTACGTTCCCTGCGGGGTGCGCTCATTGATGGCCGAATGAGCACCGGTGGGCACGCCAGGTGCCGCCCCCCCCCCCCGGCATGACGGGCGCTGTTCGCCTCCATGGTCGAAGGGCAGGTGGATATTGACTACGAGTGTGACTCGGCCTCGATCATAAAAGGCCCTAGAAATCCACCGTGATTTGTTTTCCCAAATCCTTCAACTCTTACCATTATCACGGTTCTCGACCTAAAAGTATTTTCTTCACGCAAGCTACATTCATTTTGTGGTAATACGTCCATGTCACACTCCTTTTGATACGTGAACTTCCGCAGTCTTCTCGCCACCATGTATCCCAACGACAGAAATCCCGGGTTCGCGACTCCTCCTTCCGACTCCGACAACGCAAAGAAAGAAGAAAATTCGGACCTTTACAAAACTAGTTCGTACGGGAATGGCGCCCTTGGCAACATCGAGAGTGGCCACGATCCAGTCTTTGGCGAAGTGGGCGAGGGCGCCACCAACTATCGTAATGTATATATACTCTTCACGTGAATGTCTCATATGTCGCGCCAGAACTAACCCTTATTTCCTAGGTTGGTTGGATAGGAACCGTGGCCCTTCTGATGAAAACTCAGATTGGTCTGGGTGTTCTATCAATCCCTGCCGTGTTCGACACGCTGGGCCTGATCCCCGGTGTCATCTGCCTGTTGATTGTCGCCTGTATCACAACATGGTCCGACTATATGATCGGAGTTTTCAAGCTTCGCCATCCTGAAGTATACAGTATTGGTGATGTTGGAGGGCTACTGTTTGGCCGTGTTGGCCGCGAATTCTTTGGCGCTGCATTCTGTCTCTGTCAGCACATCCCAGTCTATTCTTTGTCTTGTTAAAATACTAATGATTACTCTCAGATTGGATCTTTGTCGGCGGGTCTGGCATTTTGGGTATCTCCATCGGCCTCAACGCCGTCTCAACCCACGGAACTTGTACAGCAGTCTTCGTAGCTGTCGCAGCCATTGTCGGATTCCTACTCTCCAGTATCCAGACGCTAGGCAAGATCAGCTGGGTCGCTTGGGTCGGCCTGACTTGCATTCTTGTCTCTAGTCAGTAAATTTCTGAGTTTCCCTAAAATCCGGTAAATACTGACATCGACTCTAGTCCTCACTGTCACTGTTGCCGTCGGACTCCAAGACCGGCCTGCAGCTGCACCTCAGGCCGGACATTGGGAGTCCGATTACCAACTCTTCAAAAACCCTTCATTCACGGAAGCCATAACTGCCGTGTCGTCTCTCGTCTTCGCCTTCGCAGGAACACCTGCCTTCTTCGCGATCGTCGCCGAAATGCGGGACCCAAGACTCTATAACCGCTCGTTGGCGGCCTGTCAGTCTACCGTCACAGCTTTCTATATCACAATCGGCGTCGTGGTCTACTACTTTTGCGGGTCCTACGTCGCCTCGCCAGCACTTGGATCTGCGGGAGTGTTGATGAAGAAGGTCTGCTACGGACTGGCGCTCCCGGGCCTCCTCGCCACAACCATGATTTGTCTTCACGTAAGTCCGATCGCCTAATTCTGTTCCTATACTCGACAACTCACTGATGATGTGATTAAGCTACCGGCCAAGTACATCTTCATCCGGATACTCCGAGGCTCCCATCACCTGACAGCAAACACGGTTACCCACTGGGGAACCTGGTTGTGCTGCACTATCGCCATGACCATTATTGCCTACGTCATCGCCAGCGGCATCCCCGTCTTCGGCGGACTTGTATCCCTTATCGGTGCTTTACTGGGAACGATCATGTGTTTCCAGCCTTACGCGTGTATGTGGCTCTACGACAACTGGAGCCAGGGTAAGCAGGAGAGGTCGTGGAAGTGGCTGTCAATGGTCGCTTTTAGTGGGTTTGTCTTTATCTCGGGCACATTTCTGACGATTGCCGGGACTTATGGGTCCATTGTCGGCATTATGGAGTCGTACAAGGTGTCCGGCGGGTCTGCGGCTTGGACTTGTGCCGACAACTCCAATTCTGTTTGATGACGTACCCGCATGCAAGAGCCATCGGATTTTTAGCCGTATAATGGCCGCCTAGAGAATGACTCCACAAATATGGAATGAGCAGGGTGTTCACAGGCTGGCAAGGCTCAGCAGCCCCCTTTGATTGCCAAAGCTGGCAAATGTCTGACGCTACGGGTGACTTCCCGATGTCACCTGATGCCACAGGTCGAGTCAGTTCGGGTTCGAAGCAGGATTCATTTGACGCTACGGCTAACTTCCCGCGTCAACTCAGGGCAATGATCCTCCAAGCCGAGTCAGCCCAAATGCCAGGCTGAAGACAGACATGGGGAGAGAGGGTACTTCATCACGCAGCGTCGGACTCAACATCTGCCGCGCATTGCTGATCATCGAAGGATGATGCATATGTTTAATAAACTCAATACCACCCACAATCGCTGGGCTGAATGCTAACAAGTCCCGAAGAGTCGGGGAGACCGAAGTGGTCACTTCCTCCTCAACAAGTCGTCTGTCAGCGGGCTTGTCATTTCAAACATTCCTGCAATACTTTGGGAGACGCTAGTTGTCTTTTGCAACTTCACAGTTTACATGGGTTCTTGAGCATGCCTGGAATGCCTGTGCTAACTATGAGCACCGAGCCCTGAGGTTCGTGGCTGCTGTATAGTTATCATCAATCAAAATCGCAAAAACCAAAAAAAAAAAAAAAAAAAAAGTTGACTCCCGTCTACATGCTTGAACTTTAAATGGCATGTAACATTCATTCTGCATGATCCATGCATATGACTATGCCAAGTTCATGATTTGATCAGACGAGAAAATGCCTCCAAATGCCTCCTCCAAATGCCTCCAAATCTCTCACCGCTACAAACAATTCCTGGTAGCGGCTCAACCAGCTCCCTGCTTCAATGGCAGGTCCACAAGCTGGGATTGTAGTATGCATCGTAGACGGCTCAGCGCGATTTGGTGGCTGTATGGCATCCCTCCGCGTGACATGGCCCGGGTGCTCTGTGAGACGGCCGAGATGAGTCAGTTCAGTCTCTCCAGCTCGAGAAGCATCAGGTTGGCTACTCTATTGCCGTTGGCGACAAGCTCATCAGAGATAGAACACGCTTTTTGTAGTACAAGACCCCGGTCTGGCCTCGCGCGGCTACAGCACATGCCAGAAAATGGCTCTTGGTAGAGATTGGGACTGCTTTGAGACCAAATGACTTACCAACGACCTATAGTGGTAGTATATGACTATTATCCGAGATCTTGGTGTTGTCACGCGTGAATTCCTGTATTTATTTTTCTTCTGGAATATGTACAATAGTTCCTGCGACAAGATTAAAGTGGATTACGAAGGCCGAACACAATGTGCCTGAATATCCTAGACTTACAGTCAAGGGACTAACGTGGCCGCCCCCCCCCCCCATTTGGGTCGCCCCACAACCGCGTCACGCGCATGAACGCGTCTGTACCCACCTATAAACACTCCTTGTTTTCTCCACGAGGAATTTTTTTTGATCACCAAACTTCTTCCACATGGCAATTAGACCATCATGAAGTCGTATTCAGAAGCTGAGTTGCTTGCGGCTCTTTTCGCGGTCAGGGAGGGGACGTCTATCAGACGCGCCTCCAGAACCTGGCATATCCCCCGGGCTACACTATACAATCGCCTCAACGGCCACATCAGCCATTACGACGCCTCTCGCTCAGAACCTTATTTCTGACTTCAAAGAGGACCAATTGGCTGTATTTATAGTTAATCAAAGTCACTTGGGGCTCGCCCTCACTCGATTCGATTTGCAGGGTCTGGCAGCCCGTCTGGCATTCCCGAAAGAAACCCACGGACCCCCTCGGAAGGAGCTGGTTCAGAGGCTTCCTTTCTCGTCACCCGGAGCTTCGATTGCGTAAGAATCAACGCGTAGAAGCCCTTCGAATTAGGGCTGCTATAAAAAGAACATTGGCTCGTGGTTCAACCTCCTACAGCTCGAGGTCGTGAAGTCAATTCGAGCAGGCAACCGTTGGAAGGCCGACGAGGGAGGGTTGATGGAAGGGCGTTCGGATGACGCCCTCGTCTTCGGTTGTTCGAAAGGAAGCCCCATTGCCCAGAAGGACTACAATCTCCGAGCGTGGACCTCTTTCCTTGAGTGTATCAATGGTCTGGGCCGGTCGTTAATTCCCTTGATCATTTTCAAAGGGAAATCAGTACAACAACAATGGTTTCCAAAAGCCCTAGAAGACTTTGATGGGTGGCAATTCACGTCTTCGAAGAAGGGTTGGATGGAGGAAAAGATTGCTATTCATTGGCTGAGGAAAGTCTTCGTCCCTCTGACGAAGCCAGAAGACCCCAACGAGTGGCGTTTGCTAGTGATTGATGGCCATCGCACACATACAACGCTTGATTTCATGTGGGAATGCTTCTCGAATCGTATGTATATAATCTTTTTGCCTGCACATACAACACACGTTTTGCAGCCCCTCGACGTCGCCTGCTTCCAGCCGCTGAAGCAAGCGTTTCGGAAACGCCTGCACGCTCTCGGGCAACACGATTCCTCAATAGTGATAGCCAAGAAACGCTTCCTCTATTGCTATTACGAGGCTCGAATTGAGGCACTCACGGTGGCAAAAATTCGTTCTGGGTGGCGGGCCACGGGTCTTTGGCCGGTCTCCCGGCTGAGAGGGCTCGCCGGCAACCATATCCTCGAAAACCGCCAGAAGAAAGCCGAAATCACCCAATCGGTCACTTTGAATAGCTTCATCGATGAAAACGGAACACTCAAATCTATTTTTGAGCCACAGGGGATCACTTTTCAGACCCCCAGACACTCTCGAGACATGTGGTCTTTAATGCACGTTTATGAGACCCAGAAACACTCGAGCCCATCTCAACGACAACTCTTCAGGAAGATCCTCAAAGCATATGAAGAGAAAAAGTTTGATCTAAAGATGTCCTCACGAAAAACCGAGGAGCTGGAGAGTCAATTGGAAGCCACCAGAACGGTCAACAGGAGGTAGGTCACAACCGACCCTAATGAGATCTTTGCAGACATTTAGGCAATCAGGAAAGCTCAGATTGAGGCCGGAGCAGTATCTCCGGAAAGTGACGATTCTGACAACTCCTCAACAACAACGGCAGAAGGGTCGTGCATCGTGGTGGGCGGAAATCAGCGTCGAGAATAGCTTCATAGCGGTGGCGTGGGGGGCGGCCCAAATGGGGGGGGGGGGCCACGTTAGAAGCATTCAATTAGTAGCCTACAAGGCTTCATTTCTTTTTTTGAAGTCCTAACTGCACTTCGAGAGTTTACACAAATCTGACTCACGTCAATTGAGTTTCCATTTCTTCTATTGCAAGTTCCAGACGTCGCCTACTCTAAACCCTTCAGGGAACGGGTCTGTTGGGTCCAGCACCACCTGTTTGAAGCTCGTAATCCAAGCACTTCCCCTGATAGTTGGTAACACAGCGGGATACAGTCCTACTTTTGTGATTCCGCTAATAGTGCCGACGAACTCCGAGCCGATCACACTACGGTGACGAAGAGACTCGCCATCCTTGAGCTCACCTCGGGCATGGTGAACAGCAAGTCTGGCGCAAGTCCCCGTACCGCAGGGGCTTCCATCCAGCCGTCCAGGAGAGACGACAACAGTGTTGGCAGCAACCTTGCCTTGGTCGTCGCTCCGCAGGGGTCCCGTAAACTCCACCGCGCTGACGCCCCTGATTTCGGCGTTTTCAGGGTGTACGTAGTCAGTTTGCTCCTGAGCGGCGCGCTTGATGCGTTCCCCAAGCTCCACAAGCTGCCGCCCATTTTCTCTCTTGATTTCGACTCCCAACTTGGCAGTATCGACTATACAAAAGATCATGCCTCCATAGGATGTCGACTGCAACGACGCCAAGGTCAGGGACGTTGATCTCCACGTCTAAGACGAATACGAAGGCCGGTACATTGCGGAAAGTGATGCTGGTCACCTTGTGGGCGGAGACTTCGACATCCACCGTGATCAAACCAGCCGGGGTACCGAGCTTTAGATGGGTGACAGGCTCTTGGATGGCCACGAAGCCGGTGTCGAGCAGGACGGTAGCTGTGGCAATAGCGTTGGATCCGGACATGGGCGGGTACTCTTCGTGCTCCATAATGACGAGCCCAGCGTCTGCTTCAGGGTTACAAGGAGGAAGAATGATATTGTGGCGCATCGCGGAACAGCCCCGTGGCTCGTTCATTAGAAGCTGTCGTATGCCGTCGTTCTTGTGCCACAGGTGCATCATCTTCTCAAACATGGTCTTTCCAGGAACGTCAATGACGCCGCCGACGACAACATCACCCTCCTCACCAGCGGTGTGAACACCGATGACATGAAGAACTTTTCCCACAGGCCTTTCAACAAGAAAGTAACTTTAGACAGGAAAACGGGTGCAAGAAATGTGGATGAGGCTACTAAAGACTGAGAACTTTAGAATTGGCTGGTGCTCAAGTTTTCATTGTGCATGGGCTTCGGACCATTTTCAATTGCCTGCTCTGCTAACACTTTAATCACCTCGTAGATGCCTAGTTGTTGATTCAGTTCTTAATTCGGGTACAGTGCTTTTTTTTTTTAAAAAAAAAAAAAAAACCCTAAAAGCATTTTCTTTATATAGTTATAAGCGCTTTAAAATCTAACATTAAATATAAATATGAAATTAATACTAATAGTTTTATAGTAAAGTTAATTAAAATTAATTAAAGCTATAACGTAATTCACCAGTCAGCCGATCATACTACGTGCCCAATCAGTTTTAGTAAATCTACCAACTTTAGCTAACCCCAGCACCCACTTAGTGTAAAAAGATCAATTATGTTTAGTACAAATTGGTGCTAACTGGTCTTAATTACTTATTTTCAATTGATTTTATTAATTTAGAATTGTTGTCGTGGCTGTAGTGCTAGTCTGAAGTAGGTGACTTTTGGTAGGAAAAAATAGCTTCCCTGTTGGTACGGCCCTGACGGCAAGGGTCAAGGGTTCTTTGCACGTGCAAATGGGTTGAAGCAGACCGTATGTGTTTGGGTACGGGTTCTGATTTCTGCTTAGAGAGGGAGGAAGAAGCTATCGCTAACCTCGTCACCCTGACGGTTGGTGTAGTAGTCGGTCCTCTGGCTGACTAACTCAAAACCGTGCCCTTTGATTGGCTATAGCCCGTAGGGGCATGGGCACTTGACAGTCGCTCAGAAACCCACATTCCCTATTAAGATGGAGCATTTCAACTATACAGAATCAAACTTAATCTACACTATCCAAACCAACTATTTAGGCGGTCTACTGCGGATTACTCGAAAATGTGCTATTATTTACTCAGGATCTGAATGATTAGACTCTTTTACATCTTTCTTACAAGTTCTTGCATTATCGCCAGTCTCACCGTAGTTGCCACATCGTCGTTTAGTCGGTTTGCTGCGTACCGCCTTTTTACCATTACCAGCTATTTAACTAGCTGGCCGCTTCCCCTTTTGTTTTTCGTTAAGTATCACCCAAGAGTCCTCGATACTAAGTGCCCCTCTAAGCTGCACCTGACTTCTTTTAGCTTTCCGGCGCTTAGGGAGCCCAATATTAGCCTTCTCAAGGTTACGGATTTGATGACTCAAAAGAGTGATCTGATGTGCTATCGCTTGTATGCTCTTTGTGAGCTTCTCAATTGCCGCGATAATTGGTGTAGGGAACTTCCCTGATAGCCCGATATCTTGCTCTTGATCAAGGTTGATTGCTGGATAGTCTGGTGGGTATTGGAAGGTGTTTGTGATTCCTATTTTAATGGTGATACAGGGAGTAATTGTATCGGAGTTTGTGGGCGGATATCCAGCCTAGAAATAACAGAATCTTGGTCCTATGGAGAAATACCAGCTCCTCTGAACCCAGCTTTCATATTTCCTTCTATGAAGACCTTGTTCTGGGCTATTTTGAATGCAAGAAAGAAGTCGGACTTGTTGATGTGGTTAATGGACTTCCGGATGAAGAGATTGATCTCATTACCATATGTACGCTTTAATAGCAAGAATAATGCAAAGTTTAATGGCTGGAGCAGGTAAGATGAATATGCTAGCATGCTAATAGGGATAATGTTGTTCTCCTTGTAGTACTGTTCAAACTCCGCTGATATATGGCTCTCATAATTATCTAGGATAAGCATCTGGTACTTTCTCTTAGTCCGCTGAATTGTATACTTGTTGAAATATCGAATTCATTCTAGGCTAGTCTCGTTATCTATTTATCTATTCGGAGTAGGCTTAATAACTCAGCTTGATGAGAAGCTTAATTCTGTTATTTAGTTGGTAAGGTGATAGGCGCTCTGGACGATCATAAACGGTGTCACGACAGCAGGCAGGTAGTCGGCAGGTGGACGTTGAGCAGGCGGCACGGAAGTCGTTAATAGTTCTATTCGCTACGGGCAGGCTCTATCCTCAGTAGGCACAGGCTCTTTTGACAAGACGTAGCTCGAAGAGCTACGAAACAGGATTCAGAATAGGTTCCAGAGTTTTGGCAGAGCTAGCAGCTCACGTGATCATACCCCAACCCTCTGGGTTGGGCGCCTTAGGGCCGTCACAAACGGCGGGATATACCAGCCCTTTACATTGATATATTTAATAGCTGTTTGTCATTTCCAGTTCCAATCTGAATAGATTTAGCCTTTCCATGTTAATCAGAATGTATGATAACCAGAGTTGAGGTTATCTGGCTCATTATAAAGCTAGTCTCGTCGAAGTTATATGTTATGAACCAACACGTTGGCACCCAAGGGACCCATTTTGATAGCCCAGGCAAACAGAATCAGATGCCACGATACAACCCCGCAGGCACTTGCTGGCGAAATCAGCAAAGCATGCCAGAGGTCAGGGTTAGGGCCAAGGAACCACTGACCAGGGTGGACCAACAGGACCGACGAGCGGTCCAGTCGACTACAGGGTGGGCCGCACAATTCGACAAGCGGTCCATACGGTCCATCATCAAGGACGGATAAAGAGTCGGAACATATAAGGATATGGTCATCACCACAGTAGATAGCTTTCATAGAACAGACTCTTCAGTCGTCAATCTAAGTATTCAGTCTCACAACTGGATAGCCTTACAGCTAGTGACCATTACCGTTCAAGGAAGAAGAACAGTGTCTTCGTACTACGAACAGTCAAGTATCACCTCTACGCCGCTCTGCTAACATAAACCCTACAGGTTACCTACCAAACCCTACAAAGGTTTGGTGTGATCATAATATTATAGAGATCGTTGTTCAGGACCCCATACTTGGCCATTATATTACGGAGTAGCCGGAACTAATTCCTAATAACCTCCGGATCTTTGCAAAGGGCCCTTTGGTAGTTATATAGCTGATTAAATCTGGTTTCTAAGTTTACTTATGCATTTATGAAGCGTTGTACTTAGCTCTGACTAACTGGCTTGTTATTTACGCGATATTAGTAGGAGATTAGCTATATCTTCCACACCATAAAGGTGCATTGGGAATCCTTATGCATCTTTCTTAATAAGATATTGAATAAGTGTTTGCTCCTTGTAACGTGCGGCAACGCTAGGCGCAATAGTCACTGAGGGTCTTGGGAAGAGAGTATGATATTAGGGGTACTGTAGGTGCAAGACTGATTCTTGTCCCTCTTCCAGCCGGTTCGAAGGCGGGCCGGCTAGCCCCCTTTATAGGCTGTACCGGCCACCCAGTGCTGGCTGGCTTCGGGACATTACAAATGTACCCTCCCCGGAAAGGCACGCCCCTGTAATGATAACACCAAACCTTTGTAGGGTCTAGTAGGTAACCTGTAGGGTTTATGTTAGCAGAGCGGTGTAGAGGTGATACTTGACTGTTCGTAATACGAAAACACTGTTCTCTTCTTAAGCGGTAATGATCACTAGCTGTGAGGCTATCTAGTTGTGAGACTGAATACTTAGATTGACGACTGAAGAGTCTGTTCTATGAAAGCTATCTATTGTGGTGATAACCACGTCCTTATATGTTCCGACTCTTCAGTCCCTATGTTGCCTATGTGCCTAGTCAACATAGGCGTTCCATATGTTGACTATGTTCCTAGGCTACATAGTCATAACCCTAACCCCAGTCTTGGCAGGCTATGCTTGCCCCGCTATCAAGTGCCTGCGGGGTTGCGTTGTGGCATCTAGTCTTTGATTTTCTTGGGCCCCCCAAAGGGGTACCTGGCGTGCCAACGTGTTGGTTCATAACACTAATGACTGGGTGCCCTTTGGCCAGCCGATCAACAGCAATCAAAATTGGTATCAGAGAGCTTCCTTGATCATGAGAAATTCGATCTTTGATTAAAGTCGATTGAGAAACTGCTTATATTGAGTTGTGTAGTATTTGGGAGATTTACGGTATAGGTAGTGCTGGGAGCTGGGTCGTAATAGTGGTGTCCGTATCTTGATATCCAGCTTAGAAAGTACAGTTCTTGGTTAAATGGGATTAGACCTGCTAAGATTCTTTAATAGTTTTAAGCTTAAAAACCTTGTTGTGTGCAGCGTGGGAGGTGAGAAAGAATTCCGTTTTATCAATGTATATAATCCGGGCCTTTGTTATATTAGTTAATTTCTCCATTATATGCATTCTTTAATGGATTAAAATACTTAAAATTAAGTGGGTAAAGTAGGTGAGATGAATAAGGAGGCATGCAGAGAGTAATGATGTTCTTAAACTTACAATATCGCTTAAAGACCGTAGAATGATAGCTTCCATGCCCATTGAGTAATAGAAACTAGTAAACGCCCTTTATAAATGGTGCAGTATACTTATGAAAATACCTAATCCATTCCATAGCAATAATATCACTTATCCATCCATTTAGGTTTGTTTCAATAACCCATTTATTAGTGAAGCCGCTCTTAGTATACCAGCTTGCAAGATGCATCTTAGCCTTGATAATTAGAAACGGCAGTCCGCACCACCCATCCCCACTAATAAATTCAATACATATTACCCATTTACGGTTCTCAGGCTGTATTAATTTTGTTCTTTTTGGTAATCGGAACGTATAATTACTGTTTTGAGTGCATTAGTGCTTATTATGAAGTTGGACTTGTTAAAGTTGTAAGTATCGCTATCCAAGATCCCATATTTATCGCGTATATCGCATCTGGATCTTCGTATAAGGCCCTTTTCTAGTCATATTTACGATTAACACGTGTTTTGAGACGTGATTCTAATGTAACAAGTCTTTCTGCCCAGTTGATTTTAACAGTTCCACCCGCCCCCCCCCCCCGCGGCGTGCTATGCCACCTAACCCTGCTCGCCCGGGGCGTCATGAGAAAACGTCTGGAACGCCTCCATCAGGGCCTGGTTGCTATAAAACCACTCCTCCAGCTGCGCCCCGTGGCCCATACGCACCATGGGGTTCATCGCCATCATCATCGGCCCGCCGTGCACCTCGGCGCCTCCATCACCGGCGGCGGAGACCTGCGCCATATTCTCATCGATGTCACCAGCAAGCGCCTGCCCGTGTCGGTCCCCGCCGTTGCTCCCCCCCGGGGACGGCACGGACAGGAACCCAAGATACGCGTCCCTCTCCTCGGAGGCCTGCGCGTCCCCGCCGCCGTCCCGGGCGGACAGCTCGACGTAACGGGCCGCGACGCCGTGGAGGACCTGGAAGAGGCGGTGCAGCTTGGCCGCGGCGTCTGAGGCGGCGGCGGCGGGCTGGATGGACGCGACGAAGTCCCCGAGGCGGTCGAGGTCTGTCTTGTCGCGGGTCTCGATCACGTGGCAGAAGACCACTATGACGGGGATGAATGGGGCGTAGAGCAGAGTCCTGTTTGGCCAACGTTAGGGATTGTACATATGCATCAGTCCGACGGGGTTGTCTCGTACCAGTGGACATATATCGGTAGTAGATATTCACTGCTCTTCTCTATAATTCGCATGCAGTCCTGGTGTCTGTGGAGACTAGCCCTGGCGGCTTCGACGCAGCTGGGGCTGAACGTCGTCGGGCTACCGGCTGGTTGGGGCGCCGCCCGGTGGACCAGCGTGAGCAGCGAGAGCCGGAGGACACGGTCTGAGGCGGCAAAGAAGTCCACCAGGTCCTTGCCGGAAGTTTCCTTCATCACCTGGATCCATTCGTTCTAGAGAGAGAGAAAATAGTCAGATAAAGGGAGATGTAGGATGGACCTCGCCCGCTTCCACCTACGTTAGTCTCCTGCGTGGCCTGCTCCAGCACGCGGAGGTTGTTCACCAGGAGCTCGGCCCGGGCCTGTCGGACGTGCGCGGCCTGGGAAATGGCCTCGGGGCTGTACAGCAGCTGGTAGATGTCTCCTTGGCAGCGCGCAGACTCGACCCAGAGCACGAAATAAGCCAGGACTGGCTCCTTATGGGTGTCGCTGGTCGACGGTCGGCGTGTCGTGATGTCCCAGTCGGGGATCGACGACGAACGGCCCAGGCGCAGGGACAGGCTCTTGTCGAGGAAGTAATTAGTCCAGAACAGAAATCTCGTCAGCTTTGCGTCGTCACTGTTGTCCGAATCCGGGATCTTGTGGTAGTTCAGCGTCTGGCATATCTCTGCCGCCTTGTTTGACAGCGGCCAGGAGAGATATGGTTTCGAGAGCTCGATGGCATGCCAGGCCTATGAAGGATGTTAATATTCGAAGGCGGTTGAAAGTCCCCTTGAACTTACCCCGAATATCAGGGCTATGACAGCATCTATCGTTGCTGGCAGATGCAGTGGCAGATCGGAAAGTGCCGTCTCGAGGTTCGCCTGGCATGTCCTGGCATAGCCTAGGTAAGTGTCTTTCTCTTCCGCAGGGACATGATGGCTATAATCCTCGAAGAGGGAGTGAAGGCCAGCATTGACGATGATGAAATCGGTTTCGGAGAAATCTTCAGAGAAGTAGACCTGGAGACATGTGTCGGAGAAGTGCCACATCAAGATCAACTCGTAAATGAAGCCCGGTCCTGCGAGCTGCTGGCCTTTTCACAGCCCGATCAGATTGATATAGTTGCACGATGAGACCTTGGGGCCGAGGAACCTACTTTTGGCAATGCGAATCAACTCGACAGCTTTTTTGATAGGGGGCAACTCATGCCCCGATTGAGCAGGGTGTTGGCTTGGGCGGGCGTGTGGATATGACATCTCACTGACAACCGTCTGCTCTCTCAGTGTGACGACGGCATGGGAGAGCGAATTCAAGGTGTCTCTGATCCCTGGCCCTGAGCCTTGAAAGGGAATTCCGGTCGCGACCTGATGCACGAAGTCGCTGGCGAATGCAGAGTGGGCGGCCAGCGAGGACTCCCCCGAAGCACCAAGCATGCCCGAAGAGCCGGGCTGGACGGTGTGGCTCGACGGCGTCGAGAGGGAGGATGACGTTGCCGGGGCTTGGTCCTCGGCTGAGGTCCCCGAGACACTGTGAGACGCGTATTGTTTGTCATTCTTGAGATCCCGGAGCAGCCCGAGGACTTCCCCCAGGCGGCGGTCAAGCTGCTCGATCTTCTTCTCACTAAGATTCCGGGCGACTTCTTATCAGTTAAGTGGCCCTTAGAGACGAACATGGCACAGGCAGGTTGAAGAACTGGCCGGAGAGGGTACGAGACGTACTACTGTGGAGTCACGAGGATCCGGTTCCGCTTCTCCCTGGGCTTCCTGTCGACAAGGATGCAACGGATCTTGGAGGCCACGCAATGAGAGCATGGGTCCTTCCTATCACAACGGATCTACGAAAGATATGAGATCTCTTGGTTATTAAGCCCCTCAGGTGAAGATACGGCTGGAGCGCGGCACAGAGGGGGGCAGAAAGAGGCGCCTGCATACCTTTCGAGCACGGCAGTTATCGCACTATGAAGGTGTCAGTTAAGTAAGCATTGTGCCTCCAGCGCCGTGGAGAATAACTGACGGCTGGTCGAATGTGGACGTTGGGGCTGGGCGGCGACGGATCCAGCCTATCATCGCCAGGAGTCTCCATGGTGGGACAGACGGCCGGACACACAAGAAAACTGCACCGGCGTGGTAAAGTGACGATGCCGGTTGCGTCGGGAGAGATGATATCCGCGCCCGTGTGGGCGGGAAATGGAATACTTGTGAAGTTCGACACGGGCCTCGGGGCCCGGAGATCCGGGGCGCGAGGCGATTTGAGTCGCCTCAGGTTCTAGAACCAGCATTGACAAAAGGCTACCCAGTAAGCTTGGCAAGGGCGCTCGGACAACTGGTGGAGCTTGATGCGGTTCTAATGATACTCATTAAATGTTTTTTTTTAAGACTGCCTGCCGACCACCCGCTAGATGTGTTTCTTGAAGAAGGCATAGTAATTCTCAAGTTCAACATCCTCCTTGTGGTCAAAGATGTGGTCCAACCCCTCGGGCCTCTCATACTCAACAACAGCGCCGACATCCCGAAGCGCATCAACAATCTCGTCCGACTGCTCGACGCCGACAAACTTGTCAGCATCCCCGTGGACGATAAAAGTCGGCAGGTAGCTGCCCCTCCTCCGAATCTGCGGCGCAACGATGAAGGTGTCGTCGCCGTCCTCGATGTGCAGCAGCTTGGCGAGGTTGGCCTCCTGCATCATGTAGAAATAGAACTGGGCACGCTTGTCGTTTTCCCAGGCGGTCCGCGTCTGCACGGGCGCCTTGGGGTCGAGGAAGGGTTCCAGGGCGGACCTGTCGATGTGCCCGGCCGGGTGGGGCTGCGGGGTGGTGAAGAAGGTGCCCAGCGGGTCGGTGATGGGGTATATCGGCAGCACAACCTTTGGCCTGCCGGGGCCCGTGGCGTACAGGCCGGCCAGAAGGGCCAGATACCCGCCTGCGGAGCTGCCGGAGGCGGCGATGCGCTCCGTGTCCAGCGCGACGGCTTTGTTGCCGGCTGCGGCCAGCTGCTTGGGCAGCTCGGTGGCGCTCCAGTCCAGGCAGTCCTTGACGTCGTCCAGCACCTCCCCGACGCCGACCTGGGGGCTGAGGCGGTAGTCGGCGCTGACCAGGGCGTAGCCGTGCTTGGTGACCCCGTTGAGGTGGTGCGGTGCCACGCCATCACGGTTGCCCTGGAGGAGCCCGCCGCCGTGGAACCAGATGAGGAGGGGCAGCCCCTTGCCATCGCTGGGCGGCGTTGACGGCAGGTAGAGGTCGAGCTGGATGGGGACCGGGGTTGTCTTGTAGACGAAGGTGTGCTTTGTAGTAGCCATCATGGTCAGCTTGCGTGGTGAGGCTTTTGGTGAGTTGGGTGGTTGGTGGAGGGAAGTGGTGATGCGGGAGCAAGGCCGGCTTGTGTCATCGACCCTGAGGCTGGCGGGGCTTTCTCGGCACTTTCGGCTTCTGTGAAGACGATTCAGCTTGTGTTCCGTGGGACGAGGCCCCGGAATGGTCCTCCATTTTTGATTTTCAATGCGATAACTCAGAGACGGCAATGTTGGTTTCAGGAGCAAATTGAGAACTGAAATTGTTAGTTACTCATCTGTATGCACATAAGCACGCTTCACATGTAAGAAGGTTTGCACCAATTAGGGTAGGGGTAAGCATGCACGCTGTTTGCAGCCTCACACAATTGACATGACAGATCGGACATTGCAACAAGTCCGACTTGCCTTTTGTGACCCAGTGAATTGAAAGTGAAGGTGAAAAGTGCACCAAACGCTTTGCCGTCTCTGCACGTCTGAAAGTTTGGCGGCGTTGTCTGAACCTATCCATCTGCACTCCTTGCCCACAAAACACCAGCCTGGCTTCTTCCCAACTCAACCACCAACCAACCTGTCAACAAACAACCTTGCCTAACCTTCATACACATTTGATCCGTCAAATTGCCTGACTGGCTTCATTCTAATTCCCATTTCAGCGGCTTGACAAACTGCTACTGTTGCACCACCATTCTATGCACGACAAGCTCTCTTACCATACCTCCACTATGAGCGACCAAGTCATGACGGCGTCGCAGCCCTTCCCTCCAGGAATGTCGCTCCTCGAGAGACTCCCAGACGAGCTCAAGCTGAGGGTTGGATATCACCTGACAGACCCTGGTGCACCTAAGCCTGTGCTCGACGACAACACAATCGACGAAATTACCGATATCTTGTCTCGCTTGTCTGAACTAGAACAATTCCCACAGTACATCGTCAGCATCTTCGTCCCTGGTTCCAAGGCTCATGGCAGATTCCAATGGAGCGAGTACAGAGATTTTGGCAACGACTCAATGCTCGCCCTCGCCTCCACCAGCACCAGACAAGGCGATCTAGTATGGCGCCGACATCAACAAGGAGGGTCAGCTGGGACCGTGGTAGGGCTGCACCCCATTGCAGGTTGCAGTCCGGTCTGAGCAGCTTCCTGTCATTGTTCACCTTCGACGTGGAGTGGACAAGGCCGACGAGCTGGTCATGATTGCCTTGAGCGACAGGGACTATGCCAGACGCTACAAGAGCTCTGCCTTCATCCGGACTGCCCGGAGCTATTGGTGCACGGAGACCCTGGAGAACCACTGCCGTTGCGAACTCCTCCACAGCCTCATGAGCGCCGCCTTTGGCAAGAGCCACGAGTCCCACGCAGACCACACCGGACTGTCCTTGCCAGCCAAGACCCTGGAGGCGCTTGGCCTGGGTGGCCACCACCTCTGGTTCATCCTTCGCACCTACATCCGGGGCGAGTGAGGATGTGACTGCGCCATTGTGGACGAGAAAGGCTGTCCCATGCGCCTCATCAGCCTCCTCAGGCGGTTCGGCGCGAAGTGGGTGCCGTACGAGCCACTCGACGACTTGGCCCAGCACGAAATTACTGTCACTGCCGAGTTAAGCCCAGTTCGCCATCGGAGGTGGTTCGAAATGAACCTTCGCGTACTCCAACGTGGTGTCGACGACCTGGATGATTGACCCTCTCTCTCACTCCCTCTCACGACGATGACGATCCGTCCCCCACCAAGCCGTCTACAGCTGTTGCCATGCACGTAAACCTCCTGGCCAACGAAGCCTACAGGCGAGACCATTGCATCCCCTTCATCATCTCGATGCTCGAGCACGGCATCGCCGCCGAGCCTGGCGACCTGTGCCACGCCATGAACCTGTCCACCAACCCCGACACGCGCCAGCTCTCCGTCGCCATCGTGCTCTCCCTCCTCCGCGGCGGCATCGGCACCGACGCCAGCGACCCGGGAGCCATGGAGACGGCCATGAGGCTCGCGTGCATGGAGGCCACCGGCGGCGCGGCCATGGCGTTCGTGACCCTGCTCGTCAAGCACGGCGCCGCTGACCCCTGCGAGACTGAGGTGCGGGACGCTGTCCAGGGCGCGGCCGAGAACTGGTGGCTCCAGTCGGCTTGGCGGGCCTCGGGGGTGTTTTGTCGCATCCTGCGGGTACTCGTGGCGGGCGGCATGGACGAGCGCGCCGCGTGGGAGATTCTTGCTGTCCTGGGCCTGGACCATGGCGTCCTGGCTGAGGAGGGCGGCTTGGGCAGGGGGTGCTGGGGCATAGGGTGGCACAGCGGAGTCGATGACTGGACTTGTGTGCGGCATCTGGATTAGGGTGATGCCAGATTTTGGAAGAAAAGACTCGATCTGGAGGACAACAGGAGGAGTGGACGGGTTTTCGGGCAACTAAAGCATTTTGCGAAGGGGAAATATGGATACAGCGGTCGACGTCGACTCACCAATCGTCGAGACTCATATTATCCATCATTCTGCGGAGACTCCATCGGAGCATCAAATGCCACAGACGAATCAACAACCATGTGGACAGTCTCGGTTTCCCGAGGTTCATTGCGACTCCCACCAAAGGTTGCCCTGCCCTCTCGACAGGTTGTCTAGCATGGTGAAGAGACTGGGCGGATGCAGTGAGGGAGTCAGGGTGGAATGAGACTTTCTAGTCCAGCTGCTACCATCACGAAGCAAGGGGCTGGGTAGATATAAGGACACGACATCGGACACTGAACATGTCTGTCTGACAGCCTCACTCAGAGCCTCACTCGTGAGAACGCAAGCCCATAGCAAGCCACATTTTGAGCTGTGAATCAATTATAATATGCACTGAACTCATTCTCGTCCGAGGGCAGAGCTCGTAGTGATACGTGACACAGACCAGGTCTATGGCTGGCCTTGTCATCATGGTTACCTAGAGACGTATTCCGAGTGCGTCTCAGCGGCGCAGAAAGATCGAGCGATGTATCAAGCAGAACTGGCGCAACCTGCTTCGCATGCCAACAATGCCTGCTTCAATTTCACCGCCAACGCGAGTCTTGAATTCCAGTACTCTAACAATTCAACTCGACTCAGACTTGATCAAAACAGCGTTCGCACCGAATCCAAAAAGGGGATGCCATCGCGTAAGGTTTGCCGATCTTCTCACCATAGCTCAGACCAGCTCGGCCCTGCAGGAAGGTGGCGAGTTGATCAACAAACCACCAACGCCTAGTTACTGCACGCAAAAGGGCCTCAAGCGTTCGTCCGGAGTCTAATGAACCGCTTGCTCACCGGACGACGCGGGGTTTTTTTTTTTTTGGGGGGGGGGGGTTTTTGGCAGCGTTGATCTGCCGCCGCCGCCCACCGGATTTCTACATGGCCCCGCTGTCCCGAGTGGCCGGCGCCGCCTGGGGATGTCAGGCACGAAGAGCTGTGACGATCTCCCGTTCCTGACAGGTGGCGAGTTTTGTTGGGCTTTTTGGGGGACTGGATCTGCTGAGACGAGATGAATGGTGAGGCACGCGCATATGGTCGTTGGGATCCAAGTCCGGACGACATCCCACAGACGGGAACAGAAGTCTACACAGGGCTTGGCCCTAAATTCATTCAGTGCCCTTGTTGTGTTTTAACTATACTTTCGTATTAAATTTGAGCAGCATTCAGCTTGAACCATGTTCCACCGACAAGAGTCGATGCATTGCAGCATCAACACTGAGCCAGCTCTCACAACCACAATTGCCCGAAAACAATCCGGTAGTGAAACAGGCCAAAGTCCAACACCAGACCGAGAAATTCAGCCATCAAGATCACGTGGTGCCCGAATCCCTAGTCAGACAGCGAAAGCTACAGGGCGTGTCGCGATTCAATGTAATCTCGTTCAAAGAAAACATACATCCGCCCGACCAGCGGCGGCAAGCAACGTTACGTTACACAAGCGGCTCGGCATCCAGACTAGTTTCGTTCAAGCTGAACACTCAACCTCCGATCCCATCAAGCATCATCAATCTCAAGGGCAGGGAACGCCAAGGAAGACTTCAAGGACGGGGCCAGAAATACCCGTGACAGCCACGGCGCGCTAACTTCACAACAATGACGGGGCCCGGTGGATGGCTTATTTTGGTTTTACTCCCCAACGAAACTAGCGTAGCGCTTCCCGGGGCTTTTAGTTCACCATGGGAAAGTGGCGAAAAAATACGGATTTGGGGGATGGGGAATAATAACACAAACGCGCAAAAGGGAATAGTAGCAACAGCTACATAGCTTTGCATCGTAAGTGGCTCGGGGTTCAGGACGGGCGCATTAATGTTACGTCTGAGCGGCCGGGGTGAGGATGAGTATGAAGAAGGGGTCCAATGCCACCTGATGTGACGGGACGCACGCCGTGCCCTGCCGCCAAGGATGGAGGGAGCGGTGGCAGCAGGGCTACACGACCCTGCCGGTGATGCAATGCAACCCTGCCGCTTGGCGCGCCTTGCTAATTATCATCTGTAGCTTTAAGAGAAAATGGTTTTTAATTTTAGAAAACCTTTTATGATACAAAGTAATAAGTTTTTTTTATATTTATTACAATTTATAATTATTATTTATAGATTTAGTTACTTATAATATTGAAATAAGAAAACTTTCTCTCCTAAAGCTGAACTGCATTGTAATGTAAAGAAGCCTTACTCCCATTGTTGTGCGCGTATGCAGATGGGTTGGGTTACATAAGACCATTGGGGGATGGACATATGTTGTTGTTCAATGCAGTCAGTGCAAGTGATGTGAGCAGAGCCAGTGTCGCATCCGTCTTTCCAAATCCCAAACCCTGCCCGTGCCTGCACGCTGCCGAATAGCGGTGTGCCCTTGCCCTTGCCTTGTCCCCCGGGGATGAGAGAACGGCTGACCACTGTCGCAGCGAGGGCGGGATTACGATGCTGTAACGCATTGTGCACTGTGCAGCTCGCTCACGGGCAAGGGGGAGGGTGCTGGTGGGTGCGCGTCGTCAGGGTGCCCAGGTTTTGGGGGGGGGGAGGGGGTTTATTGGTTCATTGAGGGGGGGACGTGAGAGTGTGAGGGAATTGGGTTGAATTGGAAATACGCGCGGCCAATCGGGGGGTTTTTTCGCCCAAGAGGGTAAGCAGGACGATTTGTTCCTGGTAGCCACGGAGGATGGGGCAGCAGGACCGGATACAGTATGTTGTTCGCATGGGGGGCAATTCAAAGAGGAAAAGTGGCCTCTTGTCGGAGGCGAAGCACAGGAAAGGATGTACCCTGGCATGACAAATGCTGCGGCAGCCTGCAAGATTTGAACGAGGAGCCACGATCCTTGAAGTTGCTTGAACACTACTACCAACAGTTCAAGTACCACGGCAGTGGGTTTGGCAGGTTGGGCGGGATTTCCCAAGAGGTGCGATCTGAGAAGGGGGATGGGAATCTCGGGGAAAGTCGATGTGGGTTAGTGAGAATCCGCATTTTACGAGCGGGACTAGGACGCAAACAGTTCGTTTCATCTCGTCGGGGAGACGGCGGCGCTAGGGAGGCAGGGAAGCCAGACAAGCCAGACAAGCCAGACAAGCCAGACTAGCCAGACAAGCAAATTGGCCCTTTTTTTTTTTTTTTGCTTGGACCCTGGATTTGGCCCGCCTATCCATGCCCTTCGAGTTTGGGTCCCTAGTGCAGGCATGATTGATGATGAGACGGGGGGGGGGGGTTGTGTTTACAGGGGAAAGGTGTGAGGAGTAAGGAGAAATAAAAAGTGTTGGTGGCCCGTGGTACTAATGTTGGCATTGTGATATTGTAATATTCCTCCAGTGGGAGATTTTACAATTCTGGATCTGGAGGTGGAATGTGCAACGGCCCAAATCAAGATGAGACGAGGTCTCGAAACGAGCAAGACTGAGTTAGAAGGTGAGAATGAGATCACAGCCGGGCGCTAGAGATTAGAGGAGAGATCGAGGTTAGATGGAGTGGATGCGTCGAATTGAATTCTCCGTCTTGGGCGCCTGATTGAGGGCGTAAAAAAGATCACCTTGAGGCCATTTCACTCTGACGAACGAGCAGGGCCCCGGGGCAGGCTCACACCCACCCGGCAGAATCTCTCAGATTTCAGATCTCAGGTTTACTTACGCGTAATTGCCGCTTAGACAGGAGAGGGGGTCAGAGGGGGGTCAAGACGGAGAACAGAGGGTCAAGAAGGGGAGAAGAGGGAGGCTCAAATGACCGGGGTCTCGATTGAAACGAAATGACATGTACTTTGTACAGGTACGAGTTGTCCTTAGCGCAGGGAGGGTCTGAGATCAGCGACGGGAAAAGTGGACATCTCGAGCAGGGTCCCGTCGAAATGTGGAGCACGGACACGGCGCCAACTGCGTCATTGTGCAGCAAGGGTTATTTCAACGACACACCCACCGCAGCGACAGCAGCAGCACCAGCAGCAGCAGCACCAGCACCAGCAGCAGTATGCAAGCTTGTCGAGATGACACAGAGGGGCCATC
Organism: Diaporthe caulivora; assembly: GCA_023703485.1. Lineage (NCBI taxonomy): Eukaryota > Fungi > Ascomycota > Sordariomycetes > Diaporthales > Diaporthaceae > Diaporthe > Diaporthe caulivora. The sequence continues at coordinate 5,327,598 of JAMPTR010000002.1, forward strand.
ATCATCATCAGCCAGCCAGCCAGCCCTACCAAGCAAAACACACAAACCCAATGTCGCACTGGTGACGAGGATTAGGTCATCTGGCAATTGCAATTACGCGCGGGGGGCGGCAGAATCCTGGATGACGCTTTGAGCCAATTTCATGGCGGTGGACTCGGTGTACAATTGTGCGGTGGAGCCCCCATATCGGAGTTTAATAACGCATCTTTGCTGGCCCCATCCGCAATTGCTGTTAGCAGTAGGTCTTGCTCAAAGCAAGAATGCATTGAGAAGCAATTTTGGGGCTGACTCCATCTCTGAATCCTGCAATTTGTATGACTCTGGCTGCCTGTGTATTCCGGTCCGCTGCGTGGTCCTTGCTTGCGTGGAACGAAGGAAGCAAGATGGCTTGGATGGCAAGGCTGTGTAAATTGTGGGCTGCTGCGATGCACGCGTGTACCACGTCCAGCCAGCATGTCAGCATGTGCAGTCGAGGATTGCAGCGTGGATAAGAATAAGTATAGGGTGGAGGAAGGGATCAAAGGACAGGATGTCCGGCTCCGCGGCAGTCTTGTCGCAGGGCTGCTGCGGGTGGCTCGAAAAAAAGAAGAAAAAAAGAGGAAAAAGACTGGTACGTCTGGCTGCAGCCGCGAGAGAGAGAGGACGGGCGACAGGTGCCAGGACGAGCAGGACCCTGACGATCCCGCAGGCGCGGTGACTTGGACGATGGCACTTCTCGTTTCGGGACTGGGGTGTTGCCGCATCGCGCAACGATTTGCCATCTTATTTTCATTTAGCTTTTCTGCTAGCTGCGTTTTTGCCCCACGCAGCCACCACTCACGGCTTCCTCCATTGTGTTCTGCCGGCTTCCTCCTCCTCCTCTCCAGGCCATCGGTTCCCAGCGGATTTGTCTCTTGGCGATGCGGAAAGAGGAGAACAGAGAAGAACAAGGGACAGGCCGACAGGGTCCTGCCGACGAATTGAAGCAGTGTGGATGCGAGGCGTAGGACCGTGGGTGGATGCTGGCACTGCAGGCGGTGGAGCACTCCCCATTGGACCCAACCACTCACGCCTGCCTTGTGCCGCCCTGCGGCCCCTGCCATCCCAGCACCCCTGCCCTTCTTCCCCTGCACCCTGGTCGGGAACCCCTGCCCCATCCCTCTCCGCCTACGTCATCGGGCCGTCCGTTTTGGCAAGGACTGTCGTCATCGAGGGGCCTGCGTGGGGAGCCGCGCCGTCGGCCAATCAGGGCGTGGCCTTTGATTCAGCAGCAGCCTCAGGGACCCGCAGGCCCAACGTCCAGGGAAATCCCGAGCTGGCGCTACTGGTTGGTTGCATGCAAAACGACGACAACGACAAGACGACGACACTCCACACGCGCGAAAACACATTTCCTAGAGGCCACACAGAGAGAGGCCCACACCATCTCGACTAACAGCTTGCACTTGCAGACACCAAGCAAGGCATTGCCTGTCACTGTCTCAGCCTCGGTTCAACCTCAGTTTCAGTGTCATGCTCATCCCCGAATCTCCATCTCCTTCCCTCTCCTTCGGCTCCGTGAAGATGACTCGCGCCGGACGGGCAGCCCTCACCACCTATTTTCGGCAAGCTCTGCTGCTGCCTCGGCTGGCTGCTCCGTCCGCCGTCTCCATATCTTTGTGTGTTCCTGCCGGGCTGTTCGGAACACTTAGATGACACTAGTCTAGTGCTGAGCTCTCTGTGCCCAGGAAGGGGTCCGCGACCATACTGCTGCCAGGCCTCATTTCTTGCCTCGCCGAACATGGGCCCCAGCAGTCTTTTCCCCGCCTTGAGGTCCACTTGGATGGACGACATGTACTGTATCTACAGGTTTCTTGCACACGCTAACTCTAACTTGCATGTGAACGGCGGCTCGACTCGACACAGCCCAACACAGCCCACCGAAGCTGACTGCGATCCATCATATCCCGCGGTGGCTGGCAGGCGGGTATCGATCCTGCTCGACCCCAGCGTTGCATCTGCTATCCAAAACAATCAATCCCGCAAGCCCCAAAAGCCTCAGCGCCCACAACGGAGAAGGCCTGCCCGAGCAAATGGCTGGGCGCAATCAAATCTATACTGCAGCCTCCTATGGCCCCGGAACCCTCCAGGATATTCAAAATATTCAGGACCCAATCGGCCCCTTTGCCCCAGCAGCCTGGTAACCTGGTTATGGATTTCGCCTCCGTCACCCAACGCTCACGTGTTGGCTGTTTGACCTCGAGCAGCCCAATCAGGCTCCCCAGCTGTCCGGCCCGCGTCGCCACCTTCGCCTTTGGGGTCAGCTACCTCCCACCACGATGCCTTCTTGCCCAGTCATGCCCGCCACCCCATCCGCTGCCCGCCTTCCCTTCAGACCCAAGGTCGCCTTTGCCCCCTTTGTGAGGCCCACACATCACCAGCGCTATAGCCTGGCTTCCTGGTTGTTTCGCCTGCTTGACTGCTCCACGCCTGCGCCCGTGCCATCGCCGTGGCCGATCGTCCGCCCTCCACCCTGACTCCAACGTGGTGTGCTATCGAGGCCATTCCCATCCTGGCAGCGATAAACAGACCCGTCCCCCTCGGGAACCCACTGCCGTTGGCCAAGCATGTTTCATGTTTGCAGGGTTTAGCCCGATGGAGTGGGGAATGTCACCCTCTAGCTTCGCCGGACCGCCTGGCTACCCACGACAATGACATTATCGACCCGGACACACGATGCCTCTTTGGGGCCTGTATGCCACCAAGAAGGCCACCCTCTGCCCTCTATCTCTTCCGCGGCTGCGCGGAGCAATTACGGACGGGCATGTCCTGTCGCCCTCACTGCGGGACCCCTTCCGCGGTCGCAAGGCCACGCAACGTCTTGCGGCCGACTCCTCCCTGCTTTTCCTCACGGTCGTCCATCATCCGCCCCATCCCTCAACTGTTCCACTCCCCCGCGCGGCGCCGGATGCTACGCCGGCCCTCTATGCCTGAGGCATGTGCAGCCACCCAGCATTGGTTCGGTTCACGCACATGCCTACGCATTGGTCGAAACAAGCCATCTTGAAGCCCGGGGGTCTCTTCGCCGTTGCTACTGCTCAGCTGTTGCGGTTTTCGGCCATGATCATCGGCCCTAGTAGCGCCGAACATCGCTAGTGAAGCCGGAGCGGCGACCCCAAAACCCACCTTGCCTCAGTGGCAGAGTCTCCGGCATGCGCATGGAGCTCTGGCTTTTCCGCTTTTCTGGGGCTTGATTCCTTTATCCGGAGTCGTAGTCCGCTGGACCGACAGGCAGAGAGACAGGCAGGCAAGCGCCTTGCCTTGGGAGAGAGAGAAGGTTGGGACTTGTTTTCTATATTTGGAGCGGCTGTGCTTGGCCATCCTTTCATCTGCTGCGATGTTCAGCCGTGGCAGAACAGTCTTGCCCCGGATGTTTCTGATCTTTCGCCCCCTTGTACCTGACAATCACTGCTTGGTGTCTCGCTGACATGCTCCCTCCTTCCATGACACTGCACCAGCCGGCAGACCGGTCGCAGGGTTTTCTCCTAGTGCTGAGTAAATCCACTTCCCCCCGGTCATCAAGTGCCACGGGATCCATCCCAAACTACCGTGCCGAAACCTCCATCTTGATACCCATCAGCATCCTTGCCTCTTGTTGGTTCCGCACTCAGCCATTGACGAGTCACCTTTCCAGGCTCTGCCCCTCTCATGTCCTATTACTGTGGAGAAAATCTCTCTTCGCCCTGGAAAACTCAAGTGCCTCTGGGATCCAACCCGGTAGCCATGTCCTGGGCCCACGTGAAGGGCTGATCACGGACAGGGACATACGCGTGAGCCTGGTAATTTGGCACTGATCAGCAACGCACGAGGAAGCACGGTGACTGCCAAAGCCCCGGGGCGACCTTGTTTCTGTTACAGCCATCCGGCGCCTTGCGATGCACCTCCTGTCCCTCCGCCGCCTTCGGGGTGGAGAGCGAGCTTGAGCATGATTTGGTGACTCGGCCTTTCTCTGATGGGATGTGTCACTTGTCATCTTCCTGACACGTCCTGAATCCGTTGGGAGAGCAGGTTGCATCAGGAAGGGAGAGCAATGGGGCCCGGGGCCGTCCGTGCCTGTCCAAAGCTGACGACAGGATTCCGTGTCCGTACACCTCCGGGGGAAGATTTTGGATGGCGTGCTTGGTCCTGCCCTGCCACACCAATAGCATTCCCTTTCCCTTCCCGCCCTTCTTCCCTTCCTCTCTCTCTCCATGGGCGTGACTGTAGTTCCCGCACATCTCCCCTCTCTTTGCTGCGTCGCGGCAGTGCTGCTCAGAAAGCAAGGTTGACTTTTGACGCGGTCGTTGTCGTTGTCATGTGGTTTGCTGGCTGCTTGATCCTCCACTGCCCAACTCAACCCTAATGGGATATGGCTGAGCGATTCCGATATTGCAGATCACTCTGTACGGACCGGGGTGGTTGTTTCATGTCAAAAGTTAAGCCACTTTACCCATACAGCGGACTCCTACCACACTACTACCTGCCTACTCAATAGCATGCATGATGAACATCAATTTTACAATTAAGCCTCGCCTAGGACTCGATTAGTAAATACACAGGGACAAACAAAGGCGCTTAATTTGGCTTCTTGCCGCATCCATCCCATCCATCCATCCATCCATCCCACCGAGCTGGGTTGCGCAATGGGCGTGGGGCCCGTGACCTGCCAATGTGATATAGTGCATCCCTTAGTGTGTAATTGTAAATCCGCGAGATTAACTTCAGTTAGAACTGACAGACACAGGACGAATGGGAATTGGGGCCCCTGGGCCCTTGCCGTCCGGAGTTGCAGTGATAGACACACATGCCACCCCAAATTTGGAGCTGATCGATTCCTCTTTCTGTCGGGAAAAGCCAAATTCGGGCGAACCCACTCACCCACACACTCACGCAGAGAGCCTTGATGAGATCGTCGGCCTCGGCATGCGCTTGTGTATGGCGGCCCCCCCACCCCTTTTGGAACAACGAGACGAGAACGAAAAAAGAAGGGGGGGGGGGACCTGGATTGAGAATGGTGATCAACATCGCTGCTTGCCTACCTCAGCGACTCAAACTAAAATTCACAAAACACAAAACACCGACCGGGCCCCGATCCACGTGAAGCCACGTGCGTGCTGTTGGAGTGTGAGCGTGAGTGTGAGTGTGTCCGCTGCCAATCCGCTACACGCCGGCCCGCGAACGCATGTTGGTCCAATTGATCTGCCCCCGTCACATGAGAAGAGTCCAGCGATTCTTCCATATTGGTTTGTGGGGGTGGGGGATTTGATATCTCGTGCTTGCTGTGTGTGTGTGTGTGTGTGTGTGTGTGTGTGTGTTGTCGTCTGTCTGAGGTATATTGGCTACGCGGAAGGATGGTTCCTTGATGCCCTCAATTGTAGAACTGTTCAGGCTGGCAGGCACGCATTGCCTTGCACGCATGCGGGTAGGTAGGTAAGGTGGGTGTGGTGGGTTCGCGGGCAGGCATATGCCGCACGCGGGTGGTATGATATTTAGTCTATCCCTCGAGGCACTTCGAGGGGCTGATCAGGCCATGAATGTCATGTCCAAAGGGATGTGTGTGTGGGTGGATAGGATAGGATTTAGGCGGATACGAGAAACTTTTTTTGAGTTTTGCTCACTTCTTCCCTTTGCTGCACAAGGACCAGAATAGTGTTGGGACCTTTTTCGTCTTAGTGTACTTTTTTTTTCAGCTTCAATTTGAGGTTTCGGCAGTTTTGATTCAAGGGCTGAATAGTGAAAGTTTGAATCCCAAGAAGTGATCAGATCAACACGCACAGAGGAATTGAATGCCGCGTCATGGTTTTTTTTGTCTTTCCAAGAAGTTTTATTTTTTGAGAGATCAAGGCCGTAAAAGAAGCCTCGTTCGCAAAAGTCAGTCGACTTTCTTTCGCTCAGCTAGTAGTACATTTCGAGTGACAAGATTTTTTGTTCTCTCTTCTCTCTCTCCCAATAATATCCTTCCCAGGCAACACCCCCCCACCAGTATTTCAAACCAGCACAGTTCATCAGTGTAGTTATAAGGGGGGTTGCCTCGGGTGGGTTGGGTAGATGGAACAGAAAACAAAAATAAGGGAAATCATGCGCAGAACAAGACGACCAGGGAGATGAAAAATCCGCACGAGACGAAGCCCAAACAGCCAACTCCTTTGAGAACCCCCTATCCGCCAATCCCGCCCCTTCCCCATTTCCACTCTCTTGGTGGTTCCTCCCCCTGGGAGGACCACAGAGACATCTAGTTTCCCGTTCCGAGTATAAATTCCATCCGTTCCCAACCTCCGGTTTCCGTGTAGCGACCGTAAAATACAATAAATGTATATAGTGTGTTGTAGTAATTAGCGAGCGTGTGTGGTGTGTTGCTCCAGGTATCGATGTATAAGCGAAAGACATTAGGTGGGTTGTGTTGGTTGGTGGTATCAAGCGATAGACATTGAGCAGCGCCGGCTCAGAGATGGGACCCAAGACCGTGACCGAATTTCCCCCGCCCAGTAAAAAAAAACCATGATCCCGACACCGAGGCTAATCCGCCAGTCAAAAACAAAAAAAGACACATTGAACGCCGTTTCACTCAATGGTATAGGTCCCGACCATTGAGGCGTGGTTTGATCCGGGCCTGCCACCGCGGAGGGCCTGGGATCAGCATCCACAACATATTTTGATTCGCATCGCAAAAAATGGTGATGTGGCTCCAGGCAGTGAGAGAATTGCCCGAAGCTTGTGGTGGTGAGCGATAGCGACCGATCGAAATTCGAATTGCGCTGCTGGTCGAGACTCGGTTGTCGGGTTCGAAACTTGCTCCGATGTGTCGTCGGGCCGGCCCTTCGCGGACCCCCTCATTCGCTCGATTTAGTCGGGATGGAGACCGTCGTTTCTTCCTTGCACTATGTAGTATGCAAAGTTCCCGCCATCCGTGGAATCGAAGAATGCATTGCCGAAAACGACCGACAATCTCGTTCGAACAACCGGGTATAAGTCTTCTGATCCCCAAACTTTGAAACATGCAACTTTTTGCCGCACCCAGATTTCATCCCCACTCCGGGATGACATGCACGACGCGACCAAGCTCTTAATAGCTCCTGCCGATTCACCCGTGTCGGCTATGCTCATGACCTGACCAAAAGGGCTGAAAACGAATCATAAAAAAGGGTATAGACAGCGAATGATGAGAATTAGAAGGTGATAAATCTATCGGCCCAACTGGCGATGCGTGAACGAAGAAGGGTAAAATGAAGCCACTCGTCGACTCGGTCGTAGTGAGGCTTCGTAAGGTCGCATATTGTACAGTCGCGGATCTAGTGTCGATCGGGATAGCTCAAGAGCATGTCGTGGTGTGAGAGCCCATTAATCGGACTGATGATCCTCACTGCCGGCGTCAGACCGGGCGTCACCCTTGTGCACCTTGCGATGTCTCCGGAGGTTGGAGACGACCGAGAAATGCCGACCGCAGTTCTCAACCTCGCATTTGAAAGCTGCAAAACACAATATTAACCGACTGGTGGCGATAACTCAACAAGGGTTGTACCTACGCTTCTCTCCCGTGTGGCTGTACATGTGAGTTTGCAACGAGCTGGGCCGCGTGAAGCGCTTGTCGCAGACCTTGCACTTGTGCTTCTTCTGCGTGCTGCTGGACACCTTGGAGCTGAATTGTCCCATCATGGACTGTGGTGCGGGGGGCTGGTTAGGCATCAGACCTTGAGGGCGCGGGAGCGTCCTGGATCCACCAACAGACTCAATATCGGAGCCGGCAGTCGAGTAGTCGCTGACGCTTCCGTCAACAGATCCGTAGTACGGGCTGAAGCCTGTCGAGGACACGCTGGAGGACGTCGAGTGTGCCGAGGGAAATCCGTAAGAGTCGCCCGAGGCACGGCCGCGGTTGTTGTAGACACCGGCGCGTGGCGTCTCCTGGTTGCTCGTGTCGAACTTCATTGAAAGCATACCATGGCTGGCCTCAATGGCGTCCTGGAAGCTTCGTCGGTCGTCGTTGATACCTCTGTCGGTTCGAAAGTCAACAAGTGAGCTCCTGGGCACTGGTGGCAGGCCTTCGACTTGGTGATCATAAGATGCGCCAGATGAGACCGATGATTGTGAATACCTTCTGTGGGGATCCGCCTCGGGCGCCAGACCAAAGTTGTGTCGCACGGAGGGCGGGTAGCTCATGCCGTCATAGCTGGTCGGTGACGCAGCATAGGTAGCATGCACCGGGGAGGCAGCGGTCGTGTAGGCAGACTCGGCATACGAGGGCGCAGAGCTGGGGTGGGGCATGCGGTTGATGCTGAGAAGATCTTGGGGAACAGAAAGTAAGTCCAATTGTCCTCCTACAAGGGAAGGGTCCACCATACTGAGAGGGCTGCCTGCTGAGGCTGAAGTCACCGGGACTGAGCCATACGGGGCCAGCGGCGCAGTGGTCGTGGCCGGTGCCCGGGACGGCGGCTGCTGTGCGTGGCGATCCAGGCCCATGGGGTTGGAAGCCAGCCCAGGTTGCGATGCCACGTACAGGGCGTGGCTCGACGGGGCCGTCGTGGACGACGCCCAGGGGTTGTTGAAATGCGGCGACTGGGTGGGATAGGAAGACATGTTATCGAATTGAAGATGTCCGTAACGTTGCTGGTTGGCGTCTATTGTCATCGTCATATTGGACGGGTGTTGTGTGCGCGGGTGTGTTGTGCGAGCTCCAGTAGGTTGGTCAAGGCAAGAATGGTCCCTTTTCTCCCTGCAGGCCGGAGGAAAGGTGCAGTCTTGCTCACGTCTCGTTCGGGCGTGGGGTGGTGGGGGTGGTGGTGGTGGAGGAGGAGGAGGAGCAACCTTTGTCAATGTAGGAAAGGTGCGGAAGAAGAGAATGGAGAAAAAGGTTCGCTGATCAGATGCGGGATTCCGTAGAAGGATTCAAAGTCGTGTCACCTATGTGGGAGACGCAAGACTTTTGACCTTGTTCCCTTGAAATCGATCAGACTGGTTGGAGATCCAGCGCACACGCGAGATATTCGAGAACGGAGGGATCAGCGACCTTAAGTGCGCCGCGAGGGAACCAGTCTTGGAGGATGACAAGACGGGCAGAGAGACAGTGGCCCCTGTGCAAGGTGAGGACTAGCGCGATGGAGCCAATCGGTTGTTTGGACCCAAAAGGCTCGTCCGAACGTTGTGTCTTGGTGGCTGCTGGTGCGCGGGACTGGTGGGGACACACGTCTTCAGCGGGCCTGTGACGACTCCAGCAGAGAGCAGCGATCGGCGGTACAAGGAGCCGTCCTGAGAAAAGGAGGTCGCGAGCAGGCGGCAGGGATGGGGTTGGGCAGGCAGTCCTGGGCAGACAAGGAACCAGGAGATAGGGCCGTGTGAAAGGTGGGACAGGCAAGTGCCAGGGCTGAGATTGGGGAGCAATTGGTGTTCAATTTTGGGCGGGCTGGCGGTTTTGGCGTCGTTGAACAGAAAGGACAAAGATCGGCGGGCGGTCAAGACTGGGAGGAGCCGGGAGTTTGGGATGATAATCTTCGAGCCTGGCGTGGGAACTGGAGAGAGTCATGGACGACGAGAGCACACTCGGAATTCCCCTGCTTGCTTCCAAGCTTTCGTACCGGTACACCTTGATACCGCGTGGGCCGGGCAGCTGGTGGAGCCCGGAGAGAGCACCTCTTGCAAGTCTTGCAACGTGCTCGCCGTGGCTGCTGCGCACAGATAATGACCAGGAAGGACTGTCAGAACCACAGATGAACAGACAAGACGGAGGGAGGCGTCCAGGAATGGCCTTCTTGATACTGTGTGGGTGCGTCGACGTCTGGTGTTGTTCACCCAGGCGGCGGTTGACAAGGTGACGTCTTGGCGAATCTTGACTGTATCTGCCAGTGCTGCGTAGGTTTGTTTGAGAGGAGGGACGGGCGAGTAGTGTGCCGCGTCCTCTGGGTGATCGGCGGTGGTCGTGCGTGGGAAAGTTCCAAAGCCGATCTCCTGTGTCTCTTCTCTGAAATGGTACGGGGAAAATTGGAGTGCCAATGCCAGCTGTTTGGGGTGGGAGAGTGGGAGAAAGATGATCGCCGGGCAGAAAAAGGGCACGTTTTTGAGCTCGGGGATTTCAATGTGAAGTGTGATTGATGGCAGAAGAACAGCCTGCTTTGCTCGATTGACGGAGGGAGGCGAAAAAGGCGTAGGCGGACCAAGCTTTACATAAAGGTTTCGGGCGGGAGTGCGCCGCTCTGATTGAGGGAAGGAAGCTATGATGAAAGGCAAAAGCGAGGTCAGGTATCAAGAGCCCTTGGCTCTTCTCTCTTTTTTTTTTTTTCGCCGCCGTGACTTGAGCTGCGCCGGTACTTGAGCTGCGCCGGTACTGGTGCTCTGCTGCACTGGTGCCGTGCCGTGCTGTGCTGTGCTGTGCCCTGGCTGGCTGACTTGCTGGATGGCGGCGAGCGAGGCGTGTGTACCGGAGCAATGTAGCGTAGCGACAAGGGCCATCAAGGGCAAGGTCAAGGTCAAGGGGCAGTGTGCCGAGGACGGGGGCGACGGGGGGGACCGGGGGGGACGGGGGACGGGGGACGGGGACGAGGACGAGCATTACCACCAACCATCACCATACAGCCACCAGCACCACCACCACGCAACCCACCACGAAACATACACACAAGGCATATACATACAGCAGTGACCACACACACACACACACACACACACACACACACCAGCACAGGCACAAGGCGCACACTATACGCCCTCCCTGCGCTGCCTCAACACACCCACCTTGGACGCCGTGACGCCCCAAGATCCGCTCGCTCGCTCGCTCGTTCACGCACCCACGCACGAGCACACGCCCTCGCCTTCACAGACCCAAACCAAACCAACCAAAGGGGTTTCGTGCTGTCCCCGTAGTAGGCCAGCCGTTGACAGGGTCATTGGACAATCGCGGACTAGCAGCATATGCAAGCTGGCTGCACAAGCAGAAGCAGCAAAAGCCGGGGCCAACCAGGATTGGGATATTGGGTTTGGGGAGGGGGCGTGTGAGCGTGTGAGGTGTGAGTGTGCGTGGGCGTGGGTGTGGGTGTGTGGAGGCGAAACACACAGGCAGAAATGCTGGGTGCTGGCTGGGAGAGGGAGTGCGAGAATGGAGGGGACCAGGGCGACTGGACAAGTGGGCGACTGGAATTGAGCAAGACCGGGGTGAGCCGGGGTGCGACGAGGGGCGTGTGTCGTGTCGAGATGAGGCAGCTCGTCGGTCAATTGGTGGTGTGTGGGCCGGGAAGACACACACAGGGTCGACGGCAGACGAGGACAAGGGCATCCTGGCAGAGGCAGTGTGGAGATAAACTGGAGGTGTCGCGCTTCAATTGTTGGAGTGGGCCCCCAGGCCCCCCATGGTGTTACATCGGCCTTGGTGGTGGGTGGGGTGGTTGGTGCTTGTTTGGTTATGTAGACCCTCTCTGTGCTCATGTGGTCAGTAGCGGTACTTTGTGCGTACAGACTGCATGCCATCCATCCTTGATTGATATGTACTAGCCGTTTTGAGGACACGCAGACTTCGCATGTTCATGGGTGTTGAGAGAGCGAGGTTGGAACGAGGGACGAGGGACGAGGCGCGGGCTGGCAGGCTGGCGGGATGACACGATGTGTCCTAAAATCTCAACGTCGTGTCTGAGTTCGCCAAAACCTCCCCAGAGTTGGACGGGGTTGGGTTGAGCTGAGTTGGGAGAATTGGTCGGCACTGAGCAGAGCAGAGAGCAGAGCTGGATTTGTTGGCCCGTCCACCACGTTTCTGCCACTGCCTGCCACCAGCCGGTGTCCCCAGACCAAGTCCTAGTCCCGGTACTTGAGTGGACATACACTTGTGGTGCATATAGACAGTATACGGTACATAGTGCGTACAGTGCTGCCTCCCTCCTTCCTTCTGCCTAGTGGATGGCCAGTGAGGAAGGTTTGGAGATGGACATGGAGATGGAGAATGGAAGGGAGGAGCAGGAGGCAAGGGAGCAGAAGGAGGGTGGAGCCCACATGCTACCCTTTCCAGATGGGTCCTCAATCTCGACAGGGTCGGTCTTACCGGATAGAGACATTTTTCTCAACAGAGACTCTGCGCACGAGCCAAGGGAAGAGAGGGAGGAGGATCCAACCACCACCCCAGCCAGAGAGTCAGAAACAGACACAGAGACAGAGACAAGAGGAGGACCCTGAGAAATCCCGGGAATGATATCACCCCCAAGAATAATCTGACCTGGCGAGATGATACCAATCAAACGGCCATTGCTCAAGCCAATCTCATGTTCGTCTCGGCTGTTGTCGCAACCAGCCCCAAGCTAAGAGGCGCCACTGATGCGATGCGATGCGATGGGGGATGCGAGGCGGATGGATGCTGACTGTGCCCGCCTTGTCAAGGTGTGGTGGTAGGCACAGAAGATGGGGGCTGGGCCTAGCACCCACACAGACACGCAGGCTGCACACATCAGAGATGATGATGGTGATGCTAAGAGCGAGAGTGGTGGTGGTTGTGGGACGGAAGTCTACATGGCACAGGCGCTACTGCACAGTACCGTCAAGATGACCGTGCTTCCTCTGTGTGTCTCATCAAAACCACATGCAGGTGGATGGTGGGCATGCAACAGAGACAAGTACGAAGTGGTCAAGGCAGTACACGGTGTAGAGGTTCCACGTATTGCAGCAGCAGGCAGACACGACTGACTGACCGACTCCCTGGGGACACATCTCGTGCTGGCAACATCTCCACGTTGAACTTTATCACGAATCCGAGACATGAATCAACTCGGAGGATGGGAACAAGCAGTGTAGCAAGGGGAACAGCACGCGCAATGCGCCTTGTCCGAGAATGACAAGACGGAGGCGGTGGTGGGTACGGCTGTTGTGAGAGCGAGTGGGGCGAGACCCCCCTTGCGGATGGGTACGCTCTGTGCTCCGTACCGATACGTCCAATGCGTCGTCGCATGCAAGGGAAACAGAGAGCCAGAGGGCGAGGGCAGCTTGGGGATGGGGATCTGAGAACGGGGTCTGAAGTGGGGAGGGGTCTGAGGACGCCGGAGGGGGTCTGGGGAGGACCGACTGAATCAGAAGAGGCCGGCAACTGAACAACACATGAGCCGTTAGCAGTCTAGTGTGGGGCGATGAGTGGGCTTGAGATATAAAAATAACACTAGGCACAATTTGGCGACTGACTGAGTGACTGAGTGACTGATTGCATGCATGTCTGCTGCGGTGCTTGCATGCATGGCGAGGATGTTTTGTGTCTCCGAATCCGAATTGCAAGACAAGAGACCCTTCTCGCATCAGACGATTGAAAAACGGGTCTCTCATTTTGTTTTTCCTCCCCTCCCTGTCGATATCCTCTGCGGCTTTCATTCATGATACGACGGAGGGTCAAGCACGTGCTTCGTACGCTCGTCCCGTTCCCCCTGCTCTCCCAGCCAACACCCCACTTGCTTCACCTTCCCTTGTCAACGCCTCAGCTAGGAATGATGCGGGTGGGATTTGGCTGAGCGAGCTGAGGCCAAGGTGAGGGTCGAGGGTGAGAAAGGTGAGGTGGAGGAGGTGGGCTCCCCTCCTCCCCCCTCCCCTCCTCCCCCCATCGTGAAACCCCACTGACATCACACTGTCCCGAAGTAGAGGCCAACAGGCCAACCACCCATCCCATCCCATCCTTCCATCCAGCCGTCCATTCATCACCCATCAACACCGAATGAGGGGGAGTGGAGGAAGGATGGATTGAGTAACGCTGTCATCTCAATTTGTTCCCTGGAATACGACCATGGTATCTGGCGCTAATGTGAATGTGAATATGCCTGCTGCATCGATGGACTGCAGTATGTCATGGCATGACGGGATCCATTCACACATTGTCGGTAAACCTTGACAGATATCCACCTCGTGCTGACCGTCGAGACGAGACGGGCAACCGGATGGCTAGTCGCCGTCTCGTCGTCTGGTCAGGTGCCCGAGAACAAGACTGTCCCCCACCTTCTCTTCAATCCTTTTCCCTCCACTGGGAGAAGAGAGAATGAATGACCTTAGAAGCAGCTTCACATGTTTTTGCTCCCATTTCAAGACTGTGATGCCGAAATAGGCAAGGCCTGAGGAGCATCGTCCCGAAAGAAGCAGCCAAGGCACGGACGGGCAGTCCATCGAGAGATGAGGCTAAGCCAGTTCAGGTACTAAATTACGTAGCCACCCTTTGCATCTTGGTAGCTAGTCTACTTTCCACCTCCGCCGAGTATGCGTGTGTGTAGCGTTATGTGTGTGTACGCAGTATTGCATCCCCAAAGCAAGGGGTCAAATTCAACGCCAAGCCGCTCTGACGTCCACACGGTCGCATCGAGGCATTGTCGCTGCGGCTGTCGACGTGCTCGAGATGAATTGGGCGGGCTCATTTGCCAATCACCAGGTCGGGGCCTGCCTCCCATACAACCTACAACACGATGCACGTATTACCGTAGCTCAGCATCACTCGGTAGCAGTAGGTGCGGGTGTGCAGGGCGGGTTGGCGGGAAGGAACGGAGTTGCGTGACACGGCAGGACATGGCATGGCCCATGCAGCCCACGCTGCACGAGTCATCCAGTCTCTTGGGTTGCCTGTGCTGGTCCCGCTGGCCCTGCTGGCCTGTAGTCGGCATGTGTGTGTGTGCAACCTCTGACGTCGTCCCTCGTCCCGCCCGCTCACTCTCACCTTGTCTATTGTTACCGTCTCACATCCCCCTCTCGCTCCATCCAACGAAAAGAACCGCCCCCGCGCACAAAGTGATGCGCCTCTCCCGCCCAAAAATAATAGCAGAGCCTGACAGGTTGACACCGGTCTGACTGGTCTGAATGAACCCTGCGGCACTCGCACTGGGGCCTCAGCAGCCCGCGCTGACCATGTAATGCGTCGCCCTTCATCTCGTCTATGCTGCCCTATCCTGCCCTATGATGCCATGCGTCCTCCATCTTGACGGGGCCCCGGTGTCAGATTCAGACGCAGAGCAGGATTTCGAGGGCCATAACCATGGGGCCTTGCTGCTTGCCAGGCTGCCAGGCTGTCAGGCTGCCAGGCTGACCAGGGGAAAGAAGCAGAGACCAACCAGCCGGCCCAAGCGAGACGAACCCACTCACGGGGGCCAGCACAGTACGATCACAGCAGACAGACAATTCACGTGTGTCGCCTTAGTGTGCCCGCGCCAGTACCTCGTACACTACACATCTCGACTTCATCTCAACCCAGGCTCATCAGATATCAGACCGCCCACATTTGCTTGTTGGCCCCCCGGTCTGCTGATGTGGGTTGGCCATCTCCCGCGATTTGCGGCTAAATCCCATGGAGACGTCTGTACATACGTCACTCCCTTCAGCCGCATCAGGGACAACAACATCGCCAGCGACGCAGCTCCACGCGACGAGTTTGTTGTCGAGGGCCCCTACCAAGGAATTATACTGCGCTGCCGTCACGGACCACGGACCACGGACCACGGTCGCCTCCCTCCCGCCTGCTCGCCGTGGCTTCAACTGCCCCTCTGGCCCCCGGCTCCCGCCTCTTCCCCCTCCTCTCGCCTCGCCAGCCGCCAGCCAGCCAGCCAGCCTTCGAATATCAACGCAAGCAGCAGCAATACACTGCCGTCGCGCTAGCATACCTTGACGGCTCCTCCAAACAGGATTGCGCATCTCTGCCCGTGTCCAAGACCCTGCAGTTTCCTGGGCACGAAGTGGACGGATTTGAGCGTGGTGGGGCGACTCTTGTCCACCTCTCCGTCCAGTCCCACGATGCAAGCACTGGTAGCGGAGTGCCACTGCATAACGCGGCGGCTGTATCCCAGCCCCCTGCAAGTAGCGGTGGGAGTGGGAGTGGGAGTGGGTGCCCACAAAGCCGCTACCAACGGGAGCTCAGCATCCGGGAATAACACCATCAAATGGCGCCCCCTTCCAATCCACCCGCGAACCAAGCTTTGGCACTGCGCCTTCCCCAAGCACGAGGCCAATGACAGCGGAAACACTCCCCAATCCAGTCCCAGGGCTTTACATCCCGGCGCCTCATCCCACGTAGGTCGCAGCCAGCGCGCCGCCCTCCGACACAAGCTGACAGGCAGAACCGCCTGCAAGCCAGGGTTGCAACACATCCATACAATACACACAGTAGATTTTGATTAATCCCCTTGATGCCGGCTCACTTGCTGCACCCAGGTCACCTCGCCAGCCCTTGTCCCTTCCGCTGTTTATCTCACCCGCGGAACGCTTCCACCCCCGCATACAACCAGATAAACCTGCCGGCATTCACAAACCACCCATTGCGATCTGCTGGTGTGTTTGAAGCCCCGGGGTAGCAACCCAGCACGGCGGATACCACATATCCTCAGTGCTACCATCAACGTCACAGCCTTACGTGGGTGGATGGTTACTCTGGTAGAATAATCACATCTGCTACAGGCGGCCTCTTCGAACCACAAGCACAACCACACCAAAGTTGCATCCAAGCCCACTCCCAAGCCTACCGTGCTAAAATGGCGATGGGACCCAGGGGAGATGAGCATGCAAGCAAGCAGACCCTTATCGTGCTCCCCAGTCTTCGAGCCCAGGCCCAAAGAGGTGCATCAATTCATCAGCTCATCTGCCCGCTGCTGCTCCATTCCTCTTCTGGAACCACGCGACCCAGCACGAGCCATGCCACTTCCTGGTTTGGGGTGAGTAATTTGGCAGACAAGGAAAGGGCACGGTCACTGCAGGATGGGGACCGGATGTCAACATGGGCCTCACTCTGTTCACTGCACACACCCCGAGGCGACCGGGTCTACATCGCCAACCCTTACAAGTCTATAGTATGTCCCGTTCTGTCAGACAGGCAGGCTGGTAGGTAGGCAGTTAGGCAGGGCACCAGCATCGCAGCACACCTTAGGCAGCAGATTTGTCTTCTTCCTGAAGCGACCAAATATGCAGCCTCCCATCTCTGCAACGTACATCTGGAATGAACCGAGCCGGGGGCCTCTGCTGTACGGTGCTGACTTAGCGCACCCCACTGCTCGGTGGTGGTTGCAGGTGCTGTTCATGCATTCCCGACCCTCACATCCTGAGCTGACTGTGGGCCGTTTTTGATGAGGCAGCAGCAGTGTCATGTCCACCTCCAGATCCTCTGGACGGACCGGGAGAGGCTCTGAGACGCATGGACTTCCCTAAAAGGAAGGGGAGGATAGGGGGACCCGCTTCGATGGCACTCTCTCCATCTCATTTCGTGGTCATGGGTCCCGGTCAACAGATTCCAACAAGCTCCGTGACAGCGGACCTCGACAACGTGGTCTGCGTGGTCGGTGCGCCCAGGTTCGGAGAAGATCGGTTGCGCCCCACCCGAGGTGAGCACGGCCGCCGTTGCGGCTCGAAAGCCAAAAGATTGCACAAACATTAGAACATTCAGTTTTGACTAACTGCCTTGGCTGCTAATCCCAAATGATCAGCCAGATTAGCGCTCCTGTCCCAAAACGTCGAGTTGAAACTCAAATATCCGGGGCTGGTACGGGACGGCAATTACAAAAAGCTGGGGAAGCAATTTGAACATACGTCGCCGAGAGCAGGCGATGCACCCTTGGACGACCAGAGCCCGCCGTCCAGCTTTGATACCACACCTTCTCGACATAGTCGCCTCATCTCGTAACAAGATTGCACCATTATACAAAGCTCGTACATGAGAATGTGTGCCTGTGAACCGTACCCGCAAGGCCACAACCCAAATGATGACAGTTGACGCGTACGTTGTGGACCTCTCATAGCCATGCCACCTTGGCGGCTGCTCCGTGCATCAGGGAGCTGAGAACAACAAGTCGGTGTGTGGACCTGGCAGAAAACTGGCTTTGGATGACATCGGCCATGCGTGCAGGAGCGGTGGTGAGCGGCTAGGAGAGGGTAGGAGTCGACCATTAGCGTTGTACCGGTGCCACTCGCAGGTCTTGTCTTTGCAAGATGGCCGGAGATTTCCACCACAGCACGTGGCCGCGTGGAGATCCATCCGAGTGTTGTTGTTGTCCTTGTGGAGCTGCGAGGCGAACTTCGAATCGCCGTTCGGACGCAACCTTGAGATGTACAGTACCTTGATCAACCTTCCCAGATACGACCGCATCTCCGGGCAGTGACGGTCGCTTTCGCTCGACCCAGGGACCTGGGATGAAAGAGGGTCTGAAAGGGACGATCTCTCGTCCCCCCCCCCCCCCGGGCGAGGGCATCATTGGTCGGCCCCGACCTGTCACGCATTGCCTTCCTAATCCGGACGGTGACAGTTTTGACTTGCAGGTCTGCTATCAGCACCAAGCCTTGCCACCCCTGGCATAAGGGTCCAAGAGATGTGGACGTCGTCGACGCGCGAGCGAACATCACAATGAAGGTAATTTGCGCCCCAGATAGTCTTTCCCGGGTTCATGAGTCCCATGGCTCACGCCAACGCCCGGCATGGCGAGGTCGGAGCCCTTGTTGACACAAAGTTCGGCGGAAGCGATGCCATTTTGCGGGTCGAGGGGTCGCCGTCCCGCCGGGGCCAGGTTGCGATCCAGGCATGCGGGTCTCCCCAGTCGAGTCCTAGCTGAGTGAGTGGATGAGCGATGGAACTGACTGACTGGCATCTCGAGGTTTAGCTTGTCTTCCAGGAACAGGACCCCCCCCCCCAACGCTTCCTGTCTCGGTGTGTGGTGGCAACCCGCCTGCCGCAATAAACAGAGGCAGTGCTTAGCTGCAGCAGCAGCTGTTGAACAAAGTTTCCCGAACGAGGAACCCTGGGAAGCCTCATTTCGAAACCCGCTGACCCCCGATGCTCGGGAGATTGGCCAGGGGCCCATATTCCCCGTCGACGAGGCGTGGGGTCGCGACGATCTGAGCCTGTCAACGGCCAACAGCGTACTGCAGCGCTGCCATATGCGACCCCACCCTAATGATTCGCGCAGGGGAGCGTCTCAGAAGCGACAGGGGAGCCGGAAGGGCTGTAGCGCGGGCGACAAGACCAGCCGAAAAGAGAAATGATGAAGCCTAGTAGGCCTAGTTGGTGAGCGATGGTACCCTGACCTGCGCCTTTCTCTGCGCCGCTGTCAACGACGCACTAGCGGCAGACGGGGCCACCAGGCAAGGGACAAAGAATGGGCTGGTCATTGTGTCGATCAACTGCCGTGTTTAGCGCCTCTAAAAGCAAGGGTGGCATTGGGCACAATCTCACCTGCAGCCTCATGAGCCCCGTGAATGGGTTGTCGGCGGGGTGTCACTCTGCCCTCCACGTCCAATCTCATCGCCGTCCCCGTCCTCTCGAGGGAAACTTGCCATGATGTGATGCTGGTACACGAGGGAAATGATATCAGATGATATCACAGTTTAATTACATCGAGAAAGGGCCGGAAGGCAGTATCAGACCTTGATCTCTTTCTCGAATCACGTCGTGGAAGAGGCGTTGATATGACCCTTGGCGCTGGGCAATCGACATTTGGGATCCGGCTCCTTCTGCACATCTTGTGGTCCTCTACGGGGGTCGCATGGACTTGACCACCCGAGAATCCGGGGGACGGGAAGCTTGGGGGGGAAGATGGGGGATCTTTCCGTTTACCGGACCACACGCATAGATCAGATGGAAATGGATGGTCGACTGGGTATCTCCGGGGCCCTGTGGTGCCTTGCCGGGCGGGAAGCGCAGTCAGGACGGGCGAGAGAGGAGACGCCGCGAAACAACAACTCCCAACAGGTGGACAACATAGGTGGGAGTGTGGGAGGGGTTTGGCATTGGGGGAAAGGGACGCACTGGCCAGTCGTTCGACGAATAAGGTGCCCGAAGCCACGAGGTCCCCTGGCAAGCGGCAACCTATTCGCTCGGCCGCCCGCCCTCTCTCTCTCTCTCCGTCTATTTGTTTCAATCAGCTGGACCAAACTACCCTCTACCAACTGGGTCCCTTGCAGAGATGGGATTCTGCAATAACCCCATGGCCCGTGTTCGGAACTGGCATGGGGAAATTCCAGTTTGGGTCTGTCCTTGTGAAGCCGAGGTTAGGCCACTCACACAGCCCCCCCCCCCCAATCTTTCCTCTACGTTTTCTCCTTGTTTTCTACAAACGATATGCAGTTCTCACACCTGCCGGCACTTGGTGCGATACACAACTGCGGGCGGGCGGGCAGGCACTGGCATCCTCCGCACATTTTTGAAGTCTAACTGGGATAGCCTGGCGAGGTGGGTGGCACGCCAGCGTCAGGTCCCAGGGCCGCGGGGCTGATCGCGGGTGAGGGGGGAGGGACATCAGGGTGCCGGCCACAGGCAGGCTTTCGGCCCATGCAGGTTGCAGCAAAGCTGCTTTCCCTACCCCGGCTGCCCCTCGGGTGGCGACTATGCGTGCACATTCCCTTTCTGGTCGTTGCATCCATCCAGACAGACTGAAACTGGCAGAAGAGAGGCGGTCGACTGAGAGCCCTACACTACAGCATGTGGTGGTCTACGCCATGTGAGCGAAAAAGCCCACCATGATCGGCTGCAATCTGTCCACGGATGGCCACTCACTGTAACGGTCCGTCTGGGGAATGGGTGAATGTTTAGTCTGATCTTTGCTCGTATCGCAAGATTTCGTTCGATGTCCCTCGCGCAGGGAAGCGTCCAGTTCGCAGGCGCACACCGAGCTAAGGCGGATGAGACGAAGGGGGACTAAGAGCAATTAGTCTACCAAGAAGCCGTTTTTGGCTTTTTTTGTGTGGTTGTCGGCTTCTCAACAACGAAAGGAGACAAGAGCCCACAGCCGACGAAAAAAGAGAGAAACTGACAGCAGGGCGCGCTACAGTAGTCTTCCCGGCCACCCTGCTCTCACCCAACCAGATCCAGCAAAGCCAGACAAGCGTGTGTGCAGATTTACTAGTGTTCTA
This sequence comes from Diaporthe caulivora, assembly GCA_023703485.1. Lineage (NCBI taxonomy): Eukaryota > Fungi > Ascomycota > Sordariomycetes > Diaporthales > Diaporthaceae > Diaporthe > Diaporthe caulivora. The sequence continues at coordinate 5,348,397 of JAMPTR010000002.1, forward strand.
CTTGGACATTTGTGAGGAGGGTGGTTCTGCCTTCACCGTCCCCACACCTCCACCGACACACACAGACGCACACGCATACGCACACCCCGGTCTAGCCTCGACGCCACTGCACGCATCAATTATTTGTTCGGGCTGCGGATAAAACAGAAACCATCAGGTGCGCCAGTGGGTGCGGGTTTGCCCTGCATGCATTGGGATTGCTCACACATACGCACACATGCAGTCACGAGCCGGGCGGGCGAGCCAACGAATGGGACGAACCATAGGAGGAGGTAGGTGGGAGGAGACCCGCTGCCCCGGGGACGACATTTATGCTAAGGGCCTGATCAATAGGGTAACCCAATATAGTGTGTAAATTGCATAAATGTTTTTCATAGTACTATTAAGATATTCTAATACCCCCTAAGTCCAATTTAGTAATATTTTTATCATAAAAAAAACTCTCTTTTATCCAAAATTTTAATATGTACTCTTCATTTTAATTTAAAATTTCAAACAACGTAATTCTTTTAATGGTAATATATATATACTATTAAAATGTTAGAAACTTAAAGAAATACTATAATTATTATTAAAGTATTGAAAGTAAAACTGAACAATTATTAATAATACTATTTCTATAAATAAATTAAGTTATAAACTTTTTACTAACATTAATATAATTCTTTAGAACTATATTTTTTAATAAAAAAAAGTATATAACTTTTTGAATATTTATTACTTAATAGATTTTAGGTAATTATGTTGAGTATTTACATATGTAAAATTAATTGATTAATTAAATAAAGAATACAAGTTTAATAATAAAACTATTCTTTTAACAATTATATTACAACTTAGATATTACTAAAAATCTAATTACAAGAAAAGAATGAAACGAATTAGGTACATGAATATTTTTAAATACTATTCTAGAAATATTAAACTTAATGACAAATAGAAATTGTAATATTCTTTTTCAAAAATATATTATTACTTATAGAACTAATAACAATACAAAGAAATTTATTAACAAAGATTTAATTTTGAGCATTTTTATGTTTAAATTATCAATACAGGAATATTTAAAGTAATAAAAAAGAATACATGATTTATGTCTTTAGATTTAAGTTTATTACTACTTAAAACAATATTAATTCTAAGCTTAATTACATATTTTTATTAAATAGCCTGTTTATATGTATTTATAATTCTTGAACATTTTATTATATAACTATTTAACATTAAACGGTTATAGACCAAAGACTTAAAATCATTTATTTAAACTAATAATTCAACTTATTATTTTATTACATAACGTATTAAACCTTTTTTGGAAGAAAACACTAAATTAGAATTATCTACTTTTTTTAATGTTATACTTATTTTATATAATCTTTATTATTATTAATCATGTTAGAGGTTACTAGATCGAATAGGGGATAATAGATAATAGATAAGTAATAGTAGGTTTAATGGTGCATATTAAGAATTTTCACCTTTTTTCTTACGCTAACAACTAGCGTACTCTACGGGAGGAATCCTCTTTATTTATATTCGTCTTTTAGACTATATATAATATTCGTGAATTAATTAATTACTAATCAGAGACTAGTAATTAGTGATCCATTAGCTAAGTTTCAGCATACTATTATATAATATCGAATTCCTTCGAAGTGGGTGGAAGAACACTAGTTTGAAAGAAGAAAGGTCGTGGTTCCTATATAGACGTGAAGGTCTTCCACATAGAAGGTTCTAGATATAAGATATTACGTAGGTAAACATGCTTATATAATACAACATTGAATAAGGTTTATAAATATATATAATACTAATATATAATTAAGCTCCATTAATAGTTAAAAATAAATACAAAGTCCTTTATATATAATAGAATGAAATATAGTTTTATTAATAACTTATTATCTATAAGGGCTAATTAGCTATAAGGTACATATTTCATACGCTAATACTTTATACTACTATATAACCTTTAATATGTGCTTACGTAATCTGCTTACGTAATCTGCTTACGTAAGCGGGTTTCTAGAACCTTCTATGTGGAAGACCTTCACGTCTATATAGGAACCACGACCTTTCTTCTTTCAGACTAGTGTTCTTCCACCCACTTCGAAGGAATGCGATATTATATAATAGTATGCTGATACTTAGCTAATGGATCACTAATTACTAGTCTCTGATTAGTAATTAATTAATTCACGAATATTATATATAGTCTAAAAGACGAATATAAATAAAGAGGATTCCTCCCGTAGAATACGCTAGTTTTTAGCTTAATAACCAAGGAGAAAATTCTTAATACACACCATTACACGTATTATTACCTATCTATTATCTATTATCCCCTATTCGATCTAGTAACCTCTAACACTAGAAATCCGCTTACGTAAGCAAATTACGTAAGCATATATTATAGGGTTATATAGTAGTATAAGTTATTAGCATATGAAATATATAGCTTATAGCTAATCAGCCCTTATAGATAATAAGTTATTGATTAAAATAATTTTGATTTTATTATATATAAAGGACTTTTATTTAATTTTAATCATTAAGGGAGCTTAATTATACATAAGCATTATATATACTTATGAATCTTATTTAATTTCGTATTATATGAGCATGTTTGCCTCGGTAATATCTTATAAATCAATGAAAACATTTACTTTACAATTCAATTAAAAACATTATTTGATAAAATATTTGAAGTTTTATTTTACATAAACCCTTTTTAACCTTTTTAACTTAATAAATTAAATAATTCGTTTTATTTACATATTGATAAAGTCTTTATGCATTACTTCGTAATAGTATTATTTAAAACAATCTTTCTTATTTAAATATAATAGTAATAATAATAATAATAATAATAATAATAATAATAAAGTTATTATTAATATTATAGCCTTACAATATTATAATAAAGCTAAAGATATTACTATTAACTTAACTTAAACTATTATTAATTATTATTCAAGTATATATATGTATATGTAAATAATAAAGAATTATTAGTAAGAAGTATTAATAATATTATAAATTATGTTTATTTAAGCGGGGATATTAATCATTATTAGTAATTACATTGAATATTATTATATTATTAATAATGCTGAAAATATTATATACAATCATTATCATGAGAAAACGGTAATAATAGCACTTTTTAATTAATATTTTTTGTTTGGTTATAATAAAGCTTTAATATTAAGTATATATTTTGGGCTTCTAAATTATACTGGGCTACCCTATTTATCAGGCCCCAAGGTTGCGCGGGCCTTGTCTGTTTTACGCGGCGCCAGCGGGTGAGGTAGGGTGTTCGCTCGCTCTGTTGCTCGCTTTTCAACTCACGCATATGTGATGCGCACAAGCCACTGAGACGACTGCTGGGTGATCGAGAGAGAGAGCCGGCTTATGAGCATGCGTGCCACTCGAGACGAACCAAACACGGCACTCGAAATTCTCTTACATGGCCACAAGGTAAGGCATTGAAAACATGAACAAAAATAAACATAATAGGCATGGGAAAATGAGTGATGCACGCTCCGTGTGAAGCGTACCGGAGCTATCGAAAAGGAGCACTGGCAGCTCTTCCCGGGCGCGCGCAAACCGCTAGCGCGCCCGGAAGGCGGACCTCCCGCAGGTCTTGGTTCTGCAGCCACGAAACACGGACACACACACTACACAAGTACGAGCACATACACACCATGTCTCTCTCACACACGCTTTTTTTTTTTCATCTCTTAAACCTCTGCTGAGAAAAAAAGGCCGAATGAATGACTGGGGAGTCAGGGCGTCAGCCTGTGTCGAGAGTCAGGGTTTGGGGCTGCTTGGGCTGGATATGATTCAGGAAGGCTTTTTCCTTGTTGGGGGTTGGTGTGTGTGTGTGTGATGTGTGTGTGATGTGTGTGAGCGTTGCATGAATCTATTAGAATTTCGACTGCAGTAGACTAGTATACAGGCTGACCACGGGCAGGGGGAACGTCTGTCTTATTGCTGCCACCGCCTCTTGCGGCGTTTTCGATGTAGGTTTCTTGATGGTTTTGGTAGTGTAATTTTTCGTGTCACAAATTCACGTAGGACTATGCGATCTATCTGTTCTGCCCGGCCCGGCCGAGCATACCGCTCAACTCGGCGAGGACAGACTTGCGCGTGGGTAGCTGTGGGGGGGGGGCATGGGGAATACACGAGGCAGATGGTTAGAGCCCCGCCGCCGAGCGTTCTTGACCGATCCCCCCCCCCCCCCGTGGGACGCGGACGGGGCACAAGCTTCACTATTGACTCGGCTCTTTGTGGGGACCCCGAGCCGGAGTTTCCGTAATCGCTTTCGGTTTTTTTTGTTTGCTCGTGATGGTGCCTGGTGGTCAGTGCCTGCCTTTGGTTCTTGAATTTACGTGCCTCGGCGGCTTTCTTCATTTGTCCGTGATATGGTGTTTTTTTTTTTTTTTGCGTGTTTCTATGGCTCTTCCTCCCCGCGCATTCTCCTGTCGTTGTACAGAGCTAATCAATTTTCATTTTTGTGCGCTGGTACTCTGTGCGTGTGCCTGGTTGATTAAGTTATTGTTACACAGGATACAACGAGCGAGCCCTGTGTGACGGCACGAAAATGTGGGTATCTGCCATCTCTCAGCCGGCTTACACCAAGCCACGTCCCATATTGGAAACGGGAAGGCAGGCAGAGCTGGTTTGTGCTTGGTTGCCGGTCTGTGGGTATCGTGGGCGGGATATCTACTTGAGTACTTTTTTGTTTTCGGCTGGTTGGTGGTTCGTCCCCTGTGTACATCTCCCGGTGATCAGATCACCGTTTGGCCGGATCTCACATGCCACCGAACATTGAATCTGTGGCGCCAAATGGGAGGGAACAGTTGTCTTTGCGGCCCGGTTACCGCTCGTAGTGGAGGGTTGATAAGTCCCTTGGGGTGGTGGCTGTTTCGGATTGATGAAGTGATGGTTGAAACAGTATCCCGGACTTGGTCTTCTATGCCGCGTCTGATAAGTGAGGCGCTTGTTCTCAGAGATGACACGGGTTGGTTGATGGCTTGAGCCATTGGATCCAAATAAATACATTTTGTTTATAGCTTCTAATTGTTTTACTATAACCCTTTCACTCTGACCTTTTTTTTCCCTGGACCGGATGGGAGACGGTCGGCCCGGATGTACCATCTGAAGAGAAGCAACACCGACTGCGGGAACCAGCACATCGTGCCGGGACTGCAGATGCGGATGATGTGAGTGGCTGAAAGACGAGTCACTTTCGGTTCTGGACCCTGTCACAAGTGCTCCCATTCGTTTATGTGAGCATACATCTTCATAGCTGTTCTAAGGCAGGCCTGGCAGGGACCTCGGGACAGGAGCCATTCGAGGTCAGCGTGCCTTTGGTTTCGGGATCAGGGATGGGGACGTACACAATCGGCACTGCTCTTCCAATCTACTATACAAGACAGACACTACGCAAGCAGCTCGGGTCCCGGCTCCGAGTACTGGAACAAGCAACTATACACCCCGCCTAGCTAGCGTGATTGTTTGTCCCGTGCGTGACGAAAAAGGAAATCGGGGAGAGTTGAATGGGGGGTCTGAAGGAAAGGCATTGGGCAAAAACAGAAGAAGGAAGATGTTGGGCAGAAAGGGCAGAAGCATTCAAGTTTCGAGCGGCAAGACAATTCATGACGGCTCTTGCCGTGTCCCAGTCTCTTGCTCGCCTAGAGTTGCTTTTGGAATGGGAAAGCAACGGGTCTCACTCAGGTCTTTCTGCCTGCCGCCGGCATTATCAATCAATGGGCGAGCCTGCAAGGGGTGGCGAAGAAACATGTTGGTGTGCTTGAAGTTGTATGGTTATTCCTGGAGACGTGGAGAGTCCCTTTCCGAGCATTTCTGATGGCAGATGAGAGTATGGGATAATGGAGGAATGGACAGGTCTGGACGGGGAATATGCCGAAACAGCAACCCGCCTTGCTTTCAGATTGAGCCCCTTGGAAAAAAGTGATCTCGACGGAAGCGCTACGCGAAGCTGAAATGGGCTGCATCTGTTTCTTGATATTTCCACGCCCAAACTCCAATGACGGGAATGGAATGGCGCTGTCTAAGTGACGCCCCCGGCCCCCAGGAGCGGACCGTCTACGGCAGGCGCCGGGAATGGCGCACGGGAATGGCGCCGAGCTATGAATGTGGTTCTAGCCCAAACTTACCCATCTGTAATTTTCTCTCTGAGACCAGATGGCTTGGACCCCTGGCCCATTCCAGTCGGCGAGATGATGGTGCCCTGCCAAGAAGGTCCGCTTCTCAGTCTGGCATATCTGACGGGCAAACTAGCTCGAGGGCCACGACGGCCGGGCGAAGGGTTCGTGATGCTGGCGGCTGCGCCTGCGATGCAAACAGCCTGTCTGCGTTGTCCATTCTTTGTCCGGGTGCGATCAGTGCGGCGCTGTCAGGGCTAGGGCTGGTGCTGGTGCTGGTGGAGGCCCCCAAGTAGTCCCGGTCTCGGTCCGTGTGGTCGCGAGGCTGAGGTGGCGGGGCCGGGCCCTTTTGGCATGTGAATGTCATGAGTAAGGCGAGGCTGACACGGTGAGGTTCTTGGTCAATCTACGGGATACATGGCTTCTAACTTAGACGCCACTGAGAATCTCATACTTTGGCGTATAAAGTTGTGTCGAGTTCTTATGACTCTTTTTCCTATGGAGCTTTCAACTTCGGGGTCAGAACCTCCGAAGAAACAAGAAAAAGAGCCCAAAGTCACTCTACCCAGATCTGTAACTAATATGATTGCAATGTTCCCAGGCTTGGCCTGACCTGTATCAAGTCGGTCGAGAACCTCGAGTGAACTTTCACTTGGAAAAGACACCCGGACGTTGCTTGAGATTAAGGACAAGGCCTTTGTCTTCTTTCCTGCACTTTTGAAATATTTTGTAAGTCCCTAGTTGTGTATGATTTACTTATATTCCACGTATGCCAAAAGCATACCTAAGAAATCTTGTGACGCTTGATTCCATGTAGCCTCATGGGTTCTTACCAAGCCAATAAATCTAGAGCAATCCAGCTTTATTCGTATTAAAATCATCCCGTAATTACAGTAACTTCGAGGACACTACTTCGGAAAGCTGACAGATTCAGCGCCGCGCAAATAAATCCATAACAGTATGTTGAAGCAGTGGGGATGACGCCCAGCACTCCTAATTATGCACTTGGGCCAAGGGACAATTGGGAAATAGATTATGCTGCAATAAAACAACAATCGCCTGTCCTTTACTCTTCTGACCAGTAATGCTGTATCATGGCGCTTTTGCTTTCTTTCTTCACGCTTCGCGGCCGCCATTGCGACTGAAACAACGACAAGTTCAGTCCCCGATTTAGCATGTGTTCCTGGTCTTGCGGTTATGTACTGTACTACCAATAGTTCAGAATCTATCGATGCGTCCTTGTAACTTGGCGTAGCTTTAAGAAGTTCCAGAGGCGTTCCCGCCCCCCTTCTCTCCCCTGAATGGGTTACAGCGACAAACTCCACTGTGCTCCTCCCACCCAAAGGGGAATAAAGGAGTCGGTGCCGGAATTGGCTCTTGGGCTCAGAGATTACTTGAAGGAAAACATGACATGGCCCGTTATTGGCTTGTTGTAATTCACTGATTCGAAAATGCCTTTTGTCACATTCCATGCAATCATGTTTAGATAGCGGAGTACAGTTGATTTACAAGGGATCATTGATATTAGAATTAACTAGAAAATCAATTAACTATAATAAAGTCCAGAAAAAATAATTATATTTATTTTAAATAATAATACACTATAACGTCAAGCACAAACGAGCGAGACACACCAGCGAGCGAGACACTTTTCCGCAACCCACTCTAGCTCAACTTCCTGCTGCGTTTTTTTGCGCCACATCTTACAATCAACAAAACAAAAGGAAGCGATATCAACTACCATCCAAGTTATTAAATCCGACCCAAAACTAAGCTTTCAACACGGGGCGAAGAAATACCACATCCCTCACTCGACACTCGCCCACAGAATGGCCGGCCGAACTGCACAACGAGATACCCACCCTAACAATAAGAGATTAGTAAAAATAGAGAAGGACGTGCTTGTTTAATACGTATTTGACTGGGATTCATGGAGATGCTCGCTTATTTTCAAGGATGTTGAAGATATGGCGAATTCCCTACTTTGCGATCGCGGCGGCGGAGCTGTTGGGATTAACTGGGTAGAAAGACTTGTCATGTTAAAACCACGTTTCAAAACACGCGTTAATCGTGTATACAACTATAGGAGGGCCATATTAGAAGATCCAGATGCAATAAATGCATAGTTTAACCTTATATCTAATACACGCAATAAATATGAGATCTTAGAAAGCGATACTTACAACTTTGATAAGTCCGGCTTTATAATGAGCACTAGTATACCCAAAACAATGATTACACGTTTCGATTGGCAAAGAAGAGCAAAATCAATACAGTCTGGGAACCTTAAATAGGTAATGGGTATTGAATTTATTAGTAGGGATGGGTAATGCGGACCGCCGTTCCTGATTATTAAGGCCAAGATGTACCTTATAAACTGGTATACTAAGGGCGGCCTCCCTAACGGCTAGGTTATTAAAATAAACCTAAATGGATGGGTAAGTGATGCTATTGCTATAGAATGGATTAAGCATTTCCATAAGCATACTGCACTACGTATAAAGGGCGTCTATTAGCTACTATTACTTACCGAACATAGAAGCTACCATTCTACGGATTCACTCTCTACATGCCTCCTCATTCATCTCACCTACTTTAGCCACTTAATGTTAGGTGTTTCAATTTATTGAAAAAAGCGTACGGTAGAAAATTTAACTAATATAACAAGGCTCGGATTACATATATCGACAAGACAGAGTTCTTTCTCGCCTTCCACACTATACACAACAAGGTTTTTAAGCCTGAAACTATTAAGGGAGCTTTCAAGGGAGCAGGTCGAATCCAGTTTAACCAAGAAGCTATGCTTTCCAAACTAAATATTAAATTACGGACACCACCATTACAAATCGGCTACTTAGCACTACCTGCACCTTGGGTCTCCCAGATACTACACAACTCAACACAAGCAGTTTCTCTATCGAGGTCAATCGAATTTCTCATCATTAAGGAAGCTCTCCGATACCAATTTTAACTACTATTAATCGGCTAGCAAAGGGCACCCAATTATTAGCTCGTACAGTAATCCTGTTAACCCAGGAAAACAAGACCCTAAAAGAGGCAAATACAGCACTTTCTAAACGTTAAAGAGCAAAAGGACATATTTAAAGGATGAAAGGGTACTTATTACATAAGAAGCCAAGGAGATAATTAATGAAAAGGAAAAGGGTAAGCAGCCAGCTAGTGAAATAAGTGGTGGCGCTGAGGAGGCGGACAGCGGCGGACCAACGAAACAACGATGTGGTGACTGCGGCGAGACTGGGCACAATGCACAAACCTGTGAGAAAGATGTAGAATCATCTGCAGATGCCGATTCCGATTAAATTCAATTGACTTTTTTCGTTGTATTTCTGCAATTCAGGTGGTTGTGCTGTTGGTGTGGAAAAGTGTCTCGCTCGCTGGCGCGTCTCGCTCGTTGGTGCTTGACGTTATAATAAAGTTATATAATAATATAAATAATATTTAATTTATTTCAATGAATTAAATTAGGTTTTGTTTTAAGATATAAGTTATAAACTTTTAAAAACAAATTATTTTGTACAAAGTTATATATTATATAACGTGGTTTATCACCAAGCCGGACAGTTTTACTAACTCTACTAACTTTGGTTAACCCCAGCACCCACCCAGTGCAGAAGAATCAATGGAAATTGGCACCAATTGGTACTAACTGGTCCCAATTGCCTATTTCCAATTGATTTAGTTAATTTAAAAGTGTGGGCGTAGCTGCAGTGCTGGTATGAAGTGGCCGACTTTCGGTGGGACAATCGGCCTCCCCACAAAAATGGAGCATTTTGGTCATCTAGGATCAACCTCAATTTACACCAACTAGACCAACTATTTGGGCGGTCGCTTAATAATATGCTATCATTTACTCGGAATCTGACTGACTAGACTCTTCAACATCTTTGTTACAAGTTCTCGCATTGTGCCCAATCTCGCCGCAGTTGCCACACCGTCTTCTTAGCGGTCCGCTGCGGTCCGCCTGCTCGGCACCACCAGCCATTTCACTAGCTGGCCGCTTTCCCTTCTGTTTTCCTTCAATTCTTGCCGGGGATTCCTCAGTAATAAGTGCTTCTCCAAGCTTCACTCTGGTTTTTTTTTAGCCCTCCGACGTTTAGCAAGTGCTATATTAGCCTCTTGAAATATCCGGATCTGCTAGCTCACAAGTGTAATCGAGTGTGCCATTGCCTGTGCTCCCTTTGCCAACCTGTCAATAGCCTTTATAATTAGTGTAGGGGAGCTTCCCTGATGGGCTGAGATCTTGCCCTTAATAAAACTCGATTGCTGGACAGTTTAGTGGGCATTAGAAGGTGTCTGTGATTCCCATTTTGATGGTGATGCAGGGAGTAATCGTACCGGAGTTTGTAAACGGATAAACGGACATCCAGCTTGGAAATAACAGAATCTGGGTCCCATAGCAAAATTCCAGCCCCTCTAAATACAAATTTCATATTTTCCTTTTTAAAACCTTATCGTAAGCTGCTTTAAATGCAATGAAGAACTTAGACTTAGTAATATGGTTAATAAATGCCCGGATAAAAAGATTAATCTCATCTTCATATATACGTTTTAATAGCGAAAATAATACAACATCTAATAGCTGGAGTAGATGAAATGAATGTGGTGGTATGCTGATAGGGATAATGTTGTTCTCCTTGCAGTACTGTTCGAACTCCACTGAGATATAGCTCTTTATATCTATTTCGGATAAGCATCTAGTATTTGCTCTTGGTCCGCTTGGTTGTATGCTTATCGAAGTATTGAATCTATTCTAGGCCAATCTCGTTATCTGTCTACTTGTTTAGAATAAGCCTAATCACCTAGCTTGGTAGGAAGCCTGACTCTGTTGTCCAGTTGGTAAGGTGGTAGGCGCCTTGCACGATAACGAACGGCGGAATACACCAGCCCTTCGCATTAATGCATTCAATGGCTATTGCATATTCCCGGGTTCCACGCTGGATAAATTTATCCTTTCCATGTCGATCAGAACGTGTAACAACCAGGGTTGAAGTTATCTGGCCTATCATAAAGCTAGTCTTATCGAAGTTATAAAGGTCGTCGTCCAGGACCCCATACTTAGCCATCATATTATAAAGCAGCCGGAACTAATTCCTAATAACCTCCGGATGTTCGCAGAGGGCCCTCTGATAGTCATAAGACTGATTAAACCTGGTTTTCAAGCTTGGTTATAAATCCACAAAGCGTCGTGCCCAGGGCTTCCCAACAGGCTTGCCATCTCGTAATACTAGGAGGAGGTTAGCCATATCTTCCATACCAGAAAGGCGCATTGGGAATCCTCGTGCATCTTGCTCAATGATATATCGGATAAGTGTTTGCTCTTCGATTGGATCGAGTTTGTGGTTGTTGACGCATGATTCTTCACAATGGGTGCAATTATTCATGCTGTTGTATAGGGTAGATTGAGAGACGTTAAAGATCCGAGCAGCCTGACGTGCACTTAAGGGTTTCTTCCGAATTTGTTTTTGGAATTCTTGATGGCCTGAAGAGCTAGTTGGACTTTATCTTCTTTTACGTAGATTAGCATTGTGGTTGTTGATTTCTAGCGTATTGAATATTGAAGTATAAAGTAATACGAGATTAATGCGAAAAATAAGGACGCGATTTGCACTAAAAACAAACCTGTCCACTAAAACTTTAAATTTTCAAACTAGCACTACAGCCCCAGTATACATCCAAATTAACTAATTCATTAGAAATAGGTAATTAGGACCAGTTGGCACCAATTGGTGCCAATTCTCATTAATTCTTCTGCACTGGGTGGGTGCTGGGGTTCATCAAAGTTAGTAGAGTTAGCAAAACTGTCCGGCTGGTGTTATGAACCAACAGGCGTGGCACCCAGGGGACCCATCCGGGTGACCCCGGCAGGCTGAAAACGGATACTACGATGTCAGGATATTCGCATTAGGGTGCGGAATCCCAAGGACCACAGATGACTCAGCAGAATCACGTGATGGATATGTTGGATATGAGTTATCTAAGAATATCCACCCTTGCTTGGATATGTTGGATATTAGTTATCTAACATATCCAACTGAAGAGTCGGAATACATAAGGACATGGTCATCACTATAGTAGATAGCTTTTATAGCACAGACTCTTCAGTCGTTAATCTAAGTAATCAGTCTTCCAACTGGATAGCCTCACAGCAAGTGATCATTACCGCTCAGGAAGAAGAACAGTGCCTTCGTATTACGAGCAGTCAAGTGTCACCTCTACGCCGCTCTGCTAACATAAACCCTACAGGTTACCTACTAAACCCTACAAAGGTTTTTGTGATCATTACAGCTGGGTGATACGTCCGGCTGGGTGATGAACCACGTTAAAGATTTTTTTAATTATTTTTAATTTAAATAATAAATAATAACTTTTTAATAGTAAATATTTAAGTTTATATTTTTATTTATAATTGAAACTATTATTCTTTAATTAATATAATATTTATATATTATTTAGAAAAAGTATTCTATGACGGTTTAATTTAATTTAAAGTTTTACAATACTAATAAATTATGTTAATAAATCATTTAAGCTTTAATTAATTATAATAAAAATAAATAACGTGGTTCACCGTTGAGTGGCGGATATCAGTAAGTGACCGACTTTCATCACTACTACTAACTTTAGCCAACCCGAACACCCACTAAGGGCCAAAAGATTAAGAAACGTTAGCACCAATTGGTTCTAACTGGTCCTAATTTCTTATTTTTAATTGATTTGGTTAATTTAGAGTGTTTGTGGTAGCAGCAATACCTGTTTGAAGTGGCTAACTCTTGATGGGAAAATTAGCTTCCCCATCAAAATAGAGCATTTCAGCCATATAAGATCAAGCTCTATCTACACCAGCTAAACCATTTATTTAGGCAGTCCGCTACAGACTGCTTGAAAATATGCTATTATTTACTCGGAATCTAACTAACTAAACCCTTCTACATCTTTCTCACGAGTTCTTGCATTATGCCCAGTCTCCCTGCAGTTGTTATATTATCATTTAATTAGTCCGCCACAGACCGCCTCCTCGCTATCGACAGCTGTTTCACCAGCTCACCGCTTCCCCTTGTGTTTTTCTTTGATTATTACTTAAAATTCCTCAATACTAAGTACTCTTCTAAGCTGGACTCGACTTCTTTTAGCCCTCCGGCGCTTAGCGAGCTCATTATCAGCCTTTTTAAGGGTACAAACCCGATCATTTAAAAGAATGATCTGATGCGCTATTGCTTGTGCGCCCTTTGTGAACTTCTCAACTGCCTGGACAATTAGTATAGGGGAGCTGCCTTAATGGTTAGAGATCTTGCTCTTAATGAAACTTGATTGCTGGACAGTCTGGTGAGCATTTGATGTTGTTTGTGATTCCCATTTCAATAGTGATACAAAGAGTAATTACATCAGAGTTTGTAAGCAGATATCCAGCTTAGAAATAACAGAATCTGGGTCCTATGAAGAAATACCAGCCCCTCTGAACCCACCTTTCAGATTTTCTTCCATAAGACCTTATCATAAGCCGCTTTAAGCGCAATGAAGAACTTAGATTTAGTAATGTATTTAATTAAAGCCCAGATAAAAAGATTAATCTTATCACCATATATACGCTTTAATGGTAGGAATAATGCAACGTCTAATAGCTGAAGTAGATGAGATGAGTGTAGTGGTATGCTAATAGGGATGATTGTAATGAACCACACCGCTAATGGTTGGACCATTGCCAGCCCTTTAAAAGGGGGAAGCGAACGCCTCCCGTCTGAAGGACAAGGGGGGCAAGAATCAGTCTTACAACCAACTAGGCCCTAGGTTACCATACCTCCTACCCTTATCGTGTGCCCATCGTGCCTAGCGACTACGCTCGTGACAATAAAGTTATTCTCCTTGCAATGCTACTTAAACTCCGCTGATACATAGCTTTCATATTCATCTAAGATAAGCATCTAATATTTGCCCTTAATCCGCTTAATTGTATACTTATCAAAGTGTCGAATCCATTCCAAACAGTCTCGTTATCTATCTACCCATTTCAGGTAGACTTAATAATCCAGCTTAATAGGTAGCCTGACTCTATTATCCAGTTAGCAAGATGGTAAGTGCCTTGGACGATCACGAACGGCGGGACACACCAGCCCTTTACATTAATGCATTCAATAGCTGTTGCCCATTCTCAGTTTCCAGGCTGTACAGATTTAGGCCCCCCATATCGATCAGAACGTATAATAACTAGTGTTAAGGTTATCTAACCCATGATAAAGCAAATCTCATCGAAGTTGTAAAGGTCATTATCCAGGACCCTATACTTGGTTATCATGTTGTGGAGCAACCAGAACTAATTCCTAATAACCCCCGGATCTTCACAGAGGGCCCTCTGGTAGCCATAAGGCCGATCAAACCTGGTTTTCAAGCTTGGTTGTACATCCACAAAGCATCATGCCCAGTTCTTACCAACCGGCTTGCCATCACGCGATGCTAATAGGAGGTTGGCTATATCTTCAACATCAAAAAGTCGCATTGGAAATCCTTGTACATCTTGCTCAATAATATATCGGACAAGTATTTACTCTTTAATTGGATCAAGTTTATATTTCTTAACCCGTAATTCCTCTCGAGAGCGTTATTTGTTTATCCTGCGGTGTAGTGTTGTTTCGGGAACGTTAAAGATTTTAGCAGCTTGAGTTATAGGTAGTAGTTCAATGCGATTTTTTTGGGACTTCTGAATAACCTAAATAGCTAAAATGATTTTATCTTCTTTAAATGAAGAATACATAAATAGTTCTTAATTTCTGACTTATTAAATGTTTAAGTAGGTAGAATAATGCGAAACTAACGCGAAAACTGGGGACGCAATCTGCACTAAAAACAAACCCACCCACCAAAACCTTAAGTCTTCAGAATGGCACTGCAATACCGCCACACCTCCAAATTAACCAAATCAATTAAAAATAAGAAATTAGGACCAGCTGGAACCAATTGGTGCCAATGTTTCTTAATCTTTTGGCCCTTGGTGGGTGTTAAGGTTGGCTAAACTTAGTAGTAGTGATGAAAATCCGCTCCTTACTGATATCCGCCACTCACTGGTGAACCACGTTATTATATAAATAAAAAATATAAAGAGTTTAATTAAATTTAAGTTATGTTCGTATAAACAAGAAATTAATTAATTTCTTTTGCTACAATTGTTTATCAATTTATAATTTACATATAATTCTAATTCGTTTTAATTAATGTTATTAGAAAATTGTTATTATTCTTTTAGTAATAAATTATTATATTTATATCTAATACTGGGCTTTCGAACGCTTATAATTATATGAAGACATTGCCTTTGGGCTTTTTGTTTCAAAGCACTATAATCAGATTAAAAATAAAATCAACTATACTTGGCACCTGGACGCTTGTCGATCCACATTGTTACGGTACCCACTCTGATGGCCCACTGTATAAGCGCCCACGGTTCGCCTACTGCACAGATAGATAGTTTCCCTTTCTCTTCGCGTAACAACTAGGTATTTCCACGTACACCTAGCCCTGCTGTGACACACGTTGCACATGTGGTCTTTATGCACTGTGAGATGGTTTGGGTCAACGAAAGAGGCACTTTAGGCTACAAAACTCAAAGGAATCTCCTATATTGTACGCTCACTGAGTCATTCAACACTTTGCTATCAATTTTCTACGTGATCAGATACACTCGGTTCATGCAGAGATTTGAGCAACGATTGTGATGGCGGGATATGGGCTTTTCAGTTTTATGATACGAAGTTATATTAACAAATCTGTCTAGCCATCCGTGAAGCCCTGTGTTGCACTTCCCTAACCATACGTAACTCCTGAATATATCCATACGCCACGCCTGAATCCAAACCCATATGAAAAAAATATATCAGAACATGTTTGTACTTCTCTCTTGAAGACAATTCAGAAAAATGACAAGATCGAGAATAAGACGCGACGGACCCCGCGTGATAGAAGGGCAATACCCGTTCCATGGATGAACATCGACAACCCTGCAGCCGGCAAACAATTGCCCATTGTCAAGGGAATAGATCACTTTGATGACACGAAAGTCCTCTTCGGAGAACCATATCTGGCGGAGACCAACTCCACCCAGGGTAGTGTTCATGACAGATCTCCTGCTCCCCTTGATACTGTCGGCCATTGGAGAGACGGCTCCACAGTCTCCCATTCGCCAGCGTTGTAGTGACGCAGACCGAGGATGTGCGCGAACTCGTGGGCGAGGATGTTGTGCAGGCAGCGCAAGTCGTTCGAATTTCGCTTTTTAAAAGCCAGGTAAGTGGAGATTCCCAGCTCCCAGAACATCCGCGAGTCGCAGGGGAAGAAGGACCGAGCCAGGGTGCGGCCACCGTGGGTTGGATCGTAACAGATCTCAAAGACATTGGAGACCGATCCCGGCCTGTAAGCGAATTCGATTCCCAAGTTTTCCCCTGCAATAACCGATGCAACTTCCTTTGCAACCTTGATTATACCATTCGTGACCTCGTCAAAAACGGCACCGCGTTGGAAGCTGTCTCTGTTCACGCTGAAACCAATGATTCTGTCGGATGGCATCAAGCGGTAGATCGCACGCTTGTGTTCATGCACTTGTTCATGCACTTGGATCTCCCGTGCTGCGTTTGAAACACATGGCGATTATCCGTCTTCGGTCGCACAAAGATGTCTGGTGGGCATCGATTTGTCCAGGTCGGGCGTGGACAGCTCGCATGCGGAACGCTGGTTTACTCTTGGCGCGTCAAGGTCGGGATTAGAGGCGGGGAGTTCGGGCGGTCCGGCCCAGGAACTGCATAGATTACCATCGGTCAGCAAAGGAGAGTTCTGAACTAGGTTACAATACCGACAGCTGACATACTGTCATCATGGGTCCCTTTTGATGTTCTGGCGCAGTGACAGGACGAGGAAGAGCGTGCTTGCGAAACTCGGCGGCGCTATGAGGAGACATCCAGTCCGTCTGAAGGGGAAGGAGCAGGATTGATTCACAATGCTGTTCTCAGATTCTGAATGGGCTGGGAAAGACCGTGCTAGGAATCCGTGCTCGTTGTTCAGGGGGGGGGGGGGAGAATGACGGTTGCAGACTGGGAGATTGGGAGACTGGAGAGTGAGACGTGAGGTAGTATTTATCTATAGACACGCTGGTGATGAGCGTCCTGAGGGTTTCATTGGACTGCTTGACCGCCGGCCAATAGGCAAAGGCATTCTAGAAGCCAGGGATTGGAGATGCCCTCGAAATAGCATCTTTGGGCCGAGCGCCCTCGAAATTTTCCGTATCGGGAACCTCGTGGTGACTCCTGCCGGTTTCCAGGTGTATAACCTGTGGCGCACAAGTTCGCGTTGAACCGGCTAGCTTTCTGGCCCGTGCGCTCCAAGCGATCGCTCTCCTAGCCACCGCGTGTTTGTTTCTTTGCATCTGGACAATTCTCCACCCACAAATCCCCACGACGCCATTTGGTTGGAAGGGCACACAAGGCCCGGCCCCTCCCTTCTTTGCGTTGCATCAACACCAGATTTACCGTTCGACAGTCAAGATTTGATTGAAGAGACGACACTCACTCTGCTGGGTTGTCAAGTGTTCAACACAGTGCTCGAAGCAATTGCGGCGCATGGAGTCGGATGGAGTGCCACACGCTCCTGTCTGGCCTGGACTGGAATAGGGCCTCTGGCTACGGTAGGCCTTGGGAAGAAAACGCCTGCAGTCTGCTGCAGCCCGTCTGAGCGACGTTCAATCCCGGGGCCCTGGAGCCGGCCCTTGACGAACGAAGGCAAAGGGCACGCATGATACAACGTCAATGGCCAAGACATTTGGCATTGCGGCAAGAACCACAGCGGTAGGTGTCGAATGTAGGCCAACAGAACACTAAGCTGGGCGCTCAACGTCATATCGGCCTGCGATGTGCCTCTCCCACCACCTGGGAGCTGGGAGCCAGGCAGCTGCCAGGCAGCGAAAGAGATTAGCTCCTCTTTGAGCTCTTTGTCAGAAGTGGTTTGGCCCCATTTAGGCGCTGCGACTACCTCCACCTCCTACTCATCAGGAGAGGCGCCGTTGGGCGTCTTTGGTCACCATGCCTGTAGGCAGTGAAGGCAAATGCCTCCCCTCCCCCTTTCTCCAACGTGCAGGGGAGAGCGTGCACCTCCAAGCACGGTTGACCAGCCCATTGCCGCAAAAATTGACCGGCAGAATACAGCATAAGTAGTATTTTAGAGGCCTCAGAAGGGCCTACAGCAGTTAGAAATAACAAGCCACGCAGCACCAAATCGGTGACCAAGTTATCGCCAGAAGCATACTCGCCTTGTTTTATGTCGCACCTCATCTAATCGCTGGATTAGGCAAGAAGCTTGATCATATGACGTTTACAAGAAAGCGCCGCTAGGGTGGCTTGTAAATACACCTTGAAAAATTCAGCAGGGTAGGGCAGAGAGCAAATACTACTAATTGGGCGGAGGCATCTCGCCCTCGCTCGCTCGCTCCGGCGAGCTGCCTCAGCCTCCCTGGAAAGCAGAGCAGGCGAGGAGGGTAGGTAGGGTAGGCAGGGTAGGCAGGGTAGGTAAAGGAGAGAGGAGGCTGCTTATTCAGCCAGAAAACCAAGGCGCTAAAACGCTCATCTAATTCTTCAACGCATCGCGGTAATTTTTGTACCTCCCCCTAGCTTTTTTCCTCGCGGGGAGTAAGCAATCTTGAATTCTTCAAGGCAAAGGAGTCAGCCGGCGGCTAGCTGGCAGGGCGGTTTGGCAGTCGCCTTCTAGGCAGGATCAGGGCCAGAATACTCCAAATAGCCTCTCTGCAGCGCTCTCTTTTATTAGTGTGGATTTCTGAGCGACTGTCAAGTGCCCCTACGGGCTACAGCCAATCAAATGACACGGTTTTGAGTTAGTCAGCCAGAGGGCCGACTACTACACCAACCGTCAGGGCGACGAGATTAGCGATAGCTTCTTCCTCCTCGATAAGCAGAAATCAGAACCCGTACCCAAACACGTACGGTCTGCTTCAACCCATGTGCACGTGCAAAGACCCCTTGACCCTCGCCGTCAGGGCCGTACCAACAATTAGCAACCTAACCAATCCACACTCTGTTCGCAAACATTTAACTTTAACATTCCCAACGCTCCCACAATGACGTTTATCCAAGAACACCTTTTCTCTAGGAGGAAGCTCGTATTTGTCCATGGATCATTACAGTGGATATACCAAAAATGCCGGTGCTTCGAAGGCATACGCCAAGAGCAGCCATCGATTAGAATGAAAAGCCTATGGTATGGAGGCAGAGATGGAAAGCGTTGGTGATCTCGCCCTAGAGTACCCAATGGTTTCGCAATTGGAGCAACTCATCCACAAATACAGTACCAGGCACCTTACTTTTAAGAGCGACACACTCAGGGCAATAGAGGTGGTCTTCACCGCACATCACGTAGCCTTCCCGAATGGATTCCTGCTGGGTTTACCACTCGAGTTCTTCGACTTAGCGCTATTTTGGTACCACTGGGATGGTGCATCATGGCGTGCATGGGGCATGCAGTTCCAATTCCCAAGCTGGACGTGGGCTGGATGGGCCGGTGAAATAAAAAAGGGCTTGGCGTTCCGCAACACACATAAAAGACGCAGATGGACTACAGTGGGCGGGCAGAAGGTCTCTGACCATTCCCATGCTCAAATGCAAGTATGGCTTCAAAAACAATACCCCCGGAATTTCTTCCGGGACAGAATACCGCTTATGCATATAAGCAAAGGTTCATGGGCAAGTGCAAAGGATTACCCCCCATGGATGGAAATACCAACTAGAACCATTCAGGCCCAGGCAGTTCATGGACACTGAGATCCTCCGAAACGGCACCTGGGATTTCCAGACTCATTACTATTGCTCACACGTGGCTGCACCCGGTGTGAAGTTCTGACACCCGGTGCCAATCCATTCCGAGTCAATGGACCCTGCATCAGCTTCAATACACTGTCGTCTTTTGTGTGCAAAAACTCAGAGCGGCTGTCTCTGGGTGATAGTCGACCAGGAAGAGCCCGGATTGATTTGTGCAAATCTATGCAGTAAGGGAATAAGGGTTCAGACCTTGCTTGTGGACGGGAAAGGTGAAGTAGTTGGCGATATGTGGGTTGACGACCGAGATGATCTCGAACTGGCAAAGAAATACGAGCGCCACCCTGACGAAGCAGGGTATCATTGTGAACTGGTAGCGATATCCATAGGAAATGATTCACCATTTCTTATGGAGGCTGGAAAGGAGCAGTACACAATCTACAATGTTCTTCGGCTAAAGTGGAAAGACGGCTTTGCGTACCGAAGAGGCGTGGGCCAAGTTAGAAAGGAGACGTGGGAAACCATGGAGCTGCAGGATATTGACTTGGTTCTGGGCTAATGATGGCTGGCTACACAGAGTGAGAATCTTCGACACAAAGGGGCTGCCGGATGCTGCGAATGTTCCATAACGTAGCGATCAATTTCCGTAACCTGATTTTGGGCTGGGTGAATCCAGGCGGCAAGAACCGCTCCCGTAACCCTCATATTCGGGTATAAGCTATCGATTATTTGTATTCTTTGAGTTCCCTTGCTCACTAGGAACGACACTAACTGTCCCTAGTTGGACGAGAAAATAGCTACCTATAGGCTATAGGCATTCAATTTTATGATGCGTTAGGTTAAACGGTGACCATTCGGTTATTTCGCACCGAAAGCCTTAGTATCAGACCGGCTGTATGCTATAATCTATATCCATGCTATACTCAGTTGCGAGCTGGGTTTACAAGCTGACAATGGCAGCCCAAAACAGGGAAACGCCGGGACTGATTTGAACACCCCCATTCGTAAACTCCCATGCGTTCAGGTGGCTACCAACGCCAGCATTGCAGGCAAGCCAGCCTCAATTGCACTGGGGCATGATAAGTTATTCATTACAGAAAAGAGTATTTTGGCGGACGAAACAGAGCAGGGGGAGGAAAAAACGCTGTGAAATGGCCATACGAAGACGTAGTAGGTTGGGAGGAGGGGCAGTTCTAGGGAGGCGACGGCGTCGCAAATTGACGAAACAGCAGTCACTTCACGAATCACACGAGCATCAGGCATCATCAGAAGACCCAGCTGTATTCCAACTCCATACCCGCGCCTTCACAATCACAGCCTCCCAATCTTAGCAACACAGCCAATCCCAGGCTCAATCTGCAATTCCATACCACCAAACCACCTCACCACTGCATGTATGAATGTGTCTCAATTGTATGCATGAACGCTTTTCAACTCCTCCATACAACAACACAAGCGGACAACCCTTCAAACCCCACCATTTGAACCCCACGAAATCTCTCTCACACACAACCCGGGCCCCTTACAAGATAATCCCCAGCTCCCCCCTATCGATCCCATCCTCAGAAAGGTTAGGATAATAAGGAACCATAGCATCAGCCTGCATGACATACGCATCATTATAGATGCGCCAGAACGGCTGCCTCACCTTGCGCGCGGGGTGGAACAGCCCCGCCCACACGTAATTCATCACCAGCCCTGGCCCCACGGCCACACGGATAGCCTCGATGGCCTCGATGACGCGGTCGATGACGTGCGGGGACTGCTCATAGGCATTGGGGAGGATCAGGTTGAGGCAGTGGAGCATCGCGTCCTCGAGCCCGAGGCCAACCACCCCGAGCGCGATGTGCTTGACCACCGAGGCGGCCGTCTGCCGGTGGACCTGGTCGCGGTCGATGAGAGCGTCCTCGAGGAGGGGTACCACCGCGTACACGTAGTCCTTGGCCATCTCGCCGATGTACTCGAACAGGAAGGAGAGCGACTTGAGGACACCCGTGCGCACGTTGAGCTCCGCCACCGAGGCGTACTCGTTCATGAGGGCCGGCAGCACCGTGAAGGGCGCGCAGGTCTCGGCGACGATGCCGATGGCCTGGGAGAGATGTTAGCACAATGGATTTGAGTAAGCTTGAGAAGGGGGGGGGGGGCGGCTCAAAACTTACAACCGCGGTGTTGACACGGCTCTGACGTTCCTGCACCCTCAGATTGGACAGCAAAGTCGCCAGCACATCCTGGGGGCCGATGGCCTTGGCAATAAAGCCAAAGGTGTTGTTGGCGGCGCGGCGGATGCCCTTCTTGTGCGCCTTGAGCATGTCGAGCAGCTCGAAGCAGATGCGCATCCACTCGCGCGCGTTGACGGACTCGGGCCCCCGGTCGGCGATGCGGCCCACCAGGTCGACGACGTTCTCCTGCACCCGCTCGTGCCGGTTCCGCAGGATCGGCGTCAGCCGCGGGAGCAGGTCCTTGATCGGGGGCTGCATCTGGTTGATGCCGACGACAGTGACGATGGACCGCAGGGCGCCCAGGATGGCGCCGAGGACCTCGGGGTACTCCTCGCCCAGGTACTCGTAGAGCACTATGCCGAGCTTGCCCAGGAGGGCGTCCTCGCCGCACTGAGCCATGACCATGGCAATGCGCGAGATGAGGTCGGCGGCCTGCTGTCGCGTCGCCGCGCTCTTGTTGTTGAGACGCCAGAGGATGGTGCTGACGATTTGCGGCAGGTATGGCTTGGTCCTCGTCCCCAGCGCATTAACGCATGAGCCAAAGGCATTTAGCACCACGACGTCTTCGACAGATTGCTCCTGGAACGAGTGGAGGATACCGTCAATGAGCCGCTCCTCTAGCCTCTCGCCAATGTCAGCAGCGCCGAGAGACGCGACGAGTTTCTCAATGGTTTCGACGGTCATTTTGCGATACGCCTCGCTCTCGTCCTTGAGGTTGCCCACAATCCTCTCTAGGATCTCGCTGACACCGACCTTCTGCCCCAGATCGCAGGTGGTCTCGACCACCGAGCGGTAGTTGCGCTTGTCCAGTGCCACTCTGCGGACCCAGAAGTTGGAAAAGAAGTCATCCAGCACGTGTGACTTGAGGTAGCCTGCCGTGACACCCTCGGTCTGGGACATCTTGGACAGTACTGTCAAGACCACACGCCTCATCTCGTCGTCAGGGCTCTGGAACTCCCGCAGCACAACGTCCATAATCTGCGACGTGTAGTAATTGGCGTACTCCTCGTCCATCAACGGGATGATGAATCCGACAGCCTTGAGGAAGGCCGCCAGGTTCTTTCCTCGTTGCCGCTTTGTGCCTGTCCACAACGGGTTGAGGATACTGTCGAAGCTTTCAATACCGTATGGGTTGGCAGCCTCAGCCAGTGCCGCCGTGGCCAGCGCAGTGACAGTACGCACCTTGGTCTGCTCGTCATTCAGGTTGGGTCTGATACACTCAACCAGATCTGTGAGGTGGGGAAGGACGGAGCAGCCCATCAGGATGGCAATCTGCTGCACGATCTTGACACCAGTGTGCCGCGCTTGCCAGCTCTTCTTTGTTCGCGTAACAGCTCGCAGGAAGGGGATGAGGGCGGGTATTCCGAGGGCAGAGGCGACGACAGCAAATGCACGAGCTGTTGTATTTCTGACGTACTCGTCGACGTGGTCAATATCTGGTCTCATGGTGCTGATCATAGTTGACAGGCCAGCGGCCTTGGCCAGGTTGGAGATAATCTCACGACCTTCGACTCGAGCATAGTAGTCTTGGTCGATCAGAAGAGGCTCGATAACGACGAGGATCTTGTGAGTGTATGGCCTCACCAATTCGTCCAGCTTGTACAGCACTCTGTCGATGACCTTGACCAGCAAGTGGCGCTCCTGGTCCTCGAGTGTCCTCTCCATGAGAAGCGGCAGAATCTGGTTGAACAGCGGGCCGGCGCCGAAGCTTCGTGCATTGTCGGTCAGCTGACGCAGTGCAGTCTTTCGCATGGGCGGTGTACCGTTCTTGATCTTGAGGAGCAGCCTCATGATCTTCCTCTCCTTGAGCTCATCCACGCTCAAGTGTTCCTCGTCGACAGTCTCGGTCAACTTGGAGAAATACTGCATATCCTCAGGCTTGAAGAATTGCAAATCACCCACGCCGGGGATCTCTTTTGGTAACTGGTTCCCACCCAGGCGCGCCGAGTTGGGGTCCTGCATCATGAAACCAGTCGTCTGGACCGGTGTCTGCATGAGCTTGTGCGCAGGAGCACGGACTGGGGCGTATCCCGGGGGCGGGTCAAGGACCTTGTAACCGTCTGCCTCACCCGGCAGGATGGCATCGAGCTCCTCGTCACTGATAGGCGCATTCCGCGCTGACATGTCCATACCAATGGGAGCTGCGGGAAGCATCGAGCCCTGGGAGGGGTGCATGGGAGTAGCGAGGCCGGTATTCCCCACGGGCGTAGCGGCCGGAGCCTGATCCCAACGCGACCGCTTCTTGGTTGCTTCGGCGCCTGGGACCTGGATGGCGGGGGCCTCGTCCCATCTCGACCTCTTCTTCTTCTCGGGCTGTGGCGTCGAAGCAGGTGCTGCATCATCCGTTGAGCTGACGTCCCACCTCTTCTTGCGCTTCCGACCAGCCGCAGCCTCAGTAGAGCCGGCCTCCTCGTTCTCCTTGTCTCCGTTGCCCAGGGCCAATGTGGGCTTGTGTTCCTCGGTCGCGTCGGCGTCCCCATTCTTCGCCTTATCCTCGATGGCCCTCCGCACTCGCTCTTCCTCGCGCTCAAGCTCTGCCTTCTCCATGACGCTCCTGTAGGTCTCGCCATCCTCGCCCGCGGCACCCGCCTGCCTGTTAGCTGCGAACGGGTCGGCACGCGTGGGTGTCAGGACGCGGTTGAAGCGCCTCTTCTGATAGTCGGTCTCCCGGTCCGAGATGCGGTTGCTGCGCTCGCCCTTTCCCAGGAGCACGTCCTCTTCCTCGACACCCTCGCCGCGTGCGAACTCGTCGATCTGCGACTGGGTGGCGGTGTACTGGCCGACGAGGCGGCGCGAGTTGTCGGGGCCGTCAACGTCCATGCCATCGTCATCGTCACCGCCGGCAGGCAGCGAGGTGTGGTAACCGGCGAACTTGTCTGCGCCATTTCGCTCGTAGAGGTCGGTGTCGTAGGCTTCGGTCAGGCTGGCCTTTGTGGAGGAGTCGCGCTGGGAGGAGAGGTCTCGTGAGGCTCCTTTCTTGGCCGCTGCGGCGGCGTTGCGCTCGGCCTGCAGCTTGCGGATCTGCTCGAAGTCCGAGTCCGACATGGTTGCAAGGCTGATCGACTACATGTATCGTGTTCGTTCGTTTCTGTAATCTCTGCCACGCGATGGAAACGGGGTCCGGGTGAGCTATTGGTGGGGCGTCGTTGGTTGGGGGAGGAGGCGACGTCGCGAAAATTAGAGCTCGGTCATGAAATGTTAGGCAGACCATAGCACCCAGACCTCGATAGCGCAAGGCTGGAAACCCGGGTGGGCCTTTGGGGGATCCCACCTTTGCAGGGGTCCGTGGCCGCTTTGCGCTTGTATTCTATCTACCCTTTTCCGTGTGACCCCAACCCCCGTTCTTGTCTACAGTACGTGCAGTGGACAAACACAAGCACTCTCTTTCTTCGACTGGCCTGCTTCACCTCTTGGGGAATTAAGAATTAACCCACAAATCGAATGCTCCCAAAGAAGCCAGCCAGTTGAATGAAAAACTTTGAATGATTTGGAGACAGAAAAGCTGACCACAGGGTATCAATTCCTTTCACGTTCCCGAGCGACCAAAATCAGCCACAAAATTCTCCTTCCCCAGAAACCCCAAACGCCTCTATGATGCTGGCATTGCCATGAAACGCCTTCTGAATCCCAGGATACTCATCGTATAAAGCTGAACAGAGACTTTTCCTTCATCACCACATGCTCAGTCAAACAGCCGCTCCTCCACGGCTCCCAAAGCAGGCAGTCCTTCCTGCACCTGTAGCTGACCGTTTGCCACGGCCCCGCCGAGAATCGACGTCTTTCATCGCTCGAGGAGAGAAACCTTCCATGGCCCATCAGCAGGGTTGAACTGTCTTTCCTTCTCGTCTGGAGGCAGGTACTCGTTCCCCAGCTCCAGGATCTTGGTGGCCTCTCGTACCACCTGGTCTGGGAGCACCATTTCCTCCTCGTCCATTGCCTTCCGCTGGAATAGGAGCTTCATAGCATGCACTCCATGCTTGGCTGAGCAGGAGAATTTGACGTGAGGGTTCAGGATCCAGACGGTGACAGCCTCCTTATCCCCCTGCAGGACGACCTTGGCACTGCCAGAGCGAGCTTGGGTCGCCACCAGGGCCGCTGCGAGGCATTGAGACAGAGAGGGCGTGGCCGAAGAGGCCAAATCCTGGTCGAGGCGGGCTTTCTCCACGAGGTTGAGCGTCCATTTGAAGAGTGACAGCCCATTCTTGCGGTTGTCGAGACGGCCGAGCTGGGTTTTACAGTTGGGACAATGTGCGTCCAAAGCCCGAAATCCACTGAAATCCTGGGACAGGATGCTTTCGTGAGCGGCGTCGTAGCGGGGGATCTGCACGACGGCAAGTCAGTCAGCAAGACAGGATTAGGTAGGAAATGACACAACATGTAACTCTGGCTAATCGCGATGGGTCTGGGGACTTGGAGTGCCCTCGGTGAAAAGCAGAGTGGTTGGCTCCCTGCCTCGAAACGAGTGAACCGCAGCGTAGACACGAGGGTTCGCTTGTTCCTCGACAGCTTGCTTACGCAAGACGGACCAGTGATTCAATTTCGGGCAAATGTATAGGTAGCCACACCATCAAGCAGGCGGGCCCCTTCTTTAATGCCCTATTGGGTGGGTTTGACGTGGAAGGGGCTGAGGTGGGATGCAGGTTCCAGGCTTGATTGTGGCGGGTGTGCTTACTTACCATCAGGCATTTGCAGTCGTTCTGAGAGAAAAGAATCGTCATCAGGTCGACAAATCCAACACCATTTTGCGCAGCAATAAGAGAGTTAGCACCGTATCCACGCGAGGCGAGGCTATCCTCGGATGCTTTCTCCTGAGCATTGGCAGCAGCAGCCGCACCATTCGAATGGGCGTCAGCGGGCTTGTGGCAGTGCCAGAACTCCATCATCTCTGCCCAATTCTCGCTAGGAAGGTCCTTGAAGGTCTGGATAGTGTCCCCCGTGACGACGGTCTCATCACATGCTCGACAGGTAACGCGTAGGCCTGGCTTCAGATCCGCCGCGGACCAAGGGACGGTATCAGGGGCAATGCGCTGTGCGGCCTCGGCCTCCAGCGGAGTCGGGAACAAGCGCCAGCTCATCTTAATAAGCCCTGACTTGATCTCTCCGCGAAGGTGCTCGCCGGCGGTGCGGGTCTTGGCGGGGAGGCGCAGCCTGGAGCTGACGCCCTCATGGTCGACGATCAGGTAGAGCCCGTCCCTCGAGACAAGAGCCTTGGTCTTGTGCGTTGCCTCGGTGGGGAGATGGATGACAACCGAGATGCGCCCAAGGCGAGGTAGGTACTCGGCGTAGAGGTTGGACTGGGCGGCCCCGTTGGTTGCCGTATCTGCCACCATGCCGTCAACGACGCAGGGCCAGCCGCACCCTCACAGTTGAGGCGTGTCTGTCACTGTCAGAATCTCGGAAGTCTTTGCCCAGGCACATTCATCTCAACACGGACGTACATGCGGCAGCGGAAAATCAAAAAGAAGAATTAACGCCAAAAGTAGGCCAGGAAGAGAGGAGAGTAATTGTACGCGTCAGTTGTACGCGTCCGATCGATATCAAGGTCGAGACGAGGAGGTTCATGAATGGACATGGTCGTGGAGAGCCTTCGGTTGCAGCTTTGGCGGAGTGGATGAGTCAGCGTGATCTTCAACCCTACCCCTGAAGATGCCATTCATTGGACGTACCCTCCCCCCCTCGACAACTCCCAGTGTTGAAACAGATTCTTCCGCTTTTCAATTATCTGTGGATACTTATCGTCACCGAACAAAAAAAAAGCCTGAGGGCCATAACATCTCGTAAGCTCGCTGAAACCTCTCGTATTAACTACTTAGAAAGCTCTCATACCATCGCAATGCTTCTAGGTGTCGCACGACCGTGATTGCCGGAACTCCCGGCGCCAATACTTCGAGATGGGAACTGTATGCCACTAAGGGAACCTGGACGAATGAAAGCCGTCCACCCAATTATTTCCCCACGATATCCAGAATAATCCCAGCAGCCTTGTCTCTTCCAGCATGCTCGGGGTGCCTCACAGAAACCTCCCTTGCCCTCTCACGGAAGCCCTCCCGCTCAGCAACCAGCACCCTCTTGAGCGCACCGCCGAGCTCGACCCTCTCCCACCGCGGCGCATGGCCCTTGTTGGCCCATACACCGACCCCGTTCAGCTCGACCCGGTTGCCGAAGTCGTAGCAGTCGATCCACCCGGGAACCAGCACCTGCGGGACCCCGGCGGCGAGGGCCTCGTGGTGCGAATTGGCCCCGCCGTGGTGCACCGAGCAGGCGACGTGCCCGGACTGGAGGATCGCGCACGGGTCCGCCTCGACCCAGGACGTGATGCGCACGCGGTCTGCCGTCATCTCAGACTCCAGCGTGTCGTAGACAGGCCTCAACTCGCCATCCCACGATTCCTGGCCGCTGGCGTCCCTCCGCTTCAGCTTCCACAGCACCTGCAGCCTGCCCCGGCCGTCCGCGCCCTTGGCGCCTCCCGCCACATCCGCCGCGTCGAGCAGGTCGCGCAGCGCGAGCGCGAACTCGAGCGCCTCGTGCGGCTTGACCGCGAACTGCGTCCCCAGGTTGACGTACACCGTCGGCCCCCGCGCGAGCCACCTCTCCAGCGCCGGGTCGACCTCGGCCAGCCGCCTCGACGGCCTCACGATGGGCCCGCACGGCGTGACGTGGTCCGGGAGCACGTCGAACGGATAATCAAGGTCCTCGCTCATGGCGCACAGCACGCGCACCCCCGGCGGCGGCGCACTGACGACGCCCAGCTCCGCGAGGGTGATGAGCTTGAGCGACGTGTCGCCCGCCGCCTCGCGCAGCACCTTCTCCGCGTCGGCCATCCGCGACGTCGTGAGCATGGTGAACGCCAGGATGAGCAGCAGGCCCGCGTTCATGGGGACGTGCCGCCACGGGATGGGGAAGGGCAGCGCGGACCCGAGGACGGGGTACTTCCACAGCGCGGCGGCCCGCGGCTGCAGGGGCACGGCGAAGTCCTTGATCGTGTTGGGGGCCAAGACGGTCCACTTCATCCCGGAGTTGAAGGCCGCCGTCAGCGCCGGCACGTGGACCGGGTCCACGATCATCAGGTCCGGCCCCACCGCCCGAATGATATCCACCACCTGCGGGTAGATGTCCGCGAGCTCGGACAGCTCCCACGGCACTATAGTATCTGAATCAGCTCTCGAAACACCGGAAATGATGGCGTCGTAGGGCGTGACTCACATGCAGCGCGCGCGAACCCCCGCATGAAGCTCGCCGCGTTCAGGAAGTTGGGCAGCGGAAGCTCCCACGCTTGCGCGGTGCCCACCTCGGGCCGCATCATGGCCTGGAACTGCGACACGCCCCTGATGCCGTGGAAGTGGATACGATGCGGCGCCGTCGAGGTGAGCGTCTCGTCCGCCATCCGGACGGCCTTCTTCACCTCTGGCTCCATGGGGTGCTCCGACCCGATGTGAATCTCAGGGGCGTCGGCGCCCGCCGCGGCGAGGATCGCGTACGCCGTCGCCAGGATCACGTTGGCCTGGCCATAGTCGCTCGAGCAGAGGAACAGGATCTTCTTCCTCGGGCCGGCCATATTTGTGTCGGTTGTGGGGCACGAGGCTTTTTTCTTCTTTTTTTCCTCTTTCTTTTTGTTGCCAGCTTGCCAACCAACCCTGAGAAGCAGTTTTGTTGCCGAGATGAGGAAGTCGAGTAACGAGTCACTCAAGCGAGTCACTCGTCGTTCCCTTTTCATCAGGGGCTAACCCCTGCTTATCTCCCTTGGAATACGCGACCCTGACATGCATGTTGGTTACATCCAGTGGGCCGTGCCAATTCCCCGGGGGAGGGATTACAAAAAGGCTATCGGAAAAGTGTTTAGCGCCCCCGGAGCGATCCTACGCTTCTGCCAAAATCTCACTCTGTCCCGCCAAAAGATTACATGCATGGGTTTGGGCCGTGTTGAGTGGTATAAAGCTCGGCCGTGCACTAATCAATCCTGTAGAGAGGTGGCGGACTTATTACGCTGACGTGTATTTGCTACGCCAAAATAAGCTTGGCATTTTCTTGAGTCGGTCCTTGCCTGTCTCCCCATTCAAGCGTTGGGTATAATTGGATGAGTGCTATACGGAAGTTCAGGCTTCGGCCACATTGTGTATTACTGATTGATTAACGATTTGATTTTATTGTTGTATTTGTCTACTCGCTGTCTGTCGAGGTTTCTAACTGCTCTTTTCGGAGCCCGCACATGAACCTAGCAATAGCTTCGTATATCATTTTGTTGTTGTGCTTCTCAGCGCTTGGCACCTTGAATTTCTTCCTTGAACCTTTCTTGTCAAAAACGAAATAGAATACCTAAACTAGTATAAGGCGGGTTTTGTATCTTAATGCAAGAATGGCTAGTTTGGATATATCCTTTAATTTGAGGAGGATTTGTCTCTTCTTCTTGTTTGAAAGGTGTTGCATTTCGTTCTCGAAGTTTTCGATGTGGGATTTCTCGAATCTCTCTATTTTGAGTTTTCTATTTAAGCATAGCTGTGTATTCGGCTTCCGGCTCAGATGGGCTTACTGTTGGGAGGGCTTGTATTGCAAGCTTTCTTGTGGTCTCTTCGGGTGTGTGGGTGTGTGTCGTTGTGCAGAAGAGAAGCACGGAGGGCTTTGTCGGGACTCGACATTTTTATAAACTAGAGGCCAGCTTGCCTCTCGCCGTATGACTGTTCGCCGGTCTATAGTCTACGTGCGCTTCAACTGGTCTCGACTAGCCTCGTTACGAGGCTGTCACTATTTCCTTAGTGGCTACTCTATTTGAATTTACTATTATCGACATTGTGTTCACATCTAGCGCTGGGTCTTAAAGCGCTTACTGTAAGGGTCTAGACTGAGTGTCACACTCTAACGTCTATTTTCTGTATGAACAAGAAGACTTCTCTGGGGAGAGAAGTCTTTCCCCTTTAACTAACGTACAGGTTCCTACTAATCTATATACTTGATTGTCGTCCTTCGCTGGTCCTTCTTGTAGATGCTAGCAGGTTCTGTGGGGAATCGTGCTGTTGGTTAGTGGGTCGTACGAAGGGCCCTGGCCCTGAGTTCTGTTGACAAGGGTCCATCCCATTACATTACTCCCCCCCTTCGTCAGGTTGATGCCGTCGTCTTCTGCGCTGGTTCCAGCGTTGCAAGGCGATGGTTCCTTGGAGGGACGAAGCGGGTTCCCAAGTTGGCTGAGCATACCCTTCCCATTTGACCTTATAGAGGGTCTGCCAGCCTCGACCCCTTCTCCGTCTTTTTTCGTCTAATATTTCCTCCACATCGTAGTACTCCTCTTGCCCATCAATTACGACTGGTGGTGGTTGATGATCATCCTGTGCCTGGCTCGGAAGGGGGTCGATCGAGGCAGGTCGTATACGGTTAATGTGAAAAGTTGGTTCGGTTCTAACCAGCATATTAAGCCGTACTACGTGTGATCTAATAACATCCTTATTCTTAAACTTGCTATTCTTCTAGTCTGGTTTACCTCGACCGTCTGTAATAGAATTCTTTAACCGAAGCTGTACCGAATCTCCAGCTCTGTATTGTGGCGCTGGCGTGCGATGTCTGTTAGCGTAAGCTTCTTGGTCTTGTTGAGCCTCAGCCATAGCTGCTTGTGCCCATTCCGAAGCCTTTGTGATCGCATGCATAATGGCTTCCCCTCGTTGAATTGGGCTGTGTTAACCTGAGCTCGTGTGGTTGCTAATCTCTTCCGTAGGCTGGAAAGGAGTTGCGTGGTACTCGTGTAATAGGAAGAATGGACTTAACCCGGTTGTAGTTGATGTGCGAGTATTTAGAGCATATTCAGCAATAGAACATAGTACAACCCAACAATTTTGGTATTCAGCAGCATATGATCGCAAGTAGGCTTTTATAACACTATTCATCCGTTTCGTAGCTCCATTAGTTTCTATGCTGTCGAAATCCGTTGTTTAATGCCTAAGAGCTGGCATATCCGTTTCCAAAGGAAGCCTATAAACTGCCTTCCTCGATCAGAGGTAATAGCTCCGGGCAGGCCGTGTTGGCTGATAACCCGTCGTATGAATGCCCAAGCCATCGATTTAGCTGTGATCTCCATTATAAGCTCGATTATCGCGCCCTTGCTAAGTCGGTCTGTCATAACTATCATATTCGTATACTCGAAGCTCTTCGTAAGATCGGTAACGAAGTTTACCGATACTTCTTTCCAAATCCTATCTGGTACTAGTAGTGGTTTTAGAAGCCCTTATTTCTGGTCTCTCCAGGGCTTCGATCTGCTAAAGATATCGCAATTCTTCACATATCATCATATAAAAGGCCCTATTACTAGCCAGAAGAAATATCTAATAAGCGTAATATAGGTCTGGTAGTGTCCAGGATATCCAGCAAGCAAGTTATTATAAGCTATAGAAATAGGCTTTATACGCAGGGGCTCGTAATCTGGTACTCAACGTCGTCTACGGAAAACGGGTTAACTATCTTTATTAAGAGCATATTCATATATCGATACCTTAAGCTATAACGAAAGAGGGAACTTGGTTGCGCTGTCCTTAAGGCTCTGTATAATTGTTCGATATGCTTCGTCTTGCTGAATGCCCTCATCCCAAAGTTTGTAGTTCAGGGTGGGAAAGGAGATAGAGGCTGCTTGAACTGTGTATCTCTGTTTCCCAAACATCTCCGGTGTGATCAGCTGGAACTCTCGGTGCTGAATCCTCTCGTCCTCGGAGTTTCGTGGCATATCCTGCTCTCGCCTAAATAGTGCGTCTGCTCGTTTATTCTAATGCCCAGCTCTATATTCGATCCGGAAGTTATAGCGACTAAGGATAAGTGCTCATCGTACGTGTTTCTCGCTCAGCTTCCGAGGTGATATGAGGTACTTAAGGTTTTTGTGATCCGTGATAATAGTAAATTCACGTGTGGACCGTAGCTTAGCATCCCACTCTTCTAAGCACCGAATAATTGCTAGCATCTCCTTATTGTAGATCTTATAGTTACACTCAGTAGGTAACATCTTCTTTTAGAAGTAAGAACAAGGTTGAAGCAACCCCTTATCGTCGTATTGAGAAAGAACTCCTCTAATATAGTATCCTAAGGAATCTGTTTTAAGTATAGTTGTGCGATTAGGGTCGAATTGTAATAGTACCGGCTGTTGCGTGAATAGTTCCTTACGATGATCAAATGCTTATTAATAATTTGGTCCCTAATGGAAGGGTATGTCGTTTTTAGTTAAGCGTACGAGTGGTGCTATTATTCTTGAGAAGTCCCGGATGAATCTTCGATAATAGTTTGCAAACCTGAAAAACCCTTATACTTCCTATATAAAGCTTAGACTCTTCTAGTTTAAAATAATACGAATCTTCTCGGGATCCATCTGAATACCATCTCGTATATCAAGGATAAAACTGAGGTACTTTGATATTATAACTTCGAATTCGCATTTATTGATATCCAATTACAAGCCGGCTTCTAAAAGGCGTTGGAGTACCTTCTTAATGTATATACGATATTATTCCAGGCTACCATCTATATAGATGAGAATATCATCTATATATACTAAGCAGAATTTATTAAGAAAATCTTATAACGTGGTCCACCAGTCAGCCGCGCACACCACATGCCCGCGCACTTTTGCTCACTCGGTCAACTTTAGCCAACCCCAGCACCCACCAGGTGCGAAAGGGTCAATTGAAATTGGCACCAATTGGTGCCAACTGGTTTAAATTATTCATTTCTAACTAAATTAGTCAATTTGGAGGTATGGTTGTATTGCAGTGCCAGTCTGAAAATTTAGAGTTTAGGTGGGCGGGTTTGTTTTTAGTGTAGATCGCGTCCCCATTTTTCGCGTCAGTCACGCATCACTATACCTACTTAAATATTTAACACACTAGAGATCAATATCCACTATGCTAATCTACTCAGAAGAAGACAAGATCCAACTAGCACTTTAGGCAATTAAGAATTCTAAAAAAAATCAAAAGAAACCCTTAAGTATACGTCAGGCTTCACGGATCTTTAACGTCCCTGAATCTATATTACGCGACAGGATAAAGAACCGATTATGTCACGAAGAATCACGCGTTAATAAGCATAAACTTAACCTAATTAAAGAGCAAATGCTTATCTGGTATATTATCGAGCAAGATGTACGAGGATTTCTAATGCGGCTTTCTGGTGTGGAGGATATGGCTAATCTCCTGCTGGCGTTATGAGATGGCAGGCCTATTGGTAAGAACTGGGCACAACGCTTTGTGAATACATAACCAAGCTTAAAGACCAGGTTTAATCGGCCTTATGACTACCAGAGGGCCCTCTGCGAAGATCCAGAGGTTATTGGGAATTGGTTCCGGCTACTCCGTAACATAATGGCCAAGTATGGGGTCCTGGACGACGACCTCTATAACTTCGACGAGACTGGCTTTATAATAGGCCAGATAACCTCAACCCTAGTTGTTACACGTTCTGATCAATATGAAAAGGCTAAATCTGTACAGCCTGGGAACCGGGAATAAGCAACTGCTATTGAATGCATCAATGTAAAGGGCTGGTGTATCCCGCCGTTTATAATCATCCAGGGCGCCTACCACCTTGCCAACTAGACAATAGAGTCTGGCTTTCTATCAAGCTGGATAATTAAGCTTATTTTAAATGGGTGGACAGATAATAAGACTGGTCTAGAATGGATTCGGCACTTCGATAAGTATACAATTAAGCGGACTAAGAGCAAATACCGGATGCTTATCCTAGATGGATACGAAAGCTATGTATCAGCGGAATTCGAGCAGTACTGCAAGAATAACAATATTATCCCCGTTAGCATGCCCCTATACTTATCTCATCTACTTTAGCTATTAGATGTTGCATTATTTCTACTATTAAAGCGTGTATATAGTGATGAGATTAATCTCTTTATCTGGGCGTCCATTAACCACATTATCAAATCTGAGTTCTTTCTTGCATTCAAGATAGCTCACAATAAGGTCTTTACGGAAGAAAACATGAAAGCTGGGTTTAGAGGGGCTGGTATTTCTCTATAGGACCCAGATTCTGTTATTTCTAAGCTGGACGTTCGCTTACAAACTCCGGTGCAATCTCTCCCTATATCACCATCAAAATGGGAATCACAAACACCCTCTAATACCCAGCAGACTGTCCAGCAATCAAGTTTTATTAAGGGCAGGATATCCGCATATCAGGAAAGCTCCCTAATACCAATTATAGAGGCTGTTAATCGGATGGCGAAGGGAGCACAAGCGATAGCACACTTAATTATACTTATAAGCGAGCAAATCCGGATACTTCAGGAGGCTAATAAAGCACTCGCTAAACGCCGGAGGGCTAAACGAAGCCGAGTACAGCTTGGAGGAGCACTTAATATTGAGGAATCCCAGGCGATAATTAAAGAAAAAGAGAAAGGGAAGCGGCCAGCTGGTGAAATGGCTGGTGGTGCTGAGAAGGCGGTCCGCAGCGGACCGCCCAAACGACGCTGTGGCAACTGCAGCGAAACTAGGCATAATATAAGAACGTATGAGAAAGGGGAAGAAGGGTCTGAGGGATCAGAATCCGACTATATTGTAGCAAATCCAGCCTAGTTGGCACTAATTAGTGCGAATATATGTGTGTTGGTGGTCCGCGGCGGACCGCGATTTCGAGGCCGAAGTTGGCACCATTTGGTGCGAAGTGCAATTTTCCCACCAAAAGTCACCCTGTTTGGACCAGCACTGCACCCACACCAGCCACACCAGATTAGCAAAATCAATTAGAAATAAATAATTCAAACCAGTTGGCACTAATTGGTGCCAATTTCAATTGACCCTTTCGCACCTGGTGGGTGCTGGGGTTGGCTAAAGTTGACCGAGTGAGCAAAAGTGCGCGGGCATGTGGTGTGCGCGGCTGACTGGTGGACCACGTTAAAGTCTGATTAATATACTTCTAAAAAGTGCTTAATACGTTTATAAGACTAAAGGGGGTAATAAGCTATTTAAATAGCCCATATCTTATACGGAAAGCTGTCTTCCATTTATCGCCTTCTGCGATCCTAATCTTATTAAATGCAACTGAGATATCCAACTTCGTATACCACTTTACTCGGGAAATCTGAGTTAGATTTCCTGAATCAAGGGTATTAGGTAACGGTCCTTCTTTGTAATCTTGTTTAAGGCTCGATAATTCACACAAAATCGTAGGCCCCCTCCAGGTTTTTGTACGAATAGGACTGGTACTGCAGCAGGAGAGTGACTTACTCGGATAAACCCTTTATCTAGCAGCTCCGTAAGCGTTTTTCGTAAGACTAAGAGTTCCTCCCGTGACATCTTATATAACGGCCCCCATAGGATATCTGGTTCTTTCCCGTCTTCTTGTATAAGTTCGATCTGGTGGTCGATTCCTCCTCGGAGTGGAGGCAGTGGTCCGTCTTTTGGGTCTTCGAATAGTGAGAGAAACCTTTGATATTGTGGTGGTAGCTTCTTCCGAGGGCCCGTCTTTGGCTTTGCACGAAGTGCCTTCTCGATATCTGCCATACTTGTTACAAAAACCTGTACTCGAGCCTTATGGGATCGAGCCTTCTTCATCCAGTGCCCGAATCCCACGGCCCCAATTGCAACGTGGTCGAACGAGGAGCCAGGACGCCTTCGCCCGAGGCTCCTCACTCGCACTCCTGTTATCCGAATCCATAGCTCTTCCTCTCCTAGGAGCAGCTTTACCTTCTGCTTTATTATCTAAGCTTTACCTAGTATAAGGTTATACCTGAGAGTATCTGATGTAACATAGAAATGTACATTTTTCTCTTAGTGCTCATTGATATCTAGGTATAAACAGGCCGTCTTGCAGAAGTAATTAGAACCGATAAGTCCATTAACTGGTCGAGGTGGTATCGGTATACGTTGGAGTGAGTTTTGTTATATAAAACGTTTATTAATAATACTATAAGAAAGACATCCTAAGTCGACGAGTATATGTACAAAGGCGGCTCTGTTGATTAAATACTCTATCGTGAATGGTATAGCATCCATGCTTTCCTTCTGGATATCCTTATAGCCTTGTGTGTTGCTCGACTCCCGGGCTTCCCCTGAGATACGATTTCGTTTCAGGGGCTTCCTTTTCCCTGCTTGCTTCCGATCTTCGATTGTGTCTCCAGGGGCTTATTCTTTCTTGGGAGCTCGGCTTCACAATCTCTAACTTTGTGACCCTTCTCTCCGCAACGGTAACAGAGCCCTGTATTTCTGTGGTTCTGAGAACTTCGCGTGCGGCTGAAGGCTGCTTGTGTTGGCTCCCATTCCATAGCATCAGTTCCTTGTGGTGTCTCTTCCTGCTGGCCTCGGTTGGTGCTGCGCCAGTTTGATTGCTTAATCTTCTTGAGTTGCTCCTTGATCTTCCGTAACTGTTAGCAGTATTCTTTATACGACTTGGCTTCTTCCGTACCAACTAGCCCCCTTAGGAGCTTAATGTTTAGAGCCAAACTCAGGTATCCTTTCTTAACCTCGTTATTCCATAT
The DNA here is from genome assembly GCA_023703485.1 of Diaporthe caulivora. NCBI lineage: Eukaryota > Fungi > Ascomycota > Sordariomycetes > Diaporthales > Diaporthaceae > Diaporthe > Diaporthe caulivora. The sequence goes on from JAMPTR010000002.1 coordinate 5,386,057, forward strand.
AAGCCCTCCGGCTTCGAGCAATAGTTGGTCGAACTCTCCGAGGAACTCGGATAGGTCTTTTCTTGTTATTTGATAGTATTTAGCCGGCTGATAGCTTTTGTACGACGTAAGGGGTCTGAGAAGGTCGTCCGAAGGAAGGTTCGAAAGGCTTCCCAAGTAAGGCCGGTCGGATCGGTGTCTTGCTTCGTCTGTATCCATGGCAGGACTCTGGCGGCTGCCTTCCCTTCAAGTCGGCTGAAGGCATACCACATAAGTTGGTAGTCGTTTCCGATCGCGTCCTTATCAATTTCGATTTTCGCCGTTAATTTGGCTTCGAACTGGGGATATAGTGCCAAGTCTTCTCCAAAAAACGGGGAAGGGTCCGGCAGTCGTGCCCGAGGTCTGTGTGTGACTATGGTTGTCGGTTGCACTGTTGAGGGTTCTGTAATCGGTTTCCGAAGCACCGCTTCACGTAGAGAACGATTCTCTTCTTGGAGTGTCTGCACAATCGTGTTTAATTCTTGAAACTGAGCCAAGAATTCATCGTACGACGGCTGTGCCATTTTGAGATGAGAGAAGTCTGATGTAAGGGTTTAGACTGAGTGTCACACTCTAACGTCTATTTTCTGTATGAACAAGAAGACTTCTCTGGGGAGAGAAGTCTCTTCCTCTTTAACTATCGTACAGGTTCCTACTGATCTGTATACTTGATTGTCGTCCTTCGCTGGTCCTTCTTGTAGATGCTAGCAGGTTCTGTGGGGAATCGTGCTGTGGGTCAGTGGGTCGTGCGAAGGGCCCTGGCCCTTGAGTTCTGTTGACAAGGGTTCATCGCATTACATATGTAAAGGACTTTTATTTATTTTTAATTATCAAGGGAGCCTAATTATATATAAGTATTATATATATTTATGAACCTTATTTAATGTTGTATTATATAAGCATATTTGCTTACGTAATATCTTATACTTTGAACATAATGAAGAACTCGCTCTTGGTAATATGGTTAATAAAAGCCCGGATAAAGTTGCTAATTTCCTCGCTATACGCGCGCTTCAGGAGCGGATGTAATGCGATATCTAATAGCTGGACTAAATTAGAAGAGTGTAAGAGCATGCTAATAAAGATAATCTTGTTCTCTTTGTAGTATTGGTTGAACTCGGCTAATATATAGCTCTCGTAATTATTAAGTATTAACATTTGGTAATTCGTCTCTCACCTGGGTTTTATATGCTTATTGAAGTATTAAATCCATTTAAAGCCAGTTTTTTTATCTGTCTATCCACTCAGAGTAGGTGTAATTACCCAGGAAGGGGGGAAACCCGACTTTTTAATCCAGCTTACAAGGTGATTAGCAGCTTAAATAATGTTGGAAGGCACCACTTCGGGTCTGTCAGGGCTCATGCTAAGGCGCCCAGCAAGGGATGAGCAGCCCTGACTATGGCAAGGGATAAGCATCCCTAGCTATGGCTAGGGATGAGCTGTGAGCTCTGTCATCCAGAGGAAATGGGCAGGCTATATAATACGTGACCAGACGTGCTGCAATCACAACGATTAGTTAGGTATCGAAACATAGTACAGAATGTTCATGTCCTGATCTGCCCACTAGCAATCTTTTGCCCAGCATCTTCCCCAAAGACTCCTGACAAAAGATAATAAACGGCGGGATATACTAGCCGTTTACATTAATACATTCAATAGCTGTTACTTATTCCCGGCTACTAAGCTAAATAGATTTAGCATTTCTACGCTTATCAACGCGTATAAATACTATTGACGCGGTAATCATGCCTATTATAAAGCTGGTCTTATCGAAGTTATAGAGGTCATCATTAATGATTCGCTACTTAGCCATCATATTACAAAGGAGCTTATACCAGTTCCCAATAACGTCTGGATCTTCGCAGAGGGCCCTCTGATAATCGTAGGGACGATTAAACTTGGTCTTCAGAGTGGGTTGCATATCCACAAAGCATCAAGCCCAGTATTTACCCACCAGCTTGCGAACTCGCGATGCCAGCAAGAGGTCCATATCTTCCACACCAGAAAGTCATAAGGGGAATCCTCGAACATATTGATTAATAATATACCGGATAAGCGTTTACTCTTTAATTAAGTCGAGTTTATAAGTATCAATGTGTAATTCTTCGTAAGAACATTATTGATTGATCCTGCGTTATAAATTTGTTTGCAGGACGGTAAATATTCGAGCAGCTTCATATATACTTATAAGTTTTGCGTTATTCTTTTTGGATTTCTAAATAGTCTAAATCGCTAAGAGCATTTTGCCCTCCTAAGATGTAAGATACATGTTCTTGTTGTTGATTTCTAACGCGTTAAATATTTAAATAAGTGAATTAATGCGAAATTGATGCGAAAATCAGAAACGCAACTAGCACTAAAAAAAGGTAGTTCCACCAAAACCTTAATAATTGCCAGCCCCCTTCACCCACCCCAACTCCTCTAAATTCATATAATTAGTTAAAAATAAGTAATTAAGACCAGGCGGCACTAATTGGTGCCAACTTTTATTAAATATTCAACCCTAGGCGGGTACTGGGGTTGGCTGAAGTTGGCGGAAATAGCAAAAGTGCGCCACTCACTGTGTCACGACCCTGACAGAAATAGGAATAACGGTTGGTTCTGTTTGGGACAGAGCCCCACTGGGCCAGCACACCGGCCAGCCGAACGGCACAAGAACACCAAGCCACCGTCACGTGGTACCCATTCAGGGTTAGGGTCAGAGCAGGGAAAGCTCACCAGTGCTCACCGAGCCTCAGTGAGCACCACTGAGCACCAGTGAGCCTCATCGGGCCTCATCGAGCCACGATGAGCCAGCCTGAAGAGATGGACTATATAGACACGCCTATTACCAGTAGATAGCATTAGGATAGGACAGCTCTTCAGCAGTCAATCTAAGTGTTCACTCTTGGATAGCTTTTATTAGCTCTTGATCATTGTACAGACCCCAATATTGCTCAACCACCGCCTTGTTACGTATCTTGGACATAAACCCCTTGATCTCTTCGGCTTATAGGACCCAGGAAACCTTGATTATTACACACTGATATGCGCCACTCACTGGTAAACCACGTTAGCTTATTTCTTATCATATAATTATTGGCTGGTATCAGCCTTGCTACTCATATTAACAGTTTACGCACAGCTTCAACTAATCTTAATTAACCTTATTATAAAGCTATTGTCATGGGGTTCGAGGAAAGGTCCAGGGAATCCGATTGAATTGATGTAAAGTACGAAAGACGAAGAGAGACGAAGTGTCCCCGCAGGAAGCCCTTGGGAAACGCGCCTAAATACGCGAAGTCCGAGTTACGTAAGCCGGACAGCCAGCCCTGGGCAATGCCCATCACAGCTATCATTATTTCCTTAATACGGGCTATTATATTTAAACTTATTATTATCGACATCATATTGATATCTAACGCTGGGTTTTAGAGCGCTTATAATTGTATGAAAAAACCACTCTTAAGCTTTTAATTTTTTTAAACAAAAGCATTATAACCAGGTTAAGAATGAAGCAACTACCTACCTTAATCATACCTCTACACTTAACACAATGGCTTTACGGTTGAAAAACTGCTTCACGGAAATTTGAAAAAACAAGCAGCCTTTTGTTGAGAGCCGTATGTAAGGTATATACAACGAACTATAACATAATTTCAAAGCCTAGAGGCGGAAATTTGTCCATTCAACCTCATTTTTCGCTCTTCAGATCCGTCAACCATAGCTTTCATCACCTTGCCTGGCTTGTTTACCTGCCGGTCTTAGTAGTTCAGGCGACCAAGATGGGCGCCGGTAAACTCAGCAAAGAAGATGGCATCCGGGTGCTGGCTGTTGAGGTCGCACGGGGCGCTGAGGCTGGTAGGGGTGACGTACTCGACGAGCTGCTGCGTCTTGGGGTCGTACTGCGCGACGCGGTTGCCGAGGAAGACTAGGTTACCCTCCACGAAGTAGACCTTGCCGTCGTTGCCGACGCGGATGGGGCCCGGCAGCGCCAGGGCGCCCGAGGAGCCAATGCTGATTAGACCCTCGTCGATGACGGTGGAGTTACCGGCGGCGCGGATGTCGGCGATGAACATCTCGGTCACCTCGCCCGTCGTCACGTCGATGGTGCCGAAATTTCCACCGCCCGTGCCGGTCCACCAGATGAGGCCGTCCTTGTCCGTGGCGACGCCCTGGACGAGGGACAGCGGCGTGGGGATCTCATACTCCTTGATCTCCTTGGTGTGGACGTCAATGGTGCCGACCCTGTTGCCCAGGATTTCCGAGAAGACCATGGTGGTGCCCGGGCCGGCCTGCATGATGAGAGGGGCCGAGAGCGGGTTTGGCAGCGGGTAGAGGTCGTACTCGTGTGTGTCGATATCAAACCGGCCAATGGCGTTGAGGCCGACGGACGTGAACCACGCTCCGCGGTCGCGGCCTCCGGCGACATCGATTGTGACGCGGATGCCGGCGGGAAGGTTGTCGAGGAGTGAGATGTTGGTCCAGGGGAATGGGTACTCGGTCATGCTGCCGTCCTTGGGATCCAGCTTCACCATGCTGTTGCCGACGACTTCGGAGAACCAGAGGTTGCCGTCCGGCAGGAACTCCATGCCGCTGGGGAGCCCTACGGGGTTGTTGAGCGGGAATCTTGTCTGCTCGCCGCTCGTCAGGTTCACCCGCAGGATGGTGTTTGACGCAATGAGCTCGACCCAGGCGATGTCGAGCTGGTCAGGATGGAACTCGGTCTCGCAGGCGGTATCGAGCAACGAGACCGAGGCATATTCAACCAGTCCCTTGTCCCGTCTAGGCCGGTTGTGTCCCTTGTTCGCACTGACGATGGTCAGGGAACCGAGTAGAATGTTGGCAACAGTTGGGGTCCTCATTGTATACTGATTAGGAGGTAAAAGAGCGACGATTAAGATAGACAATAAGGCGGAAAAGACTGACAACACCAAAGGTGGCGAATTGATACCGTTCAATATTTCAGCGGGATATAGCTACAGGTATATAAACACAAGATTTCCGCAAAAAGGGTATTCACCTGCCACTGCTTCGGGCAGTGCGGACTTGCGCCCTGACAAATACAGTCTAATCCTTGGTCTGATCATTGAGATGTGTATATTCACCCCTTTACCGGTGGCTACGAATTACTTAAGCTCGCACGTGGCTCGGGGAATTTCTTGTGGTTGAAAGCAGACCCGGCGAGCTGCTTTCTCCCTGCCAGCACGGTGTAAGTGTCGCAAGCAGCGCTAGCAAGGGGGCCCTGTACAGAATCTCGGTTCTATGCAGGCTGGGAAGCCCCAGGCTGTCAAACAGGGGTCATTACGTCGCGGACCGTCCTCGGCTGCACCCTCAGCTCGGCTAGCAGTAGACGTCTTGTCGTCGACTTCATTCTAAATATCTCACTGAGCGGAGACGGGAGTGCCCCTCGGAAGCTCGGGTCACTCCCGGCTGTGCTGTGTTCATGTGTCAAAAATTCACCCGTAACCTGTGTTATCCTCGTAGCCGAATCAATCAAGAGATGATTTCTCAACGCCGTATGGAGAAGTCTTTCTCGTCCCACCGACACTGCCCAAGTGCCCGAAGTCCCGCGCATGGCGATTGAAGGCAGCCCCGTAGAAATCGACGGTCGCATGACGTTCGCCAGCACACATCCCTTGGGATATAGTAATCATGCCCTGGCCTCGGGGACACAATTGCTTGCCGAAATCTTACAACACTAATCCCCATGTTGCTCTCGTAACAACACGGCATGTCGGGGACTGGATGTATCCGGGTTTTGAGCTGGGCCGCAAGCGACTTGGCTCAGCAGCGGCACAGAAAAAAGTCCCACCAGCGGCCCATGCATTCTGATTGCTTCCGAGTTCATCAGGGGGCAAGATCAGGATCTGCGGGGTGCCTGGCGTTTCAACGGTCTCGACTCAGCACCAGCATGTACCTAGGTATATGTTGCGAATAGTTTGAGATTGCGGACTGGCGGGATTGGGTGATTGTTGATGATCCTACGGCTACACAGGGGCAAAGATCCTTCACCTGGGCATTGGATGTTGTGGCTTGTCTACCGGTAATTCTGGGCCCACAAGGTCACACCATGCCGGTTTGTTATGAAAAGCGACTTCAAGAGAAGAAGTCAACAACCAATGTTCATTACCCTTGCATAGAGTATAAGTATGTAAGAAGCTGTGAACGTTGTTGGCTTTTGCCGCTCATATTTCGCTTCAGCGAAGATCCATTTCAGAATATAAGTTTTTATTTGGAGATACCACTGGATAGTACCGATGGGTCAGTCTTGAAGTGAAATTAGATTATGAGTCCAATAGGGCAAACCCATCTACGGGCTCAACAAAACTTGGATATCAAGCCAATGATAACCATCTCCATCTCGACATTTGGACAGTGCCAAGAATGGTCCTCCACCAGAAGCGGTCTTCGCCCCGCTTCTTATGCCCACAAAGTAATATACATGCCCTAATGCAGTAGTCCTATCTAGTCGCAGAATAATAAAAAAATGGAAGGATTCTGATCCCGTCAGTGGTGTGCTCAGCCCCCTGAATACACTGACTCGAGCTTCAAATCTCGTCAGGCGAATCGGGGGACTCACAGTCCCTGGCTCCCAGGAACCGTGCCCCTTCCGAATCAAACAATCCCGTAAGGCTTGGCGAGGGCATCCTTCACGAACTTGACGTGGGGGGTTCCTCCGTGACTCACAGACCCTCCTCGCCAGCTTTCAGTTGCTCATCCGGATTAGGCAAGAAGTTCAACGACGGGCACTCATTTACATATCGGACAAAACCGTTCGCCTTCATGGTGTCACTGACCCACGGGGAGACACGGCGGAGGGCCCCGAGCCACCATGTGTCCATAGCTTCGTAGCGCGTGATGTAGCCGGACGCGTTCACGATGAGGTCGGCATGCGGCCGCTGTTTCCTCTCATACGCGTCGAAAGTGGCCGTCAGCTCGGCCGTCGTGGGCTTCCGCTTGCCGTCCTCCTCGCACCTGCGCATAAGAGGCACGAGCTCGTTCATCAGGTGCACGACGCCCTCCACTGCGAGGTTGCCCCCCAGCCCCGGGTTGACCGTCGCCTTGTGCACTGCGTCGCCTAGCATGACAACCCTGCCTCCGGAGTTCCATTTCGTCTGGAGCACTCCCTCTTCTAGCGCCACCATGTTTGCTTTGACTCGGCTGTTCCATAGGTCCTTGAAGGTGTATCCGGGGCCAAGGGCGTTGTCTCCATATTTGTCGATTGTGGCGACCATTTGCTCTTCGGTGAAGCGGGGGGTGTTGGGGCTCCTGGTCTCCTGGTCGCTTTTGACGAACAGGAACCAAAAGACGAGACCGCGGACACCAGCGGCAGAGACACCAGAGAAGCCGGGGTAGTAGACGTTGTGGACCATGCGCTCCGGAAGAAACAGTTCTCCCTTTGCGTTAGTATTTCTGGAGGTAGCAAAGATGGCGTGGTATTTGCTGAAATAGCATTCTCGCATGCGTTTCGCGGCATCGGCATCAGTGCTGTCGATTTTGTCTGCCAGGAGACGTCGGATGTGGGAATGGACGCCGTCGGCGCCTATCAGGATGTCCCCCTTGATTATCTCGCCGCTCTCTGTCGTCACCTCCACGCCCTCAGCGGACTCGACGAACGAGGCAACTCCACAGTTGGCGCGAATGGGGGACTTGTCCTGTATGGCATTATAGATGCAGCTCAGCCAGAACTTGCGTTCCATAAATGCAGTACCCCGTTGGAGACACCTGGGAACGATCTAATTCAGCCACTACAAGTTCACCAAATCCAAGCGCAACTGAGTTAGACTTACTTCTTGGATATCTCCTGTAGTATCGTAGAGTCCTCAAACATGACGCCGTTCTCGTCATAGTGTTGCCTGTTCTCAAGAGGAAGGACGCCTGCCCTGATCTCAGGCCAGACCCCCACCTGTTCCATCACCCGCTGGGTGTGAGGGTGAATGGAGATGGATGCTCCCAGATGCGGGGCGATCTCACGCTTCTCCAACAAAACGTAAGAGATTCCAGCCTTCTCTAGAGCCAGTGCTGTCGTTAGCCCTACCAGGCTACCACCAGCAATGATAATCTTGAACGTCTGTGCTGAGTTTTCCATGGTGTCGGTAATCGATATATCAGGGACATTCATTGTGTTGTGTTGAGCTATAATTCAACCACTTCAAGTTGACTACAAGACCCTTCACATTTATATGTACTACCGCGGACTTTGAGAGCCCTAATGAGGTACGTAGTTACTCAGGTGGTACATGCCGCCTGGCCAAACGGAAGAAAGATGAAAGAAGCTTCTGTATCCGGTCTATCCGGACGCAAAAACGTGGGCGCAACGCAAGGAAGAGATCGTAGGCGAGCCGTGCTGCGTAATGGACCGCAGTGGAGTTCGGGATGTCGTGTTGGTAGAAATTTGTAGTGGCGCCGAATCTTGAGGAGTCGTGCAACAACCACAAATGTAAAGATGAATGACTCCCCACTAGGCCCCGTCGAGCGCATTCGGCGCAGCCGTTGCGGTCCCCGTTGATAAGTTCGCTGCTGCCAAGCAAGGCCAGGGGACGGACAACTTGAAGGCGTTTCCCGGGGGCTGATCTCTTCGTACCCGAAAGCAAAAAGTGAAGCGAAGCGTGTGGCAGGCGTCTAGCGTGCCAGGTGGATCACTGACATGTCAACCCAACCAGATCTGGATGCGATAGAGGCGAGTCAGGTGAGACCCCGGGGCCCCGTCAGCTTCCAGGGCCGTACCAACATTTCATCTCCCCGTGGTCGATCGGATCCCCATGAAGCTGAGCCGCTTCAAGTTTGGCACTTGCAGGTGGTGGAGCCCCTGAAGTGCATTTACTCCTGAGTTCTTGCAAGCACCTTCGCCAACTCACGTGTAAGCGGACCCGAAGTTAGCGTTAGCCGGAGCTGTTGAGGTTTCGTGTCTTGCTCTTCTTCCTGACTCTCGTTTTTCTTTCACCGAACACATCCAACACAGCTAATCTATTTGAAAACTCGATTTTCATGTCCCAGAAATGTCCAGTCCTGAAGTTCCAGTGCTTGGGGCTGATGAGAAGTATCAGATCGCTGCCTCGTACGGGACCATAATATCTACAGGTATTTTGGCAATCTTGGTTTGCTGCACGAAGGTACGTACTCAAAGCTGATTATAAATCATGAAGACTGCTGACAGATGGGGTCTTTGAAGCTTTACGTTCGCAAGTTTGTGACTAAAGCGTTCGGACTTGATGACTGGGCTTGCCTCGTTGGTTTGGTGAGTTGCCTGGCAAGACTGCTGTCCCTGCAAGGTTGCTAGTACTAATTAAAGGACTAGATCTCTGTGACCGCATTCAATGGTGTTGGGCTGGCTATCGTCTACTACGGCGTTGGGAAGCATATCGAACATGTTTCACCAGAGCACTTGGCGATGTGGTTCTTGGTATACTCTTCACCACTTGACTTGCCGACCAGGGCTGCTGCTAATACCAAATTTAGTTGTACTACATCTGCATATGCATATACCTATTCATTTCACTAGCCGTCAAGTCCAGCATCCTTTTGCTACTGCGGCGAGTGTTTCCAACCCGTAGGTTTTTACCCAATTTTTGGCATCTCCACACTCGCATCCATCTGACATGATCTGCTCTTTTCAGCGTACATTCAGCACACGACGCTCGGCATGCTCATATTCCTTGTGCTATTCACGATATCGGGCACACTCGTTGCCGCATTGCAGTGCAATCCACCCAAATATGCGTTTGAACTACAGTATCTTATGTCGCCTGACAGGGCGAATTACTGCTTCTCGACGGACATTACCTACGCAATCTTCATGTATCAGGCTGTAATTCTCTTCGCTTGCGACATCATCATCTTCCTTCTCCCGTTCCCTGCACTGATAAAACTCAACATGGGCGCTGCCAAGAAGACGGCGCTTCTGTTTGTCTTCGGCAGCGGTCTAGTAGCCTGCATTGCACCCGCCGTCAGGTTCGAAAGTATACAGTTCTATAAATCTGGATCATCAGACACAACTTGTAAGTTGGGAGCGCTTTCATTTCTAATGGGCTTCGAGCAGTTGCTAAATCTCATTTTGTAGACGCGGGTGCGGAATCTTTGTATTGGATGGCCATTGAGTACAACCTTGGCCTGGTGGCCGGGTCCTTGTCAGGACTCCGGCCTCTGCTTTCCAAAGTCGGTGTGCTACGGTCAACCAAAGGAAATTCGGCGTACAAGAACAACCAGTTCTCGCCATCCTATCGACTCGAAAATCGAGATAACAACAACCACTGGGCTTCCAGCAATTCGAGTGGGGTCAAAAACAATAAGTTTCAAGGAGACAGCATCCTTGAAGCCACGGTCTTTGGCGACCGCGATTCTGAAGACAGTGGCCGCCAGCACATACTGAAGACCCAGTCCATCAGCATTACCGAGGAAGCGCGGGGCTCTTCTTCGCTAGCGAACTCGCATCAGCCCTGGCAGGACTTTGAACGGAAGACATAGTTCCATCGAATGTTTCGTTGGTAATGGACTATCAAGGATGGGCTTCTGGAAGTGGCTGCTGTCGCGTTCTTGTTCGATATTTGATTTAACATATTAACATAAAAACCGAGACAGATGCCATCTATTCGAGTGCGCAGTGACTGTATTGCTACTATTCACCCGCCGGCTATTCGTAAAGTGCATTGAGATTTCCCTCACGCTCGCTGCCACGAACTTTGACGATGTATCCGCCTTCATTGCTTTCTCAGCTGAGTCGGCTTGCAAAATTTGCGAGCCGCGACACAGTGAAAATCAAAATGGTAAAAACCCCTCCATCACAAAGTGCCTGCCAGGGCAAAAGCTAGCGCAGCTACCAAAAGCATAACATGCGTTTCCGACTTACCTTATGTGTGCTCTTTGCGTCATGCTCTTCAAGGAATCACTCAGGGTCGAAGGATGACACTGTCTGATCCCAAAGTAACTCAATGTGGTGTATTTTCGCAGGAGGGACGGATAAATAATAAAACGTCCTTCTTCAACAGGAATCTTACCTCGAACAATGTATCCTGTAGTACCATGCGACCAATTACATTGGTGCTGCGTGCTAGGAGCACCGCTTGGAGAATTGAATTGAGAACCTGGCAGCCCGCAATGCCTTCTGGGGCATTAATGATTACAGCTCACCATCGCTAGTTACTGTTCACACATGAATCTACATACTTCCACATCTTTGAAAAGAGTAAGAATGAACGTAGTACAGAACCCATGCTGTGGCCAGGACGGACGGTGTCGGTAAGAGGGCCATGGCATTCGCTCCGGTTCGCCCGCTCAGTGGCTGGTAAAGATGTGAGAGAACAACCACGAGCGTCGGCGTCATGACCTGGAAAGTGGAGACGAAGTGCCACAGATACAGTACAAGTTCTCAGAGGTCCCACTATATTCGTCAGTTTGGAATGGAAACCCCGCTGAGTAGTACAAGAGTGTACAGGTGCCATTGTTGCGATGTTGTTGCAGATTTGGCACCAATCAATTGTTTTTCGAGTTACTGCAGCTCACCACTCCCATATGGACCTACCCGAACCACCCACAGCGCAATATTGGAGCCGAAAACGCTCGGAACCTTCCAGTTAGCTGTGACTGTCTACTTATTGTCCGCAGTGACGAGCCTAGAGACAATAGTTATATGGACCCCTAGTAGTACGACTTTGTACGACGGCACTGTGCGACATAGGCTCAGTTCAACAGGGGCCAATACACTGCAACGATAAGACTGGCTTGGAAATCTCCAGAATTGTACGCTTGATTCACCCAAATCAGTAAGAATGAGGGGTAGACTGAGGCTTTGTATTACAAGTACGTGCTCAAGGATTGGCTGGTTGATCTTTTCTTGAAGGAGCTATTGCACTCGGGTTCTGTGAGCTGGGGCGCTGCCTATAAGTACCACTAACCCGCAAGGATGTAAAGACTCTCTCCGTTACAGCAATACACCTTTTCCTTTGCGGCATCGCTTGACATCAGCAACTGAATTCAAATCTTAAGCGCGTGTATTATCGATAAACAAAGTTCTTCGATATAATGTCTAGCGCTGATTCCACGACGGACTCCGGATCCACGGCGGACCGCGGATATCCATTCCGCCCTTTGGGTTCCGAGACTGATGCGATTCGCATTTTGAAGATTGTCGAAATCAGACCAAAACGCGAAGATGCGCTTGCACCTATCTATTGCACGCTCAGGCATTTTCCAGATGAGAACCAAAAAATACCGCCATATGACGCTGTCTCGTATGTCTGGGTCTGGCTCTGGACGGACTTATCTGCATCAACCAGAACGACGAAGACGAAAAGCAGAAGCAATTGCCGCGCATGGATGTAATCTATTCGGATGCCGGTCGCATTATCCCCTGGCTTGGACCTTGCCACGCGCCACAAACTCCAAGCAGCTCAGTATCTCCAGACGATTCACCACGTCCAGAGGACCTTGAAGTAATCAACAAGTATTTTTCCGAGTAAGAAGAGGCAGAAACAGAGGGATCAGAATGGAAAGCCTTGATGAGACCAATATTTTATTCTCATGGCAATACTTTGGGAGACCCTGAGAAATCCGGGCAAGAAGCACCCCGCATCACACATCGAGAGGCCGTCGCCGCAGCTGCGAGATACAAGGATTTGCCAGTAATATATGATCCGGTTAATAGAATTCTCTCGCTGCCCTACTGGACCCGAGTTTGGATTATCCAGGAGGTAGCACTGGCGAAGCAGGTGGAGTTGAGATACGGTAACAAAGCGCTGGGCTTCGGCAAATTTACACGTGCATACCAGCCTCGGTACTAGTGGTCATGGTCATGTGGTCCTCGGCGTGCTATCGAGGAGGCAATTCCTGCGGTTGAGGCGAGTATAACCAGGAACGATATCTCGATACGAGAGATTCTGGAATGGAGCCAGCGCTGCAAGTGCACCAGGCCTATTGACCGAATCTTTGGTTTGCTTGGACTTTGCCGCAGGCGAAGTACGGACTATAAAAATGAGAAGGCGGTCTACCTTGATGCGGCCTTTGGGATCGGTCTACGCAAGCTATCCGGCAATGTGGACTTCAATGACTTCGAGGACATCTTGAAGAAGCTGAGCGATCAAGAAGCAGGTATTCTGGACCGTCCGCCGTTCTTTGCATCGGAGGACCTCACGTCATACAATCAGGACAGCAACAACCATGTTCGACACCGGACTATGGCTAAAATTGCGAACCGCATCGGCATTGCCTGTGCAGGGCTTGGCTTCGAATCTGCTCAATTTGTGAGGGAGAGTCTTGGCCCAAGATGGAAGCCGAAACCAGGATCACCAAGTCAACTTCTTTATTATCAAAGACCAGGAGCAACTACGCACTTGAATCTTCAGAGCACAATTGCTTCATTATTCTTGGAAGCTTTCCCTATCTTGGATTCGCCAGCTTGGCCGGTAGTTGACCAGGAGGTCAAAGCGGCAGTGGTTGGCATCCGCCTTTCTCACGGACAGAGGAGAGCTGAGGCATGGAGTTACCTCCCTTGCGAAGATACGAACGAAGGTTCAGAGAATTACCAGCAGCGCAAAGTCAGCTGAAAATTGGATTTTGGGAATGAGGCAGACCGCCTTCTCTTCAGACATTATACATGCCCGGCACTCACACGAAGTGAAGGTCACGCTTGCAAATCTTCGACATTCTTCCGTGACATTCAGGGTGTCGATTTTAGACTGAGTGTAATGTCCCGAAGCCAACCGGCACTGGGTGGCCGGTACAGCCTATAAAGGGGGCGTGCCTTTCCGGGGAGGGTACATTTGTAATGTCCCGAAACCAGCCAGCACTGGGTGGCCGGTACAGCCTATAAAGGGGGCTAGCCGGCCCGCCTACGGACCGGCTGGAAGAGGGACAAGAATCAGTCTTGCACCTACAGTACCCCTAATATCATACTCTCTTCCCAAGACCCTCAGTGACTATTGCGCCTAGCGTTGCCGCACGTTACAATATTAAAACATAATTTCAATTTTTATACGTCAGCAGTGTGGCTATCTACTGTACATCCCTCAGCGTGCGTCGCACCCACGATACGGCTTATACCCACAAAAATATAATATTATTTAATATAACTGAAGTATTTTATTATTAGATGAATTTTATAGTTCTAGTAATATATTATAAGTAACTAATTAATGTATTTAAAAACTACTTGTAAATATATATCAATAATTATTAACTAAATACTTTACTTTATGTTTTTCATAGTTTATAATTTTAAATATTTATATAATATTTTAACTTTTCTATCACTTTTAATTATTATATATTGAAAAAACGTTTTATAATATTTTGTTAAAACATACACACACATATATGTGTAAAATAAAATATGATAAAATTACTTTTCAGCATTTATAATAATAAATTATGTTTTCATGTTGGAATAGGAGTGGTTGAGCCGTACGCACTATGCCCTGCAAGGTTTGGGGATTAAGTAAGCCGCAGGCCTTGGCAAGGGATTGCTTCTTTAGTTGTTTCGTGCGATGCCTCTTCCGCCTTTGCTAGTTAGAATGTATGCATCTTCAACCAGTTGGATTCATCAACGCTACAGACGTACGTACGTACCAAACAAAGCCTATTCAACATTTAACATATATTTTACTTATTGTTTTAATAAATATTTATAAAACAATACTTTACATACTTCATGAATATTTTAGTACGTAAAAACATAGTTTTTATGATTAATTTTAATAAACATAATATAATAACAAATTATCATTTATAAAATTTACTATTTTAGTATTGAAAAATGGAAAAATAAACGAAACAATTAAATTAAGTTAGATTTATTTTGTGAATGATTATCAATGTAAAAGATTATTTTCATTGTTAATAAATCTTGAATTTAAATAATATATCATTTTTTCAGTTCTACATAATTACTTTAATAATAAGTAATTGTAATTAATAAAAGTTAATAAATTTGTAAAACATCTTTATCGTCACGGCCCTGGGCGGACTGAGCCCCTAGGGCGCCCAACCCAGAGGGTTGGGGTCTGATCACGTGAGCTGCTAGCTCTGACAAAACTCTGGAACCTATCCTGAATCCTGTTTCGTAGCTCTTCGAGCTACGTCTTGTCAAAAGAGCCTTGCCTACTGAGGATAGAGCCTGCGCGTAGCAAATAGAACTATAATGACTTCCGTGCCGCCTGCTCAACGTCCACCTGCCAACTACCTGCCTGCTGTCGTGACATTTGTTCTCATTTACTAATAAAATATTCAATATTATTGAAATGTATTTTAATTTTTCTTTATACTGTAATGATCACACCAAACCTTTGTGGGGCTCAGTAGGTAACCTGTAGGGTTTATGTTAGCAGAGCGGCGCAGACGTGATACTTGACTGAGTTGCAGTATACGAAGACACTGTTCACAAAGAGGGTATGATCAGAAGCTGTGAGGCTATCCAGTTGTGAGACTGAATACTTAGATTGACGACTGAATAGTCTGTTCTATGAAAGCTATCTACTGTGGTGATGACCTTGTCTTATATGTTCGGACTCTTCAGTTGATTATCTCGGCTAGCTGGTTATCCGAGTTATCCTTGGTATTGTGCCTGCGCGGGTGTTGGTGCTGGATAGCCTGGCTAGCTGGCTATCCTAGCTACCGTATCCAAGTCTGAGGGTGGGTTCCCGACCCTAGCCCTGGCCTTGGCATGTTTTGCTGACCGCGCACCCTAGTGCTTGTTTGTTTGCGCCGTGGCATTCGTTCCGGGTTACCTGGGTCCCTCGAACGGGTCCCCTTGGTGCCAACGTGTTGGTTCATAACAAAAGATAGCGCACGAGACTCAAATGATTTCTTTAAACCAGCTAAGAGAAATTAGTTACATCTCATAAGCATACTCCTCTCGAGCAAAATCGGAAATCGCAGAGGCTTCCTCCGAGCCTCGCAATATTATAATTTTGGACCTGTGACGGAAGCTCAACCGTGGCCGCTTGCATGACCTGACGATGATCAGAGACTTGAACATTTGGTGGTCAGAATTCCTAGTGCTCTGGGCAAACCCAGCAACGCACATATTCGTCGCTTTAAGACTTTCGCACTCTTGAAGGTCCTCCTGATAATGATCAAGGATCCAAATATGCCCAAACAGGCTGTAGCTGAACCATGCCTCCTCCGCGCTGAGGCCGAAGCTCCGAATCTCTGGCCAGCTGGTCTTGCCAGCAAAGGTAGAGAAAGGGCCGAATATATTTTCAATGCCGAATCCAAGAAACCCGATGTTTCACGCAGCTCCCACAACGTAGTGTAGACCTCCCACTTTCACTTGTCCTAAGATGGTTTCTCAAAGAGTAGCCGTGGTAAAAATCTGCCATCTGAAATGTGCAGCGTTGCCCGAAACGTTCAGCTGTAAATAAGGAGACGGGTCGATCTTGTTAAGAGCCATCTTCATACAAGCAGAAAGGGGACCCAAGGTCGCGTGAACCGGCCCGGCCTCTATTCATCTTCTTTCTCTGTTCATCTCCTCTATTCTTCTAGCTAGACTTCTTTCTAACCTAGGCTGGCGGGAAGGCCGGAACGCTCTCCTTTCCTGACAAATGCCGATCCAGTGGCTCCTCCTTCTGTCTATGCGTAGGCGATCTGGCCTCCGGAAACACCTTAGAACCAGCCCTACTCACGTCCATCAGCCAAACCAAAGACCCTGCGATTTCGACACGCAGCCGTGCTCAGAAACCAACCTCAGACGTACACTTTGAGCACCCACCCCGTCCTACACACCCTCGCTGCCGTCAGCGCCACCGCGGCCAGCAGCATGCTGCTCGCGGCCCACATCTGCGCCGGGACGTAGTCCCCGTCGCTGGCCTGCAGGATGGCGCCGGCGATGGGGCTCCCGGTCAGACTGGCAACGGCGACGAGGCTGACGACTGGTCCCATGCGCGTGCCGAGCTGGCTCAGGTCGTCCGTCAGCGCCGTCAGCGAGACTGCGAAGAGTGACTGGATGCCGCTCGCCACGAGGCCGTAGGCGAAAGCGAAGCCGTAGAGCGAGCCCTGCGAGTGTTTTACCGCGGGCCAGCAGTATAGCACCACGGCCACGGAGGCGGCGGTCGGGATGGCCGTGTTGAGAGGGCCGAGGAAGCGCGCCGCGATGTAGCCTGGGAGGATGCGGCCTGGGACTCCGAGGGCGTTGAGAATGAGGAGGAGGTTGATGGAATCCAGAGATGTGAAGGAGGCGTATGTTAATGCGTATATATCGATCTAGCAGTGGTCATGGTCAGATCGGGAATTTTGAAAAGAGGAAGGGAATTCCTAAAGGTTGGGCACGTACGTAATAAAATGCGAAGTACACCGCCCAATACACAAGGAAAAAGCCAATGGAAAAGAAGACGTAGGCTGGCTCCTTGAAAGCATGAAGGTCGAACAGAGGGCCGGATCTACGAGCCGGGACGCGAACGCGGACGAGGAGGTTGATGAGGATAGAAATGAAAAGCGTCACGAAGGCCATGCTGCGTATCGTCCAGCCGAATCCTACACGGTGGAGCAATTGCTGGGCCATGGCCGGATATACCAAGCCACCAGTCCCTGCCCCCGACGCAATGATGGAAACTGCCAAGGACTTCTTCGCCTTGAAATACGATGCTGGCACCGAGAGGCCAGGCATGGACAGGATGCCCATCCCGAGCCCGGAACAGACCCCCTGAGCGAGGAAGATCTGGTAGTACTCCGTACACAGGCTCGTCATGAATAAGCCAAAGACGATCAAGATCGTTCCCCCGAGGACAGCCTCATGGACCATGCCCGCATCGCTCGCCCTGCCGGACAAGGTACCCAACACCAGAAGGATAAAAATCTGCACGGTACCAATCCATGAGATACTCGACGGCGCAGCATTGAGCGTCTCCACGTAGTAGGACTGGAAGAGGCCGAAGCTGGTGATCAGACCCCAGCTGATAAACCACATCAGGTGTGCTGCCAGGACCTGGAGCCATGCCACGGTGCCGCCATCCGGGGGAGGCCCTGGGTCCTGGGTCGGAGGGGCTGGGAATATTCCAAACTTCCGACGAGGCTGGAATGGCAGTGGCGCGATGGCCTCCTCGAGTGTTGAGTTTTCAATTTGCTGGAGCTGTTGCGAATCAAGCCCCCCGGGAAACGCTGGCGCGTCTTGTCCAGCCTCGTGGCGTTGTTTTTCATTGGGAGTCTGCAAACCAGACGCCATAGGCGTCTCGTCCGACACGCAAATGCTAGCTACTGCTGATTTCATAGTGTCGGATGACTGCAATGAAGCCTCTTGATTTGCCATATTTTTTGTGACGTGCGGCTCCAGGGTAGGGGTGTGGCGCCCAAAATCTGATATATTGGTATAATGTTGCCAGTCACAAAAGACAGAAAGAAAAACCAGGAAACATCTCAACTTGAGACTCAGAACAAAACAGACGGCGTCGTTGACAAACTGAGGGACCAACAACCAGTTGTACAAAACTGGCTAGGGTAATATTTTTCATGGGTGTCGAACGATGCAACCCTGCACCAACACCTAGGTACGCACACCGTACCATGTAGATCAGACGTTCATGCCAAGCTTGCTCACGATTCCACGGACGTCGGACATCTCGGTCTACATTCAGATCCGTGTGCTCTCGGCGACTGAAAACATTTCAGCATCCGGTGGCGAAGTATGAAAATTAATCCGTGGGATCTACACAGATGGGAATGGCAAGCAATGTCCGGCTAGGGCTGAGGCACCATTGCCCTGCGCAGGACTGGATGATGCGACAGTGATACGAACCTTGAATGGTCCAACATTGCCAGGGCTGATGCAGTCATTCATACAGGCAGACCAGGGCCACTAGTGTAAAAGGACATGCGGGTTGGCTCGATGCACGCGCCTGGTACAGCGAATAGATGACTAGCTCCCAGTGGTAACCTTCCTATGATGGATGTGGCCTAGTGATTACGGCGACAAAAGGCCGCAAAAGTACCAGTCGGATCCCGCATCATTTTTAAAAGCTTAAAACTATTTAAAGGACATTTACAATTGTACATAAATTAATATGTGTTACACTTCAATTACTAATAATTTATTATAAGACTATTATTCGTTAATAATAATAATAATAATAATATACTTTTTTAAAAAGTATTGAATTAATGAAAAATGTTATATTTATTTAAATATAATTAGTTTATTAAAAAGGAGCGTATACGGATATATACCCCCTTCAAGACCTTATGGGGTTTAAAAGATGCCCATCATATGTCTCATTCCAACTACCTAGGTACCTAATGGGCTTTCGGTGGCCCTTAGCCCGGCAGGGGCTACATGCAAAGTACATATGCATGTTAGCGCTGACTAGGTACCTAAATTTGTACCTCCCTAAATGATGAAGTTCTGTGAAGCCTGGGAGTTTAGTACATGCACACCCATCCTGGATGTCGCCAGCTGACCATTCCGGCAAGTACCCATCTGTTTACATACAACCACCTGTCCCTAAGCGATAATCATCTTGCCTTTGGCTGACCAGATCTTCGGATGCAGCGGAACAGAGCGAGGGTCAGATAGGTCGTCTTATTCTTGTTGAAATAAGCTTTCGGTGCTTGTAGATAGAGTGCTTAGACATCACGTCCAATCCCCAACTCCGAGGCCATGTGTTGAACCGTTCCAGGGCTGAGTTCCATGCCGCCTTCAGACACCTACCTATGCGTACTATTTTGTATATATATTGATCCGAGAGAACTCCTGGATCCGCACTTCCGTCTCTGGGCCTGGTTCTATAAATCTCTTGGTCTGGCTTGCAGTGTAATGCTGACTAAAAGGGCAGCCGCTGAATCAGCAACATGCATTCATGGTGAACAGACTAGGTAATGATCTTCTGGTGTCACAAATTGCTGACTGCCCGCAACTTTCGTTCATCGGCCTTGGGTCACCGCTCTCTCGCTACCAGTGCACATGGTGTGAATCACAGGCAAGATTGCTGCTATTCCCAACTTGAGCGCTCTGAATGTCCATTAGAATCAGGCAAGGGAGGCTTCTAGATTCATTACTACTTAATGCATTATATCATTCTTGGTTGAGAAGGCAAGTAGAGATTGTTTACAACAAGTCTTGGATCCTGAAGTCGAGGAACTCATCATGACCAAAGCACCAATGTAGCCGGCTCGCTGCCCTCACCTGGCAAGTATCCCATGAAAGAGCTCACAGTATAGCGAACGGGAATTTCCTTCTCTCCTATTGGGATATCGCAGGCCCTAACCTCATGGAAATTCCTAAAATTGAAAGGATGAATTGTCAGCGGCATGGTCTCATTGGTGCATGTCAGTTGCCCCCTGGGATTTTGTAGATGAAAAGGTTACATACCTGGGGTTGAAAATGGTAAGATCACCTCTACGGGCGCTCATTACTTTGAAAGCACGGCCCTCGACCATCTGGGGGTCGTATGCGTACTTAGGAAAGTCTTTCCTCCATGTAAGGTCGTCGTGCGGTGCCCTCCATTCCCTGTCATAGATGTAGGTATCACCACCCGGGATCTTGTTGATCAGGATGTTCCAGGAGAGCTGAGCGGCAATACGACCAATTTCCCAATTGGCACCTTCCTGCAGTGTCGCAGACGAACCAATCAGCTTTTTCAAGCGCTTATGAGGGAGAGTGGGCGTTTCTGAAATTCTTACGAAAGGTGCAAAATCGGCGTGGATTTGGATGCCGCTGTCCAACGCCCGAACGACGCCTGCGAAGTACTCCCTGTCTCCCTCCGTTGCCAACCGGACTGGCATACCAGCGGCCTTGCGGAGGGACTCGGCGATTCGATCCATGATGTCGATCCCTGCTTCTTCTTTCCAACGGTCCTGGAGAGATCCAGCCTCTTTCACGCGTCCAAAGTACTTGTCTTTGTCTGGACGCGAACAGATGTCAGCAGAAAGGCCGGGAACTAGCTCTCTTCTTCAAATATTGAAACGGACGGGGCGCCGGGGGTGGGGGAGGGGGGGGGGGGTTGTGAGTATATAGAACAAGTACCTTTGGTGTAATCTGTTTGAGAAATACCGACGCAGCCAACCTTCGGCCAGACATGATCTGTGTTGTAGATCCCCTGTAGGTAATCGTTTAATTCGAGCATCTAGGTATTTTATAATAAAAAGCCTTACTATCTTGTGTGTCTGGAGAATCTCCAGCATGGCATTGCATTCCTCATCACTAAGGAAGTTCCTTTCACGGACGAGTGGGATATTGTTGGCAAAGGCATCGAAAAGAGACGACTTCGACAAGGAATGATCCTCAAGAGATCTCCAGTGAGTGTGGAGAGTGTGGTCTTGTCGCATGCCGAGGACACGCTCCTCGCGAGATCCATTGGCCTCCATTGCCACAGGAAGATTGAAGAACGAGGGGGGGTTATTCGCAATCATTTTGCCTGGATGAGGTTTGTTGGACAGGGGCTATGACTGTGCAACAACACTGCCGGGATATAGGGCCTCCAGTTTCACCGATGTCGTATCAACAAGTACGAAAGCCTAGGTTTTATAATACTCGCTGTTGGCCCGGTATGGTGACACCTTACGTCTCAACTTGCACAAATTATCATGAGATGACGCCTGAAAAACCACTCCAGTGACACCATGCAAGATGCCTGCGTGAGTTACCCTGGTACCGTCAGACTCACTCTCGGCCTGTCGACGGTAGATGGGGTAGCATTAGGCAGAGCTGCAAGCGGTAGTTACTGTGCCCGTGTAACCATTCAATGTCGTGCGAGGACGGCCAAGGCCATTTGGCAGCTGGCCCAAGCCTGCGAGTCCATTCCTGCAAAATTCGAAAGGCCGAACAGGGCAGTTCGTGAAGACGGTTGCTTTGCACTCGTTTAGCCAACGAATGGACGAGATTCTCAAGCTGGCTCTCATGTCCGATCCCTCGCACAGGCATTTTGTGCAGCGGCGCCGACGCGCGTCAAACGAAGTCATTCACAAGCCATGCATCCGACGGTCCCACAAACTACTCCGATCCTTCGGCCTGCGGTTCATCCCTCATTGTCACCCGAGGCGCACAGGACAGTCCTCCCAGCTCTAAACCCCTGCGTCTTGCAGTGTGCCCATTCCCCAATGAGGAAACGGGCACGGCGGGGAAACATCGCGTGTAACCAACCCATAACTTCCTTCGGGCCGTCAGCCACAGACCAAAATCCTTTATCTAGGTACCGCATCTTCGGCAAGGTCAGCCGTGGTCAGGAGTGTGCCGTCTAGCCTTTTGTGGCAGGTATCATCCTGGTTTCTGGTACTTTGACTGCAAGACTCAAAGGGTCACTTCTCTGTATTGTGAACTTGTCACTGAGCACAAGTCTATGGCAAACTGACAGGGACTGGCTGCCAGCGTGCGTAATATTGCGGCTTTATGTTTTCACAGAAGGGCCTTCTACGCAAAGCAATTAGGATATCTACCAGAAGAACGTATGTTACGTAAGATAATTAGCCTTACAAGGAATTATAGTAATACAGTTTAAAATAAATATTAATTTTTAAAGCATTAACTTTTTTAAACTACTGTATTTTTTTTAAAAAAAAAACGGTTATTAATTTATATAAAATACTACTATTTTACCTAATTACAAATATTTACAAGACTGGATAAAGTTTATGAAATTCAAATTTTTTATACTTTTAATACTCTATATTGAGTAAGTGTATGAGAGCGGCAGCTGAAAATTCATATCAAGCTTGAGAAAATAACTTGCTACAATCTTGAAGGATCGGAATCCCGCCTTGCACTATCGCAGGGGTCAGCAACAGCCTAAGTTAGCCTCCGTATCTGCACCTTGGAGATGAAGACAGATTGATGCCAATGGCGCATCTGGACGAAGCCGAAGGGCTACGGCGACCTGGGCCCCGTGGCACTACTAGTGCTTTTGCCCTTTACAGGGACAAAAAAGCAGCCGGAGCCTTTCGTCCTCGTATATGCAGCCATGCGGCACTGCCCAGGTGAAGTCCCCTGGTGGCACTGTTGGCGGAGGGGAAGACTGGGGACTCGTCTATCGGAGATCGGCCCACAAACATGATGTTCCAGATTGGGCCAGGGCCAGACCGCCAGCCCTTGTACCCGCCAGGCGTAGACGGTCAACCGATGGTCTGACCCCCAGGTAAGTGCTCCCCTGATGGACATCCATAAGTGGACGGTTGGAGGCGCTGTTACAGTAGCTTTCTCCGCTCCTTCTCTGACAACCCAGAATCCTACGGCTTTTTCAAAGTTCTGACAGAGGTCTTTTGGCCCTCCCTCTACCACTTGTCATTTTGTGACGCCCCACCAAATTAGAGATCTCTCCTCAGACCGGGGCCGTCGGGCTGTCGTGCTGACAGGCCCCTCTCCCCACCATAGCCACCACCAATAGCAACATCATTATCATCCGGCGGGGTTGTGGTGGATGAAGGAAGGAAGGCAGTTGGTTTCGGACAAGCCAATACTTTACCAGTTGTGCATATGCATGTACCGTTCTTTAGTGGCCGGCCAATCACCGCGGATTTCTCGTTACGCGGCATCCGGGGTTGCTTCCTTTGGGGGCCATGTCTTCTAGGTTGCTGCTTGTTCGTCTGCTCGGCTTGATGTTCAACGGCGGCTCCAAGACACTCTTCCATCGCGCATGCAAGAGGTGTAGGGTACCACTGTAGGATTTATTTAATATTTCAAATCCGCAGATCTAGAAAGTGGGATAGTCGTCATGTCTCTTACATGGTTCTAGCAGAGCCTCTCCACCATATCCCATAAACTCTCGTCCACTAGGTTTTTCCCACCTTGGCACTTTGTGCATTCTTCTACTTCGGTACCCTTTGCCGCGAACCCGTTTCTCATCTCCCTTTCCTAGGCGTACCCTCCATCATCCCCACGCAATGGCTCTCAAACTAGACCCCAAGGTTGGTGCAGCCCCGACCTCGGAAGCGATCACATATGCCATCGCACCGGGACATCAACCACGCGGCACACGATATTCCCTTTGCCCCTCATGCTAATCAGTAACTTCAATATCTTTAGGCACCCTACCTGAACCTCATCAACAATGAGCTCGCTTCCACGGCGGAGACACGCCACGGCGTGAACCCCTCGACCGAGGAGGCCCTCCCGGAGGTCCCCGTCTCGGGCCGGGCCGAGGTCGACCGCGCCGTCGCCGCGGCCAAGGGAGCCTTCCCGTCGTGGAGCGCCCTCTCGTGGGACGAGCGCGCGGCCTACCTCCCGAAGCTGGCCGACGCCATCGAGGCCAACCACGATGCCCTCCGCGACCTCGACATGGCCGAGACGGGCAAGCCCTTCTCGACGGCCAACTTTGAGCTGAACCTCACCATCGCCCACCTGCGCGACACGGCTAAGCTGCGCCTCCCGGACGACATCATCGAGGACTCGGCCGAGCGCACCTGCCTGGTGCGCTACCGGCCCCTGGGACCCTCGGCGGCTATCGTGCCGTGGAACTGGCCGCTGCTCCTAGGCGTCGGGAAGCTCGGCCCCGCCGTGCTGGCTGGCAACACCGTTGTAGTCAAGCCGAGCCCTTACGCACCGTATATGCTTTTGCGCGTTGGCGAGTTGGCGGCCAAGATCTTCCCGCCTGGCGTTGTCCAATTTCTGAGCGGCGATGAGAGCCTCGGCCCGTTGCTAACGCATCACCCCGATATCGCTAAAGTTAGTTTCACGGGCAGTACGGCGACGGGCAGGAAGGTTGGCGAGGTGTGTGGGCGCTTGCTCAAGCGCGTCACGCTGGAGCTTGGCGGGAACGATGCAGCAATCATTTGTGACGATGCTGATATCGCCAAGGTCGTACCTCAGGTAGGTTCAGTTTGGTCTTATCCCCTGTCCTGGTAGCAGGGCCCCCGGGTGGCTGTGGCGCGATGGCGTTCATCCAGTAGGTCGGCATACTAACAACTGTAATGCTCTAGGTTGCTTTCCTCGCTTTGGTTAGCTCCGGCCAGATCTGTATGAATATCAAGAGGATCTACGTTCACGATAAGATCTATGAAAACTTCCTCGCTGCTTTGATTGACTTCATTCGCAATAACATGCCGCACGGCCCTGCGGATGTGGACACGGTGGTAGGCCCCATCCAGAATGGCATGCAGTATGACAAGGTGAAGAACCTGTTCGAGGAGGCCGAGAAGCAAAAGTGGACTATTGCACTCGGTGGTCTGGAGGCGCTGGGCGACAAACCCGGCAAGGGACTCATCCTCCCGCCCACGATCATCGACAACCCCCCGGAAACCTCTCGGATCGTGACAGAGGAGCCATTCGGGCCCATCCTCCCCGTCTTGCGCTGGACAGACGAGGTGGACGTGATCAAGCGTGCAAATGCCTTTGAACAGGCTCTCGGTGCTTCGGTCTGGAGCAGCGATGTCACCAAGGCCACCAAACTCGCAGATCAGCTGGAGTCCGGCAGTGTCTGGGTAAATTCCCATTTCCAGGTATCAGCTAATATGCCTTTTGGCGGACACAAAGCAAGCGGGATCGGCATGGACTGGGGCGTTGTCGGGCTGAAGGGCTGGTGCAACCCTCAGGGGTTCTGGATAATCAAGGGATAGAGTCGCTTCTACAGAGACCATCCCTCACATGAGAAATGATAGTTCGGTTGACCTGCAGTAAATGGATAGTGAACATGTTGTGCATCGGATGACTGTGAGGCGTACTGTGTACATTGCTGGCTTGGCTTGCTTGGGTAGTATCCGCCCAGGTAGGGATTGGGTCTTTTTCAAAAGTGACTGGGTCCTGGGACCTTTGCTGGGTTGCATGCATATGTAGGATGGCTAGTGAGTGACCTACGACCAAACCTTGGAAGTGTTCCATTTGCTTGGTCCATTTATCTATACTGTCAAACTGTCCATTTCTGCATGGTCCTCAAAGCAAGCAGCTGCACCAACAGGCCTAATAATCCTTCAAGTGTATCACACCCAGATCATGCTGCGAGATCCTCGAGTCGTAAAAAAGGTGAAGGAAGAGCTCATGTTGGTAACATCACCGCCGCCACAACCGCCCACCGTACTGGTAAGCTCCCACGAAGCCCAGGATGCCAAGTCTGCACGATGCCTATGATGGCTAGAAACATCTGCACCAATGAACCACGCCCAGATGCGTGTGGGCGGAAAGCGGAGATCGTGCTCAATATGGATTGGACCTGCCGTAAGCAATACAATATGTTGTCCTAGTCGGTCCTACACGCACGATGCGGCTAGTATTGGCGACAGGCCATTCACATACAATCGCAACTGCAGGTCTCCACCCCGGTCTACCTCGGAACCTCTCGACACCCTGCGGCGGTCGACTAGCCAAAGAGGCTGGCCATTCCCTCTGTCGTGCAGAAAAGCATCTTGAATACATTTCTGAGTATGATCCGCCCAATTCATAGGCCCCTCCTCATCAAGATTGGTCCAGAGCCGGGCTGAAGCGGCTGCGGCTCTACCACATGACACTGTGTGCCCTTCGCATCCATCCCCCTGACCCGAATTTTGCCGCCGCTTCTACGTTTTAAAAGAAGAGGCAACCCCAGGCGCGTCTAATGCAGGAGAATTGCTCCCGGAGGCATCCTTCTGCAGGGTAAGCCACTTCGGGCACTAATATTGGTGAAGTCCGGCCACTTTTGTGGTGTGGAGGATCATTGGGATTTCGGCATGGGGGAATTCCCATCCGCATTGGTCAGTTCCTTTGTGATCCCCACAAGCTGGTTATAGGATGATTAACGTTTCATCGTGCGGTTCCATCCTGCGTACCGTACGACCTCCCCTCGTAGCTTCAGGTCTTGCAGCTGGCTGGGCAAACTTTCACAAGCATCTCGACCAGGCCGCCAGGATGCGGACTCGATTGTTGATCGACCGGGGTCGCCGGGGAATACACGCACGAGGGTCAGAAGGAGTGGCGCAGGATTGATGGTGGCCGTAAGCGAGATGGATGTATATGCAGCCATTTTCACGTGCCCCTGGAATTACCTGGCGCCTTGGCCCTTTTGATGGGTTAGTGGGAAAGAGAAGCAGGCTCGATTACGTGGCTGGCTGGTGTGCAACGGGAGCAGTCCAGACGCGCGAAAGACGATCTGCTTTGGTTCGGTGTTATCTTCGTCGGCCGCAGAAGAGATCCTCCCACTAAGAATGGGACTTGGGTGGTGGCTTGCACAATCGGACGTGTTGGGGTGGCCAGGTAAAGTGCTCTTCTTGGGTGTCTCTTGCGACATTGACAGGCCATACAGGCACTTATGGAGGAGTACTGGGAGGCAGGGTGGTGGCATGGGCTTTGGCGTGTCGGTCAGCTCATCTACGAAGCCCGTCAGAGAATACCAATTCTGGATAATTGCCAGGTTATAAGCTCTATCGGACCCACCTCCGCAGGTCATCAAGACTACCAAATCTGACCACACGACGGTGAGGTCGCTCGCATCCGACTCATCCGGATGTTTACGGGTGTTTGGTGTTTTCTCCATTTCCTGCGCGCCTGAACCGGCAAAAAGTTTGAATTTCGCGACCCAAGACCCTGTCACGTGTCGAAGTTCTCCTTCTGGGTCCACTATAGTTCTCAGGCCCCTTTCGGAATCCCCATCACATCCCGCCGCGGACAGCCTCTTCTGTCTTTGTGTATCGACCATCGTCGCCATGGTGTACAGCCCTATCGCCGAGACATGGGCGCTCTACGGAGCCGGCTCACTGCTGATCTTCCTCCGGAGTCTGTGTCGTTGGAGGATGGTGGGTTTCCGGGGCTTCGACTTCGATGACTACTTCGTCTGGTTTTCTTGGGTAAGTTCAGCCGAAAGATCATATAGCCCCGTCAACTACCGTATTGTGCCAGGCTGAGTTGTGCATTGTGGACAAACAGGTAGTCTACACCGTGATGACATACGCAGCCGATGTCTGTGATCGTCACGCGGACCTTCACACCCTCACGATGGCCCAGAGGGAAGCCATGTCCCCTGACGAGGCGAAACCGTTCATTTGGGTGACGCAGTGGTTCTGCGCCGGCGTGGCGACCTACGTCGTCTTCGTCTGGTCCCTCAAGATCAATATGCTGTTCTTCTTCCGGCGAGTCGTCAAGGGTGCGCAACCCCCAACCGTGGTGATCCAAGCATTTTTCCCCCAGCCCAAGCTGACGACTGGTCCGTAGGTCTCTGGGTCGCGAAGCTCATCTGGCCCGTAATGGGACTCGTCGTGTGCACTTTTATCATGATCATGGGCATACTGTTCGGGGCGTGCCGCCCGTATCCTCGAATGTGGAAATTCTATACCGACGAGGGTGGTGAGTGATTCTTTCTTATTACCAACAGGATTTTCTCGAATGCACTATATAAAGAGAAACAGACCCGGCTAACACAGGTGACCTTCATACAGGATTATGCGAGCCCCAGGCAACACTTTACATGCTGCCAACTCTGATCATGAATATCATCACGGATCTCTGCATAATGGCCATACCAGCCCCTGTCGTATTGCGAGCGAAGATGAGCACGTTCAAAAAGATATCGCTGATCCTTCTCTTCAGTGGCGGAATCTTCATCATGATCGCAGCCATTCTGCGGGTGACATTTGTCATGGTGGTCAGTCAAATTCTACCTTGCCCCACCAAACTGTTGTTGCTTGTGGCAATATTCTGACACCGATATCTATTCAATAGCAAAAGGACGGATCGACGGCCGCCATCTGGTCTTGCCGAGAGGATTTCGTCGCTACACTGGTTGGGCAAGCCCCCATGTGTACGTATAACATCTCGATTCATCCCCAGTTTTAAGCACAACCTTCCACATTCGAAAATACATCCCAGTCAATGCAATTTGCTCTGCTTGTTGCTGTTGTCGCTGACAGTGGACCACACAGTGCGCCCCGCATTCAGTCGACTTTTCTGGACCAGTAGGGGTAAAATGTCCACCGGTGCGAGCTCGTCCATGAGGCCCTCCAAGCCCGGCTCCATGCCCATCCAGGACAGCAGCAACGATGCCTTTGAGATGCGCAAGGGGAAAAGAAAGATTCAGGACTACAACGCCACGATTCTCTCAACAAGAGGATATAATGATGACGAGTCGACGGAGAGGATCTACGATAAAGGAATCATGGTGAACAGAGATGTGGATATTCACTTTGAGAGCGGGGCTCATCACTTTACACCTGGGGCCAAAGAGATTGAAGATGGTAGGTGAGCTCAGGCTGAATGGCATAGCCCTCCGTATATAGACTACAGACCATTTATGTTTTTCGAATTCCTCCTCCAAGATGATTCACGAAAAGCTTGTGTAAAAGGCCGGTTAGGTAGATTAAGACGCCATAATCAAGGCTATTACTGCATGCATGACGTACAAAGATTTTCAAATTTTAACGGCATGCAGGCTACTCAGCCCTAATTCGAGTTTGAACAACCTGGGGATACACGGAACTCAAGCATGAAAATGCAAATAGATGGCAGATTGAATCACCACGGATTCACTTTTCAACTCGTATGGTGATTGTGAGCTGAGTATATCTGCTCTCCTCAAGTGCTATCCTGAACCTGCCACACTCGGAGCTAACATCCAGACACAGCAGGGGTTGCTCAATCACCAATGATGTGCAGCTCATATGTGCTTGCATCCCACAGACGAATTGGGCCAATACTGAGTCTAAAGAGAGTGACCTGTGAGCTTCCCTCCAATTTAATTCGACATCCAGCTTTGAAATAACAGAATCTAAGTCCCATAAAGAAATACCAGCCTCTCTAAACCCAGCTTTTATATTTTCTTCCATAAAAGCCCTGTCGTAGGTTGTTTTAAACGCAATGCAGAACTCGGATTTGGTAATGTCGTTAACTCAGGCCGAGATGCAAAGATTGATCCCACTACCATATGCACGCTTCAATGGTAAAAATAATGCAACGTCCAATGACTGGGGTGGATGAGATGAGTGTGGGGGCATGCTGACGGGGATAATATTGTTGTTCTTGCAGTACTGCTCGAATTCCGCTGATACATAGCTTTCATATCCATTAAAAATAAGCATCCGGTATTTACCAATAGTGCGCTTGATCGTATGTTTATTAAAGTATCAAATCCATTCAAGACCAGTCTCGTTATCTGTCTACCTGTTTGGAGTAAGCTTAATTATCCAGCTTGGTGGGAAGCCTAACTCTGTTGTCCAGTTGGCAAGGTGGTAGGCGCTCTTGATAATAATAAACGGCGGGATATACCAACCCTTTGCCTTGATATACTTGATAGCTGTTACCCATTCGCGGTTTCCAGGTTGAACAGACTTAACCTTTCCATATCGATCAGAACGTATAATAACTAATGTTGTAGTTACTATACACATTATGAAGCCAGTCTCATCAAAGTTATATAAGTCGTCGTCTGTGATCTTATACTGAGCCATCATGCTGTAAAGTAGTTGAAACCAATTTCTAATAAACTCTGTATCTTTACAAATAGCCCTCTGGTAATCATGAAGCCGATTAAACTTAGTCTTCGAGCTTGGTTGTGCATCCATAAAGCGTCGAGCCCAGTGCTTGCCAACAGGCTTGCCATTACGCAATGCCAACAAGAGGTTGGCCACATCTTCCACACTAGAAAGTTGTATTGGAAATTCTCGGGCATCTTAGTTAATAATGTATCGAATAAGTGCTTGCTCTTCAACTAGTTAAATTAATGTTTCTCGACGCGTAATTTATCGTAGCTGTGCTAGTTATTCATCCTTTTGCGAAGTGTAGTTTCAGGCACGTTAAAGATGTATGTAATTTGCGCAATATTTAAATGTTTTTCGCGATTTATCTTCGAGTTTGTAATTGCTTATAGTGCTTGGATGATTTTATCTTCTTTTAGAGTGTCTTGGTATATGATTGTTGATTTCTAGTGCATTGACTGTTTAAGTAGGTAGAGTGATGCGAGACTGATGTGAAAAATGGAGATGCATGATGAAAATACGCCACTTCCTGATATCCGCCACTTCCTGGTAAACCGCGTTAATTCTTAAACAGTTAAAAAACATGGGGTTAAAGGAAAGGTGTTTAATTACTAAATAAATGTTTATAATGATCATCTTCGCGCCTTTCCACAGCACAGCATAGCACTGAGTATAACTAACAAAGTGCGAGTTGTTGATTGGCGTGGCTGGCTGACTGGGACGAGGGGTGTTTACGAAGCTCCATGAAAGATGCTATGCAAGCTCGCGACTTGAAGTATTATTCGACTGATTGAAATCGAGTCGGAAAACAAGTGATTTCCACCAAGGGCAGTGACACTGTGGCAACAACTTTGGCCAACCAGTTCGAGAAGCGTTCGAGAAGCGTCCGAGGCTGTTGGAATATCACTCGGCATGGACCGTACGCTGATACTCACGGCTTGGCCAGATGACTAAGCCAGCCCCTGGGCGGTAGGCATGCTTATCGTGCCCATCGCACCTCAAGGGCTCCCTTTCCTATTAGTTAACAACAACAAGACATCAGCACAGAATCCAACCCATCGTTTACGCGATACCCGTACGTACGTACAGAAAGCCCATTCAACAGAGGCAGCAATAGTAATACCACTTTAACTGGGTAGCTATTCTTCTGTTCTGGAATCAACCCCCACCCCCGTACCATCATGAATTTCGAATGCGAAGACTTCATACTCCTACGTCCGAACAGTAAAGTAAATGTAGTCAAATGTTCAATCATTGAACACGGTCGGTAGGCTGCGAGCACGGCAGCCCGGAGATTGGCAGTTTTGAATTGCCAATTTCGCGAACAAACCTACCACAAGGCTCAGCTGTCATGCATGCTCATCCTCTAAGTACGCCCCAGAAGGTGTCAGGGTGTGTAAGCAGGGTGTTTGGAGATAATGCTGGAAAAGGCAACTTGGCGGCAGTGTTGGTGGTCTTGTGTAACATGCCAGGCGCGTAAGGTACTAGAATAGGATCAAAGTATGCACCCAGCCCCTCGGTTCTACCCCATTACGGCTGCTAAGGGTGGGTACTCGAGCCTATCACGGTGATATGGTTGCTGCCCGAGCTCCCTCAGCAGGAGTGTCTTAATAACACGCCTGTCTTGGCAGTAATCCTTCAAAACGAAAGCTTTCAACAGACGCATCTAATGCAAAATAAATCTTGCGTTGCCCCCTGGCTGCGCGGAAAATACTCCGCAACATGGAATTTCACCAGACCGCTTCCCACAAGTCAAATCTTCCATCCCTTTTGATCTAAAGTTGGGCCTTACCGTACGATACCAAACATTCGAGGTGTCTACTCCACTCTTGTGAAGCACCAGCGCCTTATCCTCTCATTTCCCATTATTCTTTAATCCCTTTAGCCTCTAGTTATGTGATTTTTTTGCGCTATTGCTTCACTACTATTTACTTCCAGGGTCTCTCAGTGAATTGTTTACGGCCACCAAGAAGATTTACCATGTCTCTGAACTCCAATATATCTTGGTCTCCTCCACCTCTGTCGCAACTCAATTTCACCAACTGCGAAGTGGCAAATAATCTCTTCGCAAGCCACATCAAAGACGAAGCTTCTAGTGAGAATCCTGGCATCATATTGCCGTTACTCCACTCACTCGTGCCCTCGAATTGGACTGAACACGAGCCTAAGTCATGGGAACTTCTGCTGTGATGGGAGTCTCAGACCGATGACACCACTGAATACATCATGACGAATTTCCAACTTGACAGTCTGCGATTTGCTTTGCACCAGAGGGTGTTCCGGACTTGGTAGGCCTAGGCGTAAGTCATGCTACATGAGAGACCTGAACTAATGCTCGCCGTAATGAATAATTACTATGCTGATTGCCATGAAAACAGATGATTATCTCTTACTATCTGATTGCTACTTCAGCGACCCTGTATGCCATAATCATTAGCCTAGGCTGGATTGAGGCCCTCAATGCTTATGGCCCGTCGGGAAGGCTCCACGGCGTGTTCGACAATACGTTGAACACATTCATCGATGCCTCGCTCTTGTTCTCTATCTCGATGTTTCTGGCGTCTATATACCGCTACAGTTCCTCTTTCCTGCAACCCGACCGCGGGGACAATACTTTCCTTTACTCTCTGGCCTATGCGACCATTAAACCACTGTTCTCAGTCTTCCCCCACTGATGCTTCAATTCCCAGCACGAAGGCTCCGAGTCAATGGCCTACGGGCAACTATGTGGTTTCTGATTATCATTTCCGTCGCCATGCAGACTGCGTTATTCCACAGTTTTCCCTTGGATGTCGAGCACTACTGGGCTAATGAGCTCAAGCATAATCCAGCATAGGCTTACTGGGTCGGCATCTGCGGCTCGGACGCCGCAAACCAATTGTCCTATCTGGATTACGCCATAACCATCTCCCTGTGCGTGCTTGGCCTCAACCTCCCCCGTTGGGCCTGTCTCTTGCTTGCCATCAGAGGCGAGCGAGAGAAGCTCTTCGGAGCACCTCAGGTTCGCGTGAACAGCCGTCTGACTCAGGCCTGGTCCAGAACCCGGGGCTTGTGGCACAAGTACGGAAAGTTCG
Organism: Diaporthe caulivora; assembly: GCA_023703485.1. NCBI lineage: Eukaryota > Fungi > Ascomycota > Sordariomycetes > Diaporthales > Diaporthaceae > Diaporthe > Diaporthe caulivora. The sequence continues at coordinate 5,419,407 of JAMPTR010000002.1, forward strand.
CGCTGGGGCTGAATATCGTTCTCTGCTGTTCGATGATGTGGCTGCTTCTCGTCTTAGTCGCTGTCATCGCCGTAGAAGGCGCCAAGTCAATGGGGCCGGAGAGCAACGATACGCAGTTGAGTGTCGGCCAGGTGCTCGCCGTGGCGACCTTTGTGCCCTTGGTCATTGACATATTAGCAATGGCAATGCGTAAGTGGACTTTAATTGAAAAGTTCTGGCTAGTCCATGTCTTTCGTTCTCAAAGACCACGGCTGGCGCGACGGGTACTGACGGCTTCCGAAATAGACAACCCAAGAGAGGCACTTGAGGGTAAGCTTCCGAGGAAGTTTTCTGTGTTCGAACCGGCACAGCTTGCAGAATCAGGGGATGCAGAAGATTTGAGGCGCCGCACCCTTCGAAGTAAAGGAGGTGGTTCATCGGCATATGAGATGCTTGAAGATGTATCAAGAACGCACGAAATCTGAAGAATTGAAAAGCCTTGCAAGGCAAATTCAGGTAGTCCATGAGTATATATAGGACCATACTATGGAAGGTCATCCCGCAGGTGAGTTAGTATCACATGGACCACTTTCAGGGACTGGACCTCCAGGGTTTTCGTTCTTAGTAAGTGCTCTGTAGCAGGTCAATTTTGAGGCGAAGCAAAATAATGTACTCCGAAAGGAACAGAAAGTAATTCTTAGCAATGAGGGCTCTGGATTGCTCTACTTACCGGCAAGTACTTGTAGTGGTGTCAAGGGCTTGAGGGTGGGTAATTGTGAAGCTTTGAGATCTCTCCAACAGGTCTCCTGCCCGATTACAGTGTATTTCTGATAGACTATTGTATTACTTGAGTAATTTGGTATTCGGCCACAGCGTGAAGTCAGTTCTCGATTGTTCTGGATGGTCTAGACCATTAAATCTTCCCTTTGGAAACTCTTATCCAAGGCGACAATAAATGTAGTGCCCGAGAGTTGTGACACCTAACCCTGAGCAGAAACAAAAGGGGGCCACATAGGGGGGTGGGGGTGGAACTCGTTCATCCAGTCATGCGGGGATGAGCTCGTTGCCCGCCTTCCACAGTTGGACCCGCCAAGACTGCGGGACGCTAGCGCTGGACCCCACCAAACATTGAATTTCTGCAGCTTTTGACGAATTTGCACACACCACCGACCGACCAAGCATCCAAGGCGGCAACTTATAACACCCATACAGCATCGGCATACCCTATCTACCAACCCAGAACCCACATTCCCAGGCAATTCATCGCATCGATATCGCCTCGCCTGGCCGCACAACACACAACATCCACCATGTCTAAATCCATCGCCGACATCATCGCGGCGCTGCCCGATGGCGACGGATGGGGGCCCCCAGTCACAACAGAGACTACCCTGAACGGCGTCCCATACGCCCCCTTCTCCAAGGGCGACAAGCTGGGTCGCATGGCCGACTGGACTGCTGACGGAAAGGATGGCCGTGACGGTCGTGGAGGAAGGGCCCAGTACAATAGGAACTACAGAGGTACGCCCACCCAACACACCTGGCATCATCGCCGAACTGCTTGAACTGCCACTGTGCTGACATCTAACACTGCCTCCAGACCAACAGACCTACGGCTCTGCAAGCGCCTCCCTCTTCGCCGCGCCCGCTGTCGAGCAAGACGAAGCCTCCTTCTCCGTCGTCTCCAACGTTCGCGACTCCGGCAAGACCCGATTCGGCCGTGGCGCCGTCTTCACACGTGGCGGCCGTGGCCAGCGTGGCGGTGCCCGTGGAGGACAGGACAGCCGTGGTGGTGGACGCCAGCAGTTCAGCAGCCGTGGTGGAGGCCGGGGAGGCTACGACAGCCGCGGCGGACGGAATAACGCCGGCGGACGTGGCGGCGGCGGCCGTCGCTTCGGCTGGAAGGACTACGACAAGCCCCAGCGCAACCGCGACGCCTCCATCAACATCCGTGGCGACTGGAAGCTGCTCGAGGAGATCGACTACAACAGGTTGCTCAAGCTCAATCTGGACGCCGACGAGGGCGAGGACATCGATAACTACGGCTTCGTCTCGTACTACGACCGCTCCTACGACAAGCAGCCGGTCAAGTCGGCCGAGAAGAAGCTCGTCCCCATCGACCGCGCCGCCTACAACGTCACCACCTCGTCCGACCCCATCATCCAGGAGCTCGCCGACAAGAACGAGGCCACCGTCTTCGCCACTGACAGCGTGCTGTCCATGCTCATGTGCGCGCCCCGCTCCGTCTACCCCTGGGACATTGTCATTGTCAAGCAGGGCAACAAGGTCTTCCTGGACAAGCGCGAGAACGCCGCGCTGGACATGGTCACGGTCAACGAGAACGCCGCCGACGCGCCGCTCGAGGCCTCCGAGGGCTCCAAGGACGTCATCAACCAGCCCGCCGCCCTGGCCGAGGAGGCCACCTACATCAACCACAACTTTGCCAACCAGGTCGTGCTCGAGTCGCAAAAGGTCGAGATGGCCCATGGCAACCCCTTCTACAACGCCGCCGAGGAGACGGAGCCGCCCGCGTCCAAGGCCTACCGGTACCGCAAGTTCGACATCAGCATCAACGACGAGGCCCCCGTCTACCTGGTCGTGCGAACCGAGCTCGACGCTGTGCAGAAGAACGCCATCAACGGCGAGGACCAGTTCCTGCGCGTGCACGCCCTCAACGAGTTCGACAGCAAGGCCCAGGGCAGCGGCGGCGCCCTGGACTGGCGCTCCAAGCTCGTGTCTCAGCGCGGTGCTGTTGTCGCTACTGAGATGAAGAATAACTCGTGCAAGCTCGCCCGCTGGACCGTGGAGAGCATCCTGGCCAAGGCGGACCAGATGAAGATTGGGTGAGTTGTTATGCCCTTCCTTCCCCATTTCCCTCCCGCAGAGATGATTCCCTCTGCAACGACTTGTGTGAGTACATGCTAATACACCTATCCCACCGCAGATTCGTCTCCCGAGCCAACCCCAAGGCCAACGACAAGCACGTCATCCTCGGCGTGATTGGCTGGAAGCCGCGCGACTTCGCCAACCAGATGAACCTGTCGCTCTCCAACGGCTGGGGCATCGTGCGGACCATCTCCGACATGGTGCTCAAGGCCGGCGACGGGGACGCCAAGTACGTGCTCGTCAAGGACCCAAACAAGAGCATCCTGCGCCTGTACGATGTGCCCGCCGGGTCGCTGGACGAGGAGGAGGAGGAGGTCGAGGCGCCCGCCGCCGAGGATGGCGCCGAGGAATAGAGATCCTCGCCGTCTCCATAGTAGATGGGTGGGGTTTGAGAGCCCAGCTTCGAGGACCGTGCTGATCTTGGGGCCCCGGGTGTGTTTCGGGGCCCCTAGATGCGAGGCTGCGTACGAGGGAGCGGGTGGTGTGTGAACCAGCGATTCGGGGTTGATTGATTCATTGTGGTGATAGACAAAACTAAAACGACCAGATATGAACACACCGAATTGAAGTGCAGCGGATGATCAACCCTTTTCCCGGCTCCTTTGGCACTTTTTCATTTTCCTTAATACCCATTGGGCATCCTATTTGTCCGCGTTTGTGGCGAGACAGCTTCCCATATGCGAGCTCACCCGGGCCAGGCCGCTCACCCAGGGCTTCACCGTCTGTGTCCTTTTGACAGTGTCTTTGCCCCCATTGTTTCCTCTACGACACTGCCATTTACTTCTTATGAGTACAATCTTGCCTCTCCATTCCATCTTACCATTATGGTCAAGTCTTCAGGCAGTGTTCACCCCAGCTACGGTTGAGAAGAGGCCACAGAAAGAGATGTATCATTCAATGTTCATTACTGGTATGCGATTATCTAACGACTATTACTACCCCATGCGCCTGTGTATGTACCTAAACTCCCGAATACCAACAAAATCAATCCTCACGGCCCTTGATATCCTCCCCAAACTCCTTGTCGTACCCCGTCAGGCAGAACCGGTACCTCACATCACTCCTGCGGCACCTCTCGAGCGCGGCCTTGAGCCCCTCCCTGCTGATATCCACCTCCTCGACCCACGTCCTGACGCCCTTGTCGGCCGCGAGCCTTAGCATCTCGAGCGCCTCCTGCCGCGAGCCCAGGTGCGACGCCCCGATCAGGCACCCGTTCTCGATCTGCGTCCACGTCGAGACCTCCGTCCCCCTGTCGTTCTTGGCCGGCATGCTGACGCTGATCCAGCGGCCGTGCACGTCCAGCAGGGGCAGGAACCGCGCGCAGTTGACGCTCGAGCTGGCGCTGTTGAGGATCAGGTCGAAGGTGTGGCGGTGGCGCTCGGCCACGCCCTCCTCGCCCATGACGATCACGCCCGTCGCGCCGAGCTCCGCCGCGTCCGCGTCGAGGCTGTGGTCCAGCATGAACGCCCACACCTCGGCGGCGCCCATGGCCCGCGCGAACATGACGGCGAGGTGGCCCAGCCCGCCGACGCCCACGACGCCCACCTTGGCGCCGGGCCCGCACCCGTTGCGCTTGAGGGGCGAGTAGACCGTGAGCCCCGCGCACATCATGGGGGCCGCGACGGTGGTGGGCAGCTCCGCAGGCACGGGGAAGCAGTAGTGCTCGTGGATGCGGATGTGCGACGAGTAGCCGCCCTTGGTCACGTATCCCGTTTCGGGCCATACCGCGCCGTACGTGTCGAGCTGGCGGGCGCAGTACTGCTCGTTGCCTTTCTTGCACTGCCGGCACTCGAGGCACGCCCAGGACGAGGCACCGACGCCGACGCGGTCGCCGATTTTGTGGAGGGTTACTTTGGGGCCGATGCGGGTGACCAGGCCGATGATTTCTGGCGACGGGGGAGGTGGTTAGTATCGAGGCCAGATCATGAGGTTGCGGATATACGGCGTGGGTGGCCCATGAGGAGAGAGACATGGAAGTGCGGCTGAGGAGGGAGGAAATAGTGGTTGGAGACTCACCATGCCCAACGCAGAGGGGGTAGTGCTGGTCTCCCCAGCCGCCGCAGAGGGTGTGCACGTCGCTGCCGCAGACGCCGCACGCGAGGATCCTCATGTCGACGTCGTAGTCGCCCTGCGGCTTGAGCTTGTGCACGCGCTTGTGGAAGTCGGTCCAGGTGTCGGGCGAGTCGATCTCGAAGCCGACCGCCTCGTCCCTGGTCAGGGGCCTCGTGGGCTTGTGCTCGCCGGCGCCCGTGAGGGAGAGGGTGGCGCCACCTGCGCTGAGGTCAAGCCCGGCTGAGACTTGTATTGTGGCCGACATTGTTTGGGGTTGTGTTGGGGGGGGGGGGGTGGGTTTCTGTGTCGATAACTTGTGTATCGCTGGTATTGTTGTTGTTACTGTTCAAGTGCCTGGAATGCCTGGATATTCTCTCAATTGTATATCGGCGAGACGATGCCTTGCTATAAGTATTCCATCCTCTGCCGTATTCGCGGCTTTGGCCAGCGCATCCGTTGCGGCGGCAAAGTCATGATATCCCATCTGGCCACCCGCCGCCAGCCCACGCGTGACAAGACATTCTGGACGGCGCCGACGATACAATCATCTTTGCGATGTTAGCAGTCACGTTGTCCTGGCCGCTCCGGACCAGGCAAAAGTGACAAGTCTCAATCCAGACGAGGGCGGCCAATTTTCCACCTATCAGGTGAGAGTAAACGTTGGAAGCACTTTTCTGCCTGTATGCAAGGAACGGACGTCTCGACTTCTCAGGGTCTGCATGGTCTAGATCTGGACGCTGGGTGGGAATGTGTGCCCCCGGAGTCTAGATGGTACGATAATGGAGCCACTCCAGGCCTACTAGAAGGATCACGCTACCCGCAACGGCAAGGCCGCACGCGTTTTCTCCCGTAGTGTGTCTAGGCGGCTGATGATATTCCCAGAAAAGCTTCTAGTTTCTTTTCTTTTGAGTATTATTGGAACAACTTCTTTGCAATTGCACACCAAGACCGGCACTTGTTGGTACCTTAGTCCGGCGTTCTTTTCTGACGTGGAGTAAGTTCTTCGTTCTGAGTTATCCCGAGAGGTCCTGCTAGAGTATTCGCCAGCCTATCGCATGTCTGTACTGTTATCGACATTGTGCTTATATCTAGCTCTGGGTCTAGAGCGCTTACGACTGTGCGAAGGAACCACCCCCAGGGCTTTTTTTTTTTTTTTTTTTTTTTTTACAAGCACTGTGACTGGATTCAGAACGAAACCAACTATCGCATGTCTGTTCAATTCTGCTTTGGTTGAACTTCCATTTCATTTTTTTCAACATATACTCTTCTTTACTGGAATAGGTGTTGCTGTCAATTACGCTTAATGAGCCTCCTTTGCTTAAGACCACCGCCGCCATGCTGGTCATCAACAGTCCAAACACACTGAACCACGAAATTTGTTCCAGATATCAATAGCTAAAAGGTATGATAAATTGACGTCCTTCTTATCTGAGTGGTTCTGCATCATACGAGGAAGACCTATCAGTCAAATGAGATTGATTAGCGTTGTATATATGTGCGTGCTTTATATGATGAAATATGGATATTCACATCAGTAAAAACGGATAGTATACTAATGTATATTATTTAATTGAAACTGCCCTACTATAATTAATTAAATAATTAAATTTCAGATTATATAACGAATATATTAATATTAATTTAAATTTATTTTTCCTAACTATCAGATAATTACTTTGTAATATATGTATTATTACCTAATCCTAATCTTCATTTAGATTTATTACGATTCTTTATAAAAGAAAGATTTATTTGAATTGGTTAATTTAATATTATAAAGTCTCTCAATTAAATGGATTTATTTTTTTTATATGATAATAATAATGTAAACTTCAAATTATAATAATTTAATTATTACTAATTGTAATGGATGAACCCTTGTCAACAGAACTCAGGGCTAGGGCCCTTCGTACGACCCACTGACCCACAGCACGATTCCCCACAGAACCTGCTAGCATCTACAAGAAGGACCAGCGAAGGACGACAACCAAGTATATAGATCAGCAGGAACCTGTACGATAGTCGAAGAGGAAGAGACTTCTCTCCCCAGAGAAGTCTTCTTGTTCATAGAGAAAATAGACGTTAGAGTGTGACACTCAGTCTAGACCACTAATTTACTTTTATTAATTCTTTGTTTTTAAATTTGTTTTACGATAATTACAATATTTATATAGAGACTTTTTATTTTGTATTTTCTTAAAACAGTTTATTAATTGCATTTAAATTATGTTGTTGGTCGGTCTTCATGTGCACACGAGTGTTGCTCGGTACGGTTGTATTCATCTCTTTGTTGGTTCGTTGTTGTTCGAGGGAAGGGGTAGCCGAAGGATTCAACCTTCCCATCGCAGCTATGGTTTGGCTGCAGTGGTCTGTGCACCGCCAGCTGGAACCAGCTGGCGGACGGACCGTCAGCAGTGTGGCTATCTACTGTACATCCCTCAGCGTGCGTCGCACCCACGATACGGCTTACACCCACATATGTAACATTAAAGTATGATTATGAATTTAGATTAATTTTAATTTTAACAGTATAATTAAGCTGTGTATATGTGAGTAAGGAAATGTTAAATAAATAAAGTTTAATTTTTAAATATATGTATATTGTTGAATGGGCTTTGTTTGGTACGTGCGTACGTCTGTAGTGTTGATGAATCCAATTGATTGAAGATGCATACGTTCTAACTAGCAAAGGCGGAAGAAACATCGCACGAAAGAACTAAAGAAGCAATCCCTTGCCAAGGCCTGCTGCTTACTTAATCCCCAAACCTTGCAGGGCATAGTGCATACGGCTCAACCATTGCTATTCCAATATATATATATATATATACTGAAATTTTTACAATGTATTAAAAACTTAACAAATTTAATCAAACTTTTGCAAAATTACCATAACATCTTTTTTACATATGTAAGACAACGTTTTATTATGAGTCGTTTAAAATTCCATTGAAAAATGATATATTAATAGATTAATTCACTAAATGTTGAAATTAAAAATGTAAAATACAAGTTATATTAATTTAATAAACATGTAATTTGTTTAAAAACCAGGATTATCAGTATTAGTATTATATTAATAAACATAAAATCATGATAGTTAAGTGGTTTCTAATATATATTATAATAGATTTAATGAATCTAAGCATATTACTTCTTAAAATTCCTTTTTATTTACCTTGTATATATATTATAAATAATAAAAATATGTAATAGCTTTTAAATATTGTTACTCTTATTTTATAATATAAGTGATAATAAAAGAAAATTAAGCTTTTAACATTTTTGAGAGTAATTGATACATTTGTTTAATAATTTAAAAATAAAAAGTTTATAATATTCCTTATTAATTATAATGAAACTTTTAAGCATAATTTGGTTTATGGAAAATATCAAGTTTATAAATTTTGTATTAATATAAATATTATCTTTAATATTAAAAGAATCTTAAAGTAAAAAGTAACATTAATATTAATTAATAAGATTAAACATATTACAAGAAGAATTTATGTTGAATGGGCTTCTGCACGTGCTTACGTGTTGGTGGTAGTCAACTCTTCTGGTTGATTCTGCGTACGTCTTCTCTATGAAACTACGAAAGGGGTGCTTGTGCGGAGAACATATAAGGTCCTCCCTTCGCCAAGCCGAGCAGCTCACCTAAGCCACCAAGGGTGATGAAGGAACCGTATGGCCCTAACGACCATTATTCCAACAAAAATTAATAATAAAATAATAATCATAATAATTTTGATATAATAAATTAATTTGATATTTAAATGAAATAATACCATTTTAAAATTATTAAATGAAAGAAGTAATATTTGACATTCTTGAATATAAAAATAGTAAAATGATATTGTCAGATTATACGTAATCACCGATGTTATAGAGATAATTGGATGGGTCTTGATGTGACTTGATGTTGTGTGTCTTCTCTATGTTCGGCTGACCCCCTCCTTTCTGGTGGTTGGGTCTTTCTTACCGACGCTAGTGTTAATGCCTGAGGCTACCCTTTGTGGGTGCGCCCCTGGGTGCGGTCCGCAAGGGACCGATAATCTGACAAATATTAAAAAATTAAAAAATTTCATAATGATAATAGTTTTCTAGAATATACATAATATTTAATATAATTCTTTAATAAAAAAGCGGTCTATAATAATTACAGATATAATTAGTAAATTTTTGATAATAACACTGGTTTTCTTTAAATATTAGTATTAATAACAATACAAATATTAAAAATAAAAAAGATAATAAGAGAACTGAGTTTTAAATCATTATATATATGAATTGAAAATTTAATAATAAGTTTAGTTTGAAGCAGTAATAGTAAAATTACTTTGAAAGGTTTTAATTTAAAATTATCATAAATTATTAATAATGTTTAAAAACTAAATAACATGGTTGGATACCCAGCCGCACAGGACACGCAGCCGGACAGTTTACCAACTTAACCAACTTTAGCCAACCTCAGCACCCACCAGGTGCAATAGGATCAATTACAATTGGGACCAATTGGTCGAAACTGCTTTCAATTCTTTACTTTCAATTGCTTTTGTTAATTTGAAGGTGTGGTGGTGTTACAGTGCTAGTCCGAAGTAGCCAACCTTTGGTGGGAAAATCAGCTTCCCCACCAAAATGGAGCATTTCAACCATGTAGAATTAACCTTAATCTCCACTATATAGAGCAACTATTTGGCCGGTCCACTACGGAGTGCTCAAAAATGTGCTAATCTACTCAGAATCTGAATAACTAGACTCTTCTACGTCTCTCTTACAAGTTCTTGCATTGTGCCCAGTCTCACCACAGTTACCATATCGTCGTTTAGTCGGTCCGCCGCGGACCGCCTCCTCGCCATTACCAGCCATTTCACCAGCTAGCCGCTTCCTTTTTTTTTTTTTTTTTTCCAATTATCACCTGAGAGTTCATAATAGTAAGTGCTCTTTTAAGCTGCACCCAACTTCTTTTAGCCCTCCGGCGCTTAGCGACCTTGTAAAGGGCGGCAACGCTAGGCGCAATAGTCACTGAGGGTCTTGGGAAGAGAGTATGATATTTAGGGGTACTGTAAGTGCAAGACTCATTCTTGCCCCTCTTCCAGCCGGTTCGTGGGTGGGCTGGCTATCTCCCTTATAGGCTGTACCGGCCACCCAGTGCCGGCTGGCTTCGGGACATTACAGAGCCCAATATTAGCCTTCTTAAGAGTACGGACCTGATCATTTAAACGAGTGATTTAATGCGCTATTGTTTATATGCCCTTTCTGAACTTCTTAACTACCGAGATAATTAGTATAGGGTAGCTTCCCTCATGGCCCGAGATCTTCATTTTAATAAAAATCGATTACTGGATAGTCTAATAGGTATTGGAAGGTGATTGTAATTCTCATTTTGATAGTAATATGGGGAGTGATTACATTAGAGTTTATAACCGGACATCTAGCTTAGAAGTAATAGAATCTGGATCCTATGGAGAAATCCAACCCCTCTGAACCCATCTTTCATATTTTCTTCTATAAAGACCTTAGTATGGGCTGGTTTAGATATAAGAAAGATCCTGGATTGAATAATATGGTTCACGGACGCCCGGATGAAGAGATTGATCTTATTACTATGTGCACACTTTAATGGTGAGAATAATGTAGTGTTTGATAATTAGAGTAAATGAGATGAATGTACCGGTATGCTAATAGAGATAATATTCATGTCTTTATAATATTACTTAAACTCCGCTGATATATGGCTTTCATTGTCACGGCCCTGGGCGGACTGAGCCCCTAGGGCACCCAACCCGGAGGGTTGGGGTCTGATCACGTGAGCTGCTAGCTCTGACAAAACTCTGGAACCTATCCTGAATCCTGTTTCGTAGCTCTTCGAGCTACGTCTTGTCAACAGAGCCTGTGCCTACTGAGGATACAGCCTGCGCGTAGCAAATAGAACTATAACAACTTCCGTGCCGCCTGCTCAACGTCCACCTGCCGACTACCTGCCTGCTGTCGTGACATTCATATCCATCTAGGATAAGTATCCGATATTTGACCTTAACCCGCTTAATTATATACTTATTGAAGTGCCGAATCCATTCTAGACCAGTCTCGTTATCTGTTTACCCATTTGGGGTAGGCTTAATTATCTAGTTTAATGGGAAGCCAGACTTTATTGTTTACTTAGCAAGATGGTAGGCGCCCTGGACGATTATAAGCGGCGTGATATCCCAGCCCTTTACATTAATATATTTCATCGGTTCCTAGGGTATATAGATTTAGCTTGTTTATATCGATCATAACGTGTAATAATTAGGGTTAAGGTTGTCTAGCTCATTATAAAGCTAATCTCATCGAAGTGATGCAGGTTGTGATCCAGGACCCTATACTTGGTTATCATATTACGGAGCAGCCGGAGCCAATTCCTAATAACCTCTGGATCTTCGCAGAAGGCCCTCTAATAGTCATAAGGCCGATCAAATCTGGTTTTCAAGCTTAATTTTATATCTACAAAGCATCATAACATTTGGTACCAACATGCTTACCATCACGCGATTCCAGGAGGAGATTAGCTATATTTTCCATATTAGAAAGCCGTATTAGAAATCCTCGTACATCGGGCTCAATAATGTATTTGTTGGAAGGCACCACTTCGGGTCTGTCAGGGCTCAGGCTAAGGCGCCCAGCAAGGGATGAGCAGCCCTGACTATGGCAAGGGATAAGCATCCCTAGCTATGGCTAGGGATGAGCTGTGAGCACTGTCATCCAGAGGGAATGGGCAGGCTATATAATACGTGACCAGACGTGCTGCAATCACAACGATTAGTTAGGTATCGAAACATAGTACAGAATGTTCAGGTCCTGATCTGCCCACTAGCAATCCTTTGCCCAGCATCTTCCCCAAAGACTCCTGACAATATTAAATAAGAGTTTGCTCTTTAATTAATTCAAGTTTATAATTGTGACCGCGTAATATTTCACAATGTAACCGGTTGTTTATCTTATCAGATATTGTACTGTGTGGAGCGTTGAAAATCCCTGCAGCTATGACGTGCACTTAAGGGTTTTTCTTTTTGATTTTTTTTTTCTTGAATTCTGGATTGTCTGAAGTGATAGTTTGGTTTTCTCCTCTTTGAAGTAAATCGGTATTATAGATGTTGATTTCTAGCGTGTTGAATATTTAAGTAGGTAGAGTGATGCGAAACTGACGCGAAAAATGGGGACGCGATCTGCACCAAAAACAAACCCGCCCACCAAAAGTTTAAACTTTCAGACTAGCACTGTAACACCACTATATCCCCAAATTAACTAAATAAACTGAAAATAAGACTTTAAAGCAGTTGAAACCAATTGGTGTCAATCTCAATTGACCTTTTTGCACCTGTTGGGTGCTGAGGTTGGCTAAAGTTGGTTAAGTTGGTAAAACTGTCCGGCTGGGTGTCCTGTGCGGCTGGGTGTCCAACCACGTTGTAATGTTTATATTTAAAAGATTACGAATTTAAGCAATAGTGATAATTATAATAATATTTTAATCTTATAGACTGCTAGTATAATATATATTAGTGTATCATCTGTTTTTACTAATACGAATATCTGTATTCACATGATTTCGACAAGAGGGAGAGTAACCATGGCTGTGTATTATTTAGGCAGGCTGGGCCGGTGGAGAACAGCAAGATCAGTACCAAAACGACCTCACTGCAGTGCGTTTTAAATCCAGTGGCTCTTAGCAAGTTCCGATATAATTCATGATGAACCCACATTCGGATGAATAACATGCGACAAGCAGTCTTGCGAGGCTTCCGCTGACTGTTAAGCTTCTTTGCCAACCAACGTCACCTGGTCAGCATCTCTAAGCCTCACCAGCATCTCCAGGTCAACATCATTGAGACACCTCTCCACCCTTTTGCCTAGCTCTACAGAGTTTTCTTCAAATATGTGTATAGGTAAGACACGATGACCCTTGAACACACACGCCAAGACAGGGACTCCTTCAACTTGAGAGAATTTCTTGCCGGGGCAGACTTGTGGTTTATCACTCTACGGCAAGAATATCTGCTTTTTGGGCTCCAAAAGTCCTTCCTCGGCAATCTGGCTAGGCGAGGCGGACGCGGCTGGGGCTGGATTTGTGATCCAGCGTGCTGGCTTCCAGACGCTTGCATCCGGCCAGTATTGAGGGTGCATCTGAATGGCGCGTATGTCGACGGTGAGGGTTGTTCCTTGGGATATAACGAGAGTTCTATCGCCACACTTGAGTATTTCAGTGCCGTTGGTGGAGATCGATGGTAGCGCTGGTACCGGGGGGTACAGACGCAGCACCTCGTAAATAACGGCCTGGCAGCGCTTGAGTTGTGGGAACATCTGCTTGCAATTCGTTCCATCTGAGGTTGTCCCTTCAGCGATTGATCGGATCTCCTCTGTCAACCACTCCTGCACCTCGGGGTTCGCTTCCAGCAGGAACATGGCAAAGGCCAACGTGTTAGCAGTGGTGTCGTGGCCGGCGAAATTGATGACGAACAGGTTGCCGAAGACTTCATCTATAGAGAGCCCCTACTTGCATCCTGCATCGTCTGATTTCCCGGCGGTTTCAACATGGTGCATGTCGGCAGCGCGTACAAAAGACGTTATGATCCCGCCCGATCCGGGTGCCCCTTGATTAATGGCTCTAGTCTCTTTGTCAAGCATCTTTGCCATGTGCTGTTTGAAGGTGATCCCCGCGTTGCCGATTCTAGCCCATCTGCCGGGCACCAGTCGTGGTAGCGGGCGGGAATCAGCATCAGGAGAATAATATTGTCAAGCATGGTCTGCAGCGAGTCATGGTAGCTCCCTATCTCGTCGGTTGATGGCTCGGCTGAGCCACGTAACTCGTACAATTTTTGGAAACCCACTGCTGCCAGAACGTTGAGTGAAAAAGCGTTCGGGTGTCCTTCTGGTAGCTTTCAATTCCGGTGGTGGACGCTCAAGTCCATAAGTGAAGCATACTCGTGGTTTGACGTCGTGTCACATCCAAGACGAGCTTCATAATAGACTCGTTGAAAGGGCTGGCCATGACTTTGCGGTGACGAGGCCATTCCTCCCAAGTCGCAGTGGATATGCATGGACCGTATACTTCCAACAACTCTGCCACTGGTCAGCCTTGTATCTCCCAGTTCGAAGGTCATACCTACGCAGCTCTCTGAGAGGGCGTTGAAAGTGTCCACGCCGTGTTACGATGTCTTGAAATGCAGGTTGATGGCCATGGGCGACACCAGAGCCCAAACTGGTCCCAGTTGCACATGAGGCTCTGCCCCCTCAGCGACGTACAATCCTCGGCGAGAGAGGAGCACGAAACGAGGATACAGTGACCAGTTCAAGGGAAGATGATCCAAAATCATCCACAAAGGTTGCAGGAGAGCCCAAAGGACGTTGTTTGCGTCACTAGGAAATCGTGCCACAGGAACGCCAAAGTCACGAGCCTCGCGCACATTGACCTCAAAGCACGCAAAGCTCCAGATAACGTAGGCCAAGATTGACCCAAGAAGAACTTAGACGATCATTTTTCGCGGAGCTGCTGACTGCTATTGTGATGGAGAGGGTTGACAGTTCAGTGCCTGGTTGGGCTTGTGATAAGAAGACAGGATTGAGAGCACGGTTGAACATTCAGGATCCAGCCCGTGGAGGGGAGAAATGACGCCAGAGAACCAACCATGGCCAGCTCTCCCCGCTGGACCTGAACCTGAACCAACTTGCTTCGTACGATCATTCTATTCGCTGACAGTTCTCGTGACTCACGACAAACAAAGGACCTGGCATTGTACCACATAGCCAAGTGGCCCATGTTGGTTGGTACCTAGGCAGTCATCACTCGTTACTTGCATATAATCTGCCTGTAATTAGAGAGGAGCACATGAGTCTATCAACAACGAAAAAGAAGCTTAAGATTACGTTGGAGACGCTACTTAAACACCTGATCTTCCGCCCGCCCAGTACTGCGAAGAGGCCATGCCACTGCCGGGCTGCAATGTGCGGGATTCTTCGCCGAGCCTGGCAGCCACGGGAGCGAAATCCGTGTTGAGACTAATATCAAGTCAGGCACAACAAGGGAGGTTGGATGTATATGGGAAATGCTTGGGAGCATGCGCAGTAGTAATGTACACCTGGACAGTGTGTCCATGCATGCGACGTGCCTACCTGGGGGTAGGGGGCTTTTTCACAGGACTATCAACGCCGATACCAGTATTAGTAAGATTGAAAACAGGTAGAGAAAATAAGATAGATCGACCTTTTTCATGATTTGAGATTTAACGTAACAAAATAATTAGTGGCATTGGAACGAGACGGTGTCGGAGGACCATCAGAAGCTGCATCACAGGTTTCAGTGAGAGCCAATCACGAAGCTGCCTGGCGCCCCCGACATTAGGCTTCCAAGGTTATTCGTTGGCATTATGATCCGCGCATTTTTTCGGCTTCTCAGGCCCGAAGCCGTCACTGGAATATATTCTGACAACTTCGCAGCTCGTCGTACACCTTTAGTTCTAGCCTTCTTTTCTTGCGGCCTTCAACCACACAGGTTATCCCCCTCGCCCACATGGCTTCCGTCCCATTTTTCATCTCCGAGATAGTATGTCACGAGGACGAAGACCAGCATGAACTCCACCTTCGCGTACGACATAACGGCCGCCTGTTCTTCCTGACTTATCACATGAAGTACTTCGTTCGGTCGCCTAGAATTCGAGCCACCTATCTCAGGTACCTCCAAGAAATCAGGGATTGCGAGGTGAATTATGATGATCGCGATGCTTTCAGATGGTTTTTGAAACCATTTGAGGCCATGATCTTCAAGCTCGCCCCACCGGTATCCCGTATCACGCCTCCAACGTTGGCACGATATGCATTCCCCGACTTCTTCTCATGCCGGCTTGACGCTGTGGATGAGAAGTTTGAACCAAAGCAGCTTGATAAATGGGATGCTGCGGCGGGACCTCCGGGGCTCAAAATTTTGGAGCACCTGATGCAGGACCTCAATTCATGGACCAGTCTTTACGACCCGTCCGAGGTCATCCTGTGCCACGATCGTTTGGAGGACGCCCTAGTCAAGCCGCCAAACTGGGTGCAGCTGAGTAACGGCGGGGAGAACAACATGAGCTATTTCCTCCAATCCTTTGTCGAGTTTGGCGGCCTCTACCAGCTGGAGCGAGAGCTGGTGACCTTCAAACAGATCGCAAAATCAAACATGAAAGCCAAAGCACATATCACTCGCCTCCACGGCGTAGTCACATCCAAGGACGGATGAGTCCTGGGACTGCTACTCAACTGGATCGATGACCCCAAAGGCGCCTTGGCGTATCAACAACGGAGACGCGCATTAGAGACAAGACTGCAGTGGGCCGCACAAATCCGGCAAACTGTGTCAGAGCTGCACAAAAGCGGTGTGATATGGGGAGACGCAAAACTGGAAAATATATTGTTGGACAGGCACGATACCCCTTGGGTCATCGACTTTGGCGGCGGCCATACTCCGTACTGGGTGGATCGCGAGAAGACAGAGACGTTAGAGGGTGATTTACAGGCTCTTGAGAAGATTGTTGAGACGCTTTCGTGCCCTACACCCACGACTGATGTTTCAAGTTCATCAGACTCGGAATAGAAAGTCATACCCTACCCTGCCATGGAAATTACAATTACTGGTCAGAACAGTGAGAACTTAGTTTGGAGGATATCAGGCGGCAGAGAAACACAGCCCAAGCTGCCAAGGGCATGACCAGTGCGGCCGGAGCTTCCTTCCTAACAAGACATCACGAATAGAACTACAAATCCGGCCAAAACTAGGGGCTTGATAGGCTGAGCCATGAGGGGCCTACGAGACGCCATTGAAGTTCATGAGGGCGAGAAGAGGCACTAAATGGTGCCATTGATATGACGCGTGATATACATCGCGGAAGGATAGTATTACATTGTACGGATTCGTGTTACGTGTAACGCGCAGTTGTGCTGGCTATGTTGATTGAAATGAGGGACGGGGTACACTCGCAACTCTAGCTGTCACTTTCGCTTGTTCCTGTGTGAAGATGTCCCAACCATGGAAAGGCACGACTTCCTAATAGTTATCGACCAATTGGGAGCAGGCAGCCGTGTTAGCTCGATCCAGGTGTCGAAATGCTGCGCTTGCTGACGCCAAGCTTGAAGTGCACCTGACAAGCACTGAGGCTCAGCCTGGAACAAATTTCATCGAGCAGTAAGGCGCATGGAAAGCTTCCCTTAATCTCTCTCTAGAAGTTTCGCGGCATAATCTCCCCAACCTGATACGGCTTCCACAAGCATCTACCGCCATGGGAGACACTTTCCAGTACACAAAGCTCCACGATTACAATGAGACGCGCCTCGTCAAGCTCCACACTCAAGTAGAGCAGAATGTGGAGCTCTCGTGCGAGAGCGTTACAACATCCGTGACAGAGCCTGACCCTACGTCGCACTATCATACACGTGGGGAGATGAGGCCGCAAGTGAAAAACTGATTGTACTGTTATCAGGAGACGCGAACATTGTGGATGCACCGGTCATACTCATCACACCGAATTGCGTTGCTGCACTGAGGATACTACGAGCATCTGACCTGATCCGCGGAAGGGGAGTATGGGTGGATGCAATTCGTATCAACCAAGAATGAAAGGACGAGAAGCGCGTCCAGGTATAGATGATGACCGAAATATACGACAAGGCTAAGGCTGTTGCAGTCTGGCTTGGAAAAGAATGGGCTCCAATGTGCTTTGAGAACATAGGAGCTTCAACAGCGTGGTACCTGAACACAGTCTGCGAGATACCGGACGGGAAACACATGGCCACATCCTTTATGGGCCGGATAAAACATCACGTTGTACGAGTTGCGTTGAGAGGTATTTGTGATACAATGCTCCGGTTTCTCCACCCGGTCTTCCAACTAACTTGCACGATTAGACACAGACAAAAAGTTACTCAGGCACATACTCAAAGCACCAAACCGGAAGCGTGCGTGGATTGTGCAGGAGACCACTGTCTCATCAGCCGTAGTACTGTGCCAGGACTCGAATTATTGCCCTAATTTTGGTTTGTGGCAAGCTCTGAGGTACCACGCCCCTCTGCACACGGAGCAATATGGGCTGCAGCTCCACATTGACCTGGCCCGGGTTCGAGAAGCCAACAAGACCCGGCCCGAGCCCCGCCTCGAGAGTGCCGAAGACGCGCTCAAGGTGATTCGCAATCTGTTGCAAGTGGATGCCGGCGATCCCCGCAACAAAATCTTCGCCTTTCGAGGTTTGCTGCCGACGACCCTCGGAGGCGTGGCCGTCGACTATACCTACCCTGTTACGGCTGTGTTCGCCAGTGCTACGCGGGCATATATCGAGACGCATTCGAATTTGGACATACTGTACGAGGCCATGCGAAATGCAGCAAAGCTAGGTGGGTTGCCGTCCTGGGCGCTGGACTGGGCAGTAGGGGATGCTGGCAAGTTGATTCGGTCAAAATGGCGCGCAATGCAGTCTACCTGTCCTCCGCCAACAGCGAGCCTAGTTTTGGGTTTCTCGCGGACAGCAGCGTACTTGTTCTCCAAGGAGGAGTTCGGTGAGATAGGCAAACATGGACGCCACCTCTTCCCAGGAGTAAGACTCACAGCATCGGACAAGAGCAATTACGCGGACCTTTCGGATATGAACCCGGATCGGGTCCTACGCCTTCTTTCGGATGCCATCCTGGATGAGAGCACGGACAGAGCCATATGTTCAACGGCCCAGACAGATATCGAGCCTTTTGACGCCTACTATTGAGATATGCAAAGGACGAACCTACACGCGCCTTGGCGATGAGCCAGATCTTTCAGCCGAATGCAGACGCCACCGCGTTTCTCCAATGGGGAGGGTCAGCAAAAGCCGCGGCTGCGGGATATCAGATGCACATAATGAGTGCTCTGGCCGAGGGGATGTTGTTCCTGACTACGGAGGGTCGGTTTGGCTTGTGTATTTCCGCTGTTAAGCGAGAAGTGATCTGCGTCTTCACGGGGCTTGGGATACCGTTCATTGTGCGCCCCCAAGGATCGAGCTTCACTTTGGTGGGCTATGCGTATATTGATGGTGTCATGGACGGCGAGCTTTGGCTGCACAATGAGGGTGATTTGACAAAATGGGAGATTGTGTGAGGCAATTAGGATACATCAGGCACATATCTCACTTCATCTTACAAAATCTCATAATTTACACAACATCATTTCTCTCCTGTCCTGTTATGTCTCCGTGAGGCCGCAAGCTACCCCATTCCTGCAAAAGGAAAGGCTTGGGAGCAATTATTCTCGTAGAGTTTCATGTATCAAGTGTTGCTACAGCCTTGCCCGGTAACTCGTAATCAAAAATACATGCAAAAATCCATAACGCCACCCTGCCCATGTGCTTTTCGTATGATAAAGTGCTACGTCCCTATAGCAACCTTGCTCTGATGCTCAAGCAGGCGACGAGGGTCAAGAAGCGTGGCTCTTTTCCTTGGCAAGGCGTTCGCGCCATGATTGCCACACGAGAGCAAGTCCCGTCAACGTCGCGCCCGCGCCCTCCCAGACCGCCGCTTCCACCCAACCCTGCTGCCAGAACACCGTGGCAGACAGCGAGCGCATCGGGACGGTGGCGATGAAGAAGGCTCGGTTCTCCTGGTAGGCGGCCAGCGGATAGTAGATACCCATAGCGATCGCAGCGAGCGAATTGGCTTTCATCTCGGGTGTTGTTGGGCCTGAGGACAAGAGAGTATGGACTCCGGCTCCAAAGGCCGTTGCTCCGAAGAGGTAAATGGTGAGGGCTGAGAACGAAGTCATGGCGGATTGGGCCAATATTTGTTAAGATAAATCGGAATGTTTGAAGTGAGACTTCACTTGGACTTGACAGCACTGAGGCTTGGGATTTTAATAGTGACTGGCGTGAAGAGAAAGGGTAGGTCTGCCTGGCCGTGCGGGTTGCAGGTATAGACAGGAGGGGCTTATCGATAAGGGGGCTGGTGCAACATACACCGACCAGCCTTAACTTCAAGTTATTAGAACTATTGCCTTGAATTAACTTGCTTGGAATCTAGGATAAGTCGCTCTTGAAATCAATTGAAGCAACCCTGGATTTGTAATAAGGTAGAATGTACTTCATCCTTATAACGTCTTTGAAATCATTTTACCACTGACTCACGATGAAAATCCTCTTCACGTTCACGTCACAAGTGATTCCGCATGCGGGAACACACAAGGCCCACAGCAACCAGATCGACAGTGTCTGCCGTTGTATTTGGGTGGGACCGAATCCTTCAACGCTGATCTTCCTACAGAATGATTGACAAATTCCAGATTTGCGCACAGCTCTGGAAACACGGTGGTCTGATCCAAGGGGACACAGCCCAGCTTGTGGGTTCTTTGCATGCGTTTGACAGCTTCGGCGTGGTAGTAGGGGGCAGAGCGCTAAGCCTACGATAATGGCTTCCAAGTGCTATTGGTGGATGTTGTGCTCAGATGGCAAGATCTGTGGGCCAGTACCACCTTTCCAGATGTCAAGTGTTAACTTGAAATAAATAGTGCAAGTTCTACTTCCGCCCCCAATTCTCCTTAGAAGCCTGACCCTGGATTCTCTACACCAAGCGTGAACTGCCGGACATAAGAACCCTGCAGCATCGAAATGTCGACGTCTTCCGAGATCCCAGCACCACTATGGCTATCAACAGAGGACCCGAGTTGATCGGAATTGCGACCATAATGGTTGTCTTGAGTACACTGGTCGTGACCGTTCGTATCGTTATGATGTTTCGGAGGCG
Source organism: Diaporthe caulivora (assembly GCA_023703485.1). Classification (NCBI taxonomy): domain Eukaryota; kingdom Fungi; phylum Ascomycota; class Sordariomycetes; order Diaporthales; family Diaporthaceae; genus Diaporthe; species Diaporthe caulivora. Next base: position 5,440,083 of record JAMPTR010000002.1, read on the forward strand.
CATAGGTCTAGAATATGACAGTTGGCTTATTTTGGTCTCTTTGGTGCGTGTACAACCTATGAAGACGGTCTCTACGAGCGTATCGATCTGAAGCTGACATGAAGACCTTTGAAGCTGCTCTTGTGGGGTAGATATATCATGGGGGTTCTACTGGTCAGCCTAGGTGGACTTGGGCGGCCTCTCGTGGCCAATCTGGCCATCGATAAGAATCGACTTACCATTTGTATGAAGGTAACTCTTCTCCATCCTCCTGCTGCCTCACAGGGATGCAGCACTTGACGTGAAGCTCCTATCTATATAATTTGAGTCCTTGGGATGCAGATTATATTTGCTGAACAAATCTTCTGATGATCTGATAAGATTTGAAAGAGCCAAGGCGCCGACTCCGGCACGCCAAGCAGCCTGAGGCAAGCTTCTCGCCCCTAAACTGGCTCCCAGATATCGAGATTGCGACGTTATGAGCAAGGATCCTAAAGACAAAGGAATGGGGCACATGAAAATACGAGTACCAATATCTGACACATGAACATACGCGTAACAATATCGGAATGCAATGGGGCGCAGAGCACCACTTGCAGAGGCTCCACAGAACCTTAACGAACACGAAAGGCTCCTCAGGATCGTATGAATGGCCGCTGAACGGAATATTTGGTCTGGGTTTGATGAATAACCGATGAGTTGTTCGCATTAACTACGCCGTATAACTGGGAAATCTTAGTTGGGATGACTGAGATGATATTGATGTACTATTCCAATCTGAAAGGCAGATAATTTTAATCGAACCAGCCCTTTCGCTATATCAGTGCCATCGGGCGTTTAGACATAGCCTATCTCTGCGGTATCAACAATCGTGCAGGAAATTGCAACCTGTCATATCTCTTGGGGCTTCCCTTACCCCGTCGCATTCACCAGCGGCCAGTTGAGCCCATTGTCCGCGGCCCCAATCCCTCCCAAGCCCGCGCAGCTATAGAGACCCACCGGGTTGTTCGGAACGGCACGCATGTACTGGAGGTCCAAACATTCCTGAGGCTTGGATGCAATAAGAGCGATCCGTCCATCGGCCATAACGTCCCATCGCTGTGACGCGGACCCATCAGTGCATTTAGTTAGGTAAACCCGGGACATGTCTTTCCAGTTGCCTTTGGCAAGTAAGAAGCAAATTTGTCAGCCGATTTACATGGTATAATCAGTTAGAAGGCTTAGGGTGCAGCCAATATGACTCACTTTGAGCACCTGCGTCAAGGCAAAGCGTAGTGTCTGATGCGTAGATCACGGTGCTGTTGCCGCCCTGGAGATGCCACTGTTGACCAACGGCGCCGGTCTTGGACTGACTGTTCGTCAAGAATTACGACAGTTAGCCAAGCGGAACACGCATTTCCCACGGACAAGTGTATACGTACACCACGAGCATGCTACCATTAGTAGCTGTTGATGGAACTACCACATAATTGGTGTCCACTTTTGAAGGTATGAGGACTTTGCGATAGCCTTCAGGAACGGCAGCGAGGCTAGTCGCAGCAAGCGCAAGTAACAAGCAAGCCAGACGGTGCATCTTGACTGTGGGCTGGCGGGCTTACAATGGTAGAAGTAAGGTGGATGGTTTGAGAACCAAGCAATATGCGGTGGGCAGCGTTCTGTCAATTTAAGTTCTCGCAAGACCCGACCCCAGACAATGAGCATATGCAGTTCGGATCATCTTTTCGGAGCCGACACAAGGTATCGAACAGCGTTATCACAGATGTGTCGGGTGGATACGCGGTAGAGTGACACCATAGATGAACATTTGCAACTTAGTCCCTTCTGAGCTGCGCAATATGCAGTCCCAGAACATATCGTTGCCACCATGAGCCCTACCGAGATGCTGTGTGATTCCCTTTCAACTACCGGACTCTTGTGTTTGGGCACTAAGTGTTGTGGCTGTGACATTATGAGCTCCGCATTATTACCCAGATTACACTTAAAGATAGTCGATATCCGCTACCTGCCGCAATTTAATCAAGATTATATTGCCCGATGCTGTAACACCACCATACTATTAGCCTAATTCGTACCGACGATCGAAACGGTACCTAGGTACCAAAAGCCTAGAATCCAATGAGGAGATTGGACCGTATACAAGCAGCTGAACTCCATGAATTCAAGCGACCGAATATATATTCTAGCAGTGAAGAGCTTGAACGTCAGTATGTGTCACGGCACCAAAGGGGACATTCCATCGTGGCACCCCAAAGTGGCTCTACAGATAAGTGTGGTATGACGTGCTAAAGCAGTGCTTACCTGTGGAATGGTGACTGGATAAAGATCAATGAGATCGCACAATTTCAAAGCACATACATTACGATGTGTTCAATATCGATCACCACTATTACCAGTTCTAATGTCCCTCTCCTTTGTCTCACCCCGGCACTTGAGATTCCCACCTGACATATCGCAACATCCAATCCATACCACATTCGCTGTATTCAATGTTAAGACATGAATACTAGAAGTTGAGGAGACCTAGAACAGTGATTTTACTTGGCCGACAAAATGGGAGTGTCCCCCTCCACAATCTTGATCCGGAAGCCGTCTTCAGCAAGCCCGTAGCTCTTCGCAACAGCTGCACTCCCGTATACTCGCATACCCTTCTCATATTCAGCAGTGATTCCCTCTTTCCACCCATTTGCTTCCTTCAGCAAACGGCCCAGCAGTGCCGAGTCTTGTACGGCAGTGTTGGCCCCGATACCACCGGCTGGTGTCATCGAATGTACGGCATCACCAATGACCGTCACGCGAGGGTCATTTGGCCATTCGGGGACCCCTGAAGGCGTTGAACAGGTGATCTTCCAGAAGGCGGCTTCCTTTGTGTTCATTTGTTCAAACAGCGGCCGGAAATTCTCGTGCCAACCTTCTGTGAGCTTCTTGGCCAGGTCCGCTGCCGTGTTTCCCACGATGCTGTAGTCGTCATTGGGCGCCGTAATTACACCCGGGGGTCCCACCATGGTCCAGCCAAACTCGACATCGGGGTCGTCCATTTCGTTCGGACGCACGTTTGTGATTATGCCCACAGATGAGTCCTTCCCTCGCGACTCGTCCGTAATGCGAAAGACGCCCTCGCCTAGACCCTTGAAAGCGCCCGTGGGCGCCTGCCCGTGAATGCCTCGTGCACCGGTGTCGTAGACCACCAGCCGTCCGCCAGAGACTTGTCTCGCCACTCTGGAATTGACGCCTTCACCACCGACGAGCATCTCACCTACGTCCGACTTGGTCCCGTCCGCAAAAACCGCTCGGACACCCCCTTCAACGAGCTCATATCCGGTGACATGCTTATGAAACTCGACGTGGTCCTCCAGTCCCTCAAAGAAGAGCTGACGCATCTCTCCTCTTGCAATGCCTACAGTCTTGCCACCCCGACTTGCTAGGGGTGGCATGCTGTTGCCCTCCGCTTGCTCCCCAGTGATAGCGTCGATCGCAGCAAACCCAGCGCCCGCCGTCTTGCCGCACTTGTCGTAGAAGCGAGCAAAATCTTCCGGTCCTAGCACGGACTCGATGGCGTCTAAGCCCTCGTTGGACAGACGCAGCCGGTAGCCTTGGCCACGGAATGCAAGCGAAGCATCACGTTCGTAGACGCGGAAGGGGATAGCGCTTCGACGTAGGGATTGGGCGAAGAGTAGCGAGGCAAGGCCTGCGCCGGAGATGAGGATTGGGCGTCGAGTCGACATGCTGGATACTGATGGTGGAGTACAGAGAAATTTGTGTGTACACTGGTGATGTGAGCGCAGACATAAGGAAGTATACTGCAGGAAAGGCTGATTAATTCACCTGCAGTTGATGATGTGATCCGCGCACCGCGCTCGGGCTCTGTGTAGCCCGAAAGTGTAGGCCGAAAGCATACCTAAGCCGATTACAAAGAACTTGGCACAGACGCTAAGCCTAAAAAGAAATAGGGGCAACTTCACTCTCGATTCTTGATGTATTCCACAGGCCCAACATAGTAGTGTCTTCCCCAAATCCAATAGTAAATCAGCGAAAACCCAAGAATAAAACCAAACAGGAGACAGCTCCAGTTCATACTATCAGGACTCGGAGCTGGAGCCGCCGGAAAGAATAAGAAGACAAAGGCTAACCCCAGAAACAAAAGAGCCAAGCCATTGACCAGGTATCCGAACTTGCCAAGACTGAAACGAGAAGGAAGGAGGGCTTCCCCTTTGACCCGTTTTGCAAACACACAGGCGATGACGATGATGTACGAAGAGACAAGTCCTAGTTGACCCAAAGACGTGATGACATTAAATGCGATTGTCGATCCAATAATGATGAGTGAGAGCAGGATAGTGCAGAATAGGGTTACCAGAACTGTATTGACGGGAACATCCCAACCGGGGCGAACCTGTTGATTCAATATCAGGCACACAGATGGCAACAATAAAACATATGCAACCTACATGGGCTAGGAATGATGAGAAGGGAACTCCTCTATCCCGGGCAAATGCAAAGAGCTGGCGTGACGTGGTAGTCACCTGGTTGATGCAGCAGAAGAGCATCAGTATCCAGACGACTGCGGCCATGACCGAGGTTCCAGCTTTGGATCCTGTCGCGTTGAGGAGCACTTGAATCCAAGGCTGTCCAAGTCTTGTAGAAAGTACTGCCGATACATTGGTCCCCAGGCTGGACATGATAGTGACTGTCATTACAAAGCCGAGCGCATAATTGATCAGAGCAGTGGCGACCATGGCGCGTGGAAGCACCCAAGCTGCATCTCTCACCTCCTCGGCCAGGTGGCACGAAGAGTCCGAGCCAATGAGGGTTACAATAGGTCCGAGTATACCAACAAGAGTCGAGAGGCCGGTGCTTCCCCACCCACTGTTGTCCTCGAATTTGGTCCATACAGTCTTTGGGTCCGAGTGTGGGGCCATGATCCATAAAACGGCAACGAAGGCCACAAATGCAGATGTGTGAAGCATTAAGCCAAAGACTTCGATGAGAGGAAGTTTGTTGACAAAGATGGTATTCCACACAAAGGCGAATAACGTGATGGCGATACTGAGGAGGGTGCCATGCCATCCTTGGGCCGCATAGGACGGCATGTTCAGTGCTATCAATCCTTGAAGTTGCTGAGTGGTCGCAAGAGCAACAGTAGCCATGGCGGCCTGCCATCCAATAACACACATCCAGCCTACTCATTTTATATCAGCGCTGCTATCACGATCGGAATCCAAAGGGGACTTGCCAACTAGATAGCTGAGAAATTTCTGGTACTGTTTGGGCGCCAATTCAGAAACCCAGTGATACTGGCCCCCGGATGTAGGCGCCCTTTATCGTGGCCGATCAGCGAAAACATCCCCAGGTCAGACGGCTTTATGGACTTACATTGAGGCCAACTCTGCCATCGAGAGCATGACAAAAAACATGCCGAAGCAAACGCTGAGGAACATCCATATGCCACCAGCTGTTTCCCCATTGCTAAGCGATATTCCGATTATTCTGTATATGGCTCGGTGAGTGTCCCTTGCAAAATCTCATTCCAGATCACACACATGAGAGAGAATTCCCAGGTCGCTCCGAGAATCACGGAATAGCCGAAGATAGTTACGAACTTAAAGTTTCGCTGGTCGAGATATGTCAGATTATTTATATGCCACTTTGATTTGCTGGGATCAGTGTTATTTACTCTCAGCTCCTGAAATTTCCCTATGCGGTCCATGTCAATCTCATCAGATCGGGTGCCATATTTCTTAGACACTGCCGTGGAGCATGCGGCCTCACCCTGAGTAGTTTGCTGGCAAGCCTTGCCATGGCCGCCTTCCTCAGCTTTTGATGCCAATACGCCGAGTTTCAAAGACATGGTCGATTGTAAATGTGAGCCAGCGACTGTAAGAAAACAGAACGAAAATGGTTCCCATTGTGACAAGACATCGTGTCAAGTGCTTATAATTGCCGTGTCTCAACTGGACAAGCTGATTGATTATCAATGACACCCTACTGCGGGGTTTTATGCAAGTTCCGAACTCGTCCGTGTAACGGACTCCAAATGCGAATTTCGATTGGAGTTCAGCACAAGGACTGCTGACAGTCTTACGCCAAGCTGGAGAGAAGACAGCCACCATCCAGTAGGACTGCAGTTCATCAATGATGGTTGATAAGCACTTAAACTGTATAGAGAGCCTCGAACTCTGTACAACAAAGGAACCCTCAGAACAATCATACATAATGAGATAGGGGTTGAGGGGCACCATATCTGAATGGCTCAGAGGTAATGAATTGACCGGGGTGGTATAGTTGCTTTCTTGCGCGTGTTGCCTGGCTAGTAAAACATCTCGCAAACAAGAACTGCGACAAATAGGAAACCTTCTAGATTAATTAGCAGGGCCGGCTCTCAACCCCTACGCCCTCACAACTTGTTCAATGTACGTACTTTGGTACCTAGGTATATTGATGTGCGTGCAGTGTGGGCTGTTTCTGTTCTATTAGACCTTCCTAATAGTCATTCGCTCCAGAAGTTTGAGTAGGTTACCACTCAACAGTTTCACTCTACCGGTCTCAAAAAGGACAGCTTGGCTGCTGCTGCCGCCCGAGGCACGTGATATATGCGTTGGCTGCACCTGACCAATGACTTTACTGCAAATTATGCGGCCAAGTTACACAAGGGCAAAGCGCATACATAACTTTGGACACTCACGCCGCCGGGTGGTTTGCATTTTCGTGTGCTCAACTTCCCCGCTCGCCACTGCAGATGCTGAAGACGAGGTCGTTTAACAAGATACTCAGGATTTTTGACTCTGCCGGGCTCAATTATGGCCAGTCGACGACTGATATTCTTTAATGGCGGAGGCGCACCGGATCCTCGCTCTATTGATCACGAGTGGAGGGACGAGCAGGGGAGAACAGAGCGCCCCTCGGAAGCCAAATCCAGCACGAAGTGGCCGCCGGGGCCAAACGAGCCATTCGACATCAAGCGGGTCAGGTCTTCTTGGAAAAAGGCAGATATCAGATCAGCGAATTCCATATCACTATATCCAATCCTTCTCATCTCCACCACTGGCTCCGAAACAACGACGCGACCCAACTCTCAACGCTGAGCGTCGTCAGCAGCGCTACCGACGTTGACGATGATTCCCAGCGCAACAGTCCGTCCCACTCGAATTCCGGCAGGAATGCGTTCAATGCCGGCGATATTGCCGCTATGAACAACCTCTTCAATTCATGTTCCTCCGCAAAGGCATCCGAATGGCAGCGCCTGTTCGAGTTGCTCTCTACCGACGGCGTGGCGCCCAACTTGAAAAGCCTCGAGGTGTTCTGGGACTGTGGAAGAGCCTCGGCTGCTTCCGAGCCCTGGGAAACGTTCGTCCAAAGGAGAAAGTCAAAATTGGGGGATCCTACGCGGTCAACTGGCCAGCCTTTCTGGAGAGAGAAATGGACGTGCCGGTGATCGTGGAGAAGCGCTCCGCGGGTCTAGGTGGGTTTCAACGTGGAACGGAGGCCTTGAACACTTAGAACGAGTCATTGGAATTACGGAAGGTGAACATGTTACGAGGGTCAGGAGATCAAGCAATTGACATGGCGGAGTGTGCAAGGCTCAATTAGCTATATGTAGTCTGTAGGAAAGGCGATCTACCAAAATGAGATATGTACTTCCCCGGCGTTTGCCAGGTATTCCCAGGGACAACTAAATTGTATATAATTCAGACATTGGAGGATCTATAGACCACGACACGCAAATCCGTCAAATGCGTCTTCCACCACCACTCCGAGGGTGGAGCCGTCATCGCACGTGGCAAGTGCCTAATTACTGACGATTCACTGCAGATTCACATACATCCCCCCATCCACAAGCACCTGCGACCCCGTAATCCACCCACAAAGATACTCCGACCCCAGGAAAACCGCCGGCCCCGCCACGTCCTCGGGCCTCCCGATCCCCAGCGGCATCCTCTTCTCGATATGCCTCCGCCTCACCTCATCCTGCATGTCCGGCTCGGCGAGCTGCGTGTGCACCGTGCCGGGCAGGATGGCGTGGCAGCGGATCCTGCGCGGCGCGAGCGCGATCGCCATGTTCTGCACCATTGAGACCACAGCAGCCTTGGAGGGCGTGTAGTGCACCTGCAGCCCGCCTCCCACGAGCGCGCTGATGGACCAGATGCCGATGATGGAGCCGCCGCGGCCCTGGGCGGCCACCTGGCGGGCGGCGGCCTGGCACGAGTAGAAGGCGCCATTGATGTTGATGTTCATCGTCGTGTCGAACTGTTCCTTGCTCAGGCTTTATTTTTCCATGATTTTGTCAGCTCTTGCGCAAGTATATATGTATCGGGATGACACAGGTCAGCACCGCCGGGGTAGCTTTCCACACTCACGAGAGGAACTCGGCCGCCTTGAAGATGGCAGCGTTCGACACGAAGATAGTCACGTCCCCCGCGAGGTCGACCACCTCCCCCGTGTCGTCGGGGGCTTTCCTCCTCATCTCGGCCACCTCGTCCAGCAGGCTGCGCGTGTGGCGGGGGTCGACGTGGTTAACAGCGACGTAGGCGCCCTGGCGGATATACTCGAGCGCGATGGCGCGCCCGATGCCCGTGGTGCCGCCCGTGATGGCGGCCGTCTTGCCGCGGAGTCTACGCAGGGGGACCGCTGCTGCTGCTGGTGCTGCGGCCATGGCTGCGGTGGTTGCGGATGAGCTAGATACCTCGGTGCTGAGGGGGTGTACTGTTGGAGTTGGGTAACTAGGCGTGAATCCTGTTCTTCTCGCGGTCGGCGGATGGGTTGAATCCGGCGTGCCTTCTTGAGAAACGGCTTTTGGGATGTTACACAGGGTCTGCTGGGCATGTGAAAGACTCACGATGCTGAAATGTCGAGCGTGATCGGACGCATTGAGCTGCTGATGGAGCCAGGCCTCATGCAAGTCCACCCGCATTGTGGCCCGCTTCCCCAGGATAAGTTATACCGCGTCCAGAAATCCGCGAGGCGCTGGCGGCGACTCAATCCGGGTTTTGAGAGATGGAGACTCATGATACCTTGTACCAATTGACACGACTGAGGCGTGCCATTGGACAACAAGACTGTTTATATTATTTGAGATCCTCTACTAAGCCGGAACGACAATAGATGTCCTAGTGGGACAAGACAATAGGTACAGGTTGTAGGCAATTGCTTGTATCATCCATTAATTTAAACAGTGGCGTGCCGTTGGATAATATCAAGATGCCCTAGAAACCTCTTCGTGAAGTTGAAGGTCCCTGGGCGAATAGCTGTCCAGCCTCACTCGGGGACTGGATGACCATCCAAACCACTGCGTGGTGATCAAAAAACCATATCCGACGCCAGGCATTGTGAAATCAATACACTCCTCATTCTCTCACCGATAGCCAAGAGGTTAGACGTTCACACAAAAGTGCCATGAAGGTGGCACGCCAGTTACCAACCAGTCAAACGAACGACACCCCAAGAAACGGGACACACAAACCGAGGCGCCGCATTTGAAGAAATGAGAAGATAGCAGGGTATATCCGATGAGATGGGGCAAAAATATCACGTATTTCAGCGTTCTTGAAGTGAAAATCGCCCCCGGCCGCCTCGGTGCATCATCTTGGGCCACCCACCAACCAAGAGCAGGGCGACCGATGGTCGATAACACCAGTTGACAGCAAAAGCTGCAAATTCACCAGCCTCTCAGCCTCACCACTTGAACAAACAGGAATTCGCCTGAACAAAGACAGAAAACTCTATCGAAGTGCACCATAGCATTGCAACCACAGAGAAAAAGGGGGTGGGTGCATGGTACGTAGCGAGCCATTTTACCGAGGCACTTGAAGCAATTGACTTTTTTTGGATAGCAAGAAAACACAGGCAATGAAACGGTGAAGAGAAAAAAGTCCAACGCGGGCATTATCATCTCGATACCAAAGTTTAAATAAAATAGCCCCAAAGCCCAAAACCATCGGAACCGGCCGCGAGGGCGATAGCAAGTCATGGATGGCATGCAAAGAAAAAAAAGAGGGATTCGTATTCCCAGGGTCAGGCTCTCCCGCCGCGTACCCGAACCCTGGATGCAACTAGCCAAAGGGGGCCGACCAACAACCCCCTTAGACAGAAACCTCGGGTCGTATCAACAAGCGCGCGCGCGCGGGCACCGGAAACTGATCGACCAGGTCCGGAAGCAAAATTTCGAGCGCGATCATTTCGTTCAGACTGTGGATTGTGAGTTCTCATTTTCTTCTTAGGAAATCAGGACATGCATGTTGGGGGTCCGAGTTTTGGTCAGCGATCCTGACACCGGAGGAACATTGAACCCACCTAGGGGGACCGATTAGAAAAGGGATGTGTGGAGCAGCCTGGATGCGCATCACGAGGAGCACGTGGGCGATTGTGTCGACTTCCGGGCAGCTCGAAGGCAGCCTGACGAAACGAAACCGACACTTTACCCGTGCGAGTGGCCCAATCTCTTCGCTCTCCACCGCTCTGACTCGAAGGGGGTGGAAGGAATGCGACCAACCCACGGTGATCTGCAATGTGAAGTTTCTGGTAATTGTGTGAACTGGCCAAATATAGCCATCCATTCGCACAAAAAGCAGACTCGTCGTCGTCGACGTCTGCCCCTGCAAGCCACCAGAGCAGGGGCCCAGGGCAAAAACATGGGCAGGGGCACAACCCGGCCTCGCGCCTGCTCATTTCGGGAAGCCCAACGGAGAGATGCGGTCAGCAAGCAAGCAAGCAAGCAAGCAAGCAATGCCACGGCATCGCCAAGCAAAAGCTTGGGTTCGGCAACTGTGGATGATGGGATCTGCTGTCGTGCGTTGCGGCGCCGCGCCGGCGGGCGCCACCCGTGCCCGCAGGCGCGCCTTGGGGGGACTTGGCAGAATGCAACGAGTGTCGTGTGACGACTTGCCTTTTGCAGACGGGCCGGCTGACTTCCATGTTGTCCGAGTCATTAATGCGATGGAGGACGAAGGGGAAGAAAGAGAAGGGGAAAGAGACAGATTGGGGACGCGAAAGTCCAGAACACCGTCGGCGAGGACGTACTAGGTAGAACTTCGCGCACCCATCTCCCCCCGGAACCCCCCGGAGGCATAAATCTATGCTCTCTCGCCCGGCGCCGACTCCGACGCGGCGAGACTGGTCTTCTCTCTCTCTCTCCTGACGGAGTGCCCGGTCTCAGCCCTCGGGGGGGGGGGGGGGACATCATTCATGCATCAATGTGCATGAATGGCCCTGACACACAAAGATTGACCACTGCGTCCATCCACAACCCTACTTTAACCATGCAGATGCCCTACCTCACCGAGAGGCATGCAAAAGGTAACCCCCACGCATCCGCAACGCCCGCGACGCGACGCCCAACGTAGGCAGTGAGCGATCTTGCCTCGACGATGCTGCTGGCTCGGTGACCCAGCCAGGTTTGGTCGACCACTAGGGCGGCCACCCGAAAGATGACACGACCATCCAGACAAAGTGTTTCGTACTCTCCCACCCTCCACTCTGGAGGTCAAGCTTTTTGGCCTTCTCTTGGCTCTTGGCTCGCCGTTGTGATGGGCGGCGAGCAGTGGATGCACACCCGGTTGGGCATGTCCTGCCCTGTCCATCTCTTGCCCATCTTGTGCCCGTCGCATCGAATTTCTGTTGGCCGACGAGGCACACGACCGGCTCCTCGCCTCGATGCAGGTGTCGCGCCTTTCGGGTGCATCTTGCTTCGCCTCCTTGCTCCCATTTCCCCCACCCTCCCTCCTGTCAGAAGCAACAAGTCAGATTCACCAGCCTGCTCCCGTCCACCTCGGGCAAGTTTCGCCGCGTCGTCGCGTCACAAAAACGTCCCAGGACCGTCTTAAAACCGAAGAAGCCAGGGTGGGAGAGGGCATGTTGGATGAACGGCGCATGCATGCGTGTTGCGTGCGAGCTGTTGCTGGGCTGGTTCCGCCGTTGGGAGATCCCGACTGAGTAAAGCCGGGGAAGGGACGAGATGTCGTCGGGCTCGGAGGTCCTGTCGACGGCGCACGTGTGCCCCTTTAAGGTTTGTGATTGGGCAATGCGAAGGCTGGGCGATCCCCCACCCTCGCTGGCCCTTGTGCGCCCCGAATGGGGGTAGGGACAAGCTGGCCCCTGGCATAGACCGTGGCGGGTGGCAGGGGGCCCTTGTCTGGGTGCTGAAGAGATTGTGTGGGGCAGGCGGGGCAGCAGGGCAGACGAGGCTGGCACGTACCCTCTTCGTTTTTCTTCCTTTGGTCGTTGTGCGGTCAGGAAAGAAAAGAGACGACGCCACACTGTGACGGACACTCTGACACACTGTGTTATCGCAGTGGCCAGAGTTCGAAATGGTTGCGAGTGCCGTGGATCTCCTATGTTCGTGACAAGGATGCAGAATCGAATGTCGCGCTGTCGATACTTTTTGCAACCCATTTGCCATTTGTGTACGACAGAGATCAATGGCCTGCAGGCATGTGGGGCCACATACACGCAATGCCACAGGCCGGAAGATGGGCGGTGCATTATGGCGCATGTCGCGTGGCTTCGGCTCAGACTGGCAGACTGGCTCTCGGACGGCTGGGCGCAGGTGAAAAGGCCTCATATAAAATGTTGATCTGGTCCCTCGTTCGAAACAACAGGCTGGACGAGTTTAGAAACAATCCATTGTCCATGATTCAGTACTCGGTCGGGTGTGCTTGTGTTTGTGTTTGTGTTTGTGTTTGGTCTAGTTTATGTAGCACATACACATACAATACTGCAGGTTAGTTAGTATCAACGTGGTGCGTGGCGCGCATGTGCCACCAACCATCATCTTACCACGGCATCGGGACAGGTGGGGATACTAATGATATGAATAGGCGTGGTGGTGGTGGTGGTGGTGGCCTGGCGGAGGGATCAGGGTTGCTGGGGCCCAGATATGGGGACTCGTGTGAGCAGTTGTCTAGATGCCATGTGGTGCCCAGCTGGCTATCCACTGAGACGTCGTCGATGCGATGCGTGTCTCGCCGACAGGACCTCTCTCGTCTGGGGCAGTCGCTTGATCGACGTTAAATGCCTCGACATTTCGACATTGGGTTCAGCTGGGCTGAGCTGGATGATGATGGTTTCAAGCATGCATCGAGATGGGTCCATCATGGAGGTGTTGGCCTGATCTCATCCCATCGCATTGCATCGCATCAACCAGCTGTCACGTTCAGAGTTCGTTCGGACTTTGTCAGGGTAGCGGCCAAAATGTGTGGATGACCAGAAGGAGACACCGAGGGTTCTTGCAGAGTCGCAGAGGTTGCAGAGTGACAGCGTGAAGAAGAAGTGACATCAGGCCGTGGCTGCCGCACCGGCGGCAACAAGCTTTCGGCGCCACTTGGCAGAAACAAGCCTCGTGCCGATTTGACTGCCCAAGTCTTGGTTGTTTTTTTTTTAACCTCCGACCCTTCGTTTCTTAGCTTTGGCTCCGCGGTGGTGGTGATCGGATGCCTGCTCTGCACTGCATGTCTTGCCAATTGCTGACAATTTGTAGAAGAGAAGATGCAACATCTTGTCGGTCACTTCTCCACCCACAAAAGGTGTGTCCATTTTGCCTTAAGTCGCATCAGGTCGCCTCACCTCGGCCGTGTGCTTGCAGGCATCTGAGCATTCTGGGCATTCTGGCCCCTCGTTCCATCGCGCCGCCCCATAATTTCTCGACCTATTCTGTGGAGCCCCTCCCTGTACCTGCTCTGGTGGGGGTGACCCTACACAGTGAACCTTTTTTTTTTTTCTCCCCTTCCCTTGTGGTCAAGCATTGATTCTTTCCGGGATTCACCTCACCCACTTGGTTGCATCACACCGTATACACTAGACCACCTTGCCGATTTGACATGGCGAACTGGACTCGACTGACTTGCATCTCCATCCGGACATCCTGGCTCCAGCTCCTCCGCCTCGCCCGCCGCCCACCTTCATCCTCGCGACCAGGCCCTTCCCGCCGTATCTGCCCGCCCGCCTTTCTTAAAAACCTCCCATCCTCCCCATTCTATATCCTCGTGTCCGGCCTTCTTCATTTTGAGTTCTGCAGTCAACACCACAACTCCCCCTCTGCGGCCTCCCTCGCCCTTTTTGACTCAGGGTCTTTTCCCCCAAGAAGATCTTCACAACACCTTGACACCACCACTGTCATAGGTCGCTGCAGCCACGAGGGTGCACACCCTTGGGAGCCCTCCAACCCCTTCAACCCCTCCTCCATATATATCCACCCCTCTTCCTCCTCTCCAATTCGCCAACATGTCCAACTTCCTCGCCCACGAGAAACACCACAATCCCTCCACGGGCCAGATCCCAGTCCCCCACGGGCCAGAGACCGGCGATGAGGCATACACATACCCGCCCCACGCAGGCGTCACCTCCGAGGAGGAGCGCCAGATCTTCAACTATATCACACATCCGGACGACAGCTACACACCAGAGGGCGTCTACTGGGCCGACCTGCCACTCTCCAAGCGCATCAAGTTCGTCACCTCGGTCGACAACGCCGAGGCCAAGAAGGAGCTCTCCCAGATCGGCGCAATGATGAAGAAGGACCCCCTCAGCCCCCTGAGCTGGTACTGGCACAACGCCATCTTGCCCGGTGCCGGACTGGGCCTGGAGGGCTACGTGCTCTTCTCCATTGGGAATCTGAGCAGCTACTTCGCTGCCACCGACGGCTGGAAGGAGTGCTGGGGCAGCAAGACGGTCGATGGGGAGTGCTCGGTGAACTGGATCGCCGCTGTCACCTACCTCGAGGTCGTCGGTATCATGGTCGGTCAGATCGCTGTCGGTGTAAGTAGCTGCAACACCATTCCTCACCCAAACCTCACAACAGCACGTCACTAATCCTTGATTTCACAGATTATCGGTGATTGGGTCGGTCGACGATTCGGTCTGATTCAGGATGCGCTCATCATGGTTCTCGGTCTTATCATGCTCACGGCCTCCTGGGGCACCACCCTCGAGGGCTGGGTCATCTGCTATGCCTGGTCCCTCTTCGTCTACAGCTTCGGTGTCGGCGGCGAGTACCCCATGACCGCGACGTCCTCTATGGAAGGCGCAGTCGGCGCCGGCAAGGTCTCGACCCGCGAGGACCGCCTGCACCGCGGCCGCAAGGTCACCACCGCCTTCCTCATGCAGGGCTGGGGCCAGCTGGCCAACCAGGCCCTGCTCATCGTCCTGCTGCTCATCTTCCACCACGGCCAGGGCGACGGCCCTTACGGCACCCAGAGCACCCAGGTCGTCTTCCGCCTGTCCTTCGCCATCCCCGCCGTCGGCACCCTCTGGCTCGCCTACTACCGTGCGTACAAGATGCCGCAGGCGTCGCGCCAGCTTCAGATCGCAAAAAAGAAGAACAAGGTCACCGGCTACGACATCAACTCGCTGCGCCTGACCTTCAAGTACTTTGGCGGGCGGCTGCTGGCTACCGCGGGCTGCTGGTTCTGCAACGACGTCTTCTTCTACGGCAACAAGCTCTTCCAGTCGCAGTTCATTGAGGTCATCAGCGACAACTCCAAGTCGGTCATGACAAACTGGATCTGGAACCTGTACAATATCATCGTCGCCCTTGCGGGTTACTACCTCGCCTCCTTCCTCATCGACAACAAGCTCTACGGCCGCAAGAACATGCAGCAGATCGGCTTCCTGGTCTGCTTCCTGACCTTCGTCATCCCGGCCTTCAAGCTCGAGTACTATACCTCCCCGGCGGGCATCCACTCCTTCCAGGCCATGTACTACCTCTCCTCCTTCTTCAACCAGTTCGGCCCCAACGCCGTCACCTTCCTCGTCGCCGCAGAGGTCTTCCCGACCCCCGTCCGCGCATCGGCCCACGGCTTCTCCGCTTGCATGGGCAAGGCCGGCGCGCTCCTCGCCTCGGTGCTCTATAACTACATCGACACGCAGATGCGCTTTTACGTCGTCCCCTGGTTCGGCCTCGCCGGCATGGTCATGACCTGGCTCTGGCTGCCCGACACGACGGGGCTGGACCTGAAGGAGCAGGAGCGCCGCTGGCGCTACATCCTCGAGGGCCGCGAGCACGAGTACCACGGTATCGCGGTCCACCCGAACCACCTCAGCATGTGGGAGCGCTGGATGGGCGTGGGCAAGTACTACGACCCGGAGCTGGACCTGAAGCAGAAGATCGAGGACCTGAGGAGGGACTGGGAGGCGCAGGAGGCCGAAAAGCGCGAGAAGGAGATCAAGGGCGAGGCCGTCCTCGCCGACGACGAGTTCACGGACGAGGCGCACGCGTACTTCCAGCGGACGAGCTCGCGGGACGGGGCTACGGGCGGGTCGGGCAGCAATGGGGTATTTGCCACGACGACGACGACTAGTGAGAGGGTGGATGAGAAGCTCCGGGATGACAGTGCTGATGGGGGGAGCACGCCTACCGAGAAGACTGCATGATCTGCCTGCCCTGTTTTTTTTGTTTTTTGTTTTAAATGGTTGGGATAATTGCCCTTGTTTTTCTGTTTGCTATGGATACCTGATGTGTAGCATATTGAGTTTTATCGTATAGATGCTAAAATGCATGAATACCATCTGGAAGACAAAACACGTAATGGACCTTCTTTCCCCTGTAATGCTGGTGAAATGACATGATGTTTATGCAAGACCGAGAAGAACCCGAGGAGGACTGGGGTATCGATATTCTTGTGCTCCCAGGAGCTTGGGTGTGACATCTTCTGGAAGTATTTGCGTGAGGTACCGGCCTTTTGGGTGCTTCGTTCCTGGCCGGTCGTGTCGACTCGATGTTGTTAGCCGCACCGGGGCGGCGGCGCTGTGTCACAAGGTGGCCGGCCAGCCGAAGAAGTTTATTTTGTTTGCGTCTCACCAACCGCCGAGTATTAGCGGCCCGGGTTACAGGCGGGCGGGGCGGGCAGGCAATCGTCACCGGCGTGGACTCGAGGCGCATGAACCTCGCGCGAGGCCCTGATCATGCTCGGCCACGGGCACGATGCCCCCAGCTCTCCGTCATGTTATGTATGGCCATGGTACCACAGTATGGCTAAGTTTTTGTTTATCATTCAGCAACGCAGCTACCTACCTGAGATCCAGGACTTTGCGCACCGAGGCCGATGTCGCAGAAGCTGGGCATGAAGAGAAGCGATGAGCGTCCGCGGGAAGTGATTTGACTCCGGTTCGGGTGGAGGCCGGGATTGTTGGACGCCAGGGTGGGGGGGAAGGGTGGGCATCGTGGGCAGCTCGTTGACTATCGTAGGCGGTGGACAAGTCGGCCCCGTGAATTGTACAGTCCTGGGATCAATGGGACGTCGCGTGCCCTTAGATCTGTGCTGTGCTTGCTTTCACTACCGTTTGACTCTTGCTGCTCCTCACTGTCTTGAGGCATGGTGACCCGCCTGCCACCTTCTGGCAGTAGACTCACATTGGGCTCTTGACTTGAATTAAAACAACTTCGAGGACTACATGAAGACTTGGCTCGTTCTTCTCACATCTGCCTAGATAATCACAACAGTGTAGGTGGCCTTCCCATTATGAACCTCCCTCTGTAAATAAGAGTCATCTTGCCAAGGTTCATCCTTCCCAAAAATGGAGCCCAAGCCCTCTTCTTCTTCGCAAAAGGGATCAGGTAGCGTGTAATAGAAAATCCCGACGCGGATGTACTCACCCTTCGCGGAGGAGCGGTGAAGGATTAGCCCTTCGATTCTATCAAAGGACCCCATCTCTGTCGTCGGCTTCACTCTCTTCTTCCCCTTCTTCATCCTCGTCCCTTCTCCTCTGACCAAGGGGCCGCATAAAGAACGAACTATCTCTAATCTCGAAAAACTGTCCACCAGAAAGCGCAAAGCGAATCGTTTCGGGGGTTTGATCATGGCCCGGTATCCCGTGGTCCCATTCGCAATCAAGATGTCGCTTTTATCCAGAGGAGGATTGTGAGATTGCGTCGACGTCTGCACAAACTTGGAGCTCTGTCCCTTCTTCGACCGCCTGTATATTTTGTCCGGCAGCCCGTCGCGAACGGTGCCTGGGACACCAGACGAGATCACGGTGGGTGCTTGGCCGTCAGTCTGCGCGACAAGAAAGCAGTCCTCGGACTCGAGATAACGTAGTGACCTCAGCACGCCGCGCAGGCGCAGCGACCCGTATGTCACACTGCCAAACGGGACCGATGTGTTCTTCAGGCGGATCGAGGGAGCAAAGTCATCAGCAAAAGTGCGGACGTACGCGTCGCGTTTGATATCGACCTCGCAGAAAAGCGCCGCCCACGACCACGAGGGGGCCACGTATTCGACAGGCATCGTGCCGGGCCGGAGTGAGACTCTCCACCGCAGGGCCAGAGGTAGGTCCGGGACCCAGAGGCCGGCTGCGTAGTCTGACGGCCCCAGGCCGCGCTGCTCACAGATGGTCGTCGCCATTGCCGAGAGCGCCAGAAGGGTGTCCCCGGGGAAGGTGAGCAAGGACGAAGGGTAAGCTTCAATGATGTAGGCCCATCGTAGTCTACCTTTGTCGGCGGCGAGACGTCCCCTCGGCTGGCGTGGCAGGACGAGCTGTTTGGTCTGGCGCGGAGAGACGACCAGTGACCCCGGGATACCACCAGGCAGGCGCTCGGCTTCCTGTAGAGTACAGCATTCCCAGAACAGTCGGGTATGGCAGAAATTCAACACTCTCGTTGCCAGCATGCGCTCCTGAAACACCCATGCCCTCTTGTTGATTGGACCCCACAAAACCTCTTCGACGAAGAAGTGTGTTGGCCGTACGAAGGCCACGATGCCACGATATCGCTCGCTCTGACAGACACAGAGCCTTCGTGAATCACGATCAAAGAGGAGGCCACCAGATCCATCTTAAGCGGACATGGCGGAAAGGTTGAGAGAGCCATGAGCGTATATCTCTTGCATGTAAGCAATTTCTTAGTCCCTCTCGTGGTTATCTTCCTGGTTAATGCACAAGGCGTCGATCCACAGGAACCGGAATCCGAGACAATTAGCGACGAATATAGCCTGCCGAAACGTCGCGGCCGTGGGTAGCTCGAGGATCTGGGCAGGTATGGACTGGTGGTATTGGTCCGAATTCTGACTCGTGAGCTTGGACACAGGTGACCGGCCCCAGCAGTGGCTGAGCGTGAGGTACTGAGTGTCCGAGGCAAGAGTGGAGGTCGACACGAGCTTGACCTGTGGCATGTGCCTGAGGGAGAGTGAGTCGATGTTGCTGGGCTCATCTGGCTTGGACGCCGGCAGCGGTATCTCTTCCGCCAGATCGATTTCAAGGAACCTCAGAGGTAGGCGCTGCTGATAGAGAAGAGCAATCCTTATGGTCAGATAAGCACTTGGGGAGCCACTCTTTATCCAGCTGTACAGATCGGTACGACCAAGTCGAAGTGTCAACGGTAGTACCGCCCCTAAATTCAGCTATCAAAGTGCAAAAGCATTAGCTTCCATTGAAAACACAACATCTAAAGTCAGAGCATCGTGAAATGATTGCAGCTTACATTCGATCCTCCTAAAGTTTACGCTTGACGTGAAGATCTTCTCGTCTCGCTGTATTGTGGGAAATATATCCATGAAAAGAACCTCCGGGTCCTCCTCACGGAACCCAAAACCACTGTGTAGCTGGTCCTGATGTGAATCCTGGAAAATTTGAGATGCGGCGTCTTGGCGATTGAGGCTGAAAATCAAGCAGCTCATTCGACACCTTGAACTCTCCGCGCTTTCCTGCAAGGCTCGGTACCTGCCGAATGCCAGTGGGGAATTGAAAACCTCAAGCATTTCTGGACAATCAAAGATCGTCTGAACCATGTAAAAAACATGTTCGCAGCGTTGGCAGAGGTTCGACATTGCCATTTGGCACGATACCATGCGTTGTTGGCTTGGGTATCGAGTTCTGCCTCAGAAGTGGGGGCGCTGCGACCTCTTAACAGCAACTCATCCCAATAAGACACGTCAGACACCACCATCACGAGCTGCCGAGCTGCATATTCTACCGGCAGCAAACGCCCGCGGTGCGACCAGAAACCTGCAGGAATCGGCAGCCATCATCAATCACAAGTTTTGGCCAACAATCTTGCGTTGGGCGGGATCCAAGTGTTCAGGTTAGACGCCGAGGAACTCACGAGGCCGCCTTGGCACGGTCAAGCTCGCTCACAACTTATGACTTTCTGAGCCAGAGCCTTCGCAAGGTCGTGAGAAGTATTATAGAGGATGGGTAACCGTTCTTCGACAAGATCGTATCACGTTGGGACCCGTCTGTTGTAAGGTCTCCTGAGACACCTCAGACCGGCCCACAAAGTCGGTTTTAGGTGACGAATTTGACAGATATCGCCTTTGTGGTAACGATGCGAAACCTTCATTGCGAGCCGGTTACGTCCCATAAGTGTGGTGTATAATCCAGAGCTTGATGTCCTCCCAGCAGGACACCTTGAGCTTCAGATTTCATCCAGACCTCTGCAAGCAAACTTTTATCATGGCTTAATTCCCTTTGCTGACTGGCCAGAAGCTGAACAGTTGCTAAGAGCAATGTCAAAAGCCCATATCACAGAGGCAGGGTAGAGCCGCAATTCCAGCAAATGACGTACACGGCCAGCCAGCGAGAAGAAAGGCCTATCTCGCCGAATCAAATATCTTTCGGAAAAGAGAGGAACCGCTGCCGCCAATGGATCCATCAATTGTGGAAATACCCGTTGCTGACCACCCTTTGTACCGGCTGCAAGGTAGCTAGTGCCGGAAAAGTATTTTGGCAGTGGCGGGGTATATACCCAGGTAGCGTAGATTCTCAGCAACGACATGGGCGAGTAAAAGGGTTAGTATTCCCTGCACGTCAACACGAACAGGCCGGGCCCATTACGACCAGATTGTATGAGACGCTTCTATTTCCAATATTATTAAGTTACCTACTAATACTAAACTTGCTTGCTGACTGCAGACATTTCATAGCTACCGTTCCACTGGGACTCGCATGACACTCACAATGGAGCAGAGGACTCACTCACCACACACGCCATTGAACCGGCTAGAACCTCACGATCCACCAAAAACCCACATGTTCTTTTGCCCCCAAGCTTTTCCTGACTCCGCCGAGTCCCATTTCAGCTGTTTTCAGCTGGCTACGATGCTTACTGTGCGCGTGCGATCGTCACCCGTTACTACCCAATCCTCGTTCCACTCGAGCATCAGGGCGAATAGCTGAATCCTCCCTCTGCAGCCAAGCCCAGATTAGCCTATGCATACACCAATTACACTATAACTAACGCCACATACCACATAGACCACCTTGAGTAGTTACACAAAAACGTCCAAATCTGCTGAAAGCTCGCTAATCAAGCCTGCCAAGTTCCGTGTCTGCACGTCTGTCAGGAGCGCTTGTCTGCCGGGCACTTGAAGTCCGAGGCGGGTAGCGGCACTAGGCACCGTTGCCTGTCAGCCAGAGGCGGCTGGAGAGAGCATGGCAGCCGTGGGTTCTTGTGCGAATGGTCCAAACAGGAATTCCTGCGCGAACGATGCATTGCAGCATGCAGATACGAAATGCCGTGTGATCAAGGGGTGAGGTTTGACAGCTCCAGGAGAAAGTGAGATGACGTTTGCCGCATCCTCATTTGGGAGACTGGGCTGACAGCAATCTTGGAAAGCCTCCTAGATAGATAATCGAGACCCGGATCAGCAAGGCGTTGATGTGTACTATATGAAACCTGCATATTAGCGAGAACTTGATCCCACGGTACCGGCGCCTATATGTCACTGGAGAGGATGGCCCCTTCTTCAGGTCTAGAACAGGGTCAATCGGATACGTCGGAGTGTTTCTGTTTTATTGTTGCCTGGAGGCTGTCGGCAGTGAACAAAGTCTTAGAAATCTCCTGCGGATAGAGCTGATAACATCGTGAAGTCTAGAAGAAGATAAATAGTGCTTACTTCTCCTGACTGTCGTGCGGGCACTTTACACTTTCGATTCTGTGCATTGACTCGCAGACCATCATGCTGTCATTCTTGATCTCTTCGATTATACTCAGCATTGCTGGCTGGGCCCTGGCCGACACGTGCTCGGACGTGGAAGCCCTCCGCTACATCACCGTGACCCGCTCCCTAGACCTGGCTTACATCGAGGAGCAGTCCCAATACTGGTCTACGTCATGCTCAGCTCTTCTCCCCTCTTGTATCATATTTCCGAAGTCGGCGGAGGAAGTTTCAACCGTCATGAAGATCCTTGCGAACACCACTGAGAGCTTCGCCGTCAAGAGTGGCGGACACAATCCCAACAATGGCTTCTCCAGTGTGCAAGGTGGGCCGTTGATAGTCACGGAGTACCTTGACCAGGCGAATGTGAATCAGGAAACTGGTGTCATTGATGTGGGACCGGGTAATCGGCTGGATGGGATTTCAGCTAAGTTGCAAGGGAGCGGATGGACGTTCGTTGGTGGTAGGATTGGGAACACCGGGGTAGGTGGTCTCGTGCTCGGAGGGGGACTGTCCTATATGTCAGCGCAGTATGGCTGGGCTGCAAGCCAGGTCATCGAGTACGAAGTCGTCTTTGCCAACGGGACCATTGGCTATGTCAACAAGGATAATCACCCGGATCTGTTCAAGGTAAGATCGATCCGTCCTCTTGGACTATGATGCATGCTGACTACTTTCGTGAAGGCCTTGAAAGGTGGCGGGAACAACTTTGCCATTGTCACGAACTACAGGTTGGTTTCAATCCGTGCACTCTATGGTAAACAGGGACTTACTGGGTGCGTAGGCTGCAAGGACAACGTCAAGGAAACGTTTGGGGCGGCAACCTGGTATATCTGAGGACACCAGAGAAAGACAAGCAGCTTCTCAAAGCAGTCCGAGATTTCACCGAATACAACGATGACCCTAAAGCGGCCGTCATCGTGACCGCAGAACGTACCAACGTCAACGTGGTGGACTCGTGGATCCTCTTCCTCTTCTACGATGGCCCATCTCCCCCAGTAGGCAAGTTCGACAACTTCACCGACGTCAACCCACTGCTGGACACCACACAAGAGCGCACTTACGCCGACCTGATGGCCTCGAGCAACTGGGTCGTCTTGAAGGGAGTGGTGGTGGACATCGCCACGGAGACCATCCCGCTCCCCACGGCCGAGAACGAGGAAAAGGTGATGGAGGAGCTGCACAACCACTGGAGGGACGTCACCGCGACCACGCTCCTCGAGCCCGGCATCGTCGCCTCCATCGCGTGGCAGCCATTCCCCAAGGCTATCGCCAGGGAGGCCCGCGCGCGCAGCCCCGACCTCATCGACGCGGACGACTCTGTCCACCGCATCATCATCGAGATGAACTACGCCTTCGCCCTCCAGTCGAGCTATGACAGGATGGCCGACACGATGGAGGCGACGTACGGGGGCGTGCGGGAGCGGGTGCTGGGCTGGCAGGAGAACGGGACACTTTCTGAGAGTTATAATCCGGTGTTCATGAACTATGGCTTCTTCCGCCAGGACTACTTTGGGAGGCTGAAGCCGGAGAACAGGGCGCTGGCGAAGAGGGTGCAAGAGGAAGTAGACCCGGATGGGATCTTCCGGACCAGGACCGGCGGATGGAGGCCCTAATTCTTGTGTTTTTGTTTGTTGAGTCTTTTCTCGAGTCGACATACTTTCAACAGCAGTGCAATCCACCAGGGCAAGTTTTTGGATAGTAATATTACAGTCGGTAAGCTTAACAAAAAAAATGTCGTTGTCTCTACAGTAGGCCCCAGATCAGCGGGGCAAACATTTGAAGAGCCATTTAGCAGTCATCGGAGTAGTCTCCTAGTCCAGAGATTCAGCGTTGCTCTGTTTACACCCGGATCGAAGGCGGTGAAGCATATTTCATGCCAGTGGTGCCCGCGGGTGTGTCTCACGGTTTGTGGAAATACCAGTCGGACGTGCCTCTCGATTGGGTTGCGCTGGAGCTTGTACAGGCAGCGAAATATAGCAGCTTTCCATCTTCCCGGTAGAACTGCGTCACCAATACAGGAACCATTACCCTGAAAGCCATGCTTTTTACTTTGTAATCGATGGTCCCTAACATAGTACGCAATGCAGAGTGCGATTCAAACTCTTTCGGGCCAGGCGCCGCAGCAGTAGGAAGACATGTCGGGACTGGAGATGAGTCCATGCAGTTAAGCACTGCTTGGCAGCTGGCCCCAGTGGGGACAATTTTCAGCTGATTTTGAATCCTGCGAAGCCATAACTGTTCGTACTCAATCATGACTGGGCGAAAGTTGGGAGCTCACCAAAGCCAAATGTGATTTTTGTCGTCGTTATTTTCACCATGGCCTCCATAATAAATAATAAATAAAGTACCTTTGTTGTCATGGAGGAGAAATTCCTGTAGGCGCTTATTGAGCTCTCGGTAAGGTCTCCTTGAACGTTCGGAAGGAATATAATAGTTTGCCGTGGTGAATCTGTACATTTTGAACTCTTTGGCGAGAGCCTCCTTCTGAGACCGGAATTCAGCTCGCTCGTTCGTGTCATCGTTCTCAGATTTCTCGCAATCAATCATGAGTGCGTGAACTTCGCGATACGGACTTTTCGGATGATTGCGCCACTCGTGACCATGAATTCGTGGCATGGCGATCATATCGGCGTGGGAGGCCCGCCCTGATGACCACGTGTCTCGAGATAGAACAAACCGAGCATGCTAGGAACATGGTCGATGAACTCGTACTGGCACCTTGACCACCCTTGTTCAAGTAGTCCACCTAAAGATGAGTACAGGAGCATCGGCGGCGGACAAAGTCTGCGTCGCAGTTTGGTGCGGCTGACAATGGGCGCTGGGTTAGCAGCGTGTGGGTATCTGCAAGCTGTCCCCGCCATCCTTCGGAAGCACTTAGTCAATTAGCGTTCAGCTTCATGCACCTATGATATAAGGAATTGCCCACGCAGCTAGACCTGCGCGATGTATGACCCCCGACAACGTGAATTTGCATATCATATTCGCAAAAGAACCCCGCGTCTAACCAAGGAGTGGAAATGAAACCTTTCTCTTCCAATTTCTACAAGGCTGCCTGGCCACATAAATCTCGAGACGAAAATCATCCAAGAACTGTTTACCGTTGATCATTGTCATTGTTTCCAATACTGAAACATGGGGGACAATCGAAATTGGGCGCAACTTTACCGCGACTCCATGGCCAAGTGTCCATATGGCCACGCCTTCTTCGAGCCTCCGGTGATTGGTGCCAGTTTTGGCCTCGGAAAAATTGGGTACATGGATGACCAAGGGCACTGGCGACTTCTGATTGACCTTGTGGACAGGCAAGCGTTGAAGGATGGGCATTACACATCATTGCGTTTGCCAGTGGAAGCAGACCCTGACCTCCAGTCATGGGGTCCCGTGAAGTCAGCCAACGTGGCCGAGACCAGAATCGCGCTGAGCGGTGATGCTGACGCAGCGGCGCTCAGCATCCCGATCGGTCTCGGAGGCACCGTCGAGTACGAACCAACCAGCAATTTCGGACGTGGACGTCGAAGTCACTAGGTACGACGTTCGGGGCCCATTTATCAAGTGGCTTGGGGACAACACCACCACGATCAGGAAGAACCACAAGAGCGAAATTGGCTCACGAACCCTGCATACTATAATTGGAATTTACGCCTCGACTGAGGTATTCATTCAGATCATGGCCGATCGCGGAAAGAAGGTTGTGCTTGGGTTCAAAGGCTCAGCCCCGGGTGTGGCAAGCACTAATCTTGGGGCTACTTGGGCGAGATCATCTATTGGCTCACACTGGAGACAGGTAAACAATAAAGACGAATATGTGAAGAAGGCCATGTTTGTCTTCAGCGTTACGTTGACTTTGGTATATTTGGCCGTGAGGAGGTTCGTGGCAGTTCCAAGACCAATTGGGTGGACATTGAGGACCCGGAAGGGCAGGACTCTTGCGAAGCTTTGATCGATTGGGATGTTTCCGGCAGAATTTCGCGCTTCGGATATTTAGCTAGCAATGGAAACTCACCGGTACGACACGCCCGATGCTGTTCCATGAGACAAATATCCTCTCGTCCTTGCTATTATATCCTATTTAGACCTGAGTACTTAGGGACTTAAAGCCATCGTCGTCTCATCACATTTCGGAATCAGTTTAACCGTACCCTACTTCCAATCTTTCTGCCCTGTTGGTGTTGATTAGGAGAACCTAACCGTAGCTAGGTAGTCTGCAAAAGCCACCATAGACTGAAAAGCTGGATCATGCAAGCCATTGTTAGTTCTGATCATCTCGGCCAGCCATCGCGTCGGTTATGCAAGGGAAACATTGAGTCCGTATCATTTCCTCTACCTCTTCGACTCCAGAAATAACGTTCACCCCCATGCCTCGAGGCTAACAAACTTGGAGTCAACCTCGGCGACTCCTGGTTCAGCCTGGGTTCAGTCGAGATGCGTAGAAGATGGTTGAATTACTTACTCATCGGCCAATCCTGGTGGAATCACGGAGCCAATGTATGAGGGCCAAAACTACGCTCGAGGGGCATGCATTTTCCCTGTGAATAGCTTCAATCTTCCGGCACCGGATGCTCTTCTGCGTAACCTGGTCCCGAGCTGATATTCAGACCGCTTGGAATTCACGTTCGAAGGTACTTGCTGTCAGGGATCCAGAACATTGAGAACTTGAGCTTGGACGCGGTTAAGTTCATTGTGATAACGTGTGAACGAATGTGACTAGAACAAGGAGGGGTGGGAGGAGCCTGCAAAAGCGCCAGCCTAATGCAGCAGTGAGTTGCCCGTGAGATTTCTGTCCCGCTTACGCTGTAACGTCTCCTCGGCCATTTAACCCCATCTCGGCAATCGTGGCGCATTCTGTGCGACAAGCTGACGCTCTTGCTCACGTGTTTTCATCCTGCGGCTGCAAAGGCTCTGGCTCCGACTCTCAGGCTATTGACTACTGTATCACAGACGCATGAGCCTTTGAACAGATCATCTTCAATCCTCAGGAGATGATCCTAATTGATAGTTTCACATTTCAACTTAATGATGTCACAGACCTGCGGCAGACTCAATACGCTATACTCTCGCACACGTGGGGGACCGATGAAGTCAGTTACAGAGACTTCAGCAACCCTGAGCAAGCAAAGTCCAAAGCGAGTTACGAAAAGATAGTGAAGACTTGCCAACTTGCAGCGTCGCGAGGTCTACGATATGTTTGGATTGATACGTGCTGCATCGATAAAAGCAGCAGTGCGGAGCTGACCGAAGCGATCAACTCCATGTTCCGATGGTACAGAGAGGCCCAAGTTTGCTTCGCCTACATAGCCGACCTGCCACCACGCAGAGGAGGAGCAGTCTCCGGCTGGTTGAATGATCGTCATTATCGGTGGTTCACGCGTGGATGGACCTTGCAAGAATTAGTAGCAGCGGACAAGATCGAGTTCTACGACATGAGCTGGGACTATCGCGGGGACAAGGCAACACTGATTTCTCAACTCTACCACATCACTGGGATTGACGAACACGTCCTGAGAGACAGCAGAATCTTACCTGAGATTCCTGTCGCGCGGAAGATGTCCTGGGCAGCGGGACGAAGTACCACGAGGACCGAAGATATGGCGTACTGTCTCCTTGGTCTCTTCGATATCCACATGCCTATGATTTATGGCGAGGGAAGCCGAGCTTTTATCAGACTTCAAGAGGAGATAGCGAAGGAAACAAACGACTTGTCTCTGTTCGCATGGACCTCGAACGAGAAAAGCGGCCAAGACAGGTTCCGTGGCATGTTTGCCAGCTCGCCCGCAGAATTCAAGCACTGCGGGAGTGTTGTGCGATGGGCTGACTTTCTGGCGCCACGCCCTGAGTTCATTATCACCAATCATGGTGTCCGCCTCGAGACCAGTTTGGGACTGACAGACGATAAGCGATTTGTATTGGATCTCGGTTGCTGCGGAGATACGACTGGAGGTGAACGACTCGGCATCTATCTTCACCAAACAGGATCTAAATTCGTGCGCCAGCATCCAGGAAGACTTTACTACACCCAGGATCCCCGCTTTTGGATCGGGGGGAAATCCATAGTCTACATACAAAAGCGACTAAGCCCCGAGGAGGAGGAAAGGATACGCCTGGAACTGGCAAGTCGGATCTATGTTCGATTTGCACTTACTCGCGTTGAAAACTATTTGGTCCACGACATGCTGACCTACCCCGAAAATCTTTGGAACCCTCATGACGAGTACTTCCTCACGATGGAGTCTGTCACGTCGAAAGCAGCGACACTGAGCACAATTTATCCCCGCTTCATTGGGATTCGTGGCTTCGATATTCGCAGCTCTGGCAGACACATATGCAGCTGCCTCCTCGTCTGTGGTATATTCGAGGACTACCAAGGCAATGATCGACCCTGCGCTGTCATCTACACCGACCAAGACCCTAGCGCTAAAGGTATCTTCGAGGCAATCATGGGAGATGAGAGGGAAGCCAACGAAGTTTTGCTAAGTAATATCCGGGAGTTCGTGATTTTCAAGTATTCCCCGGATGGCAGAACGCTGTCCTGGAGAGACGTCGACAGCCTCAAAGTTGAAGTTGTGCATGGCCAGTCAGGCCTAAGCATCGGCCTCAATGTTAGACTAGCACGTGGAGCATCTATGCCCGCAGGGGACGGTGTTACTGGTTCCGGCAACGTCTCTGATACTGAACAAGAAGATATTGATGAGAGAGGCCAAGAAATTACATCTCTGCCAGCAGACTACTCAGGGGAAAGGCAGTATGTTATATTGGTTAGCATAGGGCCGATCTCATCTCGAAATGGGTAGAATTTAGACTGTAGAAAGATATTAATAACTACCACCTTGGACATATCCCACGGTAGTGCCAGATAACGCTGGATCCTGGCAATAATTGAGTTCAACATAACCTATCGTTTCAGCCTGACACAGGCTGATCCATTTCGTGAATGGTTATTTGTGGATAACTTTCGGTCATGCAGACTTGGCATCGCTCATCATGCCGTTCCACGTCACCAGGTACCTATGCAGGCCTGCACCACCGCTTGGCCCCTTGTAGCCGGCCCGACATACCTCTCTTTTTGCCCGTAGCAAGACCCTGCACTACTCACATAGCATCTTAGCCCGCGACATAGTATTTTGGGATACTCTGCTATGAAATCAGACCATGAATGATTCTGAGTTGTATGGTGTATTACAGTAGACGCTTCTGCCTAGCACAGAAGCAGTCATTCATCACAGGCGATACGCAGCTCGTCCTTACCCAGACTCTTAAAGCCCGATTTATTGCTAAATACAACACTGACTCGCTTATAGACGGAGATGACGGACTGCGGACCACGGAGTTTGATATAGGGACATCGTGGAGATGATTCTTTCCTGAAGCGTATCAACCCAAGTATCTCCCCAGATCCAGCCTCCTTCGCCCATCGCCCCATGAATGCCATGTCTTTCTACACAGGTCCACACTTAGTTAGGACCAGATGAACTCCAGATTACTTCAGCTAAATCATTGAAGTACTGCCCTCGAACTATATTTATTGGCACCGTTGTGTTTTTTGTCTCAGATACTCTCATCTATCTACCTTGATAATTGTATTGTAGAAACGTCGGATCTAAAAGCGATGACGCCGGAAGGCACAACCCTGTATGGCCAAGATAAACTCTGCCGTATAAATACGATACACTGGGGCGTCCGTGCGGAGTATTCAATGATACCGGAGCATAAAGGCCGAATGGGTCAAGATACTTCGCTTCCCGCTGACTCCGTGTGGGGATATTCGATAAGAGGCTCGTAAAAGACGATGCAGGTCTTTCGATCTATCACCGTAGTATGCTTGTGGCCTTGTCGGGCCGCAGTGGCAGGCCGACGCCGATGTGTCGCTCTACTGCTCGACTCCGATAGATGCGAGCCTGCAAATAGGCTCATGAGTGCTTACATGTATATAAGTATAGAATCAAGATCAATGATATTATGACACGGTTCCTAATCCGTCATCTCTTGCACATGTTTCAACACATACCTCTTCATCAAAAACATCACACAATGTCTAACCAAAGCGAGCTTCTACTAGGTCACGCCAGTGTTCTGGTAACCACACCGAGCGGGCCATCGCGAGCAGCCTTTGTACAGATCGCCTTCTTGGTAGCAGTTGGGACACTACTGTACCTTACTTACCGCTGGGCCTTACCTAGACCAATTCCTGGAATCCCCTACGATGAGGCCGCATCGAAAAGCATATTGGGCAACGTGCCTGAACTTGTGAAGTTTGCGAAGGAGAATAACGGCAATATTGTTCCTTACTTTTTCAACAAGCTCGCCGAAAAGAACGCCCCGATGGTCCAGGTCTGGCTCAAACCCTTGCAACCGCCTGCTATTCTTATCTCCGACTACATGGAAATTGAGGACATGATGGTTAGACGAAACTCAGAGTTCAACCGCGGAAAAGCGTTCAAGTGGCTCTTTGGAGGAGTTTTTCCTGAATTCCACATTATCAAGCCATCGGGCTCCCCAGAATACAAAAGGAGCAAGGAGTTAGTCCGTGACCTCATGACACCCAAATTCCTAAATGAGGTAGGTCATGGAACTGAGCCCAGACAGCTCGAAGCGCTCAGATAGAAATTGCTGGGAAGAGTGTTCATCCAATGCTGATTCATCTTCAGGTCTCTGCGCCCCAGGTCTATCTTTACGCTTCGATGCTGGTGTCACTTTGGGAACTCAAAGCGCAATACACCAACGGCCGACCGTTTGATGCGATCACCGACATATTTGACTGTGTTTCCGACATGGTCAACGGGGCTGCGTTTCGCATTGAAGACTCCATGAGCTCTATCAAGCAGCAGTTGAAATTCACAACGGCATTGAAAAATACTGACGTGGAGGAGAGAGACGACGGCTCTGTCATTATCCCACGAGCGCCTGATCTGCCAGCACTGGTGAAATTTCGTTATCTGACAGAGTACCAAGGAACACAAGCCCGGTCCTTCAACGCGCCGCTCGAGCACAAGCTGCGATTGCTCACTTCACCGGCCTTGAGAAATGCGTTGAAGGCCAAAACGGAGGTATTTACGAATGAGGTCAAGAAAGCTCTGGCTCGAATGGAGGGCAATGGCAACACTGTGACAAGGTCCGCATTGGATCAGATACTGTCAAGAGAGAAACAGTACGCTGAGAAGCACGGAGTAAAGCCTGAATACTTCCATGGGCGCATAATAGATGAGGTAAGTATGCCACCAGAACTTGGCTCAGAGGCGGCAGTCTGGCTGCAAATAGGGTCCTCGCTAACAACCCCTCCCCCCGCCAGGTTTTTGGTTACTATTCAGCCGGTCATGAAACTAGTGCGACAAGTATTAGCTGTAGGTCTGCCCACTGCAAGATACACGTGAACTGACAACGACTGACTGACAATGCTCTATTGTTCAGGGATGACCAGGTATCTTGGCACGTATCCCGAGTGGCAGGAGAGGCTACGCGAGGAATTGCAAACAGCATTCTCCGCTGCGGTTGAGGAAATGCGACAGCCAAATGCGGACGAGATTAACAAGAGCCAACTCCCACACCTCGAGGCCTTCGCCGAGGAGACGCTTCGCATGTGGCCTCCATTTTTCCAGGACAAGCGAGACACAATGTGCGACACCACACTGCTTGGCGTGCCCATTCCTAAGGGTACCGAAATCCTCATCCCCACGGGAGGCCCTGGTGTCGCTCGCCCTGCGATTCCCTGCGCAGAGGAGCTCCACAGCGAAGACTGCCGAAAGAAGTTCAATGTCCCCGCGTGGAGCCCTGAGCATATCACGACATTCAGGCCCGACAGATGGCTCGTTGAGAACGAGAACGGCGAGGTATCTTTCAACCCCAGGGCAGGCCCAATGCTGGCATTCGGTCTTGGCCCGAGGAGGTGCTTCGGCCAGAAGCTGGCGTACATGCAAATTCGGAATCTTCTGGCGCTGCTCTTGTGGAACTTCAGATTCAAGAAGGTGGAGGGCAAGTTCGCTTCAATGGAACCGAAGATGGAGATGAGTGTGGTTCCCAAGTATTGCTATGTTGCCTTGGAGAGGGTCTAGCACCACACTACCGTGGCAGCCATGGAGACAAGAAGAGAGTACTTACCATATAAAGTGCTCCATGGGGCCTTTTTCCCGCAGTTGGGTTCTAGCCAGAGGCCCACTTGGAATAGAATAGTTGTAGTATTGCCGTATATATCGTTTTCTGCCGTACCTAACTCATCATTCTCGATTCAGCGCCCTTGACGCGAATACATCATTCACCGAGCCACTATCTAGCCTCTATTGCACGCAACACTGCTTTTGATTTTAGGTCGACGATGATTTGACAGGTGGATCGTTTGTTGGCTCACACAATGGAACGGACTTTTGACTTAGTTGGCCATGTCATAGGATAACAACAAATCAAAAGTTAAACGCCGTAGGTACTGTGAGAAAATAGTTTATAGCAATATGTCAGATAGTCTAGGGTTGTGGGAGACTATGGAAGATGGAGTTGCACCAGCTACTAAGTACACAATGAGATCCGGCCTCGAGCTCATTTGGGATCTGCTCGGCTTGGAGTTGTTTTCTGGAAGCAAGCGATATTAACCAGTGTTTGTTGACAGCCCGGAATACTACTTAGATGAATTACTCCTACCCACTGAGCACTTCTTCTATCCCAGGGGTAGCTATGGGAAAGCACACGGATCAGTTGAAGACGAGAGTACAATTTCAGGTGTTTGATACAGTACCCGAGAATACTTCTATGACAACACTTATGCGGAATGGTGGTCAAGAAATAACGGAGAAACAAAATTAGTCACATAACATCCAGTGTTCTTCAATGGCAAGAGGGATGGATGTTTGGAGATAATCGTTCCTTTTGATTGGAATTTTCAGGCAATTTAGGAGTCTCTGTATGACGCGCCAGCAATGCGTAAAGGTGCCAATGTAATTAATTTGTGAGTCATTGAGGGCTTTTTCGCAACTATAAGACGATGGAACTTTCGCCATGAGATAGTCAAGTGGAGGGAGGATCTATTGCATTGGTGTCTCAATCACTGGGAGTCTTCATGACCATATTCGTGCTGAATATCGCTTATTCGTGATTACCAACCTTGAGATATTCATTTTTTTGCCCGCTGTAGCCCAAGATTAATCGAGACACCTCTACCATAAATCCCATCCTTCAAAGCATAATTTTTAGTGCCCAGGCCTAGTGAGTATATTGGTATTAGTCCCAATAAAGCGAATTTGAACAGAACTTGTTTCACCGCTTGTAACTTCTCGGATGACATGGACCGTGGAGGTGCAGACGATAGCTTGAAGTAATCGCTGTTATTTGATTAATAGCGGGAAGGCGCTGAGAGGTGAACTATGGCAATCTAGTGGCTTCGAGTTGCGAAGAATACACTGGCATAGGGTGACCTCGACATTAATTCACCTTCGGTGCTCGGCCTTCACTTGATCGCAAAAGCTATCAGTAACCTTTTGCCCTCATATATTTACCACCTTCGCAACCAGACGATTCTTGGAAAGAAGCAAATCTATAAATACTGTGAGAACCATGGCTTGTGATTCAACATGAGCATTTACAGGGATCAGAGCATGAACGCTGTCAAAGCAGATTTACATCTGCGGAACAGACTGCACTTTACCCCTCCTTTTGAATTCTTTGGGATCTTACGGTGGGAATAGGTGGTACTCATATGTACGGAACGTTCAGCCGTGGTCATTTGGATGGAGTCTAATTGGCTATATTCACAGTTGGGTCTTTCAGGGCTGCCTTTCGCATAGCCATAGTTCATAAGGACGACCACCGCGTAACTTCGCTGCGTCCAGATATGTTTTGTGGTAGCCCATTATCTGTTAATATTTTTCCAAGGTCGCCCGTTCAAGAGTGGAAACACTTCACCCGCATGTTTCAACGTAATCGATGCCGAACCAGCGAGTTGGCGTTATGAGGTGTGAGATGCCAGATGACATTCACTATGGGCCTTCATGTCTTAGTAATATACAGTGTTGCTCGGACCGGCGTTCACTTCGGAGGTCATCACCGTTGTTTTGGAGGCTTCAACAGTCATCACTCAGGTGCGTGGGCTCGTGAGTGAAGGACACAACTCGTGATAGGAAAGCGCCCATTTACTTCCTTGGTACAGTTCAAGAATTTCACTTCTATGCTTTCACTTGAATTGGCCTGGTTCGGTAAACCACTACCTAACCTGCTGGAATGTCCGAAATGACCTTAAAAGAAGCGCATCCCCTTGACCAATCTCTTGAGTCCCTGTACCATTCAGCATCCATGCATTTATAGGACCAATACCTGAATTCTACGAGTATGGAGTCGCTGGCAGGTTCTCCTGTCGATACTGCCGCTCACACCGATGCCCGGCAGGTTTCTATCACCCATGGAAAGCTTGAGGAAACTCATCGGCACCTTGAGGAGGCGAATGCCAAGACCTTATCCATAAAGGAAGAAGTGGAAAAGCTACGCCAGTGAGTGCCTTCAGGATTGGAGAAACAGCACGCGTTAACCTCTCGATCGAAACGCAGCTCCCAGGCCGAGAATACCCAATCTTTGATCCCATGATATGCCCGTCCGACAAAGGCTTCCGAACGACGCTACCTGCAGCCGACAATCCAGCCTCAGCCTCAGCATGCGACCACGACGTTCGAAGGCATGACTCTGAGACGTATACCCTCCATTCCCCAGCGGAAATATCAACCAGACTTTACAAAACTGCCATCCTCGAACAAATACGGACATCGAGATGGCACTTTGGGCATGGTGGAGCCTGGATACATGAGGGCAACGAAGTCTTCAGCCGCTAAGTCGTCTCTCAAGCTTTTGGAACGGGAGGGTGAATGCAAGCTACCTCCAAGTGAGCCTGAGCTTCTGCCTTCCTGGGATCTGAATCCCGGCGTTGGGATATGGGCCCAGAGCGCGGGCGATGCCGGGTGCCAGATACAGACATTCGACGAAGTCCACAAGCCATGGACGCTAGGATGGCTTCATGCCAGGCAGTTGTCACCCATGGAACTCTTAGACGCGGAATACAAAGACCTTGTCGACCTGCACGCCCTTGTGCCAGCAACTCGACTGAATGACGACAAGTGGCGGGACACACCACTCAGACACATGCTCATCGACGATGAATAGCAGGCTCGGCTGCTGATCCAAGCCAGGGAAGTTGCGCAAAAAAGTTTTTGGAATTTCGCGGAAATGCGCAACCCGGGATGGAACCCTTGGACAAGTTGGTGACATGTCCGCTTCGAGTGGGGCATCCTTGAACATAACTGGGGTTGCTCGTCCACGAATTGGAGCTTGCTGAAGTTCCGTGCAACTCAACCACACTTGGTTTGGGATACGATGAAGAACGTCATCCAGCTCAGACATACCGTATCCCATTACGGCGCCTCCAACGACTTGTTCCCGTCCTCGATCACCGAGGTGGACGAGCACCTCAAGCACGTCCAGAAGCTGGCCATACATTTGTACGAGAAGAGCGCACTCAAGGTACGAAATCTGAGAGATGAGCTACGGCTGGCAGCGCAAGATACCTTCAACGAGTTGATGGATATGGACCCGCTCGTCTCTCTTCTCTTCGCCGAGTACCCCTGGAAGCACCACCACGAGCGCGTGTTCGTCTGTCTCCTGCTAGATAACGCAGATTCAGATGAGGGTCAGAGCAAGTTACACGAACAATTCCCTGAGGAGATCTTCAGAGTCGCAGAGGATTGGTTGCTGCAATATGGCTGGAGAGGAGCCGGGTACCCGACCGCCAGTGAATGTTAAAACCGGTCCGAGCACCCCGACAAAGAGGTGACACAGCGCCTCCATTCCAAGTCTCTGGAAGTCCTGTGCACGCTGCTACCATTAATAAGGCAGCCCGGGAGTGTTAACAACACCATAGTATTGGCATCATCTTGTACGAGGTGTCAGGGAGAATGAAGGAGTCGCACAGACAGGGAATTGCTGAAGAAACGTACTGAGAGGTCACCAACAGAGTTTTTCGGTTTAGGGTACTCAAAACTTGGCATGAAAGCGTAGACGTCGTCCTTGTGAATTAGTAAACGAGCGAGCAGTGACTGAATTGTGCCTGCTAAATAATGGAAGAAAAAGACGGGACAAACGCCCTTTGCTCAGGGCTGTACAGACTGGCTAAATGGGTCGGTGATCACCTACATAGCGAGGGGTGAGTCCAAACCAAAATACTAGACTCACACGTACGGCAGCATAGGTCAATATATACCCAATTATACCAGTCATGTAAAGTATGTACTTTGACTACGCAGCACAACGCTCACGATTCAGCCGGCATGGTGCTTACATGCCTAGGTATCTCTGATTTGACTTACAGAATAAACTTTATGTAATGCGACCAGGCACCCTAAGACACACCTTGAATACTGACGGACTTTACTCCTGGAGTCGAATTTTAGTCGTCCAATCCCCGGAAAAGTTTCTTCAGGCAAATTTGAAAGCCTCCATCTCATATCATGGACTGGTCTTCGATTTGATACATTGCAACCAGTGCAATGCAGTATATTGTGAGAGCACCCTACTCAGCCAGCTAAGTGTGAAACCCCAGACCCATCATCCGCTTCTTCCGAGAACTCCATGACAAAAGAATGTGTTGACTCCGGTCCCTTCAAAAACATCCCCGATCAACGGTTGCAGTAACGGCATCGCGTCTTTCCTTCTCCAGAGCACTTGTTGCAATCGTACTGCTCCCATTTCTGAGACTTGCCGCGCACGCAGAACTGGCAGTGACCGCTGCCCTTGCAGGTCTGGCAGGCTCCGGTGCCTCTACACGCGTTGCACGACCGCGCGTTGCGCCCGCCACAGACGCCACACTGGGCCCTGCCACGGCACTGGGCGCAGTTGTCGGTGCCACGGCACTTGTTGCAGGTGGTCTCTTTGAGCTTCTCGTAGTAACCCTTGCCTTTGCACGGATCGCAGGTGACGCGTCCGTTGCGACACTTGGAACATCCAGCCATGTTGTTGGGTTTTGTGATTGTTCCTATAGGGCTATTAGATTCACTAATGCTCATGGTGTGTCATGGATGCTTATAGATAGCAGTGCCGGCAGGTTGGGCTCAGCCTGGATTAGACTCACAATTTATGATGAGAGATGAAATGGGAGCTTTGGCTCTATGTGAAGGTCTTTGTGTTGTTGGGTTTGTGTTGGAATGGGATGGTCTTCTGCTTTCTCGACCTGAGTTGAGCCAGATGGAAGAACCTAATATATAGACGTAGCTGTTCATGGAGAACTCATCTTTCTCTCCAGCCATCTGCTTCGAAAACACCATTGTGGATCTCTATTGTTGTCCTAAGAAACATTTCTAGGCCTCAGGATTCAATTTTAAAATAGTTCAAACTGGTCTGGTCGGCCTAAGCCTGTCTCTGGCCGCGGATTCGTCTGAGGCTGTAGTACGGAGAATGGCATTCGTGGAGAAGCAAAAACACAGCAAACATCGATCACGAAGGACGGGGACCATGCGGGGCCTGGGACAAGGGCGACGACCTTCGGCCTGACGTTAGACTCCTTTGACCTATCCACCGCCTTAGAGGATAGAGTCTTGCCTTTTTTGAGACACCACCATGGCTCGACCTACTGGACCAGACGATCCTGGGTCTCGTCCCTGAGGTGGGAGCCAAACAGATCAAGTGGGTGCTTTTCTGACGAGTGGACCAGAATAGCATGCGGGAATCTCGAAACGGGCTTCGGGAATAGGCACCCATGCGTTTATGTGGACCAAGTTTAGCGATTCCTCCTGCGGCCAAGCCTGCCTTGACGTTTTGGGTGTCAACACAACGCCATCGTGGGGCAACATCTCCTCAAGAGGACTAAGCTGGTTACACAAAACCAGATCCTGGATGTGCACATGTGTTCAATGACTGTTTCAAGCCCGCGTACGAGCTCATCCGTAGAATACTGCGGGGGAAACGGAAACAGTCGGGTTCACGGCACTGCAGACCGCCTTCAAAATAGTTAGTCCCAGGCGTTTTCCATGTCGTTAACCTCATAAAGTCATAGTCAATACAATATGCCGACGAACTAGTCCCTGGTAATGTTTTAACTTCAAACATGCAATGAATGAAGAGAGAACGAATTCTTGCAGTGAAAACTCTGCCTGTTTTCGTAATTGGTTGTGAGCAGCAGGAACAGCGGATGGTAAAGACCCACCAGGCTCTCGCCCATGCCCATTCCTTTGCGCCCACCAGTGCACTCCCCTCTCCGATGATCGAGTACAGTCGGGGATAATGACAAACAGTTTTTTCAGCCTCGAGTGCGGCCATTTTCATTGGTACGAATGCCTAAGTGCTCCAAACACCACGATATCTGCGTTCCTGTCAGAACAGCTGCAATTATTTCATCTCTTGCTCCCCGTTATGGAGTATGCGGTACGTGTTAAATCGAACTGATGTACTCGTCTTGGCGCCGCCGTCTTTTATTGTATGCACGGCCTCATGTGCCGAATATAACCGTGTTGTACATTTAAGGTCGAGGCGTTACAATCGACCCACAGCCACTTGGTCGGCCGCTGTGAACACAAGCAGGATTGTCTGACCATCGGGGCGCTGAGCCTGGCAGCTTGTAAGCGGCCGTCTCTGCTTATGTGCACAGAGGGAGGGAAGAATGCCTACCCAGCAGCCCAGGTGGGTTTACAAGGCATCTGCGGATGGCAGTGTATAAATGTGGGTCCGGCAGCTCGAAAAGGATCAGTCTAACACGAACTAACAGCCCACACTATACCCAAAGTGTAACTTGAGGCTAGTTGGAGGTCGTTAGGATAAAATTGCAGCTTCCTTCAAGCTGACATCTTCCACCAGCTGGTCAGCTTGAACATCCGCGTCACCCGGCCCGCAGCTGGCTCCTTCTATCTGCACCAGATTGTATCGATGTCAGAGGCTTGTGATCTGTCCATCAACCATGGCGCTGCTCACATCATCAGCGGGAGTGGCCCTGCTGCTTGTGCTCGCTTACACGCTTCACTCGTCAGTATGCTTGCTCCGCAACTACATCGCCGCGCGGAAGCTCGGTGTGCCGGTGCGCATCATTCCAGTCGACCACATCAACCCGCTATGGATCATCACCAGCCAGAAGGTCGTATCTCTGCTAAGGGGACTCCCCTTCGGGCTCGGAGACAACAATATCACCAAGTACAACTATATGGGGTTTGAGATTCCGTTGAGATGGAAGAGCCACGAGGAAATGGGCGATGTCTTCGTGCTCTGCTCTCCGGGGAGGAACTGGCTTTATCTCGGAAATCCAGAGATCATCACTACCATGCTGAAAAGAAATAACGACTTCCCGCATGACTCTGAACTCACCGCCATGCTTGACGTGTTTGGGCCGAACATCTCAACCGTAAGCGATGCTTGTACTCATCGGAGACTATCGGCAGCAAGTGATGGCTAACGAATTCCACCATAGGCTCATGGCGCGGATTGGAAGAAGATGCGGAAGCTCATCGCTTCATGCTTCGTCGACCAGAACTTCGAGATTGCTTGGAGGGAAAGTATTACTCAGGCTACTGAGATGGGGAAGTATTGGGGCTCTCGGACATCCGTTGAAACGGTCGCTCATGATACCCGCACCCTGTCTCTTAACGTGATGTCCAGGGCGGGCTTCGGTAAATCGTACCCATTCAAAGGCCACCATGAGATGCAGACCGCACTGGCGGGAAGTTCTTTGAGCCATAAAGATGCGCTTCAGACCATCCTTGAGAACAGTATCGTGATCATGGTCCTCGGCACAAAATTCCTTTCCAAACCCTGGCTTCCGACCTACTTCAAGAAGCTCCACCATGCCTGTACCTTGTTTCAGGGATATATGACGGAGCTGTTTGAGACAGAGAAACAAAGCTCGCTCTTGGGGAGAACTTCCGAGCGCAACCTCATGAGGTCACTGGTGCGTGCCTCTCATGAGCAAACCAGTGGGAGTCTAACTGAAGACGAAATTTACGGAAATAGTACGTTGAAGACCCTTCCCTGTAACCCGACACCTTAACATGTCACACAATGTACCTAGACATATCAACTTACGTTCAATTGCTCAGTGTTCGCTTTCAATTTTGCTGGCCACGACACAACTGCTCACACATTCGTATGGGCGTTGTACTTCCTGGCCGGAAACCCAGAAGTGCAGGATTGGATCCACGAAGAGATTCAACACGTCCTGGGCGACCGTCCAAGGGACAAGTGGGACTATAAGACGGACTTCCCCCGTCTGAAGCGCTGCTTATCCGTGATTTACGAGTCCTTACGTTTATACACGCCAGTGGGGATGGCGAAGTGGACTGCCGAGCACACTGCAACTCTTCAAGTGGGCGATGAGACCTTGGTAATACCGCCAAAAACGATGGTTGTTCCAAGTCATTTATCTGTCCAAGCAGATCCCAAGTACTGGGGCTCAGACACTCTTATTTGGCGACC
Organism: Diaporthe caulivora; assembly: GCA_023703485.1. Taxonomy (NCBI): domain Eukaryota; kingdom Fungi; phylum Ascomycota; class Sordariomycetes; order Diaporthales; family Diaporthaceae; genus Diaporthe; species Diaporthe caulivora. The sequence goes on from JAMPTR010000002.1 coordinate 5,480,327, forward strand.
ATCGCGATGGATCAAGCCGGCAGCGTCCACGCCTGGTAATGTAGACGGCGAGGAGTTTATTTCTCCTGTCCGTGGGACTTTTCTGAGTTGGTCGGATGGGGTGCGAGATTGTCCTGGCAAGAAGTTCTCTCAGGTGGAGGCCGTTGCGACCATCGCCGCACTATTCAAAGACTGGCGGGTAGACCCTGTCGCGAGACGAGGTGAGCCTCTTAGTGAAGCTCGGAAGAGGGTCCTGCGGTTCATTGAGGAAGATACTGGTATTGTCTTGTTGGTTCAATTACTTCATCCTGAACGTGTACGTCTGGTTTGGGCAAAGAGGTAGAACGAGTGGGCTGTCGAGGACGAAAATGTTCGACAGGGGATCAAACGACCTTAGCGAACCAAGTCCACAATCTACAACTAGCGCCTAACCGTGACAGGCATGTGGTGCTAGTTTTCACCCTGGTTTTTGGTCAATCCAAAAAGGGCCGTAATCCAGCTTAACTGGAAATCACAAGACTATATGAATTAATGAAGGTAGGAAAAAGTAAGGGCTGAGTGCAAGGGCTAGTACAGCTGGGCACAGAGGGGTGCTTATGGGCCAATTTATTAATAAGGCCCTCCTGCTCTACACCTGCAGCCCAGAAAGCTCTGCTTTTCTTCTCACTCTATTTTTTTTAAAAGAAAATAGGTTGGTTTCAAAATTTGTATTATTTAATATGAACCTGAAATTTCCAAACTAAAGCACGTAAATAATTACTTAAGAAAATACTGAAACTTTAAAACTTTATTTGTAAGGTCTTATATACAATTTTAATTAAATAAATAAATGTATTTAATTTTAGTATTTTACTACTTTAGTACTTTAGTATTTTAGTATTTTAGTATTTTAGTATTTTAACATTTTAACATTTTAACATTTTACCATCTTGATATTTTAATTAAGTCTTTAATAACCTCATTTGAAAAAGAAACAAAAAAAGTATTATTACTATCCCTCCCATAATTGCTGACATAGCTTTTGTCAAATCATCTCCGAAGTCCCTGAAGGAATATAAAAACTTTCCTAATATAGCTATTGTGCAGCCTACAAAGGTTACCAGTAGTAAATTGACAAGACCAACATTTCTGATCGATGCATTGCGGCCAAAATGTGACCGCCTATTCTGCAAGGAGTGAAGAAATAACCAAAGCCCCAAGACTATAGTCAAGATAATTTGCATCGTAAATAGTCTTGAAATCGCTAATTTGACATTGTCATCGAAATTTGGAGGGCAACAGTCTAGGTAGAGTGTTTTACTTACCCGTTGCAGCGTCGATTCCAAATACTATCAACGACAGTTGGAATCGGTACTACTGCGGTGTACTTGACTGAACATATGATAGAGGCAAATAAAAGGCAATGCAGATAGGTCCATAGTTTAGTATTAGCCCAGTAACAGAGCATTGGGCGAAAACGCGGCGGACTGGATCGCTTGATATCATGCTGATGTCTTTAGCATCAGTACAATGCACAATCGCTTATCAGGACTCGAACTTGTATGACTTACAGGCGTGAAGCTCCTAGACAAGTTGACATCATGCTTTCTCCGAAGGAGCTCGTGTTTTTGCCATAACCTCTGCAGTGTCAACCCCTCTCCGACATCACTTAAAGACTGTTCACACGCCGTTTCCTGTCCCCGAACCGACAGGCTACTCCACTTCCACCAATTTCTAGCATTAGAACTCTGGACCTGAGGCTCGTAGGCCCTTGGGAAATAGAGAGATGAGCATGCTACGAGGCCCGACTGTAACGTGACATCGAGGACAGAAACTTTTGTGGGAAGACCTTTCGACCATATCCTAGATCAATGACTCCGAAGCAGCTCTACGATGCTCTGGGAAAACAGGTAAGAAGCACTGGTATACGTGCGTGCATATCGACCTTCTTGGCTAACCAGTACCCACAGCGATACCCAGCCACGACCGCCTCAAACTATGTGACTCGTACGTCGAAGTCGTGGACCAGATCGGAAAACTGTCAGGTGGAAAGGCGTACATTGTAAGCTTTTGAAATTCATCCACACATACATGTACAACTTCTCTAAGACGTCGTGTAGGTACGTGTCTAACCCCGATAGATCGTGTGCTGTGGCGTTGGCGGCAACCGCGAGCCCAACCCAAGCGCCTATCTTGTTCGATTTTGTGGATCGGTATCTCAAGTTCGGGACATCGATCTCTGTTCACGTCAATGTGTGTCGCATGGTCTTCTTGTCCTGGATTGACAATCTGTGAATCTCTGACCGAAAATAGGACTACCTTTCCCGTGTACGCATGACATTGTCTCTCCATCTTCCGTCCTACATATTCAGAGAGCGATCATGTGCAGACGCTCGTCTAGATCATGAGAGTTCACCACTCCGAAAGAGCGCTCAAATACCGCAGATGCATCTAACGGGAGGCTTTGAAGATCCAAAGCAGCCGGGGTGGATATACGAGTCGCAGGTGTCCGTACTGGTCTCCGTCGTTGATACCAATGGCTGGACTGCTTACGCTTTTGAGGACACTTACTACAAAGAGCATGAACCCGCTTCAGATTGGGACTCTTTCTGCTCCAGGCCGGCTTATTACTACCCCGATGCCCTACGTTCCGGGGCTCTCGACTCAATTCGGTTTCTCGATCCAAGGATGTACTTCCTCAAAGTCTTTGCGACTCGAATTAATCAAGCTTACCGAGAATGGCGGTCAGTAGTTGATATGCTGGAAACAATGGTTAAAGAGCAAGTCAGTTACTCCTACACCTTGAGAAGCTTTTCCTTCCAGTCCGTCATGTATCTGAGTTGACAATCTAATGTGACCAAAATGCTAGACACAGACCACTCCTAATCTTTACTCAGTCCCCTGCACCCACATCCCATTGGAAGAGCAAGCGCGAAAAGCAGATAGTACTAGAACAGCATTATGCAGAATGGATCAGCAACATAACTGCCATCATCTCCGATCAATGCATGCAGATTTCAGCAACACTTACAGCGTGGGAAAAGTTCGATAAAAGATGCTCTAGATATTTCCATATTTCCCTGAAGACGCAAGTTCGCCCGTAGATACGAGCATGAGCCGCAAATTCTATAATTTGTCATGGGCATGGATTAGACGCGATTCGAGAGAAGTCGGTTCCGGCCCCAATAGACTCTCAAGCAGCAGCAACAACGCTTAAGAATACGGCTTTAGACGTCCAAATGGCATCGCAGCCCCGAGATTCAATTTCACAGATCCGAATCGATGCACGTATTATGTCCGGTACAGAATCCTCTCCAGTATCTTCGATGGGAAAAAATTCGATCGTGTTCAAACACAGTGGAGCCGTGCTCAAGGCACTCAAGCACAACTGGAGTTACTGGAGAGCCTCAGAAAACATATGCCAAAGACCTTGCCGGAACCCGACGGCATCAGCTCGAATTGGAAAGGTTGACTCCGATGTGAATGGGAACTTCCAGGCGTTGTTAAGCAATTGCGGGATTCACAATCAAGTGAGATCCAGGCACTCCTGACGAACTTCGTCACTATCACTGGAGGTTCTAGAGGCATGGAATGCTCTAACTGTGCCGAATTCGTGGAAAAGACATGGAAGAAACCGGGGTTAATGGACCTCGAAGTACTCAGCCGAGGTGTGGCCCTTTTGGACGACTCCTCGACAACGCCGTCAAGGTCAAAGACCGGCCAGAGTCTGGAAATTCATGCCACAAATACCCATATCATTATCGATGTGCAAAGGGACGAGCAAGACGCCGAATCATTCATCGAGGCTATTGTGTGGATTTGTTCCGCCATCAGGGTCAATCCAAAAAGACAAGCAGATTCCGGCGAAAGATCACGATTACAAATGTCAAAAGCCAATCAGCTGATGTCCATCAAGACAGTGCAGCCCCAAGTCCTGGTTTATGGTCTCGCAGACCTCACCGAATGCTCCGATCAACATATTAAACCCCAGGCCGATTGCTGGACAGGGCTGTTCCGCTCAGGAATCGTTGCGCTTTGTCCATGCGAAAAACTGTGGGGTGCCGGTTTGGAGATCTCGTTTGACATGATGCTCCATCTATCCGGGGTTGAGAACGTTTACAGTATCAAGGGGGGCCTTATGTTTGTGGGCTTCTCCACGGCTTTGGTGCCTACCTCCCGTGACGAGACTACAAACAGCGTGCAGTGGCATTTCGAGGAGGTCAATGGGGTGGCAGGTGAAGGCCTGAGGCCATGCTCTTTGCCTTCTGTACTTGAGAGCTGGTACAAAACTCGCGACGTCAACATTCTTCGCACGTCCAAGTGTTTTTTGGGGTGGTTTGCGCGAGCAAATATTCTATTGGGCACTCGCCAGCTTGTCGTGAATTCAGACCACCGGCTGAATTGGAGCATCAGAACCAAGGAGCACCGCCAGAGTGCTCGTATCGAGGGCTTCGGGGCCACTGGACAGCTGGGATTTACAGCTGGTCCAATCAATGTCGCTCTACAGCTCGTCAGCACATGGCGTTTCCACTCGAATGTCCAACACTTCTGTCGACATGAGCAATATAGCACGGCGTTACGTCTGGGCCACGGAAATGTCGCCGTGGTCATTGATTCGGAGTCTCAACAGGTCTGGCTTGTCCCGATGCTAAGCTTGGTCCTCCATCTATGCCATCGATATTTCCAGGAGGTCGACAGCCGAGGACAGATTTACCATTTGCCGATCCATCCCCAGACGGCGCATCAGAAGCAGCTAGAGTCCTAGAAGCCAGCGGTGATATTCTAGTCTTCGGCACGGCAGGTGACCTAGACGCAGAGAGCCTTCGCCAGCTGTTCCTGAGAATCAACAGTAATCTTCGCGAAGCCGCGGCGACGCGCGAGCGGTCAAACAGAAAGAAACTTTTCGCCTCTGAGCTTATGGCCATGATCACTGAGCCTGGTAGGGGCAGCCCTCTGAAAACAATGAAGCCACCCGAAGACGTGGAATCGTGGGTCGGCCTCCTAGAGAGAGTGGACTTTGTAGGCATCTATGCCGGCATAGGAAGCCTGATCCAGCCTGAACAGCCTTTTGTCAACTCTTCACCGTGCGCCTGTTCCTCTCTGCCTGGCGACAGATATCTGCTTGCGGCACATATACGCTGTCTCGATGTACTTTTCAGGCGTGATGGAAGCAGTGTCATAAGTGGCATAAATTCCCTCGAGAGGGTTTGCCGACTGGGCGACTGGGCTTTCTGGAACGTTGAGAAGCCTTATTGGCCTAGGTGCCCATCTGGCGCCCACGAATCGGTCTGGAACGGGAAACACAACATCCTGCAGCAAATCTCAAGCAGTGATAGGCGCAAAGAAAAGGATATGCCCCGTATGAATTGGTCGACTCGATTACAGCAACGTATCCCACAAGAAGGAGTAGTGGCTTTTGGTGGCGACCCTTCAAAACAGACTTCACTCTTTAAAGATGGCGATGGTTTGTGTCTCGCATGGTTGAAGACCAGGTGAGATGATTTGAAAGAACATTGTACATACAACCTCATTTAATGATCAAATGATTCTCAGTGTGACGAATTTTTCTTACATCAATATCTTCAAATTCCTACATATAAGTGTAAGCTCTTTTATTCATAAAACTGTGGGATATTTAGATTCATATAACTTACCGTGACTCTCCCCTACGACGCCGCCCCCCCAGCTGCGCCTGCGCCGATCGCAGCCCCGGTAGCCACCCCCGCGGACGAGGATGCCTTCATACTGCTATCATAAAGATTTGCAATCAATACAATCATAACAGCTGTGGCCTAATACCCACGCGAAAAATAGTTAGCTTCTAAAGTCGACATATGCATTCCCCGCGGCGTCCGTATCAAATTGCGCAACAATCTCACCAATGATGTATCGAAGCCAGGGGCAACGTCAACCTCCCACCAGAGGCTCTTTCCGGGTATGTAAGCATCAAGCTTCCCCTGCCTCTTCGCCGTCATCACCACCCTGTCGCCCCAGTACACGTTGGCGCGGAGCTTCCAGATGTCTTGGCCGTGGACCCTCAGCTGCACGTCGTTTCTGCCGTTTTCGAACCCGCCGTGGACGCAGACGTCGAACTTATCCTTGAAGGTGCTCCTCTCCATGGCCAGCGTGACGAGCGGCCCGCTGCCCGCCTGGTTGTTGTTGCCGCCGTCGTCGTCGTGGCCGGGCACATGGATGAACCACGTCACACCGAACGGGTTGCGGTGAATCTGGAAGAGGGCGAGGCCGGCGGAGTCGGATACCGTGCGCTTCTGCGTCCAGGAGGTTGCTTTGCCCTTGCAGATGTACGAAGGAGGGGGTTTGTTCTTGTTTTTGTCGTGAGACCCCGCGTCGTCGGCCTCGGGGTCTTCGCTACTCCACACGGTGATGTCGCCCCATGACAAGGACATGCCACAGTGCTTGACGAGTAGCTTTGTTGGCTTTGCTGCCACATGCTCGGGCCGGATGGCGATGGGTTTGTCGATGATGGATTCAAGCTGAGGGGGTGTCATCTTTGCAGTTGAAGTCACCAGGCCATGAGTTTCTGCAGCAATAGCGAGGGTACCAAGATATGGTATGGAATGCTGGCAGTAAAGAGTGATTCCTGCTGCCTATCAAAGAACTCCTTGATACTCTCTACCCACATCCTTTGAGTCAGGTACGACGGAGCGAACTCAAAAGAATGAGGCGGTGCAGTAATGTTGATCAGATAATTCTAATTTCAAAAATGACCTGAATCCTTACTGAGGGTCGGACACCATTTCAGTGGGTCAAGGATTTGTGATCGGCAGGAGATCATCATCACCAACACGGCTCAGCTGCGCGGTGGATATTCGGCGCGTGTGTCGGTTGTCAACCAACATCAGCGGGTATGAAATAATGGGCCGATTAAGTAACAAAGTCAGAGACCTACGTGGCGCGAGAGGAAATGTCAAGGTACACATTCCGCAGCACAAAAGTTAAGTGTGCAGTAAGATAACAGAGGCCTTGGAAGCCTCACCTTCCAAATTCAAGCTTGGGTCGATCTCATGAATGAATCTGTCGGTAACCACGCTTTTTGCTTAGTCAGCGCCGAGAAGCACTTATTTCTGACGAAGCTTGAAGCCTCGCAAGTAGCCGTTTTCTGTAGATAAGACAATTGACACCATTCTGAGGATACCATCGTTTTCTTGCTTTCCCTCGTACGTACGTACAGAGATGAACCAACAGAATCTGACAGGAACCCAGCCATGAAGCTAAGAGTACGAGGCAGCTGGCCCCTCAAAATCCTGCCATAGTACTTGATGTTCGTCAGCGTGATCGTTTGTATATTTGCCAGGTCAGGCACAGTGATTTCTTCAAGACTCCCGATTCGCGATTGAGACAAATCCCAGAAATTCCCACTTGAGATGAAAAGCCGCCAGAGTAAAAAACAATATGACCTCCAGAGCCAAAACCAGCCAGGAAAAGCCAAGATCGTGCCCACCACAGCCGACGCCGACAAGTGCCAACTACCCATCCAATGCCGAGCACCAAGCACAGGATTCATGCATCCTTCAGCAGACAGGCAACTCACACCCAACCACACTCTACACTCTACACTTTCTACCTTACACCCACAACTTACAACTCACCACACAATCACAATCATGACAGCACAAAGCCAAGCATCTTCAATTTTTCCAATCTTATTTATTTATATTTTCATTCCCAACTCCCTCCCGCAGGATTGTTGTCATCAGAGACAGAGAGAGAGAATCAGGACTACTCAATCCACCAGGCCCATCCCTCCCGTCCCAGCTATCTGTCTGTCTGTCTGTCCATCTCCTCCCCCCCCCCCATCATCTGCCTATGCAGTTGGTTGGTTGGTTGTTTGGTTGGTTGGTTGTTTGGTTGGTTGGTTGGTCAGTCGATCAATCGAAATCCCCCATGCATGTTTTTGTTTTTTGGTGGTTTCCTTTTTGTTTTTGTTCAATCCCCCTACCCCTACCCCCTCCCCCGTTTTTGCCACGCTTTTCCCAAGAATGCAAGAATTCCAAACATTGGGGGTGGCCACGCCACTCCCGCTTCCTGCCGGCTTGCTTGCTCGATTGCTCGCTTCTGTGGTGGGCCCGGGGGAGCAGGACCTTCCTGGCTCCGGACCCCCACCAAATCAGACCAATGTGGTGTCTGTAACGCGCGCGCAACCTATGTATGCATGTATGTAATGGCCAAAATCCATGTGCCCGAGCTAGTTAGTAAAAGGAAAGAAAAGAAATAGGGAAAATGTGGGTGTGAAAAAAGTATATCAATTCCATCCAACCAGCCAACCCGACCAATCCAATAATAGTAACCTTATACAGCTGACAAACAGACAGACAGACACAGAGAGAGAGGCCAAGACAGGAAAAGTCAAAAGCCCTCTTCCCAGCCTGGAGGATGTGGATGAATGCCGGACAAACGGCAACACAAAAAGACAGATGGCCTTCCGTAGGTTCAAAAGATACACAGAGAAACAAAACGGGGAAAAGAGGCAAAGCGAGCAAGCACCTGAACCACCAAGGGCATTAAAAAAGACCCGGCTGACTGGCTGGCTAGGCTGGCGGCTGATATGCGCTTTTGCAAGCTGACGGCGATGTTGTGTTGTCCCTTAAATACACGCCCTCAAATGCCTTTTGAAATGCTGACGACGACGACGAATGACAACTTCGGGACGGAACTGGTGGTGTATGCGAGTTTTGTGTTGTGTCTGACTTCTGCCCCTTGCAGTTTGTTTTTTGTCCCCATTGTGTCCTGGGGGTGGTAAAAGAGGCCGGTGCTAAGAAACTTGGGAGAGAGGAAAAAGGACAAGAGTAGAAAGGATGAATGCTTCAAGCCAGCTCAATCTCAGCTGGCCACCCCAATCATCCCACCCTGCACCCCATAGATCAACGCGGACTTGCCCGGGAATCAAACCACTGTCGACCATAATCTCTTCAAGCGATGCTTCCTCGGTATTCGAGATGCTCGCAGGGGGGAATATAAAGTAAAGTGCCGGCGGTTTTCTCTCCAACATACTTGGATCAAACTTTGTCAGACCCGTTGAACGCCGCGCTGAGCCGATGGTTCGCAACTGAAATCAAGTAACGCAAGGAAAAGGTGTTGGTGTTGTTCTTGTTTGGAGCAATATGTGCCGGTTGTGCAGTCGTGGCGTCTGCTTGATTTTGTTCGTTGCCATGGTCGGATAGTCAGCTGTCGTCAGCTGTTGTTAGGCCCTCTGCGTCGCTCCCCACAGTCTGATTGGCCAATGTGGCCACATTGCTTGGGTCTTCGTCTGCTGGTGTCGACTCGTCTGCAGCCTCCAGTGTGGACGGCGAGAGTTTTCGGTCCGATGTGGCTGGCGGTGGTTTCGGTGTCTCCTCTACCTCATCTTTATCATTCCCAGCTAGCTCGGCCGTTTCTCCTGATGGAGGTGTGTGGATGACGATCGTCTTCTCATCTTCCTCGTTCTCCTCCTTGATTATAGGCGCCGGGCTCAAAGCTGGTCCATCGGCATGCATTCCCGGCGGTTGGAGGGTAGGGCCGGATCGCGGGGACTGGCATTCGATCTCATTAATGGGCGTGGAAAGACCAGATAGCCTCAGCTCGATTGCACCTGGGCCATCTGGCACATGCGTACTCTCATGGCTGTTAGCGCGCATCATCTCAATTCCGAGCTTCGACGAAGGCAGCACTGATTTGCTGCGGTAGTGTTGCTTGGAGGTCTGGACGGATGCCGGGGCAGACGTTGGCCCAGGGCTTAGTGCCTTGCCGGTGTTACCGAGACCGAGCTCTTCATCTTCATCGTCGGCGGAATCGAACCCGGTATTTCCCTCGAGACGTCTCTTCTCCATGATCTCCCGCTTTGCCCTGAGCCTCTCGAAGGAGCGCCGTGGCTGGGGACCTGTGACCGGCACCGCTGTGGGACCATGCTCAATTTGCCCAGGAGCACTAGTCTGGAGCCGTAGCGGGGGCATGCCCGTTGCGGGTTCACTGGAGCTCAGGATATGCTCCTCCGATGAGATCTCAATTCCAAGGCCCTGGTCGCTCCAATCGCCCGTAGCCTTGCGACTAATCACGACAGGAATGTCATCAGTTGATATTGACACTGAGTCGCCAAAGAGGCTTGATGAAATCGAGTCCTCGCGGCTAGAACCGCGGAAGCTGCTGCCGGGCCGATTTGCAAAACCAGAAGACGTACCACTGGTAGGGCTATCCTCCAGTTTTAGGCTCTCCTGCCTCAAGCTCGACGGTACGGGCCGTGCCAGCGACATCGGCATCATGTGAGGTTGGCTTGGGGACGCTGGCTTCCACTGGCAAAAGTGGGCGAGGACCTCGGTCAGTTTCGACGAGCTGATGGGTTTCTCAATGAGTGAGTCGAAATAGTGCGGTGCCTGAAGCTCCTTCAAGTAAGCGGTTATGGCCACCAGTGGCGTGTGCGAGTTGGCATTCTTGGTCTCGCGAATCATCTTGGCAACGTCTGCGCCATTGATTTGTGGTAGCTTGAACTCCATAAAGATAACATCAAATTTGATGTCACTCATGGCGTACCGAACAGCTTCAGAGCCCGTGGAAGCGGAGATGGTACGGCAACGCAACTTCTCCAGCAGCTTCTCCATGACCATACGAGACACTGGGTGGTCCTCGCAGATGAGCACATCCAGCGGCCGGAACGTCGGGCAGTCGTAAGTGATCTGTGAGAGACGCCGGGAGCTGTGGCGCCTCCGTTGAACCCTGAGAAGGGCGGCATTGGCCTTTTCGCCTTCGTTGTCAGACGACGATGGTGACATATCAAAGACCTGACTCCGGCGGTTCCGGTGGTGAGCTAACAGGTCTGCAGCCACGGGGCTCCCCTCTTGCGAGCCCACGGTGAGTGACCTCGACCTGGCGCTCGACTGGCTACTCCCTTGGCGAGGCGTCGTCACTGTCCTCTGTGGCGAAAGAGCTAGTGGTGGTGGCGCACCGCGGCCCTTCACAGGGGATGCCGACACCGATGAAGCAGCCTTCTGGAGGCTTGGAGGAACACGTGGCACATCGACGAAATTGCCTGGTTGAAGTGAGCTACCAGAGCTTGACTGTTGAGACAGATTGGAAGCATTACTGGAAGCCTTACGTCTTCCTTCTTGCCCAGCAACAAAAGAAACCAGCAGAGGCGACGATGGCTGTGAGACTCGGCTCGGTGATGAGTGCGTGTTGCTCAGGCCCGACGGGGATTGCGGTCGCTGCGTGGCTTTCGCGTTTGACAAGGTCCTGTGTACCGGGTTTGACAACACTGGACTGCCTTCGAGGCCAGCACCACCTGGTGACGTGACTTGGTTTATGCCAATCGGGCTGGTGGCGGCCGACGATTTGTTTTGGGCCGCTAAAGCATCGGCGCGCAGCTTCTGTATGACATCTTTGTTTGCCTTGTCTAGCACAGGTAAGTTTTTATAAGCAAAGTTGCCAAAATCATCGTTGACCATAGGTTCGCTCAGTCTCCTCGACTTCAGATCTCGGACGTGTGGCGGTATGTGGAGAGGCATCAACCCTCGCTTCATTGAGTTGACCTGTGACCGTACACGGTTCAAGGCATCGTGCGGGCGTTCCGGATAGTCTGCGGCAGGGCCGCTTGTCGGTGGCGACAACTGGTCTTCCATTTCTTCTGCAAATGACTGCAGCGTAGCACCCCGAGCATCGAAGTATTCAGTGTCCTCGAGGTTTTCGGGCTGAGGTACAAACTGAGCCTCATCCATCAGCAGAGTCTCCCAGTTGAGGCCTTGGAACCAAGTGTGGTTTCGAATCTCTTCTCCACCGGATGCGAACTTCTCGTCCTTGTTCGAACCCAGCCGCTCCTGAGGGTCTATGCATAATAGTTTGTTGATCAAGTCTTTAGCCTCAGGTGACACCTCGTCTTCGCTCTCATCCGGCCAATGGATCCTTCGAGCTAGGATATTCTCAAATACCTGATCAGGTTCGCTTGCGTTGAAAGGAGGTATGCCGTAGAGGAACTCGAACAGGATGCAACCCACCGACCACCAGTCGCTCGTCTCATCTTGAGGCTCGCCTCGTATCGTCTCGGGGGCTAGGTAATCTGGCGTGCCAACGAACCGCCTACTCGTGTCCTCCGGGTCGAACAGGGCCCAATTCGGGGGAGGCATGCTGGGCAAGGGTGGTGTCGCCTTCCCTTGGTCCGTGCTGCCCTGAGTGCTCGTCGTACTTGCTTGGCGCATGGGCCCGGCATCCACAGAGGGACTAACCCCCTCGCTGCCCTCGTGTGGCGACAAGATGGCCTGGGATGATGAGCTCTGACTGCTGTCGTTCAGTGAGAAGTTCCCAAGCATGTGGGTCAAAGACTCGCTGCCTCCGCTGTCGCTTCGATGGCTACTAGATATCCGGCGAGGCTCTTGTTGGGTTCCAAGACTGAAATACGACGGTTGCCCCAGGTTGAGGCCGAAATCGCTCGGTGTCATTTGTGGCGTTGACCCGGGGGATGACGGGTGGCGTGGCTGATGAACGTCGAGTGAGGTGGATCGGGAAATCGAAGACCCCACGGAGGTCGACCTCGCAAATGGGCCCGTCTTCAACAAGTCAGGAGCGGGCTCAGTCGAGCCGCTGTTAAGAGCTCGCTTCTGCCGGCCTACCAACCCCATCCGCGAAAGACCGAAATCAGTGAGCTTCAAGTGGCCCTTTTGATCGATGAGAAGATTATCCGGCTTCAAGTCTCTGTGCACAATGCCACGACTGTGAAGATGCTCGACACCAAGAACGACCTCGCCTAGATACTTCTTCACCCAGTCTTCGGGGAGACCGCCCAGCACCTTGATCAGAGAAGCACAGTCACCGCCGTTGAGGTACTCCATGACGAGATACAAGTAGTCCTTGCTTGAGAACGTCCAGTAGAGCTTGGCAACGAAGTCACTTTCGCCCTGCCACATCATGATTGCCCGCTCAGCCTTGACGTTGGTGACCTGATTCTTGGCCACCATGTCTGCTTTTTTCAGCACTTTGATCGCGAAATACTCTCCGGTCGACTTCTTTTTGGAAAGGTAGACGCTACCGAAAGCACCCTTGCTGATGGGCTTGATGACCTCGAAGTCTTTGATAGACGGCGGAACCGCACGAGCCATAGGCGGGGCAGCCACTCCATTGAGCCGCGGGGACGGCGGGAACCTGACATTTTCGCCTGTCGATGACGAGATCGCGGCGGAGGACTGTCTCCTATGATGGTGATGGTGGTGCTGGTTGTGTTGCTGCTGAGGGACAGCAATGGGGGAGCTGAACTCGCTGTTAGGCAATTTTGGCGACGGCTCGGGAGAGACCAAGCCATCGTGCTGAAACCCGAGTCCCCGTGGTTTCGATATCCTGAGGGGCGATGAAGGTTGATGGGCAGCTCGAGATGGCGATTCCTGCCTGTGTGGAGAAATGGCGCCAGGGAGGATCCAACTTCGTCGATTGTGGGACCGAGAGCTGGCCTGTCTCCTCAAGTCCCCGAACTCGGATATCGGTGACTCGGTCCGTGGGGGAGGCCGGGAAGCTACCGAAGATGATCTCACACTACCCTCACTGTCCCCCGTGTCACTCTCGAGAAGCATAGACTCTCGGCGTGACTCTCGTGCACCCTGCCCAGCCGCACCTAGCATGCCGTGGTGTGACCGGGGCGTGGGGCATTCCCTTGGGCTGCTAGATCGTGTAGAGTCGATGGCCGAAGAGAATCGCCGCTTGTCGACCTCATCGCTCAGGTTAGCGTTTTGCAGAGCCAAAGCAAGGGAGGTGCCTGCGTCGAACGACCCATGGAAGATGCCCTCCTCCTGAGCAGGTGTAACGTCGTCGTCCCCGGTCTCGGATCCAGACTCGGTCGAATCGCTCAGCCTCCCAGTAGCGATCCGCGCAGCTCGTCGCACGGCAGTGTCAATACAGTCTTGAACCTTGATGGAAAACTCGATGCGTATGCGCTCCGCATACTCAATGACTTTTCTGTGACGGAACACGGCATCGATCTTGGCCTTTGCAATGCGTTCGGTGTCGGCGCACAATAATGCCAGACCCTGCTCCTGCTCTAGGGTATTGGTGCTCGGGGAGTGCCATTGCATCACCTGGCCTATTCTCGACTCGGATTGGGGCGATTGAGTACGGAACTCGCCGGGGTTCTGCGTGGAGGACTCTTTAATGGCCGGTGTGCTGATCTCGATCGCGGTGTCACATAGATCCAACAGCAATTCGACGATTCGCGCCTGTGGTCGTCGAACAGCGAAAGATCGTGCGCGTGCGTGTCCAAACCCCGAAGATCTCTCCCGAGATCGGGCACCGCTGGTTGACGGGGAGGACGTCCCAGGCGATGACGAGCTCGACTGTGGTGGCCCGATGGGCATCCCTTTGTATTCGGCAGCCGGGAGAGTCGTCTGCTCTCCGATGAGGGATCGACTCTTTCGGGCCTCCAGAGCATCCAGGACCTTGACAATGGCATGGCGGTGCTCTGACAAGCTTTCCTGGGCCATCTGCACCTCCATCTCAGCCTGGTGCTCCTGTAAGCAGAGGTCTGTGTGTTTTTCGAACCACCAAGGTGGTATCTGGCGTTCGCAGATCCGACAGAGAACGGGCGGCGGTGGGTCGTAGTTGGTTGTATCCTCCAGTCCTACTTCGGCGAGCCGGGTCAGATAGCCAGCAAGGATCTCGGCGCCAGAGCCAAGCGAGTCCACGAGCTCAGTGTCCAGGTCTATCTTGATCTCGCGAGGCGCAACCCATGGTCTGATCATCCACATGACCTGTGTACACCAGTTAGCTTGGAATTGTGGGGCTTGTTATTGTCCGTAGTGACCTACGTGGCTTTCTCCCCCAGCATCGTGGACCATGATGCCTTGCGCCTCAAGATCGACGATTTGTGACCCATCCTCCTCTTGCTCGTCTGCGTCCTCTTGTTGGCTGTCCTGGGCACCATCTTCAGGGGCAAGTAGTTTCGACTGAGGGCCCGTCTTGACGGAGAAGCGGATGAACTTGCTCCCGGAATCATCGTCCTTCATGGACTCGACCACATCGGTGAAGATTGTCGTCGGCTCGCTCACGACAACATCGGCAATCGAGGTGCCCACCGCTTGGGCGGCGTCTGTGCCGATCACGTCGACCCAAGAGGGGCTGACCCAGCGAATGGAACCGTCGAGGTTCAGGTCAACGATAACGTTGAGTGTTTGTTCTGCAGCCTCCTTGAGATCTTCCCTCTCCTTTTCCCGTTGGTGCTGGCTGAGGGACCTCTCCATGACGCCGGCGGTCTGGGCGCGCAGCGACGTCACCGCCGGCGGAGCCAGCTGTGCCGGATCTGTATCCATTGGGGGCTAGGTTCAGAGGGCAGAACCAACCTGGACCAGCTCATCTGTGTGCTCGTGTCGCGGACAACGCAGGGTAGGCTGGGAGCAGTTCGTGGCTTCGATCGTTCAGGGGCCGTCTGGGGGTATGTCCGGGTTGCGACGGTGGAGGGAAACTCGTGTGTGGTGAGCGAGCGCATGAATGTTAGACGTTGTTGGAAGAGTGGCAGGTAACAGGCCGGAGGGCTAGAAATGGGTATGCGGCGAACGGAGGACTGGCGATAAGCAGGCCGTTGGCGGCGGCGGCAGCGATGGCTGGCTGGCTGGCTGGCTGGCTGGCTGGCAACAGCAGGCAGGGCTGGACCGACAGCCCGGCCAGAACAGAGAATTCTGGCACGAACAGCCCAGAGCTACATCAAGCAGCATGCGGCGACCCGAGACATAGCTGGTGGTGACGTCTCTGGGCTTGTGCAAAGATGGGGAGAAGGGGGTTGGTCGGAGGAGGCAGTGTCGAGAGCAGACAGCAGTGGACGAGAGCGAACGAGAGGCCGTGACGGCGACTTGGACGGCAGGAGTGCCACAGGAAAACAAAAATGGGCCCGGGTGCTGCTATGCCCAGCTGGTACTGGTCTCGTGGTCGGTCCTCGGTCGCGGGTCGCGGGTCGCGGGTCGCGGGTTTTGGGGAGAGGCGCCTGTTTGGACTGTGGAGTCTCAGGGCGACCAAGACCAAGAGACTTTGTTGAGCAGCGGCAACTGAGACTCGACTTTAGGGCTGAGAGGGACCGGACAAGCACTCCGGGGCTTGATCGACTTGTGGATTGAGTTGGTCTGACCTGGCTGGACTTGAGTTGACTAGGCTTGGGCCTGGCAGCCTGGTTGGGGGCTGCTCCTCCTGTGGTGTGTTGTGCTATAGAGAAACGGGCGAGGTTAGTTTGTGGGGACCTGACTTGGTTAAGGTGGCTCGGTGGTCTCTCTGTCGATGCTAACCAAGGCTGCTGGATGGGTAAGCTGGCAGGATGGCTGAATGGTTGGACCTGGTTGGCGGGCGAGGGGACCCAGTTTGGAGAGGCAGGGGAGTGCGAGTTGGAGTTGGAGTTGGAGTTGGAGTTGGAGCGTGTGGGCACTTGCAAGGGGACTGCAATGCAGCACCGCATCATCTCGTCAACACCAGCGTGTTCGGGCCGCTAGTGCATGCCATATACTGGTGCACCGTGGCACTAACAGATGGGAACAACAACAAAACAGTGACAAAAGGGGGACAAAGGGGGACAAAAAAGAGGGACCTACATAAACTGGACTGACTGAACTGACTACCTAGCCTATGCCTATGCATACACAGTCGGATTTGGCGCATGGAGATGGAGCACAGTATTACCCAATTCTGCTCAAGGTGCAGGGAAGATGATTGATTAATGTAATGTCATGTAATGTCAGGTCGGGTCGGGTTGTGGTCTGGTCAGGCCAGGCCTGGTCTGGTACACACGGCTGGTGCGGCTCGGTTGGCGCGTCCGAGATCAAGCACAAGCACCGAGTCTGATCCACTTTGCATGCAGTCCAAGTTGCAACAGCAGAGATGTCGTGGTCTTTGAGGTTCCGTTGCAGTTCCTGTTCCAGTTCCAGTTCCTGTTGGTGGTGGTGGTGGTGGGGTCTTCTCGATGAGCAGCATATGAGGGAGGAATAATCAATGCAAGTGAACACAGATAACACAAAATCAGAGAGTGTGTATGAGAGAAAAGGAAAAGAAAGAGGAGATGAGGGGTGTGTGTGTGTGTGTGTGTGTGTTAATGGTTGGAATATTGGCAGTAATGGTGGTGGTGTGAACAAGACTGAGAAGGTAAAGAAAGGCAAGGCAAGGCAAGGCCGGCCAAGGCGAGGACAGGGGTGGGAGGGGGACAGGAGAGGAATGAGAGAAGGCTGTGTTGGAGTGTGGTCTCGTCTATCCGTCCTCCGTCCAGGTCGGGCTATTTGCTCCTGCTGCTGGCGAGCAGCCCCCCATGTCACAGCCTAGATACACATTGTCTATCTGTTTGCACTCTCTCTCATTTATTGTCATTATTCAATTCAGATTTAATGTTTCAACCTGGCCCATGGCGTCGAGTTTGTCTAGTTTGTCGAGTCTGTCAAGTTTCAAGGGAAGCAGTAGAGTTCGAAAGTGGAGAACTCTAATAAACGGCCTGCCACCCCCAACACCAGCACTAGTGCCAGCACCCATCAACAGCAGCCACGGCCTAGGCTGGCTCCGTCTGTCTGTCTGTCTGTCTGTCTGTCCGCCCACCCGATTGGAAAGGAACCAGCACATGCTTTCTCTCTCTCTCTCTCTCTCTCTCTCTCTCTCTCTCTGGCTCTAATGCTTATCTTTCGGACGTTCTGGGTCCCTCTCTTTCTCTTTCGTCGCCATTTGAGGGCCGTCCAACGGTGTGTGACCTCGGCCAACCGGGCCACGCCTGCGCATTCCTGGACCATCCCTGCACCAATTGCTTTCACGTACTCCGTACACACAAGTACACTTGGTCTGGGGAGACACGGTAAAGTACGGCACGAGACGGTGCAGGACGGGACAGCACGGTACCTGCCACAGTAATCTGGTTCTGGTCTGTAGAAACATCAGCAGTCGTGCCTAGACCACAGGCCTGGGATCATGGGCACATCATGGCCAGTTAGTGATATGCAAGTCTCCTTTACCTTGTTCTGTCTTTTTAACAGGGCCAACTTTGACCTGGACACGACTGTAATATGATAATACAATACTCGAGATTGGAAGTCTTCGAAAAGAGTCCGTGCCTGCCCACCTCGTCCCCCAAAAACTTTGGGCAGGAACATTTCCGCCGTGTAACGCGACCGAATCAGGACACAGCAAGGGGGATCCCGCTGCCCAATATTGGTAGTGGGGGGTACACCGGGCTGGTAGGTCGGCTAAAATACGCTAGAGCTTGGCTAGAAATTACAGGGATTTTCAGTCTAAAAAAGACTAATGCTATAATATACAGGGATACCCTTAGCTTTAAAAGGGTATTCCAATTTAATCAAATACTTTATAAAATTATTTTTCAGATATATTTCAAACGTATTTTAAACAAATTTTTTAATAAAAAAGAACTAAAAGAAATAAAAGATATAAATAAGTATAATAAATAGATAAGTATAATACATATAATTGATAATATATATAAATTGTTTTCATGTTTTTGATATTTTTGATACTTATAATGTATTTAATATTTATAATGTTAATAAATATTATTTAAATTAAAATAAATAATGAATTAACTAATTAATCAAATAACGAAATAATTAGATGATTAAATAAATAAATTATTTGTTTGTTCGATTACTTATAATTATATTTATTGCTGTTTTTTAATTTTTTCTTGTTCTTTTCTATAAAAATAAACATCAATATATTATTTATATATTATATTTTATTAAAATATGTTTAAAATGTATTTAAAATAAGTATAAATGCGTTTTCAATGTAGTTTTGTAAAATACATACTCTTAAAGTATCTATATAATACGGTCCTTAGTAGGCTAGATCTAATTGGGATTAAATTTATAGCCGAGCTTTAGAGTTTTTAGCCGATCTGCGTACCGGGGTACGCCTCACCACACTCATTCCAGGGTGCAAACACGTGTATCGAGTAATACCATGGTACAACCCCATCATCCACTGTCATGGGATTCTCATCCCCCCCTGCCACTGGTCCCCTGGTTTCCCTTTCTTTTCTTTTTTCTTTCTTTTTTTTTTTTTTGGTTGTCGTTGTTGCACGCAGGCATGCTCCCACTCACGCTGATACTCACACACTCCCAAGACAGCTCATCCACAGGATCTACTCCGTACACGCATTCTGTTCTCACGCAACCCTTCGTTCATCAACACGCTACGCGACCTCCCCGGATCTTCACTGCACACTCGATTATTATTTCGTCACCGTCACATCCACTTGGATCTGCCTGCCCAAGTGACTCCATCCTGCCAGCACATCCGACCCAGCCAACCCGGGTGCCCATCCTGACCCAGTGAAGATGATGACTCTTTGGTCCTCGTTCAACGTGCACCTCGTCCAAGGCTGATCCTGGCTTCCCGAATGTCATCCATGTCAACTCAACAGAATAACAAACTGACTGGTCGGGGACGGAGGCACGGTGCAGTACCACTTACTGCTGATCTGCCACGATTAATCGGCAGGCAAAGCTGGCGAGACACAAACTGACAACGCGGTCAAGTCCGGAGTCCTCATGTCTCAAGCCGGTAGCATTTCCAGGGCCCTTTATCCCATACTTCGCCCGCCTAGTCAACCGTTCCTGAGGCCTGCACACCGAGGCATCCTTTAGTCCTCGGCATGGGATCGCCTCAGACTAATACCCCAAGCCAATGACTTGCGACTTGCTGGGCCCGTCGCCTGGCTGAATGGTGAAGGCCTCTGCCAATGCATCGTCCTACAGCCCCTGCCCGCCAACAACGGCCTCTCCTCCCGTCCCATCTGGATATCCGGACATTGTCAAGGCTACTCAGGCTCGGAGACACTGACTAGTCTCACAGATCAAGCCACCGTTGGCTGACCCAGAGACAAAAAAACTCCACGCTTGCATGACCCCGTCGCACAAGAAACACTTGGATCTGCTTGAGATATGCAGCCCCAGAAAACCCACCTCGGGACGAATGCCATTCATGTCTCGCGTGGATTCCACCTGCCCACATGTCGACCATACTTTTTCCTCATCCCTGGCATCCTCGATCGGCTCCTGGGGCATCCCAGACAAGTAGAGAACCAGTACTTCCGTGCTGCTTCGCGTGCACAACAACCATCGACGCGGCAGGCCCAGCACCGTGTCAGCCGTGCCCACTGCTTCTCTCGGGGCCATGCTGTCCTGCTGAAATTTAACCAACGAGCAAGAAGCAAGTCCAGCTGGATCTGCCGTTGCTTGGCCCATGTCCCCACCCCAGACACCATGACCACCACCCTCGATGTCATGTCTGCTGCCACTCCAACGACGCCCTGCTGGCTGGCTTGGGGCTGCTGCTCGACACCACTCTGCTTTGGTCCAACGGCAGCTAGAACGGCAGGCCACCACCTCATCCATGCTAGCTCGCCACCACTGGTAGCTTCGGTGGCCAGCTCCTCTCCCGCGTACAGCATGGATGATGCCAGTGAGCCGGCTACTGCGTCTCTTCTGCAGGTCGTGCCGTAGCCCACGACCTAGCCCATTCACACCGTCATCCTCTGCCCCTCGGGACACCCTCTAATTCGACTCCGCTATCCAGCTCCTGGGCATCTAATCTAGGATCTCTTCCGGGCACCCATGGCCGAGGCAAGCCAAACAAGTCTCGCACACTCACAAGTAGACCAACAGGCCAGCCAAACAAGCGCCCGCGTTGGCTGAATTGGAACCCGAGCCGCTGGGTGTGCCCGTCAAGGTCAGTTTGGCTCGGAGCGGAGCATGCTCGTCAGGTGCTCACTCGAACTCAGGCCCCTTGCCGCAGGTTGGTATTGTGCCTGCGTGCCGCAGACGGGCATGTTCCAAGATCCCCCGCGTCGGACTTGGCCAGATTTCGTTACTCACTTAGGAACATCGAACTACGCTCTATGTTTGGAACACGCGACCAGCATAGAGAAAATGCCTGTCTCATGGCAACGCCGCCACCACGCCAGCGCGTTGTGTGTCGGTGAATCACTCTAGCAACAAATGTGCAGCATCCCGGAGCTGATCTGATACTTGTGCCCTCCCGGGGCGCCAGGTCTGTCTCCTGCTTGGGTCTCACGGCTCGGTCTTACGAATAGAGTTGTCAAGACCCCTCCCAGGACGCGACAGAACAAGAACGGGCGCCCAGCAAATGACCTCGGGAGTGATTCACCTGTCACTAATCCGGGGGCCATGCCGTGGCGCCGAGCCAAAACCGTGCAAACTATCTGCAAGTTGCAGTGCCAAACACCAAAGTTTGTCTCGCCCGAAAGGTTGGTCTAGACCTAATCTTGAAAGCAATGAAACACCAGGGCACTCGGGACGACGGAGAGTTATGTGGGCGGTTGTGACAATGACAGCCCTTATCCGCAACCTTCTGTCCCCGGAGTCGAAATAACTAAAAGCATGATACGAGAGCATGTGCTTCTGGGCCCACTTCCCACCTCCCGGGAACCACGCCAGCAAATTACACGAGCGTGGCTGAGGATGCAGTACACCACCCAAGAGTTTGATGCGGAGGCTCTGGTCTTGCCCGGTCATGTCTGGGCAGGCGTCTCTGCAGTACCAACCGGCGGGGTGGAAAGGGCCCCAGTCTGGAGCAGCCAGGTGACCCGAGCTTCGTCCACTACCTCGAGCGCCCGCCGCGTGAACATCCGCCCAGGTGCCTCCGTTAACCGTAAACCCGTGCAGCTCCCGAAACCCCCGCCGACGGCGCCAACGCACAACCACAGCAGTCCTCCGACCGGTGACGAGCTTCTTCACCTGGGCCCCCTTCCCGCAACCTTGCATGATGAGGGAGCATCCATCGAATCCTTGGGCCGCCCTCCAGCAGCCAGTAACAGGCCCGCCCCCAACTTGATTCCAGAATAAAACGAGAACCCGGGGTTACATTGCATCGTGTGCATTTCATGCACACACACATTCTCCTGCAGCGGGAATCCACATCGGAGTGGTTCCCAAGAGGCCAATTGTGGTTGCTCTTGCATCATCTTGCTTACAGAGTCGACTGCCCTTCCCCCCGCCCCCCAAAATCCTGCTCTTACATGTGCACCTGTGTGCATCTGCGTCAACCTTGATAGGTTGCAAGCTAACAAGTGGTGTATGGCAAGCTCGGCTCACAACACAAGCAGATGGTACGAAACTACTTGGTGCACCGGACAGGACCGCAGCTGTGCGTCCGAGCACAACTTTGCCGGGACTAATCATCACCGTCCCTCAAGAGTCCTGTTCGGCGTCTAATGCCGGCTGTAAACCGTTTCACCACACCGGCCACCACACAACAGTGATCGACTGCCAGCCCTCACCGAAAGAATGAAACCCGACCATGATTGGGCGCTCAGCGATGTTCGCAAGGGTGGGCGTGACTACCCATGGGAGTTGATCACTGCTCATCAACTGCCACTCGAACCCTTTGGGGATGGCGCACTGCTCGCGGACAATCCAGAGGACCGTCGATACGCCTGACCGTGCGAGGCGATGGGCACCGCCTCCGCCCAGCAGGAAGGTCTCCGGCATTCATTGTGGTCCCCTGCTGCTTGACTGAATGTGGAAATTCCTTGCCAAGGGCTTATTTCCGGAAGTCGCGGAATGTCCCAAGGCGCGTTCTAAGAACACCGCCCCCGGGCAGTCAACCCGTGCGTGTCTCCCCTCTATCTGTTACAGATACATGTGTACCATGCACCCCTTGTATTCGGCGTGCGAGTGACGCAGTGAGGGGACGCAAGACGACGACCACACACTCGGACACGTACCTCTTCAATATTGCCTGTCACTTCTTGGTAGCGACGGCGCCGAGGGAAAATGGTTCATGGTTTGCCCTGCCGAGGGAGGATCTGACCACCATCGAGCGATGATGGAAAATGCTCACGAGTTCGTCCCCCGACCGCAATTCAAAGGTCGGCTCGGGCAGGCATTACTGCCGATTCGTCAGTTTGATGGTCCCGGTGACCTGGTGCCTCCGGTGCGTGCAGCCTGTCTACCCCTCCATTATTATACAGCGTCCGCGCTTTCGAATACTAGCACGCCTGCTAGTCGTCGTCGTCCGTCTGTCCCACTTCTATTCTTGGGGTCAATACACATGATGGACAGGAGGACGAAGGCACATTTGCCTTAAGCTTTTTCTTGGACGATCGGCACTTCTCTTTTTACTCCACTCAAAACGCCTGGCGTTCGTCGCTTGCACGGGCAGGCTGGCACGGCGCGCGATCACCTAGGGCGCCGCCAACGCGATGGTCACCCACCTCTCTGCCTGCTACTTACGGGCGGGTGGTTATGATGATGATTGATGATGATGTGTGGTTCTGGCATGCGCCATATTTCACCGTTGATATTAAAAGACGTGTGGGGCCGACTGCCCGCCCTAAACAACTACCACTACTCCCCCCCCCCCCCACCACCATCTCCATCCGTTTCGCCCGTTGCTGTGGGAACGAGCTTG
The DNA here is from genome assembly GCA_023703485.1 of Diaporthe caulivora. NCBI lineage: Eukaryota > Fungi > Ascomycota > Sordariomycetes > Diaporthales > Diaporthaceae > Diaporthe > Diaporthe caulivora. The sequence goes on from JAMPTR010000002.1 coordinate 5,503,652, forward strand.
CGCCTCTTATTGGGTGTTTGCTTCATTTATATGCCTTGTCACTTGTCTTCGGGAGCTATTGCTTAGACACGCTCGCGGGAGTCCCGGTGGGAAAGGGCAGCCGGGATGACCTGGGGGAGTGGGGGTGCGCAGAAGATGTGTAGTCTTCAGAAGGAGGGAGGAGGGCAAAAATCTGGGGATGCTCCTCGTGTTTTGGACTACTTACTATTCCCACGAGGAGCCGCCCCCTTCCCCCTCCCCTCCCCAGCTCCAAGCTTGGGCCAACGCTTGCTTCCCCTCCAACCCCTCCCCCCCGGGGGAAGGAGAAATACTGATCAAGTGCTCTCTTCTCTCCCGCCTGGGAACTACTCCCGGGATCCCTGCCCATTGCCCATTGCTTTTACCGTGACGATGCCAGAGGGGAAAAGAGATGATGAGATGGCTTGTCACACGTCGCCAGGGCGGGCTGGCGGCAGGCCCGCAACATCTTGTTATTCCAGCACATGCGAAGGCAGTGAGTGGTCCGGCCAATCGGCCGAAGCAAGCCTTGCAAGACCCGACGACGTTGAGGCGGGCGAGCGGCGGGCAGTACTATCTGCGGGCAGCAAGCATATACCGGCCCCGAGTTTAATTGTGGGGATCGCGGGCACGTGGGTTGTCTCCAGGCGCGTACTACGATTTTGTAACAGTGCTATTCTCCCTGGTCCTGTCTGCCCCTTGTCGACCGTCTGCTCCTCTTGTGTGTGTCTGTATCATGTGTCTAGGTGCGTGTAAGTGCGTGCTCGCTCCACTTCTCTGCTTCCCCGACGTTGCTTCTCTTCTTCTTCTTGCCCCTGCCCCCGTCTCCTCACCCTCGCCCTCCCGCTCCCCACACCAGATACCACGACACATGTCTTGTTGGAGAAAAGAAGAGGTGTGGGTGGGTGTCACAGGGAGACCAGGGTGTGGTGTGTGTGTGTGTGTGTGTGTGTGTGTGTGTGTGTGTGTGTGTGTGTGTGGGTTGTGGGTTGTGGGTTGCGGGTTGTGGCAGCTCCTTGGTGTGTAGGTAGGTAGGTAGGTACCCACTCCTGACTACCTGGCGGCTGCTTTCCACTGTTGCTGTGGTGTCATGCTGCAAGCACTTTATTTTGGTATCTAGGTGCGTTTTGCTGGCTGGCCATGATATGCACGGCCATGACTCGATGGCGGCGGCGGCGCCTGCCGTACGATTTTGGGGGAGAGGACCGGGGGGGGGGGGGGGTAAAGTTGGGGTCGTACACTACGGACAGACGGGGCGGCGCGCAAAGACTGGAGGTATGTTGGTAGTGTTATTGGGATGGGGTGTGACGATGTGTGTATTGATTCTGTCGTATTTCCTTTGTCTGTTCTTTTGGGGACGAGGAGGGCGTTGGGCCCCCTCCTCACTCTTCCCAATGTCGTCGTCGTCGGCGGCGGCGGCATGACATGACATGGCATGACAGCGCACGTGCCTGGTACTAGATATATCTGAGAATGAGACCACAGCCCCCCGTTGGGGAACGCGGGCGGGCACACAGCCTGCGAGGGGCGGGGGGTGTTGCCTGGCTGGCCGCTCCCGCCTTGTGGCAGTTGGCGGTTGCAGACACCTAGCGTACGTACTTATGTATCAGTGAGTGAGAGAGAGTGTGTGTGTCTCTGTGGACGTCTTTCGTGCGTGTGGGGCTGGCCGTGCGGGCGGCCAGCCCGGGGATGCGGGATGCGGGAGAGGTGATGATGGGTCTTGACGGGCTGGGGCATTTGGTCTGAATGGGGGTTTTCCCGCCCTGATGGGATTACCCCTGGGCGAAGAGGAGGATCGCCAATGTCATTAGGTGGGTGTCTTTGCTGACGGGACCGCGGTGTGTGGGTGGTTGGTTCTGGGCCTGGGGGGTGCGATGCGAGCGGGCGGCTGCTTGGCTACATCATGCAAACGCCTGTATGTGCGGGCCCTTTGGACGTGAGACACTCTAGATGGGCTTCCAACGGGGAAGGGGGCGGGGATGAAGACAAGAATGAGTGGATGACTCTCCTTTTTTTTTTTTTTTGCCTGACCCTGCCGCTGGCGCTGTTGGTCACTGGACTTTCTTGCCTCCTGGATCGACGGGCGTGGAGAGAGAGAGATTAATATGCGCGTTGTACCTTCAGTGATATCATGATGGCACACGATGCACTCCCCTTCTCCCGGTGAGCCACCATGGACTCTGCGCGTGTACTTTGAGCCACCTGCTTGGCCTGGTGGCGGTGGCGACGCATTGTGGCGCGCCTCGTGCAGGAGGGCGCGCCGTGCCTTTCCCATGTTGGCTTCGAGGGGGAGGAAGTACCGCTCACTATTTATCTGCTTCTTCTCGCGCAAAGGGTATGGGCTGTCTATCAAGTGATTACGCCTGGCGAGCAACAACGCACGCACGCACGCACTCTTCGGTCCGTGGAGAGGAATCCTCCTCCCGCGCCTATCCAGCCAGTCCCCTTGTACCGGTAGAAGAGATGACGGTGAAGCTGATGGGGAGCTGGCCCCAGTTTGCACACCACTCTTTCCTTCTTGCTGCCCCCTCGGCAGTTGGCGCGATGGTCTTGTGTGCAGTTCTTGGTAGGGCTTATCTGTTTCACTTGCAAGCTTGCCTTGGCGGGGTAAGAGGCGAATGGGAGAGACAAGAAAGAGAGGGAAAAAAAACATCAGACGGGCGCGGGTCTGGCCTAGCTCGATCCTCCTTCATGGACTCACTGGCACAGTCGTTGATGTTCGGTCTTCGGGAAGCGAGGACACAGAGGGGGGCTCATTCAATACTAGGGGCAGACGTGAGGGTGAAGATGGGAGGGGAGTGCTATGATGGACCTGTCAGGTCACGTTCGTGGCGATGCCGTTTTGGGTAGTGTTATGCTGTGCTGCCCCACGGGAGGGAGTCGGGCCGCCTTGGGAGGTTCGTTGGATGGGTTGAGTGGGTGGGTGTTGGTGTGTGAGGCCATGCTTGGCTTCAAGAAGAATGGCGGATCGAGATAGAAAAGAAATTGGGGGAGTGAAGTGGAAGTCGGATGAATTTGTGGCCCCATCTTTCTTACTACTGATGTTGTGCATGAGATAGATGATGGCCCTATGTTCGTTCGGTATCATCCGTATTTCCGAAGACTGTGGAACGAGAAAGATGGCCCTCTAATTAATAGTTAACCTCCCCCCCCTCCCGGTATCACCCGTGTTATCCAGGAACTGATTGATGTTCCGGCTGTGGGGTGGGAGCGGCAGCCGCGCTGTCATGCTGCTTTTTTTTGCTTTTCATATTTCACTTGCTTCTTTTCATTTTTTTTGCACTCGCATTGTCTGATCCTCCTGCCGGGGAAGCGTACCATTCGCTTCGTCTTTCCGTTCTCGTCTCCGGGCAAAATATCGACTACGACACCCGCTCCGGCGCCAGTATGGCCATGCGAAAGTGCATGTGCAGTTAATGATCCATAACGCGATGGCCGCCCCCCCCCTTTGCGCTCCGATCGGCTGGTATGTCTCGGCTTCCTACTTGATACCCATCTGCGCATGTGCGTACGCACATGTGTATGTCCATGTATGTAGGACCACGGCGCAGGGCGGCCGCTGGGGAAACACGATGGGGGCTACATTGGGGGCCGGGTGCCCAGGTGCGCCCGTAAGACTGGGGTGGTAACGGGAGCGGGCTGTACAGGTGGTGGTGGGGGTGGTAGTGGTGGTTGTGATGGACTCGGGCGTCACGGATGGGCTGAGAAGGTGGCCTGTGCAGTTTCCGCCCAATCCTTTTTCCTCCCCTTTCTTCATAGCCAAGCTTCTCACCTTATCTCCTTCTGGGAAGGGGCGGCGGCTTGATGCTGTGCGACCGCTACGAGGGGCTGGCTGGACCTCCTGGCGGTTTGACTGATGGAGTTGGTCCTCTGCTGTTGTGAGGTTGGTGATACCTGCGCCGGGTGCGATACCCGTTTGAGACCACAAAGAGAGGGACGGAAGGGATTATACCTGGTGTCTGCCAGTAGTTAACTGAATGGCTAGATGTCTACCAAACTCAAGGCATATGAATGGCCCCATTGGCCATGTGATTCTCTGTCCCAAACTGCGCCGCTACTCGACATACTTCGTGGCATGGCCTCCTGATCTCAGGGTGTAAACGAGATAGCGGCCGGAAAGGGGGTGCCATCACGATCGCAGCCGTGGTCATTACGGATTGGCTGGCTCAGTTGCATGAATGTACGTTGTTTCCTAGGTATGCTCATCATTCGTTCATTCAAGTGTCATCGGCATGCTCTACTTACATTGTCGTCTCATAAAAGTGCTGGGCTGTCAGAGCTCTCTCCTGCCAGGCAATAAGGGACCTGAAATATGACTGCCAGCGTCAATATATTGACTCCCTGCATTGCAGGTTCTTTCTGTTTCCCGGTCTCGGTGAGGAGTATCGTGATCGTGGACTTCTGCTTGATACACAAGGCCCGCACACTGACTCCCTTCTTCTGCGGCAGCCGGCAGGTGACAAGTCAGCAGCAGCTACTTCAAGTGGCTGGCTGTTAAACCGGCGACTGTACTTATGGGATGTGTTACACGAAAAACGGAACCGTGATGAATCATGACGGAAGACTTTGGTCACCATGATTCCCGGCCCTGTGGAATGGGCCCGCGCTTTGCTAACTGGCTGTTGGGCCCTCTCGTATCGCTGCATGCATTCCGCAAGAGGGCAAGGGGGCTCATTCTGAGACTGCATGGCGGTCTTGACTTTCCGGGAGGAAGCATTTGTAGAATGTGATTTGGGATTGTCTGTAGACTGACAAGCCCATGATGGGTTTATGACACGAAAAAGAATTCCATTTATAGAGGGGCCGGATATCAAGAGTTGAACTGCGAGGAGAAAAGCAAGGGCTGAATGTCTCCGACTGATGCAACAGAGTATTGGCGGCCAGAAATGAGCGGTGGCATTCGAATCGAGCATTATAGATTTCATATGGATTTACAGGGGGGCCTGATGTCGGAGTTGTACAATAAAAAGCCCTTGGGCCTGTTATGCTGAAACAGGGTTGTGTTGAAGACTGTAATGAAACCGTAGTAAACATGTCAAATAAGACTGTCAATGTCCAGGCTTGGAGATTTAAGGCAAGTCAATATCACAATGCTTTCAAGATAGTAGCCCAGATCCACCAATATCTAGTTGCTCAGACAGAGAAAAATGGCTTAGACCAACCCTTTTGTAGAATCGAGCCGTAATCAACTCTCACCAATTTATATTTGAGTTAACTTTTGTCGTTGAGCGTTTGGTTCCTCTAGCGCAGATGATCGATAGTTGGGGAGTGTTTTGCCAGACTGTCATTAACTAAATTTAGGCAAGAAATAACGTATGTGAAAAGGAAATGAAATCAGAACCAAATCTGGCCACAATAACAGAGCTGGGTATTGTTACTCATCATATAAGCCTGCCAACCTTCCTCATAAGTGCTCCTCGTTTCTATCACACATAATGGGCGCGTTGTTGGGCATACGTGGGTCTCGCCCAGTAAGATGGATCAACGACGTGGCTTGATTCCATGTATTAGGAACCTGTATCGAATCCATAGAGATTCGATAGCTGACCGTTGGTGCAATGCATATGATTCTTGTCGCCATCTGAGTGATATACCATATCGGGTCAACAGGCAGCGAATGAAACCTTTGTTCACCCAGAAAATACAGTGGTAAAACAAGAGCAAGGTCAATTTGGTCAGTAGCTGGTTGGGGCAAAATTGCGGCGCCATTGCCCAGCCGACTAAGAGATCCAATCAGCCCTTTATTTCTCCAGCACAAATTCCAGAAGACCTACTTTCAAAACGTGGGTCATGGTTTCTGGAGGGCCCATCTTAAGCTCAGGCAGGCTTCTGCCGTTCAGAGCCGTCAGAACTGTCGGGAAGGGGCAGGTCAGCAATAAAAATGAGGATAACTTCGAAAGAGCCAATGGTACGGAAGATCAGGTGAGACCAACGGTATAGAAACATTAAGGTGCAGATCAGGAAGAAGACAAGTGACGCCAGTGCTAGCAAATTCTCAAGATTCTCCCTTCCTGCATGTGCTGTTTTCTTCGGGGCTGCGAAGCGCAAACCTGTCGCCACACAACACATTGTAATAGCCATCACACATCAAATGAACCCTCCCAACTGTTCTGAGTCTTTCCATACTTTGGTGGCCATCTTATAGGCTCGGTGCCCAATCGGTTGTGGAAAGTGTGATAATCGGCCAACTGTGTGCCAGACCAGACACCGAAGTCAAGCAAAGCGTTGACCACAGAAGAGATGTTTAACACCGGACTTGTTTGAACGATATGATTTTGATCGCTTTTCAACGTGTCCTCGACCTCAAAGATTGATTGCCAGTGAAAGTTCCATATCATGAGATTCAGATGTTCATGAGCACATAGCCCGGATGAAACAAGTTGGCTGCGTGAAGGGCGAAACATTTCTTGAAGCATTTTTCGGGTGGGGATGGCATGCAGCAGCCTATTTTCGTAATCCAAAGAACGGCTGTGGAGCACCCGGGCAGTCAATAGGAAGCAAGCAGCCTGCCCTTGTTACTGCGCCGTAACGTTTTCCCTTGCAGATCTTTGCAAAGATAAAGTATGGTCGATGACACTGAATCATAGGGTTACACTCAGGTGCCAATGTCATCGAGATTTGGACCCAATTTACAGTGACGCGAAGGGGTGTTGACCGCCAGAGGCGAGAAACCACGCACTCCACTGCTGTGCCTCTTGCTAGCGCCAACAGACACAACCTAAAGTAAGCCACAAAGCTTGCCATTGGAATACCGAAGACCGTTGGTACAGGTCTGGCGGTGCTGAAGTGGAGGAAAGGAATGCATGGTTGTCTCCATAAGCAATGGCGCATCGGAATCACAGACGCAGCGAGGTCCAGATTCCACCACCCATCCCAAAGCCCTTCCAACCTTAAGAGCCGTGAGCGAATTACAGGTGCGTTTTCCAATGGGAACAGCCCTAAAGAAAAATGCATTTGGAATCGGCCGCAATAACGAGTCTAAAGTGCCTTCATAATTCTCATTTCATACCACATCCATCATTCAGGCATAACTTGAATAAAACCAGAATACTGTTGGGGTCTGCTAGAGTTTCCATATAGAAAGAGGTCCGCGGAGAGACATATGTCGCGACGTGTGTTTCAAGTGGAATTGAGCAGACAATTATCGGCAGTACCTAGCTAGTATCTTGGAGCCTATGCCGAAGAAGCCAGGCGGAGAACAATCTCGACAATATCCTTGTTGGGCCCGGGCCAGTGCCTGCTTCCCCAAACGAACCATGCGCCAAGGGCCCCAATCATAACAGCACCGAAGACAGGCCCACAATAGTTCATGTTTGAGGCGTCGACTGGAAGAGTCGTGGGGAACGGGAGCCAGATCATCGCGTATACTGTGTAGACGAGAGCAAATGCGTTGACGTACAAGCCGATACGGCCCATACTCCACTCACTCGTCTGCAGTCCGGTGGTAAGACGAGTGTGCATGGTGACACACAAGATGATGGAGTAGCTGAAATAGGAAGCGAGTGACGAGAGGGAAGTGATGGCTCCAAGAGCGATGTAGGTGCCGCTGCCAATGTTGAGCAAGGCCAAGAGGGCGCAGAGAACCCAGGTGAGCAAGACGGATCGTATCGGCACGCGGTATTTGCCGTCAACCAAGCTGAAGTACAGGGGCACTAAGAGAGATTCGTGAGTTAGCATATATTCAGTGTTGTGATAAGCAGAGCAGTGCCAGCATGATAAATTACTTACAGCCTCCGTCCCTCGCCCAGGCCCAGGTCAGCCGCGAAGCGGAAGAAAACACCGACATGTTGCAACCCATATTGAGAAGTATGAGCCCAGCTCCCAGAAACGTGGTCAGCGCCCGGGAGCCGGTCGATGTCAGCAGCAAATACAAAAATGGGTTCGATGAAGCCATCATGTCGTCAACGTTGGGCATGCAGATCTGCAATTCGAGAACAACCCGTCAGCGTTCAAACCGTGCCGATGAAGCTTCACTCGAAAACACTGACCGTATAAGTGATGACTGCAATGAATCCCATGATACCACTGACAATCATGGACCAAAACATGGAGTTGGGGGCAGAGCGCCTGGCGTTCTTGGTTTCCTCGCCCATGTGAATCACACTCTCGAGGCCGACAAATTGCCAGACTTGGGTTAGCAGCCCGATGTTCCATGCCAGGAACCCATTGTCCCACCCGCCGAGACTGGTTGTCGTGAGCAAAAAGTCTGAAGGGTTGCGCGGAGACAGCACCCAGAGGGCGATGATGGTGATCAGGAAGAATATGATGTTCGCAAGGCCGCACGCCAGCTCAAACCATGGGACGATTCGGAAGAACCACACGTTGATGGCCAGGTAAAAGGAAAGAAGCGCGAGGACCAGAAGCGTTGTGTGCCACCCTCCGTTTAAATAACCCGGGTTGTTGAGCTGCACTGTCGCCTCGATGGTGACTGCGCCGACGTTGACGGACGAGGCCAGAATCGAGATGTATCCAAGCCAGGTAGACCACCCTTGAATCCAAGTCAAGAACCTCTTCATCCTCGGCGGGGCGAAATGAAAGGTCCAGTAATACTGAGCGCCGGCGATCGGTATGATGGACGAGAGTTCGGCGAAGCAAGCAGCCTGCGAGAGAGCACCCAGGATACAGATGATGTAGTTGAACACATATGCCGCCGGCCCTCCATTGAGCATGGCATAGTACATGTTACTGTATTCGGAACAAATTAATTTCGGCGTACCACAGTCAACGGGAGCCAGCATTTAACGTGCACTTACTTTCCCATCCCCATCCATGTTACGAGATATATCAGGGAGAAACAAAAGAGCTGGGCCGAAGAGAACAGCCTCCGCGTCCTCGTCTGTTTCTCCAAGATGGAGGCATTTTCAGGCGGCCTGTCCTTCTTTTCCTGCACGTTGGGCTCTGTAGCGTTGAACTTGGACACGCTCAACTCGTAGTCACGGTCAGTCATCGTGAGAAGAAGCTGCCTGAGGTTGAACGGGAGAACAAAATCGGACGTGAACAGGCGGCCCGCGAAGCAGGATTTGGTTGCGCGTTCATCAACCGAACCGAAAGCATTTGTAGGATCCGGGCTGCAATGGGCCCGCCTTCGGGTATCTGGACATACATACCCGGCCGAGCCCACTTGATGCATGTGCATTTTTACCAGCATGCAATGGTTGGCCACATTCAACAATTTCACACCAATGAACATGCAGACTCCGATATGTATTTCTTTTCAGGGTGACACTGGGTGGGTGGTTCACAGTTTCAGCCTGTTGGCTCTGAGCAGTCGCATTACCTACATGTGCCTAACCACGTTCGGTTATGGATCCCCTCTTGGCGCATATTGCTCTGGATGTCATCTCCGCGCCGACCTGCTGGCAAGGTCTCCTGCTGGCAAGGACTGCTGCTACCTTCATCTGATTCCTCGAATTTGCCACCAGAAGTGTCATTGCATGTAGAAACCATGACCACTGTCCCTCACGAACGTGCTTATTATCCTAGCTCCGTAATTCGCTCCATTCTCGCTTATACAATATGTATGTAGTGTGAAGTGGCCACCTCGGTGCTGAATGAGACAGCCGATGGTATATTGCGCCCACCGGATTATGTTCCTTGCAGCTCTTCCTCGACAGATCTTTCACTTACAACAGAGTCCTCGGCAAAATCAGAGGAAGGGACAAGACAATGAGCATATCAGCCAAATCACGTCACCCCGCCGAGGAACCACCGTACCGAGATTCGGGATAACAGTGGAGCATATCTTCACACCGGTCGCCGGGATGCTTCCGCGCAGCATACGGCCCGCGGTACAAGGAGCCTCACACCGCTGTCGATTTAAACCTGCACCAACAGAGCGAAGAGCCTCGGGATCAACCTGGTCCTACTATCTCCGGAACGCACAAGCCCAAGTATTTCTCGGCGCAGGAGAATGACCGAATTATTGTAGGGATAACCGCCTCATAAATTGATGGAAATCCAGCACGAGGACGCTCGACATGCTGTTGGTTGTAACAAGGTATTTGGTCACAAAACCGCCGCCCAGCCGCCCCAGGCACGCAGCAGCAGACGATGTCCAAGGGGTTCGTTACCTTCCCATTTGAGATTAGGGCTTTCGTCTCGGTGGAAATTTCTGGGAAATGATCTCGTCTCAGGATTTTGCGGTCCCTTTTGAATCTGAATGTTTATGGGTGCGCTGAGGTGCAGTGCTCTTCTGTGTTTTCTCCTGTGTTAAAAAAAAAATTTAGGTCCCTGCTGCTGCTGTGCCGTTTCTCCAAACACCAACAACCCACAGAGACGGTTGGAAATGATGACCCCTTGGTCTCCGTCGCGAAATAAATATGCAGTCGCTGGTGCGTCGGAAACTTCCCCTGCCTGGACCCCTTCCGATTGTATCGTCCTGAGACGTTGTTCCCGTGCGTGCCCGGGAGACGTGAAGGGATTTGGCTCACCGGTGTCCTTTTGTATGCGTGCCAAAAAACTTACGTGACATGTCAAAATGAAGTGAATGATTTCGCTACACAGGATAGCAGCCCGACACCGCCCCCCCCCCCCACTTCTGACGGTCCCGGTACATGCTCTTGCAAAAGAGCCCTGTAAGTGCAGGTGCAGCAATTACTGCTGAAGACTGAGTATCACTGGATCTTGTATATGTACCCTATCCCGGAGTTTGGACCAAAGTTTTGGTTTAAGACTAGGGTTGTCCTCAATATGGCTGGCTTGAGGCCCCGGGTCTCCTGAACAGCTTGCCAAGGTAACGTGCTCGATCGACATTTCCATCCTCCGAAACGTTGGACGGTTGGTCCTGTTGGAAGGATCACGCACAAGAGGCAATGGAAAGGGATGATGTCCCTTTCTCAAGCCTTTGAAAAGTCTCAACATCGTTCCCTCCGCTTTTGTTTCTGGAAGAAGCTCCAGACATCCTCAGCACGATCCTGCGTCGCCCACGTCGACTCACGCACGCTCCGGCCGCACATGTAATCCAGGACACCTGCCATGGGAAAAGCGGAACCGTTCTTTGAGTTGGATTCGACCGACCTCAGCGGGGTCCTCCCAGTCGTTACGATTGTCTGTGGTATTACGTGCCTGTTAGCTGTCACCGCAAAGCTACTGTATCAGTCTAGCTTTCTTTCTCTACGGCACTTCGACTACGCCCTCTTAGTCGGCACATTTTTGCTTGTCGCCCAGTCCTGTATAGCTGTCAGTATTGCCAACTTGGGCCTGGGAAAGCACGAGATCGACGTCGATGTCAAGAATTTAGACAAGATCCGCAAGGTAAGCCTGAGTCAAGCCGCCTGCATACTGCTGTGTACGGCTCCCGGGGGGGGGGTGGTGTCTTGGCTGGGCTGACCAACCTCATCACTAGTTACAATATGCATCCTCGCTACTCGGAATCACCGTCTTCGTCTGCACCAAAGTCTCTGTGTGCCTCCTGGTCAGGTCCATCAACTCGTACGGCCGAGTGAGCACCGCGACAACGGCCCTCATCGCCGTCGTGATCGCGTGCTTCGTCTCCAGCCTGGCAGCCGTGGCGTTCCAGTGCCCGCTCCCGACCCCGTGGCTCGCCACGAGCGTGCAGGCCTGCAGGGCGGTCTACCTGATCCACATGTACGGCCTGACCACGAGCTTCCTCACGGATGCCTCCATCTGCCTCCTCGCCGTCGCCATGGTGTGGAACATCCAGACGGAGCTGAAAAGGAAGACGCTCGTCGTCGTGCTGTTCTCCTCCAGGATACTATGTGCGTCTTTCATGATACCGGCGATGCTGAGGTCATCGGATATGTACAACGGTGAAGGGACCGACTTCACCTGGCTGTCGCTATACCAAATGATATGGCTTGAGATATCATACCACCTCTCGGTTATCACCGCCTGCATACCGGGCATGAAGGGGCTCTTCGAAAGCATGCTCGGCAACACGATCGGGCTGAAAATGGACACATCGTTTGTGATGAGCCCGGCGGCCACGGGCGACAGGCTGACAACCACGACAACCAACAACGAAGTCTCCAGCAAGCTCAGCGCCAGCAGGCGCTCAAATCACAGGAGCGCATCAGGCCCGGCAGCACACGGCTTCCGATTCGCGGGTTTCGAACCTGGTCAAGCTGGCACATCGTCTCTCGACACCCGAGGGAGATCAACAGATGTGCATAGGGCGTCGGAAAGCAAGAGTTGCGATGATGAGCAGGGGGAGAGCTTATACGAGCTGATAGACAACTCCACTCATGAACGGCAAGAGGCAGACGAGCACCGGTCGCGACCGTCAACAAGGAATTCCAAGGGTAGTATATGACAACCACTACATGCTGGCTTGTGTAAGAGGAAGGGAACACCCGCGCCCTGGAGACACCAACACTGGAATAAACAAATCTGGCTATAGACTTGGTGGAAGGGTAAAGAGATCACGAGAATGGGGGGCAACGGCTGGGATTGTCAAGGACAACATGAGACTGCGTCAAGAAGTCAAGAGGACTAGCGATAATTTTGGCCCCGGCGCAAACACACTGAATAATACGAGACTATGGGAAAACTGACATCAGAGCTCGTGTAACAGTTGAAGGTCTGGATAAGGCATGTGGATTGCATGATAAGAGGAAGTCCCATCGCCCGGGTGAGGACATTTCAGCATTTTGGGCACTTCCAAGACCCGAAAACGACATACGCATGCATAGACTACTCCCCACTGTAGTCACTTCATCTTTCCACATCAGTATCCTGATGATCTACTTATTACCATTACTGATTTCTAACATTTTCCTCTCCATTAAAAAGCACAGAGTCCTTTGATCTTCACGAGGCTCTGTGCTGACATCTCGCCCGAGGGTCTACACAAGTACATGGTGAGCGGAGTACTTGGGTAGGTACTGTCCCACCCCATCCCCCCACTCCGGATGTCTCTTCACAATTGTGAAATGCACGTTCATAACTATGCCACCGCGAGCCAAGCCCAAAACCCGCTGCCGAGAAACAGGCCCACCTCCAACGACTTACTTCTCCCGTCCCCCATCCTCAGCCTCCCACTCAACCCTCTTCCGCTCCAACCACTCCCCCTTCTCAACCCACCTCGTCTCCAACCACTTCGCCAGCGCCTCATCCTCCCCGGGCAGATCCTCCATCGCGAACCGCCTCACGTGCACCTCAAATCTATACCCCTCCCTTCCGCTGCTCAGCCATCCACACCGGATGGTATCCCAGAACGGCGGCGCGGCCTGGAACTGTCTACCGTGGCGGTAGGCGATGGTGAGGTCGTAGACGGCCCTGACGTGGGCCGCGGCCCGGACGTGCTGCACGGTTGCGACGAAGCCCTTGGTGCGCGGGTAGAGCAGGTGCGGGCCCGGGCTGGGCCGGCCGCTGGCCTCGCACCACTTTTGGGTCTCGAGGTGTTTCTGGGGGGTGAAGCGCGTGGCCTCGCTGAAGGAGATGAGCCAGGTCGGGAAGCGGTGCTGGGTTATGCCCGAGAAGACGCGGTCCAGCTCGCGCTTGTCTTGCTGCCCTGTGAGTGTGAGGGGGTTGTTGTTAGCTGACCTTGTTGTGCTTCGTTGAGGTGATGTTTGGTGGGGTGTGGTTGAGCTGTGTGGTGGATACCATCTTATCACTGAAAGAGACGACGACGATGACGACGAACAGAACAGGGTTCGAAAAGACATACAGTTCCTGGTCACGAGCGGCATCCCCATGGCCACCAACCCCCACCCGAGCAGGGGCACCTTCCTCAGCTGCGCCTTGGCAAAGTACCTGCAGTAGCCGAGCATCCTCGCCGTGGCGGCCAGGTGCTGGATCATGTAGAAGTCGCTCCAGCCGACATGGTTCGCGACGACGACGGCCGACTCCCCCTCAGGGATATCGTCCCCCGAAACGACGACGCGGGCGCCGTTGAGCCGCTCGAAGATGAACTGGATGCCAGCCCAGCAGGACCATGCGACGGGGCTGGAGAGGCGGTAGGCGAGGAGGGGCGAGAGGGGCCGCAGGAGGAGGAGGAGCGAGAGCAGCAGGTCCTGGATGAGTAGGGCGAGGGCCCAGGGGGTGATTATTGCTATGCCGCGGAGGTGGGAGAGGAGGCTGCCGAGGGTGGTTGCCATCTTGGCGGCCCGGTCGGCCCGGCCTGGGGACGGGAACGGGGATTATCAGGGCCGGGAAAGACGGGAGGGGACGGCGGCGGCACGGGGGCACGGTGAGCTTTGGCGGACGGGAGCTGTGTGTGTTCAGGCGAAGTGGTGTGTGCCGGCGAGGTATGTAGACTTTTTTGGTGAGGGTGGTGGAGCGATTGCGTCAACGACTTTGGGCCGCGGTGCTGATAGGCTTATTTCTCATCCGCGAGCGAGCATGTGAACTCTCGCCCTCACTCTCACTCTCAGTCTTCCAGTTCAAACAAAGACAGCTCGCCGCCGCCGTTGAGGTCGGAAGTGGGAAAGGTGACAGAATTGACGGCTAAGCCCCCGTGTTTCAGGCCTCGCAGGCCGACTGGTCGGGGTTGTGTCTTGTCGTCAAGATGTGACGGGTGGGTGGGCTTGACGCATTTGGCAGGCGATGGGACGCGATGTCACGTCAACTGCACGCGGACCCAGGCTTGACAACCTCGTCCTAGTGGGAGTAGTTCCGCGTCTGAGCACGGGTAGAGCAGAGTAGGCGTATGCGCGAAGAAGTCGTTGACGCCACAGGGGACGAAGATGGTGGTGGGGGCACACTAAGAAGGGGCCGGAGTGGTTGAGAAGATTGGTTGACAGCGGGATCGCCAGTGTCTGGCCCGCATGGGCTTCCGGATGGGCGATAGAAGGGCAACGACTAAGGAGGGGGCCCTGAGACGATCCGTGGATGTTGGAATTGATGGGATATGGCCATGGACTAGCCAGTAGACTTGAGGTGAGGGTTCGGGGAAGCATGGCCATCTCATCGTCGTCCCACGTCAGGCATGAGATCCGGCAGGAACATTCCGAGGTTGTGGTACATGCTAGACCATCATCTCGACAATATCATCATGAAGACGACGTCCCAAATGTGTCAGCTCTCTCGATCCAAATATGTCGACGAATGCACGGCCAGGACCAAGCATCTGGGTCAAAACAACAGACCTCGGCTGGAATGTCCCACCACGGAGGAGGCCCGAAGCGGCCCGAAGCTGCCATTGGTCAGGCGCAGAGAGGTCAGAGATGGTCTTATTATTATTATTATTATTATTATTACGGTGAGTAGATCTTCTGTTTGGTGTCTCGAGGGTGGATCCGCCCAACCAAGACAGGAGTGTCTCTCCGGGTCAGACAGCCTCAGCCACAGCGTTAGGGGCTAGCTGGGACATACCGAGAGGGGGAGAAAGGTTAGACTGCACCGATGATGCTTTTCATGGTCCTCTGTCGAAGATGGAATGCTGAGAGTCCTCGGCCTGTCTGCTTTGTCTGGGTCTAGTCCGGCAGTTGTGGAGGAGAGAAAGTAATCTTGGTCAGTTGGGTATGTCCGCACTATTACCGACGCTGCAGGTAAGCCGTGCTGATGTGTTAGCAGGAGCATCGGGGACTGTGGGTGGTGGGTACTGTCGATGTACATTGTACCTTGATGGTGATGCTGCTGCTGCTGCTGTCGCTGCTGATGGCTGATGATGATGCTGCTGCCCCACGTGTCTGCCGTGTCTGGCCCGCTGAATAAGCTCCTGCTTGTTACGGCAGGACCAAGGGTTCCTGCAAGTCTGCAGCCTGCAGCAGCCTGCAGTCATTGTCAGACTTGGCAACGGCTCTGAGTAAGGAGATGTAGATGTCGAGGAAAGAACATATCTGTCTGCTCGACCGCCGTTTTGACCCCGACTTCGCTCTCTGACCACCTGCATGACCTGGTGGATATCTGACTTCATCTCTTTGTGGTTTATTCTCGACACATCTGAACTGGTCATGTCGCTTCCTTCATCTATCTGATCAAGGTCAATCTCGAGCCCTGGGTTGGTCACTTACTCCGCCATCCGGGCACATTTCATCCGACCTTGTCATTCTTGTTGGTTAGTCTCCTGCTCATCCAGGCAAATCATCCAACGTCCAACGTGTGTGCGCCGTGTCTGTGTAGATCTCTGCATGGTAGTGCACACTCTCCCACGCCAAGGCATCGGTCATCGAGCACATCTCGAACTGCTGCTAACTGCCAACCACCACCACCATCATCGCATCACTATCACCATCGCCACCAACACCAGCAGCAGCGATCCATTTCTCTTTCTCCAGGAAATACGTGAACTCTGTTTCGGATCATCATCCTTTAACGGCTGTGGGCCTTGTACTTCCAAGGTTATTATCTTAGGTTCCAGCATCGCTCGGCTCCAACATCTCTCAGACGCTGCTCTGCACTCGACGGGTTTCATCATCGTCCAAGCACCACTCACAGGCTCGCCTTCGTGACCTGGTCCCCTCCCCCACAACAGCTACCATCCCGTCCGCCTTGGCACAGCTCAACGCCCTGTGCACGCTTTGAAGGCTGAACGACTACGGAGTATTGCTCCACACGCCCATAACTTAGTGTACGGAGCACGAAGCGTGAGGCACGGAGTACGGAGTACATGGTACTTCGTACATACACTCAGAACAGCCCATCAGGCCCGCCAGGCCCGCCCACAGGCCCGCCTCAGCTCGCACACTCGCATACTCGGTAGGTGGTACTGCGTGCTCGACCCAACCAAACGCAGTGCCACCCTACTCGGCGAGCCCTGCCGCTCCTAGTCGTCCGCCTCTCTTCTCTGCATGCGCCTCCATGCGCCTCTATCTACCCATCTGCCTGATAAGGGGTGCACGACGCCCTTCATCGCCCTCGGATCGTCTCTTCCTGTCGTCGAGTCATCTCACCACCCCGTCGGCTGTCTCGGTGCCATCGCACGCCAGTTACATCACATAGCCACGCACTCGCACACTGCACACCGCGCACACCGTCACCTTTGAACCCCTTCGGCCTCATTGCTCAATTTGGTCCGGAAAACCCGTCGCTTGCCGTTTCCAAAGTGCTGCTAGCGCATACAGCCCGCCTGGCAGCCTGGGTAGAACCCGACCGGGTCCCCATTTTTTGCATGACGCGGGGTTTCGGCTGTCTCTCACGTTTTGGTCCCTTCTCGCGATTGGATTCGATTCGCGAACCGGGGTCCCTCCCGCAAACCACCCTGAACCCGGACCCACGACAGTGACGCTGCCACCTGCCGCTCCGCCCCTCGAATACCACCCCTCGCCTCTTGCGACTGCTGTCACCTTCCCACATCCTCGAGCAGATCAGGCACGGCACACCGTACGAGGCCCCCACCTCCTAGCCCCAGACAGAGACAGACAGACAGACAGACAGACAGACAGAGAGACAGAGAGACAGAGAGACCGAGAGAGAGAGACCGCCCTGCCCTGGGTTGGGTCCACCTCCTCCTTCATCGCATCTTTAAACAGCTGCTATTCTTGTCGCTCAGAGCCCTCCCGGTACGTTGTCCGTTTCTCCTCTCCCAGCCCAGCCGTTCTGCGAGAATATACATCCTCCCCTGATCTCGTCCTCCCGGTCCGCGTAATGGCATAAGGCCCTGCTCGGCCTCTGACGCTGCCATCTCTCCTGCACCTGCATTCTGCGATCCATCCCATGAAGTAGCAAGATCGGATACGAGCCTTCCGTTGCAATCAACACACGTTATTCAGACTCGAATGCTGGCGCACGACGCTCTCTTAATTCTCGGACCAGTCATCAGTGTACCTGAGGGTATCCAAAGCAAGAGACAAAATGGCTGACCCAGGACCGCGTGTGGTAGCTGCCGCATATCCATCCCCTCCGAACCAGTACCGCCTTCGCCACTACTCGCCGTCAAACTCCCGCTCGTCCCAGGACTCCTCCAACCCTCGGCGCAAGCCCTCGGTCGCCTCGCTGTCCGACCAGACATACTATAACATGGCGACAACCTCTATGTCGCCGCCGAACATCAAGAATGAGTTCGGCGGAGTCGGCACCGGCATCGCATATGGCGCGCCACCACACCCCACACCTCAGGAACCCACTGAAAAGAATGGCGCTCTCGGCTTTGGCTTTCTCAAGTCTCTGACTTCATCAGACAAGAAGTTGACCAGGGATGGACAACCAGCGAAACGGCGGGGTCCAAAACCCGACAGCAAACCCGCCCTGACGAGGAGGCAAGAGTTGAACAGGCAAGCGCAGAGGTAAGTTGGTGTTGATTGGTCGCAGACATTCCCCCCCTCTGTCTAGGAATTTTCGTTGACAGTATTATTCGGGCAGGACTCACCGGGAGCGCAAAGAACTTTATATCAAGGCCCTGGAAGATGAAGTCCTTCGCCTCAAGGAGGTCTACTCCAATGTCAGCCAAGACAAGGATCGCCTGGCCGAGGAAAACCGGTCGCTCAAGGCATTGATGCAGCAAAATGGATTGCCAGTGTCTGGTGCAATAACCATGATGGACGATAGCCTCAGCAGTCCATATGTCGGCAGCAACAGTTCAGCATCCATGTCAGGATCCGGTAGCTACGGCCTCGCCTCGGCATCCACACAGAACTCAGCCTACACCCCTCCGCCAGGCTCCGCATTGAGCACGACGACCGCCATGCAAGGCATGTCTCCGCTGGGTGGCCTCAGCCCGAACCAACAGGCTGCGGGCCTTCACCGGCAATCGCCCTCCGCACAGTTGATGGGACCCCGGCGGAATCCGGGCATAGACTATGATCAGGCTGGCGTTGACTTCGTTTTATCGTACGAAAACCCCCCGAACGCTTATTTATCTCCTCCCCGTTAGCGACACCGTCTTCATCTCATACCCATACACTTCTTCACACTCGTTGCATCACATCGCACCACCAAGATCAACACCCTGATCGTTGCACGGCGGGTCACGCTTCAGTGGACCCTTCACAAATCCACCAACACCAACTCTCGACTTGAACCATCCGGGTAAACGCCGTTGTGGTGAGCATGACGGGGAGAGGATGCATTGCTGACCACGGATTTGCTCCTCTAGTCTTGAGAGGCCCTGCATGGATCACATGCCCTGGCTCTTGGATCGCTCGAGCGCCAACGGCGGCACCGAGCCTTGCGGCCACGCACTCATGGCGTCGTGTCCGCCAGAGCCATTTTCAGACCTCACACCGGACATCCCGTTTGGTCACAAGCATACAAGTCACAACCCTGCCGCCAATGGCCACGCTCGTCAGACGAGCACCCAGAGAGGCCCCGGCGTCAGCCGCAACTTCAGCAGAAACCACGCAGCCCCCAGCCCGCCCGCGGCAGACAGGTCAGGGGTAGCAGCACCCGCCGCCGCCGCCGCGGCGAATACCAACTCCTCGGGTCCCATGGACGTCGACGGCCCCAGCGCGGGGGCCCCGATGCGGACGTGGGAGCTCAGCAAGTCGGACCTGGCGACGCTGCTGGACCTGAGCCAGAAGCTGAACCTCGACGGGGAGATCACGCCCGTCATGGCGTGGGGAATGGTGCTGGCGCACCCGCGGCTCGGGGAGCTCAACGAGGGGGACTTTGTCAGGCTGACGGAGGAGCTCGGGAGCAAGGTCCGGTGTTATGGGTGAGTCATATGGTTCCCCCCCCCTCCCGCGGCAAAGGACCAGAAAATACTGCCGAAATGAGATGAAATATGGCGCGTCACATATTCTCACTGTTTTAGATCTGTGTCACTGACCAAGCTATTCGTTTGCGCAGATTCGGGGCAGTAACGGAGGAGTTCGAGGTCCGCGACGCGCTCGAGTCGGTCTTCTCGACCAAGCCGGAGCAGCTGGTCGGGTCGTCTTCTCATGGGGGTTACAGTTTGTGATGATGCTCCAGTTTAAAAGGCGGGCGAGCGACATCTGGAGCGGTCCTGCGGGGAACCAAAATCCGCCGCGAGAGCGGTACTATGCCTATACACATATATACATGTTGTAATCTTGGATGAATGATGAATGATATCCCAATTTTTTATGATGAAGCTGGTTTCTTTTTGCGGGGCTTGTGCATGTGTATGTGATTAGGATGGACGGTGGTATTGTTGCTGCATGTGCACGGGTGGGTGGTCAAGGTACCTGGGCAACTGGGCAACCGGTTGTTGATGAGTCAGCGGGCAGACGTCGTCTGAACGGTGCCCAGGTGGTGGGTGATACCACGAGATACGTTATGAGATCTTGCGCCAGGTGGAATGGGTTGTGAGGTTGCCGTGATAGAGGGGAATTTTCTGGATTGAATATGCTTCGGGTCGATGCGTGGATTATGTCTTGTTCTTGGGGTGGTGTGAGGGGTGGTGTTGGTTGTCTTGTGTGAAAAGGGACTTCAAGTCTCCTGGGAGGTCTGGTTCTCGTGCTGAGTGGTCTAGAAATTTGACTTGCTCTTTCTGATGGCATCATACATCGGGGACTCCCGTCACAGCGATTGTTGTTATGTGCGTCTGGTATTTGGATTTTGGTTCCGGTGGCTTTACATGAGGCCTTCGAAGCTTCCCTCCCCCCGTGGCGACGGCCCGCCCACCTTCACAAGCAGAGCAGTCTTGTCGCCCCTCAGATACCGAGTTTTTAGGGTCTGGAGAAGGGGCTTCTGTTTGATGAGAGTGGTATTTTTTTTTGCTATCTGTGAGGGTGGAAACCAAAGCAAGGGTGGTGGCATATTCTCAGTGGGAGATGCCGTATCATGGCTTTTACCTGTAAAAGCGGCCTGATATTGTTGGTCTTGCTGTTTAACGAAAGTGATATTGCTGACTGTGCGGGTGTTGTCAATTGTGAAATCCAGAAACCCCTAAACTCTATGAACTCCAAGCACTTCATAAAGAAACTGGTGGCGTCTCTCATTGATAGTCTCCGAAATCGGACGCCCAGTATTCCCTCTCAAGCATTTCATATGCTCGTTGACGACGAGCGTTCTCCTCATGTTCCGCTCTGTCGCGCCTTCGACACTCTTGTTCCCGCTCGTAATCTGCTTGTCTGTGCGCCTGGCGCAGGAGCAACCTGGAGCTGCCCCTCAGCCTGGTGGCCGCCCGGACCCAGTCCCTCATGGCACCTATCAGTCGTGCCCGCTCAGGGCTGTCGAGAAAGGCGTCCGTGAAATCTTGCTCGGCCGCCGCGCGCAGCCTCCCCGCGCCGTCGACCGCATGCTCACCCATGGCCACCTCGCAGCCCGTGACGAGACGCTGCACCCTCTCGTAGAGATCATTCCCCCCCCCCCACCCCCGTGAACAAATTCAGAAACTCGTCCCAGGGTTCCGACGGTCGCTGCCGCAGCCAGCGCGCGCACAGCGCCGCGCCGACCCAGCTGCTGTCCGTCTCATCGGCTACCTCGTCAAGCCGGAGCATGAAGGCATGGATGTACAAGAAGTCCTCGCTCTCGGGCGTGTAGGTGTCGGGGGCGTACGCCAAGAGCGCGCCCCAGGCCCCTCGCGCTGTGGCTCCACCGGAGGTGCGCGAAGGGCCGCTCGGTGCTGGTCTCGACTGCCCGGTCGACGCCGAGCCGCCGGCCCCCGATTCTGCGCGCCGGACCTCGACATCGTACTCTGCGATGCCCCTCAGCGGCCGGGGAGGGGATGCCGGCGCCGCGCCGCGGCCCTGGCGCGCGCAGTCCCGAGGGGTTCGTGCCGGACGGGGTCGAGGCCGGGCCGGTGTGGCATATGCCGCATAGGGATCCGCATAGCTGTGCTCGACTGCCGCGCCGGCCATGGACCTTTGGTACTCGTACCACTCCCGGGTCCCTCTGCTCCTGGCTCGGGGTTTCGCAACATTTTTCGGGGATCCTGCTCGGCGGGTTAGACTTATGGTAGGTGTTGGCTACAGAAACACGTGGTTGGTGTGACTTGTGCTTGATTGCAAGATGTTTCTCCTGTAGCTTTGGAAAGACATGTGTTGGCGAGCGGAGGGTTTCTATTTATATACTGCTGGAGCTGGCTCGTCACACGAAACTGTTCTATAATAGTTTAAGTGAGTCTTGTACGTCTGCACAAGCTGTTTGGAGCTGTGACTTAAGGCAAGCGATGAAGGGTCCTTTCTTCAGGATCTCTTGTGATATACTCTTGTGACCCTAGCATATCGAGGTTCTGTGGTCATCGAGGTCTACGAGAATCTTCCGCCCGTACTTAATGTATTTCCGGTGGATTTAACTGCTCTTTGAATGCTAGAAACCGTGTTGTGTACGTCAGGGTACTTAAGCGTCCCTTTGTACCTACTTTGGGAGCAGCAAAATGCGATATATGCTAATATTATCTGTGCTATCTCGAGTAGCAGAGTAATTCTTGGTTCTCCGGTGCTGAGCACAAATTAGGCTCTCTCCCTACTTCATCTGGTCGTGCTGGTTTCGGCGGGCTGGTGTACATAATCCTGGATTTATTAGAAGAATAAACGGACTTGGGAATCACATTAACCAATATTACCTATGGAATCAGAATTTGCCAGGATATTATAGGTCCTGCGCAGAATGGGACCTCGACAGTACTTAGCCTACGTCGCATGTTAGATGTGATAAAGCCGCATCCTTTGTCGATTTTCCTCCTTTGACTGAAGAAGCGGTTGATAATAGTCCTTGTAAAAGTCTTGCCAGGGGCTTTGCGGTAATTGATAGCATGGGGCACTCCTCTCATGATACGCCAAATCTCTAAATCCATGAAGCCTCAGAGAGACTGCTGTGACTTGTTTTCCTCCGACTCCCAGCGGTCTGCGTCGTGTTTATCGCAAAGATAGTCTCAATTCCTTTCACGAATTTTGTGTTACTCGCTAGTCCGCCAACCGGGTTACAGGCTTCTTGGCCAAGATTCGAAACATGCTGAAGAACTCCAAAAAATGGCCGCATCTCCCGTGGAAGATATCCCGCTTCGGCGCTACACGAGTCGCCCTCCATGTTTTGGTCGGGGCCCCTCGCACTCTTATTGCCCCCAATTCTGGTCCCGACGTGCCCAGTCCTCCCGACAACGTGCGTCTTCCCGACGGTCCAGTTTCTCACATCATCTGTGAGGCGCCGTAGCTGATAGCTGTCGACAAGAGCAGCGATGAACCTTTTTTCGGCCTCTGGGCGCAGATTCCTCCGCGCGTCGCGCATTTCGGCCCGCCAATGCGGCCCTCACACCTCGTAATGAGAATCTGCGGCCTGTTGAAGAAGTTGTTTGCCTCTCGGAGGTGTATCGAGCATAGATCCAGGGCCTCGTCCCGGGCTGCGGACTGCCTCGCCTCTCTGCAGAACCACCCTGCCTCCCATGTGTTCTCTAGGCCACGATAGACCTCGGCGACCCGGTCCAGGAAGTCCCCGACGTCGTATGTCTCCTGCGAGGGGGGCGGGAAGGAGTGGTTTGCCCGGCGCATCACCGTCTCGGCTAGGTCCCCCGGGATCCAGGACCGCCCCAGGTGCGCAAATGGCGCCTTGCGGCTGGGTGCGACCGTCCGGTCGTGGCCGAGCCTTAACCCCCGCGCTCGTGCGCGCTCGACCTCGAAGTCGTACCTCGCCGTGGCACTCGGCGGGCCTACGGGCGCGGCGGCGCGGTGCTGCTGGGCCGGGCCGGTGCTGCGGCCTGCCCCTGGCGTGATGGGTTATAAAAGTAGCCTTGTGCTGCAGGTTGGCCAGATTGAGGCCAGGGATCGTATGCGCCTCTCTGGCGTGGGTTGTACCAGAGGCCCTGCTCCGCAGGTGGATCCCTTGGATCTTGGTTCTGTTGGTCACCCTGTGTTCCTGAGGAATCTCCATAATATGCTATGCTGGATTGTGTGGCTCAGTGGGTTAAATTCATGATAGGGCTTTTGAAAGATAAGACCGTACTTGGTGTGATGGAGATTTGAGGGCAAAATGGTTTCCTCTCAGGTTCTGAAGAGGAGTGTCTGGGGACGCAAGGTCTTGAAATTATATACTGCTGGTGGTTCAAGGCTGGATTGTCACACGGGGCCTGCTATGTGGTAGCTTCAGTGACTCTTGTACCCCTTTATGAATTGTCCGAAGCTGTGACTGACACAATTTCATGTTGCTGACCAAAACTAGGGAATAGAAAAACCAAAAAAGATATGACTAGTGTTGCCCTCCGTGACCCAGCTCACATCAGGGCTACCGGTGTTATCAATACTGTCCTCGATGAGACCTCCATGTCTCATGCTCCTCCCTCTAGCGTATGTCGTCATTCGTCTCGCCTGCGTCTTCGTCCCTCTCTTATAACTCCTCGATTATCTTTTGTGCCTCATTCCTCATCCGCTCCACGAATGGTGCAAACCCCTCATTGTAGTCGTTGACCCAGTCGCTCATATCCATCATGAGTTCGTCCATTGTATCCAGCTCCGGACCCAGCAGAGCTTTGGTGAACACGTAACAGGCACGCCATGTCATGCGGCCGTCCTTGAGACGGAGAGGCTTAGTCTTACGCATGACATCCTTACACCGATCGGCCATGCGCTGGGCGTTGTATCTAGTATCATCGGCACAATTGCTATGCGACTTGAACATCCTTCCTTCATTTGGCCACCGGCGTGACATCGTCTTCATCTTGTACAGCTCCCTGCCGTGGTTCAACCCCAGAAGCGCGGCGCCATACTTTGTAAGCCCCTCAACGAAAGCGGTCACGGCCTCATTCCCGTTGTTACCACGTCCATAAGCGTAAACACCGAAGTCGAGGACGTGGAGCCCAAGTTCGAATGCGTCGAGCACAGCCCCCATCAAGATGAACGGCTTCTCCGCCGTGCGGTGTCTCTCGGGGCCGGGCCTCGGCGCCACTGGTATGATGGTATTGTTCTCGTCACGAAAATCCTCCTCTGGCGGTGACGTCGACTTCTTATCGCCATCGTATCCGGCGGGCCCGGAGGCCGCAAATTGGTCTCCTTGGGAGCTGTCTTGCATGTGGGGACGGAGCTCTGGTTCGGGCTCGGTGTGAGGCTCTCGGGAACTTCTGCCGTCGTATCCTGGGTTATGGGGGTAAGAATGCTCAGAATGGGGTTGGTGAGAGGGCTTTGATCTAGACACACTGCCACGGCTCGAACGGTTGCGGGTTGAAGGCTCACTGGGGTGGCGTCGATTGTGACCATCTCGGGTGCGGGACGGGAAGCGATCACGTCGACGTCGAGTCTCTGGGTCCTTTTCTGGACGCCGATATTGCAGATCTTCGTATTCCGTATTAGACGTAAAACTTTCTCCTCGAGGGCGATTTGCAGAGGACCGCGGAGGTTGAGTGCAACCATCCTTTGGGTAAAGCGTAGGACGATTCCTTGAATGGCGTTGCGCAGAAGCCTCCGGGGGCGGTTGGCAGCCATCCTCAGGGTGAAGCGTGGGACGGTTTCTGCGGATGTAGTGGTCCGGATGCGCCGAAATATAAACCGAAGAGAAGCTGTCGATGGGCATGGTATCAGATCTCGAGGCATGGTTTTGCAGAGGTACAGTCACATTGGAGATGGGCTGCGTATAAAGGTTTCTGTGGCCAGCGACGGGCCTTGGAAAGTATGTCTCATCACTCATAGTTGTGTCGCTGCGTAGGCGATGAGTCTGGAATAAATTTTCGGTAAAGAGAATCGTCCTCTGTGCAATGGCTTTGCAGGCTGGTTGTCATTCACACTCCGAAAGAGCCATAAGCCAGGCAAAGCTACGATTTATATACTGCTAATGATGGTCGTTTCTTAGAACTATCGCATAATAGCTTCAGTGAATGTGGAGCGTTACTCAGACATCGACAAACCAATTTGAAGCGACCTGTGACTCGAAGAAACCGATGATAGCACAATACAGACCTTGGGCTTGGGGTCGCGAGTAGACCTTCTCTCACCACTGGCAAATTTCACACGTGGATGTTGAAGATCACCATGTCTTAGCAGCTGGGAATTAATTTGGTAGCGTTTCTATGGGCGTCGTATATCAGATTTATCGCGGTGAACTTTGCATGAGGCCTTGGAAGTCTTCGTAGTGATACGGTCCACGGCTGTGGCAGGCTTCATGCATGGAGTTCTTTCACCTCTGAATGCCTGGGGCGGTCTGCACATTGATGAACGTGATATTCCGTACTGACTGAAGAATACAAATACTTGCTGTCTCAAGACCAACTGGCCTGGTTTGCCAATGTCCGTCGACCTACTTTGTATCTGGTGTGCGATACCCTTCATCCACTCAATACGTGGTGCACATTCTGAATCAAAAGCCTCAAGCCAGCCGTGCATGTCATCCATGAGATGCTCCACTTCCTGCAAATTAACACTCCAACGCAGCAAGGCCTCTATGAAGCAGGCAGAAGCTGCGCCCGCGATTCTCCCATCTTTCCTGAGGAAGGTTGAGGCGTGCCTGCCTTACATATGGCGAAGATCTCTCGTATATCGGCGTCAAGCGTATTGCTACAGGTGATAGACTCCGTGATTCTGTCCTGCTGCTCCTCCCAGTCAAGCGCCATTTTTGGCCCATTCCACAGGCCCTTGTGATTCGCGATGTACTCTAGCTTCTCGGAAACGAGCATCAGCACTTGACAGAATTTGCGCAAGGTTTCTGCTTCGGTGCTACGAAATTCGTCGGCGCGGTTGGCACAGGACAAGAGGTTTTGCGTGAATTCGAATGCGTCGGCGTCTTTCCCAAGGAAGACGAAGCGCTCGAAAGCGTAGTCCCGCTGGTAGTCCTCGGCCCATGATTGCATTTCTTTGATGAGGTCACTCATATCCTGTAGTTCTTGATTGCTGCGGAGACAGCTTCTTATGAGTGCGTCCCTGGGCGTCGTCGGGGATCCGTCCTCGTTCGGCTGCAGTGACTCCATAGCTTCCTGGCATCTCATGAGAACGTATTTTACGGTTTTATTCAAGTCTTCACCTTTATCGAGATGCGGTCGCACTTTGGTGCCGTGCTCGGAAAATTCATACTTGGAATTGTACCGAATGTTGCATTGCTGGAGATGGGCGGCGAACGATTTGAGCTGGATATGAAAATCGCGAGCAGTCTGCCTCTTGTCGGTTGCAAACTGGCCATGTCGGGCAGTATCATTTCTGAATAATTGACCGGCGTAGTCTGGGTCACAAGGGGCTTCGAGGAGAGTGAACTGGTCGTCCTCGGTGCTCGCATTGGGTTCTCCTGGGTGAGACGTGGCTCCACTTCTGCTTTCTGGGTATTAATAGACGGCGGGCTTGGATAGAGGATCCAAAAATTGTTGTTGAAAAAGAGCTGCGTACTCGTAATGCTGGCCTCCCATACTGGGGACCCAAGAACCACCCATCGCCTGGTCGGGAAGGTCAAAGGGCGTTCGGAGATTGCGGCTCATGGTGCTTGCTTGTTAATGAGTTGGTATTGCCCTTGGAAAAATGGCTGAACGTGGTTTTGGTGGCAGCTTAGGTGGTGACATGATACCCAGGTAGGCTTCAGGCAGGTTCAACAAGCTGGTCTCTAGTTACTCACATGAACAAACAGCCCAAGCTGTGACTTACCTATGTGACGAGAGGCATTCTCCTGGGACAACATCACAGATTGATCTGTCATCTATTGACTCACTTGGGATACAGGATGGAGACTTCAGAGTTGAGGAGAGCATTTATACCATATTTCAATAATGTTCAATATTTCATCAGTACTCGCTTTAATGATAACCGAGGTGGGTGTAGCATGTATTCCTAAGTGTGTACCTTGTGTGGGAAAATTCCAGCTGTGGTCAGCTAACAAACAACCTGTGATCAATCTGCTTCCCACCATGGAGTTGGGAACCTACGATACCAGTACACTGGGCATATCTATGTTGCTGTGATCCCACATTCAAGTCGTTATTAGAATCTCTATTCCCTTCTCTGGCTTTCAAATGACTGCAGCTGCTGCGTCCGTTGACTCCTTGGTCTCGCTGTGCCATGGATTAACAAACGATTCAAGTGTTACCTTGATCTAACTCCGATGCGTAACCCTACCGCTCTTAAGCCATGGTTCACTTGTTCTAGATTTTTCGGGTCTGCCAGAAATGTTTGCCTGTAAAAGATCGGTTTGAATTTAACGAAAGTAATCTTGCTGACTGCAAATATGATACAACTATGAGATCCAGGATATGGTGGCCTATTCCGTGGGGCGCGTTTCTCAAAGGACAGCTCCTCAGCTCGCGAGTCTTACCGAGACTCAGGGTCGGCCTGTGATGAATTCTCTTCCAGTTCTTCCAAGCCTGGCGTATGGAACTCCGGAGCGCGCTGAACCAAATCGTTCATATCGCCGGTGACAGCCTTAGTTTCCTCTAGGCACTGATCTTGGCCAACTAGAGCATTTATGAACCTCTTGCAGGTCGTCACTCTGAGCGACCCATCCGAATGATAGAGCTCACAGGCAAAGTCCTCTCACAAGCGCTGACAAGAGTTTGCATCCTGTGATAGAGAATATCCACGCTACCAAGGAACTGTCCGAAAAGGCGCAGTGCTCTCGATCTACGGCCCGATGGACGTATTCTTTCCCACAATCCCTTTGTTTCCTGGCACGCGTTCAGCAAACGGTCCAAAAGCCCAAGCTGTTTGCTGAGTTCGAGAGCCGGCAATGATACGAGTCCATGGGGTCCATTGGTTATGAAGGCGTAGCGGGTGATGATTTCCCCAAGCTCAACCGCATCGTATCGGTGCCTGAGAAAACTGAACGGCTTGTTTTGAGCGCTCAGCTCGACATGCCCCACATTTTGTCCTCGCATCAGTAATGTCGCACGGCCCATGATACTTGGGGATCGTACGGTGTTGGGCATAGGTGGATATTCCAAAGAATTTTGCGATATCGGTGGAGCATAGCGTCGAGGCTGAGGTGTATGGTGCCCGGGAGGTGCAACCGGACCATGATGATGTTGGAGTTGGTTCGTTGGATAGTTGGATAGTTACCACTGTAGGGAGGGGAAATGTTTTGAGGGCTGTCTGGGGTAAATATGGACTTTGGGGCAGGAAAGGTCCGTAAAACTGTTGCGAAGGAGACACTGGCGGCTGAAGTGTAGGATACACGCTCCGGACGTACACACTTGGCCTCCGACATCTTGTTCTGCCTTGCTCCATGAAGAGGACCTGGTGCTTATGCGGTAAAGGTCGATTTCGTTTCTTACGGCTGAAAATCCTCGACGACTTGAAACGAAAAGAGCATTCGCATGAGATCTTAGGGCCATGATGATTTCCTCCGCTGTCAACTCGCGCCTCCGACGAGAAAACGATACCGCCGCTTATATACTGCTGGTTTTTGCTTGTCACAAACGCCTTGACTTCTTGAGCCTGCACGGCTTTGTTAGTGCGTCACCCGGAAAGAAAGCTTTTGATTGAATTCACAGGGCGTGCCCTGTCACTTCCTCATTCGTACTTAGGTTGAATATCTACAGTCACCACAGGACCCAGTTTATGCGGCTATGGCTCATTCAGAACGGTTGCCATAATAGCAAAGGAAAGAAACGTAATTTAGAAACAGAATGTATGCTGCTTTGGATGGGAGGCCCATCAATGCTCGCAGCTATGTCCCCTCACTAGCATTCTCATTGCTTTTGTAACTGCAAGCCCAAACACCCATCGCCGCCTCCCCGCAATGACTCGTGAACCTCATCATTGTATCCAATAATTCCAGAAGCCATTTTATACGTACATCTATTAGTGTCGGTTTATGCCCGCCGTATTACTTTTCCCGGGGCACCGAAGGCTTCGTCTGAGAAATGAATCATCGATGAAATTCTGGCTCTTTCCGATGCGAAATTCGGCTTTTATTTTGGAGCATTTGGTTTGGCCCAAAGCTCTAGTAATCTCAAGCCTTATCTGGCAAAATGAACATATCAAGTCGGCTGTACTGATCTTCACAAACAACTGCAGTATTAAATCGCAAAGGCCATCATTTCTGCCGGTGATGGGTTAATTTCATTCCAATTACCCAGGAATCCTGCTGTTTGGCTGGTCATTGCTGCTTTAAATTCTACGATAACCGTTTGATCTTTTCAAATGACAATCTCGCTACGTCTTTCTCAATAGCCTGGGGAACGCTTGTAGCTGTTGGTTGCAAGTCTCACCATGTAGGGCTTCCGTAGCCCTCTCATATAATGCATATTCCAAATTTTCGATGAACTCCCTCATTGAATCTATCCTCTGCATTTTCCAATGCTTGGTAGACCGCCCTGCATCGTTCAAGACTGGCAGCTATGTCCGCCATATCATCACGGATGGCAGCAGCATCCTCCTTCTTGTGATTACTGATGAGAGTCGATAAGGCGGGATGCTCATAAATAGTTTTTCTGAGGCTGTGGAGGCTGCACTACGTATCCAGGAGAACAACCCGGTCCTTTTCGGCGCTCGTGGACTCAGTAGTCAGGTCATTTGCGCATGAGATTAGCGACCGCCTTGTACTGAGATAGGGCTATTTGCGTGCCTTTGCGGCCGAATTAAATTAGACCTAACCTAAGACTTTAAGCTGAGTGGCCGCCTTCATTGGTGGGTAATGGACTTCGCAGAAATGGGAGTGAATGTCGGATAGGATCTTGATCCGGATCCCAGTTGTCAAGATTGTAGCCCGGCGGGATACCGTGCTTCTTTGCGTCTTCAGCCGTCGCAGGCCGGGCGGCAGGCCATCTCATACTAGGCATACTTGCACTGTTAGAATTGTTCTGGTCTTTCCAACGTCACCACTTGGAGGAGCCCGATAACTCGCAGGAGGCCAATAACTTGGAGGGGGCGCGAAACTCGGAGGAGGCATGAGATTCGGAGGAGGCACGAAATTCGGAGGAGGCACGAAACTCGGAGGATAGCCATAAATTAGAGGAGTGCCATAACTTCGAAGAGGGCCATAACTTGGAGGGGCCCCAAAGCTGTTGTGAGGCCCAGTGGTAGGGACTCGATGCTGGTGCGTGTGACGAGGCATGTCTCCTGGGCGATAGGATCTGAAGCCCTGTGGGAGTTCAACGCTTCCCCGCCTGTATCCAGAACTTGAGATGGTGAAGCCGTTCCGACCAGAACGACTGCATGTATAGATTAGTATGGCTTGGGACTTGTTTTGGAATTACGTGCGTCTCGTACCGATGACCCGTTCCGAATGACTGCCCCGAGAAGTGCCACTCTTCGAATGGTTGAGCGGCCTGTGCAGACTGAGCTGTGGCATACTCTCCTCGAGGTGGTGTTTCGTGGGGGAATCCTGTATGTCGAAATCCATCTTGATCATACGCTTCCCGGTTGAGGACGTGCGTTGGAGAACGTTGAACAGATTTTGTTGGTCCATGACGATTTGGAGTGGGATAATGAGTGCCCTTGCCCTCGACGTATGCTCCGGCTGATGCTGGCATGGGTTGTGAGGCACAGGTAAGGGAGGTGTAGGAACCCTAGGCGGGGGCTGCGGTGGTGGTCGTCCTGGGTGCTGTGGAGGAAAAGATCGCTCGTATCCTTCAGGGTTACTCGCCGGATAATTGCGCGCGGGTTTATTCTTGCAATCCAATCAGTGTGCCTGGTGAGGGATGTAGATGGCTCAAGTGCTCACCTTGCGGTGTTTTCTGAAGACGAGTCCCTCCGGTGGTGGATCCGCAGTGAAGCGGTCCTCAATGAAGGGTTCATTAATGAAGGGTTCGTCAACGAGGGTTTCACCATCGAGGGTTTCATCAAACGAAAGATGGGCGCTGACTGTGGACACTTCGCTGGTATTGTACAACCATTTTGAAATCGGTAGCTTGTGAAAAGTTCGTTTCCGCACAAGTGCAAATGTCTCGATGTCGATATAGGGGCGCGGCCATTTAAGTTGGGAAGTACGACCCTATTTATACACGCCTAAGCTGTAAGTCACCGCGTCCATGCGATATCGGACGGGTGTGCCTGTAACAAGGTGGTTGCTGTAAGGCTGCTCTGAAATCTCTGATTGTCAGTCACCTGTTTTACTGACATCCAAGTGACAAGGGAACCACCACTTCGGGATTGCTGAGCTGTTTAGGCTCGTGCTCAAACATTCTGACGGTTTGACTGGGAACAAGACAAGTGAAGTATCGCCTGGCGGCCAGTCCACTAAGCCGGTGGAAAACTGGATTCGAACCTGCGGCCTCGTTCTAAGCATTACTATTAGATGCCCATAGCTAATGGCAGGGCACGCAAGAATCGCGACGCAAATTCACTCAGTGGATGGCGTTGCATGTGACTTCATGGAAACCAGGGCGAGTACTAGCATAGTCCGGTGCCTACGGCGGGGAACGGATACTTGAGTGTAGGAGAAGCCGAGAGGAACCTTGGAAGGGCCAAAAATGGATTTGTTACCTCAATATTCCACAATTTATGACAAATTCCGTTCCCGTCCTCCTGCCTGATTGGGTGGAATCTGTAGCCCATGGATACCCGCCACTGTTCTTGACTTGGCTTGAAGCCTCTACCTGTTGTTCTCGTGATATTTGTACCACTTGTCCATTGCTCCAGACTCTGCATGAATTTTTCCGTCCCACTCAGGCTTACGATGAGCCTCACAAACTTGTCCCCAGATACTTCTAGCATGCATAATCCACCCTTTCGACTCCTATATCTTAGACATGCTCTTCTCGCATTCCCAAACCGGGTCTTGCAAGCTTCGTATCAGCTGCATCCCTTCCTTCGGCCACAGGGCCACGCACGCTACGCACCAGTCCTGCAAATATAGATTTCCGTTGCATCGAGTGCGAAATGAAGAAATTTTCAATTGAATTGACCTGACCAGCAAGTTGGGTAAGTAGACCCCAAAGTACCCCCATCTTGTGCGGCCATCTGCACCATGTGTACAGAGCGTCCAGTCATGTATGTATTTCCAGATGAGATGATGTTTCGAATGCGGAGCCGTATAATAATATCGGCAAGGCACCTGAGTCCTGCTCGTCGAGATCGTTTTCTACCGGGACATTCTGCCGCACCGCATCTTCTTTCGTGGCTTGCTGTCTTAGAAGTCGCCCTGCCTGGGATTCTTTCCAAGAAATGTATTGGGCAATGCTGCGACAACGACTATCGGCACTGGCCATATGTAGATCTTGAGGCCGTGTTGTATTTTGGGCAGGTCAATCAACGGCATGTCGTAGGCTTCCAGAGTATGTGTGCTTTTCACAACGTATTAGGAGCACGCGAGGTTGTAGTGAAGAGATCCTGAACAGTCATACCTTCCAATGGCTGCTCTCTTATGCCTTCGCCACCCGTGTGTGCGTTGGAAACGGTGGCTGCCCTTTGCTGTGACGTATCTTGGCGTTCCAAGTTCTGGTAGTGGTTAAGTCTCTCCATGATGATCCATATTTCAGCTCTGAAACGCGAATTCTGTTGAATTTGGATACCGCAATAAAATTATGTGGACTTAAAGGCGCCTTAGCTGCAGAATTGCTGTGAAGGCAGGTCTCAACTGCAACGGAAGAAAATTTCGATTTGACAAAAGAGTCAGCTGCTCCGTTCATACCGTATGACTGGTGCGGAGAACCAGTGATGGCAGTCGTCTGTTCTATGTCTGCTTCTGGATATCTTGGGTCAGTCACTGACGAGATCTACTATCATTTAGTCACATCGTAGAGTAATCTCGAGCAGGCGAACACCTTGGACAGGCGAACAATTTGATTTCAAAGCTTACAGGTGAGTATTTCGATATGTACCGAAGCTGACGCGAGGGGAAAGTAGCGATGGACGTTCGTTCCCCTATGTTGACGGATTTGGAAAGTTGAAATCAGCGCAACAGGCATACGGCCACTCCCAACATTGTCACCATCGTCATCGGCTAGCATGTCAAGGCATGAAAACGACACGGATGCCCAGCACATGCACTGGCAAAATGCAAAGACTGATTAAATATAATTCCATGAAAGGACAGCCCAACCTGATCTCGACTTTGCTGTTCAGACCCCATGACACAAGTTAGCAGACACCAACGCGTCGAACCAACCTTGACCGGCCACCGGTTTGGAAATACCTCGCTTGCCAACGTGGGGGGGGGGGGGCGGGTACCTGCTCAGGCGAGACACTTTGACTTCCGGGGTAGGGAAATTTATGTAGTCACCGCAAAGTCCTTTGAACCGAGCAGACTCAGCAGTCGCTACGCTTTTGGTACGTAGATGTGGGGGAAAAATTCAGAAAAGTGAAACATGTTTGTAAAGTTATGTAATGACATTAGCTATTATTTATAAGTGCCCTTTTCATTACAGAAGCTTTTCGCAATCAGTGTCAAACCATTTGTTCCAAGCCCTTATTCTACGTGTAAGATTGTGGAATGCATCGCGTTGCGTGGCGTTGCGGCCGATGAAGGTATCGATGAAGACGACGCTCTTGTGACCGAGCTTCGGAATCTCGCGGATCCCTGTCACCTCCAGTACACGCTGCTCGCACGTCTTCAGGATCTCATCCAGCTCATTGACCAGCTTGTCACCAAACATGGTGCACTCCTTGATCTTCTGGACGAATTTGGGATCTTTGATGTGCGGAAGACGGTTCTTGGCATGCTTGATCTTGCCCCCAAGCTGAATGTGTTCATACCAGAATTGGGCGGCGAAATCTGTCATTTCATCGTCCTCCCCGTAAATTCGTAGAGTCTGTTGGAAAACCCATTTCCCAATTGAGTTGGCATCAAAAACCACCGTAAGCAGAAGTATTGGTTCCTCATCGGGGTCCCAGTGCTTGAGGCACCGACCTGGGGCAATGTGGTGCTTGTTGACGTCTGCGACGGTGGGCTCCCTGTGGGGAGGGAGCTCAAAGGGCGATTTAGGTTCGACAGGGGTTTGTTCGGTCTGGCTTGTGTACGAAGAGCGTTTTTCAT
Source organism: Diaporthe caulivora (assembly GCA_023703485.1). NCBI lineage: Eukaryota > Fungi > Ascomycota > Sordariomycetes > Diaporthales > Diaporthaceae > Diaporthe > Diaporthe caulivora. The sequence goes on from JAMPTR010000002.1 coordinate 5,538,203, forward strand.
CTAGGAAGGAAACAGCGCGTGAGAAGAGTGATTCCTCCTTATGCGAGTCTGAATCGGAGTCATCAAAATACGAACCTTTGCGCTCATATTTTGGCTCGGGCTGGTACGATTTATCGCTTCTGTAGCTTGCCCGGAGGTCGACTGAGCGACCACTCTTGTGCCTCCGTTGGCCTTTGGACTCATCTGCCTTTGTCTTCATTGAGGTGTAGGTTGGATGCGGTCTCTCCTCAACAGGAGTCCCCGTTTTGCTTTGAGATTTGTCTCTGCGATGTCCACAGTGTGGAGAAGATGATGCAGTACGATTACTAGTGGGCCGGACCTGTCCAGCGGCGAAGTAGGTAAGGATGCTTCTCGTGCATTCAGAAGAAAGGCTCATGATATTCGTGCCTCGTTGAAATAAAAGTAATTGCTAGATGATTATTAAGGTAATAATGGGTACTTGTCAAAAGCGAGAATGCGTGTCATGAAAATTTGGTCCTTTAACTCGGCGACACAAGATCCCACGCGGGGCTCACCAACATTAATATTGGATCAATGTTTAACAATAGCTTCTCCTTTACGGGGCAGAATCAGGGTCTCTAGAATCCAAACTCGGCCCAAGGACAACGAGCTGTGCCCTGGCCCGAATCTATGGGACTGTCGATACCGAACTATGTCATATAACAAAGGTAAACCGCTCCATTGTGGCGGCAACTCCACACCGTTGACCACCTCGCCCTGCTTAAATAGACACACAAAAAGCTGGGGCTGTAACATGCCGTTTGCACAAAGGCATGAGCCAGCGAGCGGAAAATCAATAGAAAATTCATTGAAGCCTATTGTCAAGAATTTGCAACTGCTAGAGTTAGTCAATCCAGAACCACTGTATGTACCTTGAGACTCGACCGGAAGATTGTGTGCCTACAATCCCGCTCGACTTTTTGGCGGCGGAGGCCGATGACTGCTCTGCTTTGAAAGCCAACGTAATAGTGTCGCCATATAATAAATTGAATTTGCAGGACACGATTCCATGAAGGAGACTGTGCCCAGAACTTAATGGGCTTCAAGAAACAAACGCATCTAGCTTAGGTCTTTTTATCCCTGTGTTTGCGATTTCTGATCCTATAAGCTCGTGGCTCAGTAGGTCACCGAATATTAAGCAATAACCCAGATGCATTGATCATTGTTGACTGATGTGCTTCTAAGTATTACAAATAAAATAGGCAAACAACGTAGACTGTGTGCCCGGGAGGAAGTGCAAAAGTTGACTCTGCATTTGCGGGTCTTAGAGGCAATTATCGCCGAGCATACACAAGAACTTCCTCCTGAGAATACTTCAGCTGCTGCTGCTGCCGTGCCAGGCGTTTATAATTTTTCTGATTACTCTACTATCTTCTCCCAAATTTGATCATCCAATAGAGCTATTAGATAGTAATAACATTGCAAATTGAATTGTTTAAATTTAAAAATAATATATAATTTAATATAAATTAAAAACCATCTAACGTGGTTTACCAGAAAGTGGGCCATACCAGGAAGTGGGCCACTTTTGCTATTTCCGCCAACTTTAGTAAACCCCAGAAACCCCCCCCCCAGGGCCTGATAATTAATTAAAGTTGGCATCAAATAGTACCAACTACACTTAATTACTTATTTTTCATTAATCTGTTAATTTGGAGGGGTTGTGGTGGGTGCAGGGGGGCCTGGAAATATCAAGGTTTTGGTGGGACAGTCCTTTTTTGGTGCTAGTTGCGTCTCTGATTTTCGCATCATTCTCAAACTAAACCACCTATTTAAATATTTAACAGGGCAGAAATCAACAACAACAACAACAACAACAACAACAACAACAACAACAACAACAACAACAACAACAACAACAACAACAACAACAACAACAACAACAACAACAACAACAACAACAACAACAACAACAACAACAACAACAACAACAACAACAACAACAACAACAACAACAACAACAACAACAACAACAACAACAACAACAACAACAACAACAACAACAACAACAACAACAACAACAACAACAACAACAACAACAACAACAACAACAACAACAATAACAACAACAACAACATATATCCTGCATCTCAAGAGGGCAGAATACTTTTAGCTATCCAGGCTATCCAGAAATCCAAAAAGAACAACGCGAAACCTATAAGTTTCCGCGAAGCTGTTAATATCTTTAACGTTCCCCGAACTACAATACAACACAGGATAATGCAATAATGTGGTTACGAGGAATTACGCGTTAACAAACATGAACTCGACCTAATCAGAGAGCAAAAGCTTATCTGATTTATCTTTGATTAAGATATCCGAGGATTTTAATGACGACTTTCTGATGTATAAGACATGGCTAACCTCCTGCTGGCGTTATGTGATGCTAAGCCTGTGGGTAAGCATTAGGCTCGATGCTTTGTAGATATACAACCCAGCCTGAAGACCAGGTTTAATCATCCTTATGATTATCAGAGGGCCCTTCGCGAGGATCCAGAGGTTATTGGGAACTGGTTTAAGCTCCTCTGTAACATAGTGGCTAAGTATAGGATTATTAATGATGATCTCTACAACTTTAATGAGATCGACTTTATAATAGTTAAGCATGATCATTATGTTAAAATTGTTATACGCGCTAATATGCGTTGAAAGGCCAAATCTGTCCTGCCTAGTAATTGTAAATGGGTAATAGTTATTAAATGTATTAATGTAAAGGGCTGGTATATCCCACCGTTCGTTATCATTCGGAGCGCTTATCACTCGCAAACTGGACTATAGAGTCAGGTTTTTTCAGCTGTTAGGTAATTAAGCCTACTCTAAGTAGATGGATAGATAATGAGACTGGCCTGGAATGAATTTGGCACTTTAATAAGTATATAAAACTGAAGAGAGATACAGATTACCGGACGTTGAATATAAATAACCACGAAAGCTATATGTCAGCCGAGTTCAACTGATACTGCAAGGAGAACAAGATTATCTCAATCTATATGCCGCCGCATTCTTCTCATCCAATTCAGCTACTAGATGTCGCGTTATATTCGCCTCTCAAGCGCGTATATAGCGGGGAAATCAGCGACTTTGTCCGGGCTTCCATCAACCACATTACTAAGTGTGAGTTTTTTATTACATTTAAGGCAGCTTACGACAGGACATTTACGGAGGAAAATATCAAAGCTGCATTCACAGGAACTGGAATCCTGCCTTGGGACCTCGACTCAATTATTTCCAAGCTAGATATCCGCCTAAGAACTCAGGTGCTATCCATCCCTGCTTCTCCCTAGTAATAGGAGTCTCAAACACCCTCTAATGCTTAACAAACTGCTAAGTAGTCAAGTTTAATTAAAGGCAGGATCTCCACATACCAAGGGAAGCTCCCCTATACCAATTATAATAGTTGTTGATTATATAACAAAGGGTGCATCAGGAATAGTAAACCAACTTATCTTTTTAAAGGATCGGGTTCCTACTCTTTAAAAGACCAATATAGCACTCACTAAACGCTAAAAGGCTAAAAAGAGCTAAGTACAGATTGGAGGGGCGCTTAGTATTGAGGGATCCCAGGTAATAATCAAGGAAAAGGAGAAGGAAAAGGGGAAGCGGCTAGCTGGTAAAATCAGCGGAGGTGCTAAGGAGGAGGTCCGTGGCGGATTAAGTAAAGAACGCTGTGGCAACTACAGCGACACTGGATATAATGCAAAAATGTGTGAGAAAGAGGAAGAAGCGTCTGTTGGACCAGACTCTGACTGTATTGTAGCAAAACCAGCCTAGTTGACACTGATTGGTGCGAATATATATGTGTTGGTGGTTTCGTAGTGGACCGTGATTTTAAAGGTGAAGTTGGCACCATTTGGTGTATACTGCGGTTTTCCTATCAAAAGTCCCCTTATTCAGACCAGCACTACACCTATGGTAACCTCTCTAAATTAACAAAAAAAATTAAAAATAAGTAATTAAGTGCAGTTGGCACTAATTAGTGCCAACTTTTATTAATTATTTGGTCCTGGGGGGGGGGGCGGTGCTGAGGTTGACTAAAGTTGGCGGAAATAGCAAAAGTGGCCCAATTCCTGATATGGCCCACTTCCTGGTAAACCACGTTAAACGTTAGTATCTGAAAAAAATGTGTTGTAAGTTGTATAATTATAGTAGAGTGAGATTCCCCTATAGGCGGGGCTTTTCCTCGAACGGTGCCTTGTGTTAACCAAACCGCGAAGCGATTCTTTATTATGACGCAGCAACGTGCTTAGACGGCAAGGAATTATTACAGAGTAACCGTGAAAATATTTTTAGTGAAGGTTCTTTCAAGGCTGTTTAGGGTGCGGTTCGACCGCTCTGCGGCTACCTAGGTAGGATCAGCTTGCGCAAAACCGACCACGAACCTCTGCTCGGAGCCATGCTGAAACCTGTCAAGATGGACCAGTAATTTAGTTTTGCTATTCTCAGAAGCGTCGTCACTGTGTATTCCGATGATGGGCTAGCCAATTGGGTAGAGACTACTAGTACCCAGAAGTGTAGGAAGTGAAGAAGCCTGTTCTTCACACCTCCGGCGAAACATTTTTTCCTTTTTCGCCCTATAATTGGGTGGTGACATGAAATCGATGCTGATCTTCATCATTGCTCGGTCAGTTGCCTTATGTAATCATCCGGCTTAAGGCCTGCCGGCATGTAGACAGTGCCCGAGTTCCGCACCTGGGTATCGCTCGTGGCGACTACGAGGGCCGCGCCGCTTTCCGGATCACCGCAGGTACAAACATTCTCGCTGTAATCGAAGAACTGGGCACGGGCACCAACAGGGATCACAAGTCAGGGTGTCAAAACAGCATTTCGTCCTTGTGTTGGCCACACCGCCAAGTAACCTGCAGGTACCTCCGTAAATCTGTCCTGCTGCTGGATCATGATGCTGGTGAATACTCCACTAACAAAAGGGGAGTTTGCCACCATCCTTGGTAATGTCAGCCCTTATTTAGGTTGTCAAAACTAATATCTTGGCAATCTTCCTTCCGCGACTGCATTGCGATCACCCAGTCGACGCAAGTATACAGTAAAACTGATAAAACTGTGTCGGCCCCAGCTTCCTGAGCGGCTCGCAACAGAAAGCCAGAACACTAATTCGTGAGGCAATCTTGGTTGACGCCTTTGAGCCAAATCTGTGTGGGTACGTCTCTGATTCGAAGTATATCTCACCTACCCAGAGAATTGTAACTAGGAGGCAAGACCCTCTTTCGCCTCTGTACCTATGTAGGTAAGTAACCATGTATTCCTGCTGCCATTCTTATTGCCATTGGTGGAAAGGGTACATTCAATTTTCAACATGGTGAAGGACAGGCATACCTGGCTCAGCAGCGCTCAGAAACAGTGGTATTCGGATCCTTTCCCGCGTATAATCCTGAAGGAAGTTGTTTCAGTGGGGAAACCTGCTAGCATTCCCCGGACTCAGGGGCATACCACCAATAGACCTATGGGCATAACGATCCACAGCACGTTTAATATATTTGGCCAAGAAGGCTGCCTAGATCTAGCGGGTTCCAATGGCGGCCCTTCACTGGCCTGACTGGCAATCCATCCATGCAGTGGCAAAGCTTGCCCATACTAGCCCGACTTCTTTGCATTCAAGCCGCAGGAACAGCTGCACAGCAGCACGGCAGATCCCGCTCCTAGCATGGGCTGTCATGTTCTCGGGGATGTGTGTAACACTCAAATCCCAATGCAGACAGAATTTATGGCTGCTCCTACCGGAATGCACCTATCGCAACACCGTGCACTGCTGAGCCCTTCTCAGCCTTGCCCTCGCATCTGCTTCCAATGCTTCGACGCTGTAGGTCTTGTGAGACCGCGGTGACTGGAGATCGGACCCAATTTGTGATTGACCGATAATGCAGCTTCCCTGGTGCTACACATCCTCTGAGTGGGAAGCGTGAAGCATCGCAATTCTTGCTCAACTCTCCTTAAATAAATTGGGACTCGTACATAACACAACACTGTCGTAGTTGTGGGGTCATGCCAATGTTTAGCTTCACCATGGTGCCAGGCTTGATCCACTTGCCAGCGCACGACTAGAAGCTCGTGGGTACGAGATAGGCAGCAGAGTTCTCAGTGCAGTGGAATCCAGGGTCCAACCTCCACTAGTACGTTCCCCATCTAGCATCAACACGGCTCGGACTACAACCTCGGACTATGATCTCGGATTGCCATCGCGGATTGCATCTAGACAGTGTGGACGCAGGTCTGTTTGTGGTGTGATCTCTATATAAAGGGCTACTCAACGGCCTGCTTCAACTGTGAAATTGTCGCCATCCACTCACCAAACCATACCTTTTGTCAAGCTACCAGCCAGTCTCTGAAACCCAGATCTTTCAACGTCGAGAAGATGCAGATCCTTTCAATACTCCTTGGCTTTGCTGCCACAGCCACCGCTATTGATACTGTGCTCTTCTACAACAGAGGTTGCAGTGGTAACAGCGTTCAGTGTGGCGGCTTGAACCCGGACACGTGCTGCCGTGCAGGAGGCAACAGCTACGGGAGCATTCAATTCCGGTACATCCCACTCGACTGGAGAATTGAAACCAGAGGCCATTCTGGTGGCGACTGCACCAATCTCCAACAGAGGGGCTACCCCATTAATGTCGCCGATATCTGCCTGAACATCGGACCATTCTCTGGCGCTGGCTATGGCTTCTTGGGTAAGAAGCGTGACGAGGCCGCAGACAGCGAATGTGTGAACGCCGATACCCTGACCACCGAAGACGGTGCCAGCTTTAGCCTGGCTGATCTGGATGAAGATACTGTTGCTCAACTGGTGCGTATCCCCACTTTTAATCCTGAGTTTCTTTTTTGGAAGACTAGTGACTAACACCTTGGTTGTCTAATATAGTAAGCATATCCCTGTCTGAGAAAGCCGATGCTTTCCAACTTCAAAATTCCTGTGATGAATCAAACTAATTCTTGTCTCCTTCCAGGCTCGCCATCGCAGCCACAGGCGTTAACTCTACCGGCATTCCCGAGGAGTTTCAGAAATTGAGGGTCGAGTAGAGCATGAGAAGATGCGAAAGGGTTGCAGCTTCAGGCCAATTCTTGACTGTGATGGTTTACCAATCGATCTGGAGCTGGCGTGGAGCGGGCCACTGCGTGCCCGCCTTCGTGGGAAAATGTAACCGTGACAGCTCTATTTCTTATTTATAACAGCTTGTCTTCCCACCCTGCGATAGATTCTTCTTCTCTTGTACAGACTAAAAATAACACGAATATGTTGTCCCTAAGGTTTGGGGACCGCTCATTAGCACCGCTCATTGAAGTCTGATATTAACTAGGCGTCAATGGATGAGTCCATCGCACATGAGGGCTGCCAGTAACTACTCTATAGATGAAGCCGGTAGCCACTAATTTGGCAACTTAGGCTTTGTTCGGACTGCGTATGAAGAAAGTCTTCGCCCACAAAGCCTGGTGCGGAAGAAGGCATCAACTGATTCCAAATCCTCCCATTTTCTGACCCGACAGAGATCATTCCACTCACAGAGATCTAGTACAACCAAGAGATCCTCATAATGGCAGTAGAAATTGAAGTTCGAGGCACCTTTGATGAAGTGCTTGACCCATTGTTCCTTCCATCTTGAAATTATGACCTTGCCAACGATTTCAAATTTCGTATCGTCGTAATGCCTTGCTATGAACGCGACTCTGCCCAGTGACATGGTCGAGGTTCCCCAGAGCCATTGTTATGAATGCGGTATCAGCAACCAGTCTCCGTTTCGGGCTTCTGCAGGAAGATGTATATCCCCTGAAGCACTGGAAACACCATTTCCTCGGAGGCACATCGTCATTCTTGGAAGTTGGCCTGATTCTCGGTATCCGCTATTTGCAAAAACCCACTTCTCGTTTTGGTGAAGGATTTGGTATCCCAAAAAATCCCAAAAGTCTCCCATCATGAGCTGGACATCCGCGCCATTCGATTCAACAATTGTGTCTGCCACAACAACATTCACATTTTGTGGAGTTCCAGTAGATGAGCGACAAAGCTCCCGAGCTACAACAACCTTTGAAGATGGCTAATCCTTCAGCTTGAGATTGAGCCCAACCCTTGCCGCGAATCCCGTCAAGTCAGAATAGTCGGTATTGAGACCCAGATGCACACCGCCTCTCTTGTATTCACCATCATTTTTTTGCAGAACTTCAATCACCAGATCTATTGTGTCCTTTGCATAGTCTGGCTGAAATATATGTCCGTTGACCGGTGTGATTATTGACAGAATCCCGTACACACTGTCCCTGGGATCCTCACACGAAAGTGTTGCGACATGCCCTGTAGCGGCAGCAAACGACATTGGGGGCTGCTCATTTGCACCAGATTGTAGCAGTGGCACGGTCTCGTCAATCTGTGGCCGGGAAATTTTCCAAATTTCAGGCTTGTCCAAATTAACGAGCATCTCACTCACCCGGGACGAACTCGAAAGGTGGAGCTTATAGCAGACCCTCAACAACAGGTCGTATTTGTATCCAAGCCAGGATTGAATGATTAGGCCCGTCAGCCAAAGCCACGAAATCGGTAATTCTTCATCGCCACAACAAATTCGCATATCCTTTCCGAGGAAAAGCTCTTGATAAATCCAAACTCGGTGGAAGTATGGCCGAGATAAAAAGTTTCCCAACGATTTGTACAGTCGAGTCAGAACAGATTTGGGATGTTTCCACCTCCAAGCGTTCCTGCTGATGAACCTCTTTGGGCTGGTCAACCATCCTGAGCGAATCGACCTTCGGTGCTGAAGTGGGCCATATCTCTCAGCCAAGTGAAGAAACGTCTTCTCTTCTCCCCGCAAGAATTCAAAGAAGAATTCGCTGTCGGCTCCATAAGCCCCGACGCAGGCGAGAACTTGTGACGCTGTCTTGTAAATGTCGCCCATCATGGCTACTTGCCCACCCTTCTCGTCGTTGTCGTGTTGGTTGATACACATCGAATCAATCCAGATGAAGCTATCGCTGGTTTCATCATCATCATGCTTAGTCACTTACGTCAACGCGTATTCACAGTTTTGGCGCACGTCCATATTTTGCCCGTTGACGATGATAGTGGTGACACGCGTTGGATCCTCCCACGTGTATGATATTGCACGGTACGGTGGCGCTTCGGCAATCGGAAAGGCTGTGAGTTCGCAATGGATTGGAACTGTGCGCATCTTGTCTGCACTGACAACTTTAAGCAGCCTGATGTGAGTTTTGGCATCGTGGAGAGGACTGTGCTGAAACTTGAGTGAATCCGTTGAAGTGGCCATGATGGCTGGACGCGGCGCGTAAGTTTCCGCCGGGTGTTCAGGAGGAAAGATAAACAAATCATGGAACGAAGTGTGTATGCTTTTTGCACAAGGATCACAACCAAAGAGTCGGTTGCCGAAGGAATTGCGGGTTGTAAGCACTAGAAAGGTAGTTATGCAGGGGACTTTCAGCTGAGGATACGCCTGACATTGATCCCTGTACAGTGTGTAATTAAAAATGACGAGGTCAAGCCATAAAATATGAGGAAATACATAATACATAATTTTTAATAATATTTTTAAAAAAGTGTTATAACAGAATATTGCTAATTATACATAATTGTTGGTCGGTCTTCATGTGCACACGAGTGTTGCTCGGTACGGTTGTATTCATATCTTTGTTGGTTCGTTGTTGTTCGAGGGAAGGGGTAGCCGAAGGCTTCGGCCTTCCCATCGCAGCTATGGTTTGGCTGCAGTGGTCTGTGCACCGCCAGCTGGTACCAGCTGGCGGACGGACCGTCAGCAGTGTGGCTATCTACTGTACATCCCTCAGCGTGCGTCGCACCCACGATACGGCTTATACCCACAATAATGTTAATTTAATATAAGTTAGATATAAAATTCCATATGATAGAAATGTAAAAAGTTAATTTTAATACGAATTCTTAACATCTGAAAGGCGATATATTTTTTCATGCTTAAGAGGAGTGAAGAGAAAAGGAAAACGATGAATTCAGACTTAATTATATGAAGATACCGGTTAGTGTAAAACCGTGTACTCTAGGTGTATACCGGAAAACATCTTACAAATGTCCTAAGCATGGCATACGCTGAGATGCGCCTAGTGTTAGCCAATCTTTCAGAACATACGATCTTCACATAGTTCCAGGGATCATCCACCTCAAGCGGAACCTGCGCACCATGCCCAACAATGAGAGAATGACGCCTTGAGCATCCTAAGATGGATGTGCATTCAGACCCCATGCATGTCGTCTTGTTTGTTCCGTATGCTTAGCTCATAATATACTTGAACGCCAATTCTTAAATATCGCGGACTTCACGGCTACTATGAAAACATTATGGATAGGCAAATCTTTGCTTGTAGTGGAATGCTTACCGAGGTGACGCACAGCACCCGGTATTTATGCGGATACTTACGAATTGCCAACTAGTTACACCTGGGCAGATGCAAGAAATCCTACGAAATCTTAAACAATCCCACACTGCAACATCCAAAGTGAGGATGGGAAGGGCCAACAGCGACAAGGATAGCTGTTGTCCTCACGTCTCTCACCTTGCTAACCCACGTTCGGTTGTTGCTCTTGATACATAATGGAAGAAGGCCTTGACTGGTTAAAACAGGGTATAGGTGGCTCAGTTCTTAATCCGGTCACAGTGCCTTTTAAAAACAAGCCTGGGGGCGGTTCCTTCATACAGTCGTAAGCGCTCTAAGTGGTATAGGGGGCTCAGAACGATACAGTTATATGTCAGCACAAACCGTTGGAAGGTAGGTTTGAAGCATGATTATTAGTTCCTAAGGATCTGTCTCAGACATACAACTGTGCAGTACTGATGACCCTTTCCCTCACCATAGAAGGCAGGAACATAACACCGGGCAATCTTAGAGAAGAAGTCGACAACGAGTTGATATCCCTGGAGACCACAAGATAAGCCAAAAAGCTGAGCAGAAATTAACTCAGGGAAGCTCTATCATCCAAAATGACTTGCCATTCAAGTGTCCATCAGCCTACGGCATGCTGAAGCCTGATTCGTTAGGAGCAGGCTGTTATGGTTGGTAAATCCCCCGCAGTTCAGATAGCAACTCGCCAAGGGTTGGCTGACCATGGTGTCTTACTGTACCAACCGTCAAACCAACACTTGGCACTTCGGTATTCTCTTTTAACTTCTCTGTTCCTCAACTTTCTGCATTTCCCCCTTCCCCAACCTGCCCTTCAAGCTCCTGGCGTTCTTCCTTGACCTACCCAAGGATATTTTTGATTCCTCATCTAGCCAACACACACAACTCCATCACGTGCAACCTTTCTCGGGGCCGCCAACAATGGGTGTTCCTTCCATATTGATAATTCCAGGAGCCTCCGCGCTTCCAAAGCTGTATCGACCCGTCATGGACGCTGTCATGAAACATGGCATTCACATTCAGGCCTTGCATCTGCCCAGCGTTGGCCTCGAAAGCGGGGCAAGGCCGGGGATCCCGCCGACCCTGCATGATGACGCCGCGTTCATCGCCGAACACCTCGTGAAGCTTGCAGACGCCGGCAAGGATATAATTATCGCTACTCACTCATACGGAGGCACTCCAGGCACCGAGAGCATACGAGGATTAAGCAAGGCCTACCGCCAGAAGCAAGGACTTAATGGGGGGTGTTGTAAGGATTGCCTATATGACGTCCCTGATTCCTGAGCTGGGCCAGCCCGTCTCCAGCGTACAGGCGGGTCTCCCGGTGGAAAGCCAGGTCCCATCTGCAATCGATGTTAGTGTTCTGTTTCCTCTTCTTTGACACCCCTTCTAGCGACCCATGTATCCGGACAAATAGTGATCAAATTTACATCATCTTCTAGGAAATTGGCTGGCTCTACTGGACCAACCTGACTAGATCCGCCGAATTGTCATTCAACAACTTTCCATTGGAGGAAGGCATATCCTGGGCCAAGAAGTTGGTAAAACATTCGGCTGCTAGCTTCACCACCCCCTTGACGTATTCTGGTTATAAGGACGTACCAGTGTCATACCTGCTCTGCACAGGGGATCTCACTATTCCAGCCCCGACCAGCAGAGTGATATTTATATGATTGAGCGAGATACGGGCAAGAAAGTGGACATGACGCGCATTGATAGTGACCACGTTCCCCCTCTCAGCCACCCGAAGGATGTCATTGACTGGATCCTCAAGTTGGCAGAAATGGACTGAAGAAGATGGGAGCCTCGATTGTTGCTCTTGAAGGCGGGCCTCTGCACTCATGTAAACTAGACATTAAACGCCACAGATTGAGTTTTGGATCGAATATGTGCCGCAGCCAACAACGTAGATGACACCGTCACCATCGACCACGGCCTCCTTGACTCAGTGACGGTGCCGGTGCGGTTGAGCGACACTCAGTCGGGGGCGGCCACGGCAGAGGAAGACTTCAGAACGGTATGGTCAACCAGCTGGAGGAAATGGCTTTGGCTAATGAGCGTCCTACTACTGCGCGGCGAATCATATGAAGGAGAAGTCGATCTTGTTGAATGGGTGTTTGAGCGACTCTAATAATTAGCAGATCCTAGATGAATTTGAATTCGTTTATAGTTAACCTACCTTGGTAGTCTTCATTGAAGCGGTACCACAAATTCAGCCCTCGCTCGTGACTTCCACTGCATTAATGTGAAAAAGCTGGCCTTGGGCAATTGAGGAAGGTCCTGTGGGCTGAAAGGGCTCCCCTCCGCTATTTCCCCCTTAAAGGCCGTAAAACCCGGACACCCAGGTTTGGAAATTAAAATGCCGCGACGACCCAAATAGTTAACAGACTTCAAAATCTCCATCTTCCCACAGCAAGATAACGCAATGACAGACTCGGTAAGCTCTCCATAGCTACAGGCTCTCATCATCGTCGATTAAGCCCCTGACTTCTCCCTGACGCAAGAACGCGACTGGAAAACCTGAAAGCCGACTTCGAGACGGGATAAAAGACCACATGACCAAGGCGGATCGCGTGAAGGCGGACGCGATCACAGAGCTGCGCGAAACTTTGAATCGTGTCGAAAAGGAAGAGGTCGTAGCCGTACGATTGATTCAAGAGTTCATGGAGCTGTGCACCAGGGACAGAAACGAGGTTCCGAAAGCTGAAGAGAAGGTCAAGCAACAATATCAGGCGCTCCACAACGCAAGGAATAGAGCATTAAATAACCCAAAAGACCACTATTCAGGGGTGGAAGCAGACAATCTATGCATCGACGTTCAGCTTGCACAGGAGGAGCTTGCCACAAGTCAATTCTAAGTGGCCGTCAGAGAGCGGCTATTGGCGGCGGCGATCGAGACCGTGCGAATTGAGCAAGTCAGGGCCAGTGAGAAGGCTGTGGCCCAGATCCGTTCGGACACGACTGCTTGGTACTAGAAGGCGAGTGACGATGGTATCTCTGTCTGTGAGGGAATCCAGCGGTTTCGAAGCAGAGTCACAGGCATCATTCAGGATCAGCAACCACTACTGAGTATTGATGGTACGGAAATGTCATTCTTTCGGTAATTGATGCCCGCATTGGCCTCATTATTGGCATTGTCAATATGCTCTCACAGCAGCATGTTATAAATTCTAGGGTATAGGAAACAGTGACCAGAGGAGCAATAGAAAGCAGGAGTTTGGGAAGTGCTCGGTCTGGCTGGGATAGACATTGATTGAATTGTTGTTTCATCTTAAGGCACATGAAATATCCTCTCGGTCTCCCGCAGATAACCGATTTTGTGGCCCCGGGGCTCGTAGCGAAAAAGGAATCCAAAGCAAGTGCCCATACATAGTGGATGGAAACGAGGATCATCGACTAACCTCTAAAGATTTCACAAGCGAACAGGGCATGGAGAAATGCATTTACGTCCTCGGAAAAGATCAATTTACATACATAAACTCCACGCGACTTCGAATATTGAATATCTGGGACAGCTGTCGACCCAAGTCACCTACATGCCTAGGCATCATACTGCCTCTTGTGGGAATGTTGCAGTGGCGCAGCGCCGACTGCACAATCTCAGCATGGGGCAGTGGACAGTGATGAGCGAGCTGAATGTCTTAGCAGTCCCGTGTTGGAATCTGCTTGTTCAAATACCTGGCCAAATAGGCACTAATTGGAAGTTGGGATATCAGGTGGTGTCTGTGACCTCTCAAGGTCGGTATCCTCAACGAGGACCGCAAAGCCTTCCCTCTTCTCACTCGCTTCAGAACCACCACATTTTCCCTCTGCTTGCCATCAGTCAGCAATGATACCCGTATCGACGATAACAACATAAAAAATCCACCTGCTTGACGGAAAGCTCGAATTCACGTTCTTACACGGGAGCCATGGAATCAATTGATGGATTGATGACGCAGTCTGGTGTTTTGGGGCGATTGAGGGAGTAGACATATATTCATATGGAGACTTCAAGGTTTCTCTTAGCACGGTGCTCCCCCACTGAGATGGCTCAATTGGCCCAATGTTACGAGGGCAGCCTCGAGGGTTCACCTGAGAGGCTGACAACGCCTCGAGCGGCCGCCCTACACTTCGGTACCGTACTATAGACTCAAAGCTCTTCAATTGTCGAAGTACGTCGAGACTAGGGTAGGGATATCTACAAAACCGTAACCTGCTAGCCAGCCATCTCAACTGGTACATGCAAATCCAGATAGAGGCCGGAGAGTCAAGATCACACTGCCTTCTTTGTCACACAGCCGTCCGTGCCCTGCAAGCTGTCATGGTGTTGCGCCAGTACCACATGTAGTAAATAGGCCAAGTCGCCAAGTCCAGGACTTAAGTAAGGGCGTAACATTCCTGCGCTATGGCCTACAATTCTGCTCGTTTAGGGAAGAGATGAGCGACAAAGCATATGTGTGCCAAGCGACGAAATGGGCCAAGTGACGTGACGTCCGGATTTCTCTCAATTTGGGTGTTCAAAGCACGAGCACTTCTCTCTTGGCAGGTTCATCTATAAAGAGATGAAAGCTCTTGCTGTTCCGCCAGGACGTGCATCGTCCGCATTGCATTAAATCTTGGGAAACTTCAAGTTTGGAATTGTGCAGTCTCTCACTTGATAGACTCTCATCTTTGATTAATTTTCCTTATCCCCACAATGCGTTTCAACCCTTTTGCTGCCTTGCTCTTTGCGCCGGCTGCGCTGTCCGTGAATCTGCCCCCGGATGCCTTACAATCCAGACAAGACGGGTGCGAAGTATACGGGGACTACCCCGAGTACACGGGACCCTGCTCGGATACCAGTATGATCAATTTTACTGTAATTGAATATGCTGCCGCTGACTAGTTTCGAATAGACTGTGGTGCCAAAGGGATAGACTGTACAAAGACCTCGCAAGGCTGTGTGATTTACCCCGGTGAGTTTCATTGTTCAATCTCTTGCCCTTATCCAAGGTGACTTTAACTCCAGGTACTGACTGGTCTGAAATGGTAGCATTTGGCTGTCCTGCACAGGGCTGCGCTTGCACGTACTATTAGTTGGTTGATCTTTGCTGAGGAAGTCATGAATGGCGGGGGAAAATACGGGACAGACCATATGTATGCTCCTTCAAGACAGCGTTAGGCCTGACCTAAGTCTCCATCAAGGACGCTGGCGATGGTGGTGGTATTTTTTCAAATGAAAGAATTCTATAGGTACACGACCGGCTATTATCATCTCACCAAAGTCTTCGCCACTTGCCGTACTGCCTGAATAGCTTCGCGCAAAAGTACTTTCACTACACGTGGCAAAAACGGATCGTGCATTATCCGTCTTGGCTCCTTCAAAGAACAATCCAGGGTGAAACAAAAAGCCTTTGACTCAATGGAATTTTCTCTTCAATGGTAGGACTTGACCCGCAGGATTACATAGATGATGTCCGAAGCAGCTGTCGGCGAGTACGACCACCCCTTGTGTTTGCAGATGGTGGCCTCGGGAGTGCCCCTAATTTCTCAACGGACTGAACTTTTGGCTCTACTCTCAAGCTCAAATTGCTGCGCTTGAATTCATGATGGTCTGTGTTGCGCGCTGACAGGTTGGTGCAGTGACACAACAATTCCGTCTTACGGTGCCAGCGGGTAGGTGCCAGCTGTTCGTCATACACAGCATCGGCACTTGAGGCCTGACGTTCCAGGCGTCGGATTATCATTTGAATAATCCTGGATTGTGCATCTTCTTTAAGAAGTCTCCAATAGCCGGTGGTGTCAGCATGTGCGCCAAGATGTGGAAAATGGCACATGTTTAGGGGAGCCAATGACAACAAGCCACCCATCGCTGTGGTATCCGCATATCTCTCAGAAAAGAAGAGGTGCAAAGCTACCGTTCGTCCCGTTATCGATCTACTAATATTGTCTTTCGTGCGCAACCTGGGTCCCGCAACTTCTGCTCCCTTACTCCAACTCAGCTAGGGTAGCCTGTGGCGACAGGCTGGGTTGCCCAGTCCCAGATGACAAAGCTGGTGGTACGGTTTGCCCTTCAGCAGTTGTGGCGTTGCCTTCATCTATCCGGGGGCATTTTCCGCCCAATACACCTTCCAATTCAGGCTTGCCCCGGTACGCGCCGCTTTGTCTCAGGAGCCCTCGAGCAGATAGCGGATCTTCCATCTCAGCCTTAACTTCGTCATCGGGTGTTGAAAGGCTCTGGGGGATTTGAATTTGTGGTTCAGCATGGGAATTCCTTTTCTTAGATCGGCGTCTCGAGGCTCTGCAAGAGAAGTAGGCAGCTGCGACAATCAGAATGACTGAGAGCGAAGTCGAGATGGAGATGGCGGCCACGGCACCGTTCGTAAGGGACGGTCGGCTTTCTTGTGACATGGAGCCTGAAGGGATCGTTATGGAGGTTGAGGAGGGTGTTGGGGAGGAGGGTGCTGGGGGACTGGCCACCACAACGGCGGTGGATAGTAAATCTGATGACTCCCGCACGAGAGCGATAGGGGTACCATAGACATCAGCCCGCACGATAACACCGCCCACGACGGCCTGGGGTAAGTCAAGAATCTCATCAGTCGTGAACTTTACCCCCGCGGACGAATACCGTACTGTGCCTGACTCGAAGTTGACCAAACAATCAAGTTCAAGATTATCAAGGTTTTGGGCGAGCACCAGGGGACTACATCATATTAATACCTAAACGTGAGATCGATAGTTGGAGTGCGTACCTTGGACAACAATACTCTATCGTTCTCCCACTTTGGAAGCTCTTTAGGCCTTGTGTCACCCAGTGTAAAGGGCAAGAGAGTCCAGGAGAGAAGTACAGAATGCCTGAGAGTGAACCGCCCTCCGGAGTGCAGGGCAAGGTCTGACCGTCGATGACTACCGATGAACGCATTTCAAACTTCAAAATAAAAGACGTTGACGATGACACGAGGTTGGAGGGAGACCAGTCACTGAGTTCGTATGTGCCCAAACATTCATCTCTAGGCGTAAAGATTGTGGTGAGGCCGGCAGCCATTGTTGCTCCAGACGCTCGCAGCATGCGGACGCAAAGGTCAACTTGATTTACTTCAAATGTTCATGGAATGAGAGTATCGATATCGAAATGAGAAAATTCCCTGTGTTTTCCAGGCTCCTAGATCCTTTTATGGCACTGGTCCTCTCTATCTCCAAAATCCGATATGGCCTGCAGTTGCGTGGGACATGGTTCGGCCACCTGCTTTCGCAGAAGATTAAAAGCACGTAACGCAGCAAACAGTGGCTTGTGCTCATTCTGTGAAGCGCAATGGAAATAAAGCTCTTCTTGTGGAACCAGTACAGGCCTTGTGAATCCCACCACAAGCGCATCGATCCGGTGCCGTGCCCAGCAGCTTCAGCTGTCACCATTCACGTAACGAGGCTTAGATTGAGGGGTTTCACACCACGTCATCATGAACGCAATCAGTGGCAAGTGTGCTGTCAGATCAATGGTGTACTGGTGAGTGGCTGTAGCCTTTTGTGTGTTTGATGCCTAATCGGTTGACTTTTCGTTGATGACCACGCCCCTGGGCACAAAATGCCTGGGAAATGAACCTTTTTCAATGACCGCTAACATGATATCAACTCCACCATGATACAGGAGACAGCCTCGATCATTTTGCATGAATCGTCGGGCAAACGCCGCAGATATTAAGTCTGGTTATGTTTGAGCGAAAACCTTATCTGCAGCGTATGCATCTGGATTGCCAATTTGCCCAGCAGCGTCAGTCTTCCGAGGGTAGTCGTGTGGAGAATCCATCATACACACGATCCCAGCGAGAGGAACCTAGAGACTATTGACAACGTTCTTCTCCCACCACGCGGGAAAGTCGACTACAGTCTTGTTCTTCCTCGCATCCTCTGCTGCAAAGACCATACTGTGGTTCATGATAACATCCTCTAGGGAACATCCCATGTACTCCTTCTGGGCACGAGACACCTCCCAGCCATGGTTCTTGACCTTGTCTACGGCCAAGACGAATTGGCGGGCCAATCCCTCATCCGCGTCGCCGTGGCCACCTCCTTTGGGGACGTACGGGTAGAACACTCGTCTTCCTCCGGTCTTAAAGTCCTCCACCGTGATGGACTCGCTGTCTGCAGTTATCTCGCCGTCTGCGCCATAGATGTGCGAAAACCTCTGGCAGATCTTCTTTGAGAAAGCCACCATGTGCAAGGTCGCGGTCTTGCTGCCCTTACCCGCAGCCAAATCGTCGTCCCAGGACAGCGTGACCGTCTGATTATCGCATACGTCATTGTCAGCCTCGTATACGCAGCGGCCAAACCAGTTCCTACCGCTGATCTCGTCCGGGGACGTGTGCAGGGAGTCATAGTCCTCTGACAGCTTGGCGAGCAGCGCTTCCTGGCCGGCATCGGGGCCCCCGGCGGCGATGCACTCCTCCATGTCCGGACACGCTATCCGGGCCCAGCGGTCCTGGTTCTCACTCTTGAGATGCGGGCTCGTGTATATCCTTTTCGCGGAGAATTGGCATGAGGGTTCGATGGCACAGGACATACAGTTCGTTGCCGTGCCTGCCGCCGCGGGCTTTCGGGACCGCTTGAAATGCTGAAGAGACCCGGACGAGGAAATATCTTTTGGGACATGTGCCGGCTTGGAGTCAGAGCCGGCTGCCAATAGCCAATACAATAGGTCTATGTCGTGGCACGACTTCGCGAGAAGTGAGGGTGCTGATGTTGCCTCCTTTCGCCAATTTCCTCTGCGAGCCATCGTCAGCGAAAACAACATGGGTAAGTAATTCAAAACACCACGACGTACCTGACATAGCTATGGGTAAAATGGTTCCAGCCCACAGGCTCTGTATGGTTGATAGCCATCACCTCGCCAATGACCTTGTCGTCGACCAGAAGCTTCCGCAGAAGCATGTTGTGCGGGCTATAGCGGAGCACATGTCCGATGGAGAAGAGCTTCGACGGCGTCACCGAAGGATCAGGCAAGAGCGCCTTGTATATGTCGATGCAGTCCCCCAAGTTCGATGCCAGCGGCTTCTCGCACATGACGTGCAGGTCCAGCGGCGCCAGGTCCAGGACAGCCTGCCGGTGCATCTGGTCCTGCACGCAGATGAAGACGGCGTCGACGCCCTCCGGGACGCCCTCGTCCCCAGCTGCGGCCCTGGAGCGCCTCGCCTTCTCCCAGTCCACGAACTCGGCCCATGTCTCGAACTCCTGGCCCTCGGCCGGCTTTCCGTTGCCCCAGATGTGCTTGCGGCCGATGTGGCGGCGCTTCACGGCGATGGGCTCGACGATCCCCACGACGATGCCGTTCGTCGAGTTCTGGATGGCTTTGGAGTATGCGATGCCCCGGTTGCCGCCGCCGATGATTAGGATTCGCGGCGGTGAGGGCGAGAAGGGTGGTCTCTCTGGGGCCGGCAGGCGCACAATGCTCTCGTCGTTTTCGTCAAAGTTGGCGTGTGGCGCCATTGTGGGAATAGTTCTTGATTTCTGTCAGGGGTCTGTCTGAACTTGGTGTTCTTTTCCGGCAATCAGAGCGTATCTATTACCAAGGTCGGTACCCTCTTATAAAGGCGGACACCGCACCGGGAGTATACCTTACCGGGCTGACTGTTGCCGGTACCATGTCCACCGCCAAAGAAGAATGGTCAAGGGAATTCGCTACCTCCACGTGGGCATAAATGTAACGTTCTATTACCTTGGATTGGCCGTCTGAGCGACGGATAGCCTATCTGGGTACTCCGCACAATTTAGGGCTCCGTTCCCGAATCTCGGAATTGCGTAACGCTACTGCTATGTCATTCGTACCATAGGATATGAGAGAGTACCAGCTATCTCAATTCATACACCCACATATCTAAGACGAACACGCTAGGAAGGGGCGTTAGTCATTCGAATTCGTGGGTGCTCCATTGTGAGTGTTGTGTGTGTGGGAATTGGGCGATGTACCGATGTTCCCTCCGTTTCGGGGGGCTTATCAACCCCTCTCGTATGCCGGTCTTGGACCCTCGTACGACTCCGACATTACTCGGCCGCCCTTTTTATATCCGCACTTGACGTAGAATGTCTCATTGGCCTCGCTACAGCCCAGCTTCGACTTGTAGCAGCCCACACACTTCGCGACTGATGACAAAGCCTTGAGTAGCTTGAATCCCAGCCCCTTGGACTGGTGCTCTTTGTGAATAGATACCTCTTCGACGTGGGCAACTGTACCGAGGTCATGGATACTGGGAGGGGCCGGGCATGGTATTAGCGCGGCGGTCTCCACAGTTGTACTCTGATGAACCGTATCTTCTGACTTACAACTTCCTTTCAACGACTAGGGTCCCCGTCCCCACAATCCGGCCCTCGTGCTCGATCACGAGGAAATAATGTATGCCTTTCCCCTGGGTCGCCATCCAGTCGAAGCGCTCAAGAAAGCGCTCCTCACTGACGTTGCCGACATACGTTAACACGCTCAGGCAGTTGAAAAAGCCTTTGCCGCAGTCGTCCCTCTGCAGTGGTCGAATGATATATCCCTCTGGGAAAGCAGCCTTCACTTCGGGCGATATTAGGCCGGGGTCAAATAATGTACTCGGTGCGGCCATTTTGGAGGATAAATGGTCAATGGCAATGTGTAATGCTGCTAGAATTGAAGGTCGCCAGACTTGGTTAATTGTTCTCACCACGGCACTGTGCTTTTAAGTTCGCTGAATGGCTGAGGAGATCTCGGGGGGTCGTTCAACAGAACGATCCAACCCGATTTCCGGTGTAATTTCCAGACATGCTTGAATCTCCAAACCGGCAAACAAACTGGGGTCATTTGATAGCCCCAGCCAATGTTGTCCTGGTGGGTGTGGGGGGTTTGGAGACAAGCTTTACGTCTCCTCTTGGCGGCCTACAGTACTAGCTCTTGCAAACCCTGGGCGTGTCGTGTCCGTGACTCGGTTGATGTTAGCACAGGCAATTGGATGCCACCCAGGCCGGCAAATCATATTTGTGACCCTCGAGGAGCATTGAGCAAGGGCGAGATAACTTGCCATAGTTACGTTACAAGTAAACAGTATCATTAGGCGTAGCACGACAGGGTCTCTCGATGGTCCTGGTAAGGTTGCATTCACAAGGGGAACCCCGGAGTATGGCCCGTGCTAGTCTGGCATTCTCCGCGTCTGTCACTTCGCCTAGCATTCAGGGCATGCATGCTTGTTTTGCTCTGTCCCGGAGTGCCATTTTGTCTCCTCAGGCAGATAAGAGCCCCGTGCTTGCCGGGCCGATATGGATGCTCACCTGATGCGGACTAGGTAGTCAGCTTGATGCGACCCTGTACTGATCTGTGGGGTTGGATACCACCGAAATACACGTATGGCGCATTGTACTTAAGCAGAGCGGCAAGGTCTCGCGTGCCCTCAAAACATACCCCAAGCCATCCGCCTTGAACCGAGGGCCTTCTTACAAGTAGCTCAACACCGGAAAGTCAACCATCATGACAGAAAAGAGAGACGGGGAGAGCCTCTACAATGCCTCTTCAAGAAAAGACGGCATCATCCTGGACAATGCCACGCGGGAGATCACGGTGATCGAGCACGAGACCGGCTTCTGGGAGGCCGTGCGGCAGTACCCAGCCGCGACATTCTGGTCGGCATTCTTCTGCCTGGCAGTCATCATGGCCGGCTTCGACGCGCAGATCATCACCTCCTTCTACGCCCTCCCCGCGTTCCAGCGCAAGTACGGCGAGCCCGTTGGCACCCACCTGGACGGCTCGACGTCGTACGAGATCCCGGCCCAGTGGCAGACGGGGCTGGGCATGGGGAACCCCATCGGGCAGGTCCTCGGGGCCCTCGCGAGCGGCTGGTTCATGGAGCGCTGGGGGCGGCGGCTGCCACTCGCCGTATGCTGCGTCTACTCCATCATCTTTGTGTTTGTGCAGTTCTTCTCCACGTCCATCGGGATGCTGTGCGCTGGTGAGGTCCTCGGCGGCCTGGCGTACGGGTTCTACGTGGTCATCTCCCCGACATATGCCTCAGAGATCTGCCCGCTGGCCCTCCGTGGTGTGCTGACGGCGTCTGTCAACCTGGCCTTTGTCATTGGGCAGTTCATCGGCCAGGGCTGCGCAGCTGGTGTTGAAACTCGCCTGGACGAGTGGGCCTATAGAATCCCATTCGTAAGTAGCTGGAATTCCCATGCTTCTTGGTCCGAAGATACTAACCAACAGTTTTGTAGGCGGTTCAATGGGTCTGGCCAGTCGTCATTCTCGCAGCACTACCATTTGCCCCCGAGTCCCCGTACTGGCTTATTCGCCAGGGCCGGAAAGCGGACGCTCGAAAATCGTTACTGCGTCTCACTTCGGCCAAGAACCGCCCGGATATCGATCAGATGTTAGTTGGAATCGAACAGACGGATCTTCTCGAGCAGGAGATGGAATCCTCGACGACGTACCTTGACTGCTTCAAGGGTAGTAACCTTGCGAGAACCGAAATCTCCGTCATGGTGTACCTGATCCAGGTCATTGGCGGCAATCCGCTCATTGGCTATGCGAATTACTTTTTCGAGCAAGCGGGATTGGCAAGCACCGACGCTTTTAACAGTAAGCCCTGGCTCACCTCGCTTGTACATCGAAAAGGAGACTAATATGGCGATGAACAGTGGGCGTTGGCAACACGGCTATGGGATTTGTGGGAACGATAATTTCTTGGCCATTGATGGCTTACGTATGTGCTTTTTCCTTCGTTGAAGAATTTAGGAAAATTGGAAATGCTAATAAAAGCTGAACAAACAGTTTAAATTGGGGCGTCGCACAATCTACACCTCCGGTATTGTTGTAATGACGGTCATTCTCTTCATCATCGGGTTCCTCAGCATCCCCGTCAATAACAACGCAGCCGTATGGGCGATGGCGTCAATGATGGATGTGTGGACTTTCATCTATCAGATGACTGTGGGACCAATCTGCTTTGTGATCATCTCAGAAATCTCAGCGACCAGGCTGAGAACAAAGACCATCGCAATTGGGACGGCTGTACAAGCAGCCGCATCCATCGTCTTCACGGTGGCAGTTCCTTATATGCTCAACAGCAACGAGGGCAACTGGGGCGGGAAGGCTGGGTTTTTGTTCGGGGGTATCAGCTTCCTCTGTTTCCTCTGGTGCTTTTTCAGGCTGCCCGAGAGCCACGGGAGGACGTACGAGGAGCTCGATATCCTTTTCCAGAGGCGCATCCCCGCTCGCCAGTTCAAGACGCATGACCTTGTCAGGGAGTCAGCTGAAGCGAAGCAGCATGGCGACCAAGCGTAGAGTGGCTCGAACTTGGTCGGACTGCTGGTTTCGGGTCACGGTATGAAGGGATATTTAAGATGTAGTGACCTCTGCAATACTCATCATTTGATTACCATGACAACAAAAATGATAGAGGCCGATGCTTGTGCCTACTGTCTAAAGATTTACATACCCTACGCCACTTGTCATCTCTTTGTCCAGCTGATTATCTTCATCAATACCTCCTTTCACTGGAGCAGCCCGGTAGTTAAACAGATAGTAGTGCGACAAACCGTCACCGGGCCCGAACTTTTGTTGCTCGAGCAAGAGCGCGTTGTCCATCAACGACAAGGCATTGAAGACGTCGAACTTAGCGCGCTTCGCAACGACAAGGATGTCGCCGACCAGCGAGTTCAGGCGTGTCTTGTACGTTGAGATGTCGAGTGGTTTGGTGAGGCCACTTTCTGACGCGTAGTAGAAGAGATATGCGGCACAGAGAATGCTGTGCTTTGGGTTACCGATGATGGATGATTCCAGGGAAAAGAAGGAGATGAAATCGGTGACTTTCCCAACGCCGTCCTATTGCATAGAAGATCAGTATTCTTTGTCATACACTACATTAAGCCGGCTGGATATAGTTTATGCGGACCTCCACGACGTAGGCCCGCATAACCTGGTCGTTGTATTCTGATATTTCAGGAACAGACCAGTGTTCGATCTCCTCGCTGCAAAAGATCGGAACTATATAATAGCGTCCAAGGAATCGTGAAAGGAGGCCATGAACGGCATCGGCTTCTTTCACCTGCATCTGCCGCCAGCCCTTGGTGGATGCGTGGCTGGGTGAACCTGATACTGCGGCTTGCTCCAGGTCGGCAAGTTACTAAAGCCAACTTCATAGAGCTTCTACCAGCTGGGCGGCCTATGGTAGTAGCGGCACGTGCTGACCGGCTTGGGTAAGACGACCGACGCCGTGTAGATCGCCTGCCAAACCTGCTCCCTATTGCAAAGCCACGTGGTCTCCTTAATGGGTACGGGAGCCAGGCGCCCTGGAACTTAGCTTCTTGTGGACACAGATGAAGTTGACCTCGGCGGCGTTGAGGATGTTGTTGCGCACGCGCACCTGGACGGCGACGGCGGAAATGAAGGCGACAAGCTTTCGTGACTGCGTCGCACGGATCCCGACCGACGACTGGCGCTTCCAGCCCGGGTACGTGAGATACCATTTCAGGATCCCGTTCCCGTAGTTGAATCAGAACATCTCGTCGGCGTCCTCCACAAAACGCCCATTCATCAGGTCGCAGATGTCCTTGACGTCGGAGTCGTTGCTAACGTCCAGCACCACCCATTCAAACCCTGGGACAAACAGCGGCGCTGGTTCCGTTGAAGTGTCTTGGAGACTGAGCTGCTGCAAAGGACCATCTTCGGCTTGGTCTGACTCCTCGTCGAAGCGCATGACCGGCTGAGTAGACCAGGACTTGTACGCGGCCATTTCTTTCGCCATGTTGCCGCTGGCGGCAGGGTCGACCACGGCCTCGCGAAGGGCCAGTTCCCTAGAACCGAGACAGTGACTAAAGCAACCGACACCCGGACCGGTCTGAACATTTTGCAGGTGTCATAGTCTACTTGGCGGCAAGGCCATTTGAGATTTATAGTCCCAGTATCCAGGAATTTCGCGCCGCCCGGGAAATGGCCGGCGCGAAGTAGTACTTCAGGGTAGGGGCAAACTTCGGAACGCTAGGTGAGCAAGCATCGCTGGGTACACTGCCCATAAATTAGAATTGTGACTAAAGCACACTCATAGCAGCTGGATAGCAGACCATTCAAGTCTTTATTCTGTGCACATAATCTTTTCCGGCCTTCATGAAAATGAGTTTCCCTTCTCAAATAATTCTGAAATCAGACAAAACCCAGGGTGTGAAATCGTACACCAGGCCCCATCTCGCGGCACAGCGAGCCGGACTTCCGCCCCGTCATGATGGAGCAGAACCATAATAAACGTCATATGCAGTTAGGACCACGCCGTCGTCACCAAGATCTCAACGCGGCTATGGTCCCGATCGCCATGAAACGGAAATTGTGCAACGTGGGGGGGGGGGCAGTACCGTACGCATCGGATGCAGCTGCGGCCACGACGCGCTCACCAGATTACCAAAACGCCCCGGCGCTCAAACGCGGAGACCCTCCATCGGAACAGCCTCCCTGTTCAAGTGAAAGAAGTGATCTTGGTCGAGTTGTCGGATTCGAGCCCAGGAGAGCGTCGGGCAGCCTTCGCATCTGTGTGTTCTGAGTGGCAGGTATTTTTCGAGCAAACAAGTTTCGGAAAGTTGTTTCTGCACGACTCACACCTGACTATGCTCTGAAGAATTGTCCAGCGTCGCGAAGGCAACCAAAGCCCGAGGAGGAAGAGGAAATTTGCCGCCATGGGTTCATCGCCTCCTGTGTCTCGCATGCCAAGGATACGACATCTTTGGCTTCGCATCAAGCTTTCCACTTATCGATGTCCGGATTGCGTCACAGATCTGACGAGATCGGAGCATGTCAGGTAAGCCCTCGAAATATTTTCTTCGATACAGAAACTCGCTCACAAATATAGAAACAATGTCATTTTCACAAAAGCTGTGTGGGGGTTGCTGAGCATATTGTCGAGATGGGAGAAGATGGAGAAAACCCTGATCAGAAGTTGGTCCTGGAACTCAGCGCCGACTCTGCAAGCGATAAAAGCCACGCGTGCATAGAGGACCCAGAGCAACAAGACGATCCCCACCACGCCAGCCTCGCTGGCTAGAGTTACTACATGATGAATACTCGTCGCCGTAGTGACTTGATGGTTGCACACGACCACGGTTTATCGGCCCGCGGTTTCCGCGTTGGAATCATACCGTTTCAACGCAGACGATGGTATACCGATAGACTAATTTACCCCTTCCACTTCAGATTTTCCGGCATTGCTTCGCAACGACGACGGTCGAAACCACTCCTGCCCGAGGTAAAAATGGTTCATGAATTTCTCGTGCGCCGACAATACTTCCGCTCGCTCAGTAATCTAGATCTCGGGAGGCTAGTCAATGAGAGCTTCACCGGTCTCCGCACTTTAGTATACGAACCCTGGCGATCAAGTTTCTCCTGGGGTCTCGTTCAGTTGCTATCACTCGATATATCCCTGGAAGCAACAGGCATACTGAGTTCGGAACTTCCGCCACCACTGGAATCTCTGACGTTGTTCGAAAACTTCAGTGGTCGAATGAATGAAAGGGACAATTTTGAGACCCATAGGCCATCCAGCCAGAAAATTATCCGCTCACTAGCTATATCAAAGGTGTACATCAGGAACCTCGCTGTGTCCTTCCTCAGTGATGCGAAGGATTGTCTTCCCAGAGCACAGACTGCCAAGCCTCCAGTCACTCGCCTTCACGTCGCAACATTGGCTCGGGCCAACGCAGAGAAATACGGAGAGGCTCTTACTCTTGACAGCCAGCGCAGCAGAGAGATTGCCGTCGCTCCAGATAATGGAGATACGGACTTGTTGGAACGGTCACGCCGCTATCTTCAGATACAAATCCACAGGAACCCCAGAGTCGAACGCATGTGTCCTCACTTGGAGATGCTCGTGGCCAGGACCCGAGACGCCGATAGCATGGGACAACGTGTTGCCGGCTTGGCGACATGTGGCGTCCACTGTCGCGAAGCGTGAGATCACGCTCGTGGAAGATCCGTTGCCTCCCAATTCTCGCAGGAGTTATGACACATATGGCGGCATCATGCACCTCTTGAAACTGAGAAACAGGATTCTCTGCCTTACTTCTGTGATGCAGACGCGCGTGTTGGCAAAGTCGGCGGACGAGCTTAGTGTAAAGAGCTGGAAGCCGTCGGCACAAGACTCATACTGGTCAGATTATTCTAGGGATAAGGACAGATGATTCGTGGACAAGCAAGTTCAAGCATCTTCATTGAAACCGTTGATGGCGCTGAATTGATCTTGGAAACCTGGTCCTGGCCAAACGCTCTACCA
This sequence comes from Diaporthe caulivora, assembly GCA_023703485.1. Classification (NCBI taxonomy): domain Eukaryota; kingdom Fungi; phylum Ascomycota; class Sordariomycetes; order Diaporthales; family Diaporthaceae; genus Diaporthe; species Diaporthe caulivora. Next base: position 5,565,796 of record JAMPTR010000002.1, read on the forward strand.
CGGTAACTACTACAAAACAGGGATCTACTATTCAATAGAGTTGTTCTTTTGGTAGAGCTACAAGGAAGGTCCTAGTTCCACGGTCGTCCGAAGTTTCTCAAGCATCAGGCCGCTGCTGTGGCAACAGTTTGATCACAGGTAGAACCATTTAACATTAAGCTTATCGAAGTATTTGCAGATTTGTGGCATAAGTACCGAAATGAATATCGGGCACGATATGCTGACTCCGTAAAAGAATAGTAAACCAGTCACGGAAGCCTGCCTGACAATCTAGGCTACTGTGTGGACCTTAGTTTGTCTCTACCCAAACAGGCTCCATGCTGCAGGCTTTGCCTCCTTCACCACTAAGGCTTTTCCGGCCGACAGTGAGAAGCTGCTCAGCTCCGTCTTCAACATTTTGAAAGCGAGCCAGAATTCGGTCTGACAGTATGTATGGAACGGAGCATCCTTCGAGGGCCCGGGATCGGCACTGAAAAATTTCCACCCATCGGTAATAATCCGACAACGTGCAAGTATGATACCTAGCGACCCGCCGTTTTCGGGACGTAGTGCAGTACAGTACAGTTTCAATGACATGCATATTCTATGGAAGCTCAGGCCCTGAATTGATTTCCTACTGATGGGACTGATTGACTGCACGGAAGTAAATTACAATCACAATCAGACCAATCCATATCACGAGTTCCGAGCCGTAGATAACCAACCCCAAAATGCTCAAGCTGGGCTGAAAGACGACGGAGATGAGAGAACCAACATCACCACTGGCATCCAGCAGCGCGAATTTGAGCGACAATCCGGCATCCGAGCGCGTTTTCCACATGTCGACATAATGCCTCAAAACCCCCCCGGCCAGAAGAACGGCTGCAACAACAGCCATCAGTGTTGCCGCCCACGTTTGGCCTCTCTCGTTCGCCACCCTGAGTGCAAACACGAGCCCTGCTTCAAGGCCTCCCAAGGTCGTGCCGATTGCAATAGCAAAGAGCACAACCGATCTCATCGGCCGCTTCTTCCCGTAATATTCGCATTGGGTCCACGTAAAGAGACTGAGGAAGATGAGGATGTTCGGCTGGACCTGGAGAGCGATATTATAGTCTTCCGCAATGTTATACACGCCCAGAGGCACGCCTGCAATAGCCCACGAGAGAAAGAATATCGGGGATAGCGATTCGCTGTCATGCCGGCGCCAGTTCGTCCAGATCTGCGGCAGGAGCTTCACAGGGTGTTAACATCTTGCTCCCCCAGGAGACGGTTGTGTATATCAATTACCTGCAGTGACCAAAGGACGGCTCCTAAGGTTCCGAAAACGTTTGCGACGGCAGGATTGTCCATGTGTTGTTGCGTACGGGTTGAAGTAGAGACAGACTCCTGGGGATCTTGGTCATAGCAAGCATTTCGGATCCCAATTGGAATTTTGGGGTCTGACGTTAGGCTGACCAATCAGACCCTTTTAATCCTGGATATCTGATTGCCTTATCGTGAGCGCCTCATGCCAAGGGCCCAAATCTCCTGGCCCGTTCTAGTTCTTACTGTCCATCATTACGTATTCGATGACTGGCAGTATTCAACTGTGACAATGGAACTTTTTTTCATTAAGGGAATATCGAGGCTGTCAAGACTTAACATATGTGTTAGGAGGAAAGCCGATGTCAGGCAACTGCCGATTTCACGATAATAGTCAGCTCGGCCTTGGCTTCACGCCTTATGCCGCAATAGCTTTCTTTCATAAGCATTCCCAAGATCTCGAGAGGGTTTCGGGAATCAGCTGGGGTTGTCTTGGGGACCTTTCCTTCCGTGACCATCTTCTACATATCCTGTAGCTCGAGTAGGAAAGGGTCTTCGTATGTCCGCCGAATGGTGGAGTCGCGGTACGATCCGTCAGGTAGAGTCTCCTTGACGACTATCGTCGTAGGCAGGCCTCTGACGAACGGAGTGTCTATGCACACTTTGACAGTCTTCTTGTCGCCAAAAATCTCTATCGACGCGTCGAACCGTGCTACTTGGTCGACACCGGACTCGTATGCGACGGCGAAGTTGGGGTATTGGAATATTGCACTAGTACAGTCAGTCGGGCCAACTTCGCATCGGTCTTAAAATCATACCTCCAGAAAGGCGATCTAGTAGTAGCGCATGGAGAGAATCCGATGACACCTTTTGGCATGCCCAGAATCTCCCGCATGGCACTCAAATCCTGTGACCCGAGCATAGAAAGCGTGTGCCACATCATATCCGTCTCCGGTGTGATGGTGACCCCGAGCTCGTTTTGAAGAGCCTACTCTATATCTTCAGTTGTTTCCTACCGGAGTGCTTCCGAATCCGATTCCTGGTAGTCGTCGAAGGTTCTCGGAAACGTGCCGGGCTGCCCCACCAAGACGGAGTTCGGTCCGATAATGTCTCAAACGCGAGCATAGCGTACTTGTTCCATGCTTCCGACCTCTTTCACAGCGTCTACAAAAGCCGCAGCATATCTCCTCATGTAACCGATCATGGCTTTGCCTCCGCCAGCGCCCTTGTCCGCAGCGATGATGCGGTCCGTGTCTTGGAGAGTTAACGCGATTGGCTTTTCAATGAAGACGTGCTTGTTGGCTTGGAGCGCAAGTAATGCCTGGGAGAAATGGAAGGCGTGATGGCTTGCTATCAGTACCAACTCGACTTCAGGCGCGTTGCATAGTTCCTCGACATTCCTGGTAGTTTGGGCTTCAAGTTGCCAGCAAGCCTTTCCAGGCTGTGTCTCATGGCATCTTCGGAGACATCATATAGGTATATGACCTGGAAGAGGTGTGATAGCGAGTTCATACAAGGCACGTGGACGACCTGCGTGACCAAACCACATCTAAAATGACTTAGCATGCCACCCGATGCCGAACCCGATACCGAACAGTTGTCAGCCCTGGACTGAACCCATGATTCCCACTTTGACAATACGGCCACTTTTCGCGGTCTCGGTAGGTTTCACGCCCCACATTGTGAACGTTTTGAGTGATCGTGGTTATGGGTGTTTGAAGAGTTTAGTTGGTTTTGTTCTTAATCCGGTCACAGGACTCTTGGTGAAGAAGAAGAAGCCTAGAGGGGGTCAAAGTCTAGCGACGCTAAAGGAAAGAAACTTCAAGCATGGAGAACAGGTGTCACTGAGAAATTATGGTGCAGCCCAAAATGCTCAGGTGCGGGGGTGGGACCTAGCCGGTGAATGGAATAGCAACAACGCTACTGCATAGCGGTCTGTGGGCAACGGCAACGCCCGGTAGCCAAGTACTGTGTCGAGATGAAAAGGGACCTATACATAAATTGAGTTCGATGAGCCTCTAATCATTTATTCCAAGGCGCTACGTCTGATCGTTCGCGTTTTGTATTTGAGGCAGAGTCCCAAAGTCGGGCCTCTGGAGTTACCAGTGTACACATTTAATAGAAGCGGTTTGTCACCCAAAACTCTTTTCCTAGCGATGTCCTTCTTGGCTTGGAAGCTGCACAGTTGGGATTTAGATAGCGTATTTGGGGGCCACATTGTTGCACGGCATTCGCAAGGCCTGGTCCTGAAGCTCAGCCGGGCCGTCAGCGCGTACTACGGGAATTTCTATAATTGGTACCAACAACGCGGCAATATTTTCCGCGGCAATCCAATAGGTGGCGTTGTTGAGACATTGTCATCACAGAACCGTGGAGCTCAAGAGCTGTGCAACGTGCTCAGCCCCAACATAAGAATCGTCTGGTTACAACACGTAGTTTGTGATAGTGTTGTGCGCTAAAACATTATGGATCATGTCCCGTTTCAGCCCGAACTGTACATTTCCCACCACTTCGAGCGATTATGCTGAGGATCCCAACCTCCGGTTTACCAAGGACATTACTTGGAGCTGCGCGAGACTCATCGTTCTCTCGACGTGGTCTGTTCTATGGCTGACAATACCACCTGATGTCCGTCCGAATTGGTTAACTGAATACTAGCGAAAACAACCTTTACTCTTGAGGAGAAAGTTTTTCTGGATGACCACAATGTTAATATTCCCTGAATATCTGCTGTCTTGGTCTATCACAAATCCTTTCTCTTGCCTGGTGAATCACGTTCGGCTACAGAAACTCGCAGAGTCGGATAACGTACAATGGACATTCAAGAACAGCATGTTGGGAGATATGGGTGGCATTGCGATTCGGTTCTCAGAAGCAACTAGGGCAAAGCGTTGTACATGTGGACAAAGCGTTTCTTCAACAAGTAGCACCGGCGACCACCTAGCCAAGACGACCGACGGTGAAGATCACCTTAAAGTGTCTTCCCTTGAGACCGCTGACCCCAGTATCATACACGATACGGAATCAAACGACCAGGAAGGTCCTTCTACGAAACCACTGAAGCTGGCGGCACAGCCGCATCTCAAATTTTCCTCGTCATGCAGTGATATCAGGAATTCCCATACGAAAATATTGCGCAGCGAAGACAGCGACAAGGCTTATCGAGCTCTTGAAATATTTCGGGACCGGCAAAAGAGACATCGACCAGGAAAACCACACCATTATACAGGCTGCACGCCCTGCCCACTCTTCATGGTCCGGCGCATGCTCTGGACCGCTCGAGGGCGTATGGTGCAGGTTTGTGGGTTCTGTCGGCAAGAGCTCGGGAGATACAATTTTGACTGTAAGTTGCGCACGTAATTACGTATAGTATTGGCTGTGCGGATGCTAAGAGCCGGATGGATGGTCGCATAAAGCTAACTCCCTATACCTAGGTACATAGCCTTGTGCTCATGAGCCCACAGTCCCCGGACATAGACAGCGTACACAAAGACTACCTTTCTTCGACTAAAACTTATGCTTTTTCCAATTCACAAATTTCTACTCCTCTTTCGTGACTCTGAACCATGACGCGCCAGCCACCATACCATCACGCCTGCAGATCGCTCACACTATCTGCGCAGCCCAGCTTACCTCCGGGCACTTCACGAATCCAACCGTGCTACGTAGATTAAAGCATTCTAATCGATGTTTTGATTGCAGAAATAACTTCCCAGGACCTCATTCATGTAAAACAACCTCATGATGGCGGAGCCTTAAGCCCACGGCAGATATATCAAAGAAATAGAAGTAAAATGACAGGGCAAAACGTGTCCAGTTACGTGCAATGAAAGTGAAAGTAACGCAAACAAATCACGAACGGCGTCTGCAGGACAGTTTTGACGCCCGAGGTGCCTTAGGTTCCACATGATACATGAGTGTTCCGAAACCAAGGTAATCATATCCACCACTGTTGCTCCCATAGTCGCCACCACCTCCCTCGACACCACTGGTTGCATTATTGACATAATCGATATAGGCCTTCGTCCAGGATGCGTTGAGACCTCGGATATCATTGTAATGTGCGTACAAGAGCTCGAAGCCAGGACGAACGTTGCCACGAGACGCCGGGGAGATCTCGGTCATGTTACACTGATCAGGATTGTCGTACTCTGTGAAGGGAACGGTCTCATTCACATTGTACTTAGCAATGTACTCCGAACTGGGAATATAAAATTATTAGCAATTCACAGGCACCACGAAAGGGTAAGGGTGGTCTTGTGATGGGTTAAAACAAAGAAAGTTACTCACGCAGCTAGACCACTGTTCGACATGATCTCGAAAAGATCATTCCCTTGGTTGTACCCCTGTTGCAGGACCACTCCCAAAAGAGCAATATCGAGCGTCGCGTGGCCCTGGTCTCGACCAACCTCTTGACTTTGGGCGAGAATCTTGCCCGTTCCATCTTCGGTATGATTGGCGATTATGAAATTTGGCATGGCACCCATTCCATCGCCGCTGATGAAATAGTTCGTAGCGTAGTCATACATCGTCTGATTGTCGGTGAAAACGCCAATGGCTTGAATCGCAGCTATGTTGCAGAGATCCCAGTTTGCCCACTACATTGATTGTAAGCATGACGGACTACAACCGCAATTTGACCTCTGCGGTGATAGCTCACGTAATGATACTGTGATGCATCGTTGTGTGTCGTCAAAAACCTGTAATTGTCCTTGTAGAACACATTTTCAAGGAGGTCACCCAGGCGTTTGCGATTCTCCTCTGGCCATCCACTGTAATCCCGCATGATCTCCCCAGCATTTGCCAACTGATACCCATATAGACCTGCCGCGAGGAAGCCGTCACTAGTCCCCTTAATGGCTTTCATGGTTGACGACCAGGCATCTAAAATTCGGATCGATGCGTCGGCGAACTCGGATGACCCGTCAATCTTCCAGCGAAGGGCTAGCTGGTAAGCAGCGTGGGCGTCGTTGTAGAGCACCGGATAGTTCTCCGCGTGTTCACCGTCGGAGCCACGGTACACTGTCTCCGCTGCGCGAGGCTCATAATCAGGAGAAGCGTGTGAGTTTGACGTGAGGAGGTTCCAGGACGTCAGCCACGGCTCTTTTCCTTGATCGACATAATTCTTGACTCTGACAAAGTCGCCCTCGGTATGAAGAAGGCCGGGGTGAACAAAGCCTGCAGCGCCGACCACCCAAATAGAAACCGAAGCGATGCGTACCATGGCTCTGTTTCAGGCGAGACAAAAGAGGTACAAGGTTATGTTAAATTGTGTAGGTAAGAGAACTGCTAGGGATACGTTGTCGTTGTCTCCGGGAACATCTCGTCATTATATGTCTTATTGCTAAGTTCCAGCGTTCAGGTCGTTTTGGGTCTTTGAGAGACTCCCTGTTTCAATTGCGAACCCTCTAATCTGCTTGAGGAGCATTGATCACTCATCATCCGCTAGGACAAAAGCCCGGCCCCGAGCCCGCTCCCTGGAATAGATCGGTGGGACCGTCACCCACTCAGCTATCGTAATTTCCTGAATTTCCCCAGTTTGATCTTCTGTCCCCTTATTTTAGCGATGATCATTGCCGGCCTGAGGGCTTGGCGTGGTACGATTTTAACCTTACCCACGCCCCGCCAAAGTAAACGAGGCGTCAAACACGACCCAACACATGCGCACAACAGACAGACAAGATAATATGCAGTTTCATAACTAATCACGCGCAAGAATATATGCATTATTCTTCCAAGGACTCGAAGGGACCAAAGCACCTCAAATAGGGTAACGCTTAGAACATATTCCTTTGGGGAACTCAATAGAGTCTCCGAGGTTCGGAAAGCATTGTTGATATTTATCAAGTCCTATCTACTATAATTAGTTCCATTGCATCGGGTATTGAAACATCGAAATTAAAATATGGAAAAGCTTACGTCAACATTTCTTTGAAGCACTTGTTTGCCGCACCACGTGGCGAGAATTAACAGTTGTATGTACAGTACTTTCGTCAAGGATCCGGTACATTTGAAGGCGGTTTTCCCTGGAGATGAATCGTAGCAAACGAGCAAGACTGCCACTTGGGGGTAAATTTACCAGCCTTCGTAATCCGTTAACGTGTTCTCGAGACCAGCACATCTCAGTACTGGTGTGTATCGATCTAATTCAACCACCGTGATCTACCTAGGTACTGAGCGGGCCGGCCCCGATTTCCTCTCTTCTCTCGTGCTATCCGTGTATTACGCAGGATCCTCCCCGCACGCGGATTGATTCAGACCATTACAGTCCCATTTGCCCCAAATGATCAACAAGAGCGGCGCCTCGGGCCAAGTAACGGAGGTTGGTCCCGGGGACTGTTGAAAAGGGGGGAAGAAATGCATCTCAGTCGTCATTTATTGAGTTAAGTAGCAATCCAAGCAGCGTCAATAGTCATTACGTACTGCGGAAAGACCTGGCCAATAGCCTGGTCATACTCGCTATTGATGTACATTAAATTCGAAGAGAATCAATCAACCCTAGCAAGGTATGCCTTAAAACCACCACCAACCCAATTTCGCAGTGTTTACTCTGACCTTGTCCATCATTCACTATATAAAGGCGCATATGAATGCGGTGGATGGATACAAGGATAGTAAATTCTATCAGATCGTCCTTCTCAGACCAGTTTCAAACTTGCCAATTTTCTCGCGGGCTAAATAGCTCATTGACAGAAGCCCTTACGTTCCTCCTGACACCTACGTACAGATAGTCATCTCATGCCGCTGAAAGAAGCAACAGAAGAAACGGAAAAGGAAATTCGAAAAGAATTACAGCCCTTGCCCGGGGACGGGAAATGAGGTTGGCATTTTTATATTTAAGGGAATATTACATGAGATATTGGTACCCTTCTTTTTAATCTGAGACACATAAATTAAAAAAAAAGTCCTGTTTTGTTTATTAGTAATTTTAAGTAAAGAGGGATTATTACTAAGAACGTATTCTATAATACCTCTGTAAACTTTACCTTTTAAAAACATTACCCTAATTCATACAAATCTTCACCCTAATCACCACTACCCTCTACTTCCAAAACCATTACTCCTCCAGCTTCACCTAGTAGGATTAAAGCTTAAACGTAATCGCCTATCTAAGCGCTTTATATCTTACTTTATTAAAGTTATTGTGGGTATAAGCCGTATCGTGGGTGCGATGCACGCTGAGGGAGTTGTACGGTAGATAGCCACACTGCTGACAGTCCGTCCGCCAGCTGTGTACCAGCTGGCCGCGCACAGACCACTGCAGCTGAACCATAGCTGCGATGGGAAGGCCGAAGGCTTCGGCTACCCCTTCCCCTCGAACAACGAACCAACAAATAGATGAATACAACTGTACCGAGCAACAATCGTGTGCACATGAAGACCGACCAACAGTTTTACTTAATTAAAATATAAGTATAGAGGTTCCGCTTAAGTTTAGAGTTGGGTATATTAAAAAAGTTTATTTAATAGTTAAATATAGCTGCAATTGTTCAATTATAGTTGCAAAGTTTATTGAAATTATATTCGCATTTTCAACCTAGAAAATGAGATTAGTATAAATATTTTCTTTTATAACTCGCGATAGAGGAATACTTGAAGAACGGAGTATTACAGAAATGCTGGCTGAGAAATACCGTTTTATGCGAGAAAAGTAATAGTTCTAGGGACTTGAGTTTCAATAATTAAGCAGAGTAATTAGGAGGGTAGCTGATTAATGGGAGTATTTACAGTTATGGATTATAAATATATACTTTTTATATAGTAAATCGCCAGTTTTCTTAACGAGAATCGGTTTTACCTTACCCTTTATAAGCTTCTTAATATTTTTATAAAGGAACTGGATCTTCTTGTTAATAAGAAAGAATTGTAATGGGATGAACCCTGGTAACAGAACTCAGGGCCAGGGCCCTTCGTACGACCCACTGACCCACAGCACGATTCCCCACAGAACCTGCTAGCATCTACAAGAAGGACCAGCGAAGGACGACAACCAAGTATATAGATCAGCAGGAACCTGTACGATAGTCGAAGAGGAAGAGACTTCTCTCCCCAAAGAAGTCTTCTTGTTCATAGAGAAAATAGACGTTAGAGTGTGACACTCAGTCTAGACCCTTACAAGAATTAAGGAGGACTTTAATTGTGTTTATGTTATCATATTTATATAAAAGCCACGCGCAGTATTATTTAGCAACGCGGCCTTTGAGAGCAAAAATCATTATATATTTAATAAAACCGTTATAATGGGGGCTTTTTGTAATGTCCCGAAGCCAGCCGGCACTGGGTGGCCGGTACAACCTATAAAGGGGGCTAGCCGGCCCGCCCACGAACCGGCTGGAAGAGGGGCAAGAATCAGTCTTGCATCTACAGTACCCCTAATATCATACTCTCTTCCCAAGACCCTCAGTGACTATTGCGCCTAGCGTTGCCGCACATTACATTTTTGAAAATATAGGTTTAGTAAAATATACCTATGTAGGTGGCTTTCTTTTTAGTAAAAGCGATATAAATACTTTAATCAGAAACAACAATAAGCTTATGATTATTTAAGATCAGCTTACTAGGCTTTATAATCTTTTACTATTTTCCCTTATTAACGCTAATACTAGCAGAGCAGCGAGATGGAGAAGATGGGGTTTTTACCGTGCTTTTTACGGTAGGTAGTATAACAAACAGGGGATGTATATTCTGATCTGCTTAAATTTATGTTAAAAGTTTAATTAATATATGAATTTAAAGAATTATTAAGAATGATGGAGGTAAAGGTAGAGGATAAAGATTTAAGTATAGCAGAAAGAAAGTATAACAAGTTGGGGGTTAAAACATAGAGGCATTAAAAAGGGTATTTGTAAACTAATTAAAGATAAGTAATAAAAAGAGAAGTTTATAAAAAATATGAAGCTGGGAATTAAAAAAAAAAAGTAGCTTATTTAGATTAAAGATTTACTTATTGAATATAAAACCGTTTAAGCTACTCAAATACAAAACCCTTTTAACAAAAGCCTCATTAACTTTACCATTTTCCCTTTCAGAACTTACCTCTGAATACTTTATTCCCTTTAATTAAAGCTACCTAATTTAATTTAACGTGGTTTACCAGTGGGTGGTACACATCAGTGAGTGGGACAGTTTTACTATTTCCGCTAACTTCAGCCAACCCCAGCATCCCCCCAAGGCGAAATAATTAATAAAGGTTTGCACCCATTAGTGCCAATTGCACTTAAATGCTCATTTTTAATTCATTTTTATAATTTGGGGGAGTTAGGGTTGGTGCAGGGGGGCCTGCAAGTATTACGGTTTTGATGGGATAGTCCTTCTTTAGTGCCAGTTGTGTCTCTGATTTTTGCGTTATTCTCGTACTAACCCACCTATTTAATTATCCAACACGTCAGAAATCAACAACAATAACATGGATCCTACATCTCAAGAGGGCAGAATACTTCTAGTTATCCAGGCTATTCAGAAATCCAAAAAGAACGACGCGAAACCTATGAGTATACATAAAGCTGCTCAGATCTTTCACGTCCCACATTCAACGCTATACCGCAGAAAAATGCAACAACGAAGTCGCGAAGAATCACGCGTTAACATTTATAAACTTGACCCAATCGAGGAGAAAACGCTTATCCGATATATCCTCGATCAAGATGTCCGAGGATTTCAATTACGACTTTCTGGTGTGCGAGATATGGCCAACCTCCTGCTGGCGTCGCGTGATGCTAAGCTTGTGGGCAAGCACTGGGCTCGACGCTTTGTGAATATGCAAACCAACCTGAAGACCAGGTTTAATCGTTCTTATGATTATCAAAGGGCCCTTTGCGAAAATCCAGAGGTTATTAGGAATTAATTTAGGCTCCTCCGTAGTATGATGGCCAAGTATAGGATCATTGATGATAACCTTCATAACTTTAATAAGACCAGCTTCATGATAGGCATGATCGCTGTGTTAATGGTGGTTAAACGCGCTGATACACATGGAAAGGCCAAATCTGTCCAGTCTGGTAACCGTAAATGGGCGACAGTTATCGAATGTATTAATGCAAAAGGCTAATGTATCCCACCATTCGTTATTATTTAGCGCGCCTATCACCTTATAAGCTGGACCACAGAGTCAGGCTTTCCCAGCTCTTAGATAATCTACCCTACTCTGAGTGGATGGACAAATAGTAAGACTAGCCTGGAATAGATTCGGAACTTTAACAAGCATACGAGACCTAAAAGAGATGCAGATTACTGGATATTAATTATAAATAGTTATGAAAGCTATATATCAGCCGAGTTCGACCAATACTGTAAGGAGAACAAGATTGTCCCTATTCATACACCGCCCCATTCTTCTCATCTAGTCCAGCTACTAGATGTCACGTTATACTCGCCTCTGAAGCGCGCATGTGGCGGGGAAATTAACAACTTTGTCCAGGCTTCTACCAACCACATCACCAAGTCTGAGTTCTTCGTTGCGTTCAAGGCAGCTCACGACAAGACATTTACGGAGGATAATACCAAAACTGCATTCAGGGGAGCTGGAATCCTGCCGTGGGACCCGGATTCTGTTCTTTCCAAGCTTAATATCCGCCTCAAAACTCCGCTGTCATCCGTCCCTGCCTCTCCCCAGCAATATGAGTCTTAAACACCCTCTAATGCTCAACAAGCTATCCAGCAATCAAGTTTAATTAAAAGTAGGATCTCAGCCCATCATTGTTGCTCTCCTACACCAATTATAGAGGCTTTTGACCAAATGGCGAAGGGTATACGAATGATAGCGAACGAGCTTATCCTTTTAAAGGATCGGGTCCGTACTCTTGAGAAGGCAAATATAGTACTCGCTAAACGCTGGAAGGCTAAAAAACCGAGGACAGCTTAGAGGAGCACTTAGTATTGAGGATTCTCAGGCGATAATTAAGAAAAGGAAAAAAGGAAGCGGCCAGCTGATGAAATCAGCGGTGGTGCTGAGGAGGCGGTCCGCGGCGGACCGAGCAAACGACGCTGTGGCAACTGCGGCGAGACTGGGCATAATGCGAGAACATGTGAAAAAGAGGAAAAAGAGTCTGATGGATCAGATTGTGACTATATTGTAGCAAATACAGCCTAGTTAGCACTAATTGGTGCGAATATATGTGTGTTGGTCGTCCGCAGCGGACCGCGATTGTAAGGGCAAAGTTGGTACCATTTGGTGCGAAGTGCAATTTTCTCACCAAAAGTCACCCTATTTGGACCAGCACTGCACCCACGTCAACCCCTATAAATTAATAAAATTCATTACAGATAAGCATTTAAGTGCAGTCGGCACCAATTGGTGCTAATTTATATTAATTATCTGGCCCTGGGGAGGTGCTGGGGTTGGCTGAAGTTGGATGGTAATCTTCCTCCCTGGGGTCTGATGCGTCAAATGCTTCGTCACACTCATATTTAATCTGGCCTTTGCTCTCGAGGTCATACGGGCGACTTCCCACATGACGAAACCAAGTGACGCAATGCCTCTGGTATAACATTCCCAACGAGATGGCTATACTCGCCTCGCGACAAGATGACCCAGGCCAGTGAGGGTGCATCCAGAGTGTCACCCTCGAAAGGCATTTTTCGCCTCCGGTCTTGGGCCAAATCACGGTGAGAATACCAACTTCCGCGCCTCTGCAGCTGTGTGCCTTCATGGACTGCGTCGTCTATCCAGTCGTTGCCATATGTGCCACGGTGCTCGCCCATGCCTGACAGGTTGGCAGTGCGCATCATCATCACTAGCTGCTCGTGGTCTCCTGTCTTGATAGTGTTAGATAGAAGCTGTAGGCCGCTCCGGAGTACTGTATTCAGAGACAGCTCGTTTATGTCTGACCGATTCGTAAGTAAAGATCTTGGAACTGAAGTGCACCCTATCCAAAATTCTGGCACACTTACGTTCGTCCTGAATTTTATCGTTCCATACTACCATCAGATCCTCGTTGGCCTCAGTTGAGTTCAAGTGTTCATACTTTGGATTGCTGTGCTCGTTCAAATCCCAAGCTACCTGCTTGAAGACCTTGTTATATATATCCTCGGCGAATCTGTGGATACACAAAACTTCTTCTACCTCCCATGCCTGGAAATTGGAAAGAACACGGAGGCGGTCGATGTTTTTCTGTATTCTGATCCGTGAGCTACGGCCCTCGCCCAAGGACCCGCATACGTTGCAGAACATTTGCACTCGATACATGGCGCGCTGGATACGGCACCTCTCCGTATGGCTGAGGGGCTTATTTGCACTTCGAGTTTGCTTAGATTCCGTTGCCGTAGGTATCGTGGCCAATGCCCAGCGAGCGTACCGCTCGGTCAGAGGCTCTGTTATAGATGTGTGAAAGTGAAGGATGTCGACAAAATCCTCCGGTGATAATTCAGCCGTGTAGTCAGCTGTGATTGAGGTCGGTCCATACCTCGATTCGATTTGTTCAACAAAATCCCAGAGCAGAGACTCTTCACGGGCCTTTTGGAAGGCATCGGTGCCAGAGGAATGTGATCCCAGGGCGTCTACAAGAATTGCTTCCAGAGCCTGTGCCAAGATAGATCGCAAGATTGGAGTGCGGGTTTCGACGTAGACGTGATGTATCTCAGGTGAGGTGTGAACTAGCGCACCTAGGGTTTGTAAGCCGTATACCATGGATTACAAGCTCGCCTTGCAAGTTAGCGAGCCATTGAAAAGTTAAAATATATAAGGATATGGTTATTATGATAGTAGATAGCTTTTACAGAATAGACTCTTTAGATATTAATTTAACTATTTAGTTTAACAACTGGATAGCTTTACAGCTAGTAATCATACTCTTGAGAATAATAGGGTCTTCGCATACTAGATAGTCAAGTATCCCCTCTGCGCTGCTCTGCTAATATAAACCCTACAGGTTACCTACTGAACCCTCTAAAGCTTTGGCGTAATTATTATATAATTAATTATAAGTATTAAAAATATTTAACGTGTTTTACCAGTGAGTGGGATATATCAGTGAGTGGGACAGTTTTACTGTTTCCGCTAAGTGTAGTGGACGTTTAAAGTATGGAGAATGTTATTTTCTATCAAACTCTCTGTGTCTCAAGCTCAAGAACCAGTTAAACTTGCTATCTAGTTGAATTCATGATCCGCAATATCCTTGGTTAAATTTTTTGGTCGCTTCCTGAAGTTCGGTACTCTTCCTACAGTACTAGGTGCTAAAAGGCGAGTCCCAAGCCATCATACTCGTTCCTATTTTCATTTCCACTGAGTCTCTAGTTGCAAAAAAAAAAAAAAAGACAGGAAATCGGTTACGGATTGAGCTACTGGAGACGAGCTCGCACGATGCCGCACACTGCCGAAACGACAAACTGCGACAGTGTCACGACGCATGTACAACACCTGCAGCGGCGGCCCAGAGGCTCATTTCAAAATCCTTCTATTCTTTCTTTCCCAAGCGTTCGTCCATATCCTGCCTGTTCTTTCCAATCTCACCGACTCTCCAGCATTGCGAGATGTCCACAACGCCTGCATTCAAGTCCTGGGTCGACGATGCGGCAATAACAACACCAACGCAACAAGCAGCCACAACATGGTCGTATTCAATGGCCCCGGCAGCAGCCATCGTTTCAAAAGCCACGATCTTTCAACAGGCCTCCGTCATCATGGCCGTGAACTCACCTAACAGCAGCGCCAACCCACCTAGCCCAGCAGTGACCTCCTCTGCTCTTACAGCGCAGTCCCCCATCATGACGCGGTCGCCTCCTGACGCCGTGCTGCCAATTGGTGCTGTCATCGGCATAGCGGCGGGCGGACTTGCCGTGCTGCTCCTAGTGGTTGTAATCATCTGCTGTGCCTGTGGCACCTGCTCTGGACGTGGCAGCCGCAGCAGTCACGTCCAGATGGTCAGGCGTCACAATCATCCAGGTGTACACGCGGCATTATCTGCAACGTCGGTAGACGGGGGGCGGGAACCTCCTGTTGATAGACGTGGTAACAGAAGAAGGTGGGTTTGAGCAGGGAATGAAGGCCCACGCGATGATTTGAAGTAAGGATGGACGGGAGACGGAAGAATCCGAGCCCAGGCTAGGCGAAGGGCTTTATCCATCCACTCTACGACCAAATGGGTAGCCGCAGTTGATACTTGTTGAACAGGGAGGGATGAGCCTTTGCTTGGTTCGTTTTACACGAGACGGACGGCTTTTGGAAAGGAGGACCATTGGGCAGCGTCGTCCAATGCGCCAAATTTACAACCATCAGTCAATGCCGCAAGTAACCAAGTAACCTCTAATGCTATTTCGTGGAAACAAGCTTGGGGAAAGGATCCGAAAAAATTAGCAGGGAAATCCTCCATCGAAGCTTTATAAGCACAGCAAAGGTCGGGACATGTGTTTTAGTGGACTTGAGGTATACAAGTCATTGGTATCTCATCTGCAAAGACTTTTGGTGATATCCCTCTACACACATGGAAAGTCCTGCCGCGCACCGGACCCTTACCGAGACATATTCTCGTGGATTAACTCGTACATCTAGCTGAAATAAACAATAACCTTTCTTTACATCACATTCTTCTACATAGTGTGATATTTTTCGGTTGTCATTATGGAAGTATTAGTCTAAAGTGGCAGGGCATGCTCCTATCAAGGCTGGGAAAAGTCTTTGGTGAGATGCGGCCCGAAACAGCTCCCACTTGTTATGCTACTTGACGTTTGCCGTGCCGGCCCCCCGCACCACGTAGTGATGCCTTAGAGTGCCAGGTGTGCAAGTGAGAACAAGGAACAAGGTCACTTGGAGTGCCTGCTGTACTATCTTTGCGAGGTAGATTTGTCCGCTACACGGTCAGTGAGCTCCGTACAGTTTGCCTGTTGTCAAACGCTGTGCAAACAATGGATATAATTGTGGTCGTGCGGGATCATTGATGAGGAATGAATGTTCCACTTGAATGTGACTACAAAGTTCCTTGCAGAATATGTGGCTCGCTTCTCTCAATTTTTCCACAGGCAACATCTGTTCCAAAGCTATATTTAAAGCCTTCAGACTTCCTCCACTAGTCTAAGATGGCAACCATCGTCTACAAAGTGATGCAACATGTGAACGAGTTCGTGGCCGATCCCATCAACTTCCCAAACTCAATTATCATAGATTCGGTCCGCGTAATGATGGCCATATCTACAGTTACGACTACATCGACAGATACAAGCACAGTGGTGGTAATTCCACCGGATCCGTCCTCTACTCAAAGGACAGAATCAGAGGGCACAATCGCCACGGAAACCCTGATCACCGCAACTCCGTCTCCTTGGTCAATCATAATCAGCTGGGGGAGTACATTCACCAGCCTGGGAACCACCTCGCAGGGGTTTACAACATCACAATTCTCTGGAGGAGAGCCCACCACACCAACCACACCAACCACACCCCAGATACCCACTGGTTCGATCGTTGGGATATCATTGGGCTCCCTCTCCACGCTGCTGCTACTGCTATCATTCATTTTCTCCGTCTTCGGCTTCCGCATCAGGCGAGCGAAGCGGGTAGGCGGGGCGAGGATCTTTGAAAACAAAGAACCCCAGCCTGCAGCGGAGAGAATAGAAGCCGGCCAGACCGGCAGACCGGAGCTCGAGGACCCTGGGTACATGAGGAGGAACCAAGTGCTGCAGGACCTGGCTGAAGACGGAGCAGAGGGCAGCAAGCTGTGCCAAACTGGATTGAGATCTGACTTCATTGGCCCAGGAAATCAAGGGAGCCTGCGGCAAGGCATTGATGAGTCTTGGGTCGCAGTTGCTTCTGAGGGGAGTCATGAACTTTCAACTTGAAAAAGAGGACAGATTGAGGCTATATCATACGAATGGACGTGTATGCTTTATGCTATGTTGCCAATATAAGTAAATACTTAAGCAGCTGTACCATAGAAGTGGATAGGGACTTGTTCGGCACTTGAATTTAACGGGAGATTGTACATGAATCAAGAACGGGCATTTCGTATTGTTGTTTAAAGGCTTCTGGCGAGTGGCCCGTGCAGTCCCTAATACGAAGGGAACACAGCCATCTTTTCAACTCATTCCTCGTCCTCCTGTATCTTCTTAATCTCCCGCAATCTGTCCGTGACCTCTTCGCAGTCCTGTTCAAGCAATAGTGTTGCTTTTTAGTGGTAAAAGTTAGTCAGCTCGCCGTCCACCAACTCGTGGAATCGAACCGCCTTCCCCACCGCGACTGCACCAAACTTGCGACACGAACTCTCCGGCAACGAAGCAAGACAGGTACACAGAGGGTCTACTGCGTCTCTCAACGTCGAAGCCAGTGACTCTGGTTGAGCAGGGGCCTTCCAGTGAATGACGAGGAAGTGTCTGTCCAGGGGTGCATCGCCGAACAGGAGACGGGATACAGTGTTGTTCAATGCTCCGGCATTCGGTTGTAGCGCTGTGGTGTATTGTTCCGTTATAGGAAATATCGTATGTAAGATCCCGTTCCAAACACTCGATGTCTCTCCTGCGGATTGGCCGGGCACAAGTCTCTCCTCAATGCCCCACGAAATCACTTGGTAAGCCATGTACTGCGGCACATTTTATCAACTTCATGAGACCAATGACGAGTATAAGGCACAAGATCTCATGATTTCTTACCGTTTCATGGGCAGGCTGGTTCCTGTAAGCTTGAAGTGACATTGCCGGATGCAGTCGAGGCCGTGTGAAGTAATGCCTGTATTGTACACTTCACGACAATAATATCAACGGATGACCGTGTGGAAAAGAACTTGAGGATGTACCGAAGTTTCTACGATACGAGCTGTTGACCAGCCCAGGTTGAAATAAGTATAGTAGGCTTAAAGCTCAGTTGATCAGTTGATCAAACGCTGTTGGAAATCGCGTTGATGTAGTGCAGCCTTGGGAGTTATGTAAGCCACGAGGTTATGCCCGCATGGTTGATTTGAGGAAAACGCGTTCTTGATGAAAGTCGAGGTCCAAATTGTCATTTAATATGAACTATAGAAAGAAATAGTTGGTTTCGTTCTGAATCCGATCACAGTACTTTTCTTAAAAAAAGAAGCCTGGGGGCGGGTATAAAAGAATAAGGATACTCGTACAAAGAAAAACGGATGCTCCGAAAGGCGCTATACCAGAAGGAGCAACGCAAATAACGAAGCAGTCTTACTCGAATCAACCCTCACAGCATATATAAAAAAATAAGTCTTAAGAGGAATTATAAATAAGTCATACCCAAACGTTCCCAAAGGGACAATACCTGCCAAGACCCTTCCTCCCAGAAAAAAAGCCTTCATCGCAGAGGGAAGTTTCCTTACAAAGGGATATTACCTTGTAAAGGGACGCTTCCTCTGGAGACTGCTGGATATGGCCCGAGATGGGTCAATATGTTGACCCACGTGTGTAGAAAGAACAGAATGTGTCTGAAAGAGCTAGTATTATAAAGCTCTGCCGTGGCATTTTGGGCGTCAACAGGATCTCCTTGAATCGCGAGCTCTAACATACTCTTAGAGATTCCTTTGATTTATGTACCTGTCACAATACATGATGCCGAATACGATGCATGAGGCAGGGGTAGGCGTTCGGAGGAAGTAATGTTAACATAAGTTCATGAGAGGGTAACACTGCTGAGAAGGAACACCTTATACCGGTCCGACATAATTGATAGAGTACAGAATGACTTGTCATGGCATTCTAGTCTCATGAATTCAACCATGTATCCTAGTACGAAAGATCCACTAAGGTGCCATGCATTCAGAAACTGCTAGCTCTCGTCAAATCAGCTAGGTCGAAGCCTAAATGATCATCCACGATCTCCTTGGGTGGCGGCGGCGGGACCTTCTCCTCTGTCGTTGTGTTGTGCCAATGCTCTGGGAGTGTTATCCCCGATAATTCCGCCATCTTCTTTTCCTCGACATTGAGGACCCCAGGGTTCGCCACCGCTCGGGTCATGCGCACGAGTTCACACACCTGCTCGAAATCCGTCGCACCAGATATGTCTCGTATGGAACGCAGAATGCAGGCCGTGTCATATCCGTAACTTTCATCCTTCAGGAGGCCCTTGAATACCGGAAGCTGCGGGTGATTCCAGCCGTTGTCCTCGGCGCGATCCCGAAGACTCGAACGTGAGACGATGAGCCACACTGGCAGGTCTTTGTGATCAGCATCTATAGCAACCAGATAGTCTGTGTCTTCTGTTGGTGGCCTTTCGCCTCGAGCCACCAACGAGTCCCACACCTCTCTGAATGATGTCCTAACTGCGAGGTTTCCAAGCACGATGATATGATTGGGTAGAGTAAAAGCTTGGTCGCTGGCTGTTTCTTCAGATATGGCATTGCGATACCTAACCTTATACAGAGGGTCGGCACAGCGTTCCCAAGGCGTTGGGTTGGCTGAAGTCGGAGCAAGGTTATCACGGCAATAGATGCGGTCCAGGCCAACGAGTGACCCCGGATGGACATGCAGTGAATAGTGGTCTCCCGTTGTGGCATCCTCGAATAGTGGTACTTTTGGTACTCCTGCAATAAACACTTTCAAAGATGGTAGG
Source organism: Diaporthe caulivora (assembly GCA_023703485.1). Classification (NCBI taxonomy): domain Eukaryota; kingdom Fungi; phylum Ascomycota; class Sordariomycetes; order Diaporthales; family Diaporthaceae; genus Diaporthe; species Diaporthe caulivora. Next base: position 5,585,558 of record JAMPTR010000002.1, read on the forward strand.
TCCTTTTGTCGTAAACCGGAGAGCCTTTCCAGCCAGTGTCGATTTTTGGGGGATTCAAGGAGCTGGTCATTTGGCTTGCTCAATTCGTCATTGCGCATGAAGCTGTAAGGCCAACCATCACCAACATCCCAATTTTTCCATCGGCTGAGGTAGTCGACCTCGTCCCAGTGGTCGCCATGCCGTTTTTTGTAGTGTTCGTATCCATCATTCTCCTCAACACCATCGCTATCGTCGGATGACACATCGATTCCTTCCATGGTGCTGGTCCGGCTGGCAGTGCGCGGAGGAAGCTCGTTGTCAGCTTTGGTATCTTGAGTTAGCCATTTGCGTATACCCAAACTTCGATGGAGCCAATATCGAAGTGTGTCAGAGTGACCACTGCTTTGTGCAGTATTCCTGTCGAAGGATGATAAGATGAACAAACTTACGATGATGTTGTACCAATGTCTGCGATGAGTTCGCGAACTCCAGTTGCATGGCCATGGTATCTGCTGAGTTTTCCGCTTTCATTTCAGACGAAAACATCTGGAAACAAGTACGTGAGAGAGTAATGATGAATGTGAACTTGGGGGTACGTTTGGTCTTAGGGATGAGTGGTGATTCCGAGCCGAACGCTCTCGATGATGGCTGTGGCAGAGTGACGTAGCTGGGCTGTGCCGCAAGGTGGCATTTAAGCGCGCTGGATTAGCCGCCGACCGGGTTAAGGCCGATAGGATTTGGGGGCACAGCAAAACGGAGGCGGCACAGCCGAACGGCGGTAGCCCGCAAGTCACGCTGTGTTACAGTCCAATTCGTCTGTGTTCCTAGGCGACCTCGGGAGCGATGTGACTCAATATAAGGTTTGCTCGCCGCGCAGCGATTGGCGCCCATCGATAGCGGCGCTGTTCTTCTACTTTGGACTCAAGTGCTCTCGATCAAGAATGAAGCGCGTTTTCATAGATTCTCATCCCAAAATAGGCCCACACGGGTCTGTGTTGATGCCGCCAGAGGCCGGTGCAGCGACCCACCCTTTTTCAACCTAAAATATCCGCAGTGAGACCCTGCAGGATCCTACACCGCGAGAATAGTCGATGCCGCCAGGAGACAATGCCGATGAGCAGGGGCCACCTGCGTCAAAGCCCGACAAAGGTCTCGATCGATGCGGGCCAGATGCCGGCGTATCGCCTCCCTCGTTGACCAGTGGTCCGCAGGCTGGCCCCTAGATTATGTGGATCCACATATTCCTTCCACGCACCAACATGCAGATAGATGTTGCATACAATCTGGAATACGAAGCAAATTATACATACGCAGTTCAATTATGCAAGTCTCTCGATACTGCTTCTCCGGTCTCTCACGGTTGTTCTAATGAGTGTATTCCAAACCAAATCTTCGTTCTCCCCGGCTACAGGAACTTGAATTCTCTCCATTCTTCCCTCAAGTCACTATAATCAGACATAACCTATTTCTCCATCATATTTTCATTCACACAAGCATCTCGAGCCTTAATTTGGTGCTGATCCCAGACATATTCATCGTCTCATCTCCTCGGTGCTAGCACCAAGCCGCGCAGGCGATGGCTCACACTAGACAAGAAACCGCCCTGAACCGTGACAGCATTATTAATTTCAAAATTCCAAACAAGCAGGACCCCAACAAACACAGGGTCCAATTTACGAATATGCTGGATTCCATGGACAGGGCGGAAGCCACCTTTCGAGTGATACTTGCTGTCACCACACGAATGTCGACCTTTTTCGCGAATTTCAACCAGTCCACCACGTTTGACAGTGAAGGCGTCAACAACTTGGTGCAAGACCTAAAGACAATCTTTGCAATGCTACGCCTACGCCTGCGTCGAGATTACGCATTGCAAATCCCCCCCGGCCGGAGAGTCGCTTCACCTAGCGAAAGACTTCCGGACCGCATTTTGCAAGATGCTTATCAGAGTCTCTGTCCTCTGACAGTCCTCTTGCAGTCGGTTGCGCAGAGCATAAGTGATTTGAAATTAGGCGTTCAGTCGAATCACAACGGCTGGGGTACTATCGACCCGCTCCGAAGGGTGCTCGAGAGAATGGAGGAAGGTCTCGCCGAAATTGGCCCCGAACGCACAGGTTTGGCACAATGCATCATGTTTCATGAAAAGAATTCACGATACATTGTCACATCAACTGCACCGCGTTATAGAGATATCAATGGCCTTCAAATATATGCCCTTCACCAACGGCACAACCGTCTCCTCAGGATGCGCAGCCGCCTTCCACCACACACCCTTGAGCGTGTTGTAAAATTAGAGGATTATTCAGAAAACCTGAAGGAAGTATGGGTCAAGCTACCAAAGGAGGGGAGGAAATGGACCGGGGCAGCGCCGCCAATCGTGGAGTCTGTCATGGGCTGTAATGCATCTTTCGCAAACACAGGGTTGTACATGACCGCTTGTCTTTTGGACCACCTCAGATTCCAGATGACAAGACCCGTGGAAGCCGAGAAAGCTGAGCGTCGGGCGGGGTACCGAGACGTCCATGGCCCGTTCTCATGTGCAGAGTGGGAGCTTTACATCACCTTGCTGGATGATCCGGATCCAGCCCGGCCTTCTGCTCCTCGCGTTGTCGCCATGAGCTATGGTATGCCCAAGGCGAGCACTTGGGATACGAAGAGAACAGCTCATCGACCAGCTCCCACGGAAAGCGTCGCACCCAACCTGTTCCCTCTACCAGCGTACCCTAAACCGACGTGAGTAGTCTTCAGGAATCCCTCTATGAGGAACTTTACAGCCGCCATTGTACAGACATCATCGTCAAGTGCGCAAATAGTCGGTTTGGGCAAGTCCTCAACATTCGCGAATCACCCACAGTCAATGCGACATGAAGCCGCAGGGCAAGTCATCACGAAGAGACCAACTCCATCACAAAATCCTCACCCACAGGTCTTCCACACTCAAGCTTCAAGATCTGTTCATGGCCAATACGCTCAAGTTACGGAGAAGAAAAAGGCAAAGTCAAGAAGGTGTTGTTTCTAAGAACCCTGCGGTGGAAATATACATTAGAGGGAGCTCAGCATGGGTTTAAGCATGCTGACACTGCAGAGATAGACCTGAATTATAATTAAGAAGATTCTCGGCGGCTCAAAGAGTCCCAATACTTTTGTAAGACGTCTGTCTGGTCTACCTGTTAATAGGAAGTCCCGGGTAAAGTCTCGACTTGGACAATTCGCGAACTCAATAGTTGTTGATTTCTTTTCAGTTATGGGTCCTATCACTCAAAGCTTATTCAAGCCCTATGTCTGGGAAGTAATCGTGATTTTGACACGCCTTTTCATCTCTCCAAGCTGTATTTCTACACAATCTTAATCATTCAGGAAGCAGATACAAAGAAACAGCTGATTGAAGTCTTTAATACTGTTGGTGGTCTTCATGTGTGCACACGAGTGTTGCGGGGTACGGTTGTATTCATCTCTTTGGGGTTGTTGGAGAGAGAGAAGGTGTAGCCGAATGTTATGAACCAACACGAGGGCACCTAGGGAATCCGTTCCGAAGACCCAAGCAATCATAAACAGATGCCACGATGTTGCCCCGTACGCACTAAGTAACGGAGTCCGAACACACACAGGGTTAGGATCAGGGACCCACCCACGAACCAATGGATCACCAGATCACCAGACGGTCTGCTTCAAACCATTTGCACGTGCAAAGACCCCTTGACCCTCGCCGTCAGAGCCGTACCAACAAAAAATGTATAATTAATTTAATTATTTATATTTCTAATTCTTTCCTTTAATAATTAAAGCTTTTATTAAATTCAATGTAAATATTTAAATTATCTTTTTTATCATTTTGTAATTGGTATATTCTAAATTAGTTTATTTAAGAAGTCAATGCTATTTTTAATATAGATATGCAGTTTTTTATTACTTAGAAAGCTCTGAATATGGTTTAGGTTTTTATTATCTTGCATCACATCGATATATAGTTAGGGATGGTCGCGCATGTCTGACTGCCGATCAAGGACAGACTTCCAACAAATCATCTCAGACAGCTCGAGGCACGATACAGAATGCAACGCCAGGTAGAATTAATACTAGTAGCAGTAAGCTGAGAGTTTTACCTCTTTGTTGCGAGCAATACCATCTGCCTTTCAACCTTCCATGTTCTTCAACAAAGAACTGGATGCCGCTGCTCCCTCTGCCACCTTTTCCAAACTTGCCTGCCCAGTGATCTCGAAGATGGCCACATCCGCCTTGAACAATTTGCTAAACCAATTCCTTAGCTCAACGGCAAGCAATGAATCAACTCCATATGCGTGAAGTGGTCGCGTGCGGTCGATTTCTGCAGGAGGGATTGATGTCGCCTTCGACAACCTGTGCACCAAGGCATCCACGACGATATTGGCTGCATCGACTCTGGAGGGCGCATGGAGCAACTCGGCCAGCCAATCGCGGTCATCCTTGTTCTCGGGTGTCACATTGCCACCGTCCTGTCTCTCAACCTCTTGTGCTAGGCCCCGGAACAGAGGGCGGTCAACCAACCAATCTGGTGGCTGCATCCACTTCGTGCGGAACTGAGCTGGCGTCACGAGCCCGATGACTGGTTGTGCCTGCTCTGGCGTGAGTATTGGCAGGTCCGGGTCGCAGTAATGATCCAACAGAGCGAGGAACTCGTTCTCGTAAACGGGTGCCAGTTCCCCGGCGTACTCATTGCCTTTTGTGAGGGCGGTGTTCTCTGCTACGGCGCCAACATCCTCCATCCATCCGAGGTCAATCGAAACAGCCTTCTCGCCCAGGGCTAGCCGGTGGGCTGCAAGTCCATCCTGGAACGTGTTTCCTGCGGCGTAGTTTGCTTGGCCCATATTTCCGACGATCCCGGCCACAGATGAGAGCATTACAAAGAAAGTGAGGCCCTGTGGAAGTTGTCTGTGGAGGTTCCATGTGCTGTTCACTTTGGAGCGTATGGATATAGACCATTGGTCCCAAGCCATGGATTCGAACAATGAATCCTAATGAAGTCAGTTTAAACTTTCACTTAAATCCTGAGGAATCTCAAATACGTACCTGGAGGACCATCGTAGCTTGTAAACATCCTTTGATTGGAGGCATGTCCGAGCAGGTGGCTAAGGCGGAGTCAAGTGAGGAGGAGTCGGAGACGTCGCATCTCGGTGTGCGCACCATAATTCTGGCCTCGTTCAGCTCCTCAATCAGAGCAAGAGCTGCTGTTGTTCTTGGCCCAGAGCGAGACAGCAGGATGAAGTATTTTGCACCTTGCCCAGCCATCCACCGGACGGCGCTTCGTCCTAAACCTCCCAGGCCGCCGGCGATGAGATACGTGCGATTCGGGTCCAGGCAACAGGTGTACTTGGCCCTAAGCCATGTCTATGTAAAGTTAGAATCCCATGTCGCACTACGCTGAGACATGCATGCGAAAAGTGCCGCATTCTTGGAAGCATGGAGACTCACCGGCACGATATCAGAGGGATCGAATGTCAGCACCATCTTCCCGGTATTCTGTCCAGATTGCATAAATCTGAAAACGCTCTCAGCTTCCGAAATCGGATATAGCTTGAGAGGTGAGGCGACTCTCATCGACCCCTCTCCAATCATGTCCAGTACAGACTGTATTGCTCTGCCGACCACGCCAGGTTTGAAGACAGAAAGGTGGTCTATCGCCACAGCATGGAATGTGACATTTTTAGAGAATTGTACCATTGGTAGCCTCAAATTTGCCTCAATATCTGTCTTTCCGAGCTCGATGAATCGCCCACAAGGAGCGACGCATTCCCACGACGCAAGTAGCAATTCCTTGGACAATGAATTGAGAACAACATCGACGCCCCTACCGTTAGTAGCGAGGTAGATATCTCTGGCGAATGCTCCGTCCCTGCTGTTGAAGATGTGATCATCCGACACTCCGTAGAGCTGTTTGATAAGGCGCCTCTTCTCTTCGTTGCCGACAGTCACAAACACATCTGCCCCGACAGCATGTGCGATCTGCACTGCCATTTGCCCAGTGCCACCAGTTGCACTGTGGATCAAGACACTTTCTCCGTGGCTTAGATGAGCAAGCGAAATAAGAGAGTGATACGCCGCCACGCCGGTGCAAGGGAGTGATGCAGCTTCAGCCGTGGTAAGGAAGTCCGGTATTTTTACCGCCAGCTGATAGTGGCAGCGAACATGAGTTCTACTACAGCCGATAGTAAAGGCGCATACACGGTCCCCTGGCCTGAGAACGTCGCAATTTGTGCCTGTCCTGGTAACAATACCAGCACATTCGCAGCCAACGGAGGTGTCGCTGTATTTCCCCAATATGACAAGCAGGTCGCGGAAGTTGACTCCGAGCGCCTCGACCTGAATCTCAATCTCATCCGCCCCCAGATCAACGTGATATCGTGGGTCCTCTTCCCAACGGATAGAATCCAAAAGGCCAGAACGGGGTGCCGAGAGTACCAATGGAGGACTTCGTGAGAGCTGCTGACGTCTGATCGTAGAGTGGGTCTTTTCGAAGACTTCTTGGTTGATCGCATCTGAATCCATGATTCTCTTTGTCAACAGGACGCCATCTCGTTCCAGATATTCTAGATCATGGTCATTTAATGACCCACTTGCCACTGTCTTCTGAAAGACTCGGCTGATGCATTGGACGAAAAGCTCTCTGTCATTAGCGGGACTGCTGAAGCTGAGAGTAACGAGAGACAGTCCAGGTCTCTCAGTGAACAGAACTCGGGCAAGACCGAGTATCATTTGTACCTCCGGGAACGAAGAAGACGATACCGTAGAGGATGTCGCCCAGAGGACTCGCTGAACTTTCCCTAGAATCATTTGCAGTTTTTCAAACGACGAGGGGTCCAGGTGTGATAAGAACGGCTGGTCAAGCTCTATCAATATTATCATGACTGTGTGGATCAATTTGACCAAATTCGGGTCCTCGATTGATGTAGTTGAGCATGATCTGTGCCTTTCGCTCTGAATGTGTGCATGCAGCTTCGAGGCCACATCACTTTGGAATGCCGAGTTAGGCGCGATAACTATCGTAAATTCTGTCGGTACCACAGATGGTGTTATGGTACCATTCAGGTCGGCATCATGACCAGCTTTGGCAATGAGAATGCTGTTTCCATGGCAGATATTGCTTTCGTAGTCGGGAAGGGTTAGTTCAATCTCCTGGAATCCATTTTCCACAAGCAATTCTCTCCACCGCGCCTCAGTTAGACAAGGACTCCACTCGCGCTCAGGTTCGATGCTCAGCCACCAACTAGGAAGTGTGCCAAACACAAAGCCAGTCCTCAACAGTTCCGGTTCTGTAGCTTCGATCATTATCAGCCGGCCCCCAGGCCTGAGTAGCTTGCGGATATTCGATATGGTGTTCGCGAGACTTCGGGTCCCGTGGAGAGCCCAAGCAGCGACCACAACATCGTAGCATCGTGGTTCGTACCCTTGTTCTGCAGGGTCCCTTTCAATGTCCAGGACCTTGTAGGTCATGCGTTCCAACCGAGAAAACTTCTCCCGGGCCTGCTCAAAGAATTGGCTGGAGATATCTGTGTAGTCGTAGCGCGCAAAGTGCTTGTCGAGCCCCTGGAGTACATGCTCCGTGATCAAACCGGTGCCAGCGCGAACCTCGAGAACATCAAGCCAGGGACTCTTGTGGGAAAGGGCACTCAGATAATTCTTCAACTTTTTGAAGTAGGCAGTCGTGCTGAAGATTGCACCGTAGTGGGTTGCAGCAAGGCCGCTTTCAAATATGTTCTTGGAAGGATCGGTGCAGCCCTGGACAATGGACTGGAGATTTCTTCCCACGTGGACAATCAATTGCCCCTCAGCGTTGGTGGCCGCTAATCTATCAAGCAGACCTTTCACAAGATTGGAATCGTCGATACGCGTGATCCAGTCGGACTGCCTCTGAGGGAGTCCGCAATTGGAATACAGTTGGCGTCTGAGCCAAGAAATATACTTGGCCACACAGGGTTTCATGTTCGCGGTGGGGAGTTTCTGGGACTCGATATCGTCCAAGACCCGTGTGGAGAAGTAGAAGAGCGCTAATTCAAGGTCTCGATAGAAGGACTCGGGAGGTGACGCAGTGCCTACGCCGCAGCTGACGAAGTTCTGCAAACTTTTCCCATCCAACATGAATAAGTCTGGCTGGTGGCAAATGCTATAGCAGAGCATTCTGGGGTGGGGAATCATAGAGGCAGCTTCATCTCCTCCCACGGCAGTGGTTTCGAGGTGTGAGACTCGTAGCACCACGTTGCCGGCCGCGTCCAACGCGAAAATAGAGGAGTCTGTTCCTCGAGACCCTTTCAAGGTTGTCGTGCAGTATGCATTCACGTATGATGACTCTGGATAAGATAGCCCAGAGCTCGCGATCCATGCATGTCGGATTCGGGTTACTGCGAAGCCATTGAACAACACTTGTTCAGCACCTTTGGTGAGAGAGACCCATGGGAGCTGTCCTGCCCCATCTAGTACCGTGGGATGTATAATGTGTGGTTGACGATCATGCTGCGAGTGGTCGGCCTCCCAGGTGAAACACTTTATAGTGCCAACAGCCGTAAATCCTCCGTCCCAAGCCAGATCGTCTAGGGGCTGGAAGGCTGGTCCGTACTGCAAACCATTCGATCTGAGTTGTCCATAGAAATTTTCTGTCGGTATCCGAGCATTGGAGCGTTGCAAAGCTTCGGAATATTGCTTCTGGTAGAAGGATTGTTCTTGTCGTGAAGTTGAGGCCTTTGAATGATATTCATCATCTTGTTGGTAAAGAATCTGAACATTGCCACTGCAGTTTTGAAACCATCCGGTCTCACCCATCGAATAAACTCCAAAGTCTAGCGATTTCGTGTGCTTATCATCAGTCCGTCCCTGACTCAAACGCATGTGCAGTTGTACTTCGCTTTTATCGGCCTTCTGAATAGTGATCGGCGCAGTGAATATAGCGTCACGGATCTGGTACGCAACAATGCGTTTGTCTCCGTCGGCGACCTGCTCTGCTGCTTGAAGAGCCATGGATACCATCCCAGCGGCAGGGTAGATGATTCTACCATTCACTTTATGATGCCCTATCCAAGGCATCTCGCTCAAGTCGAAAAACTTGCGCCAACGAGGCTCTAGTGGGTTCCAATCTGGAACCGGGACACCCAAAAGCTCGTGTATAGCCACACCGTTCCTGAGACGAGCATTGCTGCTGATAGAAGATTCGTGCCAGTAGGTCTTCGAGTGGTTGAACGGGTAAGATGGGAGATCAGTGAGAAGCCGGGCATCCACAGGGGCCCCATGACCTATCTCGTTTGCCTTCTGGACGTCAACTGGATAGCCTCGAGAGTAGAGCTCTCCGACTAGAGTCAATATGCATCGTATCGAATGGCTTCCACGTGATAGTGCAGATTGGTACCGGGAGTGAGGGTGAGGAATTCCGTGGTATTCCAAACATTCCAAGATAGACCGACGCAGGGCCGAATGCGGGCCAACCTCAACTATATGCTGGAAATCAAGCTTTGGTTCTCCTAACTTCCGCGTTCTTTTCTTGTTCATTTCCGAAGAAACGACGGACATTGCCTTCGAGAACTGCACTGGCGACAACAAGTTGCGAACCCAGTAGTCCGACTTGCAGACTTCATGAAGATCCCGGATGTACTCCCCCTGAACAGAAGAGATCATGATTGGTGGCTTGATTCCTTTGATATTGGCCCCTGTTTCAAGATGAGTGAGATCTTTTGCATATTGTTGCGCGATGGCCTCCATGTGTGGTGAGTGGTATGCGACACCGGTATTGAGCTTGCGCACCCGGACTTGCTCAGCGCCCAAAGTAATTTTTTGGGCCTCGATCGATCCCTCATCACCCGAGATGGTCACGTTGGAAGGGCTGTTGACGCATGCTATGTACGGCGTGCTGCGTGATGGGTGGTCCGCCACGAATTGTTGAATGGCCTTCCGAATTTGCGTCTCAGGCAGGTCGACGGACATCATGGCACCAGGGTTACTAGCTCTCAAATGCTTCAAAGAGCTCGCATGTTTTCCCCTGAAGTACGAAACTTTGCAAGCCGACTTCAGACTCAGTGCACCTGAAGCGTATGCTGCGGCTATCTCACCGGAGGAGTGTCCTACGGTCAACGAGGCTTGGACACCGAGCACTTGCAAGAGATCATACAATGCCATCTGTAAGGCGGTGGTTGATGCCTGGCTCATTTCAGGATCATCGATAGAACTGGACGAGTCTTCCCGTTCGAGGACGTCGAAAACAGACCACATGCATCCTAAATGCTGGAGCTCATCATCAATTTGCTCGATTGTGGCCCTAAATGCAGGATACGCCATGAGTGTTCGGCCCATGTTTTTGTACTGAGCACCCTGACCAGTGAACACCATCGCGATCTTGGTGTTGTGTATCGAAGTCACAGGCTTTGAGAGGACAGAGCCAAGGATTTTCAACGAGTGAAATGAGTTGACCACGGCATACGATTTCCAAGGCAAAGAGCTACGTCTTGCGGAAAGTGTGTAGCATAAATTGTCGAGATTTTTGCCATTATCTACGAGATGCCCGAGCTTTTGGAAGTGGAGTTCGTACGCCTTCGCAAGACGTTGGATGCCTCGCTCGTCCGCGGCCGACAGGACGAGGAGTTTATCTTGTCGACTCTCAATCATCTGGAGCTTTTGGTTGGCGTCGCTGCACCCAGACTCTAGCTGGCCATCGGATGTGTGTGCAAAGCTTCCATTGCAAGGCATGTCGAAATCGTCCCAGTTGGATCTGCTCTGATCTGCGTTGTCCTTTCGTATGCGCCTATAATTTGGTGGCGTTCGTACGGTGAATTCCTTTCCTTCTAGTCTTCTTGAGCTTAGGTAGTTGTATGCATCGTCCAGCACAACGTGAGAATTGGAGCCACCGAAGCCAAATGAAGCAATTGAAGCCCTGCGGAGACCGCAGCATGGCCATGGGGTTATTTGTGTCGGGAACTGATCAAGAAGTTAGACGTGCCGACTCCAGTTTGATAGTTTATTAAATAGGTGTCCACAGACCTTAAGATTGAGAAAGTCAGCATCGATCCTAGGATTCAGCCTCTCGAAGTTCGCATTCGGTGGGATGATTCCTTTTTCGAGAACCATGACGGTCTTGATGACTGCGGCAATACCGCTGCCGCCCTCCAGATGACCGACATTGGATTTGAGTGCGCCGCTTGATCATTTCAGCATCAATTAGAAAATTGCAGATTTCTTTGCTTGAAACACTTACACATAAAGAGGCTCTTCCTGCGACCTGACTGTTCTGAATACACTGCCGATAGCACTGGCTTCGATCGGGTCCCCCAAAGGTGTGCCGGTTCCTATACTTGGCGTCAGACGACGGGTCCAAAAGAAAAGGCGCTTGTTTCGGGCAAAGGCAAATACCGTGTGCTTCAAAGAACCTTGTGGCAGCGAGATCCAGACCAGCCTTCGCATAGGTTTCCCTGATAAGAGCTGCCTGCATATCGCGGCTTGGTTGGGTTATCCCCTTAGTATGGCCATCTTGGTTTGAGCCACTTGAGCGGACAACGGCCCTGATGGCGTCTCCATCGCGAATGGCATCACTGACTCTTTTGAGTATTACAACTCCAAAGCCTTCCCCTCTGGAGTACCCATCAGCGCGATCATCAAAGGAGTGACACTTTCCACGTGGCGACAGAAAGCCCATGTTTATCAATGATAGTGCTCCTTCTGGTGCAAGTGAGAGACTGGATCCCGTGACTACTGCCTGAGTTGAGTGTCAGCCGTGACATGTTGGACAGATAGAGGCCTCGGGAGGTGTGTTAGTGACGGCTAGTTGGATGCCACTGACCATGTTACAATCTCTGTTTCGTAGCCCTTGACAAGCGAAATCAAAAGCCATGAGACTGCTTGAACATGCGGAATCCATACAAATACTGGGACCGTGGAAGTCGTAAAACCAACTTATGCGGTTTGCAACCATAGCCTTGGCATACCCAGACGCACTATGCTTAGGCATATAGTCAATGTCTTTGGCCAAGATCTGCAAATAATCATCAGACATGGATCCACTGTAAACACCAGTTTTGGAACCGCAGAATGTGTCCATGCGTATCCCTGCTATAATCTGAAGTTAATCAATGTCCAATGGTTTGCGTCTTCTGGCTTCACATACCATTTTCAAAAGCATGGTACGTAATTTCCAACAGTTTCCTCTGTTGGATGTCCATCGCAACGGCTTCCGTAGCACTGATGTTGAAGAATGATGCATCGAAAGCACCAAGGTCTTCCGTGAGGAAGTGAGCACCTGCAACTTGCTTCTGCTACAATATCAGCATCCAAACGGTGCGGAGGTTCTGTTCCGGTCCTTGATATACACAACAGGCTAATATAAAAGGACATACCTGTTTCCTCTGACCATCGTCACGATAGAAGAAAGCGTCAAGATTGATTCGGTCAGGAGGCCATTCAGTCATAACATTTCGCTTTTCTTCCAGGACTTTCCAAAATCCTTCTGGGGTATTCGCATCTTGCGGATATTCCAGAGCGAAGCCAATTATTGCAAGAGCCTCCAGTGTGTCCTGATTGCCATCATCTGCTGAAATCCCTTTTATCGTGGGCTCTGGCTGAGACTCCAGAAGCCATGAAGGGCTCATCATCAATTTTGTCGCCACCTGTTAAGGGGCGGCCAAAGATATCCCTGGCGATGCTTGTACCGGATCTTCCGGTCTGCGGATTGACTCGGAAGGCAATCCTACACGGGTAGACTGCACCTAAGGCCCTATGACATGGACTTGTGCAGTGTTTCTTCACTTTCAAGCAGAGATGAATTTTAGAGTTCAGAAGCTTCGAGCTTGTGGGGCATCAAGATGACATGCGCGAACAATGTCGCCACTTGCTATGCATGACAATGGCGATCTTTATTGAAGGGCACAGTATAAATCGATCCCATTTCATAAGTCGGCCCTCAATGCCTTTAAAACCTTGTGTCAGCATCTTCCGGCCCCCTACTTTCGCTCTCATGCACTTGGACAACTTCTCCGACCGACTTCAACAAAATCACAGCGTCCAACATCCATGCCATCATGGATTCTCGCCTTTCGACACTGCAATCTTTGTCAAATGCTCCATGGGGTCACTTGCATCTGCTACCTCTTGAGCCAAGGGTAGCACAGCCTGGTGAAAGAGTGTTTGGGTAGCGAAAGCTCTGATATGAGTGGCTCGCGGAAGCCAGCAGCTGGACCAACTATGCAGCACCAAGGGGCTGGGATATTTCCCGACAAGATATAGGGGGGGGGGGGGGGCAAAATGCAGTAGGCTGACTGCACATATCTTTATGTGGGGGCTATTCACATTCTTCAGTAATTATTGTATCCCACCATGACGGCCATACTGGGTACGCACTGGGTAGTAACCACAGAAAGTGCTGTTGAGAAGCTGGCACAGTCTTGTCACAGACGCAGTCAACCTGTACTCCAGGAGCACAATTAAAGAAAAAGCACAGGAGGAGCACTGCAGAAGCTCGGTTCGGTGTGCATGTGATGGGGCAGATTGTCATGCATCCCACAGGGCTTGCCGATGTAGCGTTGGATGGCATCGCATGATAGCCTAGTACCTCTCTGAGTCAGCGTAGTGCGGATGAAGATGCTGGGCGATACTCCCACAGGCCCAGCTATGAGTACAGGCGCTGATTTTGTTTATTCGTGATGCTGCAGTTGCATTGTGATAGGATTCCGAGGGTGTATCGGCCAATCTTGGCATGTCATACAATGGTCACGGGCCCATACAATGGTCACGGGCTGACAGCAAATTCGCACTCCTACATATCGCGTATTTATGCCGTTGAAGTGTGTGACAGCCAGCTTCTATCTGCTACACAATCACCTGCCTGAATAAGCAAGTCAGTACAAGTCCGAGGCTGACTTCGATGCCGATAGGCGTGCCAAATGCCTCGTTAGGTCCACAGCAGCATGCGTGGCAGCACCACAGATGAGTACATAAGTAGGTTGCCTGCCTGTCATGGGTTGCTGAGAGTCGTACAACAGCATGAGAACCAGCGATTGGTTCGATCTTTCCCCGTTTCCTGCAAATAAACGTCAGAGCCGCGCATGCAGGGTTATACAAATTCCGCCTGCTTTGAATCCTCCGTCGGTCTCGGTCAGTTCCGGTATCAGTCCTGAACCAGTTCCCATCCCTACGACCTCCTCAGCATTTGTGCTACGCCGGCCTCAATCACCAAGATGCTCAGTGGTTCCGAGTAAATGAAACGTGATAATGAATCAGGGATTCAAATCCATTTGACCTGCGAGTGATCTTTTATGTAACTTAGGAGGATTCGACCAGTGCAACTTTCTTTGGACTTACTTTCTTGCGGGCTCCAGCCGTCACTGGCTCTTCTGCCCTCAACTCCCACCCCTCATGTCTTCCCAAACGACGAAACTGGATACCGAAGTTGGCCATCATTTCCAGATAATGACCTATTCCACGCAGCTAAGAATGCCTACTCTCCACGTAATCACAATTTACATGCGCATGGGATTCTTAGCAATGAAAAGAAAGATTCGAAGAGCCTTAGTTCGTCATAGGACGGTCATATTGGAGTAATTGGCAACCATCAGGTGAAGACTTTTCCTGGGCATCAAACCTTGGTGACTGAGTGGCTTTCAATTTGAAATGATGTGTTGCAAAAAGGAAAGTCTTCCACCAGGCTGCTAGTGCTCAATGCTGACATGGTAACCTCGTTGCCCCAAGCTAGCACTCTGGTCCGGCTGGGGGACATCAACTGTGGTGAGAGTATCTAATCCAGCGACCCCATAGGTCTTGACCCACGATATCCCCTGTTTTTTCTCCTGATTATCTGTCGACCCTGGAGATAGATCAACATTTTTTCGGTCATCCAGTCTATAAGTGCCCGTGTCCTTCCCTGCGCTCATTTTCCGCCAACTTGACAACCCTCTGATGGAGGTTGAGACAATGGAAAACAGATTGCTTTGGCTGATATTCCGACAGAACGCGCCTGCAGCAGGGAGGCATGCCACCATAGTTCCAAAGTCCATCTCAACCAATGCCCACATTCCCATAACCCAAGTGATCAAGGTTTGGTCAGCAGAGCGGGTAAGCTGTATGGTATAGTGCAAGCGGATCGCTGCGGAAACAATCGCCCTAGGAAATTGAATGCGGTGATTAGTGCGGGAAATGTGACTCGAATAGGACTACAACGGCACTTACAAGATGGCAATGAAGAATAATAGCGACACAGCGACCTTCTTCTTTGTTGGCATCCTCAGGCGCCAGATGACAGCTTGTGGCAATAGAAAAATGACACTATCCGAGACCACGTTCACAGTGCTGGCGGCGACGTTGAGTGACTCCACATTGAGACAGTAGCCACCGACCACGAATGGGTCCCATGCTTTCCGCAGTGGCTTACAAGACCAGATCTCCAGTCCCAGGAGAATCACATAGCCACAAAGGTTACATCCTATCAGGAGAACGGTGGTCCAATATAGGGAGCGGGGCTGCTTGTTCGGCATGAAAACCTGGATGTACTGAACCAGTATCGATAGTTTAATGAAGAAGATCGTGGGTGCGTAGAGGATGGAAGCGACACGAAGGTACTGATGTTCAAGGTTACAAGCTAGTATTAGCACTGGTGTTGCAGCTCACCATGAATGTGGCCTCAGAACTCACGTATAGATATGACGGGAGATGCACCAGGCGCAAATCCCACATGTGCACCCCAGGTGCAATGTTACCAGCAACCAGACAAATAGCGGCGAAACTGATGAAGAATCCCTGACAGATATCAGCACATACCCGAAGGGCCAGCACGGATTACATGATACCTACCAGGCCAAGAAGGAGCGAATCTATCACATGGGTCAAAACCATGGTCCAAGCTTGAACAGGTTGAAGACTTACAATCTGCAATACCGACTCTTCGAGTGATATACACGGTAGTGTATAAGCGCATGGCGCCCAGAAGTGTGGTTAAGGCGATAGATAGAGTGGGCAAGACTTCAGTGACACCTCTCTGGTTCGGAGGGTTGTCAAGCTGTGGAGTAGTCCCGGCTGGAGGTACCCCAGCAGGACCATTGAGCAGTGTCGTATTTTCAGACATTCGAAACTGATTTCTCAGGTGAAAGGTTGTGAAATCTTCCTCGGTAGTCGAGTTCAACTCAAAATCTCGAGAAGCCTAAATAGGTAGACATCAGTCTTCAGGTGGCAAGAACATGGGCGGTCGGTCGGCGCTGACGAGCGTCTGACCCTCTCTCTCAAATAGAGCAGTGAAGATCGTCTTACGTTGGCCACACCCTCGGGATCTACATATCCATTCAAAATTCAACACGGCAGGAGACGCAGCTCATGCAGGTGGTGCTTTTCGGCCGTATGCAGCCACCACGGCTAAGGCAGCGGCAGGATGGCCAACCCTGAGCTGAGCCGCATGTGACAGCCTCTCAAAGCTTGAAGATTGGTCGACCATCCACCGACTCTGCAGGCTGCGATCACCTCTTCTGGTTGGATCATATACACAGTCACTCACTATTGGGCTGGCAAGTGGGACAAAATACCGTTTCCGTTAAATATCAAACATATCTTATGGGATGCAAATGGAGATGGGACGAGCACCCGGTCGTCAAATGAAGCATTCTCCGTCGCTCTCAGAATGCAGAGATAGCAAACCAGCTTTCCTGAAGCTCACTAGTAGTGTACTCTAGCGTCTTGGACCTCAGGCTTTTCACTTCATGATGGTGGTGTGGAAACTTGGCATTGCTCGAAGGAGGGTTCCATTCAAAGGAAGGATGCTGTGTAACTACACGCAAGTACTGCAACCAACAGTACAAATCCCGTCCGGCCAGTGAATTGCCAACAACTCGGAAACCTGGTAGTTTGTGTAACTCTTTTATGCCCGGCTTGTGCGACCGCAACGGCGGTCAACCGGTGTGCGGATCTTGCCCGAACTGGTGACGCAGCATTGGCAAGGGAACCAACCAAACCTGAAGTCAACAGAGTAGGTCAGACACGGTGGTGATACCAACATGTAGTCGGACCCCATGTTCAATCAGTGTGCTTTGCCATGGATCATTTGTCCCTCGCATATCACGACTTGCTTCAAACCAACAGCCAAAGTTCGTCCAATCTACTAATCGATATGTTTTCGTGAGGCCATGTCTTCAGTCCTTGTAGAGCAAATCCAAAGTTCGAATGGTGTGACCTTCCTGTTATGTAAATAACTCTCTCAGCCCTGACCAACTGCATCATCACCGAACCCACAAAATTCCCAAAACGCTTGTCTCCAACTTTTCATTGATGCGCAAACTGCTGGGGGCTGCTAAACGGGCAAATTCATCCGTTTCCATCTTGGAGATCACGACTCTGCTATCATTACCACCAAGACTTCGTTCCATTTCCTGCAATATTCCATGGTAATGTCGACTGGTTCAGACTCCAAGGAAACAATAAGCGGCCACCAGGGCACAGCTGACCCTGTGGCAGCCCTCAGAAAAGATGTTGGAGCCACGAGTGCTGAGTACGAGAGCACACAGGGGTATCTAAAAGGTGCGAGACTGCATTTTACCACCGCAGCGTATGTGGATCACGATCAAATCTTCTGGGTTTGCGCACAATGTCCGCTTACTCATTCCCAGTATATGCATGGTTCTTTTCCTTTCCAACCTCGAGATTCCTGTCGTGACCACTGCCCTGGTGGGCATAACAGATGACCTTGAAGGTTTCAAGAAGGCGAGCTGGGTCACGACTTCATATCTGCTTGGATATGCCGGTACGATCATCTCTTCTTCTCAGTGTAATGATGACTAATTTTCCATTAAAGGATTCATCATCATCTTTGCCAAGATCAGTGATGTGTACGGCAGAAAGTCGATGCTCATCATGACAACGGTAGCATTTTGCATATTCTCGGGGGCATGCGGAGCCGCCCAGTCAATGGATCAACTGTGAGTATTATCTGCCCAGCTCATCATGCTTCTGCTACCATGTCCATTGGCCAGAATTCAGTATAATCTTCCGTGCCTTCCAAGGACTTGGGGCGTCCGGGGATTTCGCATTGTGCTCTGTGATCGTTTTCGAACTCGTACCCTCACGCAAGTACGCGAAGTACACCAGCAACATATCAATTGTGTATGCCATCTCGCTGAGCCTGGGCCCGATTATCGGCGGAGCGATCACCGAGAACTCGACGTGGAGGTGGATATTCTTGTTCAAGTAAGCGACGAAACTAAAAATACCCATTATCCTTGAAGGGGAAGAAGGGTGAGCTGACTTTTGTTTGTGGAATAGTGTGCCCGCCGCTGCTCTGACTGCACTTGTTCTTGTCTTCAGCATCCCGAACGGGTTTCCATTCCATCATTGGCCGCAGCATGATAGGCCCAATTCCAAGAGAATCTTCTCGCAAGAGTCCACAAAACGATTAAACTTTGTTGGCACAAAATTACTGATCGTGTCAAATGTGTTGTTTGTCGCCGCATTGGAACAAGCCGGAGAGGCGTTTCCTTGGAGGTCTGCCTTCGTACGTGTTGTCAGCCCATTTCCGTCTCCCACCACGAGGGTTTAATTCTCCAGCATGATTGAGAATCTATGGTGCCACACTTCAGAGCACTCACTCCTTTCTTCCTCGCAGGTAATCACTTTGCTTGTTGTCTCTGGCATTAGCTGGATCGCCTTTTTCTTCTGGGAACGGTATATAACGCTGCAGGAAAAGACTCAAGAGCCTGTTTTCCCTTGGCGGTTCGCTCAAAGTCGGGTGTTCATGGGTGTACTTTTGTAAGTCCGCCCATGATGGAAGTGTCGATTGAAATGACTTTGCATACTAAGACGTATTTACTTGCAGGTGCTCTATCTTTCTCGGTGCACCCTGGATATGCGCGATGTTCCAGCTTCCCCAGCGGCTTCAAATTGTGAATGGACTATCTCCGATTGAAGCCGGCGTCCGATTTATCCCCTTCAGCCTGGCCGCCCCTATTGGATCTGTGGCAAGTGCAATGCTGGCAAAGTCTTTCAGAATGCCCCTCGTTTACATGGTCCTTTTTGCAGCAATACTACAAGTTGTGGGGTTCTCCTTACTCTCCACCTTGCCCGTCTCTCGCGCGGTAACCCCAGCCCAATACGGCTACCAATTCATTGCCGGTTTTGGCTGCGGAATAAACATCACGTATCTGATTCTCATCACACAATTTTGCGTTCAGGAACGAGACAAGGGTAAGCACGTGCCACAAGATTTCATTTCTTTGACAGGCATCGCTGAAATCTGTTCCAACAGCTGTGGCCATGGGTTCTGTAGCGCAATGTCGCATCCTCGGCTCGGCGATCGGTCTAGCCATCGTCACCACAGCTTTCAATGGCTTTGTGAGGAGCAGACTTGAACAAATCCTACCGTCAGGCTCGGTTGATGACCTACTCCGATCTCCAGTCACTGTTGAGAAATTTGCAGACGACCTTCGAGCGCTTATTCTAGCAGCCTTCGGAGACGGGTACAATCTCCAGCTGAAGATTTTTGCGGGTATAGCAGCTCTACAGATACCCTCTGCGCTTCTGATGTGGAGAAAACAGCACATCATTGCGTCTTGAGGATGAGGGAGCAGCTCTTACCCTCCTCCACACCTTCAAGTGCGTTCCAATCTGTTGACCGCTATCGATCTGAGCCAAATGGCAATTGTAATTGGGTATTGGAGATGGTTGAACTCCCTATCCATCTTGGGTTTTGCTTTTAGCTCCGAGGAGATGACTAGAGAATCCCATGTTTTGCAACGCGACTGATGCATTAATGTCTTGAAGCCAAACATAGAATAACTGTGTCCGTGCCGGGTCCATAGATTCAGAGCATGTGGTTTTGATGAAGAAAATCTTTATTAATAGTATGCTCTTGAACTATCTAGCATTGAGAAGATTTAACGCTGCTCATCAGCCCTCTCGATGATTCTGTTGATGACCCGGATAGCGTGCTGCACGGAGTCAGGGTCCTTAGGACCCGGGATCTCATGGCCTCCCTGATGAACAAACACAGACCTCTTGTCCTTGTTACAGAGTTGGCTCAACACAACTCCAAATGTCGGATAAGACTGGTCATTAGCTCCCCAGATGTGAGCGGTAGGAACGTCAATCAATTCACCGTCAGCTTCGAAGCTTAGGGGCCGCCTATGAGCATGGTCCTCTGTAGAGATGACTTCCGGAATACCGCCACAGAAGAATATGGCACAACGGAACATTGGCTGCAACCGTTCCTTTTGCGGATCCTTCAGATACTTGTACACCATCAGCGAAGCTGCAAGCGTCGCCCCAAGGGAGAAGCTCATCACGCCGTCAAAAGGCCCTTCCTCATCGACGAGCTTCTCCAGGTCATGAAGTGCTTTCAAGCAGCTCTCGGTGGACCTGTAGTCGACATATTGAAGAAACTCCGCATCAGGCCCAGCGAAGGATTCCATTCCTGTCACAGGGCATACATCAGCTGAGGTACACTTGTTGATGGGGAAAGCCAACCGCAACTAATTCATGCAATGGAGGCACTCAGACAAAGGCCCAATCCATGCTTACCGGGTGCCATTTCGGTTGGAAGAGCGCCGTCGATATATTCAAAAGTGTGCTGGCTGCCGAGCCCGTGGCGTATTGCTGCTGGGGGGACAGTCAATCTCTCGCATCACAAAACCAAGCCATAAAGGCTCGTCGACAAACTGCCTGAAGAAACACCAACCGGTCTGCATCTCAAATATCTGCATTAAGTTATCAACAGTAGCTTGGAGCGTGATGTGGATCACGGGAAGCGGTACCTTGCTATTGGTTCCCTTGCCGTGTAGACAGAGGAAACGCATGGTGACGGCTGAAGCGACGGCGTTCGCAATACCGCAGGTATTGATCGGCTTCCTACTCGGGCACAGTTAAATCAGAGTAACTATGTGATAGGTCTATTGGAAACATTTCCTTGCTCTTACAGTTGTTGTACTTCCACGCACCCCAGCTGGGGATCGAGAGCAGCCTACATGAGCTGAAGAGAATCAGACCCTGTGAACACGGAAGACGCCGCTCAAGCAGGCTGCGTACACATTACGTTGCCTATGCCCGCAGCAGTGTAGCCACATCCGCAAAATCCTCTTCGTGATGGTGCATATAATCACCACGGCCTGAGTCCGGCCACTCTGAGGTGGGGGCCATTTCATGGCGCATGCATGGCAATGGATCCCCGGCGTAGCCACTTCATTCGCTTTGTTTTCTGTTTTCGCATAATTATGCCGCAGCCTGCAGAAGACACCTCTGGTGTGAATCTTGATGTGTTCTCCGCATTTGTTTCGCGGCATATCGCCCCCAGGTAGTACAAGACATGCAGGACGGGACATGTTCGGTCAGCAGTCACATGTGATTTAATTGATCGGCAACCTTGGGAAGCAGTTGACGCTCGGGCGTTAGTTCAAAAGTCCTCCCTAAATGTACACAGTGCCTACACACCCCCCGGGTACTTGTTACGAGATCAACCTGAGCAGGTCTGAAAAGCTTTTGTCGCCAGCACGCAAATATCATGAGGGTAGGACAGATCAACCAACCGGTCACACCAAAAGTTCCCCCTCTGCGGCACAGTCACCAACTGACAGCTCACAATGTAAGATTACGTAGTGGTCCGCGCCACACGACGCGGTATGCCCTCACCCGATCCAACCAACATAGTACAACTCCGATGGGCCGGTGTTGTTCCAACGCTCGACATCCGGTGGAGTAAGTGCACCACTGAAGGACACAGCATGCAGTGCAAGAAAAACACTAAAAAAGACCTAGCATCAAACGCCTGGGGTGTCAGTCTCCTTGCCCAGGTGGGCAGGCAGGCAGGTTTCCTGCTCTTTTGTCAGGACTGTGCCAACTATTGTCACTGTACGCGGTGACTCCCCACGCAGTGGGGTATTTCAACCCAACCCCAGATAGCAGCGTGTTTCTCTTCTCTCTCTTCTCAACGATCCTCATTGACCGGCTGCTACACCATCAGACGACTGTTGTCACTTTCAATGGCTTCTAGATTGACCCTAGATGGAGGCATCGCCCTCGTGACTGGGGTAAGTTAAGATAACCTTGCCTACAGGATCTTCAAGATCAGACCATTCTCCCTGGTTGCCGTTTCGCTAAGTTTGTCATCAAGGCCGCCTCTGGCATCGGCAGAGAGACCGTGCTTGCTTTTGCGGAAGCTGGGGCAAAAGCCGTCGTCCTCGCGGATATCAATCATGAAGGCGCCCAGAAAATCGCCGAGGAGAGCAAGACTATCGCCAAGCATCTTGATTACCAGGCCCTTGCCATCAAACTGGACATAGGTGACGAGAAGAGCGTCCAGAGTCTCATTACCACAGCCGTCAAGGAGTTTGGACGTATTGACTACGCAGTCAACAGCGCTGGGGTGAGCATCATGGTCGTGAGATAGCTCCCACGTTCGCTAACAATTGGTGAATATAGATCGATTTGGAACAGTTCAAGTCCTTCACGCCCCAGCTCGACACGGATGTATTCTCGAAGATGGTTGATGTTAACATCAAAGGCGCTGTGTATTTTGTCAAAGCCATCACCAGTGCCATGGCCCAGCAGGAACCCCTCTCGTTCACCGGTCGTTATGGTACACGGAGCCTCGGCAGGGGTTCCATCGTTCTGCTAGGTTCCACGCAGTCTTACCTCGGTGTGCCGGGAATGGTGTCCTATGTTACCGGAAAGCATGCCATTCTTGGCATCATGAAGGCGGCAGGTAAGTCTTTGCCCAACCCGCATGACATTGAACCAGGGACTGACGAGCTGAATCCACTGTACAGCCGTCGATTCCCTGGCGTTGCAGAGCAATATTCGAGTCAACAGCGTTTGCCCCGGCTGGGTAGACACAACCAGTAAGCAGGTCGAGATACTATCTTCAAACATTCCTTCCACAGTATTAGTCAACGACACTTTTATCGGTGGCTTCATCCCTGAGGCCTCCATCCAGTTACAGTTACAGGTTGAGACAGGCCATGGATTGATATTGTCACTCGCCCATTTTTTAAACACCACCATTTTGCTTCGAGTTTTGCGATGGCTAACTTGGAATACTACAGTGGTGCAAGACTGCATCAAGGTCAACCCGCTGGTCGGGCAGCTCATTTCCACCATTACCCCACTGAAGCGGGCAGCCTTTCCCGACGAAGTGGCAGACTCGATCATCTTCCTTTCGAGCCCCTTCGCCAGCTTCATCAATGGCACTGATTTGCCAATTGATGCGGGCTTGAGGCTGCCTCCCCCATTCCCTCTCCCAGCTGACTATGTTCCCTAAAGGCGAGAGTCTCAGACACGTAGCTGCTACGGGGCCATGCGCGATTTACATTGCGCTCGCCAGCTCTAATTGGATTTGTATGATCCGTGAAATTTTGGTTTTCCGTTTACGAGATTGCCTTCTAATGATCAGCGTACGAAGAAGCAACTCAGAAATTGATCTTGGGACACGGTGTGAAAATACAGCGACATGAATGGATTCCCTTTGCGTAAAGCACCCCTTTGCGTAAATTTTGCTTTTCTGCAATTTATGCACTCAAATTCACCCGTTTCCGGTGAATTTCGATAGAAAAAGGTAGAAAATCGTCAGGTTTCAGTATTTCGTTATAGTAGGCTGGGAAAGAATCCACGGAGGGGATCAACTGCATAAAACCCAGGTCCTCGCAATGTCAAGCATCTGACTCTCCCGCCCAGGCAGGTATCACGGTACCGTAAAGCTCACAATTGAGACACCCAGTAGTATGATTGCCTTTGAGAAACCACTCCCACAATCTTTACGTATCAGGCTGGCGTAGGGGTCGTGTTCACGAAATGCTGACCACGTGGCTACCAGACCTGGGTTGAGCACCCAGAGCTGAGGTAGTAATGGCCATGTCCGGTGTATAAGGGACTGCATGTAATATATACCCATATATTCACCCCTCGCGTTAAGCTGCCCCTAAATCTGGACTAGTCATAAGGTCAGAGGGTAACTGTGCTAGAGTGGGAAGGGGGTTAGTCTAAACTGAGCTTCACTGAGTTTGGCTGGGCTCGATTAAACTTGCCCATCATAACACAGCGAGCATGTCCGGTATCTGGATGTGCCGGTAGCCCGGATCCTGGGTCAATTCAGATGGTCAATGACAACACTAGACCTGTCCCATAACCAGGTGTATGGCCCCAAGGCGGACAGAGGTACTCCAAGTCCTGGCTTCCGGTTGCAGGATAACTAACCTATAGTGTCTTTTTTTAACACCAGTAAACATATTTATACCATCTACTATAATTAACTTTCTGTGCTCTGTGTTGGTGTTCGCACGATGCTTGTGTTTAGGGAAGATCCTGGAACCTCCAGTCCCTAGTATTAGACGCCCTTGGAGGTTGTCCTTGTAATACCACAAGCCCTTTTTTCACACAAGCCCTTGTAACAATCGATACCTCAACGTCTAGATCCACCTGACCAGAAGTGAAACACACAATGCTTGAGGATCCTCATGCTCCCCGTCAATATAGTATGGTACCCCGCGAGCGGGCAAACGTAGCCTTTGACGTGTATCTATGCTTTCCCGAGACTCCCAAAGGCGAGTCAAATCGCTGTGATATACACCAACCCAGGAGCATAGAGTTGGACACCCAGCTCCTACGATAGTATACCGGGTAGTTAAAAGCGGCCCAGCTCCATGAACCTATCCTGTGCTACTAGCCCACTGGTGATTATTAATCATACCGGGAAACATGTCCATTGCCAAAGATACAAGCCGCGTGGCTCCCTATGCCGTCGAACCTCTCCAGCCGTCATCCTTCCTCGATTCTGGGGAACAGTTTATTGTACTGTACCGGCTGATACCGGTGGGCACTTGTGCTCCCCTTACCCCACCTCGCCTCCATCCACTTGCGTCTCGGTTCAAATTTGTCATACTGCTTGTCAATCCAGTTGGTGTTATTGTCCAGGCAGAGGTCCTCGAGTGGCCACAAGCCGCGGCACCTAGTCATCGGGTTCGGCGGCAGCTTCCCGAGGGGAGGAAGCCGACCTTCGATGTTGCTTTTGGCGTTGGGCAGGTCCAGTACGACGGAATTACCAAAGTCAATCCACACCGCACGCCACTCCTGGACGCCTTGATCTCGTTGTTCTTGCTGTTTTTGTCCATTTCGGGCCCCTTCTTCGCTACTTCCCGAGTGGGAGGAGGAGGAAGATGGGGTGTTGGTGGTTGAAGAGGAGGAGAAGGAGGACGTGGAGGCCGAGGAGGAGGAATGATGATGTTTCTTTTTTGCACAAACAACAACGTTCCGCGAGTGCCGGTCGCCATGGGAAATACGGATATGCCATAGGGCACTTTCGGCCTCAGCGACCTGTGCCACTAAGTCCATGCGGACCTGTACCGGGATCTTCTTGTAGTTACCCGACTTGAGCAGGTGTAGTATACTGTCACCTGGGATATACTCTATTAGGAGCAGGCGCACGTTGCGGGTCACCTTGATAGTGTGGCACACAAGCTGGTCCGACGATTCTCCATGTCGTTTTCCTCCACTACTTCCAGACTGGCGGCCGCCGGTGGTGGTGTTGGCGGTGCTGATATGAGTGACAGCACTGTTGCTCACCAGCTCTAGCTCGTAGGGTATATCGAAGGACCAGCAGCCCTCGAAGCGCGGCGTATATCTGCCGTCAAGCCCCTGCTCCTTGATCTTCGTGTAGGCAGCAGCCTCACGGGACCATTCGGACTCGGTAAGACCCACGGGCGACTGGCCCTCGTCCAACTCCACATCATCAGAACTGTAAAGCGGGTCAAAGATCTTAGCAACAAGCGGGCCCTGTATGCCGTCCACGCGGCACTGCACAACCTGGGAGTTGGCGCCGTCGCGCACCCTGATCTGGCGGACGATATCAAGGCGCCGTGTTGTCCTGTCCTTATGGTGGGGTATCGTCTTCCTGGGGCGGTGTCTAAGATATCTCTCAGTGATGGTCCTAGGCGCGATTTTGCATGGGTTAGTGTTCCTGGATGGGAACAAGACCCATGGCGTCAAGTTGTCGCGTGGTTCTAAAATCTCACTCGGGCGCAGGATTTCGGTTGGGAGCACCGGGTCGCTGAGGCTGGATACCTCGGGATTCTCGTAAGATGTGCCGCCGTCGAAGGGTGTGAGCGGCTCGTGTTGTTGGATTTTGAAGCAGGCGCCAGCGACATAGGGCAGCGTGGGTCTCTTATCGTCATCAAAGACGTATTTCTTCTTCTGATCGCAGGCGGCCATTCTGGTGATGCTGCACTCTAAGAGAGGGATAGAAACTGGGTGACAGATGGGTGAAAAGAGGGAGGGGTGGGTGATGGTGTCTTTATATGGGTCTGGCAAGGCGATCAACCAACCCTAACCCCGAAATGGCCAGGCATGAGTGCTAATGTGGGCATGGGATGCTGGCAGCATTCAAATTGCAGGCCCTCGGCTTCCTTGATGGCTCGTCCGCTCTTCACTACAACCAAGAATAGCTCGGTGGCTGGCTCCTGCCCGCGTGTGAGAAGGCCAAAAGAATTGATATGTTGGGCCCCGCATGTCGTTGGTGGTCGACCGGCCACGACCCAGCGGCAGGTTCCACTATGACTGCAAAAATAACGAGGCCTGCACCCTAATACGCAAGTCCCCACACATGCCCGCCCGCCTGGCCGGGACGCTCAGCTGGCCATCATCATCACCAACATTCGCGCTCGCCATTTGCAGCCACGAAAACACGCCGAACGCCTGGCCAATATGGTGCCTGTCACGATACAGCGGAGCCTCGCTGCCTCGGATGTAACACGGCGGCACTGCAAATGGGCACCGTGGCTACTTGAGCGGCCGCCTGACCGGATCCCATGTCCAACTTGACTGGACTAAATATAGATCCTCGCTTTTCAAATTCGCCCGAGAATAGGCCAAAAGAGTGGGGAGCAACAAGACAGCCCTCTCAAGTCGTGAATACAGTCGATAGTTGGACTTGTATATAACCGCCAGCACGTCCACGGCTCAGGGAGACCGGCTGGAATCTTAAGAACCTCATCCATCATCCACATTGTCGCTTAACCTATCATCTTTGTTTTTGACATCCATTGCCTTTTTAATTTTCCCTTATCTCTTAACGATAACTCTCGCCTTGCTCATACTGTTGATCTGACTCTCGCTTATCCTTTTTGAGAGCTTCCTAAGATATATACCATTCTTGGGATAACACTTGAGTCCCGCCTTCAAAACAGCCTCATCCAAGAAATTGACACCCTCAACTTATCAAAATTAGCCATGACCAACCTCTTCAGCTCGTTTGGCCAGGCGCTGCCCGACATCGAGACGCACCTTGTCCGACCAGCACCAACGGAGAGCAGCGTGAGCGAATCTGGGTCTAACACGCGTAGGTGCGAGCCTCCAATCTCTGCACTTAACATCCCTGTCACGCACTGGCACGAAAAAGCCGAAGATCTGTGCCTCCTGGATCAGACTCGCAGAAGCAGGCTCGAGCAGGGGCACATCCAGGCCAAGAAGCGGCCCAGTGGATCTACTCAGAGCAAGACGTCGTCAATGCTTCTACGCTGCACTTCACCCATCCAGTCAACCAGGCTTTGAGCCTGGTCCATCGTGACGACTCTTACCTCTGTGAGGTGACCAAGGGCAAGAGCAACAACACCTCGGGAGGAACTTCGAGTCGCAGCCGTGCCGATACGCTGTACTTTAAGGGGCGTCCAAAGCAGGGGGAGCATCCGGGCACGTCAAACCACCCCATGGCTTGCTTGGAGTTCAAGAAGGTCAGGACATTAAAGGCTCAGTATTTCAGAAACAGGATAGTCACCACCAATGAAGAGCACCGGGACCGCCTCGCCGCCATAGCAGAAGGGGATCGCGAGCACTTGCATGAGAAGAACGTTTCCATCCTCCTCAGCCAGGCAACGCACTACGCCCTCAAATTCAAGACGCCATTCATCGCCTTGTTTGACTACCAAACTCTGATCCTTTTGGTCATGGACCAGGCTAGTGAAAAAGATGGTAAAGCCAAAGGCGGAGACGTATGTATTGTCTTTGAGTCCCCCCCCCCTTCTTGGCCCGAGTCCCTGGTTCCGCGTCTGATAGGTACCGCACGCATCATCTACAAGACCTCAAAATCCATCTAGGGTCTAGCAGCATGCTAACATCCTGGGGTGTGAGCAGTTCACATACATGACCGTTATGTCTGACAGCAGTCAGTTTCGCAAGGCGTTTTTGGGGTTCCTGCTATGCGCCCACCAGCACGCCGAAAAGAATGGCGACTGGAAGATGGCCAGAGACCTCTGCACGAACATCTTGACCAAGGCGGCAAATTTGGGAAGCATGAAAAGCGGCGCAGGCCGATCCAATACCCGCCCGGAGCGTGGTGGTGGGCCGGTGTCGTACCGGGAGCCTAGTAGTAGCGACAGCTCGCAGCCGTCCTCACAAGGGTCGCCAATGCAAATGGACACTATGCGCAGGGCCGCACAGAACGGTGAGAAAACTTCTTATTCACCTGATCAATGCTTCCTCCCCTTGAAGATGTCTAGGCACACGCGCACTTGAGCGCTCAGGACCTGCGCTAGGCGTTCTTGCACACCCACACCCACACACACACACACACACACACACACACACAGAGAGAGAGAGAGAGAGAGAGAGAGAGAGAGAGAGACGTACTAATCTGAAAATCCTGTACTGACGCTGATTTTCTAGCTCCCGCAGGTGGCCGCAAAACGTCGGGCCATGCGAGGACCAGCTCCAGCGTCTCCAGTTCGAGCACGAGCTCCGTGCGCAGTGGGACGTCGGTCGGCACCACGACAACGGTGTCCTCCACCGGAACCCATGGGCCCCCAGTGAAGAGCCGCGCTACTTCTGCCGCTGCTGCTCATGCTGCTCCCGACATGACCAAGACCACGACTATTCCCACCCGGACGAAAATCGAACCCTCGAAGACGGGCACGAATGCAGCCTCGAAGACGGCAAAGAAAATCGTAGCCTCGAGGGAGTAGCCGATCACGAGGTAGCTCCGACCGGGCAGGTGGGCAGTCGCGGCATCGATCGAGCGGCCGCAAGGCGCAATGGCCCAGAGACGAGCTTGAAAGCGCAGTGTTGTGACTTTTAGAATCTATGTGGCAGCCTCGTCTCTTTGTATTTCTGATGGGCAGGGCCCCATGGTAGTGTGGTGAGGAAAGGCAGCTGGGCCCCTAGTGTGTTGCAACCCGTGGTTAGGCATAGGCTACTTATCTAGTTGGAAAGGATGTTTAAACAAGGGGTTCAAATATTATTATAGAAAATGAAGATTTGCAGAGCCAAAACACAGAGGATATAGAGGGTACATGCAAGCCCTGCCTAGTACAAGAATATTTCCACCGCCAAGAACCACGTATGCTCAACTTGTCCACTTGATTTACGCACTTAATTTGCACACCCAATTGCACACTCAATTTGTACACTTAATTTACACACCCAATTGCACACTCAATTTGTACACTTAATTTACATACTCAATTCATATACTTCACATACTTACACCTTATTCATAAATTAAGGGTTAATATATATGTTTAGGTAAATTGAGTTTATGAAGTTCAGTATATAAATAAGTACCTAGGTATATAAATTGAGTGTATCAATTGAGTGTGCAAATCGCCCCATCTTTAGTGTGTAAACTAGGCATGCAGTGAGGGATGCGTTCTATTTTGCACAGCGGCACAGTTAGGTTATGCGGAAACACTTGACAAGAAAGGCGAAACAACAGACAGTAGAGCTTCGAGAAGAGCAGAAGCAGTTGCTGGAGGTAGGGAGTAGGAAGTAGGAGAAGAGGCGGGCGACTAACCGCGACTGTGACCAGCTTAAGTACGGGATTCTAAGTAGTAGCTGGGCAATAGGGCAACCAGTTATTGGGCCAGATGCTGCCAGGAACCGGGCCTCATACCCCGCCCGCGCGCAGCTATTACTCTGGCAGCGGTATCCGGAATCCTGGTGTATAGTGGTAGCGGTCGCGTATAGTTGATTGATTTGAACGAAAAGAAGTTGGCTCTGGTGTATCTTTGGGCCGGAGGGGTGGTCAGGGTGATTTATATACTGAGCCTCACTGAGTGTGGGTAAGGTGTGAGCGGATCAGAGGTGGGTTGCTGGCGAGCCCGTTTGGGACACACTAGGCACAGATCTGCAGAAGACTACCTAGGTATGTAGACCATTCGGACCCTAGAATGCCGCACTCACCTTCTTAAAGCCGGCTCTCCCCACACGCTGACAGCTTATTCTTCCAACTACTCAGCGTGCATTGGCAATCAATCACACACATACGCGCACACCTCATTCTACCTATCATGACGCCATCAGTTTGTCCGCCGTTGTGGTCATATGCACCCTTCCGGCAATTTTACCAAGTTTTTCGCCTCTTGTTCCTCCTAGTCCGAATCCCGATGTGGATGGCACTGTCTGCCTTCTCGTACACGCGCCCCCATCACAGATGGAGTTTCAAGCAGTCTTTGATGCTGCACATCGCACGTGACATCGTAGATACACAGGCCCGGATCGGGCTTACCGAGGAGCTCAACTTGGAGCCCGGAGAGGATGCAGAGAGATTCCAAGTCTTGGAGCCATTCCCGCCCGGGTTCTATCAGGGCCCTCTGGTTTCGTCGACCGTGGCCCCAGCCAAAATAGGGGGAATATGGTTCCCTGCAAAGCCTATAACACCGGCCGGTACTATTGTTTTGTGGATCCATGGAGGCGCCTTCGTCACGGGGACCGGACGGGGCGATACATGTGGATACGTGGCCACAAACGTGCTTCGATACTCCCGGGTCGACTCCGTGTTCAGCGTCCAATATCGTCTTTCAGGGTATAAAGGGATGTACCCTTTCCCGGCGGCCCTGCAAGATACGTTGACCGCCTACCTCCACGTGACCCGGACATTGCGGTACCCATCCAGCTCCGTCGTGATCGCCGGCAACAGCTCCGGCGCAAACCTGGTCGTGGCTTTTGTGCGCTACGTGGAAGAGGTCATGCCGCAACTTGGGCGGCCCCTCTGTGCGGTGGCCATCTCCCCATGGGTGATCCCACTGGAGTCTCTGAAGCAGGACTACGACCCCGCCACTCAGATCAACCACTCGACAGAGTATGTGACAGAATCGTTTCACAAATGGGGGGCAGAGACATACCAGCCACCGGGTGGCCTCGACAAGTCTACGTTGCCGTACGTCACGCTCCTTGGAAACTCATTCTCAACCTCGATTCCTATTTTCGCGACCTTTGGGGAGCGAGAGATCCTGAGCCCTGCCATCATTGCTTGGGCTGATGAGATGAGATCACTCCGCGGCAACCAGTTGGAGCTGCACTGTGATCAAGACGGCGTTCATAGTAGCCCTTTCATTGGGGATATGATGGGCTGGGGTGAGAACGCAAGAGCGATCTCAAGGAAGATCGGGGACTTCACTGAGGCCAGCCGTGCTGCCTCGGCTGATTGATCACACGCACCGATCAAACAGGGAACAGTGTTTGCCAGGCTGGAGGAAAGGGGAGGGGGGAGATCAAGTGTGCATGGGGAGTGCTGCGGGCAAGGTGGTCCTTACACAGTAGTTTCTCTTCTTCAAGTAAAAGCTTGATTTATTTACTTTGATTTATTTACTTAAATTTACGGACTTCATTTGAGCATGACTATGCTGAGTGAAACTGCACACACGTGCCTTCATTGTTGAGAGAGCCCTGAGGATATACTAAAAGGTGACGCTTCTCATGTCCTAGCAAGGGCTTGATGAACACACAAGGTTTGCCACTAAGTATTCCGTTAAGATAACGTCCTCAATCAGCCTCGTCCCACCACGGGAGGTGTATGGAAATTCTCCGTTGTGAAGGTTGCTTTTCCGGAGCCGAAAGCAAAGTAGGAAGGTCGATGCAAGGCTGGCTCGTGGCAACTTAAATATTCAAGGAACCCATAGAACACCAAGCCGGCTACACGACCTCGAGCAATTTACTCTGTGCTCCAATTCAGGTGGCTCTTGAATTTCCTCGCATATTTTCTGTTCATATTTGGCTCCCAATTCTATGCAGCCAGACTTGCATTTTTTTTATTCGTAAAGCTGACCCAGAGACAAATTCGATTAACATTCAACCAACCTTGGAATATGCTACAGTCGAATATACCTTGCGCACGTTACGTCTCCCGCTCATGGCCTTCGGTACCACCGGGCACGCGCAAAATCTGGTTATCAGCAGAGAGCTCGTGCGGTCCAGGCGCCGGGGGCTCAGTCCCAAGCTCAACGGGGACTGTTCGCGGCCCCTGCTTCCTTGCTGACCTGAGAGAGAACAACCTCCACCCGGCCCTCCCCTCGAGTCACGGCTTTTGCCCGTGATGCAGCATCTCGACCCTCCTTGTGTAATCATGATCTTCAAGCTCTGCCTTCCCGTCTTGGCCTCCTGAGATCCCCCTTCGGCGGCTGCACCTTGGCTGTTCTCGAGTCCGGTCGATGTGGTATCGCCGTGCCACTTTCCGCGTCTGAGGTGGAAGCCAAAGGCGAACAGGAGGAGTGCGGCGATGAGGATGAGAGAGATAATGGAACCCACCGCTATACCGGCTATGGCCCCGGTGGAGAGTTGTGTTGGGCTTGAGGAAGCCGGCGGGCTTGTCGTGGGGCTCGGCGTGTTCGATGGGCCCGGTGGACTCGATGTGCTCAGTAGGGTCGTTGGGAAAACAAGATCAATACTTGGAACGATACTCGGTTCAATAGGAACCGGAGCAGTAGCAGTGGTGGCCATTGTGAGGGTTGTTGGTATTGCTTCCGCTGTCGACAATGTGCCGCTAGGTGGAACAGTCGAGGATTCCATCTTAACAAAGCTTTATGAAGTTGTTAGAGCGTTGTGTGGAGTGGTCACTGAGATACAGGGGAAGTGTAGGAAAGACAAGAAATCAAAGCAGCCTTACTTGGTAAATACTATGGCGCGGTCCTCGCCCAAATGAGTTATATGGGCCCCATTCAGTCTCAATACCTAGACCGTCATGGTTTTTTGCTTTTTCTGCACCGGGGGCTAGCATGTCGCGCGGTGATTAGTAGCCTGATGAACAATTCGGATGTGGAATGGTTGCACAGCATACATAACATTGGCTGCATCCTTCATTCAAGCTGGCTGAGATTTGCCGGGAGTTCTCAAATAGGCACCCAGTACTGAGTACTTGTGGGCTGAAAACAGCCCGGAATGCATTCTGTTCCAGAAAACAATATTGTAAGGCAAAGCCTGCATAACACTTCAAGTTTTACTTCAATTACCTGGGCTTGGGATGATCTGTTCATAATATAATTGAAAGGGCTCATAGTTCCAATGTACAGAACTCACCAGAATATTTCAAATATCAATTTTTTGAATGCTGTTGAAGCATTTGCCATAGCCACCTTCCAACCTTGATAGATGTGGCACGCGGTTTGGTTTCCTGCCAGAGCCGGTCACACACAACGACACTCTTGTTTCGTAGGTATCTACAGCGGCATCGCTGCCGCCAAGAAACAGTGTATCGATAAAGCTGGTAGGGCACCCTCGACCATATGGCAGGCAGTCTTGCATACTCAACATTCGGCATACTCAAGTCTTAGATTTTTGTGAATGTCATATTTCACCTCTCAGCATCTGGACTACCAAATCTTTCTGTTTATACGGACTTATGAGACTTGAACTTGAACAAAGCCATGTTGTTACAAGCGCAGGTAAGAAGATTCCCTTTCCGGCCTTGGCCTGATCTCGTCCACCTCGGCAGGTCCCGCTTCCAAGGTTCGATTTATCGATCGGACAATCTGCCTGCCTTCGTTATCCCATCGTTGAGAACTCCCGTAGGCCCTTCCTACGTGCACTAGGTCCCTATGTTCGCTCCCATCCCGGCCGCCGCCCCCACCGCCGCGCCGTGTGTACGGCCAAGCGAATTCAGTTGGACGTCGTCCCGCCGTCCCGCTTGGCGGGCAGCATAGGAGACCACGGCGGAGCGGCGCACGAGCCCGACCGCCAGCGCCAGCGCCAGCGCAATGAGACACCCCACGCTGATGCCGATGAGGGACCCGATTGATAAAATTTGGCTGGTCGATTTCCCTCCGGCTCCAGGAACTGGACTGCAATGACCGGGCGTGTGTGTGCCACCGGGCTGGTGAGGCCGTGACGGCGGGTGAACGGGCTTGGCGCCTGGGTGGACGAGGTGAATGCGGGCGACAGTTTTTGCCGAGCCGTGCGTGGCTGATGCTGGTTACGGCGGTGATGTGACGATTCTTGTCTCTTTTGGTGGTGTTGGGTTGCGATATTGTTGAACGGGTCGAACTCTTGTCCCAAAGGTATATAGATGAAGTGAGGATAGAGTGGAACAGTTAAGGGTGTGGCTGGAGGATTGGAGGAGAGAAAGCCTTGGATCGACAATGAGATGATGGTGTGTGATGAAAGGCGAGGAAGAGATAGCAAGAGGTCGTTGATACTCCCATGGTCACACCAGAGCCGCTATACGTTATATTTGTCGTGACTGTGCCCGGTGACAGCTGGCGGGCAAAGCTGAACTTGGACAGGAAATACTTGTGCGAATCGTTTTTGACCGAAGGCCGGGTGACGTGCCCATTCACCATAACGCATATCTAGTAGACAGGCCGTACCGTGTCCTCTGCGCGTAGCATGACGAGATCTCCCCCAACAATCCGATCCCAGCCAAGTTGAAATTCCGGTTGGTATTAGAATCACACTGCGCTGGGGTGTTTCTATATATGTACAAGCCCCCATCACCACCCACCACCTTTCTCAGGCGGATACCCCCTCCCTCCGACACCAGGCCCCACAAGGTCGACGGGCGTATTCTGCCTCGAGTTCTCCGTGACACCATGGCCCCTCTCAAACGTCCCCGAGAGCTGATGATAGCCATTAGAAGTCGGCACCTCTCCGGCGCCGAGCATCACGCCACCATCCGCTGAGCCCATCCCCGCCCCGCCGCGCTGCTGCGGTGGCGCGCCCGCCCACGAAGACGCAACGGGCACGCTGCCCTGGAGCTCCGTCGCGTTCGTGGCCGAGTTGCCCGCGGGGAGGTGTCTCGCGGAGACGGAGTTCGTGGCCTTGAGCTCGTGCTCGGCCCCCGTCGCGGCGTGGCCCGCTGGGTACCGTGGCCCCGGCGTCGGGTGGACATCTCCCCCGGCCTCATGCTGCGCGGCGCGGCGCGGGGCGCCGTTACGCCGGCGGAGGCACAGCCAGAAGAAGGACGAGACGGCAATGATCCCGACGGCCGCGGCGCCAATGGCTATGCCCGCCACCGCGCCGGCCGAGAGGCCCGAGTCCGACGCCGAGCCGGACGAGCCTGACGACCCAGACCCGGAGCTCGACGAGCCGCCGCCGGCTGTCGCTGAGGCCCCCGCGGCCGTGAGGTCGGACGAGCGGTAGAGCAGGGCGACGCGCTCGGCCGAGACGGTGAAGACGGCGGCGCCGGACACGGACACGGTGGACGAGTCGACGTTGACCCAGTTCAGCTGGACGGCGTCGTCCGGGCCGAAGGTGAATGCCGTCGTCGAGGCCGGGCACTGCGACAGGCCGTTGACGATCATGGTCTGCTCGCCTGCGGTGACCGTGCCCTCGCACCATGTCGAGTAGATGCCATATGTGGTGACGGTGAGCCCGCTGCGCGGTGTTTGTCAGCTTCAGGTGGCCGGGAACATGTCCATGGTTTAGGAGAGTAAGCAAATAGGTACACACGTCGGGCAGCAGTGCGCTGTGGTCTCCTCGTCGTCGCCGGAGGGCGTCCGGACCTCCTTCCAGGCGGTTGACCACCCGCTCGGACAGCTCAACCCAGGAGAGTACAAATAGGTGTTGTCCAGGACGCCTGGGACTGGAGGGTAGCAGGACTGGCCATTGCTATCGCAGACCCCCTCGGGGTAGACAGAGACAAAACACGGGAGCGTCCCGGAGACGGCGTCCGTCTGGCAGTTTGACAGATAGCTCTGGGTACAGTAAGACGGCGGCTCAAAGGCTGTGGTCAGCGGGTTGGGCGTGATGGTCAAGGTTGTCGCAAGCGTTGAAGTCTGAGTTGCCGAGGCCCCTGTAGAGACGATGGTCTGAAGGGATGTCACAGTGATGGCCATTGCTTCGTTGTCGTCACCGATGTAAGTGCAGTCTCCTCAACCCCCAGCACGGAGAACGAGATGAAATGTCACGATATGAAGGCAAGGAAAGGCAAGGCAGAGGATGCCTCGTGAGACGGATAAGGCGGCATGTTGAGCACGGTTCCGGGAAGTAAGGCAAAGGATGAAGAGGGCCAAGATCAGCCTCCGTAATGGAGCCCCCAATGTCACCATAACTCCAGCTTGTTAAATGAGAGGCATCCCGAAGGATCAAGAGCTAGGCTCGAGCCGGGGTCGTACGGCGCTAGGCCCCATGCTACCTTTCCGACGCAAAGGTTAATATTCAGGATCAGAACATCTCAGTCCTTTCGCCGCATGCGAGCGAGTTGACCAGCCAATATGGGCGAATTCGTGCTGCATGGCCGTGTGCCTGAAGCCGAGAACCACCACAACAACTCAGACCCGTGGGCACGAATAGGGTGATTCGGGTGACGACTCGTCTATCCACGGAGCTTGCCTCCGTAAAAACGAAGAGTTCTCATCTTTGTGGAACTCGGAAGCTGTTGATTCTTGGGTAATGGTCGTGTTCTCTTCAACAATTGGAGAGCCAGGGAGGCAGACGTCGCAGAGTAGACAGGCGAAGAGCTGAGGGGGCGAGTCGCAGCGTCGCCTGCGGTTCAAGTCCCGCCCCCGTGACTGCGCGTTAAGAGGTGGCCCGAGCGTTTCGCGTCTGCCTCGAACGAACGTCGTCACGACTTTTTTGGGGGCGGTTCCTTCTTTGTGTCGCATGACGGGAGGCAAATCTCACTGTGCCGCTTTTGGCGTGTTCTCGACTCAGCGTCACTGTCTCAATCAATGTGAACCCATCGCTGGATGGCCATCTTCTAGCCAGCCTGCCAGTGCTTCAGCCTGTCCTCTCTGCCCTCGAACCCCGCCATTGCCACTGCCACTGCGCATCACCTGATTCACAACTCTGACCCTCGACCCTCGACTCGATCCAACCAAATCCCCAGAGCTAGCCATGGCGCCCTCCAAGATGAGCAAGAACGCGCGTCCTGCGCCCAAGGTCTCCAATTCGAAAACTCCAAAGCGTTCCAGCACAACAAACAAGAGCATCCTCAACTTCTTCCAGAAAGTCGCCCCTCCCGAGGAGTCAATGTTCGTGGGCGGCGATGTTGCTGTCGCGATGCCGAGCCAGCCCCCACAAGAAGACGACGACATATGCGGTGCCGACGACCCTGTGCTGGAGGAGAGGTACAACGAGGCCCAGGCACCCAACAAGAGGAGGAAATTGAGCAGTGCCCAGGACACGCAGGACGAGAATGCCACCCTGACGACGACCGCGACCGCGACGACGACGACGACGACTACCAAACCCAAGGCCCAGGCCAGGCCGACCTCCGTGAAATCCTCTCCTCCGCCAAGAAAGTCTCGAAAAGGACCCTTCCTGGACGACTCCGACTCTGAATCCGAGTCCGACGATGATGGCAACCTCACAAGGAGCCAGCCCAACGGCTCAAAGCCCAAGAAATCACCCCCGAGCAAGGAGCAGGAAGTATGGCCAACGACACCCAAGGACCCGGAGAGGACGAGTCTAACCCCTGCCCCTGAACCAGTCTCGAGACCGACACCGCCCCCACCGCCCCTCAAAAACGAACAATTTACCGACGCGGACTTCGACGGCCTGAACGACGGATTCGACGACGACCTGTTCGAGGGGGAGGAGCTTCGCGAGATGCGCTTCATCAAGGAGCAGGCCCGGCTCGAGGCCGAGGAGGCCGGGGTGCAGACCTGCGATGACGGGCTCGAGACGCTGATGGAGGACGACGGCATGGCCGAGAGCTGCCCGATATGCAGCGGCAGCCTCGCGGGCGTCAGTCCGGACCAGGCTACCGTGCACGTCAATTCGTGTCTGGACGGGAACCCTACGCCCTTGCCGTCAGAAAAGCCCAAGAAACCGCCGTCGCCCGAACCGAAACACATGAAGCAACAAGTAACGGCGGAGAAAAGGACGGACCTGGTCTCAGCGCCCGAGGTCGGCAAGCGGTTCGCCCGCGCCGCGATCGCGCGTCCTGGCCAGGCAAACCCAATAGAACTGGGTGGTGGCCCAAGCAAGAATGGTGGCGGCTCCACGACGGCTTTCTCGAGGCTGATGTCGGGCCATGCTGAAGACGCCGCCTGGGCCACCGCAGCCGCGGCAGAGAGCGCGGCCAGGGGCAAGCCTGCGTATCAGCGGACGTGCCCCTTCTACAAGATCATGCCGGGCTTCCACATCTGCGTGGACGCCTTCCGGTACGGCGCGGTCGACGGCTGCAGGGCGTACTTCCTCAGCCACTTCCACAGCGACCACTACATCGGCCTGACGGCCAACTGGACACACGGGCCCATATACTGCAGCAAGGTCACGGGGAGCCTGGTAAAGTCGCAGCTGAGGACGGCGGACAAGTACGTCGTGGAGCTCGAGTTCGAGAAGAAGGTGCCCGTGCCCGGGACCGACGGGGCGTTCGTGACCATGATCCCCGCCAACCACTGCCCCGGGAGCTCGCTGTTCCTCTTCGAGAAAGCCGTCTCGAACCCCCACCCACACGCGCACTCAAAGGAGAAGCGGGTGCAGCGCATCCTGCACTGCGGCGACTTCCGAGCGTGCCCGGCGCACATCGAGCACCCACAGCTGAAGCCAGAGACAATCGACGCGCTGGGCAAAGTGAAGCAGCAAAAGATCGACGTGTGTTACCTCGACACCACGTATCTCAACCCGCGGTATTCCTTCCCGCCACAGACAGACGTCATCCAGGCGACGGCCAACCTGTGCCTCGAGCTGGACAAGAGCCTCCGCGCAGAAGACGACTCCGTCTGGAACAGCGTCCTCCGGCGGCGCGAGGGCCGCGGCGTAGGCAACAACGACACCGTCAGCCGCTTCTTCGCCGCGGCCGACAAGCCCGGACCGGATGCCAAGCAGCCCACCACCTCCGCCGCCGCCGATCCCACCAGCCCCAACAACGCCTTCACGGCCCTGGGCCAAAAGGCCCGCTCCAACCGCAACCGCCTCCTGGTCGTCTGCGGGACCTACAGCATCGGCAAGGAGCGCATCTGCAAGGCCATAGCCCAGGCCCTGGGGACGCGCATATACGCCCCGGCCCACAAGATCCGCATCTGCTCGCAGCTGGGCGACCCGGAGCTCGCGGCCCTCATGACGCCCGACCCGGCCGCCGCGCAGGTCCACATGCAGATGCTCATGGAGCTGCGGGCCGAGACGCTTGCCGAGTACCTGGACGCCAACAGGCCGCACTTTGGCCGGGTCGTCGGGTTCAGGCCCAGCGGGTGGAATTATAGGCCGAGCCTGGCGAATAACAACGGGAGCGTCGGGCCGCCCGGCGGCGGCGGTGGAAGCAGTGTGGGTGGTGTGGGAGGTGTGGGTGGCGGCTCCGCGGCCCAGGTGACAGCCAACATGCCCCCCGGCTCCGTGCCGACGCCGCACATCCTGCACGGCCCGGCGTGGCGCACGCGCTTCGGGGCCCGCGACCTCGTCCCGCAGCCAGGGTCCTCGCGCGAGGCCATGTGCTTCGGGGCCCCCTACAGCGAGCACTCTAGCTTCCGGGAGCTGATGCTCTTCGTCA
Source organism: Diaporthe caulivora (assembly GCA_023703485.1). Classification (NCBI taxonomy): domain Eukaryota; kingdom Fungi; phylum Ascomycota; class Sordariomycetes; order Diaporthales; family Diaporthaceae; genus Diaporthe; species Diaporthe caulivora. Next base: position 5,625,117 of record JAMPTR010000002.1, read on the forward strand.
TGGCGCTGCGCGTCGAGCGCGTGGTGCCCACCGTCAACGTCGGGAGCGAGCCGTCGCGGCGCCGGATGCGCGCGTGGACAGACCGGTGGCTTGCGGAAAGGAGGAGGGGTGGGGTTGTTAGGATTGTGCGGGAGGACGGGGATGGTGGGGGGCATGGGCTGGGGGTGGATGGGGAGGTGGGGGAGGGGGTTGGTTGGGGGAGGGAGGAGAAGAAGAAGGGTGGTGGTGGTGGTGGTGGTGGTGGTCGTGAGGTTGCGTTGTGGGATGGGAGGGATGGGAGGGGAGGTGGTGTGTATTGGTGATGAGTGGTTATGTCCAGTTTTGCATCAACTTCCTGGAAACCATCTTTCTCGAGGGATTTTTCCCCTCTGACATGATTTGGAACTGCACCGGCACGGCATCTCCTTACATGCCATATGTATATAAAGCACATCGGAGAAATCACTAGCGACGAAAATGAGCATTCATTCTCAGGAGGAATCACACTTAGAATGGCGCAGGATATCCTCCCCCTCTCCCCCCCCCCCTTGTTCTAATGCCATTGCCCGGGTATTTGTCTTATCCACATGCTTCCAAAATGGGGGCCCGCAAAGACTTTTCCATCCAACCACACGAACCAACGCAAATCAGTCTCACTCGGTCCCTTCTCCCTTTTAACTCTGTCGCATCTCGTAGTCCTCGACCGCCTGCTCCCACGGTACGGCCAACACCTGGGCCGCTGGCCAGGCATGTAGGGCGCCCATCACACGGATCTCCTGCACCGAACTTCAACCCCTCCATCACGGCTCACTTCGCCTTGGCGGCCTGGTTCGCAGCCTCTGCAACACACGAACACGTCAGCAAGCTGAGCTTTCATTAAAAACCAGACCTCGATCCCAAACAGGGTAACAGAAGGATAACAACAAAAAAGAGCCAGCATATCCCTGGAGAAAGACCACGACAAAAAAAGGGGGGTCGGCAAAAAAACTAACCTCTCCTCGCAGCGTCCTCCAGCAGCGTGACGTCAACCGCGCTCGCGGGCAGGTGGACGTAGCGGACGACACTCCCGCGGATAAACACGTTCTTGACGGCGCTGAGGTGCGGGTACTTGAGCTCCTCGTGGACCGAGATGTCGTCGAGCTTGATGTTGAGGTACTGGTCGACCGACTTGAGGGTGCCCGTCACCTTGATGTCGTTCTTGAGCTCGACTGTGACGGACTGGTCGATTAGGGTCTTGAAGAAGCTGTTGTGGTTCTTTATGTTAGTGTGTTGGGGATTTCTTGGCTTGTGGGCTTGTGTGGGCTGGGAAGCGTGTGATGTGATGGGCGGGGGGGATGGGGGGAGAGCTGTTGTTCTGTGACGGGGTACAGATCCGGCGTATCGATCACGTCTCATCGCCTTTCATCACCCGCACTCTCACGGCGGCTCAACCTCCCAACCCACCAAGGCAGATAGATGCACACTCGCGCAGCCCAGCCCCTTCCCGAGCACACGGCGACAGCCTCTCGCGTCTAACCCTCGACCTCACGCCAACAGCGCCGCGCTTTCCCCCAGCTCTTGCGCCCCCCCCCCCCATTTCTCCCCCTTCACTTCCCCGATGGAAACGCCATCCTCACAGTCCATCAAAGCACCCTCAACAAGTCTCACTCACCTGAAGAACAACATCCTGACCGAGCCACCGCGTCAGGGGGCACGCGACAACGAGTGAGAGTAACGCGTGCGTGAGTCTCGTCGGTCGCGGTTCAGCTTGTCGCAGGGATTGATGGAGGGGTCGGTCGCTTAGGTGTGAACAGACAACAGCGCAATAAAAAAAATTCGGTTCAAGCGAGTGAGATCAGATGAGATGTGATGAGATAGATGCCAGGGCCGTCACTTCGCCGCGTCGTCGCCGTAGTCAGTCAGAGTCGTCTTGATGAAGATGGTGAAATCAAGTCGGGCATGCTTTGCCTGCCGATGTCTGGACAGTCGACGTCGGACGTTCGTTTAGCTCTCGCTAGTGGGGAGGCCAGCTCCCGTTGCTGAGGTAAGCGAGCGCTGGGACCACCCCCGCCCCACCCCCCTACACAGCTGATATCTACCAGCTCTCCCCTAACGCAGCAAAGCCGGCCCCGACCAGCTTCGAGAACCTCCAAATGGTTCATCAGTGGCTTCTCTGAATCTCTTAAGGTTTCCAGGTGATAGACCTGTTTCCTTGACGGATGGCCTGGCTAGCTGGCTGGCTGGCTGGGTGGCTACGCAAGACTTCGAATTTCAAAAGTCATTTTCACGAGCATACATATTTCAGAGTTGTACGGTCAAGTGACAAACATCCCTGCCGCCAAGATAACATTTTAATATAGTACTTAAATCTTTAAGTATGGTATTGAATTATCATCTCTGCTGTTAAATTGTTATCTTACCAAAACTTATATTTAAATGTTATCTCGCCAAGATTTTTATTTAAATATTCCATATTAACCCTAACCTAACCCTAACCTAACACTTTAAAATATTAAATTATAATATTGAAATAGAATTTTAGCGAGATGATATTTAAATATATATCTTAGCGAGAGGGCATTTTAATATAGTATTAAAATGTCATCTTGGCGGCAGGGATATTTGTCACTTGACCACATCCCTCCATATTTCACATTGCATTCCAAGAGGTCACCACATCAGCCAACATCGATCGCCCCCGCTCCCAGCTTCTCACGCAGCACAAACATCACCCAACTACAACCTTCCCCTCTCACTCATTACTTACTTACCTACACCACCACTAACCACCAGCCTAGACAAAACTCAACCACTTCTACAACATTGATTTCACTCACCCACTCATCACCAGACACATTTCACACAAAAGACACTGCACGCCGCACAGCGTTGCTTGCTTGCTTGCTTGCTCGCTTGCTTGCTTGCTTGCTTACGTGCGCGCACGCGTCGTCAGAGAATGTCAACGTTAAAATTTCAGAAGAAAATAAACATAGGTATCGTATTTCCGTCTTGAGACAATTTCTTAAAAGTCCCCGGTCCCTAAAAAAAAAAAAAGAACCTGATTTCTGTATGTGTGTGAATGTGTAGCTGGCGTGTGCATGTTGTGTTGTGTGTGGGGAGAGTAGTAGATTTTGACGCAACCCTCGCCCTCACCCTGATACTGTCCCTGTTTGCCACTGTCCGGTGGGCATCGAAATTCCTTCTCCTCTCTCGCTCGCTCGGTCGCTCTTTTTTTCTTTGTGAAGCTTTTTGTTTTCGGAGTCCGTCATTCCGCGGATCATCGGTCGTGAAGGCGTTAAGAAAAAAAGAAAACAGGAAAATGGGCCGGGTACAGGAGAAGTTCTGTCTTGAATAGACAAAAACAACCAGGAACGAAGAGAGTCGGGCAGGTTGAAGCTTGTCGTCCCCTGCTCCCACCATCTGATATCTGGTGGCCACCCCCATCAAACATTCCCCAACCCGTCCACCACTCACCAAAATAAAAACAAAGAAGCGAAGACGGCCCCCTCGGGACGGGACACGCTAGTTTCAAGGTGAAACAGATAAAATACGCGCACTTGGTCATCACAAGGTCCAGGAAGGGAATCGAGCAGGGAAGTTGCAGCGCGGCGGAAAAGAGAAAACATGATTGGGTATCCTTCAACTTTGTTACTGGGGTGTGTTCGTGATGCAGTCTTTCGTGAGAAGAGAGAGGAAAAGTGCTTCATTCCCCCGAGCGACCCATGCTTCCAACCCTCTTCGTTATCCAAGTCACCATTACCGTGTGGCACAAGGTCTGACAACAATGAAAACCAGTCCTGTGGTCCTCCCTTACTGTGTACTATTCCATGTCCTTCCCCCTCTCGGGCCGCGTGGTGCGGAGGGCCGACCTCCACCCGTGCCCCCCCTCCCAAGTTTTGGCGCAGGGCTCTGGTTGGATTGGGCAACGAAAAGATACTGAACGAGTGTCCAGCTGGCGCACATGTGGGCCTTCGCAACAAGGAAGTCGATCAGCCGTGCCAAACTCCGCGCCAAACAAACTCCGACGTCCAGGTCGTGTGTGGATAAGGAGATAACGTGGGTAATCGAAATCTTTCTCGCGGTCATGACATCGTAATCGTGTGGACAAATGGAATCGGAACCGCCCCCTCATGTCGTGAACAGGCAAAAATCCGCCTCATGTTTACTCCTCGTCCTCCTCGTCCTCATTTTCATCCGGACTCTCCGTGTCCGTCTTACTCCTCTTGTTGGGAGTATCCGAGCCCCCAACCGATTTCCTCTTTCCCAAGGTCGAACCCGTGTCTCCGTCATTTTCGTTGTTGTCCCCGCCTACATCGCCCTTCTTCCTCTCTATCTCTGCCACCTCGTCCGCCGTCAGGAAACGACCCCCTGGGCCTCTGGGCCGGCGCATGGCGTGGTTGTGCCGGGACTCGTGCAGGTAAGGCTTGCGGCCTTTGCTAGTCAGTCGCAGAGCCTCCTCCAGCCTCTGTCTTGCCACCCTGCGCTTCAGGATTCTGTGAAACTGTTTGGCGTTGACATATAGCGGTGACTCCTCCTGGCCTTGCGGCATCTCAGGAGACTGCGGGTGCTGCATTGCCTGGCCTTGGGGCATCGGAGGCGCCACCGAGGGCCGGCCTGCAGCGTGATTCATGATGGCTTGAGGGTTGGGCACGCCGGGACTCGTGACTTGGCTCATCCTCCGCTGGGGCATGCTGCTCATCTGCTGGGGCGACCGGGGGTCACGGCCTGGCTCCGTCTTGGTCTTCAGGCTGCCCATCCTGGGCGACGTCTGGAGGTTCGCGTCGGATGACATGGGGTACGGGTAGGCTGACCCCGACGCGGCAGCGGTTGCGGCCATTGCGGCGGCCTGGATGCCGGGGACCCCATATTGCATGCCCGCATGTTGGGGCATGCCATACTGTGGCTGATACATGGCGTGGCTCTGGGTGGGCGTCGTCTGTTGTTGCGACGGGAGGACGGGCGACTGCTGAATGTGCTGTGCCTGAGGCGATGTGATGCTATTGGCACCTGTCGAGCTGGGATAGGCTGTTGATATGTGTGGTTGAGAATTCTGCGGGTTGTGCTGGTATTGCGCGTACTCCATCATGCTTGCCGATGTTGTATCGGAAAGCTGCTGGTGGCGATTTGTGAGCGGCCTCGATGTTTCGTTGCCGGTCGGCTGGTGTTGCTCTTCGTCCGCTGTTGGAATGTCAAGGTAATCTTGGCCGACAAGTCGCGAAAGCCGTTGTCAAAAAGTCTAGAGTAGAGCAGACACTCAAGTCAAAGGCTTTTGGAAGTCAGGACTATCTCTGACACAGGAGAGTGTGAGTCTGAATCAGTTGTTGGTTTAGAGCCACGGCGCGCTGGCATGGATCGGTTGTCGCCTGTCGTCACTGAGTACCCGTGGCCTGGGCTTGGTGCACACCCAATCTATTGGATATGCGTGGATGCGCTGGCAGTCGCGAAGGTTGTAGCCGAACTGCGTAATTGGCTGCACCACGGCACATGCAAGCTGATGTACACGCGGGGCGGGCTGGGTGCAAGGTCCCTGGGCGAAATGGGTCCAGGGGCGACGAAGCCACGTGAGGATGAACGACAAGGCGATCTCTGGCACTGGAGACGACGATCCACTTGGGACAATCGCAGGCAGACCCAAGATGCGAGACCTAATGTCCTCGGTGATGACTGGTCACGGTAATTTCAACGGCTGATTGCGGGCCGTCGCGAAAGAAGCTCTGACGAAACAACCTGGGAGGTCTTGTTTCCCAGGATCCTATCCTGTCGACCGACTGTACGCTTCAAATCGGCTCGTTGAAATCTGCCCAACCATTGGCATTAGTCGTTGCCCGCAGAATAGAACGTTAGGCGTAGAAGCCGGGACCGAAATCGATAAACGAGGGGCAGGTGGATGGGGTGTGGTAGTTAGGTAGGGATGCTTCGCGCCCTGGTCTCCCACTTGATGCGCTGGCATGCATGACGGAGCATGCACAAGCCGGGCCCACCATGTAAGCCAGCTCAACCGACACCCACCCCAGGCTTGTTCCCGAGGGCGGGCGATGGCGATCAGGACGGGAGAGTGTCATTGCGACGAGCACCGCAAACAAGATAAAAAAAGGAAATCGGCCAAGATGACAGCATGACCCGTGCATCTCACCAAGGAATGGGGCATGCAAGCTAGCACTCAGCACGACAGGTGGGGCCCGACATCCCTCGTAACCCTGGTCCATGTGTCTGGTCGACTTGCGCGGCAGCATTTGCGTGCGACATGATATCACAGGACTAATGGCCCCGGTTGACAGAGTAGGGAGCATGCGCACACAGACAAGAGCGTCTTTGGGGCTAGAGCGGCGGACTCATGTTGTGCCAGGTAACGTGAGTACCAAGCAGCACATGACAGAGGTCGTCGTCGAGTCCCGGTGCCGTGAGTTCAGCAGGTAGGATTCGGCTAATGGGCACGCTTGTGCCGCCGGCACGAACCAACTCGACACAGGCTGCGCGAGTGCGGCGCGGGTGAAGGAACGGGTGGTGAGAAGGATTTGTGTATCACCCCTACAGGGCCGATTCGCCGCGGGTGCGTGACGTCCAGCCCATGTCGGGGTTCTCCATCTAGAGAACACACCCGAGGGTTTGGGTGTGCGGGTGAGGGGTTCGAGATTTGAGGGTGTACCACTTGTCAGGGCCGAGGGTATGGCAAAGCTGGATGAATATCCGGCTCGGGAGGGGAACCACAGGGACTAGCAAACGAGCCAAACACAGTGACAAAGAAATGCAACGAACCAGTGTTTCTCACGGCAAAGGTCAGATGGAAGCGCTGGCCCGACTAGTATGTTGGGGCTATAGGCAAGACTGCATCAGCATCTTATTATATTCATGATTTCAGGCACATCTGTGACCAGCATGGTTGTGGGCCGTGAGAGGGAAATATGTGACTGTGGAGTGCGGAGGGGATGGAATACGGCCGCTCTGCACTGTAGGTTCACTCCTTGACAGAGTAGAGCAGAAGATGCGTCTCGCACCCAAATGCTGGGCTGAATCGGCCGAGATGGTGTGGTGAGACGGAAGGTGCAGGCGCCTTGGCCGAAGATGAGGGTAGAAAGGAAGAGGGGCAAGGGTCGGTCGACGGAGCACAAACAGGTCAGAGCTCACCTTTGAAATGAGATCCGACAGGACCCGGTTGACGAGGGCGCGCTGCCTGTGGTCGAGGTACCAGATGGTGCCGGTTGATCAAAGGGGGTTTTGAGGACGTTGAAATTCGCTTCCGCAGGCTGTTGATATCACGGGACTCTGGGGACAGCCAATGAAGACGTCAAGAGTGAAGCTGGCAGTGTTGATAGGTCTTGAGCCGTCGCAGTGGTGAGGATACCGGCTTGGTGTCGCAAATCTAAGATGGTGTTAGCTGATTTGCTGGGCTGGTCGAGCCGTTTTATTTGTGTGTGCGCTGGAGCGGTGACTGGCTGGCGAGCTAGGGTGGGCGGGCCCACAGTGACCCACTCGCAGGCAGAAAAGCCCGCGGGTGTGCGACCAGTGGGACGGAACCTTGACGGATCGGAATAATCAGGGGGGTCGGGGGCGACAAGACGATGAGGCTGGCGCGCGCCGGGCTGGTTGTCGATAATGGAACTAACCACACCCTCCCTATCCAGCCGCTTGGCGGTAGAAGGCAGCAGCCGTAGTAGCAGAAGCGACAACAACAGCGAGTACTGTTGGGTTTCGAGGCTGTCATGACGCGGTTGGCTGAGATGCCGTGCTAGTCTGTGCGAATTTGCAGATATGCTTGGGGGGGGGGTGGATGGAACCAGAGGGCCATGGCCTGAGATCAGCAACAAGAGACACACAGGTGGCGGTGCTATAGACGGGGGCACATAGACCCAGGCCCAAGGGTAACCGTTATGCAGACCGACCGAGTCCATCTGAGACGCGATCACTGTCTGGATGCGGGCCATGCTCTTGGGTATGGGGCCGGCGCGAGAAAGTGAATTTTTCTCTCTCCTTGCAGCTGTCTGCTGCAGGCCCAGAATGTCGGCACCCGACCTCATGGCGCGACCTGCAGGCCACAAGTGGATGGGCGGAGGAAGACGACTCCCACGGCAGATGGATGGGGCATGACAGGCCAGGGTTGGTTGAGAGTGGGCTGGTTGATAACCGCACCCCTGGCAAGCTGTGGAATGATCGAGACGGACGGGCGGGCAGACGGACAGACATAGAGAAAAGAAGCAAACGATGGTCCCGTACCTTGCTGGAACAGCGCTCGATGGCGAGGCTGATGGCGCTTGGGAAAACCGGAGGCTTTTCCGATCTTGCCAGTTGCATCGGTCCCCGGATGGGTTGGAAAGTGATTCGCCCGTTTCTATCGAGGACAGGGCTAGCAAACAGCTAGGCGTCTGTCTGCAGGCTGGCTTGTCTCGTCCATGGTCAGCAACAGGCTCATTTGGCAGATCTGAGCTAGCTTGTAGGCCACACAATACACGGCAGTAGCTAGCAGATGGGTAAGAAGCCGGAGCCCCGGGAAAAGCTCAGACAACTCTGCAGCCGCCTCGCGCGTGTGCGTGCGGTGCGTGCGTGCGTGTGTGCGTACGTGCATGTGCTGCAGGTTGGGTGCCGTGGGACGAGAAGATTTGGACGAAAAACTGGACGACGAATGAAACGCGACAAATTGTGGCGCGCGTAGAAAGCGGGCGAGTGAGCGACACACACGGGTTGCATGGATGGGTATCCCGATCCCGTCGTTGGAGCGGCAGTGAGCGGTTTTGGGTTCGTCGTGGGTTGGCTGGGCTGGCTGGGCCTGGCTGGTTGCTGATTGGGTGTTTCGCATCCCAGGGGTTTGGCACTCACGATGTGTCGTCTGGACTCGACGCGACTCGACTCGATCCGGTACTGAGGCTGGATGGACGGATGGACGGACGGATGGATGGGCACGCTGGTGGAGGGCTGGGAGAGGGAAGGGGGGAGGGGGCTCCATGTGGCTTTGGTGGAGGGTAAGAACAAGCAACAGGCTCGAGGAAAACAAAACTGATGATGACCTACCCAATTGGTACTTCCGCGACAAGACTGGCTGCTCTGGGCTGCTCTGGCTGCTGCTGCTGCTCTGCGCAATGCGGTGCGATGCGACGCGATGCGATTGCTTGCAGTCTCTATGTCTCTGCCCAGGAATTCGCGGGCGCCCGCGAGCGACCTGAGATGCGTGATGAGACACGCACACGGACTTGAGATGGAGAGGCGGGTGCAGGTGCGGGTGCGGATGCGGATGCGCTGAGATTTGCTGCACTGCGACACGAGGCGATGCGCTGCGCTGCGATGCGATGCGATTGCGATGCCGCCGTGATGGACGAATTCGGTTGTATCAAACAGTCGGGGCTTGGCCTGAGCGGAGGGGGTCGCAGGGCAAAACTGGACTAAAACTAAACTGCACTGGATAGGACTGGGTTGGATTGGACTGCACTGGACTGCACTGGATTTGAGGTCGAAAGCGTGTTGATTGATTGGTGTGTGTTGCAAACTCAGGGCGAATAAGGCAGCAATTGGCCCAAGTCGAGGACAAGAAAGTGGAGGAGGGGGCGAGGGCGAGGGTTGGCAGCACCGCGGCGGCGGGCGGAGGATGGAATGGGATTGGGCGGAAACGGGCGGATTGGCTAGGAAAGTCTGTTGAGGCCCTTGAGGGAGTGGGAGGAGGAGCGCAGGAGGAGAGGAGGAGCTGGAGCAGTTGGAGCTTGGGTAGCTCGCACCTTGACTGGCTGATCTGACTGGCTGGTTTGACTGGCTGGTTTGGGGCAGGACCGGACTGTCGACTTGCTACTGGAGAGAAGAGGGGAAGAGACCAAAGGGTCGAGGCCTCGGGACTGCAAGATGATTCGAGGAAGGGCGGGAGCAGCTTTCTTTATCCGAGTGTGTGAGTGGCCCAAATCAGCTGAAGTGGGTCCCTCCCTGCACCGGGTTCCAGTCCAGGTCCAAGTCCAAGTCCCAGTCAGGCCAGTCCAGGGCAGGTCCAAGTGCCAGGTCCAGGAACCGGCTGCTGGTGTGGTATGTACTGTGTACCATGTAATGGACTATACTACGTACAAGGTATACTCCAACTAAAGTTCCAAGGGGAGGGAAGGGAACGGAAGGGCAGGAAGGGGCAGGAAGGAAGGTCCAGCAAGGCCCAGCTCGGCGGGAAAATTCAGAGCTGCGAGCAAGCGAGCAGTGTGCAGGCACTGCAGGGTGGAAGAGAGAGGAGATGGGTGCAGCATTGTACTCGTGCAGGCGAGAGTACTTTTCCGTTGGTGTGCATGATCATCTTCCATAAAGTAACCCCCACCAGCTAGCAACCTCCGTCTCCCCGGCCCTTCGAGACAGTGTGAGAATGGTGAGGGGAAAACGGCAACTGCTAGACGAGCTCGAATCCCCTTCCCTTCTTGGAAGGGGGGGGGGTGAGCGGGGGGCTGGTGGGTGCAGGTCCTGGCGGAGAGGGTCGCAGGGTTCTGGTCTGGCAGTCCTGGCAAGGGCAGCCGACCATCGGTGGTGGTGGCTGGACGGAGGGAAGGAACACTTGCCTCGCCTGGTAGTCTATCTTGTCTGCTAGCATCTTCATTGATATGATGATATGTTCACTCCTCACTTATCCTGTCTTCTCTTCTCTTACCAGTCAGTCAGCCCAGCCAGCCCAGCCAGCCCAGCGCGAGATGATATGCAGCCTCAGATCTGACCAATATGTACATATATGCATGGTTCAGGTAGCAAGCACCAGCAATGCAGTAGCAGTAGCAGCAGCAGCAGCAGCAGCAGCAGCAGCAGCTCCGGTCGCAGTAGCAGCAGCGCTGCATGCAGTCAGCAGGAACGCAACACACACAAACACCAACACAACAGACCTGACCAGGCTGACCAGGCATCCAATGCCTTGATCGCCGCCTCGGTTTCAATCTTCAGGCTCCGGCTCAGGCCCACGTTCGGGGTCCAGCTCCAGCTTCACGGCGGCCTTGTCCTCATCCGTCCTCAAGTGACGTGACCCTGCCCCTCGTTCTCGGGTCGGCGCTTTTTTTTTTTTTTTTTGGTTTCAATTTTTTTTTTTTTTCACGCATCCTCCCACCAGTTTCTCGCACGGTGCGGAAGCAACTTCTGCGCGACGCGTCCGTCCGCCCGTCAAGCAACAATCAGCTTTTTCTTTTGCCCTTTCAGGGATGAGCTCCCGCTTGGTGTGAAGCATGCCTCCGCACCACCCTCGCCGGAGTCAGACTTCCTCCAGCCTGGACTGCCAGACGGACTTGAACGATAGACCGACGACTGACTGAATGACAGTGACAGTGACAGACCGTGCAATGCCGTTTTACTTTTTCTGTCCATTCCTCTCCTCGCCTTCGCCTCGATCTAGATACCTGCTGCCTAGCCGTGCTTGCCACTACCCATCGCTATCACAAGCTTTCTGTTGGGTCAAAGAGTCCAATGTCAAATGTCAAATGTCGAGCGCAGGGCCTCTTGTGCCCGCTAACTCGGCTTGACGCTTGACCTGACTCTCACTCTACATACATACATACATACATACACTACAAAATCTGCCCAGGCTGCCAGGCTGCCAGGCTGCGTTTGTTCAGACATCTCGACAGACCAACCCGTGAGCCGCGGCCCGAGACCGTCGCACGCTGGGCCTCACTGCATCGAGATTCCTGCATCGAGATTCCCGCATCGAGAGGAGAGCACGACATGATACCCATCCAGCCCTGCGACGCTGCCAGTACTCCGTACTTCGTGTCTGCTCGAAAGCTGACATGCCAGGGTTCCTCCTGCTCCGCTCTGTTCAGCTCTTGTCCGGCCCTGCTGAGGATTAGTCCATGGTGCGGAGATGCCAAGCACAACCCTCAACACTTGTGAAATTCATATCATGGCGCACTGTGTCTGCTCTGGGTTATGTCGGGAATGGCCATCTGCAGTCTGCTGCACATGCTCCGGTCATAGAAACCACCGACACTTGAAACGACCTGCCAGTCCGGACACCAGGGACTAACAAGCTCCGGGGCTAGAACCATCGAGCATTCGTGGTATCCGTCTAGTAAGTGTGGGTGGGTGTGTGAGAGAGGTGTGCACCAGTTTGTGCAGCAGCGTGATATAATTATCCCTCCCACATGATCAGCGCACCTAATTCAGCATCCCACACCACATACACCGTGTCCATCGACCGAGCCAGTTCGACGCAGGGCCACCTCCTCACCGGAGGAGAGATGAATGGAACCTGTCATCATCGCCTCGGTCAGTTCTTTGGGGAACTCCAGGTCTGAAAACAGACCTCAGCTACTACTATGCCGGCAACCCTGTCCGTCTGTCCGTCTGTCAGTTCGCCTGCCTGTCAACTGTAAACCCAGCAGGACCCTCTTCCTCCCGCCGCGTCGGAGCTGGTGACGCAGCCCCAGCCCCAAGAAATCGTACCGCCGCTCAAGTGCCACCTTGTCACCGTTGTGAAATGTCGGTGAGCCCACAGCTGCCATGTTACCTTTTTGGGGCATCTCATATAGTGGCGGTCTACAGTACAGGCGCATTGGAGGCGAGTTTGACACCAAAGTCTGACGTCTTTGATGCTGCTCGGCTCAGGCGCACGCCAGCCGTGTCAAAAGCTGCATCGAGCCGCCTCGTCCGAGGGGCACACTAACCCGCACCGTACTGGGTGTGGGCTGCCAATCAGTTTGACACGCGTTGTTCACCCCCCGCTCCTTTCTGGTACCGCTTGGTCCGGTCGGTACTGTGTATCCACAATTCGCGCATCCTGGCTCGAGCCTGGGAAGTCTGCCAACCTGGCAGCCCTGGAGGCCTCGAATCAGCCGGCATTCGATGGCTAATATACAGTGCAATATACGGAGCATGAAACGCTGCAACTGTTTCTTCATCGGCCATCGAGACATCTAAAACCCAACAAGGTGCAGCGGCAGCATGTCACGGCTCTCAGTAGGGCTCGAACGGGCGGCACCCGGGTTTCGATCCGCTGAGTCACCGAAACCCAAACCACGCGGGTCTGGGGTCTGGGGTCTGGGTGTCCGGACAGCTTCTGTGCGCGACCCCCTTGGCGAACCTGATGTGACCGGATGCCTTCCCCGAGCTCTCAGGCCGTCATCGGCATGGACTGACTGCCAAACATGCTTTCGATAGACCATCCCCTGCCGTGACTGCCATGTCGACCTTGAATGACGAGGTTGGGCTGACCCGACGACGAGACGAGAGGGCGGCGCAAGTTCGGAGACGGGAGACCGATGCGGTCATTCTGTCTTCAGTAGGCCCGCATCACTCAGCCATCTGTCAGCGGGCGCAATTCGGCAGATCAGTGCTACAGCACCAGCGGCACAAGCCTTGCAGATGGGGGGGGACTTTTGTCGGCGGCTGTTGTGTAACCCTGGGAGCGCGAGGCAGCAGGGATTTGCCCATCAGTGATCGCCGACACAAGACCTAGACACCTGCAGCCTCGCCCGCCCCAGCCCAAGCATCATTTTTCTGGTTGGACAGGAATCATTCGGCCCTATGACTGGCTGGAAATTGCTTCTCATTTTCTGGCCAACTGGCGGCGTCCGCGGCCTTAAGACCACACGAGCGGGGGCTTGGGGTTGGTCAGAAACTCGGGACCGACAGCCACTCAGGGATCAGAACGGCACAAGAGCTGTGATGAGGTGCGACCGCCCCCAACTTTCGACCAACATCTGGGTCTGGGCATGAAGAGTCTCTGTGTACCACCCGGCGGCAAAGGGCTCATCGACATTCATATTCCTGGGCAGCATTCATGTCGCAACATGCCGGCCTGCCTGCCTCGACGGGATCTGACCTGGCTGCCTGATTGCCGTCATTTGCTGGGTGTGACACACAGACAATAATTGCATTGGCGACGGGTGCCGTTACGAACAACTGTGGCGTGGCTTGGGTTTCCCAAATTACAGCGTCACATTTCGGCAATCTCACGATTCATCCGAAATAATATGCCACACTTCACACGTCGTCTCTTGTTTCTTGTTCTGCGCTTCAGCCTTGTCGTCACTTTCCCCTTCCTCGGATGCTTACTGGCCCGATTTACGACCACAGTGCGGACCGTCCCTAGTGCTTCGTGTGACGATGCATCAATCACAGCTCAGCTTTGAACCCACCGTCTTGGACGAGGCTCGCCAATGACGGCCGGCGTGAGAGCGAGCTTCTTTGGACTCCAAAAAAAGGCGCACAGATCAGAGACGCACCCGCGGGCCAGATTCCCCAACCAGGTCTGGAGTAACGTCCTCCGTTTTGCCTGGTAGCGCCCGGCGATTGATGTGGCCCACGCTCTTGGCTGGAGGGGTTCTCGCTGCTGCTCTCAATCCACTCTGTCCCCATCACCTGCCTACAATACCTTGCTTTGGCTTTGACAACGTCTCGCTCCATCTCCACAACGCCCCTTGCAAAGCACCTGATTCCGCGATCCCGTCTAAACTTACCTTAACATCTAAGCACATCAAATGGGGCACCCGTTCTCCATCTCGTTTCAGTCATATTCTTGAAGACAGCGAGACACAGCGGACGCAGCTGGCCAATCACGTCCGCAAACTCGGACGCCTGGAAGGTGATTTGGCGCCGGTTGGATGATAGTCCCCACCCGACATGGGCAACTGGCGCGGACTTTCCTTTGATTACATGTGTATGTATGCACGCATGGGTGGTTGACTGCCTGGCTTGCTTTCCAATCCCCCATGTCTCAACCCCCAAATTTATCTATTTTTCACCGCATCCGGCGGCGTGTCTGGCCTCTGCGTCCCTGTCTCTGGCGCCCCGTCCCGTGTGAACGGGGTGCGCGCCCTTACAGGCAGCAGCGGGGGATACCCAGCCAGCCAGCCAGCCCTGGAGAACAGTCTCACGGAGTTTGAGCTGACCAGACGCGAGAGGAAAGCGCCGGGCGTGCATGGGCGAAAGGGCGGCGTTCAGGACGATGGGCACATGGGGCCGGCCGACGTTGCGTCGACCAACTTCCCGATGGTGAGGTCTAGAAAGCCAGGCGCCCCCGCCCCCACCCCGGCCCGGTCTCCTTCCCCCAAAACCAAAGTCGATCAAGTGATCTCAGGCACGATCTGTATATATGCCAACCCCATGTGCCGACGTCTTTGCCATGCTTTTGACGGGGAAATGGCTGGGGTGTCTCGCGACACGTGGAAAATAAGGCCAGCAGCGATGGGCAACCAACTGCCCGCTTCTGGGGGGGCTTGCTTTTCGCCCCGTCCTGCCTGCAGCGGCCGTGAGCGATGGGGGGCCGGCCGCCCGCGTGCGTTCGTGTCGATTGATTGTTCCCGTGCCGCGTGGGCGTCGCGGGTCTGTTTCTGTATGTGTCACGGACCGTGCGTACGGAGAAGGGGAAGGGGGAAGAAGAAAGAAAAAGAAAGAAAAAAAAGAAACATCAGGTCCTCCTCGTGTGTCTCAGACATGCTGCGTGAGCGCTGGGGCTGACCTTCTTTTTCTTTTCTCACTCTGCCTGTGGCCTGCATGCGTGCTGTCATACTGGCAGATTGGCATGCTGGCGGGGAGGGCAAAGTTCCCGGGGGTTGTGTCCTTTTTTTTTTTTTTCTCTCTCTGTTAAGGTGACTGACTGGTTGGGTCAGTGGGAGGATTAGTAAAGAAGCAGGGAGCAGAGGGGGCTGGCCATGTGTTCCAGAAGTGTTCGGGCCGTCCGCCTCACGCAATCCGCCAGCCCGCCCGGCAGCCCAACGGGACGCACATGGAGGTCGGGGGGGGGGGGCCACTCTCCGGGGATTTGGTGGTCTAGTTTGCCTGGATGTACAAGCAGCAGCAGCAGACATCGAAATGAAATGGATATATGATGAATGATGAATCACAGGGGCACAGGCAATCGGCCGGTCTTCTCAGCCCCGGGATGGCAAACCCCCCCTCCCCCTCTTGCCCCCGACTTGTGTTCCGTTTCTTGTGTGACCGTTGCCTTGCCGGATCTGGGAGTATGCGCCGAGACAAGTGTTTCGTCCGCCTGGGTTTCCAATCTTTGGTTCTGGAGGAGTCGGGCGTTTGTGCTGGCTTACTGGTGTGCGGTATTGCGGTGGCAGTCTCTTTACTTGATGCTGGTTGGTAGGTTTCGGGATTGAGACAGTGAAAGCATCCTTCTTTTTTCTTCCTTTGTTTTGGGAAGTCTGAGATGATGGTATGGGATATTGGCCCGGTTTGGGGGAGCTGGAGCGATGAGGATGGGGAGATGGATCAATCATTCGTCGCCGCCGCCGCCACCCGCCGCCCGCCGCCCGCCGCCGCGTCAGCCGCTGCTTGCTGCTAAGCTACTAACTAACTACCTGGGTAGGCAGGTAGCCTGATGTTCGCCGGCCACACCTGGTGGCGTTTCCGTAGAGGATTGGGATTACGAAGGTACGTTTTCCCGTGTGCTGGCTGGTTGTTGCCTTGTTCCCAAGGTTGCCTGCTTTGTGGGCTGGGGTTTGCACCTGATGGTGATGATGCTTGCTTGCTTGCTGTGATGGGGAGCTGCATGCTGCGCTCTCTGTTGATTTGGATTTGTATGCGCGCTGTGGTTTGGTGGGCTTTTGGGGCCACCATTTGGTGTTTTGGTTCTACTGCGTCTCTAGCCAAGGCGTAGTAGTTAGGGGAAAGCATTCTATTGAAATCCCTCCTTGTTGTGTTGTCATCGTAGACGAGTTACCGTCCAGACTTTTGAGTCCTCTGCCCTGCTGGGACAAACGTTTTGACGCCAGAGACTTCCCAAGTGGAGATATGTCGTGTTGTGGGCTGGGCGCATGGATGGCATACATCAAAGACTATATGTCGGGTGTGTTGGGATGTATGTGATTCTTCAGAGCGAGGTCTGTTCGCCGCTTTGAGTCTCAGCTCCGGTAGTTATCATCGGATCCAACCCGGGACTCAGCCTCCCGGAGTTAGGTGCGGGAGAATGTGGTACGTACAATACCTTTTTTTTTCAAGGCAGAGACTCTACTAGGCTTATAAAACTTCATGGGCCGTGCCCAGTTTCGGCCGGGACCTTAGCGATGTGTATTGGGCGTGAGAGGTTCGTTGTCGCCGGGATAGCTTCTTCAGTTTTGATGTCGTTGACTTGGTTTATTCAATGTTTTGAAGATGTAGCAGGGCTTCCATGGCTGTAGTTGGTCTCATTCTTAATCCGGTAACAGCGCTCTTTGTCTTTTCTTTTCTCTCCTCTTCTCTCTTTCCTTTTTTTTTAAAGAAAAAAAAAAGAAAGAAAGGCTTTGAGGCGGTTCCTTCATCCAGCCGTAAGCGCTCGAAGACCCAACGCTAGATATAATCACAATAACGATAGCAGTAAGTTCAAATACAATAGCTACTAAGAAGATAGCGAGATATTATTTCCGGATTCGTTGGGGCTATGTACCTGCTGGAAACGTGGAAAATTTCGAAATCTTCGAGGAGTGAGCAAAGTGAGATACATGGTTGGTAAATGTGACGGCCGGAGTTGGTTCAATCTGCGCTTCCCTCTCCACGGTAGTGTTCAGTGCAGGGCTTATATCCTTTGTATGGAGATGTGGACGTCTTCGGGTTGGCATACGTCCATTTTTTGGGTCTTGTGTTGGAACCAGGGTGTCACCATACTCCAGTTCGATACTGTCTCTACATGCTTAGGTCAAAGGGGATGGATAGATAGATGAATGTGGTTGTGGCGTCTGTGAGCAGTAGTTGCGCACAGTACAGACCAGGTAAACGATGTTCGAGATGAGAACTGGTGAGTGCTTCACGATGCACCTGTCTTCAATCCCCACATGAAACTGTGGTCTGTGGCAGCCACTCACGCACGCGCTGCAATGAGGTGTCTACGGCTCAATGGCCCTACCGGAAGCTGACCTCAACCACACGTCTGGCCGTCTCAATGACAGAAGCTTGGGGGACAGATGCAGGCTAACTGTCCACAACCTATACCTGTTGTCTCTCACCCTACTAATACAACTATTTTCGTTACGGCTCGGTAGGCGATCCCAAAGAACACACATAGTCTATAACTAACCTTGTCTTCACGTTATCTGCCATGTTCTGTTCTCCGATGCAGCATGGTTTCGACTTCGAATATCACACAACGGGTGATTCTTTTCTCTCACAGTGCCAGAATCGCCACTCTAAGATGACAAGTGGGTGCCCCCCATCAAGCGTCACGTAAAGGTTGGTCTATCCATTGAACTAATACACTAATTCGGATTTACTGTAACTACTACTGGGTGGCTTTTAAACACTCACTGCATTGGTAGGGTGATGGTCTATCAAGTTGAATGGGCTGACCATCGATGAGGATTTCATGAGATCACTTGACTGCTACATTGATTCTCAAACATTATGCGCAGAGGATTGCATTCCAAAGATTCAGTATTGCTGCACTTGATTTCCATCTCCTCTCAATAGACCCTGGCCCGATGGCTTACAGTCTCGCATTTCAAATACCTGCGCATCCTCTTTTCAACAATCACAGGGCCCCAAGCCATACCATGCTTTGGTAGGGCGCATAGATGTTTATAGTGAATTTTTAGACGTGTCACCCAAGCACGGTATGGAGGCGCCCAAACCCGCAAACCCCCAACCCCCTTCTGCAACGTGTACCAGGGTTGGGGTCTCTTGCCCCCGGGCAACAACAGCTCATCTTATCCATTCGACTTTTTCGATGAAGCGACGGTCGCCACAAAGACACATCCTCCACCAACCCAGCTTCTTCCGCTAGAAAGAAACCAATCAACCCCTTGATTGCATTCAGGGGATGGCTGATGAAGGTCCGTTCCGATGAATGGCGGTGGCACGAGATGGCTTAGCAGGCTGTCTCGGACTGCACCCTGGTGTCCCGCCCACTCTTTCTATCTACTGGCACAGCCATGCATGGTCCGGCCCCTCTCATACGGGAGCTGCCTCTTGAGCCGTGTCAGGAGGAGAGCGTCTGCTTCTAGCCCTGCACAAGCTGCATCGGAAGGGTCGCGACATACGGCGCACGTGGGGCAAAGCGAGGCCCACTCCATCACCGAAGAAGCATGCGCCACGCACGCTCCTCTCGAGGATGACGGGAAACTGTTTGGTAGGGGGCGAATATGGGAACTGAAGGATGAAGAGGGTAGGACATACTGTGAGTCGACCCTTCTCACATTACCTAACAGTGCTTTTGTCTGACTGAAACCGTCAACTTCCTGTCGATATAGTCGTTCTCGGCAATGACGGGGGTTACCACTGTCGCCACAGCATTTCTGAGGAAGGGGGTCATGTCAAGGCCATATTTACAGCAAGAGCAATTACCGTGGATCCATTGACGAACACTGTAAAGCACAGAGGGGCAGTAAGAGGGAGGTCTCTGCTCATTATGTACTCACGCGACCTGGTTGAAGACGATGAATTCTGGGACGAAATCTGCGTGCTCTGCGACTGGGCCACTAATGTAACTGAACGAGATAAGGTATGATCATAACATTGAAATTTTGCTGCGCCCACTGAAGGCTGACGACTCCACCCCGCAGTGTGTGAATGGATACTTGCCAGAGAAGGACAGCAGGCCAGTTGAGTTCATCTATGTACAGTGAGTAAAGGCCTAAGCAACTCAGCTCGAGACCTAACGAGGAACCAGGGCGCGCTTTCACCGCAATGCCAACACGCCTGACGAGCCATGGCATATCACAGTCGATTTTGGCAATCGCCAAACGTGGGATAGTGGCAAGGGTTTCCTCCGCTGCGGTTACCACATCTACGCGAAGAACAACGATCTTTCCCAGGGGTATGCAGGTTATAGCTCGCCGATGAGCATGTACGCAATTGGCAAGTTAGTCCAGAGGGAGGATGCCGCCCTATGGTTACCTTGGGGTGTTAGAGAATACTATCGAATTCCAAGAGCCCGGCGTAATTTGCAGCACACAACACACCGTGGCCTCGCAACACCAACGTCGCTGCCAGAGTTTCTAATAGCGAGACAGCGCTGGCACCTCTGGAAGAATCCGGCCACTGGAGCTTCGGAGAGGTTGCCAAGGCCCTCGATCCGGGACGAGCTGGACGAGCTGCTCAGCTGCATCCGCGACGGGGCTTCCGCACCGGCGCCTCAGTCCATGGGGCCACACATGGTCCGTGGGCTCTCCGGGGATTTTGTGCATGTCCGCGAAGCAATTTCAGAGGCAAGAAAGGCAGGAAAAGAAGTACCTCGAGGCTGGCTGGTGTCTCAGGGGTATTATTTTGCCTCCAAAAAGACTACTAGACGCTCTAGCAAGGCCCCAAGTACCCGGCCGGCCGCCGACAGGGCCGCGGGGGCCACGAGATCCTCGAACCGGTCTCCGAAGGGGGCTCTGAAGCCCACAAGAATGGATCGGGTGCATAAAACGCTTCAGTCGGAACCCCAGATGCGGGACCCGGGGGGTGAGGGCCTCACCACACCACAGGATCGCACAGGGGCTGCTCCGGCTCGAGTAGACGGCAGCAGCGTGGGGCAGAAGGATGTAAAGACAAAGGGTCGGACGCCAGTGAGGGCGGGGCATGCGAAACCCAGCAAGACAAAAGATACGACGCCGGTGTCTTCCCGCACCAAGCTCACGATCCGTGACCCGTTCGACGCGGACGCGGCCGTCCGCCAGGGTGCTCCGGCGCCCGTGCAGCGAGCCTTGGACACAAGCCATCAGGAGACACCGGGGGGACCCCTTGAGGACGACACACCAGAAGACAAACGCAGGCCACGAGCAACTGTGAGACGCGTCAAAGCCTCCGTAGCTGTGAGGAGCGTCAAGGCTTCCGTAACTGTGAGACGCGTCAAACCCTCCGTGACTGTGAGACGCGTCAAAGCCTCCAGGGGAGGTTCCGACCTGGGCAACGCTCTGTTGAACGCAGCGTCCGAGCCAGAAGAGCCCACCCACCACAGGCAGGGGGAGCCCAGGGCAGACAAGCCAGGGCCAGGGCCAGTGGCGCCGAGCAGGAAGCGGCACCAAGGTTCCTCGTTGGGCAAGGCGCTGCTGGAAGCGGGCAGCCCCGCCCTCGGTGCGGGTGGCTCGCGACCGCCTCGGGCGCCCGGCGGCTTGCGGAACGGGAGACCTGGGGCACTGACTGGGACTCAGAAGGACGACAGCGGCGCTCGCAAGGCCGGCGGGAAGATGGGCTCGCCCCTGCCTCCGGCAGGGGCTGACCTGGGCTCGGGGAGGGGCAAGAAGGTGAAAGGCGCGTGCAAGGCACAGCGGGCGAGGCAGACGCGTGGCTCGAAGATGACGCCGGCGTGGGTGTTGCCACAAAAATTGGGAGAAGTCACATCCGATGAAATTCGGGCTTGAAGTTGCGCGGTTGAGGGAACAAAAATTCATTTCCTAACACAATGGCTGATAGAGACTAGGGCGTTGGGGCACGGAATACAGAGGGCCACGAAGGCACACGCCTCTAACCCATTATCTGTATCAGAATAAGTCAAAACCACTCATATTTCACATATGTCGTATCGTTAAGAGGTCTCTCACATTTGGGTTCATGTTTGTGCTCCCATACTGTCCTGTAGGCTGTTCTTCCTTCTCTGCGTTTTTCGTTCTGAAAGGGGATATCTAGTCGGATGGACGCTGTCCTATGAGAGGCTATGTGATGGCAATGTAGAACGACAAAAGTCTCGTCTATAGGAGGAACCTGGGCAGTTGTATAGTATATGATCCAGCTACGTTGGGCGTCTTTGTTGCAGTAAGCATGGTGTGGTGCATTATTGAAATAGTGATAGATGCCTCTCAATAGGTCGTGTGCAGTGAATACAGCGAAGGGGACGAAAGCACATAACAAATCAAAACGGACGCGAAAACGTTGTTTTCTAAATTCTGATTAGTTTCTTCTATTCAAATCCAAGGCCAAAGCATGTAAGATTACTTCTCAGTGCCTGAAACTGGCATCGGGTTCTTCGCTATCAAGAAAGCACACCTCGCGTTGATCCCTCGTCCTTGATCCATCGAGGACTTGGCCCAGTCTATACTGCGGGTCCAGCGAAGCTGTGCTCTGAAGTGAAGGGATGAGTTGCGTTTCCAGTCCGACTGTCGCTGGATTGAGAGATGTCTCTCTACCTGATTAAGTGCCTAGGTAGGTACCATACTGGGCAGCCGTGCTTTGGTTAAACACTTGGGAAAGAAATACACCCTTACTGGTCAGTTGACCGTTGGAAGATTGCTAACCTTTGGCAGCCCCCAAACTAAGCACGCTTCGGGACGCCGCCTGCCCGAGGTAGAAATGAATGGCAATTCAATTTAGTTAGGAAAACTTTAATTTCTTTTCTTATAGGTTCCATCCTACTCTATATAAGGTCTTTCAAGATATATTTTTCATCCATCAACCTCCTTCCCAGAGGCTTTCAAAAGAAAGGCCTTTATAGCCAAAGATAAGGAAGACACGAAGTGCCCCCTACCTTATAGAAAGAAAGGGAACTAATCAGAGTGCCTTGAACCAAGACTCTCCAAATGGTTGCTAATCTGCGAAGCGTTGGCACACCAATAACTTGATGAAGGGACTCGAAAGTCATCTGTCTCTCAGGTGTCTTTCCAGGCTCCTCGTTGGCGGCTGTGGTCTTTTCCCCATTTGTCCATCCTAAAAGAATCGTCCTCACTTTCTAGGTACACGCTCTCCAGGGGCTCTCCCCTGACAGTAAATCTGCACGCTTCTTCCTTGCTCAGCTGGGATGGGTAGACGATTTGAACCGCGGGGATTCCCCATTACATGGACACCCACGAGAATATTGGCCTCGCACTGACCTGTTCAAAGATCTCATCTCCGACGTGATTGAAGTTAATGGTTGTGCGGACAAGAACTGCAAGTACGTTATCGTCATGTTACGACAAGAGAATCTTGTTGGGGATGTGCCGGCATCGTGCGGAACTCCGGAGGCGAGTAGGATTGCTTTCCAAGTGTAGGCCCACGCCCGTGAGTTACCGTATCTAGCCAGATTCTGAGATTGATGCATGTTGAATGGTATCCAATTAACTGGAGGAAACTTGAATTCGAATTCGCACAAATCAGAATTCGTGCGTTACCATAGCCCTGACGGAGCCATACTCGCTCGTTTGCAGATGGTGATGGTGGGGACTTTTGGTGCCCAGGTGATTTCGGCCGCAAGTCGTGAGCGACTGTTGAGTGGATCAGGTAGAAATGACGCCCGAAGTAGAACGATTTTCTGATAGATGATAGAAAAGATAAACTTGATGTCTGAACATGTGCTTGGAAAAATATTATGTCTATATAATTTGTTCCACCCCGACTCAATTGTACATTTGCCTCAGGCCTTATTCCGAGACAATAGGAAAATTCTACATAGAAACCGCCACCTAATCTCTTTACAAGCAATGCAACTAGTCTATATTACGTTCCTTTGTTCAGAAACAATTTCGGTGTTCCTTGGTATGCACATATGGCACAATGGTCTCAAAGAATGCCTAGGATCTTTCAACGGGTGTTCTAAGGAATTTTGTACTAGTATTTGTACTCTTTGAATTCATCTACGAAGCAGCAAAGACAATAGTTGCCCTGGTGGGACGAGTGATCATAGGCATAGAAGGAGCCTAGCATTGTTTACCTCTACACACGCCCGGGAGTCGATCAATTGTGCGATTCAAATGTTGTGTCTCGAAAGCCTTGAAGTCCGACACAATATTGGCACATAACTTCAAGTAGATAGGAGGCTCGAGAATATTTGTGACCAGGATGAGAGAGCCACGGAACATGGAACCGGAAATTGCACCTGGAAAATTTGGTTGTTGGCCAAACCAGTGCATCGCCAGACGCCAGCCCAAGCCCACATTCACGCCTCCCACAACACCCAATCCCAAAATCCACTCATGAAATACCAAGTCCCACAGCATAAACACTTAGAATAACCATGCCTAATACGCTTGTAGTAAGCTGGTCTTGGATGTTGTCGGTAGCCACGCTTTTTGCTTAGTCAGCGCCGAGAAGCACCCATTTCTGACGAAGCTTGAAGCCTCGCAAGTAGCCGTTTTCTGCATAAGACACAATTGACACCATTCTCAGGATACCATCGTTTTCTTGCTTTCCCTCGTACGTACGTACAGAGATGAACCAACAGATGTTGTCAATGACGCCCCGGTGTACTGAATTTTCCCCGGTGCAAATCGCTGGTAGATGGCGAAACATTTAGACTTGCATACAAGTGCACCTTGTGAGAAATTCAGGCTATCTATCGTCTCACAGAAGCTGCCCCAAATTCAAACCAGCAGTTCTGTACTCATCGTTATCTTCCTCATTATCAGTATCATCCGAGTCCTCTGATTAGCGAGTCACATCGAGTCCTTCCAGCCCTGGCAAGGACGTCACTGACAGTTGGAAATAGGTCATCCATTCGTTATACGCCTGATATGAATCAACCTGAGCCATCTTGTAAAAGCAAAATTGCTTCTCTGGCCTCTTTACGCTGATAGCCATCAATGATCATCAAACTGAGTATGTACACACTCAATGAGCAAATCGGAAGTCCAATCTCTCGCTGCCCTCATCCTTTGCTGTCTTGATGTAATCGTCCTTTTGCTCTGGAGACATGTTGTTCCAGACCTCGGCCCTTGACTTGTTGCTCGACTTGTAGTACCACTTGAAGAAAATGGTCATCACAACGTTTCATGCGACCAGACCTACCAGGACCTTGTTTCCGCGACGGTACAGAGACTTGTCATCATCACGATAGATCTGCGATGCGATAACGGAGCTGGCCTGACAGATCATGTTGTACATGGCACTGCCGACTGTGCGAGTTCGCACTGAACCAGAGTTGCGGGAGACGAGGGAAACTGTAGCTGGGGATTAGGGATGTACGGGCGCGTACTTACCCATGATAGAGTGAATGTAGGGGAAGCCGATTAGCAGGATGGTAGTGGCATACCAGGACCAAGGGCTCGCATTACCGGTACCAGGTAGTAATTCCAGAGCTAGTAGCAAAGGCAGGCACCAGAACGAATAGAATAGCGCGATGGCCATGCGATTATTGATCCTCTCGGATACCCTCGTCCAGAAGAGAAGCTGGATAAGGAACAACACGAAGGCTGGGATGGTCAACAAATTGGTCTTGAAGGTCTCAAATCCGTGGTTGCGCAAACTCAGGGTCAGGTATGCGTTGATAGGGAATGTCGGAATCCGCAGCGTGAAACTAATGAGATACATCGGCCAGAGGTCATAATCCATCAATGAAGCCCACAGAAGCTTCAATGTTAGACCTTAACGGTTGTGCATACCACCCTGGATATATGGTTAGCCATAAGCACCTACGAAGGGCCACACATACATTACCTTGGCAGGGTCGTCACGTAGCACGCGATTCACCAAAATTATCTCCTCGCGCTCAGTAAAACACCCAACTTTGCCTCTGAAGCGACTGGCAGTCTGCGTCGGGCTAGGAGGCAGGTAGAACCACGAAAGCACGCCAATGATGGCTGTCAGGCCGCCTTCGAGGGCGAACAGCCACCTCCAGCCCTCCCAGCCTGCGATGTAACGCATATGCAAAATACCGAAGGCCAAGAACGCCGCCACAATGAAGGTGGCATGCTATGAGCAGTAAAAGTAGCTCATGCGCACTGGCATCTCGGTGTCCTTGTAGAAGTAGCTGAGGTACAGAATCGCGTCGGGGATGAATCCGCCCTCAACGAGACCTAGCAAAGCGCGGGTGGCGTAAAAGGTCTTCTCGCCTGTGATAAAGCCCTGGCAGATGCTAATGATACTCCAAGTGACCATCTGGATGTGGATCCAGACGTCGGGCCCCAGCTTCTTGGAGATCATTTGCGACGGTCAGCAGAGAGAAAACAAAGGTAGAAGATCATTATTCCGTGGTTGTACTGGTTTTTCGAAAGCCCAAGGTCCTTGAACATGTTGTCGGAGAGGGCCTGCGAGATGTTGCCTCTATCGAGTTGAAGTGCTAGAAGGATGTCAGAGAGTGCGTACGGACAGGAAGTAGATGTTGCTCACCGAAGAGCATCAGACAGACCCAGGAGCAGATGCGGTAGTCGAGCTTTCGGACGAGCTTCTTCTCCTCCTCTTCCGTCCACTGCGCCTTGGGATCGTACCGGTGTCGAGCGTTGTACTACTCTGGGATCGGCTCGTATGCCTCGAGCAAACCACCACCTACGAACGCATCCCCATTGTCGTTCTCCGGCTTTTTGACCTCGTTGGAAACATCGTCTGAGCTCGAATACTCGGCAGCGATCTTCGTATCAGGATCGAGGGTGAAGGTCGTATGTTCGATGTCCGAATCGTGACCATTTTAAGTGTCGCGAACCATGTTGCCGCAGTATCAAGAAATCGAGTTGACATAGATAGAATTCAATGCAGACCTCTTTCCAACCTCCGATCCGCCATAGCAGTGGCTGCTATTACCACCCGCCATTTTTATGCGATCTGCCATCGCCATTGCCGTGACCGCATGCGCCGAAGGAGTGAAAAGTTCGGATATCGCAATCTGACCAATGTTATGTCGTGCTCATAAGGTCCAGAAAGGCTCCAAAACACCCCTCAGATCTCCACGGAAATACAAATTTCAGCCACTATGCCCTGGTGTTTCCGTCATAAACTCGCATCAAGGGCTGGATGAACGAACACCCACAATATTTCAGCCGGGATAGCAACGGCCAATCGCAAGGGTCCCGCATGCAGCCCCGGAGAGGCTGGATCGAAATAGAAAGAGATCTTAGGTAATTGCTTCGGAATCCCGTTCTCCAAAGTGTTGCCGTGCTTCCTTTGGTGTGGCTAGCACGCAATAAGCCAAGACTATGTTGTTACAGAGTATGGGCCCACAAGACGTTTTGACATCTCCGAGGCATTCATAGACTTGGTGGTGGACTGCGGTCCGGGGCACTTAGAATTCCTAGTGACGTCTTCAATGATGATAATTTTATATGTTCCAAGAGCTCAAATGCTGATCATGCTGATCATGCTGAAAACTGCCTTAGATGGCAAATGGTAGGCTGAACAGTTGGATCGCCCATTGCTTAAGCTTTGAGAAGCCGGTTATCTCGCAGCATCCTCCAGTTCGCGTTCGTTTTCATCCGACTCCTCTGAATGGGAAGAATCCTCGTCAGCAGAGGAAACTTCCAGCTGCATTGACCCAAGGCCCTGACCCAGATCACGAATCTCAGCCAACGAAATAAAACACGAGTCGTCGTCCCTGAAGAGATTTTGTACCAGGTCAGTCGTGGTGGGGCTGCTGGCCAGAATCTTGATGGTCGCGGCCAACTCGCGGTTTCTGGCCAGGCCCAAAAGGAACTTGAGAACTACCAATAAGCCTTCTTCGAACTCGTCCGTTTCGTAATGTAGTATACCATCGATGATGCAGAAAAGTGTTGCTTGCTCTGGAAGGAGTTGGACTAGACGCTCGAATAGGCCGCATAGTTTTGGCAAGTTACCATCTTTGACCATCATCTCAACTTCCAGCTGGCTGAGAGAGTGAGATCCAGCGGCCTCTAGATTCCTGCTCTCGGACGGCCATAATTTTGCCAATTGCGCTATGAAACTGCACATCATCGCTCCAGGGCCCCGTTGCTGATCGTCATGTTCTGTGTGACTGCCACAGAAGAAGACCAGAGCGAGCTGCTGCTGGCCTGATTTCCGGAAGGTCTGCGACAGAGTAGCATAGAGCCCCGAAAGTGCCGAGACAGGCTCCGTGGCCGATCGAGACCGGCGGTACTCCCCATGAATGAGTAGCTCGCTGGACTTATTGGTCACCATCCAGTCGTGGAATTGCTTCGTGGAGACGATGAGGTCTGCCTTGCGCTTCTCCCTGAATGGGATGGACTGATTTTCGTTTTCCAGAATAGCACTAAGATCGACTTCTTCCATCGACTCGAACGAAGTGAAAAGGGACCT
The DNA here is from genome assembly GCA_023703485.1 of Diaporthe caulivora. Classification (NCBI taxonomy): domain Eukaryota; kingdom Fungi; phylum Ascomycota; class Sordariomycetes; order Diaporthales; family Diaporthaceae; genus Diaporthe; species Diaporthe caulivora. Next base: position 5,652,810 of record JAMPTR010000002.1, read on the forward strand.
CAAAGTAGTTATATCCAGCTGTGTGGGAGACGTTGATCGTGAGTGAGCTGAGGATGGTAACGGCTGTCGCGCTTCTAAATATTGAGGTGAGGGAGCCCAGGGAGAGGTCGCTTGATAACCGACGCTCTGAGGTATGGCTAACGAGTTCGTGGGGTTTAATGCAGAAAAGTCCACTGGGGAGAATTGCATAATCGGAGAGAATACAAGGGGATTTGGAGAGGACGAAGTTGAGTTTGTTGCAGATATTGTCGTTTCCCTGAGTTTTCCAATCTGTTCTTTCAGATCTGTGATATCGTCTGCAAAATCCGTCAGAATCACTTGGGAGAAGGCATGGGGAGTTGGGGTTTTCGTGGATCCTCGTACCGTTCAGCCGTTGTTTCTCCTCTAGCTCCCTCCGTTTCTGATCTTGTGCCTCCTTCAACAAGTCCATCAGTGTATTTCGGAGGAAAGCGTCGCTACTCTCTCTTTCATCAAGTTTCTTTAGGACGGACGTGACCTTATCCGACACTTCTCTTTGGCCCAAGAACGAGAGAGCCGTGCCTAAATGAAGTCTGCGTGTCAGAGTCTCTCTGGGTGCCGAGGTGGGGCATTACGTCAGATGCCTACCTTTCAGAACAGTATCAAGCTTGTGTTTTGTCTCTGAGATGTGTGATTTCTGAGCGGCTTCAAGAAGTTGGTCGCTCCGGATCCCAATCTGCTCAATACTTTCTAGAGTTGTCTTTTGGTAGTCCTTCCCTCGAAAAGTCGCTGACAGGGTCTTTCTGGCTAAAACATTTCACGGTAAGTATTAGCAAACAAGAAGTATCACTTGCATGAGGTCACTCCGGTGATTCACATACCATTGCTCTCTAAGAAAAAGCCAATCACATCTTCGATAGCCTTGAGAGTCGCAGCGATCAGCTCTACTGATGCCTCATGAATGGACCGATCTTTTGGAAAGGTTGCCAGGAACAGTTCGATGCTACTGAACTTTCGCTCGAGGTCTTGTTGCTCAAGACTCGTGGTCACAGTTCCTCTTACGCGAGACGTAGTTTCAAATGCCTCAAATTTCGAGTTAGCTGCCTCTCAGACTCATCATGCAGCGCTTGTTGGGATTCTGACGTCAACGACGACTTGGACAGCCGCCACAACAGGCGTTGTGTATTCCATCTGAGGGACAAATCTCACAGCTTGTCTCGCTATGGGGGTTGTGTGGTCAATAAATGACCGCTTTTTCTTCGTATAAGATTTCGCATGGCGGCCCCAAAGTCCTTTTGTGTCCCCATCGTAGAATTCCCGGGCTTTCTGTAGTTGGGCATATATGTCTTCCCATGTCGTCTTCTTCCGAATACTGTAGCTGCATCCCGATTTATCGCGGCCCTGCGGTTCATCAGGCCACAGAGTTTTGAAACGGTCAATTGACACTGGGAAGATACTGTCCCAGAATATCATGGGTGTTGAAGCTGGCACAAGTGCTTGACTTTGCTCGAAGCTGCTGCCATCCGAGTCCTCCAAAATTGTGTTCGTGAATTGTGGAGTCATGGGCCCCAAGTTTACCTGCGCGGGTTGTGATGACATCACTACATAACGTCCAGAATTAGAGTCGTACGCGGATAGAGGATGCCTGAGAGCATTATGCAGGTCTTTGAGGTCGTCATCAATGAATTGTACCGGCATAGGTCGGCGTCTGGCACTTGGCGATAAATGTGCCAGAAGCAGTTCCCCTTCTTGATCGAAAGAGGATGGATGTACGGGGAACATGCTGAAAACTTCACATTTTGAGTTTGTTTCAACTTCAGTCGTGTCGTAAGGGTAATGCTGATACAAAATTAGAGCCCTGTTAGCGATTCGACTCGAGCACAGCCAGGGAAGATACGTGAGGCAGATAGATCATACAGTGAGCAAATCACGCAGCAGAGCCGTAAGCCGAGACTGGGTCGGCGAAGCGGGGGCGAGCTGAAGGTGTCCGGCCAACGTAAGACCTTAGCCCATGCTGTGTAGTATTTGGCGGCGCCACCCACCAGAAGCAGCCATTCAGGTTGGACTGCAATTCGGAGGATTGCATATAGGCTACGGCCGGTGCTTCCCAAACGAGCTGCGTGCTCCAATACATGCAGGCCCGGTGCTACAAAGTCCAGGAATAATGTTTTCTCCGTCATGGGTTTGAAACGATTTCTCAAGTTGGAGGCAGGCTCCTTCCCCCCTCCCTCACACAATGAGTATTGTCATTCCACCGTCCTGAGATCCTGTGAAGAACTTGGACTGAAGGAAGCCCGCGTGCCACTTGTAACCCATCAAGAATACTTACCTATTCCTGGATAAGATTCCGTCAAACTGATTGTGCAACTTCCAGCCCTTTTTGAAAGTCGCAAATCAGAACTTCCTGCTCTTGTGAGACAGTATCAGCTCCCATCCTGGACTTATCCAAAACAGCCCGCTCTCAACGCCTGCGAACAGTAAACCTGGGACCCGTCTACTGCGGACCAGGCGGCTCGGCTCACCGAGGAACAGCTGCAATTACCAGGAAACATCAGATGTAGCAAAACCATCCAAGATCGATTAAAGTGTGCCGTATTCGGACGAACAGCATGGCGTTAGACGACGGGGCTTCCGGTGACCATACAATACCGCAGTTAAACTATCAGACCTGGAATGATTTCCATTCCCGTCATGATGGAACACCGCTATTTTCAATTGACATCCTGCGCACAAGTCAGTCAGAATTCGGCATACCAACTGAACATCAGCCGACTGAATTGCCAGAGAGGATCAGGATCAATTCCCCATCTGTCGTTCAGATCCTCAACAAACTCCGTCTCTCAAAGCATCCAAAAGATGGGCCTGTCATCTTATTCGGCCCATACAAGACTTTGTTCTTCTTTGACCAAGAGATCCGACAAATGGTAGCGGAGCTGGACAGGAACAAATGCAGCACACCGGCGAATATCAGTGTAGGGCCTGACGCTTCTGGCAGTGGAGGCGAGAATCAACTAGCCCATCTGAGATGCCTTATTCAATTTATGGATACGCACTTGTGTGCGAGATTGGATTTTCTGCAGGGTCCAGATTGCAACACCATCTTGTTTAGCGACCTCTGGCTTCTCTATAAACCAGGTGATTTCGTCGTCACACACGATCTACGTCAGGCGTATCAGGTTTTAAGGGTGGAGACAAAGAGAAGAATCGTTGAGCGTAATGGCAAAATCGTCATCGAGGATGAATCAGCTGTCATTCATTGTGTCTACATTGACTTTGACGGTCAATGGTTGGGTCCTGTCCATCATAAAGTGGTTGTGGAAGGATGGGCGCTATCCAAGCTCGTCGAATCATTGGAATTGCTTCCTTTGAACAGGGTTACGCTTAAGGAGAAAGCCCTGAAGCAGGAACTTATCAGACGTGGGCAGCTTTTCGTACAAGCCGCGGGGATATCTGCGATTCACTACGACGGGCGTGCAGTTGACTCGGAGACGCAAGTAAACGGCACCATCATCATCGATTTCGAAGAGGCGTTGAGGAGCGAAGCTGACTTCAAGGCTTGGAGAACCACTATCGATCACAGCCTTGCAGGAGCCCGTAAACCTGCCTCAGGATTTGAGGGAGACCAAAACGAGCCTCAACCATGCGCCGCAGAGCAAGGAATGCTCTACGAGGACTCATACGTGGACGAATTGAGATATCAGACATATCTTCAAAGCCAACATACGATGGATAAATCCGGTTATCAAGTCCCAAATTCTGCTATCTGTCCACGACCATTGCATCGAGCAGAGGTGTTGACAGAAGATGAGTTATTGATCACGAACTACCGCGCCTTCGGATATATTTTGGACAATGGCACTCTTCAGTCCAATGCGTGGGGTAAGTCACTGACAATTTCTCTGCGTATTTTATAATCGCTAATGAATTCAAGGCGTGTTTGACCTTTCCCTTGCCTCGCCAATTTCAGAAAAAGCAAGCCTTGAATTTGATGACTTCGTCATCCCAAACCACGTCAAGGAGATGGTGAGGAATTTGACAACCCATCACCTCAAGCAAATGCCACCATCGAGCATTATTAGTGACCGATGCACCATCAACAAGCACGAAGGTACCTGCATTATAGTTATAAAAAACCATGCTTAGTTTGCTTTACTAATCAGATGGGGTTTCTTGTTGCAGGCCAAGGACTTGTTTTGCTTCTTCATGGTTTGCCTGGCCTAGGGAAAAAGAGCACAGTAGGCAAGTTGGAGTTCCAATATCTGTGTTGTCCCATTTCGGTATACTAATGCCCTTGCCCCTACAGCATCTATTGCGAAAATGGCTGGTGTACCCCTGCTTCACATTTCCACAGGTAAGAAAAGTTCGACTGTAGCTGAATAGTGCTGGCGTGAAAGATCAAAAACTGTGACTGACAGCACGAAAATTGGAGAACTACTATGGAAAGAAATACGGAATGGATCCACTGAGAACCTCGAAAGCTCCTTCACCTTCGCAAAACGCTGGGGTTGTATTGTGATGCTCACCCAAGCGGATACTATTCTTCAAGAAGATCTGGACTACAGCCAGGCTCCTAGTATCAGTCAAGTCGATATCTGGAACCACGCGCCTCAAAGTATGCCTACCCCAATTTCAGGTTGAGAGGATTGCAAGATCTGGTTCATAATAGTCGCTTATTGGAATGATAGGTGTTCTCCGCAGAGCCGTGGTACGAATGATGGACTCATTTACTGGCATCACGTTCCTCATTGCAGATCACGGTCCGCCTCTACGGCCAGTAATGGGATCATCGACCAAGGAGATCACCTCACGGATCAATGCCAATTTTCATTATCCGCCCCTCGACAAGGCTCAGACGACGAAGATGTTCGAGATCAATATGCGATGGATTAATGACGTGTTTTCAAAACAGTACCGCGACAGTCCCAGGCCTGCTACGTTGGTAGTCGATGAAGATATCCTTGGATTTGCCACCGCATTTTACAAGCAGCGCTCATCATTTGACCGTTGGAACTGCACGCAGATCCGGAAAGCATTCACTACTGCATTGGCTCTGGCGCAGACAGATGCCGGGTTGTCCCCTGAGGGACAGACAGGCGACGGACCACGCGAGGCCTGGAAGGTCACTTTGAAGGCAGCCCACTTCGAGGTTGTTGCTAGGAGCCTGTACAGGAGCTTGGGAGGGGAACCGCCCCCGCCGCCCCCGCCGCCCCCGGGAGGTAAAAAGAAGTACAATGATCCTACGTATATGGGACATCCTCCACCACCACAACAAGGAGCCCCAAACCCATATCAATATCAGAGGCCCCGGCAGCAACTTCCACAGCAGCCACCACCACCACCGCCACCGCCACCACAGGTTTCTCCCCCTATATTTTTGCCCAATAGCCGCCTGTTGCCACCTGTTGAGTACAGAGCACAGCTACCGCCTCCGCCTTTGGGGCAAACAATTGGGGGTCATCCGCCACCTCCGCCGGGCTTGCCTACTGTGATGCCTGGCAAAGAATTCTTCCTTGCGTCTCCTCTGTCCATGGATGCGCGACCAGTACTAGATTTGCTTGACTGGGAAAAATTCAAGGACGCCCGCTCTGGCAAAGGAGATGCTTGTGCAGCCATCGAAATGCTGAAAGGGAACCCCGTGGTATCCTTTGATATGCAGGCTCAAGGCAGCGTTTGGTGGTCAAGATGGGGCGAGCGCAATCGAGAGGACATACCTAGGGACAAGAGCGAAGCAGGCGCCACCGCTTTTCACAAGGGAACAGACCCGGATGGTTCACAGTCGACACCGCTGCCGGAACGTATTCGGATTCATTCCAAATATATTACAAAGATTCTCGAAGACATACACGGGTCGAGGATCAGCAAGATCTCATTTGTCATGTTCAGGCCCTTCAGGGCTTTGACATATTACGAACAGAGGATAAGGGCAAAGTACAATGAGCTCGCCACGATGCAAGGTGATGCAACAAGTGGGTCAGATTCTGGGGCAGGGGTCCGTGATCCGGGCGATAATACCAGTGAGATGCAACCGGATCATCCTCGCATCTATGAAGAAGATGGACTTACCTGGAAGGAAGAGGCAAAGCCTCCAACAGATGACACCTCATCTTCATACATCTCAGAACGTTCGATATCTGATGTTGGCGAGGTCATTGATACTGCATGTAATGCCGCTCTCCAGCATCTGGCTTGTCTTGTCGAGTTCGTCGACATGATTCGGGCAAGACGTCAGTACTTACTGAGCGGAAACTGCAGCAAGGTAACTTTCGCAGATGTATGGCACCTTTTCAAGCCCGGTGATGTGGTCCTAGACCAGGAACAACGGCAAGCATACAGGATTCTCAGTTTCAACAGTTCCGGCCATAGGACCCTGCCCCCATGGAAAGACTTTGATTCCGAGCAGCGACCCATCATTGTGCTTCGTGCTGTTCACATTACTTTTGATGGGGAGATGTTGGGTTCGCTAAGAACGAATTTCGAAATAGTGAGCTTCGAGGGAGAAGTGGACATCTCCTCACTGCCTGTACTGCCATTACGGCTGGCTCGAGATCCTGATATCAACGCGAGAAAAGACTCATCAGCTTTCCGACGAAACTTGGTCGAGAGGGGCAGGATGTTTGTCAAAATGGCACAGTCAATGCCAATGCATTACAACGGTCCTCTGCTCCACCCGAAGGAAGAAGTGGATAGCCAGGTGGTCGTTGACTTTGAGCAAGCCTTTGCCTTTTGGGCCCGTGCTCCAGGTTTCGTGAGACCAGTCGTTGAAAAGCTAATTGGCAAGACGATTGGGTACCCTCTGGTCGATATACCATGCTATGCAAGCTGCTGCGCGGGGGAGACCGTCTACCACGATGCCTACGCCGAGCAGAAATGGAACGAGGCGTACATTGGCACTCTCATCCCAGACCCACAAGACCGAACGCAGAAACCGTCTCTTGCCATCTTCCCGCGGGCCATCCGTGACAAGAACTTCGAGGAGGCCACTGTGTCCGACGAGGACCTTGTGATCATGTCTTACAAGGTCTGCGGGTTTGTGCTTCGCAACCGTAGATGGGGTAAGCGAAAATTCTTTATTACAAAGTGTAAAAATTAGATCATCGGTGGCTAATGAATATTGAATGACACAAGCACAAATGGACCTGAAATACCTCAGTCCTCTCAACCCTGGAGCCAGACATCGTCACGTTGCGACTACAGCTTCTTCAGGTGGGGATATGGCAACCAACCCGAGTGCAACAGAAGCGACTACACTGGAGCAGTTGGTGCTTCCTTTGGGTCATAAGAACATTGTCAAATCTCTCATCTCTCAGCACTTCCAAGACAAGGCAACGGGGAGGTATGAAGCCGAAGAAAAAGATGTAGTACGGGGAAAAGGTACTGTCCCCCTGCACTACCGTCATACCTTTATTTTACCAAGTAGCTGACTTAGTTTTTACCAGGCAAGGGCTTGATTATACTGCTTCATGGTGCTCCAGGAGTTGGCAAAACAAGCACTGCAGGTAATATCAGATCTCGCTCAATCAAGGTCTTAGTGTTAGTGGTTTTGTAGCATACTGACTCCAGATTATAGAGGGCGTAGCAGAAGCTTTCAATAAGCCTCTATTTCAGATTACGTCTGGTGAGTGTTCGCTTCGCCCATCCAGCCTGGGCTACAATATCATGTTAGGCGGAGTTTGCTGATAATACTAAGGTGACTTGGGCACCAATGCAAGGGAACTGGAAGAAGCCCTTGAGTGGCATTTCTATCTTGCCAACAAATGGGACTGTGTCCTTCTACTTGACGAGGCTGATGTGTTCCTATCAGTGCGCTCGCCGGAGGACTTCCAGCGGAACAGCTTGGTAGCAGGTGAGTGCAGCACGTTGGGCAGACATTAGTACAACCGTCCATCATATGACTGACACTAAATAGTATTCTTGAGGGTACTGGAATACTATGCTGGCGTGTTATTCCTCACCACCAACCGTATTGGAGACTTTGACGAGGCCTTCTCGTCACGCATTCATATCAGCCTGTATTATCCCCCGCTGAATCGTAGTTCGACAAAGAAAATCTTCGACCTCAACCTTCGAAACATCCAGCAACGCATCAAGGAAAGAGGCGTTGACATCGAAGTGGAACACGACCACATCCTCAGCTGGGCTGTGGACTACTGGCGGAGAAACAAGAAGATGAGATGGAACGGACGACAGATCCGGAACGCATGCCAGACCGCGCTCGCATTGGCCGAGTATGACTCACAGCATCCCGCGGGAAGTACACCCCGTGAATCAGCTGACCAGGAAGAAATCGCGCCCGAGAAGAACGCCACGATCAAGCTTACTATCGGCCACCTCGAGACGGTAGCGAAGGCTTATCTGGAGTTCATGCGATATCTCCACGAGATATACGGCAAGGATGCTGAGAGAAGGGCAAAAGCCCTTGGGATCCGGGCTCGGGAATTCTCTATGAAGAACTGGGCTGCGGCCCAAGGAGCGCTGCCACAAGAAGAGGAGGATGACAATGAGTCTGACGAGGAGGAGGCCACTGGAGCCGAAGCCGCACAGAGCAACAAGCGTGGCCTACAGCAGGAACCCATGGACAAAGGAAAAGCTGCACCTGAGACTTTGATTCCAGGTCTGGCACAACAGCAGACCACATCCTTCGCCGGGTCTCCATATCCGTATGCGCCATTCGCCATGCCCAACTTGCCCAATCCTTATGCTGTCCCACCCCAGTTTGGGCAGACGCAACAGCCGCAAGCCGCGCCATACCAGAATGCTGCTGATCAACAGCGTCAGTACTTCGCCAATGTGGCTGCTTGGAATAACATGTTGGCAGTGGGCCAGCAGGTCCCATTTCCAGGCATGGCCGGCATGCCGACGCAGGCTCAGGGAGGGCCGCAGGGGGATGCATCGTTTCCACCAAGGACTGGAGTATGACGTATTCAACGCTTCTAAGGAAGTTTTCATTTCTTATAAGGCTATCAATAAGTAAGTAATATGGTTCTCTTAATGCGGGTGACTGCCTGAACTCCATTACTAAGTTGTGTGACCACCGCACAAGGACAAACGCACAGCCATCAACCTGTGCACATGTTCACCGGCCGTTCGTTAGGCAGTCACCGAGGATGCTGACATTACGAACATTCTAGGCTTCTGCAGTGTAACATGCTACGCATTAAACTTCCCCTCTTTCCTCTGCCGACTAGTTGAAATGTACTCATTTGATCTCTCCTGATACTCTTCCCGATCCAAGCACTCATCCTTTACAGTTCTGATCGAGTCTTTGACGCGTGCGATTATTGAATCCATAAAAGCCATTCGCAGCATATCTGAAACAGACCCCCTTGCACTCCTTGCAGCTATCAGCCTAGCCTGCAACATCCTGCAATTGATCGAGGTTGGACGCTAGACGATCATACTCGCCAGAGGTGTCCATCAGCAAAAGAGCAGCACGCCGTCTATCGACAAGGCGCTTGAAGAAAATGGCATTGTTTTGAGCAATGTTGCTTCGGAGGTAACCGCGGCCCAGAAACCGACAAAAATATCCAACCTGGACCAAAGACTTCGGGCCATAGCCCGGAAGTGTTCCACCGCCACGATAGACCTCACATTGGAAGTCAGTCTCCTGCATGACAGCAAGCGAAGCAATGGTTTGTTGAACGGTGCGAAGGTCGCGTGGCGGAGACGACGATTAGACAAGTTAGAGCGACGCTGGAGAATTCCCAACGGTCGATGAGCGCAGAGCGCCTACTCCAGATATGGTGAAGAAAGCAGTATTACATACCACAGGTGCCGGGAAACTTATATTCGAACAAAGAGCTAACGTGAATCTGAAGTTCACGCGCCCAGGTTGAACTTGGCGATATCACAGAGGGTCTTTTAAAATGCATCAGAGAATACAGTCAAGGAACTAGAGACATCAAGCTACTGGTATCTGGTAAAAGTCCGTGATCGCAGGACCACATTGAGGCCTCGTCCAAAGATACCTTGCAAGCGAACAGCCTGCCTGGCATATCAAACGACCAGCTCGTTTCTTCAGAGCGACCATGGGCAAAAGCAAGCACAGGATGCGCGAGCAGTTTGCTTGCTTCCACGTACATAGACGAAGACTGGAGCAAGGCTTCTGATCTTGCCGAATGTGGCCGAATCCAGAGCCGAATCGCTCAACACAATTACCGTGCGCTATATCACCTATATACTCCGCCAGTCGCTACTGTATACTGTCCACCGACATAGTCCTGTATGTAGGTAACAAGATCCAGGAGCGCAATGCAGATCAAAAGAGGGTGGCGGGGTCCAGCGGAAGTGTCGAGGCCAGTACAACCTAATATACAACGCAGCAGCGAAGAGCTGCGGAGATGCGAACCACGAGCAAGCATGCTAACCCAATAGACGCGCTCACGGACCAGGCTCTTAAGCTCCGGTCTAATTCATCACAACCCGACTCGGTCATAGCACCTGATTTATCATTAGAGCAAGTACGTAATTCTGTGATGATATTTTCTGTTATTAGAGATATTGATCTACCTTACATAGGAAAATTCAGCATCGCATTTCCAGAGGCCGCTGAGCTCCACTGAGCTGTCTATCACTTCTACGGTTCCATCTCCCCAAGATCAGTACATGCAAGAAAAAGGAAGACAGTCCGCGTCAGAACATCCTATCTTGGAAGAGAGACCTGTAGATGGCCACTACGACGGTCATACACCACGAGTTCAAATTCTGCGATCAGGGAGTGGCGACGCAAATACTGTATTTGGAACAGAGTCTGGCGGTAGTGGCATTTCAGCCGGCCCTCTTTTTCAGACATCGGCCAGCTGAACACAACACGTCAGCCCCTGGATGAAGCTGGCGCGTGTTTGGGGTTTAACCAGGGTCGTCGGTAAATTCATTGTCAGAGGTCTGACGAAGATGGCATCAGCAATGCCCAGACATCTTCTCATAAAACCGGAGATCACGAACATAGTGACGACAACATGTCGCTCCGATCGTTCGCAGACTCAGTCTTTGATATCGCTTCAATCGTTAGTTCGGCATCGTCCCTGCACATTCACAACCATGCTTTGGTGGCCTCATTCGTGGATATGCTTGTTCGTGACCCAAACATGGATAGATTGCTTGCTGTCACAACCTCGGAGTTTGACACGGACTCGGGAAGGCTGATCAGAAACTTCAGTAAAATACTGAAAAGCCATTCGCGGCACTTGTTCCAAGCCATTGAGGACGGCAGCAGGGATAACTGCGGAAATTACATCATCGCGGCAAAGTCTGTCCGCAGTGCAAGGCACCAAATCTCTGCGCTGATTGCTTCAAGACACAACGAGAGGGCCTCGGATTCCCGAGATATTTTACGCAGAGAAGTGGACCCCATTTCACGATATCTCAACGAGCCGGGCCCCAAAGACAATGACGACCCTTCCAGTAACGAAGAAAGCAGTGAGGATGAATGTCCATCTAGGAGATCTGGAGCGATTTTTCATGTCGGGACAGCCCTTTCAACTCCTGAAGCGTAATCTGCGCTCTCTCCTCATTCCTGACGAGTTTCTATATTGCGTTTACGAATCCACCCGCGACTTCCTGAACATGGTCTTCAGGGACAAACGTTCGAGGTTTCTGGCTCCTGGGTTTCTCCACGAAGTCGCTCATGGATGGGACATTACAGCTGAGGTCACTGCAGAATCCGTATTATGGCTGCAGAGCTTAAGCAAGAGTGCACAGATGTTTCTCAGTTGGATGCCTCGATAATCCTGGATACCTACTCGCATTACATCTCTGTATCAGCTATCGAGCAGGTCGGCTGTGGCTTCGCAATGCATAGCCAGAGAGCCAGAGGTTCTTCCATGGCTCAAGAAAGAAGTGTCATGGAGAGATACATCGAGTTCGAATATCCCCGTGTCGACGCAACACACTCCTAACGAACTTCCGCATGAAGATGTGCTGGAACAAATTATGACTGTCGCGTTGCCCTCAGTACTGTACGTTGATTTGGCGCTACATCGAACATTCCTGGTCTCAAGTTCGGCATTCTCATTCCTTGTGGATGCTTTACGTGACCTTATATATCCAAATCTCTTCTCTGAGGCTACCAGATTCGTCAAAGATACCATCCGATCAACTGATGCGAATGAAGATAATCTTCTTGTTCTGGAGGGGCACCGCCTGCGACCTATTCTGTTAGAAGTCCAATCACTTCCCCAGCAAGACAAATCGACACTCTCGTTCCCAATAACTCCCGCTGGAAATTGCGTCTCGATTATGGATTGGCTTAAAATATCGATAGAGGCCAGTACTGCTGCAGAGTGGGACTGGTGGCCTTTGCAGCCGCCGTGCCTTTCGGAAAGTTGTAACAAGGGACACGATATCATGGCAGTGTGTATGTGCCTCACCGCATCCATATTCCACGGGACTAATGGTGACTGACGATACAAATAGTCATGTGTTACCAAGAGGAGCGAATCAACCCTTGTGACTTACGCAAATGAGTTGAAACGAATTTTCTATACTTTCCCCTTGTCCTCAATTCACAGTAGTGGGCAAATAAACCGACCCTCAAGCTCCCTCAGCAACGCCAACTCTCAGGTCTCTGGGAAAAGCAAGTCTACGTCTGCATTGTCTCAAGAGTCTAGCGGAGGGATGAGTGCAAGAGAATCATCATCAACTGCCGATTCAGCAACCACTCCCCCTTGACTCCATCGTGGATTTTGGCACCGGCGCCGCACGATATATCTACATTTTCTTTTAGTGAACGCCTCTGAATACAAGCTTGAGACTGTAGACGTGAGCTCTATGAAGGTTTGAGATTTCTCTCAGAGAGTGAGGTCGGATTATTATAAGCATAGGGGTATCTGGCGCCGGATATTCTCTGTATTTACACATAATCACTGCGACTTTGTTAAGGTAAGTCATGGGTTACGTTGCGAATTATTTTTGAATGTTTCGTTTTATCTAGTTTATTCTTCAGATTATAAAAGCTGAACCAGATACATTCATGCCCGGCGAGCTGAAATTTGAGGTTCCACCCGACCACGACAACCAGTATCAGTACCGACCAAGGCCGATCTCCAGCACCCCCATTACCAAACATATGTTTCGACACTACTTCTACGGATTTTATAGCAGAAAAGGTCTCTGGCATCGCCTTCACACTGGCCTATCTTTCATGCCTACATGCAGGATCCGCAACCCAGCTGCGGAGCTGCTGGAAAACTTCCCGAAGAGGGACCGGCCAGTGGCGATATCAGCACAATCCGATAAAGTTGAGGTATGCTACGGTATTGTAGCGCGAGAGTGCCATTCAGCGTTCTGCGTTATAATCTATCTATGCCTAATTTCATCGCCCGCATTCTAGTTTATATTTGCCTGGCTCTTCTCATGGGGCAATCATGGGGATACTCAGAACGCTACTGTGCCAATGACCCTGATACTAGCTGCGCTGAGCATACTGTGGGCGGTTGTCTACTCGGGAAGCCATGTTGAAAGAGGCCATGATGACGGCAGATAGATGCTTCGCAGGCTCGTATGGGGCTTGGAAAGGTTCTCGTTGTGAGATTGATTACGGCTCATCTCCGTAGTGTACAGGTGCTGGAGGCAAGGAACACTGATTTGTTTTTATGTACTGAGTTTAAATTCAAGGCTCAATGATCCTCAGGCGCTTCCAGCCTTTGATGAGGGAAGGAATTGCAGTGCTGTGCTCGTCTGCAGCTCATCTTAAGTGAATAATAGGTTCCGAAATTCTCAATCGTGATTTTTTTAGGATACTCAATAATGTAAAGGTGTTGCTGCAGTGTTCAAAGGACAATGATCTGTCTAAATGTTTCTCAAGTGTGTTGAGTTACGACAGCATTACACTCTGAATCTTGGTAGTTTTCAAAGTTTTTGTGCTACAGTCCGCACTCGGAGTCAAAGTGGTAATTGTATTTCATGGCGCAGGACTTCATCCAGTACATACTATAGCCCTACAAGATTGGGGCATAGAAGCTGAAAATGCCCTGCGGGTCATATTTCTTCTTCAATTCCCTTAGCCGGTCGCCCCTCCACTCCTCAGCGCCGAACCACGCCGGCACGCCCTCATCGCCATATGCATAGTTCACATACGTATGCAGCTCCTCCCTGCCGGTCCCCTCCCTGAGTATCTCCCTCAGCCGGTTTCCCAGGTCCCTGACGCTCTCGTCCTCGGCCGCGCCGGTCGAGTTGTAGATGATGAGCGGCGCGGCAAGCAGCAGGTCCTCCCGGAACGCGAACGCGGTGGCATCTGGGTCGCGCGCGCGCACGCCGGCGCTGGCGTAGTCCTCGAACATGAAGATGGAGTTCCCCCACGGGTTATCGGCACCCGAGACTGCGGCGGCGTAGACATCGTACGCGGCGCGCATGGATGCCGTGTTGTAGGCCGGCAGGTAGATGGGAAAGCGGGGGTTGTTGAAGCCGAAGTCCTGGCAGGGCGGCGACGCGAGCGCGATGCCGGTCCAGGCGGCCAGGTCGCGGTAGTCGCCTGACTGGGGCGTGACCTTGAGGGGCCCCAGGTCGTGGAAGGGTTTGGTGTACGCGGGGTCGACGGCGTCGACGCCTTCTTGGAGGATGTACATTATGATCACAGGCTATGGGCGGGTGTGTCAGCGTGGGCTGTGAAAGATGAGAGCGTGTGAGGCTTACATTGTCGGGGTCGAGCGTTGCGTCGTTTTGCCAGTACGAGTAGTTCTGCACGTCGTCGGCCTGAGTGCCGTTCTTGAGAAGAGCCTCGCTGGCAGCCTCGTAGACGGCTTCGACCTTGTCGCCGCTGAACACTATGGTCTCAATCGCCCAGTTCGGGGACACAATATCGTAGATTTGTGCCGTGGCTGAGGTGACGATGCCGAAATTCTGGCCTGCACCCAGCATTCCCCACCAGAGATCGGTCTCGCTGTCGATTGTTTTCAGGTCACCGTTGGCGAGGACGACATTAAGCGACTTGAACTGGTCCGAGATGAGGCCGTGGTGACCCTGCAGCCAGCCGTGTCCACCACCAAGAGCCGGGCCCAAGTAGCTGACGCATTCGCAGGTCCCAGTGACGGCCTGCTTTCCTGCTGCCCAGAGACCCTCGGTCAGGTTGTGCGAATTGATGCCACCGCCTACGGTCACGGTATTTCCGTCTTTGGCAATCTCCAGGGAGTTGAGTTGGCCGAGGTAAATTTGAATACCATAGTCCATCTTTCCCAGGGACACGAGAGTGCCATGATGCCCATTGTAAGCAAGAATGGGGATATCGTTCTTGTATGCGAAGGCAACCTGGCACAAATAGTTTTAGCAAGTTGTTCTGTGTAAAAACTGAATTTTTTGGGATTTTAGAACAAAGGAGAACTCACAGTCTGTGAAACGTCCTCCTCGATCGCAGCAACTACAACGACACTGGGGGTCGGAGGCTCTAGGTTAGACCAGCGGACCGTGAGCTCAGGGAATGGCTGATCACTAGGAACGTAGACCTGAGCATTCTCGCTGAGGCTTTCCGCGAGCGCCTGGATATCAATACCTGACGCAGGTGTCCTTGGGAACAAGTCGACGGAGACCGGTCCGCATAGTGCGACTGGAACCACGGAGACTGCCGTGCACGCCGCAAACGCCAAAGGCGTCAGAGAGCGAAAGTACATTGTGCTCATGAGGTTCAACAGCGCAGGAGTTGAGAATGGATTTTGCTTGCTGGATCCTTGGAGTATTTATTTTAGCTGGGATCAGCAGGGGCGCGAAAGATCGCATTGTGGACTAGGGGCTCTACATATGGAGGACGAGCCTCAAAAGGGCAAGAAACCGCCGAGAGTGGAGACCACATGGCCTGATAGAAGTTGTAGCTAATGCAGGCATCTCACGCGAATGTAAGCACTTGTCTGCAAATGCTCTCAATCACTGCCGTTTGGCTGCTGTTCTTTCCGTAGCTCCACCCCGAATGCTACTCAATGCTGGTCGCCGACAATTTGCAAATAGCCGTTGGTCTGCCGATTTAGTCAAGTAAAAGCTAGCACTGACCGCTTTAACTATTCCGTAGCAGCTCTACGCTGAGCCACGCAATAACCGTTCCTAGGGGTTTTCTGCAGTGCAAGTCTTGTCTGGCTCAAGAATCGAAAGCTGAGCCTGTGTACTCAAGTTGTTGTGTGCACAAGCATTGGTCGGTCTTTCATCGTCCTGGATCTCTCTTGTTAGTAGACCGAGCCTGGTATTTCTACCGCAAGAGCCATAGCGCGATGCCTTCTATTGGTCCTCCATCCCGGTCCTCCAGCTTGGGTCTACTTGGCGTCTTTGCACCGCAAATTGACTGAAATTACTCAACTCCAAAAGGATACCTCTGGCCTGCACTGAAGGTTTGCCTCTCCAGTCTATCGACTGCAGTCCATATGCCCTTTGATTCCTCCCACTTCATCGTCCCCTTGCGTTTCCTTCCTCCTGAACTACCCCCCCCCCCCCCCCAATTTCAGTCCGAAATCAGGGAAACCATAATAACCTGGTATCAAGCCCCCAAGCTTTGTGCCAGGGGTAAACTTCTGCTGGTGAGAGGAACAATTTTGCTTAAAACACGCTCCTGCGTGTGAATTCTTAAGAGGAGCCTCTCATTCTTCTGGTTGGGTATGCATTAGATTTTCCTTTCGATCCGATATGAACAGGACGAGCAAATGGTTACATGGGCGTCCTCATATTCACCCTTTTTGCTTTGAGTCACAATATGGAAAGAGAGGTTAGAAGGCGCCGGATAACAAGGCCTTCTACTTCCAGAAGCATTTGGCCAAAAGTGTTTGCAAATGGTCATATGCATTTGACTTTTTGTCCATTTTTTGGGGCTGAGGAACTGTTTCGGTGTCTCCAAGATTTCGGACATGAAAGGGAAGATGATCGCACGTGGTTCACGCTTTTGCAAATAATGCCTCAACATCTTCTAACGTTGGAGATTATACCAACAGTATAATTGTCGTGGGAGCTCGGAAATATGTGAAATAAACATCTGTGGTTTTCACTGCTGCCTAGGTCACTTCAGAATCATTGCTGATCTTACACGTTACTGCAGAGCTTCTTACTGAAATAGACGTCTCCACGGCCAACTGCTGCCCAACGTATGCCCAATTTAGTCACTAGACGGAACGCTCTCAGATTTTTAGCTAATAAATAGTACTACTATTATAAAGATCTTCAATCATCATGAGTATACGGTAATGGATGTCGTTAGGGCCAAGAAAGACATGGGCAGCTCCTAAGCTCGTAACATACATTCCGAATAATCTCACCAGTGGTATCAAAGTTGGGGGCAAGATCAAATTCTCACCAGAGGCTTTTGAAGAGAATATGAAAATAATTGATCCCCTGCTTCTTCAATATCATTTTCACCTTATCAACCCAATATACATTTTCAAACTGTCTACTCGGCTTGCACTATATGCAACGCAACTGACACGAATCACGTACTGCTAGGCAACGTAGAGCGATTGATGTCTGAATGTTGAACCAAACGACCAGAATTTCCAATCAATAGACTGGACTTCCCTGGCAGTATATAGAGCCGTCCCTCACAGTAACTTACGTTGAGCGTTCATACTCGCTTGA
This sequence comes from Diaporthe caulivora, assembly GCA_023703485.1. Lineage (NCBI taxonomy): Eukaryota > Fungi > Ascomycota > Sordariomycetes > Diaporthales > Diaporthaceae > Diaporthe > Diaporthe caulivora. The sequence goes on from JAMPTR010000002.1 coordinate 5,670,303, forward strand.
CGCTCTATGGCAATCATTAAATTACAAGCCAGTAGACAATAATTTCGTGGACGGCAGCACTCAGCGTTTTCGGTTGCAGGCGGGTGGGAGGCAAAAGTACCTAGGTATAAGGTAGACAGACGACTGGCCCCTTAAATCCTTGAAGTAGACAGGGAAGGGCACGGGGAAAGTCAGCACTGTTACACACTACCTTAGCTGCGGGGAATAATATTTGGTTTACAACTACATCTACATGGGTTACGGGCAAACCCCGGGGATATGTCTAAGTGCTTGGTTTTCTCTGAGATCCACCTAATTTACCAAGGTTTGATTTGTAACAATTCCGGATTCGGGCTCGATGTAGAACCCGTGCTCAGCCCTTCATCTGGATGAACACCTCCGTCATGTACACGTGAATCAACGCAGGGGAGTGTATCTTGAGTTGGAGATGGAATATAAGCTTGGAGAAAGGGGAGCTTTGGCCATCCCCACAAAGAGGAAATTCGGGCGGAAATCCGGGCTGAGGAGGAGCCCGATCGTATCAATTTACGTAATAGAGTGGAGCGAGCACAACATACAACGATTAGTTAAAGACGTCTACCTAGGTCCTCTTCAACAGTTTGACCACTTTCCAGGCTACTAGCGGGCCCAAATATGTGGTGAAGCGAGTCGCAATGAGAGTTCCGACCACACAACTCTTGGTTTTCAACGCGGCGGCCATTGCATTGGCCGCCACCCAGTTCACACCAGAAACCGATGGCTACCTCGCCAATAACCTGGTAAGAAAGAACACTAGCAATGCGCCGACATAATTTACTTCAGAAGGCCATAGAACTAAGACCTTTTAAATAGGGCAACTTGGCGACTTTCTACAATGTGGCCGAGTCTTTGAACACGCTATCGGCGGAAAAGAAGAGCTCGTCTGATACAGACTCTTTCTGGTTCTCCTCTTTTATCCACGCGTCCAACAATCGTGACTATGTTGTTGTCGGCCAAGTACTGGGTCAAGACAGTCTGCCCGACTCGAACACACTCTACCGGGGCTCCATCCTGGACATCAGCGATCCTTCCGTATATCGCTCATTCACAAACTTTTCCAACACAGACATCTTCTCGAAAGCAGGCCCTTTGAACGCATCCGTTCTAGATTTCAGGTTCGAGACTTTGGCCGCCGTGGACGGCATTCCCGTGCTGCATGCCCGCAGTGGCGTGGAGAATATTGAATACGACATCACTTTCGAGCTGACCAGCCCGGCCCTGCTGAACGGTGGCCTCGGCAGGTTTGACGGTCCGAACTTCACGGCGCTGCAGTGGTCTTCCCCTGCGTCACGGACATCTGGGTGGCTGTCGCTAAATGGAGAAAATGTCACGGTCGACTCGGAGCGCTCTTCCACATGGCTCGACAGGCAGTGGGCAACTGTGCCGCCGGCCTGGTACTGGTTTGGGCTCATTTCGGACGACGGCGAGGGCAATCTCGCGCCCCTATCGGTCTGGATCTGGGCCGACAACTCTACATCCACAGGCCTGGGTGGCCTGGCCACCATCAGGGAGGGCGCAGCGGACTTTAGGGTCAATCCGGTCGTTTCGGTGACGAATAGCACGGTGCCGAATCCCGCCAATAACACGGGGAAGTGCTCGCTTGGACCTTTGAACTGGGGACCGGAGCCGTGTATACTGCCACTACTGCCCGAGACGTCAATACCATCTTGCAGGCACCGGCACTTATCACGGAGTATCTGGTACTTTCAGGGACAAATGGGGATGGTAAGCCTGTGACAGGCTACGGACAGTCTGATCTCGTTAATATCTACGATATTGTTGCTTGAAATGAGCCCGGAGGATGCATTCAAACCACGTACATATTCATAGTATCCAAAATGTCATGTGATCCAACAATATGGGATCCAGTAGAGCTTTACGCTTAACCGCAATTAAGATCATGGCCTGCTGCTTGATCCTCCGTAACCACTGAGATACTGGCTCCAGGACAGAATATAAATAGCCATCAGTAGGGTTAACCCCACGGCGACCGGGAACGCTGTTTTGCAATACAATGGGAAGCCAACTGGGTGAGGGCGATCTTCGATTGCGAAAATAGATGCAATCCACGACAGAGGGAGAGAGAAAATGCCAAGAAAAGTCAATATCTGCACGTTTCTGGCCTCGTCCAACGACTCCTGCATACCAGCCATGCTGGCGAGACCGACAAAGGATTCACTGAGCAGCTCGATGCGTTGTCTGAGAACATTCATTTTGACGCTGATTGCCTCGAAGTCTTCGACGCAGCTGTCCCAGACTTGCCATTTTGGCTTAATGTCCGACCCGGAGTTCCTCTTGGGTAGCTTTGAGTGAGAGTGGCGGATGTCGCCGAGCACGCCGCAGTATTCCGGGAATCGATGGCTCCATGACTGGAGGATGGACCACTGCTCCGAGATCCTGAGTGTCATGTTTTTCGTACCCTTGTCGACATGAGCCAGCCGGACAGAAAGCTCAAGCTCGTTGAGGCAAGACTCCAAGTAGCCGGCCAAGATCATATAATTAGAGGCCACAATCTTTTGCAAAATGCTGTGACTAGGAGGATGCTATTCACGGATGAATCGATCATTCCGTCACCGTGGTGTTTCCAATAGAAGCTTAGGTCGTCCATGATGGAGCTTCGAGGAGGCCCAACAGATCGTTGTGCCGCAGTCAATTGCTGAAAACCGGCAAAGTCAAGGTAACCGCCCTGATATAGTTCTACACTCAAAGCAACAGGGTTTGCGTTTGATGAATTTGCCGACTAAGACTGTCATCTTGTCGGGGGTCTGTTCGTGTTTCGGCAGCGGTGGATCGAGAAGCATCACAACTGTTACAAATTCAGCCTTGGCTCCTGTACGAATATTGTAATTAGACTCACCATCCCAATCAATTTTATTTTGGCCAACCTTTGACCACCAGCTCGCCTTCCGGTGCATATTGCCCACGCGATCGAGTTCTGATTGGAGACCAGTAGGCTTGGCCAATACGTCGATATGACGACTATTCTCCGGATTTCTCATGGAGGAGCTTGGCTGATCGCCAAAGTAAAGCATTTCAGGAAACTCTAGCATCGTGGCACGCTCTGGATCTTCCGCTGACGCGAGTTTCCCTGTGTTGCCAGCCTGTTGGCGTCCTTCCCACAAAGCGGTGTGTTTGTGCCAGGAGAAAAAGGAAGGGCCGATCTTAACATATGATCCGAACTCCTGAACATGCTCCGAGTTTAATCCTTCCACCAAATAGAGTTTACGTCTCGCAGGTGTGATGCCCGTAGAGCGGTGCGGCAAGATAGCTGTTCCACTCGAGCTGCTTATCACGGTTGCTTGACTTTGTTCAGCCATCCTCCTGGAGCTGAAGTGATTCCGTAGCTCTTCTATGCCTAACTCTTGCGCATCCTCAGGATTACCTTTATCATAACATCTGATCAGTTTGGGTTGACCACAGAAAATGTATTCTGTTCTTGTCCTGGGTACTTTCCAGTCTGGGTATCTGTTGCAAATCATTAGAGTACCACGCGTCGCCAGAGACGAGGCGAGTTAATCCAGCACGAACCTCAAATTCGGATTTCGCCTTTGATGGTGCTCTATTGTTCCGCGGTAAACGCCGTTGGATGCTAAATGAGCCGCAGGCTCGGGTGGGTCCCTCGTAGTATACATTGTGGTGGCATACGACACAACGAGTAAAGGAATGAGGATCGACAGCAACTATCAGCCTGATCCTAGTAAGGTAAGCCTTTATCCGCTGAGCTCCCGGGTCTTTGAGGGCGAGGACGATTGTAAGAGGCCAAGAGGCAGAACATTAGCGAGGAGGGGAGACGAGGGCTCTAGGTGTACGACAGTCACATTCAACGGGAAAAGGCTCATTTAAGTAGAAAGCTGTATGTAGGTATCACTGTGCATTATTCAAGGTCTCTACGCCCCCAGCCTCGCTATAGACCCTGCAAGCGAAGCTGGACACCACAGCATGACTGCAGCCGTTGTGTCGCACAATGCCAATATCCCTCTCCACTCTAGAAGCAATTTGCAGTCGGTCACCCCAACAGGGTAACGGTTTCTCAAGAAACCGTTATATACCTTCATGCTTAGCGTCTGTGTAGCTAAAGTAGCCTTACAACACCTCAAATGATGCTGAGCCATGGACACGAAATTCTCCTGGACGCTCATTAGACGTACCTTGGTGCTTAGCACTGTAGCAGACCTAATGGGCGGTAATACAAATAAAGTTAGCCTCAGAACTAAGCTCACGTGTTATATTTGCCTCTAAATGTAAGCTGGTGGCCGCGTGCCTCGCTCGACACGGGGTCAGCTCGGGACCCTCGCTGCATGCACATGTGCCATTCTCATCCACTGCGGATTACGTGGCCTCAAAGAGGCAACAAAACATCAGCGCAAGAATATGAACAACTGAATGCAGCTTTTCTTGATTTGGTCTTTCTATTTTCGATGATGTTGACAGCCCAATTTCTGTGTGCGGGAATGGATGTCCTTATGCGCTCCCTGATCCTCGACACTGGCCGTCTTACATATTGGCCGCAGAGTCTACTTCACATTCTCACCATGCACTCGTATAAGAAGCAAGCAGGGAATACATACGGTCTAGTCAATCCGGTCACTGAACCTCCATATGCAACATTGAGCTACACTTGGGGAAGATATTTTCGACCCAAAAGACGCACTGCTGCCTCCAACATCCAGATAAAGGGTTATCACTGGGAGATTCCTGACGTCGAACCTGATCATTTCACCGCGGAAAGACTTCTTCAAGTGATTAATAAAATTCGAGATATCAGTAAATTGGACTATTTGTGGATTGATATCGCCTGCATCAACACTGAACGGATTTTAGGAGACGATGATGCAGATACCGAAATCTCGATGCAGCCAGAAATCTTCTCCAAAGCGGCCGTGCCATTCATATGGCTTATCAGAATAGATCATTCCTGTCTCTTACACCTGGGGGACGTCTTTACCCATTCACCTCTTCTTATTCTAAGTCAAACTAACTGCTCAACTACTCCACCATGTTATGGCTGATCCTTGGTTTTCAAGCTTGTGGACTTTTTTTAGAGCAGCGGTTAGGACGAACGCGGTAATGTTGTCTTCGGAGTGCCGCGTCACACCTGTCGATCGCGAGAAGCTGGATAGGGCGCTTGTAGGCGAACCCAGAGCTATCAATTCCCTGAGCCGGACTGGTAATTTCATCACTTTGAAGTTGAGCAGCCTGGAGCCAACGCTTCCTGTGCATGACAGAGCAACCTCTGCCGCAACTTCTCGTTACTTCACCCTGCGGGACTTGATTCGTATGGTTCGTCTCGTAATCAGGTCAACGGCGCTAGGTGACGAAGCTGATAAATTTCACGAGGCAGCCAAGCAGAGCGGCCTGCTTTCGTTCGAGCCTGCCAATTCCTTGTCTTTATATGATATTTGTCCAGCATCGGCATGAAATGAAGCCGGGCCTCCGCATGAAGTACATTTATAAACACATATTTGGATTCGATGACCAAGCAGGCACCACTTCCTCGCAACTTGAGGACTGCATCAACTCTCAACTTATACAACGCTATCCCGTATCAAGTCAACTATTCATTCGGAAGACACTCTTGCAGACAGGATCGGCGGGGCAGTTCACTACAGGATGCAACATTCCTGACAATCATTTCTTCGTTGCCTACGCGGCTTTTTACGAGTATCTATTCACGCTCGAGGTGAAGATCTCCAAGCGAAAAGGCCTACTAGACGGGCCGTATACTGTTTTCTTCAGTGGCCGAATACGCTCTTTCAGGACAATGGCCACTCTTTGGTTGAGCTCTAATCAGATCACATTCTATCGGCTACTAGCAATAAGCTTCGGCCAGTGTACCATCTCCCTGAGAGCTGGCACGGAGGTAGAACTTCGCACAAATGCGCTGTTCCCAGAAGTCTGCCCAGAGGGTTACACGTTGCCTGAAAACTCACAAAGGGGTCGCATTGGGGACTTCTTAAATCGCGTTGGTGATTTGGATGCGAGGGTTCTTGAGATGGCCGCTGGCTCGGAGATTCTACCGGGATACCGAATAACTGTCGGCTTGATAATGGTTGCGCAACAGCGTGGTGTGTCCGAACAGGTTTGGCAGCGAGTCGGGCTTTGTTTCTGGGCCTCTGAAAAGGCGGAAGAGACCGACGAGAACCAACATTCGCCAGAAGATTTGACTTCGTCTGAGGAAATGTGGAAGGCGACAGAAGGCTACAGTGCTTAATGACTGAGCTGGTGAAGCCCTTGGCGCATTCCAAATTTGAGAATAAAGAGCTTATAAGGTCTGTTATTAAAGGGCAGCCAGTATTCAAGTAGACTGCAAGGCAGAATCCAATGATATTACAGACGATTAAAGTAGATAGGGATAAAATTGGCAACGGGTTACTGATGGAAGTAAACAGTGGGTGTGCGAGAGTGCCCAGAGGTACCGGCCGCTGGCTGAGACGGCCAGGTCCGCCGTCCACCACGTGGACGAGTTTGCTTCGGGTATCAGATACGATCGGAAAACCTCGTCACCCACTAGGCCAGTCTCCTCGTCCAGCCTGTATGACACCAGCAGGCTTGGCGTCTGCATCGTCGCGTACATGTACCTGGACGAAGGATGCACGGCGAGATGTCTCGACGCCCAGTCGGAGTCGACGCTCACGATTCCTAGCACCGTGACAGATTCCGTGCTGCCGTCAACCTTGTTGGTCCAGATCATATCGGCCGTCATGTCAGCCACGTACAGGAGATGTGTCCCGTCGGTGGCGTTACCCCACGCCAGGCCGTGGACGCCGGATGAGGCGGACAGATCCCAGCTCTGGAAGGCCGGAGACTCAAGGAGACCCGTAGTCTCGTCCACGGCGTGCACCACTCCGCACGCTCCGCCATCGCCTGGCCATGTTCCATGATAGACATAATACGGGGCCTGATGGGTGGCGAGGACAAAAGCGTTGGAGCCGGTGCCATAAAAACAGCTGTCAGAGTTATCTAGGATCTGTGTTGTGCTAAGGCTCCCGTTGGGCAGAACTTTGTAGCTGGAGATGTTGGTGGTTTCGAGAGAGACACCATATAGAATAGTTCTCGTGTGCTGAATCGGAGTTCATAAGCATTGTGCTTTTTCTTTCCCTCGTCAATGTCCCGGAGGCATGGGAAACACGCACATCAAAATCTAGCCAGACCATGGGGCTATCCGCCGGGGTTGATGACACCTCGTCCAAGTTTAGGGTTTCGTCGTCAAATTGTAGCGTATACAGCTCGGTGCCATTGTGAAAGTTGAATGTGTAGAGTGTGTGAACGTCCGAGTGGACAAGTGTGTACAAGCAGGCATACAACAAGGCGAGGCATAGTGGTGATGACACAAAGCTGCCCCATGTTGTGCAGTAATTCCTTTGAAGTAGCCCGCGCGACCTACACAGCAAGGAAAGTCTTGGACACCACTCTTGCCATGAACTCCGACAGCCTGGCGATTCGCACATTTTATTAGCACCAGATAAATAAAAGGTTTAACTGTTCAATTGGAATACGTATGCCGATGAAGTTGCTCAAGAGAGCCCTTGAAAAGGAAAGTAAGTAAAGGACGGCTTCTCATTATGGTTCTGGGATGTTCGAAACTTTAAACATCGACTTGCCCACGGCCCGGCTGTCAAGGCCCCCCAACCCAGCTTCCGGCATACTTCTCCCATCCAATACAAGCAATTAAGCTTGAGGCCTACTTGAAAGTGTTGTAACGTTTAATTAAATGTCTTTTATTACTCCCCTGTAGAGCCCTTTTATGCGTCCAATGGCCCCTTGACGCCCTAGACGCCCCCTACGTCCAAGGGCCCTTTTACGCAAAGGTCGTGCCTGGAGGCCCCTTCTCGTCCGAAAGCCTCTTTTGGTCCAAAGACCCTTTTGCTGACCCTTGGAGATCGAGGGATTGTATACCACGAAGGGCTTCCTATCGCTCAACTCTCAAAATCCCTTGATATTATACGCCGCGGCCAGACATCACACTGCACATCACGACTTCGACTATGTCTAAATTACAGCATGGAGCAGGTCTTCGAACTTCGAATGGACAACTCAAGTGAGACGGAATCATACCCGCTTCGAGCTCCAAGTTCGTATGGGCGCTGCGCTGATCGACAATTATCCTGCGCAGGGCCAAATGCATATCTTCAGCATGACTGTTGGAGACGGAGAGGCCTGATCTGTCAGTTTATCTTCTCGACTACCAGGAACCCCGGGATAGGAAGGCTCGCCAGACCTAGTCAGTCAAAATATCTCGTCTTCTTGCAACATTCCGGCCAAGGGCCATACTGACGGTGGGGCCGTTGTCGGATTTCCAAGGGCACGCCAGCCCATTAAATGAGTTTTATATACCCTTCTTTCGAATACTCAGCCAGAGGAAGGCGAAGGCCAAGAAGATGCGAGTTTCATGATAGGTCTTGGCACGAATCGAGGTACGGAAGGGGAGGCCCAAGAGTATCGGACATGGGGAAAGGCGCTGGACATCACAAGATTCAAAGAGCCGCAAAAGTTTGGTTCATGACTTCGAAAAGAGTATCTCGCTCAGGACTTTACCGTCTTGGGGTTGGGAGAGGTTAAACACGATATTTTCGATTTCCAAGCGGCATATTAGACTCTTCTGCTATCAACGGCTACAGCCACATTATTTTATAAATAAGAGAGCAGCTCACTTTTTTTATACAATTACTCACCAGCTTCTATGTTGTACACAACTTAGAACTAATATTAATTAAACTTATTAACGTGGTTTACCACCAAGTGGAATATATCACCAAGTGGAACACTTTTGCTATTTCCGCCAACTTCTGCCAGCCCCAGCACCCCCCCCCGAGACAAATAATTAATAAAGCTTGGCACCGATTGGTGCCAACTGCACTCAATTGCTTATTTCTAATTAATTTTGCCAATTTTGAGCGGTTCTGGGAGGGGGGGTTCTGGGGTTGGCAGAAGTTGGCGGAAATAGCAAAAGTGTTCCACTTGGTAGTAAACCACGTTACAGATTTTATACTTAAACTTATTATTATTCATGTTGTATTTTATATTCAACATGGAATCTTAAAACGCTTATAATTACATAAAGAAACCGCCCCTATGACTTCTCTTTTTCTTTTCTGGGGGGGGTTTTTTTTTGAAAGAAAAAGAGCATTGTGATCGGATTAAGAATGAAACCAAATTACTGCTATGGACTACGGGCCGAAACAATAGTCTGAGCTACTGGTGACGCCTGGGGTTCGTCATTTGGAATGATTCCCACGACTATAACATCAAAATATGGCGAGATATTTGCAGTTTCTCTGGTTGAACTGTACATTTAAATAATGGACAGTTTCCGATGGCCTTAATATGAAAAGAACAAAAGAAGAAAAAAAAAACTCATCATCAACTCAAGGACCTCAGAAAAGATTCGTGATATGCATGTATTTTAAAATGGTATATAGTCACGGATGAATCCAATTCCATGCAGACAACAGCCTTTTCTCAGCTAGACATGTGAAACATGCACCCGTTGCGGGTGCCGGAATATCACGCAATCGCGCGAGTGAGTCAGCAGGCAGACCGAATCACGACGACTCACTCAAGCTCATGGTTCAGTCTTCGCCGTGAGAAAATATCAGACCCGAAAGTCGGACCCCACCAGAATTTACTACCCCTCCCCCACAGCAATGACCAACATCACGACCTCCCCCTCAAGAGCCTGGCTCCGCCACCTCCCCAAGGCGGAGCTGCACCTCCACCTCGAGGGCACCGTGACGCCCGAGACGCTCGTGGTGCTCTCGCAGCGTCACGACGCCACGCCCCTGACGCTGGAGCAGGCCCGCGCGCTGTACACGTACGAGGACTTCAGCCACTTCCTTCGGACCTTCAGACTCGTGTGCGACCGCCTGCAGACGCCCGACGACTACGCCCTCGTCGCGACCGAGATGATGCGCGACCTGCGTGCGCAGGGCGTCGCCCACGCCGAGGTCTTTATCGCGTGGGGCAACATCCTGCGATGGAAGCCCGACCTGCGCGTCGAGGACGTCATGGCCGCCGTCGAGGGGGCGCGGCTGCGCGCCGAGGCCGAGGCCCGGGCCGAGGGAGGCGCGGGGTTCTCGCTGCTCTGGATTGTGGACGCGGTGAGGCAGTGGGGGCCCGACCACGTCGGCGAGGTGTTCCGGCTGGCGGCGCAGCTAAAGGAGCGGTTCCCCAGCATCGTGGGCGTGGGCATCGGGGGCGACGAGGTCGCGGGGCCGTCGGGCGAGTTCCGCGAGGTGTACGCGGAGGCCAAGCGGGCGGGGTTTCGGCTCACTGCTCACGCCGGCGAGGCGAGCGGGCCCGTGGCGGGCCCCGTGGAGATCCGGGCTGCGCTGGATATTGGCGCCGAGAGGATCGGGCATGGGCTTGATGCGCAGCATGACGAGAGCCTCATGGTGGAGTTGGCGGAGAGGCAGACGCCCATCGAGATCAACGTCACGTCAAATATTCTGACAGGCGGTTGTAGTTCTGTGAAAGACCATCCGCTGCCGAAGTACTTCAGAAAGGGATTGATTTGTACGTTGAACTCGGACGACCCTGCCATGTTTGGATCATGGTGTCTGGACGAGTATGTGCTGGTTCATGAGCAGCTTGGCCTGGGGCTGGAGGATATGAGAAGACTGGCGGAGAATTCCGTTCTATCGAGCTTTCTCGACCAGGATAGGAAAAAGGCACTATGCGAGAACATCAAACAGTACCCCATCCCATAGAACCGGTAATTGTGCTCCAGAGAAAATATGGGACCTGGGTCGGCGTTTTCGACAAGGGATAGAAGAAAGTATCAACTATCGTCAGATTTTTATATTATGTGGTAGGTAACGGCCACCAACCATTCAATCGAGATTTCTGTATCATTGAGACTACACACATTCATGGATGGTTTCTTGTCAAATTAAGGCCATGAGCCACACAAGACGACATAATAAACGACTATACTCCCTCTAACAACGAAACCCTGAATACCAGTTCTAGGATCCGTCACTAACCGCACACACTTCACGGTACTACGTCCAATATTTGCTAGCTGGAATTGCGGTGAATAAGAAAGAGGTGTGGGGGCTATCAAGAGGTCGATTCCCATACGACAGGGACCAGAAGTGTCTCCCGGCAGTCTCGGCCGCCGTCCGGGCCGAGACACCGGGGCCGCCATAATAGTGGTGCATTCGACTTGGACCCAGAGCATCCCGGCCTTGTCGGCACTCAAATGAGAGCTAATACCTAGGTACTATTCACAAGTCCGGAACCGTTTGCGGAGCGGAGTATTCCTCGACGGGGAAAAGTATCGTACTTCGGAGCCAGTCGGGTATCTGCATACATATAATGCTGTGAACAAGGTTTTCATACGAAAATATGCGCTCGACACTCCAACTCTTGATTAACGGAACCTCGAAGTCTGGGCCGCTCTCACCCACACAACTAGTCATCGAAAACATGTGGCACATGCCTAGTTGACAGGGCCCAGATATTCCCACCGCCACATGGGAACCTGTCGCTACTTATCCCGTCCCACCCTATAATCTCAGCCCAGAACCAAAAAGTCTAAAAAGTCTATCTCCCACAAGAATAAGAGACGAGCAACACGTGTGAGATAGACACTACACTAAAACATTCCCTATCTAGCCCCACTTGTCTCCATTCCCATGCAGAGAGAGACAACCCCAGCCAGAGCAACAAAGAAAAAACATCCACCACCCACACCCCTCCCAAGAAAGTGCGTGCGTGCGTGCGTGTGGCCCGGCGCTTAGCGGCGTGGCCAATCGCATGGCGGCGACTACTGCACGACATGGGGAAGCCGGGCGCTTAAACAGAGAGGGGTGGTTCTCCAAAAGGATTTGTTTCGCTGCAGCTCTCCTGCGGTCGGGGTGGGTAAGGCAGAGCTGCACGTTCTAGACCCCTGATCCATGTTCGTGGGCTGGCTTGTTGGCACGAGGTTTTCCAGGGAGGAGAGGAATGGGAAAACTGAGGGGCGATGATTGATGTACATCATGTAACGTATAATGTACCTGGTTGTATTTTTGTTTTCTCTACTTTTGCATGAAATCGGCTTATGAAACTTGTGATGTGCAGGCGTGAGTGAGGGCAACGGAAATGTTTCAGCTTGTGTTCTTCTCTTTTTGTACTTGATGGCCTCATTATCAACATGACATCAATCTCTATGTCTCAGATCATGCAGGCTCTCTCTGCCTGCCTAGTCCAATGCCTAATTGAGCACTAGTCGCCCGGCAAAACGGGCGCATGAAAAGACGGCATCATCACCACCACCAGAACCCCATTCCCGCGTCCGATAAAAGTACAAGAGGCGCACAAATAGCCCGCATGCGAATCCTGCCGTGCCCCATCCGGATTCCGCAGAGATGGAATACAGGACACAATCCCCACGCCGAAGCAACCCTGCTCCAGTCGAACCCAGCAACAACATCCATGTACATGCATATACCTCACATACATATACAAACTAGTCTAGGTACAGTACTGCTGAAGGGTACATACCATCCCACCGTCACGCTCCCTCATCAGAATGTCACTCGCTCACATCCCCCCTCCCCCCCCGGCCCAGCCCACTTAGATCCAACAATCCATATCTCCAACATCCCGGCTCATATATGGGCGGTGTGAAAAAAGATATGCAGGCTGAGGAGCAACAAGGACATCCTCCTTCCCCTTATTGTAGTACACAATTTTCAGAGCTCAAATTTCAGCTAAGAAAGGGGCCACGGAATCAGGAGTGGTCGTGCAACGGGTTCAAATCAACCTGGGTGTCCCATCGCCCCGGGCTTTTTCTGGTGCATCCCGTCGCGTTTCGAGCACCCGTGTTTCAAAAAAAGATGACTGCTGCTTACCAGGCCTCCCTCTATTTTTTTTTTCATTGCCTCTCTACGCACCTTCAAGACTTGGCGTTCGTTGGTCATCACTTTCCTCATGTGCCGTTTCACGTGGACACAAACCCAACCACTCCCCTCCCCCCCCTCCCCCCAACGGTGTTTCTTCCACGTAGATTGTGGGCCACCCATTTCACAGAGTATATAGAGGTTGTACCACACGATAAGTTCCAGGGCCCGCAGTGGCCCCCTCCCCGGGGCTCGCTGGAAGGTCAGAAGACAACGCCTGACCAAATGGCCCACCGAGGAGGGCGTGGCTAATGAGACTTGCATTATGAAAGAATGTTTCGTTCACCAATTTTTTTTATTAAAAAAAAACAAACTTTTCTATCAGTAATTCTCTGCCCCGGCTACCACCCAATGCCCGATTCGTCTTCCTCAGACGAATTTGGGTTGAAGTGGTCGACAATCGACGGGTTCGTTGCCCCTCACGTAGTAGATATTGAACATGAGCACCAAGTAAACACCCCAGAGACGCATTTATCTCTCCAGGTCCATCCGAGCAGCAATTTTGCGAATACAGTACCGATGTAGACCAAATTACTAGCCTCTTGTAATTATCTACAATCCCTCGCCGTATCTCCCCCCCTCCCCCTAAAAAAACCACGCCCCCTCTCCCGGCGGCCGGGACGACCGTCCACCGCGGGATATAAGAAGAGGCCGCGATAGGCGGCCGGCCGAGGGCAGGCACCACCCACCTACATCTCGGGCTCCAGAAAAAAACATGGGGCCACCAAAACCATCGGCCGCCATAACGGGCCGCCGCCAGTTGTTGTAAAAAAAAAAATTCGCGTGGCTGGGAAGACAGAGACGAGTGACTGGACAGGATGATGAAACGGGCACGGGAATAACAAACAAGCAGGGGGGAAGGTCATCAGACAAAAGACACAGCTGGTAGGAGGCAACACCAGAGAACATTCTGAGGCACGCGCATGCATCACATTTTCATGCTCAGTTTGGTTTGGAAGAGTTTGTGACACAATATTCGAATTCGCCTTGTAGACTGCACGCCACGCCAGTTCCGGCTTCCCATCCGAGCCCCCAGTTATCGCCTCTTACCAGACACATCCACACCCCTTCCGTAGAGGCTCGTATCCCCCAAAGCAATAAAATCAAGTAAAATAACAAAAAGATCCGATCGCTGGTCCACCGAGATGATGCCCCCTTCCCTTCCTTCCTTCCGTCCAGTGGTATATCCAAGCTTTGATACAGTTACTGTCAGGACGCCGCCAGCAACGCCAATTGCCATATGTGTGTGTGTGTGTGTGTGTTTGTGTTGTGTTTGTGTTTGTTTGTTTGTTTGTTTGTTTGTGATATATGTTTATTGTGTGTGTGTGTGCATGTGGTGGTGCATTCCCCAAAAATAACTAAATCCCTCCCCCGTCCATATTGTTCTCTCTCAAAAACTCCGATTGCTGGCTTTTTGTGTGATCGTAAACGACGATGCAGTTCATGGTCATCATAATTAGTGTGGCGGGCGGGTTGGTTGGTTGGTTGGTTTGTGAAGTGGATGCGATGAACACCCCTAGGTCGGTAGGATTTGGTGCGTGCGGGGGGCCGCATGCTGGAGATTTGGCGACTCCATGTGGATGCGGCCTGGTCGCTTGAGGACGACCAGTGACCCACCCACTATGGCGTGAGACGGCGGGTAGTGATACCGAGGTGGGTTGTGTCAACAAAAGAAAAAAGTCGAGCAATGATGGTGTGTGGTGCATGTCGACTCGATTAGCCGCACAGTGCGTTGATGATGCTCCTTGAACTCCTCGCTCGTGAAATATTCCTCTCCTGCGCCACAACCGCTCATTCGATCTTCCGTCTTTTCCCCTTTGGCGCCGGATCCATCCTGGGCGTGTATGTGACAGTCCTCGTGACCACCTCCCTGATGTGTCTTACGCTCTTTCCCTTCTCACACCGGCTCGAGTGCGTTGCTCCGGTGCCGACTGCAGAGGTCGGGGGCTTGACATCTGCGTACCTCTTGGCCTTGAGGGCGGCATCCCAGTCGAAGGGGCTCTTGATGCTCCGTGCACTGTACGGTGATCGCACAGGGCTGTCGACGGCCGGGCTTGGCGGGATGCGGAGGCTTGGAAAGGTGGTTGGCCCACTTGCAGGCGCCGAAAGGGGCATTGTAACCAAGGGCGAGGCGGGCTGAGCAACCGAGATTTGCGCCGGCTTCGAAGACTTGTGCACCAGCTCGCATGTGCAGCTGCAATCTGTGGAGTCGCTGCTTGCGGTCGTGGGTGCGCTGTCCAGGTCGACCTCGCCAGTGCTCTCCGTTGCCGAATCTTCTGACTTGCACGTGACGGTGCTGGATGTGCTGCCGCCTGTAGAAGTGCGTTTGAGCGGCGTCTTGCTGCCCATCAGGGGTGCTGTGAGTGGCGGGCTCGCCACCGAGGGAGAGGCAGCGCTGATTGTCTTGAGGAAGTCCATGTAGGCCAGCGGTGGGGTGATGGGGGTTGGCTCTGGCTTATCCTCCAGCTTCCCTGATAGCATGCTTGGCGTTGGCGGATACTCAAAGGGTGCCGAGGGGAGGCCGGCCGACGGCAGGCCGGCCGAGTAAAGCCCTGCTGACTGCAGCGAACCCTTGATAGAAGCCGAATACGGAGTCCGTACCGATGAGGCAGACAGAAGCGCATCCGAGGGGAAGTTGCCAGAGGTAGGCGTGGCCAGGGCGGCCAGCTTGGGGCGTTTCGCAGGAGGCATTGTGGCAGAGGGTTGTGGTGAACAAGAATGTGAGGTGCGAAGCTTCCTCCCAGAGATTGTGTATATATGTGAGAGCGTATGTGAGAGCTGTGTGTGGGAGCCGGGTTGGGCCGACAGCGGTGTGTGTGAGTGACGTGCGTCTGTCGGGTGGTTGTCAAGTCAAGCGAATGACTCGGGAGGTTCACCCGTTTGAGCTGCGCTGACAGGAGATCAACTTGCCCCAGGACAGGCAGGAAGAGTCGAGTCCGGCAGTTGGGAAGGGGGGAAGAGAAAGAAAGAGTGGGTGATAGTAGGACGCAGGTGGTTATATGATTTCGAGCGAGTAGGCGCGGGCGGGTCAGAGACGGCGGCAAAGAAGGACGGGGAGGGGGTGGGATGGGATAGGGCAGGACTGCGGTGGGATGTCAGGAAGGGCGGCTAGGGTGTGAGCGCAGAGAAACAGGAACGAGAGCTAATGAGCCGCTGGCAGGCTGGGAGCCCGCGTCTCGACGTCGAGCCGGCGTGTAGTGTAGGACGGATGGTTGGATGGGGTACAGTCCGCAGCGGGAACAGGACAAGTCAAGACAGCCAGCCTTTGGGGGTGGGGCCAGGGATCGCTTGGGCCTCGTGGCTTTGTGTCGACTAATAACAGCCAGTGTTATTGCCGTGGTCGGGGCTGGCGCCTGCGCGGGCGTGAGCCTGAGGGTGAGAGTACTCGGTACTCTCTGTACTCTCTCTACTTTTCTGTAGACCGAGAAGAAAGTGATGTGCTCCAAGGGTGGTCGCGGCTTTGGAGGCCAGGCCGGGGTGCTGTGGTCTTCCAATGGCCTGCCAGGGACACGGGGACAGACAAGCAGACGGCAGCGGCAGAGACACGCAGGCTGACAGGGCAGGGCAGGAAGACTGGGCAGACTGGGCAAGGAGTCGAGGCGTTTGGGGCCTCGCGGTGGGTGGTGGACTCGGGCTCCGGGTGGTGACTTGGTGGAATAGACGCCTGCAGAGGTCCGGAGCAGAGCAGCAAGAGGCGGTAGAGCTGGGTGGGCCGCGCAGAGGACACAAGCGTCTGCAGATCGAAGACAAGGCCCACGATCTGGAGGGGCTAAGGCCGGGGCAGGGAAGAGGACCCCTCGCTGCAGATGGGTCTCTTGCTGTGGAAGAAGTGCGATTGGCCGGGGCGACTATGCGGGTGCTAGAAGATGCCTTAGTGTAAGCTCGAAGTGCAGCCCAGAGAAGCCGAGCAGGACGCAACGCAAGTGGATAAAAGGGAAGCACGGGAGCGAGTGACACGACTGGGAGGGGTGTGGGCGAGAGTTGGTGGAGTGGGCAACGAGTGGATGAGGGTGGATGGGTGGATGAGTGGGCGGGTGTGCTCGTCTGAGTGGGCGACAAGGCGATGTGGGTGGGATGGGGGTTTTTGTCGAGATGCATGTGCGTGTGCCGTGGACATTGACATGGGCATTGACATGGGCATGGATATGGAGCATGGGTATGGGAGAGGAAGAGGGAGAGAAAGGTACATTTAGACGCATGTATACATGATATACTGCAGATTGTACATGATGTGTATGTGTCTACTTTGAGCACATATAGTAGGATATGAAGTACGTCTGTCTGTCTGTGACCCACCGATGGCAGGACGACTGACACATGGACAGACTGGCAGACTGGGAGACAGGAAGAGACAGGCAAAAACGCGCATGGGACAGACTTACAGTAGATGAGAACTAATTAAAGAACAATCTGAATGCGCGCGTGTGTGTGAGTGTGCGTGTTTGAGTAGGCGCCAGGGGGCCGGAGCCAGATTAATAGAGATGGAGATGGAGATCTGTTCGAAAATCTCCGAGGGCCCCTTCCTTCCTTCCTTCTTCCCTGACCCGAGAGATCAAGCAAGATTGTGTAGGTAATATTAGAAGGATTCGGCCCTTGGCTGTGGCCTGGGGCTGCGTGCTTGGCCTGCCTTGCCGGAGCCCGCTGCTCTGGGGTCCTCAGTTCCGGATGACGAGATGGATGAGTGACTGAGTGAACTGAGTGACTGCAGAGTGACAGTCCGATGTTCTTTGGCGGACCCTGGGCCAGGCGATGTGACTGGACGACGTCGGGTGTCGACTGCCGGCTTCCCTGCTGACGATTGTCGAGGATCGTGTGGGTGGTCTGTCGTCTGTCTGTGCGCAAGCAACCCTGGATCAATGGTCCTTACACAGCTGATGGAGCTGCTTCTCGCGAGATGAGTCGGGGAGACAGGCGAGGCACGACGACAAGACACGACACGGATGCGGCGGGGGAGAGGAGAGGAGAGAGAAGAACAACGACAACAACACAAAAGGGTGATGAAAGTGATGGGCGATGTCAAGGAAAACAGAAAAACGGCACTTCAGGAACCCAGAGCTGGGAAGACCCCGGTCGCCACTTCCTGTAGCCGCTGTGATGGGCACCCAGCTCGACCTGGGCGGGCAGCGGGACCGTCTGATTGGGCAGGTGGGGGCTGCACGCTCTAATGACCCTGCACACAGCGCGCTTGCCTTTTTTTAGCAACACTCCCTTCTTGTGCTTCTCATTGGTTGCGGGATGCTTACTCATCCACAGGGTGTTCATCCAACCACGTCTCGTCCGTCCTCTCCGCAACTTGCTGGCGAACCTTCTTTCAGATGGGGCAGCTGTGATGATCACGAAGGGGCAGGGGCTGGAGTTGCACTTCAGCTGAGGCTCAGGAGGCGAGAAGAATAAAAAAATAGACAGCCGAGTCAGGGGCCGAGTCGTTTGTGCAACCTGATGATGGTTTTCCCTCTGTGGCGATATCAGGAGTAGCGCCGACAGTACTGCCGTGCAAGAGAGAGGGGGTGAGAATATCACAGCCTGAACTGGGCTGCCTCAGCTTTGCCCGATGAGGTACTGACGACGTCGACAATGAGAGAGAGATAGAGAGATCTGGTGTTGGGGGATGAGAAATGACAGAGCTTGAATGGCCTCGTCCAGCATTCCCCACAGACCTGCCGTCCCATGCCAACATATTTGTACGCCCGCATGTTGGTAGCTTCCAACAACACCAACCGTCAGTCCAGCCAGGAGCGCGTCGAGTTAACTTCCATCTTCCATCTTCCAACAACAAACTGCCTCGCCCAAGCGCCGACCACCACGGCGTCAACCCCTTCAACCCATGCTCATCTCATTAAACTACATATCTACTCGACATGACAGCCAACCACCCTCTTTCTTCATACTTCTTCTCTGCTTCATCCCACGCGCGGGTATCCTCGAGCCAGGGCATCGTCGCTTGCCCTCTCTCTCCCTCACACCCAGCCCTAGTCAGCCAAACAGCCAGCCAAGTGGCTATTCCCTATCGTCAAGGCATGAATTTTACTCAGAAACCTGGCGGTTGCCGACATCTTGACATCCTGAAGGATCCTCTGCCAGCGCAACATTCTGCCAGGCCATATCCCACGGCCCCACGTATTTGCCTAGGTCGGATTTGCAGGCCGATAAAAGGGGGGCCTGCTGAGCGCGCGCCACGTGCTACAATGGCCGCCGGGCCACTGAGCCAGTCGGTCGTGCCTCCTCGACTTCGGATGAAGACGTTACTCGTCTGGCTATGCGCGTAATGGATAGCCTTGGTTCGTGTCCTTCTTGGCCGATATCCATCCCGGCACGCTGGTGAACACCTGGGCAGACTTGTGAGTAGTGGCATGTTGCAAGCAGAGGGCTGGGGCTGCCCTTTCGGCCCTCTCCCCCCTCGGTCAAGAGTCCACGTCACCCCATCGGCACAGAGAACCAATGCGTGCAAGCCACGAAACCAATTTCCCTTGCCCGTCGGCCCGCATCCTGTTGTTGTTTGTCGCACGAGACCAAAAAGTTGCCCTATGGCTAGCTGGCCCGGGTCCGTTGGGCCGGCCAAGTGGCTGAACACCAAAAAAATGTCGGCCGAGGCCGAACCTCTTGCCCCTCGGCCATGTCGCAAGAGGGGCGCAAAAGGACGCCGCATTAAGTGTTGGCTCGACTCAGAAAGCACCCAGATCAACAATCCCACGCCAGTGGGAACATTGACGCCCTTGCCGCCATCATCCGTAGGCATCTCCCCAAGGAAAGGAGCAGCAGCAGCCGCCGGGCCCAAGCGACGCGTCTATCGGACGCCATCGAGATTCTTTCTTTCTTTTTCTAAGCGGGATGGATGGGTCCCACCTTGAATGTCGCACCATTGGGACCCCCGGGGGGGGGGGGCCTCTCTGCCACGTTGTCGATCCTGGTTCGACTGGGTCTCACATATGGCGTGGGGACGGATGTCGTCTCATTGACTGGGTTAGACGCCACATGCCGCCGCTGTGCCCGTCGGTCGGTCGATAGCTGTTGCCTACCTGGGCGCCCGTGGCGGCCAATGGTCTTCAGGGCTGAGCCCTCCGTCTCCGTCTGACCGGGGGCCGACGCGCGAAGGCAATCAACCCTGCCACCTGGATGATGTTGGATCAATATTTCTACACACGGGGGTCAGCCGTGGACCTGGCTTGATGGGTCCGTGGCTTGCATTTGTGGTGACTGCATTTGTGGTGACTGCATCGGGCCAGCCAGATCTTGGACGCGAGGGTTGTGTGCTCATTCTTTGACCTATGTCAGTGATGACCCGGGAAGCTTTTGCACGAACGGCTGACGGCCTCGGCCTCATTGAGGCCACTCTCCTCTGCCACTCTCCTCTGGTAGAGAAATAGTCAGTTTCCCTTACTCTCGGCTGATGATATTTGGGTAGCCTGCTCGACTTGCTAGCTACTAAAAGAGACATTCGAGAAAGCCTCCTCTGCTGTCGAAGCTGCAATTGGGAGCTTCGAAGCGGCCGAATTGTCTTTTTTTTGGGGTTTTTGTTGCTCGACCCTGTCCAGGAAGCTCCCCAGAAATGTCGTCCTCCATTCTCCGAATCGAGTTTCAACATCAAACAGCACCGCTTCCATCGATGGCTAAGTCGAGGAAGAGCAGTGGTAGCATGCCTCCTTTTTATTTTATTTTATAAGACAGAGAGGGATGGAGAGAGAGAGAAGCCGTAACCATGACCTTTCTCAGAGATAAACACAAAGTATGGTCCCATTGAGAAGACCTACACTTCCGGACACTCATCTACGGCTAGATGATGAAGCACCATGAAAGATAGGTTGGTCTGTATGGTTTCAGCAAGTATTTTCGTATACTGGAGAGCGAGAACCGTTGAAAATCTCTCAGACAGTCTACTCTGGCTCAGGTGGTAGGATGGACTCCTGCCCGTTTTAAGTGGTCTTCTAAGCCCCACTGTTGACGTGACCAAGAAGGTCTGAGTCTTCGGAGCGTGCCCCGAAGAATTTATCCGTGATGTCTTGGAAGCCGTTCCCCGCACGGTGGAGGAAAGGGCCAAGATAGCTCTTCAGATTGCAGGATTCGGAAAAATTCCATCATAGTCCTGACGAATAACTTTTTTATGACAGCTATATTTTTTTTTTGGGGGGGGGGGTTGGTTCACCCACGCCGTGTCTACGTAGGTATTGTAGGAGTGTGAAAATGAGTTTTCTAGAAGCGGTTGTTCTGGGTGTGGGCGAGGGTGTTGGAGATGTACTCACCGTGCATGTGGGTGTATCACGATGTCCCTACACGGCATGACATTCTCGCCCAAAAGACTTGTGAGACTCACAATATTCATCAGAACCATTCAACAGTGTCAAATTTGACCTATACTGAGACGATAAGGATGAATTTGTTCCAGATTTGTTAAGTCCCAAAACAAGTCCACTCGTTTCTCACAAAGAAATTGACAGGTAGATTGCACCAAGATTTAATTATGGCAGTGCAGCTCTAACCCAAAATGAAAAATTCAGATCTTGACTTCGAATTCCGGGTGCTGGTACTCTGGCCAAGTACCAAATTGAAGGCCTCACAGCTTGTCCAAAGTCCTGTCCAGCCACGCAAAGAGGACCCTGCTCAGCTCCTGCGGAGCACCAGTCTGGCAGTGAAACCCCGCCGTCCCATTGAACATGTGGAGCTCCGCCACCTCGCCCAGGGCATCCTTGACGAGCTGCGACTGGCCCGCCATAAGATTGTCGTACTCTCCATCGGCGAGCCAGGTCGGCACCCTGATACGATCCGCGACGCCGCCCTCGAGCGTGTAGTTCTTGAACGACTGGAAGAGATCATAAGGGGACTTTGTATTGAAAGCCCACAGGCCCTGCTGAAGGCCCCAAGTAATGACGGTGGGTGTTTCCGGGTCCCTTTGCAGCTCGTCCATTGCCTTGTCAAAGGCAGCCGTATCACCCGACTCGAGAACACCGAGGAGGTCGGGCGACAGGTAGGCGGTGTATGCTTGATACGCGTCCCAAATACCACCATTCAGCATAAGCGCGGATATTCTGGGCTCAAAAGCAGCGGCTCGAGCGGCGAGGTAGCCTCCGAAAGAGTGACCATACAGAACGAGGCGACTGGGATCGATGGATGCGGCTTTTTCGGAGAGAAGGTAGTCGACGATGGGTGTCACAGTGCGTTCCCAATCTGGTATGAAGCCGGCGCCCTGTTCTCTGCGTGGAGTCGGCTGGCCGGGGCCTTCGAACGAGAAGACGTTGTATCCACGGGCAAGAGCTGGGGCAACAATGGTGGAATACAGGTCCTCCTGGGCAGCATCATAGCCTTGGGTAAGGATAATGGTTGACGGTCGCTCAGTCTTGTTGGCCTTGGGCGGCTGCGAATACCAGATACCCGAGACATTGAAACCGGCGCTGGGAACCTCTACGCGCTCAGCAGGGACGGGCAGGGCAGCTATGGCCCTGTCGAAAGCCGCCCGCTGCTCGTCCCAGTAGCCGTTGATGCGCGGGTCGTCCCAGTCGGCCCGGTTGTACACGTCCGCCCGGCGGAAGTAGTTGGATGCGGAGAACCACGCGGCTCTTACGTTGACCGGGTCGGAGGCATACTCCGGGTCCGACGCCCTGGCCTTGGTCTCCATCGCGAGGTCGAACCAGGCCCTCGTGTAGCTGTCACGGTCGCCGGGCCTGATCTTCTTTGCGACTTGGAGCACGGAGTTGACGTCTGCGCCGTCGTTGGCTATCTGGCCCAGGCCGGTGAGGATGTCAAAGTTGAAGTTCTCGTCGTCGTTGAGGGTGAGGATGGGCATCCCGTCGTCTTGGGAACTTGCGAAGTTCGCGTGAGCGAGTGCAAGTATAGCAAAGGCCTTGCGAGAAATTGAGGTTTTCATGGTGGCAGGATTCCAGGATAAGAATTTGGTGCTTTACAGAGAAGAGTTCATAGTTGGTATGATAAAGTTTCGATTCCAAAGGGATGTCTCCCGTTATATACACGTACACTGGTACCTGATCATTGCTGCGACGTCTACGAAAATCGACAATGCGGTCAATCAAGTTGTTATAATTTTCAGCTACCGGATCGATGTCATGCCAAGGGAAACATTCACGAATATATAAGCTGACAAAGGAAACTGGTGTCTAGAATCCACCTTTGCTGTCGCTGTCGCAAAGTCTAGCCGAAAAAGGATATAATCATCGACACAGCCGCAACGCCGTCGACGGCTTGCACGGCTCGCATCCTGTCAGCTTAGCCCAGCAGTGAATATCAGAGTCAAGGTCCCCCAGCAGCTAAACGTCGTCCAACTTCCGTCGCAAAACTTATCTTCATTTGGATTCTCTTCAACATACAACGGTGTGATAGACAAATATGGTCAACCGAGGTAATTCACGAGGATGTGTCACATGCAGACAACGACGTGTCAAGTGTGACGAAACAAAGCCAACCTGCAGGGCCTGTCTCCGCCTTGGGCTCGAATGCGCGGGCTATGCGAGGCCCCGGCTGAGATTCAAGGACGAAACTGCTCGATATCTGGGAAGACCTCCCGCTCAAGTGATACATCCCAGCAACCGCAGTCACCAGTCAACAGAGATGATAACAACCACGAACGCCATCCTGCCGTTCCCGCCACATTCGCCACAGGACCTAGCCATTCCATTCTTCCTCACCTACGTCACCGACGTCGGGCGCAGTGTGGAATCGACGCGCGGATTCATGGAGTTTGTCCGGCCCGTCTTCGCTTCCGAGAGGCCCAGCTCGGCCCTCGCCGCCGCGGTCAACGCAGTGGCGGTCAAAGTGTGGACGACGATGGGACACAGGCATGTTTCTGAGTCACTATCTGCTCGTTTGCTTTCTCAGGCCCTCGTGCGGCTGCGCCAGGCCATCGATGACCCTGAAGAACGGGCACGAGACGCGACGGTGCTGTCGGCCCTGGTGCTTCAGATACATGATACGCTCTCCGCCGTGTCTGGTCAGGCTGCAGCTCATGGCGCACACCGCAATGGCGCATTGGCATTGCTGTCTCAGCGACATAGCAGCACACATGGCTCTAAATATTATGCGTATCTCGTTGGCAATCTCTTGCACTCTAGAGTATCTTTGTCCATCAGAACTGGCAACGCACTTTCTTCGACTGAGTTGAAATGGCTAGAGACCCAGGTCATACCTGTTTTGCAAATGAACCCTAGCTCGAGACTTGATATCATCGGTATGGATATTGCCGGCCTACAAAATGAGATCTGCGACCAGTCATCAACGTCCAGTCAACACCTATCGGCACTGTCAGACTTACGCAAGCGAATTCAAAGCTTGGATTCCCAGCTCCAGGATTGGCTAGAGAGCCTACCGCAGCTTTGGTACCGAAGAAGGATACAGCGTGGAGAAAATATCGACCCATCAATCGAAACTTACCATGGAGCTTGCGACATCTACCCAAGCGTACAGATTGTGAACATCTGGAACACATGGCGCATCTACCGCATTATCCTCGAACGAGCGAAGTCTCGACTCAACAGGCTCTTTCCTCATTGGAGTGAGGATCGGAGCGGGAGGACCAATTTCAACACCGAAGATATCACACGCGAGGTCCAGGAACTTGTCGATGCTATATGCTATAGCATTCCTTTCTACCTCGGCAACTGCAGCCGCTCCGGAATTCTGCTCAACATGGAAGGTCCTCACACCACATTCCCAAGTTATCATGACTTGTTTCCGAGTGATGACGATTTTCTCAACTACAAAAAGAGTGATCAATATGTGTCGAGACTCGATCATTTTCGCCATGTCAGCCTGCACGGTCCGTTGCATGTCATCAGTATCCTATGCCAGCTGATCAGCCTATTCCATGGAGCGCCCGACTCGGAAGGAGCCTATTCTTTGCGACAGGATCAGGGGCGTTGGATAGCTGGGCAGCTCGTTCGCTCTCTGCACTTGATGAACATGTCGCCGGGGTGTTCCCCGACAATGACCAAGTACTTGGACCATACATATTGCTCTCAAGACGCCACTGCCACGGTCTGGAGGGCTGAGATTCTAGCTAAAAAGTTCAAAGAGGAGTTATGGACAATTACTGTACTGTAATCACTGGATGGAATAGCTGTAATGCTAATGTGGGCACTAATAATGGACACTAAGCAATCCAGACCACCACACTTGACATTCGTTTCAAGAGTTGTGATGCTCGATCACGTTTACGTGTCTGTCCGGATTTTCGACACTTCGCATGGTAGGTGAGTGCTCTTGAGTGTGGCATGTGTCCAGCAACAAGCCTCCACATGACACACGCTCGAAGTTGGTCCCGAGGAAGTCGATCAGCAGAAATGCTGGATTCTCAGCACCAAACGTTTTATTCCCAGCCCGAAGTCCATGTGTTGTAACCCGTTGCACCCATTCATCCAATGGAACGACATCCTTTTGTGGATCAAGGCCGAGTGCGTCTGCGAGCACTTTTATCGTCTCCCCCCATGGAGTCCTTATGGGGTTGTCAATGTTGTAGATAGGATAAGGGCGCGCCTGGTCATCTTTGCCAACAAAAAGCAGATCTGCCAGCGAGCCAGCGACGTCATCCACAGGCGTCCACCCCATCGTGCCGCCAAAGTAGGGCAGCACGCCCAGGGTCTGCGAGGACTTGATGATGAAAGACACGTGTTCCGCCGTATTCCAGTACCCGGACCGCGACGCGGCGATCTGGCCCAGTCGCACCGCCATGGCGCGGAACAGGCCCGGCCAGCGGTGCAGCGTCTCGTCTAGCATGCGTTCGCAAGCCCACTTTGCGTCGGCGTAGCCGGCGTTGAGAATGCTCTCGATGCCGACGCGCTCCTCCGGAACCTCTGGGGTCCCGTGAACCAGCGGGTACTGACCAACCACGGCGATGGATGAGATGAAATGGAATGAAATCTCCCGGCCCGGTCTGCCGTTGTCGTCCGGTAACAGCAGCGCCGCGTCCCGCGCGAGGTCAAGGAGCCGCCGCATGATCCACAACTGCGGCTCGAAGTACGGCAGCCCGTGAGCGAGACTCATCTTCCAGCCATTGTGCACAATATGCGTCACAACCCTGGCTACTTCTGTATACTCTTCCGATCCCAGGCCCAGAAGGGGTTGGGATAGGTCCGTCTCGAGAACATGTAGCTTGGAGGCTGGCCCGGCCTGCTGCGGCTGTGACAGATCCAGCCCCGTCTTAGACAGCACTGCCTCCACCAGTCGGGCTGTAGGGTTGTGGTATCTCTTGTTGGGCCGGTTGAGGCAGATGACGCGGGCTACGCCTGGATCGCATGCGAGTCGGGCGACCAGGTGCGTCCCTAGCCCGCCTGTGCCACCTGTCACGGCTACCACTGCACGGCCCCTTCTTTCACTGTCAGCGAGTGTTTTTGAGATGCTCTCCAAGGGCATGGCCCAGTCTTGGGTCATTATGCGGACGTATCTGTTCACTGCAGCCTTTCGCTCGGCAAGTTGCTCGGGAGACTGGAGGACACCTTTTAGCCAGGGTTCCTTCCCGCCGTCTCCCAAGGACAAAAGAGAGGGAAGGGATAGGTTGCTGTACCGATTCGGACTTTTATCACCGTGCGAGGTCGGCATTGAGTCACAGGTCGAGTGAGAGGACGAAGAGTGCTCGTCAGAGGATTCGGACTGGGACAATATTCCTGAGTCTGGCGTGGAAGCCGTGGTTGTCACGCTTGAACCAAGGAGTTTCTCAACATATTCCACCAAGTTGGAGACACGCATGATTTGCATCAGATCGCTTTCAGCGATTGTAACCTCAAATGCAGACCGGAGTTCGGAAACCAGCTCCATATTCATTAGCGAGTCGATCCCCAGATTGACAAGCTCGCAGTTGTCGGCAATATTACTTATACCCAGGCCTGAAAGCCCGGATAACAACTCCTTGACCATAAAATCGATATCAAGACTCTTGGATGTCGTTGCGGGAGCTGATCCGTCGCAAGTTAACATCTTTGCGGGCTGCTCCTCTGGGAAAGCCTCGGACGACCGCGATAGCGGGTACGAAATGCTTACTTCTGTCACTTCATCGACTGGCCTCTGTCGGAAAGTCATGGATTCAAGCTTTGCACCAGTTCCTGCGAGACGAGCAAGTGTCTGCTGCATGTGAGATCTTGGAACTTTGGACCAGCCTATGCCGAGGACTGCCTCGAATAGCCTACCATTAGCCGCATCGAAGACGAAGACATCACTAACAGCAGTCTTGTCTGAAGTCCGATGCTGTGTTGCCAGAACATGCATTTCAGCCGGTCTCGATGCAGGGTTCTTGGTGGTGGACTGAGGGCTGTCGTCGCATTTGGTTTGCAATTCTGCTGGCGCTCTTATCCACTGATCAAAGCCATTGAAGACGAAGAGCTGGTCTGGCTCCAAGTCCGAAGCCAGGCAGTTCAACCACATCCCAGCAGTCTGCGCGAACGTGTCTGCAACACAAGGCTGGAACCACGAACCTGCGTCAAACGCACTCTGCAAGCCGTCTTCTCCTTCCAGAGGGTGAGAAAGCAAGCCATTTTGAGCATGTGGCGGTCTGACGACTGCAGCTGTTTGATGGCCACGTGACACAAGCCTCTGGATCCCGCAGAATTCGTCGCAGTACTGCACGACGCCTTCGAACATGAAGTACACGCCCTTGTGAGAGAGTGAATTTTCCGCGCCGGTACCCTGTAAGAGTTGTGTGACTTGCGTGTTGCTGACGAGGCGGCTGAATTGCACGAATTCTTTCGCGACCCGTGGGTCGTATCGGTGCACGAGCTTTATCTTGCCTGTCGTGTGCTTTGTCTTCTTGGGAAACGTCGAATTGTTGGATATTTCTTCCCAGTTCTGTTCATCAAATAGGTCGGTGCTGAAGACGTCAAATGCGAATTGCGTGGTGAATTCGATGCGTTGCTTCCCTGTCTGTACGGAGAAATCACCACCAATGGCTTGCACGGAATTGGCAGCACCTCGAAGCAGAGGACAGTCATACGACGCAGGGGGAATCTCGATCCAGACCAGTCGGTCCGGGTTGTATGTCAGTGGCACATAACACACCACATCGGATACCTGTGGCTGCAGACTGGATGAAGCGAGCAAGAAACTGTCACCATTCCGACCACTCTGCTGCTTTGATCGAATTTTCTGACCCGGCAGAGTCATGCAGAGAGATTCGATGACTAGGTCGATCTGTACAGTTGCAGGGCAAATCCCAGCTGTATGTGCCATCCTATGACCGTCCACTAATCGTCTGTATCTTGTTGATTCGGTGACCACCCGGAATAAGGCGTTCTTTGAGCCATTTGGCTCACCACCCTGAGGGCTTGTGCCTTCGCTCGAGCCGATCAACGCTGCAAATGATATCATTCCATTGGAGGAGATCCCGTGATTAGACTTTTCAGATCTCTTCTCTTCCAGGCTCTGAACTAGAGTCTGTTGTTTCTGAGAAGGCGAGATCCGGTCGAGCCAGTGTCGCACCGGTTCAAACTGATAGGGTGGGAGCAACAGAGGTGCCCGGGATGGACGGGGCTGAGAATGATGATGTGCCCAAAACTGCAAATTCACGGCTCCCGCCGCCCAAAGATTCATTGTTGCATCTACCAGGCTACTCCAACACTTCTTTTCTGTAGTCTGAGAACCATCTGTTGTGACTGTGCCTGTAAATGATGCGGTAATGTTGATGGCTTGGAAAGTAAAACGCGAAGACGCTTCTCCTAGCGCACGGCTAGCCATGTTCGTAATTGTTGAGTTCGAACCGGACTCCAGGAATATAGCACCGGATTTCTGGTACTTGACCGCGAGTCGCTTCATCGCGTGGTGGAAGTAAACCGGGTCCCTCATATGGCTGGAGACGAAGTGGGGACCCAGGAGCTCAAGAGAGGACACCTCGGTAGATCGTTCCATGTGTATGACAGGCTCATAGAATTTTAAGCCCCGCGCACATTGATCTAGCCTTTCTACCAATGGATCTACCAGAGGGGAGTGGAATGCGTTCGAGACATCGAGTCTCTTCGCCTTGATAGGTCCCGCGACGGCGGCAATGTTCATCTCGATCTCGTCGATCGCGGCGGTGGAGCCCGCAAGAGTAAAGCTGCGTGGGCCATTATAGCACGCAATGGTTGCAGCGTCGCCAACGACCGCCACGAGGTCCTGCGCATCGCCCAAGTCGGCCTTGACGGCCAGCATGGCACCTTTGTCCGCGCCCCACGCGTCACGGACCAGCGCCGCCCGTCTGACGACCAGGCTCACAGCGTCGCGAAGGGTCAGCACGCCGCTGACACACATGGCAGAGATCTCTCCAAAGCTGTACCCGACCACAGCGACAGGCTCGATGCCCGAATCCATCCAGGTGCGAGACGAAGAGTGTTGAAGCGCGAAGAGGGCCACCTGTAGTCTCACAGGATCATCCTGTGGTGACTTGTCGAGAACGGCGTGGATAATCCCACCTGGGATATGCGATCTGGCAACATCATCAACCTCACTGAGGTGTTTCCGAAGTAATGATACTCCTTCAAAGATGGTTCTATCCAGACCAATGCTTCTGGATATCTGCCCTCCGAAACAAAAGACGACAGGCTCGGATCCAGGGCGGGTTACGGAGTTGAAACCCGGGCTCGGGCCATTCCCGTAACCCGCAAGCTTTCCTTGCAGCTCATCGAACGAGCTGGCTTTGATAAACAGGGAACGGTCAAGGAGACGATTATTTTGTCGAGACAGGCTGATCGAGATGTGTCTTACGGAGAACTGATGATAGACATGCTCATCAGGTCCGCGCGAAGAAATGAACTTGCGGAGTGCTTGGGCATATCGCCGTAAGCCTTGGTCGTTGTTTGACGAGAGCCAAAACGGATACTGCAGCCCACTAGTACTGGGAATGGCTTCCCGAGAATCTGCTTTGGTATTTCTGGGCGCTTGCTTGACAAGAATGCAAGCGTTTGACCCGGACGCTCCATAACTACTAACCAGCGCCGCCTTGAAAGGTGCATCCCAGGGCATGGCAGATCCAGTATTGATGAAAATGTGGTCATCCGGCGTAGCATTCAGAGACATGCTTATCCTGTCGAAACTGGCTTGAGGGGGGATCATGCACTCATTGAGCATGAGGACGACTTTGATCAAGGACACGACCCCAGCCGTGCACTCGGTGTGGCCCACGGATCCCTTGACTGAACCAAGGTAAAGGGGCCTCATATTATCGCTGCCAGTGGCGCAAGACTTTGTGACCTTGCTCCTATTGGATCCCCCCAACACCCGTCTGATGGCGCTGTATTCTGTCGGGTCCCCAACGGCCGTACCTGTGCCGTGAGCTTCCACGACAGAGACATCGCCAGTTTGGAGACCCGCCCTATCCAGGACCGTCCTGAAGAGATTTGAGAGGGACGGCTCGTTAGGCACAAATATCGACGTGCAGTTCTCGTTCTGCTGCACGCTCGATGCTCCAATGATACCCAGTACCTCGTCTCCATTTGCGATGGCATCGTCCAAACGCTTAAGAAATACGGCTGCGACACCATCACCACGGCAATACCCGTCTGCAACCGCGTCGAAAGGTTTGCACTGGCCAGTGGGACTGAGGAATGAAGCAGCCGAGAGATCCTCGAACCACTGCGGCCCAGCCATGACGAAGCTGCCGCCTGCCAGCGCGGCATTGCAATCACCGGCGAGGATGGACTGGCAGGCCTGATGGATCGCGACGGCCGAAGAGGAGCACGCTGTGTCGATGGTGACGCCCGGCCCCGTCCAGCCAAAGAAGTGGCTGACCTTGCCGGCGACGAAGGCCCGCAGCTGGCCCGTCGCGGAGAAGGCGCTGGCGTTGTGGGAGGCCACGTTCTGCTCGTAGTCGCAGGTGCTACAGCCGATGAAACATCCCACCCGGCGCTTGCCCTCGGGGAACTCTTCACCGGCACATGGTCGGAAATACCCCGACATCTCGACAGCCTGGTAGGCGATCTGGAGCATGTGACGCTGCTGGGGGTCCATGGTGGCGCTCTCGCGCGGGCTCTTTTTGAAGAATTGGTGGTCGAAGTCGGCCGGGTCGTCGATTAGGTTTGCAAACCACTTACGTGATGTGTCCCCAGGGCCACGGAACATGGACTCCCCGAAGCTGAAGCGGTCCTTCGGTACCTTGCGGTGCTGTGACTTGCCTGAGCAGAGCACGTCCCAGAAGGATTGGAGATCATTTGCTCCTGCAACCTTGATAGACATTCCTACAATGGCGATGTCGCTTCTGGAGGAACAAGGTACTTTCGTTGCTACCGGAGCGTCGGTCAAAGTCTCACCGGATTCGTATCTGCCGCTACTGGGAAACGATTAGTCGTCGTGCATACACCTGGGGATGGGGTCCAGAGCTCGGCTTACTTCACAGCATCTTTGCGCTCTCGCCTCACATTCGTGACGGCCATATAGTCATACTTGATGCGGGAGCCGAGACTTTGAAAGCATGGAAGGCGGTATGGGTCGCTCGTGTCCAAAGACAATGATCTGCCCGTCGGGGAAGATGGTGTCGCGGATAAAGTCGTGCCGAACGCGGTCGAAGGTGGTATACCATTCCAGTGTATCGACGAGAATCGAGCCAAGCGCGTGACGGTGCAGACTCCCCTTTTCTATAACTCGCCCCCCGTCTCTGTTCCCGCGCGTCGCCATGTGGCAGGCTGACGCATCGGGAAGCTGGAATTCGCTGTGTTCTTGGCAGAAATGAATCAGCGGCTCGAGGACGCCGGCGTGACGCCGCGAATGGAAGCTTCCTTGGAGGCCTTTCAAATCGACGCAGGCGATGCCGCTTTCGCTTTTCAGGCGCTGTCTCAGGGAGGTAAGTAATGAGAGCGGGCCAGTAATAGTGACCCGGTTAAAGTCGTGGTAGTTCGATATGTAAGTCTGCCAGGTGCTATATGGTCAGAGATCCGTGCTGAGGAAATGGCTAACATTGGAAAGCAGAACTCACATCTGGGAAATCCTTCAAAGCTTGCTTCAATATTTTGATTGATTCAGCGGTATCTGTGTTCCAGGTCGCCGAAATGGCTTCATACATGGATTCGGACTCAGAGTTAGTAGTGTCCAAAACGCCTACGAGTGGCGAGAGGACGCCGTATATGGTTAGCGAGGGAAGTCAAATACAGACCAAGATCACTTACATCCTATGACCATGCCAAGTCGGATAGCAGCTGCAGCATTTGTCCTGAACTGGCTCTCATTTCGGGAAGAAGAAGCAACAAAGGCGGCCAGTAGGCCCGTACAGCAGCCGAGTGTTTGAACCGCACGGTGGCATACTTCTGGCGGACCAGGCGCATATCCTGTGCAGGTACGGCCCACAAACTCGGCATACTGAGTTAGCTGCGCAACGACCGCCAGCGGTATCAAAACTTTGTTCGGTAGTGGAAATGAAAAAGAAGCTGATTTCGAAAATGACTGTCCATTCTCGATGAAGTGGCTGAGCTGGCGCAATTGTGAGAGACCCACGTCCAATGCATTGTCTCGTGCTGTGTCTTGGTTCAGAGCGGGAAGTTGAGAGGTAGCTGTGATGTAGTCTGCGGGCAGGTTGGCCACGGCATCCAAAAGCCACCCTCTACCGGAAGAAGCCGCAGCCTCGAGAATGTTGGACACTGCAGATGCGTTAATGGACAAAGCCAGAGGGCTAAACACGTGGAGGATAGGCTTCGGCCTTTGGTTCGACGTCATTGCGTTGTTTGCCAGCGTATACTGCTGTCCCATAGTACTTGAAAAGAAATGGCTGGCTGGACAGATAAAATAGACACCGTCAAAATGCAGCCGTAACTGATTCACTTGGACGTTGCTTGATGCGACGGTCTGCTGCGTAGGACAATGCATTGTCTCCGATAGGCCGAGGTGGAGCCATTTGCCGCTTATTCACTTAACAGCATGTTCAGCCAAAGTCTAAAATGATATCCATGCCAGAACAGCTATACTATGCAAATATGAACATCAGGCTTTGCACCTTCGTATCTAACTTCACATGGGTCTCGGTGATCCGCGTATCCAGCAATTTCAGCGAGAGAGGCCTGTCTACCTGGGTGTCCACCGAGAGATCCGTTGAAGCAACACGAATTCGTTTCAAACTATAAGTCCTGGACTCCACCAGACTGCATCCGACTATTTTCCGGCTCTAGTTTGAAAGCTTAAGTCCTGCTCTCAGCTGGCCGACTCAGACAGCCCCTTTGATGACCAAAGCTATTCCGGTGTAAATTACAAGTAAGTTGAGAACTCAAAATTCGTGATCATCTATACATCAACTCATCGAGGCGTGTATTACATCGATTGAAAAAACATGAGAACGACAGGCCATAGTAGTCGGCTTCACAATGATTCAGATGTACTACACACGAAGCGTGCTCGCATCTTTTGCTCTCAATTGGACCCTGAGAATCATGCTTCAGCAGAGAACAAGAACTAGTACTCTACTGGCCTATATATATATATATTATACTTTCGTATTTCCAATAACAAGGATAATAGCGCGCGCCTCGCGCACATGCTGCTATGGTCTGACCATTGTGCCTTGCAAGGTAGTATTCCGTGAAGCTTGTCCAAATGCTTTGAGTCATATTGAACCATAAATCACTCTTGTTTCTTCCACTTCATGGATGGGGTGGATCTAGAGAATGAAAAGAGGTATCTGGCGCTGCAGAGATGCCCGTTGCTAGGGGTGGAGGGAACTTTTACCGCCTGGCCATTTGCAAAGCAGCCGTGAGACGGCATTTGATAGAGAAATTCTGCTTGACTTTGACCACAGCTCAAGGACCCGAAGAGTTTGAACGACACCAGACCTGCCTTTGCAATTTCTGGTTTCTTGCGCAAGATGACGACCGACAACAAGAAACCGGAAGATAAACCGCATCTCAAACCCGCTCTCCGTGAGAGTAAAACCGACAATTTAGTGGAATATTTAAATTCACCTCTTGCGGCGGAGGACGCAACCGATAATCGGAAAGTCCTCCGACGAGGGCCAGAAGATGGCCATCCAGACTCAGTGATGCCGACAACCGGGCCAGAATCACCCCCTGACGGAGGCCTAGTCGCCTGGCTCCATGTCCTTGCGGGTTTCATGCTCCTACTCAACAGCTGGGGAATCGTCAACACGTACGGCGTCTTCCAGTCCTACTACGAATCTGGAGTTCTTTTCAGGGCCACCTCATCGCAGATATCGTGGATAGGCTCCTCTCAGGCCTTCTTCATCATGTTCTGTGGTATCGTCACTGGCCCTCTCTACGACAGAGGCTATGTGCGCGCTCTGTTAGGCACTGGAGCATTTCTCATTGTGGGCGGCCACGTGGCGCTCAGCTTCTGTTCCACCTACTGGCAGATCTTGCTGGCCCAGGGCATCTGTGCCGGTGTTGGGGAAGGTTGCCTGTTCGTGCCGACCATATCAATCTTGCCTGCATATTTCAAGGAAAGATTGGGTCTCGTCGTTGGCGTTGCCAATGCTGGTGCTTCGTTGGGCGGCGTCATATTTCCCTTGATGCTATCAAGGCTTTTGTACCAGGTCGGGTTCGCCTGGGCTGTACGATCCATGGCGTTGATATCTGTGACCACTTTGAGCTTCGCTATTTGTGTCATCAGGATGCCCTTTAAGCTACAGCGACCAAGGAAATCCATTGATCCAACAGCTTTCACTGATTGGTCATTTATGGCCCTTGTTTTCGCAACCGTTCTGGCCATGATGGGTGTTGTCGCTTTGCAATTCTATATTGCTTACTTTGCTGAATATTTCGACATATTTGATACTCAGGGATCTATCTGGCTGGTAGCAATCTACAATGCTGCGTCCTTTATCGGTCGAAGTAAGTCACCTCCTCTCAATCGTCCTCGCTTCTGGATTTTATCAGGCTCGGGCAACGGTAGCATCTGCCATTGTTGATTAACAACTCCACAGTACTTCCCAACTATCTCTCCGACAAGATAGGCGTATTCAATCTCATTTCTCCCGCACCTGCAATTAATGGCACCGTCATATTATGCATGATTCTGGTCCGCACCAAGGCCGCGACTGTCGCCATCGCCGTAATCACGGGATTTTTGAGTGGCATGATAATCGCCATGCCTCCCGTTTGCATAGCCTTTTTGACCAAAAACAAAGCACTGATTGGGACTCGAATAGGCACCTGCTTCGGGATTATCTCTCTGGGCCTTCTGGCGTGCGGCCCCGGCGCGGGCGGGATCCTTGGGACTGATGATCCTTTGCGCTGGACTGCACTGTGGATATACTGAGCTACCTCTTTATTTCTGGGCTCGATGTTGTACGCTATCATCAGGACTCACAGGGCAGGTTTCAGAGTAATGGTGGCTGTCTAGGATCACTTTCAATTCTATGCGTACATAGGCATTCAGTGATTTCAATTGTATCGATGAGTCATTGAAGAGACTAGCAGCAAGAAAATGCGTGAGGCAAGATGTTCTAAACTTATTTCCCTCCAAGATCGCCATATCACACTCAAAGCATAGGACCTTTAGCCTATTGACTTCACTCTCTGTACTAATCGAAAGTGGGACGCTTAACATCAGTGCATCATTGTTTGCTGGGCCTCGGGTAAAAATTGAAACTTGTCTCTACGTAAATCGCTAGCCACAACTTTGCAGAGATAGCGCACAACCCAACTATGAGATTCCTTAGTTGTTAACTGCACTCTTGAAATGAGAAATTGCATCCTCCAACATGCCGTGGTAGTCAAAGAACCAGATTTTATGAGAGCGGTCCTTGATCTCTTCGAAACAAGTTTCGGCCTTTAGTAATTTCCCAGGCACTCCCCAATCGTTTTGCTGGTGCAGCTCGGTGATGCGGCGGCTGCTGTTGACAAACCACTGGCAGCGTGTGCGCCTGACCGCATCGAAAGCTACAAAGGCTTTTGCAAGGGCAGTGTTTGTTTCATCCGATTCCTTTGCTCGCCTATCGCTAAGCGTTTGCCGTACTTGATCTAGCAACATCACGAGGCAGAGGGCGTCCTCCATCCCAATCCCCGCTCCAGCGCCGTGCTGGGGCGCCGAGGCATGAGCGGCATCGCCTGCAATGACGATCTGCCCTTTGTTAAAGGCTGGTACGGGGTACTCGCCGAGGTCGAAGATGGCCCACTTCCCAATCTTCTCGGGCAAGACGCTGACGAGATCGACTATTGTAGAATTATAGTTTGCAAATACACTCTCGAGCTCTTCCCTCGACCCGTCATCGGCTGTTAGCTTCTGACAATCCCGCCATTCATTCGGATCTGTCACAAAGGCGGTTATGTTGACGAGCGACTTATTGGAAACAGCGTAATGTAGGAGATTAGCACCCGGGCCGACATGGTTATTGAATGTCTTGGCCTTGCGCTCCCCGAGAATTTTAATTGCTGCTTCCATCGGTATCACTGGGTTTCCCTGATTTTAGCTCATGCTTGACGCAAAATAATTTCGACTGCAACCAGAGGACTGGTCGCGCTCACCAGTTCTATATGCGGCTACATGTGTGTAAGTGGGATACGATGCTGGATTATCTTTTCCGAGAATGAGCTCCCGGACCTTTGACTTGATGCCATCGCAGCCTATCACTGTGTTTGGAAAACAAGATAATTATGTATTAGTGTAAGAAGTTCTAGTTGGGTGTCACCGCACATGTCGTGTCGCAGCTTACCTGCATCAGCCAAAGCTGAAGTGCCGTCGGAGAACACCAATCGCTTTTTGTACCAGTCTTCCTCATCCGTAATATCGACTAAACGCTTCTGAAGCTCAAATGCGCACTCAGGGAGCAACTTGATGAGATTGTTGGCGAACTCGTCGCGTCTCACGGCGACGAAACCTTTGACACCTGCGTTCACCTCATACAAAGGCTTCTGCCAGTGCGACTCGTGCCCCTCATGCCTGTTGTAACCATCTACCCGGCGCAGGTAATCATTCGGGTCCCCAGACCCAGCTGCGCTCGACAGAGGGACAGCGCCGGCGTCCCAGAAGGCCCGGAGAATTGCCGGGTTGACCAGCTCCATGCACTTCTGTGCGCAAGCGGTGAAGGCGATCCCTGCACCGACCTCGCCGAATGCCTGGGCTTGCTCGTACAGTTTGGCTCGGATTCCGCGGTGCACGAGGCCGCATGTAACGGCCAGGCCAATAATTCCGCCGCCAACCACGGCAACCTCTAGGCTTTCGTCTGAGTTGTCGAATTGGTTATCCATATCGCTGATGCTTGCGCTGTTTGTGTATAGCAAGGGATTGGACGACAACTTGAAATTGAAGGCTTTGCGGCTTTCGGGCTTGGGTGTGGTTGGCAATAGCTAGCTCCATGGATGTTATAAATGCCGCAGTGTGCCGTTTCCACACTTCAAAAGCCGTCGAGTATCCATGTTCTCAGTGGGCAGTGCTGAAGGGGTGTCTCTATGAAGGAATGTAGGGAGGTAGGGAGGTAGTTGGAAGACTGCAAGCAAGTGAATAAGCTTCGAGGACTACGAGTCAGCCCAGTCATGGTAAAACGCTTTGCCATAAGGTGAAAGCTTCTAAGGTTGCAGTGCATAGAGTTTGAACATTAGTGAGAACCGCTAAATTGGCTGCAAGAGCCTTTATACGTGGTAGTCGAATATCTGTTGCAAACTCGTCCGGCCTGACTGCATAGAAAATTCGGCACAACATTGAGCCTAAAAAACATTGTTTCAAAAGGAAACACAGCCGATAGACTCGGAAACTTTAGGTTCAGGTTAGAACGCTCTCGGACTCAGTGATGGGCTCATGCGGTTGAAAAAATATTGAAGCGCTGTGAAAGATACGCCGCTTAGCTTCTTAATATAGAATTTAAGTGTGCTGGTAAGAGTCAGAGTGAGGAACCTTGAAGGCCCTCAATGAAACCCGTTGCTCTTGTATTTTTTAGATGGCCACCCAGTATCACCAATGTCATTTGATCCAACTGCTTCCTCCATCCTGTGGAATAATCTTTGCTCAAGCCCTTTTATTTGAATTTCGGATCCATTCCTCTACCTCGCTTATTTTCTAAACATCGCCATGCACGTCATCATTGCCGGGGCCGGAGTGGCCGGTCTCAGCACGGCCATATCCCTCCGGCGATGCGGACACCAAGTGACTATGTACGAGCGATCCTCGCTGAATCACGAGTTCGGAGCTGCCATCAATGTACCGCCTAACGTCTCCCGTTTCCTAATTCCCTTGGGTGTCGATGTGGTCAAGGCTAAGTTCGTTCCGTCAGAGTCCATGTACATCTTGTCCCACACACAGCGGGATAAGGTTCTGTTTTACTCAGATTTCAGACACAACATTGATACTTATGGAGCCCATCTCTATTATGCTCACCGCGTTGACCTGCATGAGACACTGAAGCGGATGGCAACTGAGCCGGATGGGCCTGGAATACCTGTTGTCATCAAGACGAGGTCAGAGGTCGTATCTTTTGTAAGTGCATTCATAGAGTATGTTGCTCAGCCTCCACTTCGCGCGTGATGTGAGCGACACGCTAACCGGTGTTTCATGTTTGAGCAGAATCCGGGAGCACCTGCCATGACACTGCATGATGGCACCGTGGTTGGGGGTGATCTTGTAATTGGCGCCGATGACATACACTCAGTCTCTGTGGTGACTGTCTTGGGCCGCCCAAACCCTCCTCAGCCTGCACAACACTCTAACTGCTGCTATCGGTTCCTTATTCCCAGGGAAGAAGTGGAGATTGACCCGGAGACAAGTTTCTTCACGAAAAGTCTTGTTGGTCGGCAGGGATTCCGGATTTGGCCTGACGCAGCGAATGCCAGAAGACTAGTCTACTATCCGTGTCGTGGGTATGCAGCTTAATGCCCGAGAGATCAACATGCCGTTCAGGTCAATACTGACTCGAATTGAAAGCTCTCAAGTACTGAATTTCACTATTATGTGCAGGAACGATAAATTGGGTTCCAACAAGGAGGGTGAGAATTATCAGTGATTGTGACGTGGTTAAGGTATTATCAATGTACAGTCCATTAGGCTGACCTTTCACGTCAGATTGGGACACCCCCGCAGACAAGGCTGAAGTTCTCCAAGCACTGGCAGGTTACGATCCTGGCCTACTTGCAGTTGTCAGGTCAGTCATACGGCTCAACCTAGATTTCCTGAAACGTCCAAATTAGTGGAAAAGAAATCATGGGACGCTAAAAGGTTCTGCAACTAGCAAATGCCCAGAGTTCAAGCGCTGGCCTCTCTTATATCGACCACCCATCCCGATATGGCACACAGGCAAAATGGCCATTGTTGGTGATGCCGCCCATCCCATGCTCCCTCGTAAGTAGCAGTCCCAATATAAAGTCCATTCTGTGTCCAAATTCGATTTATCGTAATGTGAGAGATAGTGTGCTAATACCAAGGGATTAGACCAAGGCCAGGGAGGAGCCCAAGGGCTAGAAGATGGCTTGGCTTTGGGTATCGTCATGGCTGGCGCATCCAAAGCCACGGTTGAGGATCGCCTCGCAATATAACAGAAAGTCAGACACCATCGAGCGTCTGCGGTTCAGATAATCAGTAATTATGGCTTTGATCAGAAACCGCCCGAGGAAGTGATGGATTATTTAGAAGGCCAACCGCTGCCTAGTGAGTGCTTTGTCTTTGATTTAATGTTCAGGCATTTTCACAACAGCATCTGCTAACCGCCATGACGCCGGTAGCCAATGCCGAGGAAACGTTCAAGTTCAACTATCGCATGGATACTGTGCAGCGCGCTGTTGACAACATGAAGATCTACGACCCAGACTTTGAGGTGCCAGTGGATTTGTTTCCATTCCCGGAACACTTAAGCTTGCAACCAAGGGTCTGCGCACCTAATAGAATAGACGAGACATTTTTAAGAAATAAAGTATGAGTCTAGTTATTGTTGGCCTCTTGTGTATTTATGGAGACGGTATGATTAGAGATAGGTAGAAGGTTACTCAGAATAAACCACCAAGTTGCTACCGGCCAAATTTCAGAGGACCACGGTCTCGCTTTTCAGTCAAATAGAAGCAACCATCTTCTTGCCACTAACCTTCCACTTCCTTAGGTCGTCCACAACATCCAACATGCTCTCCATGCCAAATACAATCTCTGTCGGTGGTGGAAGTAATTTTGCACTTTTGAAAAGCTGCTCAGCTAGTCGTAGGAACTGCTGGTACGCCTCGTGAAGCTCCGCGTCCCCAGGGATGATATGTCCTCCCATGTACCGAGGCTCGCCAAGCACAGCTTGGCCCTGTGTAAAGATTGATCTCACATCCTCCCGGGTGGACAGTGTCGGGGACACAGAATTGTACAGGCAGCCCTCCCCATCGGAAGACATTACACCCGCACAAATCTTGGGGGAATCGAATGCCCCAACGCAGTCAAACGCCAGCTTCAGTTTACCACCCGTGACCTGTGTGTTTCTGTCGACACAGTCCTTGGCATCGTGGTAATCGAAAACATGGTCCGCGCCTCTCTCCTTGACCAGCCCGAAGTTGGCTGCTGAGCATGTAGTGATGACCGACATGCCACTCAACTTGGCCAGTTGGATTGCCACGAGCCCAGTCGTCGTGCTTCCTCCATAGTTCAAAATTGTTCTCTCAGAGGTCTCAGAGACGTTTTCCCGTGACAGCGATATGTTTAAGCTTGAGTCTACCCTCGGAAATGGTATTCCCATCAGATGATAGAACGCATAATACAACGTACCCAAGGCAACGTTCACACCCGCAGCCTCGGCGTCGCTGATAACCCCGTCAACTGGGTATGTCTTCCCTGAGTTCGGCGAGGCCTAGGGTGGACCCCGTGCGGATGGCGCGCATGGTGGTTTTGGTCTCCATGGTTGTGGCGGTTGTGTCACAGCCCAAATTTAACATGAATGATGGTCACAGAAAAGTCGTCTGTTTAGATTCATGGGTATGTCGCAGCTTTTATGCCGTGTCACTTGGGCAGCTCACGTCAGCCCCAAGCCGAGACTCCCAGCTGCTGAGCTGATACGAAGAAGAAGGATTGAGACCTGAAGGGGGCGCCAGACCAAGAAGAGAACCATTTTTCAGCATTTTGCTTAACCAGAAGGATGTCAAAGGTAAGAGCTGTCGGCCTGGAAATGTGGGCATTATTCA
Source organism: Diaporthe caulivora (assembly GCA_023703485.1). Lineage (NCBI taxonomy): Eukaryota > Fungi > Ascomycota > Sordariomycetes > Diaporthales > Diaporthaceae > Diaporthe > Diaporthe caulivora. The sequence goes on from JAMPTR010000002.1 coordinate 5,711,170, forward strand.
GAAACGACGCCTTGCTCTCGGTGATGCTGCCGCAGTCGAGGTTGGGTCGATTGAAGACCACCATCCAATCCATTCCGATGCTCTGTAATTTCGACAACAATTCAGTTCCAAGTTGAATTGAGTTATCACATTTGAACATAAAATAGATAAACTTTCACTAATTTGTGAATATTTTCCCGAACCTTGTCCCTTTTTCCGGTTCTTACCCCACAACTCCATTCTTCGATATAGACGAATCAGGATGCGATGCATGTATCTAATGGCACCACGTAGTCCCTCAAACGAAGTTTCTGGGAGGACACCTCCCAATTGTATTTTAAGTTTATTAAATAAAAGCCGTAAATTAAAACTAGCTGCATAGTAATACATGGCAATTCAGAGTTAATACACCTGATGAAGATGCCGCCACGGTCGAGGTATGAGGCTCAAGTTATTGAACGGAGTGGTTCTCTGCAACCAATAGAACAGGTGCTATAAGATATGGATGGAGAAACAGCACATGATATACAAAACATAACAGCTCGTAGAACAAAAGAAGTTGTTGACATCTCTTCCAATCATGGGGTTTGTGTGAAACATTGGAGTTGCAAAGTAGCCCCTGAGCTGAATTGACTTAGTGATTAAGACTTGTATACAGGGTGAAATTCTATTGATTCTCAAACAATGACTTCTGTAATGTGAACCTAAAGCCCTTAGCAGTATTTTATTTAATAATTACAAAATTGTAAAATTTAGGAATTAATTAAAATTATGGAATTTTAATTTAAAAATCATTTAACCACAATATTATGTATTAAATCAGCTCTTACTTACTGAAGTTAGTTTTTAAAGTAATTAAATAAATAATGCTGATTCTTTATTTATTAATTAAAATTAAAATTAGTTAATAATTTAATTGTAAGGGTCGAGACTGAGTGTCACACTCTAACGTCTATTTTCTCTATGAACAAGAAAACTTCTTTGGGGAGAGACGTCTTTTCCCTTTGACTAACGTACAGGCTCCTACTGATCTATATACTTGGTTGTCGTCCTTCGCTGGTTCTTCCTGTAGATGCTAGCAGGTTCTGTGGGGAATCGTGCTGTGGGTCAGTGGGTCGTACGAAGGGCCCTGGCCCTGAGTTCTGTTGACAAGGGTCCATCCCATTACATTAATGTTTTATAAAATCAGAGTTTAATAAATATACTATTATTTAAAAGCAGAATTAAATTCAAAGTTCTTATAGAAAATATTTATATTAAAATGTTATTCTATAAAATAATTTATTAATTGAATTAATAAGTTTAATAATATGTTTGTTAAATGTATGAATTTAGATTTTATTAATTTATATTTAATACAACTGATTAATAAATAATTAAACGATACATTAAATATTAATAATGTTAATTAGAATAAAAATCAATTTCATGATGTATTTTTATAAATTGAGTAAAAGTTTAAGATTCTTTATAAAATATTATTTGTTTTATTTGTTGGAAATATTAACCAAAAAAGCTTTTGAATAACTTTTAAAATAGTAAAAGCTAAATATATAACGTGGTTCATTAGTGAGTGGCGGATTTTCATTACTATTACAAACTTTAGCCAACCCTGTCACCCACCACGGGCTAAAAGATTAAGAAGGGTTGGCACCAATTGGTACCAACTGGGTGTAATTGCTTATTTCTAAATGATTTGCTCAATTTGGAGTTATGTTGGAGCTGTAGTACCAGTCTGAAAGTTTAAAGTTTTGGTGGGTGGGTTTGTTTTTGGTGCAGATTGGGTCCCTAGTTTTCGCGTTAGTTTCGCATCATTCCACCTACTTAAACATTTAACACGTTAGAATTTATGAACCGACTAATGTATTCTTTATTTAAAGGAGATAAATTATTTTAGCTATTCAGGCTATTTACAAATCTAAGAAAAATCGCGTTAAAGTATTATCTATAACTTAACCTGCTAAAATCTTTAACGTTCCCGAAACAATACTACGCTGCAGGATGAACAAACAACGCTCTCGCGAGGAATTATGCATGGAGAAACATAAACTTAACCCAATTAAAGAGTAAAAATTTATCCGATATGTTATTGAGCAAGATATACGAGGATTTCTAATGCGACTTTCTATTGTGGAAGATGTGGCTAACCTATTATTAGTATTGTGTAATGGTAAGCTGGTTAGTAAGAATTGGGCATGATGCTTTGTGGATGTACAATTAAGCTTGAAAACTAGGTTTCGTCAGCCTTGTAACTACCAGAGGGCCCTCTGTGAAGATCCGGAGGTTATTAGGAATTAATTCCGGCTACTCTGAATATGATAATTAATTATGGGGTTTTGGATGATGACGTTTAAGGACTTGGTGAGACTGGCTTTATAATGGGCCAGATTACCTCAATTCTGGTTATCATACGTTCTAATTCGTTATCGAAAGGCTAATTCTTTACAGCTTGGAAACTGAGAACGGGTAACAGTTATTGACTATATCAATGTAAAAGGTTAGTATATCCTGCCGTTCCGTAATCATCCAAAGCGCCTACCATCTTACTAACTAAATAATAAAGTCAGGCTTTTTACCAAACTGGGTTACTAAGCTTACTCCGAATGGGTGGACAGATAACAAGACTGGTCTAGAATGGATGCGGCACTTTAATAAGTATGTGTAATGTCCCGAAGCCAGCCAGCACTGGGTGGCCGGCGCAGCCTATAAAGGGGGCGTGCCTTTCCTGGGAGGGTACAGTTGTAATGTCCCGAAGCCAGCCGGCACTGAGTGGCCGGTACAGCCTATAAAGGGCGCTAGCCGGCCCGCCCAAGAACCGGCTGGAAGAGGGGCAAGAATCAGTCTTGCACCTACAGTACCCCTAATATCATGCTCTCTTCCCAAGACCCTCAGTGACTACTGCGCCCAGCGTTGCCGCACGTTACAGTATAAAACTAAGCGGATTATGGGAAAATATCGGATGCTTATTTTAAATGGATATGAAAGTTATATATTAGCGGATTTGAGTAGTATTGTATGGAGAACAATGTTATTCCTATTAATATGCCATTATAATCATCTCATCTATTCTAGCCATTAGACATTACATTATTCTCACTATTGAAGCGTACGTATGGTAATAAGATTAATCTCGTCATCCGGGCTTCAATCATTTATATTACTAAATCTAAGTTTTTCATTGCATTTGTGGCAGCTTATGATAAGGTCTTTATGGAAAGAAATATAAAAGCTGGGTTTAGAGGGGTGTCACGGCAGCAGGCAGGTAGTCGGCAGGTGGACGTTAAGCAGGCGGTACGGAAGTCGTTATAGTTCAATTTGCTACGGGCAGGCTCTATCCTCAGTAGGCACAGGCTCTGTTGACAAGACGTAGCTCGAAGAGCTACGAAACAGGATTCAGGATAGGTTCCAGAGTTTTGTCAGAGCTAGCAGCTCACGTGATCAGACCCCAACCCTCTGGGTTCGGCGTCCTAGGGGCTCAGTCCGCCCAGGGCCGTGACAGGAAGGGATGTTCGAACGGAGAGTTCGAATATTAGCTGATCTTTTGCTAAGATTTAGCGCAGTGCCACCTTCCACCACGAGTCACTACAAATATATTAAGTTTTAATAATAAATTTATTAAGATGTTATTCCCGTATTTTGACATAAAGATTTGAGAATTATATTAAATAATGAGAGTTTTTAAAAAGAATCAGTTTAAAAAAAGGTGAAAGAGAAAGAAGATAGGGTTTTCAGGGTTGTAAGTATAAAATAAAAGAACTTTATTAATAAAAGGGCTTACAAGTATTTATAAGCTTAATTATATTTAATTGTACATTTGAATTTAGGTTTCATACTAATTCATAATGTGTTTTAAATTGATATGTTTAAAAAAATATAAACTTTGATTTAAACTGTTTAGAAATTCAAGTTTAATTTGTTTTATATTTAATTATTATGTGGGAATAATGGTCGTTGGGGCGATACGGTTCCTTCATCAAGCTGGTATCGCCAGATGGTAAACCCGTGGGCATGCACTCGGTTCGACGCATCGTGGATATGCAACCTACCCTGAAAATCAAGTATAATCGTCCCTACGACTACCAGTGGGCTCTCTGCGAAGATTTAGAGGTTATTTGGAAGTGTTTCAAGCTCCTCCGTAATATAATAGCTAAATACCGGATTATTAACGACAATCTCTAAAACTTCGACGAGACCGGCTTTATCATAGGCATGGTTACAGCGTTAATGGTTGTTATATGCGTTGATAGGCGTAGAAAGGCTAAATTTGTTCAGCCTGGCAACCGTGAATAGGCAATAGCTATTGAATGCATTAATTCAAATGGCTGGTGTATCCCGCCGTTCGTTATCATTTACAGCGCTTATCACCTTGTATGCTGGACTACAAAGTCGGGGTTTCCCCCCTCCTAGGTAATTACGCTTATTCTGAGTGGATGCACAAATAATAAGACTGGCTTTAAATGGATTTAGTGCTTTAATAAGCATATTAAACCTAAGAGAGAGGCGGATTACCGGATGTTAATACTTGATGGCTACGAGAGCTATGTATCAGCCGAATTCAACTAATACGGCAAATAGAGTAAGATTATCTCTATCAGTATACCCCCATACTCCCCTCATTTGGTCCAGCTACTAGGTGTCGCGTTATATTCGCCCCTGAAGCGTGCGTATAGCGAGTAAATCAGCAACTTCATCCGGGCCTCTATCAACCACATCACCAAGAGCAACTTCTTCGTCGCATTTAAGGCTGCCCACAATAAGACCTTTACAGAGGACAATATCAAGGTTGCATTTAGAGGAGCTGGAATAGTGCTTTGGGACCCGATTCTGTTATTTCTAAGCTTGATGTTCGCATCAGAACTCCAGTGCCATCCGTCCCTGTTTCTCCCCAGCAATGGGAATCCCAAACACCCTCCAATGCGCAACAAACTATCAAGCAATCGAGCTTATTCAAGGCAGAATCTCTGCCCATCAGGGTAGTTCCCCTATGATAATTATCTCAGCTATTTATCGGCTGGAAAAGGGTTCACAAGCCATGGCGCACAAGATCACGTTTTTAGAGGATCGGGTCCGCACTCTTGAGAAGGCTAATATAGCACTCGCTAAACGCCGGAGGGCTAAAAGAACCCGAGTATAACTTGGAGGGGCACTTAGTATTGAAGATTCCTAAGCGATAATCAAAGAAATGGAAAAGGGGAAGCGGCCAGCTGCTGAAATGGCTGGTGGTGCTGGGGAGGAGGTCCGCGGCGGACCGATCAAACGACGATATAGGAACTGCGGTGAGACTGGGCATAATGCGAGAGCGTGTGAGAAGGAGGAAGGGTCTGATCAATCAGATTCTGACTGTGTTATAGCAAAACCAGCGTAATTGGCATTAATTGGTGCGAATATATATATGTTACTGGTCCGCGGTGGACCGTGTTTTTAAAACCGAAGTCGGCATTATTTGGTGCGAAGTGCGTATTTCCCACCAAAAGTCAGCCTGTTTGGACCAGCACTGCAACCATGTCAACCCCTCCAAATTGATAACACTAATTCGAAACACGCAATTTAGACTAATTGGAACCAATTGGTGCCAAATATTAGTAATTATATGGCCCTTGGGGGGGTGCTGGGGTTGGCGGAAGTTGGCGGAAATTGTCAGATTATACGTAATCACTGATGTTATAATAATAATTTGATGGTTCTTGATTGTTGTCTTGTCCATCTTCGGCTGACCCCCTCCTTTCGGGTGGTTGGGTCTTTTCTACCGACGCTAGTGTTGATGCCTGAGGCACCCCTTTGTGGGTGCGCCTCTGGGGGCGGTCCGTAATGGACCGATAATCTGACAGAAATAGCAAAAGTGCGTCACTTCCTGATATGCGTCACTTCCTGGTAAACCACGTTATATAAAAAATATTTTAATGAAGTACATAACATTAAATGCCAAGATTCTCTGGGGAAGATGCTAGGCAAGATCGTTGCTTGGGGCAGATCAGGATCTGAACATTCTGTGCTATGTTGATGATACCTAACTACATTGTGATTCCAGTGCGTCTAGCCACCTGCCTTATAACCTAACCTGCCCATTCCCTTATGGATCTCGATGCACGCTAGCCTGAGCGAGGCTCAGCCCTGACCTGGGCGCCGTATGGGCCCGAGCGGTGCTGCGGTGCCTTTCGCCGATACTACGGTGTCTTCACCGGGCCTCCGACGGGCCCGAAGTGCTGCCTTCCAACATTAAAAACTTAATATAAAGAAAAGAATTAAGGGCTTTTAATTATTTAACCGGAGGGCTATATTATTAATAGGATTTATATTAGAGTAAGAATTAATAGGGGTTCACGTTGTAGTTAAATAACCAGAAACAACTGCCAAAGATATATCATGTACACAAGTTACCGCAGCCTGTTCGACCTTCCTTCTGGGGTTAGATGCGTAACACACGACCACATTCTGCAGTCGCACATATACATCACGTACCGCATTTCAAGAGCGGAATATCGGCCAGCTGGATGTCTCGGGTAGAACGAATGAATCATAAGCGGTTGGTTGACAGGGCTGGGTGCATGCGTGAAGCAATGTGGCTACTGCCAGGGGGGCAAAAGCGCAGGAGCTGGACAAGCTAATGCACATTGTTGATCCCATAAGCGACACAGCCCAACGAGCAGATCCCAAGGCTTTTTCATGGTGCCCGATCGCCCCAATAACGCCAAATATAAAGCTCGCGCCAGCTCACTCTCGTCCCGACCCCTGCCCGGCTTCAAAAAATACTCTCTTAACTATGAGCCACCAATCAATTCCTTGGAGTCTACTGTTGCGATGCTCATTTCGAACACAACTCTTACGTGTCGAAGTTCAAAGTCGTAGACGCAATAGGCACCTTATCATTCTGGTAGCTCACAGGAGCCCTGGTACACGGTACAGATGCAATAAGGAGTTCCGATTGATCGGTCTGCGTCCCCGAAGTTCGCCGCAGAGGTCTTAACGGTGTGGATGCGGCTTTGTGAGTCGAGGGCCACAAAAACCACAAAAGTCTACCCACCCGCGAGCTTTCCCAAGGACATGGCTGAAGAACAAGTCAGTCAACCGGCGGACCACAAGTCAACGCTGCCCGCTGCAGGTACCACACAGGAATAAACTTGCTCAGCCGCAGCGCTCGCCATCCAGCCTCCGGGTTGGAGGGAGAGAACATCCCATTCGCTAACTCAAATCCTTCAAGTACCTTATGTGAGTACGCGATCGACTTTGAGACCCAGGCGAATGCTGCAGCGCATGACTCATCCGAAAAATACTGTGACCGTGCTGCTAAGTCCACTCAGAGGGCATTGGAAGACAATCCACAACTCGTGGACATTTATGCCTTCGATGTCGCACAAAATATATGGAACAATGTTGAGCTAGTCGGAATTCGCCACAAGGATGCCAAAAAGTTGGCGGACATCCTGCCCGAACTCCTGCGGCAAATGGCTTCAAGGCTTTCATCAAGTCCCAAGGAACAAGAAGCTTCGGCATTTGTATATCGCAATGCAAGGTGAGCACCTTCATGCCATTTGCTATGTCCAACAACGATCTCGATGCACTCCGAACCGCAAACTCGAAGCATCTGCTCTACTTTGGCATCGTGCCAATTCATTACAACAGCTACCGCTCATGCCTCGGATATTTGGAGATTCGCAACACTAATGCGAAACAGCAACGTAGCAGAACAATACCGGATCCTTGCGAGCAGAGCAAATGATACCAACAACAGACAATCAGAAGCCGATGGTTTAGATATCGACGGATTACTTTATCGGAAGGTCATCGATTGGACAAGAGATGTAGCAGAGAAGTCCACACAACGTCTACATAAGCAGCACGAAGAGTCCGATTGTCAATCCCTACACGATCAAGATTCCGAGGTCATAACCAACGAGTGCTGCACTTATCTGGAGATCATCTTCAAGTCCTGGGCATATACTTGGTTGCTTTGCACAATTGGGAAATACATCTTGCTTGATACGGACACAACAAATTCAATGACTGAGTTGCGAAGGTGTCTACTCCACGATCTGACGGACTCAAATGCGTCCACAACGCTTCTGGAAGTACTCGAAGTCGATTTGGTCTCCCATTGGCACCTCCATGGGTTCCTGCGCCAGCAGTACGGAGACAGAAGCATTCCTCTCAAAGACGTTATCACACTAACTGGCCGCGGCGTCGACGCGCAGGCTTTGACATGCTCGTCATATTTGAGACAGACATGGCCATGCACAGGTCTAGAAATCCTTGACTGTGTGCAATATGCGTTTGACCTAAAAAGGGCAGACGTATCCGAACAAGGCAAGTCACAACTGGACAGGTCACGAGCCTTTGTCGACGATCTCACATAACTATTCCTTCATTATTTCCCCGAGGTCCTCCCAGGGGGTTCCAACTGGTTACTCGAATGGATAGAAACGTTTCTGTTGTCTTGAAACTTCCCACTGTGCCTTTTGCTGCCTTTATAACTCTTCTGCTGACATCGTCCAGTGTGGAAAACCATCGGCGCTGCCACAGTCTCAGCTCGCTTCATTGGAGACGAAAAATTTGTGCTACATGTTATAGGAGTCGCCGACGTAGTAGTGGAGGTCGCGGAACAATTTGCGTGGCTGGTTGCGTCACTTAGGCAGTCAACCGTTACCTTTGGTCCCATTTCCTGCCGCCCAAGGGTCCAGGGTGTCAAAAAATTGACCGCTACGCATTTCAACGTTACAGTAATGCATGATCTCGATGGAAGGGATTTCAGCGGTCTAGGAACCAAGGATGACGGGCACTGCTGGTATAATATGCTTAGGAATCCCGTTGTCGTTGCCGGATATCCGATACTACGCAGGCCGACGGAAGTCCACGGGCTCGAAGCGCCCCTGAATCTGATGGCTGAATTAGTTGGAGGACAACGGATCAACGGCTTGCTTGGCAATCATTACATCAAGGGTTTACGATCCATGCTTGTCATGTCTGGAAATAACTCTGACGGCATCTACAAGTGGCATCACCTCGTCAACTCAAACGATCGACGGATCTCGTATTCATACGGATGTCGCCCTCAGGCACGTTCACTTTCAGCACCGGCCAGCAGTCTAGCGACAGCCAGGCATATCGTCGGTTGGAGTCCCAAGGTATCTTACCAAACAGGTCAGTCCATTTGCCTCACATCTGCAGTGGCATCTGTTATGTGGACCCCAAAACTGTTCACCTCGCGTGTGTCACTGTCAGCATCTCGGTGAATAAGCGCAGAATGCCTGGGAAATATTCTGTCGCAACTTTTTCAACTGACCTTCGATCCTATGCAAGTAATTCAAATGCTAATTCTGTGCTCAGGGGGGCGCGACATGAACTACGCCATCAAACGCGCGGGGCTTCCGCAACCTGGCCGCGAGATTTCACTGGAGAAATTCACGCTGGGTTTGTCTCACACCGTAGCTGGCGGTGCTACTTTTGGAATTGGTGCTAAAGACACCCCCATCCATGTGACCAAAGGCGATTACGTCGGGAAGCTCAGGTGGATTTCACGTAAGTATGTCGTTCTATGGGATGAAGAAGATAAGCGAGGGTGGCTCGTGAACGGAGTTAGCGCCCTGCTTCACGCGCTTCTTGGGTCCCTCGAGTTCTCTCGAACAGATGCTTTCAAGCAAATTTTCGAGCTGGACAGATCTAAGTTCAGGCATACACAAGGCGCCATGACACATACTTCGGCGATTGAAGTACTCTTGAACGATGAGAACAGACGCATGGTTCTGTACCCGTCATCCTCCTCTACCACGACTGAGACGGTCGTCGATAAAGACGGAGTCGCTACAACTTCTACCAAAACTACGACAACCAACTGCACGGTGGAAGACAAGGTGGTAGAACTATACGAGTACTTCGAGAGAATGATCGAGTATAATACCACAATCGAGACCTCCCCTGGGCTTAAAGCCAAGCTGCAGCGACCGCTTCAACATCTCGAGGGGTGGGACTTCAACGAGTTGGTTTCGATGCGAGACCCTCTGTATCTGCGCGTCGCAACCCTCGGACCGAACAGTTTCAGTTGGGTCAAATTCACAAGATCTATTCACGCCATCACTCTGTTCGGAAAAGGCTTCGGCGCCATTCTCAAAAATGCTGACATTGAAAACAGGGGCCGTGCCATCACTTGTCTAAAGTGCCAACGCAGCAGTACTATCTGAGTGTGGGCAACTCGGACATGATGAGCATTATCGAAAACTTTGACGGTGATGCGACGGTGAATCCTATCAGGTTGACCACTGGATTCGTCTGGCATAATGCGGCGTATCCGCGTGATCCCTTTGATGCATGCCCTTGCGTGGAGGGGATCATTCAACCAGCTTTCCCTGTCCAGCAGATCCTTCCACATGGGTTTCGAAACCGGCTCATTGGACCTGCTAGCCAGCTTGACGACTTCCCACATGGTGCTGTTGTTTTTGGGCAGAGTAACCCAATCGGTGTATTTCGTTGGATAGTCTCAAACCATGGAAAATGCGAGGAAGCCAATCACGGGATGCGGAAACAGCCAGAGGCACATGGGCATGTTCTCAGCACCAATATCAGCAACGAAACCTCCTCAACCCATCAAGCCTCGTCAAGCTTCAGGACTCAGTCGCCCAGATCGTCTTCAACAAGCCCAGAACGATCAAGCCAGAAGACCAATTTTTCCTCATCCGATTTAGAGCAGCGTGTTTCGTTGACTATCCCAGCAGCGGAAGAGAAACAAGTCAATCCTGTGATACCTGGGACTCAGAGCTTTGCCACAGGATCCATCTCCTCGACATTTTCTGTGCATGAAGCCCAAGAGACAGGCAGTCCGATACCAGATTCATCAAGCTCGGTCTCTGCAGTCGTGCCGACGAGGATTGTACCCGCAATTACCATTTTGGAGGCGCCTGGCGGTGAGTCTAACGTCGACAGACTTTCGAGAATGCTCGGAGGGTTTCGAAGGAATAGTGGAGGTAATATTGAAAGGGAATGACTTCCATCTACACCGTCATAATAACAAGTAACTGCGTGTTTCTGCTCTGTAATCAACCAAAGTCTACTTATTTAGACAGAAGAAATAATAGGAGTGTTAAAGACCTAGTTTTCTTACCTCGAAAAAATGATCTCTCACACAACATTATTCTGTTGACTCTAGTGCTTGAGATTTTTTTCTCGTGTTTTCTTTTTTTTTTTTCAAGAAGATATCGACACACCTGATCCGCAGAACCTTCCTTTCCATCTCATTTGTGAACATATCGAGGTCGTTGATATCAATAAAGCGCTGTGCTGATGCCACCTCCGGTCTTTCATCTGAAACTGGTGCTTTACTTGCCTGAGAAATGGTGACAAACCTCTCTGGCTTGTTGGAATGACCTCGGATATCTTCTTCGAAGTGCTGGAGAGTCATTTTATTTACTTGTTCCGTGTGGACCAATCCGGGAGTATTATCGCCAGTTTTACAGACCAGAGACTGTATCCTGTGTTTTCTGGCAAGTTTCTTTAGTTGCCTCAACCGTTTGCAATGTCTGTCGATGACAGCCAGCTGCGGCGTCTTGATGAGCGCATGATACGTGGTGATGATGCTGGCCCTCATTGCAACAATTGCTAATTTGATTTAGAAGGGCAGTAATTGTGAGACAGTGTGGACACCGAGTGGTAATAATTTGTTCACTCTTGCTTCTCGAATTTGACGAAAATGACTTCAGACACCTGAATCGTTTTCAGTAGGGACATTATGCTCTAATTTATAAGAAGGGAGCGCCTTTGAGTCTCACGGTGAAGGCACACATAGTGCTTAACAGTGCCAAGCTAGAGATAGCTTCAACCTGAACGGTATTAAGCTTAACTATCTAGCCACGGCCTGATACTAAGACTTTTTGACATAAAATATAAGTATATAGTCACTCCTTAAATTAATGCGTCATAAAAACAATTATTTATAATTTATACCCATTATCTTGTTCTATTAGAATATTCATTATTATTCTTGCTTAGTAAAGGAACTTAAAGAATACAAATAGTCAATAGGAAGCAAGCGCATTTCAATTTTCTCAAAAGAATCTTCAGCACACGAGAAAATCACGCTCTTCAAGTCAGTCGCACAAGCCAGCCCCAGTCCAAGCCGTCCCAGCTTCCATCCCTCATATCGGATGCACAGCCGTACACATACATACTTTTGATTTCCTGTCCCGTTACACATGTGTGCGGGGATGTACATACGCGAGTGCAATGAAGAATGAAATGGTGAGTCTCGAGACAACACCCCCCACCCCCACGTGAGGGCTGCCTGGATTGTGGCTGAATATTCATTATGTGTCTCACGCGTGCCTAGCATAACTGGGCGATCCCTTACTCTGGGCTAGTTGTGTATTGACCAAGTTGAGTTTGGAAGGCTTGCCACTGTCTGTACCTGTCGGAGTCGGCGCAGCAGACAAGCTATCGTGTCTCTTCGCGCAAGAATTAGGTCCGTGAGATTCCATTTCATCATTTGCGGTGCCAGACTGAGTAGCTTTCATCGTCTCTGTTCTTTTCCCCTCGAACTTGGCTTCCCAAAACGAGAGCTCTGTCCCTAGAGAACGAGGGACTTCTTAAAGTTGTTGATAGGTTGGGTAGTGACAGATGACATGATCCGTGGGCCCGATGAGTGCCGCAATCACGATGATGTTGTGTCGATCCCAGCATTACATGTGAGGATGTTCTCGCTTGTCACAGTGTCTAGTTGTTCACCGCGAGCCTCTCTTGCGTAAAGCGCCGTCAGGTTGTCTCTTAGTTTGTAGTTGCCTTGCATTGGGCTGCTGTAGCCCAAGTCCATTAACTTGAAGTCAAGGGCTCTCCTGGTGTTATCACTCTGCCCAGAGAGCTCGATGAGATCCTTGATGGACAGGGGTGCGCAGACTGATCCGGCCAGGTCATGCTTCACGTCGTATGCGTGCTCATCGACCCATGCCGTCACCTTCAATGGGGCGATTTGGACCATGCTGTTGTAAATTGGGCAAAACATGTTCTGGAATAGGTGTAACGACTTCAAGCATGTGATGAGATGAGATGAGATGAGCGGCAAGATATGTGGGTAGAGGCAACATATTTACTGTTGCCTGTAAAATAAAGGTCGCATGGCTGGGAAAAGGCCCAGCTTCCATCGCACAGGAATGTCCGAAGTTTAAGCCTTGTCACTCATTAGAATACCTGAGATGCACGGCCAACATGCTTTACTCAGTTCGGCTGGTGTTAGCTGTGGCAGTAAAGCATTTAATATGACAGCTGCTTTTTGACTTCGCTTGACGACGTTGCTTAAACCTTTATTAACTGATTCACGACACGTATAATTTGATTCATCGGTCTGCATTGGTACCAGCCAATTCAGTCCCTGATGTTGCGTCTGAACTGTATACATTGTACTTGTATATGGCCCTGGAGAATCATGATGTACTCGACATCTCAGGCAACAGGTGTTCACCACACTGCTTCTTCTTCATCCTGGCCCACTGAAGGCCTCTTACTATGTGAACTGTGAACATTCAAATATACTGAGTCTTGTGTTAATGCGGTCCTGGAACCCTCGTTCCGCACGGGCCCCATTGAATAACTGTTGCCACTGGACCTGCTCGGGTACTCTTTGCGATGGCATATAGGTCGAAGCATTGGAAGACAAGCGCCAAGAATACCAAAAGTAATCTCGATGGGGTATAGCACCTCAAATGCGTCTCTTCGGATATATGTATCCATTGGGGCTTGCCCAATGAAACTAGGCAGCTTCCAGGCGAGGATCCGCAGCAGAGACAGGGCGCATGCACTGTCAGTAATGGTTAGCATTCCAGAACTTGAAATAGAAGAGTTCGATCAGTGATAACTAACATGAATCCGACTGTAAAAGTAAACAAGAGACGAATCTTCCGTTTGCGATTTCGCATTTGAAGCCTCCATAATGACTTCAAAGGGAGGGCAAAAACGACGATGTCACAAACACAGCTGAGAACGTCTGGGAGGACACCGTACACCACCCACTTCGGCCCCTCTTCGACAGCATCCGGGCCTTGATCGGCCATAACAAAGAGCACGTCTTGAATGCCGACGCCAAGCTGAACGCCCATGGACACGACGCCGCATATGACTACCCAGGCCCCTACAGCCATGATGATGTGGCTCATCCAAGGCATCTGCCGGAGGAGTTCATAGTATATGAACAGAATTGAGACTCTGCACAGATAACTTGACAGGAGATAGAATGTGGAAGCGATGACTAGGCACTGCGCTAAAATGGTTAGGCTTCACTGTGCTCCTTCTTTCTGGAACCCATGCCGCAAAGGGCACATGGAATAACCTCAGCTGAGGGTGAACTGACCTCAACTCTCATAATCCAGAAACCTATGGGTCGGTCTTTTAACTCCCAGTTGGCACCACCTCCTCCCGCGAACACTGAATCGTTTAATGTTAGGACTTTGCTGTGAATGAGGGAAAGCTTGGACTTCACGCTACATACAAAGTATTATCGGGAGCCAGACTCCCAACAAAGTTATCTGGTATCAGTCAGTTCTAGGAGCTTCGGAGAAATAAAGGAGTCAGATTTCAATTCGTACACATGACAAAATTATCAGATAATCACCCCATTTCAGGCGAGAGCGAAGTATGGATTTAGACCACAAACGCAGTCCAACCAGTACAGGCGCAATTGGAGCCAGTACAGCGCATAGAACAATTACCCCCACCTGGAATGAGGAGTTGATGTGTTGTTCCCACGGCATGCTAGGGACGTAAATGGTGGTCTCATCTCAACAAGCGTGAGAAGTCCGAGACAATCAAAGCACGGTGCAAGAAGAGCGGGGGCGGGTGCGTCGACAGAAGATCATTCTCAAATATGAGGACTAAAGTCTGACGTGCCTGCGTACAAAGTTCCCGGGTCCCCAGGCAGCCTGACAAAGAGTCATGCCACTGCGCGAGCAGGTGGGACGGGGCTGGTACAACCCGACAAGAAGAACTTCGCACCGCTGCCCAGCCCCGGAGATGCAGACGCAACCCTGCGGGCAGGGTACGGACTCAGCCCTACCGAACACAGGCCATTCACGACCCCCAGAGTGAGCTGACGGCGGAGATGCCCTGCGCGTCGTGTGCCTACCACCCCGGCCTAATGCAAGCCCGGCAGTTGGGGACCAACCGCAGGCCGCGGGGCTTCGTCTTACATGCATCTTGGCGAGGTCCAGTAAGCCGGAGACCACCCAAGAGCTGAACACGTCGGTCGCGCCGCTCATTTGTTGAATTATGCGGTGATCATGATGAAGTTCTGTCAGCGTCGTACTTGGCGGATGTCCGCGAATGAGCCAGGTGTGTCTCCCTGGCTCACCTGGGCTGTGTTGGTACTTCACCGAAATCCTCACCGCCTGACGTTGCAGCGCGCACCTTTAAAGCAGCATTATACCAGCTGCAGAATGAGCTCAAAATTTTCTACTTTATTTGTTCGCGTAAACCTCGGAACGACGAGTTGAAATTTGGGCTGAAAGAAAGGGGAGGTCCAAAAGCGATGGCTTGTCGCCCGTACAAACCTCGGAACTAAGCTGTGATAGCTGAAATGGAGACTGGAAAGTAGTCTAAGAGTGGATGGTGTAAGTTGGAGTATTCAGTGGAATCGCGTTTCTAATTCTTGATCGGTTGAGAATTTGCGAAGGGCTTTATGGTCACTAAAAGCTCAAAGAAAACAAATTCAATATATTAGAGGGAAAAGCTAATGGCCCATTCTGTAGTGATTCTGTCTAATCATTCGTCGAGATTAATGCCTTTCCTTCCATCCAGCAAGACTCTCGAAATCGAAAGGGTACTGCACTACCCAATTCCCTAAACCTGCATGTTGTGATACATTGTCACCATGAATGTGGGAGTCACTCTAGGGTGCAGTCAAGTGGTAGTGTAGTCGCGTGGTTCATTGAGTCTACGAGAGGTCCTCTGACGAGAGTCTAAGTCTAGGTGCTGGCTTATGTAATCAAACAAGCAAGCCCAGTCAGTGGCTGACCAATCCATGGTCCCCCATTCGTCTGCCACAATGAACCACATTTTTCAATGTTGTGAACACGATGTTTTCCAACTCGTCATTATCATGTCGGTCACGGGTTGTTGCCTCTGGAGCGACAGGACTTACCCTGAATCGCCAAGATCGTAAAATCCTCAAGCTTCCTTGACTGCCCTCTTGCTATAAAGCGTGCCTCATGAGCGACCATCAACTGGACCACCTCAACCCACTCAAGCGTGTGGACCGGATCCCAGGATTCCTTAGAGAATACACCTATACCGAGAGCCAGGAGAGCAACCCCAGGTTCATATTCTGTACCCGTCCCCTCGGCGCTGCCTCGGTCTCGGAATATTGTGTTTGGGTTAGCACCCTGCCGCAAGAATACACGTGCCAACTCGGCACTGGGCCGAATTGACACGATAGACTCTTTCAGAAAAGTATTACCGTATGATAGCTGGCCATTTTGGCCTTTTAGGAGCTGAAGGAACCTCTTGAGGCGACCCGAAAGCGTTGGGAGACTGATTTGAGAAATACCTCCATGACGAGAGGAAAGCCCAGGGTTGAAAACCTTTCGCTTGACGTAACAAACCAGACCGGCCCTCACTGCCAGAGCAAGAAAAGAGTCCTCATATTCTTCAAAGTTTGAGGCCCAAATGGCCATCTGCTGCGTCACTTCATTCTTGGACAACCGCAGCGGCCGAATCCACTCCGCTTCGACCTTGAACGGGCGTTCCACCGTGAAACTAGACCCAATACTCTTTTCCAACTCCTCGAGGATCCTGAAAGTCATGTTTTCGTTGCATTCGGCGGCCGAGGATGCACTCTCGAAGCATCTAAAAACAATTTTACATTTTTGGAGCTCTGGGCGTACATCTGAGCCCTGGCCTTTGCTCTAGCAAGGAAGTCACACAGTTTGTCACGAGTATGCTCTCGCCGTTTGCCAATCTCAAGAAGTCCTTTCAGTCGCGTACTGAGTCGTCTTCGAAGGATTTCGACACGCCTATCGATGCTTTCCATATCGAATTCATTCAACTGCAAGCTGACTGAACACCCTGGATCTTCATCTGCAAAGGAGAACAGCACGGCGCTTGGCTCACTTGGACAAGCCTCCATGATCCGAAGGTATTGAATTGCTTTTTCCTCATGTTCGGAGTCCAGATATAGGATAGTTCTGTCGAAAAGACCTTCAAGGTCTTGAGGAATGGACTCCAAGCCCCGCTGTAGATCACGTATCAGGTCTCTGGATCTAAGGCCAACAATCAATGAGCAAACGACGAGCTCAACCCAAAGAAAAACACCTTGCGCCTTGTCTACAATTTTTCGATAACCCATTGCGCAATTTCTTGTTCGTGTCTCTGAAAGGTCTGGAAGTTGGGGTCCTCCTGCAGTTTGCACATGACGTAGGTTTTGATATCGTCGTGCGTCAGATCCTCAATCTGCAGCTTCGGCTTGTGTTGCAGAGCTTCGCGGAATACCTCCCACGGCCGACTAG
The DNA here is from genome assembly GCA_023703485.1 of Diaporthe caulivora. Classification (NCBI taxonomy): domain Eukaryota; kingdom Fungi; phylum Ascomycota; class Sordariomycetes; order Diaporthales; family Diaporthaceae; genus Diaporthe; species Diaporthe caulivora. Next base: position 5,728,617 of record JAMPTR010000002.1, read on the forward strand.
CTACACAAAGCTTTATCGGGAAGGTATCGACCACGGTTTTGAAGTAGGCAACTAAATCCTCGCAGTTGCCCGCAAATTCATCGAGTCCGTCAACAAAGATGCACACGTTCTCCCCAGCAGTCAGTCTGCTTAGAATTGAAGCCAGGAGGGGCCGAAGCTAGCATTCTCTGAAGGTCTTGGATACTTCCCCCAATAGGCAAAGTGCCTCCCAGCTCTCAGGGCACACCTGAGGGATAGTGTCTGGACGCTGGCTTAGCAGCTGATGTATCAGGGTGCGGTAAAGACCCTCTTTCGAAGCTTGTATTTCCTGCCCAAGTGCCCAGAAGTAAAACGTTGCCATGACGTATGACTGAGAATTAGATTGCTGAAAGCGATCCGCCGGCAAACATTCATTCCGTAGGATTAAGGCGATGAGCTTCATCAAAGTTGTCTTTCCCGAGCCAGGCTGTCCTGTGATCCAATAGACCTGTTCGGAAGATTTAAATCAGTCCTGTATAGTTCTGTATGCATGCTCATTCTTGATTGATCCAGAAAATGCCCACTGGAAGGTCTTTTGGTGTGCGTCCTTGATGTTGTGCTCTCGGTGACAGAGCGTGTTGTATCAGAATGAACGGAGTACCAGTCGCTCGTACGCTCGTTTCTTATACTCGGGAAGTTTGATGCTGATAATTCCATCGTCTGTTCTTGCATGGCTGTCTGATGATATTGCGTCTATCATGGCTTCCCTGATGCGGGACCTCACCCTGACGATGTCGTTTTCGAGTTCCTGGTCGTTTGGGGCATATGCACGGTTGAAAATTAATTCATCTCCAATGCATTGAGCGAACATAGTGCCCAATCCGCTGTCAATTTCCAAATTCGGAATTGAAACAACAAACGACTGGAAATTATTGGCCTCTGGGATCAGTCGTTGTAGGTCTTCGTGGCGGCGAAGAATTTGTTGCATCAGAGTTTCTTGCCGGTCTTGTGAAGCGGATGCATCCTCCCTGGACTACTGAACAATAAGTGTACAAATGTAAACGCTATGATTAGCGGGGCAGGAGTCACCTACCGCAATGAAGTAACAAGATCCAGAATCAACTGGTTTCTGCAACCTTCAAGTCGCTTTGCAAGCGCACGAATATTGTCCTCATTCCACCTCAATCTGAACGCAGCCCTCAATGCCTCTCGTTTCCGGGGCTTTGCGTTTGAAGCTAGCCCAATGTTATTTAGAGAGTCTAGCATCTCTTGACTTGTAGCCCGGCACTGCTCAATGACACCCTTCAAAGCTTGGCCTTTAATCGCGCAGTATTCAGCGTGCACCCCTGGATAATCGAGCCGCGTAGTTCGAGACGTTTGGTGACCGATTCAAGATCTCTTGATAGATCCTGGAGGTCACGAAACCTGTCGAGTGCATTTGCGCCAGAGTCGTAGATCTTCCATGCCGTGTCCACGAACTTCACACCATAATCTAAAATCTGGAAGATGTTAGCCGCAAGGCTGAGACTCGCTACTTCTGCCATTTAGTATGCGAAATTGCTGTTGAAATTGAAGACAAAACGGGCAAGATGAATTGCATGCAGGACAAGCCGCGAGGAAGAACGAAGGATGTTGGAAAGGCCATATACTAGGACAGACCTCGGAGCCGGGTATTTACAAATGGTTACCTCGGTGTCACAGTTGTCGGGAGCACATTCACTATGCGTTAAGATGTTCTCAGTTCAAGTATGCCGAAGTTGACCAATGCTTCATTGACGAGCTATTACGATGTCCCTGAAGTCATCCCTAAGAGCAGCACCTTACAATGTCCCTTCATAAACCTCTCCCATATTCCTTGGCGCATAATCAGGGGGCTGTTCCATCGGCTGGCTATATGACGGAGGCGATTGGCAGTCAGCCGAAGCATGCTCAGTTATGCCCAACTCATGCTGCCGATCCGCCCGGTGCAGAAGCCTCCATTCAAACTGCACCCAAGGCCCAATAAAACCTGCCTGGGTTTTTGTGATGTTGCCTGACCCAGTGATATCGAAGAGGGTTTCCAAGCCTCCTGATTGCTCGAGGCATTGCTGCACAATCTGTTTCACAAGGGCGGAGCTGATGCTGCTGCAGTGTTTAATGTTAGCAGTGGCGATAAATGGTATATTCGTTTGGAAGAGAGGGGGGTAGACTCGGTTATTATGATTTGATTGCTACCAGTCAGATTGTACATACCTGCTCTGTTGCCCTCTGTTGCCAGATGCCACATTCGATCATGAGCTTGAATGTTTGCCCACTTAGAATTTCTTGAACCCCTCCCTCAATGGTCCAATATCCAGATATCCAGGTTCCTAGATCGCTTTGCAGTTTCAGGAGCTCACATTTATCGATAGTGGGATTTGTGGCTATGCCTATGGCATCTGGGTTGTTGAGGGTGCCATGAGGTTCTGTTGAGTTCAGATGTGATTGCACGAAGTTCCCAAATCTCCACGACGAGTGATTGTGGTGGCTCGGGCTATGGTTCTTCGAATCATGATGATGGCCCCAACGATGAGTCAGGCGTTTCCAAAACTTCATGATTCAAAGAGATGTATGTTGGCGTGACTGGAAATGTAGTCTTCAAATTTAGGTTCAGCTTTGTCGGGTATTTGGAAGACGGATCATCTGTCGCTGTCACATTTACCACTCGTTTTGTTGGGGGGACTGACTTTCGCTTCTGATATGTGGTATCAGGCTTTTTATACTATTCAAAGAGGCGTCCAATGAGCTTTAAATCGAAGTGACTCCTAAGGTTGCATGATTAAAACCACATTCAAAGATGTCGAGCGCAATGATTCCGACAGCCATGGTCGTCACTAAGATGGTGAGCACTGCTTATCCAACACACATTGTTCTTTAGATATTGGGTACTAACATCTGGAGTTTTTAAAAGATCTACGGACACAAGCACAGGAGATTCTGGGAAGGCTGCCATGCTATGCATCCTTGAACTTTCCAAACAAGGAAGATGTTTCGAAGAGAGATGTCTTCACATGAATATCGTGTTGATTTGGAGAATGGTTGGAAATTCAGTTTTGCTTTGAGGTGTCGGGCTTTTAATAGTCGGCGCATCTCCTTCGAGGGGGAAGAAAATTCAGGTGAGCTTCGAATTGAAGTGACTCGTGATGTGGCATGACTGAGGCCGTATCTAAATTAACATTCGCTGAGTCAATCTGTCGAGCATGGTCTTCATGAACAAGGTTGGCCCTGATGAATGAGTGCTGCTGATTCAAACAAAACATCGTTTCTCCATGGATAAGGTTATGGCAATCTAGAATATGCGGAAGATCTACGAACAACCACAGCAGGTTCTGGCAAGGCTGCCATGGTATACAACCTCAAGGTTCCCAAACTTGGGCAAAAGATGCTCGATATGGGAAGATGAGGACAATTCTATGACAATGCAGCGCCTAAGATTTCGAGTTGATTACAAACTCAGCTGCTAGCGGCGTGTGCACCTGAACCAAGAAAGCAACCTTGGATCAAATGAATGCACAGTGATGTAATCTCTAAATCCATAACCCCCCAATCTAACTATCGTCCTCATCCGCCCATCCGGTTCTGTTCGTGATCCAGAACTGTTCGTACAGCTAAGATCGCTAAACCGCGATTTGGCCCCAAAGCGCCAAACTTCGAGGCCACGCAATTATGACCAATGCTGTCATTTTTTCCGTCCGGGGGCGTGGCCACCGCGCAGAGGGGGTAGCTGTCCTGGAGGGAGACTCGCTTGTTGATACAGAGACCGAGCAGCATTTTGTATACGGTCGCTTTCAAATGGTTGATTCTGTCGTGGATCTGGCAAAGACCGGTCCGTAATGTGTTTTTTCATTTGATGACCTTGTGCCCGCTGAAGAGCAGCCATTCGGTCAGGTCGTCGAACTGATTGAATTTGCTGCGATTGCGAGGACGACTGGCCTGTATGGGCTGTTGAGGCGTGATGATGTGACTGCGGAGGAACAGCTATGTGTTCATGGCGTCCAAGTGATTGATTCAACTGCGATTGTGAGAATGACTGGTCCGTATGGACAGGCGACGTGTGAGAATAGTCTGGCTGCTCAATTGGGAATGTGCGAGGAAAATATCCTGGCACAGAGGGTCCACTCGGTTGATCCGCCCCTGCAAATTCGTCGGCTTGAAAGCGCTGCTCAGCATGCCTTTGCTGCATACATAAGTCTTGGTCTGATATTGGAGGCCGCCGGTGGTGAGCTTGTTCTACTTGAGTTTCAGGGTGGAGCGGAGGGGGGCTCACCGTTTCTAGGCGTTATTGGGAGTCTCATTTGGGTACTATCGTCTGTGGATGGCGAGGGTCTCCATCCGGGCAACTTTAAGTAATCGCAAAACACGCAAATTACAAAAAGCCACTGTATGAAACAAAAGACGAACAGAATCCTATCAGCTGCAATACCGATCGCACATCCGGGTTTTTGGGTATCTGAGCAGTGAACTTGGGCTAGCAAAGTAGTCCAAGCCTGGAAATGTTAGGTATCCGTTGTCATTTCGAGGCTTTTGTAGACGCTTACCGCGGTGAGCCCGCTGACGAACAAGGCATTTAGCAGCTCCCAGTAGAACAAGCGCTTCCTCTTTCTGTAATACAGGGGCTTCGTCTTCGAGCGGGAGAAAAAGTCGTACCGTTCTCGCGTGATGAAGACGACAAAGTCCCAGAACAGCAGTATGGTTGCCGTCCAGCCAACGGTGAGGAGTGGCGAATCATAGAACGTGCCCCTGGGAATGTTCCAGTGGAACTGGAGTGATGCCATGAGAAACACGCATATGAATATTAGCCCGATCTGAGTACCACCAGTCATCGTCGTTGGCGTGTTCATGGGACTCTCCAAGTTACGTCACCTGAAATATAGTGCCGATCATTTTGAGCCTCCAATGGTCTGGATCATCACATAGTTCAAAGAAGATTTTTCCGGGGTGACCCGAGAAGAATATATTTCTTTGGTGAGGTATTATACCGTTTCCATAAACGTTTCCTCCAGAACGCTCCTTCGGGTAAACGGTGTACGTGCTCCCGTCGTCGGATCCAAACACTGTACTACCTCTAGGCGCGTACATTGCCGTGATGCAAATATCTTGGATTGGAATAGATCTGTTACAAAGACTTCCGAGATGGGTGCTGAGCTGGATATTGAGCGTCCTGGAAAGGTCCTCGGTGGGGCCTTATGAGTTTTCGCGTTGCTGACTGCACCGACGAAGCTTTTGGTACCTTTGATACCAGCGATGTCGCCGATGAAAAGTAAGAAGGTGGAACAGAGTGCAGACACCGACAGCGATGGGCAGACGAGACCGTAGCTTGCAAGTTGGGAAGTGGAAGAAGTCGGCAAGGCACTCCGGAAAGGAGGCGCCCTTTTATAGTTGCGCATCCAGGCAAGGGCAGTGACTGGCAGGCGACAGCCCTTGGATTGGTCAGTCGAGTCTGTGACTGGGTTTGGAAGCGCTAGAGGTCTATTGGTGTGTACATGAAGGGGCAGGCACGGGGTGGAGGTCAAGGAAGCCCCGTAGGAACATTAGATTGAAGAGTAGTTAATGGATGCAAAGCTGGGCGGTCTGAATTGTTTATGGAACTATCGGCTGGACACCGCTCAGGTTGCTTTCACCATCGTCCGCCCCCGTTGAGACACCTCCTTGGGCTAAGAAGATCTCCTTCTTCGCATCATCGAAAACGACCACAGCAGCTGAAAAGAATGGTGCTCCGAGGGTGCAGCTCGACTCACCCAGGAACGCACTCAGGACACAGTACCCAGGTTCGACACCGTCGAGGTAGCCGCGGACCAAGTTCCTGTAGGGTAAGGAGATCGTGATATTCTCGAAGTCGAAATCGATAGTTGCAGACGCCGGGATCGACTCGCAGGAGCCCTCGTAGGCCAGGACGGAGGTGAAAGGGATGACGGTGAGGCCCGTTATGTTGGCGATCTCCGTGCTGATGGGGAGCTCCAGGTTGGGGCTGCCGCTGTCGAGGAGGCAAGTCGCGGGTGTCGAGGCTAAGGGGATGGTCGTCGTGGAGCCGGTGCTGTTCAGCGGCGCCGTCTTGAACTCTGGTGTTGTCGCGTAGTAGTTGCCCTGCAACCAGTCCGACTCGACCGTGACGAGGCTTCCGCTGTACTTTGAGCTGGGCGGGAGGGCACCGACGAGCGCAGTGCCGCTGTGTGTGCCCTTGAGGTCCTCGGGTGCCTTGTCGAACCAGATGCTTAGGGTGTTGGACGAGACCACGCCGTCGGCCAGGAGGTCACCGCGGAAAGTGGCACCTGGGCCCATGCCGAGGATGCTATTGTCGGTGTTGTATCCGGCGCATGTCGTATCCTCTCCTGTCGCGAGCAGGGTCTCGTTGGACACTGATACTCTCCTGTTCGGCAGCTTGGGGTACGTAGTCTGGGCGAAGCCGATGGTGTCGTTCATCGAGTAGAAGGTCTTGACAATGTGTGCGTTCCCGGCATAGGCATATGAGACGATAGAGTCTACTGCCGGGGTGTGCGTTGTCGACTGCTCCCAGTCATAGAACGGCGTGAGGGTCTCGTTGCAAGGGCCCCTGTTGCCCTTGTACCGTGTCCCGTAGAAGGCGAGGTTGTCCGGTCCCGCGACCCAGAACCCATCGCTGCCCGTGTCGAAGACGGTCTCGACTGACGCGTTCTGCCCTGGTGTCCCCCAGACGATATCAGTGGTGATCTTTGGCAAGCCTCCATACTTCCATGTAAGTGGTATGGCGGCGTATCCAGAAGATGATTGCCGGCTTGGCGCTGCTGCCGAAGCCCCGACAAGCGCTGCAGCAGAAAAGAGTTGTGTTAACATGACGTCGGGAAAGAAAGTGCTAAATTGTTGCCGGAAAAGACTGACTCCAGTCGCGTCCTTAACTATTTAGCGAATGAAAGGTACCTGAGTGAACGTTTAATTAGGTCCGCACTGCTGTCTGACCACGCAAAACACATCTTGCGGCAGGCCAAGCAATATAAGCCTTCGAAGCATTGGTTATTTAAGCTTAACAAGATTGCACCCGCTTCTGATGTAATGCCTACGACGAGCTAACGATCATGCGATCTTGGTTCGTGGGGGTTCGATCTTAGGTGGAGAAGGTTGGTGGGGAACAATACGAAGCTTTCTGTCAAGCTTATTTTTAGAAGCGTTCGGGTTTTATTTATCGTCCGTCCCAAAACGAAGTCCCCCACACGGAAATCGTCCGTCGTTGCTCGCTCAACAGTAGCTGAACGATCAACAAGGGCTGTATTCGGTCCATGTGTGGGCCTCCTTGATTTTCAGCGACTGATCGGTTCTGCTATGGAAGCAGAATGGGGAGCAGTTGTGGTCCAACACGGCCAATCCTGTGCAACCGTGTGCGGAATTGAGGCAACGATGCTCCCCTGAGCTAGACTGGATGAGGCATGTGGTAGATGAAGACCTCGTATCGTATAAGACCTTTCAGATCATCGGCAGAATGCGGCCAGGTGTGCCCAGAAATTCGTTTTGGGGCTAAACTCGCCTCCCATTCTAGCTCATGTCGGAAATTACTTGCCATTATGCCGTAGGGGGGACGCACGTTCAGATCCACATACTAATCGCAATGCTACTCGATCACATCATCAACCACGATACGACGAGGACTTGGTGGAACCATTACATAAAATGGACTGAATCTTTTCTCTTCGCCGCTTAGTCACGCGATACGGATATAATTTGTCACGGAATAGCACCGAGCACGCAAGTAAAGGATTGACAGCATGTGATATCAACCAGATATACAAGAGCTTATATGATGCGAGGCGAATAAATGTATCAATATTCTATGTCATTGGTATATTCCGACACTCATTGGCCAAGGTCCGCTCCCTCCCAATATGACTATCAAAATAGTACTCTCACTTATCGTGACGCTGAGCGCGACTTTACAGGCTGCGGCCGCTTCCATTCCTGGCACATGCCTTCCTTTACAGTTTGAAAGGCTGCCAGGACCTCCCTCTGGCTGGCAGTACCACTCATCACCTCAGGACACCACCACAGTCCCCTTCAAGATCGCCGTGAGGTACCCCCATCACGACTATCTGAAGCTGGCCCAAGAGGTCAGCGATTCTCAGTCCGACCAATATGGGATGCATCTGAGCAAATCCCAACTCCTACAAGCCATGCCGGATGTCGAATCTAGAGCAGTGAAAGTCCAGGACTGGCTTCGTTCGAGAGACATCCGATCGTCGTATTCAGCAGTAGGAGGCTGGGTGACCTTTGATACATCAGTGACTGATGCAGAGGAGCTGTTCAATGCAAAGTATGAATTGTACAGCTACAATGGCTCGGCACCGGTACTGCGAACGCTGTTTTACAGCGTTCCCAGCTGCATAGCTGATGATGTTGATTTCGTCTGGCCAACGACACAATTCCTGGTGTCCAGCGTTCCGAACAAAAAGGCGCAGCGTGATCTTCATGCTCGACAGGTTAACCCTCGAGACACCGTGAACTGCTCGTCGATCCCCTGCCCCTCGTATCTGCAGAAGCGGTACAATGTCACATACTCCCCCCCGGATAAGACATCCGGGAGCAAACTCGCTCTCGCTGGATTCCTTGGTGACCATCCCGACACCCAAGACTTCAGGTCATTTTTGAGATCCTACGGGCTCCGCAACGATTCAGCCTACCAGAGCTACAACTTCACCGTCGAAGCAGTGAACGGTGGCAACATCAACGACACCCCGGTATCGGCTTCCGTGGAAGCGATGCTCGACACGGAGTATTCATCAACATTCATCAACCCCCTCGACACAACCTACTTCGCCGTGGGAGGCCGCCCGCCAACCTGGTCACAGCCCGAGAACGCCACCGTCCCATCCGGCCAGTCAGAGAACGAACCGTACCTCGACCTCATCAACCACATCCTCCAGCTCGACGACCCCCCGCAGGTCCTCTCCATGTCCTACGCGGACGACGAGCAAACCGTCCCCCCCAGCTACGCCGAGCGCGTCTGCAACGGCTTCGGCGCCCTCGCCGCGCGGGGAATCACCGTCATCGTCTCGAGCGGCGACGGCGGCGCGGCGGGGACGTCGTACGGGGAGTGCGTCGGCCCCAGCGGAGAGGAGCGCTTCATCCCGACCTTCCCGGCTTCTTGTCCCTGGGTCACGTCCGTGGGCGCCCTCGCGGCGTGGGGTGGTGCGGCGACTTACTCGAGCGGCGGGTTCTCGAATTACTTCGCATCGCCCGAGTGGCAGGCCGGCAGCACGGCGGCGTATGTCGAGGGCGTGCTCGCCAACAGCAGCAAGATCCCGGCCTTGTTCTACAATGCCTCTGGCAGGGGCGTCCCGGACGTCGCGTTGCTGGGGGACAGGTACCCGGTCGTCACCAACGGCGAGACAAGCCTCCAGAAGGGGACTTCGGCCTCAGCGCCATTGTTTGCGGCGTTGGTTGTGCTGATCAACGATATCCGCCTCCGGCAGGGCAAGCCTGCTGTGGGCTTTATCAATCCCCTGCTGTACTCTGAGCAAGGTCGGGGGTCGATCAGGGACGTGGCGGATGATATCAGTTCTATTGAGGGGTGCGAGAAGGGCGAGGTGTTCGTCAATGGTTATTCAGCTGCTCCGGGTTGGGATCCTGCGTCGGGGCTAGGCGAGCCTGGGTTTGAGGGTTTGAAGGCGCTCTTCGGTTGACTCAATTTCCAGAGCAATTATTGGCCAGTCAATCAGTGACCTGAGATCTGAATCATTGTCATCGTGGTACTTTTAAAGGGTCCTTGGGAAGTATATGGCAGCAAATTAGGAATCTTCTACGTCGAAGAAACACCACTGGTTGCCGAGGTCCGATGTTTCACCCCAGTTCAAGTTACATCAATTGATATCATGTGCACCACTATAATAGTTTGTGAGAGGGCACATTCTGAGGGTGTAGATCTAAATTCTGAAATATGATATTACATGACCACCAATCTGATCGTATCTTCCTTCTGCCTGTTACTTTCCATCTTTCCATATTCCATTGACGTTGTCTCCAGATGACAGGATTATGCATCACTATTCCAAGTGAAAACCATATGCGTCCACCCACGATAGCAAGCCACACAACCCCGAAACCAAGATTGCGACCTCTAGAATCTTCAAAGTGCAGACAATGACCTCGAAAGAGGAACCAGTAATGTGTCTTCGTCGGCCAATCTTAGACATTATCGTCTGCTCCACGCGAAAGAGGACCCAATGACCCACGCACCGAACTCCGCCATCGGAAGCATCCGAGCTGCGCCTGAAAGATGCAGGCGAAAGCCTGATTGACGGAACGCCTCGGCCTCCGGGGGCGTGGTCAACAGACATCGGCGATACGGTATCCGCTCGGCGCAGGTATGGGTTGAGACCGTCCAGCTCCACAGCACAGGTCACAGGCCCCGCGTCCAGTTCCGCTGGATGCAGGCGTCTCCGGGAGTTCAAACTGGCGCCGACCGGGCGACGTGGCATTTTGTGTAAGGAGGATGTATTCCTCGAAAGATTCACGCTTCCCTGTTGAGATCTTGGGGGTGAGGTAGGATCGACCAGTGTTCCTTGTCTCATTGCTCCATTCATTGTGGCTGGGACCGCCTTTTGCTGCACGCGTGTTCTTTGTTTCCCGTCATCCGTTACCCGGTGAGACTATTTACTGCGTGGTTCAGGCTGAACAGATTCTTGGCCGCGGTGGCGTCCATCACGGCTCGTAGACCCAGTTCCTTGCGCAGACTGGTCTCTTCGCTCTTTCTTCTTCGAATGGTTCGTACTATTGCCCCTCTCTCGTATCCCGCTATTCTTGTACACGGCGTCTGTTGCCCTCCTTGCATCCTTCCGATCCCTTCGATAATTTTCGAGCTCAATATCAGTCTCGTAATCGTCGGCTGAACTCTGCCGTCGGCGTCGTTGGCGACCTCGTTCCGCCTTATCACTCATCACAACAGAATCCTTGCTGTCGATGTATCGCCCACGAACATGAGCCTCTAGTGGGCTCGTAGGAAGGTCGTGAAAACGGCGGTCTCCTTGCGTTCTTGTCGCTTTTTTAAATCTCTCTAACCCTCGATCCCATTCACACCGGCGCTTGTCGATTCTCCTTTCTTTCGCTTTCTCTTTATGATCGGTTCTCAACGGTGTCATGATCTCTCCCCATGATGCGAATATTTTGCAAACATGATAGGACTGAAATATCACGATAAGTCCGATAAATGCTTCCGTAACTGAAATCAAGTAACACCAATGGTGGCTGTGCGGGGAGCAAGTACCACCTTTCCACATTTCCATGAAGATGGACGCCTTTGAAACAGCTGGTCAGTAACTACTGGACACGCAACAAACTCTGGGCGTGTGACCTTTTGTAGTCAGGGGATGTGCGAATACTCACAAAGATACCAGCGGCAGCGAACCACGAGAAACATTCCAGGAGAATGAAAGTGACATACCTGCCATAAGACTTCTCAAACCACCTCTTTGGGCGAGGAAATATGACAATAATCTGCCAGGCACATAACACCGCACAGACAACCATATTAACGACCAACAATACGCGATGGATTCCAGTGCGCATGTCGTCTGGCACAGGGATGAGATTTAAGAATAACGTGGTGATGGCGGAAGATATGCCAGCAAATAAGATCTGGGATGACATAAAAGTTAGCAGGGAAACTAATAGTCAGAACCACTTATCACGTCTGAGCAGGTGTGTACTACCAACCTGAGTACCCCTGGTCCACAGTTCTGGCGAAGATTTGTCGCTTTCCTCTCTCCCTAGGTAATAACCTACAACGACAAAAATCGAGGAAACAATCTCAATCAAACACCACAAGCCTTCGAAAACAAGCACTGCTGCAGCTGCGCTGCAACTCTTCGGGTTGGCGCGGCAGGCATCGTTGTCTGCCATAACAAAATCGACGTATCCCTTCAATAATTTTCAGTATTGATGGGTAACAGGACGCTCAAATCGCATCGAATGGTCCCTGAGGTACTTACAATGATCATAAAGCTATTGGCGAGAATAATTATGTAGCCAGTGATGATCCAGACGCGGAAGCGTCTCGGGTGGCGCCGAAGCCCTCGAGCGATGCGTTCCCTGAAGAAACAAGCTATCGACCATACCATACAAGCCCCGCTCGCGAAATTGAATGCCAGGAGCCATGTCTTGTTGTCTTCCGCAGGCAGTGGGGATAACGTGATGGGTCCCCCTGGTCTCCGGATCCCAAGGGACAGCGACAGAGCAAGAAGAGATAGGGTGACCTGCGAAACATGTCAGTAGGAGCAAGGAACGGAACTTTGATGTCGTTTGGGAGGCCCTTCCTGTGTCACTGCCGTGGCGCGCCACAATTTGCACCACTTGAATGCTCCACGGAAGGAACCACAATGGCATCCGCCCAGCCAGGGAAGACGGCACCCGTCAAAGTCGCAACATCCGCCCAACATGATGATTCTAGTTGGAGTAAGGAGGATACAAATATGTGGGAAAATTCAAGATTTGCGTCTCAAATGATGATGAAGTCTTTTCGCATTTGTCTTTCAGCGTTTGGTACATAAGTATGTGTGAAAAACGGGGGGGAGCGAGGCGGGTTGAGGGGGGTTTTATACCTGGGTCAGCAGCGCCTGGTGACACACACATGCGCAGTATTTTCCAATTCCTCCTTAGTCACAAGAGATCCAAAGTCACTGATATATTCTGAATGCGTAGGCCTGGATGAAAGAGGAAAGCTGGCAATCCCTATCCCCATCCTCTTGTGCTCCCGACTCAACTTCAACCACTTGTAAACGAGGGTACACCTGTTGACAGCTTAGTCCAGTAATCGCACGAGAAAGCCGGAAGTTGACTGTGGCTCTGAGGTTCGTTAACCTAACTTTCACTTCATCCCAATGTTGACACACGTAGCTGTGTTGCCCCTCGGGTCGTATTAGATATCTCAACTCAAAATGGCCTAGAGTGCAATGTTACGAGGTCAGTCTTAGACGGCATATTTTTCAACATTATAAATGAGCTGAGTCCCGTAGGAGCTATAAGAATCTCTCTGTATTTGACGAGAACTTTAAACCGTAAGCCTGCCACCTCTTTGGGTGAGGGGAATTGCAAGTTTATATGGGAACATCTCGTTTTATGTATTGCCTTACGGTTCCAAAGAGCTTGATTGGGTATATTGGCATTTCTACAACATGTTCCACTCAAACATACCACGGACCTTCAGAAGCCAAGCATATTCAATGATCATGTCCACTTGTACATGAAACATAAAGGTCTTCATTGCTTAAGCTATGGCCCTTTCACACGCTGAATTTGTACTCAGTACCAGAAATCCGGTCGCGGTAGAACGATTCCCGGTTTTGTAGCTCAAGTTCGATTGTGTAATAGGGTAGTTCCATAGGATCAAGTGGTAGGAATATGTCTCCGCGCTTATCTTCAAGATAAGGAGCACAAGTGTTACAGGCTTTATAGCAAAGCAATTATGGGTTCGAATACCTGATTGTCTGACGGGGATAGACTACTGACAGGTGAATTGCCGCCCGCCAAAAGCCGTCACACGCTCGTCCAATGTTAATCATGGCCTGGTTGAGTCACCCCATTGCCTGCCTACTCTGCAAATGCTTCTACACGGCTCCTCAATCTCAAATCCTGCCATTTGACTTTTCCTTTCCCATATAACGTCCGCAAGACATCCCAAAGGAGCGCCACCACCGGACAAGGCTACCATACATATCCCATTATGGAGTTCTTCCAGATCATCCTCACACTCCTCGCAGTAACAGCGGCACACGGACGCAGCATCGGGCCCCCAGACCTCAAGTTCCCACCGGCTCGGATCTCGGTCTCGCACGCTTACACCTGCTCCCTCTTCAAGTAAGTCCTGATTTGTTACCCCCACCTCAGTGATTGTATCATTCCTAGGCACTACGGATTCCCTGTCGCTAACGTAGACAATTGTCTCTTGCAGGTCAGCCGATTGCTCAGGCGATTCTGCACAGTTCCAGGCTAGAGCCGACCTGGAAGTTCCCGTAGACTATTGGGGTCTCCGCTGTGATTCATCCCCTAGCCGACCATCCAGAAGCTCGTGTGGTCTCAGGTGCATTATGATAGCCGGCGGGGGCAGGTGTGGGGGGTCTGGCAGCAGCGATACCAGTGGATGAGCTTCGGAGCCTTTATAGTCAGGAGCGGGTGTGATTCTGAAATTTCTGGCATCCTTCGGCCCACGTGCGCAAACGCTTGAGCCATACGCGCCGTACTTTGAGCCTATCGATTGGAAGTATAATTCCTGCCTGCCCAAACAATGCCGATCCATGGAACAGTGACTGCGGCTCCCAGCGGGGCTCGGCGTGGCCGGGACGGCTTGGCGAACCCTGACAATCACGACAACCGCTGGCTCCCACAGTGGGTTCGACGAGCTCCTAAAGAAAACATATACTCGTCGTAGTTTGAGGCGGTAATTCCTGTCATTTGCGCCAAATGTAAGCAATTTACATTTGCATACAACGGCCGTCTTGTTTGGTCTGCATGGGCGTGTGGCTGTTGCACTTTGTTGACATACATTCCCACCGCTTTCAGCCACTCCACATCTCAAGGTTCTGACTCTTTCGTCAGGGTCGGTGGGGTTGACAAACAGTGACTGTCGAACTGATGTGGGTCACGAAGGTGAATATTGTTTTCTTCCAGTGACGCACCGGATCTTGGCCTGAGTCCAAGCTACTTCTTGCCAATCTTTGTCAGTTAGCCTTTTAATCTGGATCTAGTATTATCCATGTACGTTAACTACATGTACCTGACATATAAGAATTACCAATCCTCGGATTTGGACAATTTCCTCTAGGCCGTGGAGTCATCTGGAAACCCTTGACAGTTTGTCACTCCCATCTCAGAGGCCCGCCCGTGTAAACTACCTATCCCTGTTCCAAGTATCTTGCTTCTAAGCGGTGAGTTGTTAAGCACCTGATGCCGGTTGTGATGGCGATAAGAAGCTTATCAAGTGCTATTTACGAACTGACCTACGGAGCCTCTTAAAAGGGGGTTCCGACTCGCGACAACCTTAATCGTGAAGTCAGTAGCGTAAAGCAAGTCACTACCGAATGGAATATGCCGCCACGGCGCTCCCGGCTCGTGCCGACTCACAGACTAAGCCAAGCTCTACCATACATGGATCGAGCTTTGGCGACCCCCTCATCAAACTCAATTTTCACACTCGGCCGCCGCAGGGCTTCCAGAATACAGGCTTAGGCTGAATAAATCTTCCAGCCCAATTTAGATGGCCCAGGAAGGCTAATGCCAAGAATGATGCCGACGACTCAGGCCCGCGGGGCTAGCCGTCGTCTTCGAACGCGCACCACGCCCCTGGGGAAAAGAAGAGCCTCGCGAAAGTGGAGTACGCAATATAAAGTAGCTCGACGAATTGGGCATTAATACTCGCTGCATCGCCATGAAGGCAAAGTCGGAACTCCTGAAGCCTGCCAACCCCAGCCGCTCTCGCCTCTGGCATCAAGCCGTTCGTTGCCATCACGCCTTTCTCGGCCTTTCACTCATTTACTCCACCGACTTACCCATTCATTTCGCCATGCTGAAAGCCCTGGGATCGATAGCCACAGTGGCCGGGGCTGCCGCAGCCATGCGCAACGGCTCGTCGCCATTTGCGCCGCTAAATTGCCCCGTCCCACACTCGTCGACTCGCAACGACTCGGCCCCGATCGGGGCGTGCCCCAGCGACCTGCAGGTTATCGGGGATGAGCCAGAGCTTATCCATGAGGGTGCCATACCTCCTACGGGGATCGCGGTAGACCCGGAACACAATATCTTCTTTACCTACGCCAGGAACATGGAGAAGCAGAACTACACCCTGACGAAAGCCACGTCTTTCACGAAGGAGGTCCCATGGCCTTCGGAAGAGTGGCAGAATTGCAAAGAGGGACAGAACGCCTCCACCTGTTTCGTTAATGTGCAGAACATAGTGCTTGACTCTGTTGGCGGATGGTGGGTGATCGATTCTGGTGTCCCCAATGGCGCGTAAGTATTCTCCCGACTGCAGTTCACGGATATATCAATGAGATAATTATATTGATACCGTCTTATAGCGCAATGCCAGTTCCTGATGGCCCCAAGATAATGAACTTCAACTACACCACGGGCGAGGTCATCCGGACCTACGTCTACCCCCCGGACCAATGGCTCGCCAAGCTGCAGCTCAACGACATCAGGGTCAACAACACCCTCGGCACGGGGGGCTACGCCTTCATAACAGAAGACTCCCAGTACGGCTCCATCACCACCCTGGACCTCGACACGGGGGAGTTCACCCGCCACCTCTACAACACGACTTTCACCAGGCCCGACGAGCGCTTCACCTCCATCTACAACGGCGAACCGATCCGCAACTGGGCCGGCACGCGGCCCTCGTACATGACCTCCGGGACGAACGGTATCGCCCTGGCTTCCGGGAATGTCTACTGGGGGGTCAAGTCGTCGCACCGCTGGTACTACGTCTCCCAGGAGGCGCTGGTCGGCGGCCGCCTCGCCGGGGAGGAGGAGCTGGCCGCGCAGGTCCGGGTGCCTGGGAACATGCCGTCGGAGCAGGCGGGCTTCACGGCCGATGACAGGGGCAGGGTGTACACGATGGCGTCCGAGGTAAGTGGGCTGCCTGCCACAAACCCTCATATGAATGATGAATATCTGACCCGTTTTTCTTTTTGGCGATAGCACAACGCCATCCTGTACGTCGACACCCTCGAGTCCGAGGCTACCGACCCCGTCACCGCCGTCCCGCCCGACGGCTCCGGCGTCGTGCCCGCCGAGAACCTCGTCCACAGGACGCTCGTCCGCAGCGGGCTGGTCCAGGCCGCGGACACGGCCTGCATCCTGGACGGGTGGCTTTACTTCGACACGAACCAGCAGGGCCTCGCCCCGCTCAGGCAGTACAAGAACGTCGACCGCCGGCGCGGACCGTTCAGGAGCTACCGGTACTGGATCGGGAGGGGCCCGGCTGTTTGATATTGGAAGGTATTTCGTTTCGCATATTAGGCATATTTATTTGCAAATGAACACTCTGCGGAATGTGGTATCCATGATTTGAGACGGCGCTCATTGTCAAGTTGCTTGAATTGTGTCTTGAACCACTGTTCGGGTTCATCATCGCAAGCCACCGACGACATAGACCGATGTCGGACAAAGTCCACGGCTGAATCTAGATTTGTATGCAGCTTCACTTGGTATTTGCGACCATCAAAGCATGCGTAGAAAGAGGGATACAGAAAGACGTTCGGGCTTGGTGAGTCACGGTAATCAGGGAGTAAATAGTGCATGGAAGTATTGGGACGACTCTGACTAACAAACACAATCTTGTCAATGTCAAAGTTGCTGTGGCATTGGTTACTCCGATCCAAGCAGGCTCCTCGCCGGTTCCTCGCTTGGCATCTGTCCAAACAGTAACATTTTAAACCCGTGGGCATCTACACTCGTCAATATTTACAAGGTTCAAGACGAAAAAGACAAATCCATAAGAAAGCGTTGAAATGTTGTCAGCGACAGTATAGAATCTACAACTCAAATGGTATCTCCCCCTGCATCCCCAACCCCTCCCGGCCCTTTCACACTCGAAGAACTCCTCTCCTTTTCCTCACTTCCATGGTAGTTATATACACACGAATAGATGACCAGCTCAAACCCCGCAACCTAGGCCCCCGCCGCAAACCACACGGTTCAAGAAAGCCTCCAAGAGGAGAATCGACCCAGTCGTTCATACCCTCCTTCAGACCGCCCATCCGGCGCACCGCAGTAGGAAGAAAGCCGCTGGTGAGCTCTACCTCGGCCCAAAATCCTTGAAAAGAGGTGCGAAAAGGTTTGTTCAGACTTTGTCCAAAGACATTGATGCTTGAAAAAAAACCCCCGCTCAAGCAACAAACTCCCTCCTCTCCTTCGCAGCCGAAGGGGCAGCAGCAGCAGCGCCCGCAGCAGGCGCCGCGCCCGCCATCTGGATAGGGACCACGCCGCCAAACGGCCCCGCGCCGTTTTTATTCGCAATCTTAACAAGGCACACGTTCTGCTGGTCCCCGACGGTCCCCGAGCACGTCGTCCCCGCAGGGACCGAGAACGTCATGGGGAAGTCCTCGTTGATATTCGTGGCCCTCTTCTCGATAACCCCGACGCTCTCGGCAAAGCGGCGCAGCACAGACTTCTTGTACTTGTTGTTGCCCCTCGGAGGGTTGCCGTTGTTGCCGGGGACGTCGAGCGTCGTGGTCAGCGGGACGCCGTCGGCGAAGGAGCCCGTCGCTGTGGGGTCCAGCACCGCAAAGACCTTGCCGAAGCCGTCGCTCGTCACGACGTGCCAGGTGCCGCTGAGGGACGAGTTCACCTGCGGGAGGGTGGTTCCCGCCTGCGCGGTGGCCTGTGTCATGAGGGTGTTGAGGTCGGCGGCCTGGATCTTGCCAGTGTCGGTCGTCTTGCCCAGGCCGTTGCTGGCGGGGTCCTTTTGGCCAAAGACGGTGGTGTCTACTTCGGTCTGCGATGATGGGACTCGGTCAGCTTCTTGTTGTTATGAGGCCAAGTGGGGATTGGTTGGTGTTGTGCTTACGACTTTGTTCTTTCCGGTGAGGGGGACAACACCTCCCTGGATGGCGAGGGCTGTGCCGTTGCCGCCTGCATCGCCAGTGACGACATCAACGCGGCCGTGAGCGGCAACGAGGGGGGAGGCGGCAAGCGCGAGGACGATGATCTTGGAGAACATTGTGACTTTGGTGATGTATCGACGGGTATGTAGGGATGTGCAGACTGTCTAAGCAGCAAGTTTGAAAGATATAAAATAGTATTGATTAGAAGTGAAGAAGGCCCGGCCTTGAGATGAAGAGAAGAAGTGTTTGGGAGGATATAAGGAAGTAGATGATGAGGCTGATGATCACAAACCAAATTCGACCGAGGCGGGCAGGGCAGCTCATATTAATACTCGAAGACATCACGAAGCACGCCGATGCGTGGAGCGCGAATGCCGTGCGATGGGCGGGTAAGGCCGCAGGGGAATAGTGACACAAGCATCGCCAAGCTTCACCCGGCCCAAACACCAGGGCTTGATCGTGGGTCGCGCGCGGCAGTGCCGCCTTGCTGGCTTGCGGGGGGCCATGGCGAGGGGTGTGCATCACGGCAGATGCCCGCTAGAGGCATATTTGTGATGGAGGACGAAACACTCGAATCACCGCTTCCCCTGTCATGATGGCCCGATCCAACAGGTGGAGTAAAAGCCCATCGACGCCAAACGCAGAACGCAAACTCCGCAGTTGAGGGCATCCAGGCCCCCAGGGTGTCAATCATTGGACCAGTGTAGGTGGTGGGTGTTGGGCCCGTGCCTGAGACGGCTTGGCGCCGATGCTGTCCAAGCCATGTCAGAAGGCTGCCACCTCAAGTCGCTGGCTTGGAGGAATCATGCGACGAGGAAGAGACCAGACGAAACCCATAGCGAGGTCGAGGCGGTGGTAAACTCATCACGAACACGTGCGCCAGGTTGCGATGTGGCATTTCCGCCGACGACGGCGGGGGAGATGGGATGAGACCTGGCGTGAAACAGATGGCAGCCCAATATGGGCAGGATATGTGAGAAAAAAGAGAAGCCATGATGCTTCGTTGGTGAGTCGACGACATGACACGGAGGCAAGGAAAAAACGCATGGGGTGAAAAAGGGGGATGAGACAGTGATGAAAGCTCCATGCGTGCGCGTAAGTCCCCAGTGAATCCCTGCTTTGATCCCCCAGTTTCTCTGTTTTGAGGATCATGAAAATCATCGTTGATCTTCCAGCCCCGGTTTTCTGAACACTTGTGCTCCCAGGCTGCCAGGGTGTGCACAGCCTCGGTAGTTCCACCCGAACTTTGACCGCAGGATCGAGACGACACCCGCCGTGCGTTCACTACACATCGAACGTCCCACATCATCTGGCATCTGCCATCTCAGGTCTGCCGAGATATGCTGCTTGGCTGAGCGTGGAATCCAGATATCCTCAGGTATCAGAACCATAATGCGGAGCTTCATCGGACATCACTAAGAAGTGCTGTGGTCGAAGTGCATTTGAGTGTGGCCCAAGGTTTTAGGCTTCAGATGCTCAACTTAAGCAATTCGGCAATCAATGATGTGCACAGGCTTCCCGAGCCTCTTCGATGGGTACTGGTGTTCATGCGGTAAAAATCCGAGTAGATCTTCTTAGCGCGACGCAACAAGGCCGACGATCGGCAAACCCTGCAGCCAGGCACAGTCGCGCCGTCGCGGGGTGCTCAGTGTCAGCCCCTGTTTGCAAACAAGGATATGCTGTTGCGGCAGCGAGTCGACCTCTTCTGCAGTGGAGACCGCTTAGTGCCGAAGTCCATCAGCCGCTGGAGTGGAAGACGGTCGGAACATTCCCAGATCTGTTGGCGGGCTGGTACCCGTCATGTTCGTTGATTCGACGCCGTCCGAAGGGGACGGGGCCAGCCCATGGTGGCGTTCGCTGGCAAGGTGAGGTCGGATGTGGAGAATGAAAAGCTTAAACCAAACTGGAGGTTTTGAGGCTCTGCGCGACGCCTTTGAGACGTCTCAGGGGTCCCGTGGTGGGGGAGCACAGGGGCGTGCCATTGGACAGGATGCCACCGTCTCGGACTTTTCTTTTCTGGCCTAGGCGCTTTCTGCTTGCCTGGGCCTCTGGTTGACGGTAACCAGCATTGATCGTTGTGCGCCAGGCTGCGTGTTGTTTGTCCAAACGTATAGGGGGCTGTGTTTGGCCTGATGAGTTCGCAATGCTACCAGACGAGGAGCTGTTGGAACAAATGATCGCTAATCCAGTCGACCAGTCGCCAACGACGGCGGCACCGAATGCGATGTCTGCAAGTCGGCCTCGCAGTGGGACTGCGCCATTGCATTGTTCCTCCTGGTCCTGCAGACAGGAGTGCATTGCATGACTCTGACAAGGGCCTGTCTCATCGACTGCTCGCATAGGCTTTGGATTGGTGAGCAAACAAGAGATCCATCCAGAGATGTCAAATCGCAAGGGCGGGAATCGAAGATCATGGCGTCTTGGGCTGCCGCCTTGGCCGCATGCCCCCCCCCCCCCGAAAACGCCCAGAAAGCTTGTCGCTGTGATGGCCCTGGGCACGCTAACAGTCGCGCGCCAAGCCCAACAGTCCAGACGACGCCATCCACATCTCTAGACATGCTCTGAGAGTTTGCGGTTAGGAAAGGGGAGTCTTACATGTCCCACCATCGTGCTCTGCTGTACTGTCAAATCGATACTTCTTGATTCCTCACCCTCATGTCGATATATAATGTGAGTTCGAAATTCAGGCTCGAAATGCTTGAACGACGAGAATAAGCGACCTGATGGTTGGCTGACAATGCTCGACCACCTTCTCCGTGCACTCCAATAACACCAGGCGCAGGAATTTTAAGCAGCCATCCAAAAAAGAAAACAATGTATACAATGAAAAAAAAATTCCAAGAAATACATGCGTCTAATACAAATCTCGGTCAAAAGAAAATCATTCTTGAGCAAGAAAGGCCACCCAAGGCGTGCCCCCCAGGCACGAGTCTATATAACCCAAAGGAAAACAATCTCGAGACAGTCGTATATACGTGTATAGCACGTCATCTGCTCCCTCCACATCTCTCAATGTGCCACGGCTCCACATGCCTCATATACAAACTCCTAGGCGTCTGCGAAGCGAGTACGCTTGGCAGGACGGGCCGGAAGCGGGGACTGAGAATCATCATGGTAATCCAAAGTATCTTCCAGGGAGTAGCCACGAGCAGGCTGGTTGCCCGATGTAGTAGCAGCCTGTGTTTGAGTGTCAGCCGATGCGCCCAGTAGAGCCGTGGCGCTGGACTGGCCCCCAGAATCGACCTTCCCGCGTGGCGAAGCCACATCGTCATCTTCTGCGTCTGCGAAACGGGCCCGCTTGGGAAGCCGGACTCGGATTTTTAGCTTCTTCCCCTTCGACCCCGTCGTCTTCGGTTCCTCTCGTGAAGCATCGGCGCTCTCTGCTGACCTCTTGCCCTTCGCCTTCTCCGACACTCCGTCAGCGTGAGCCGGATCCTCCATCAGAATGTCCTCGTCGGGGTGAGCCACCTCGCGGCCGAACTCCCGGCCGAATATGTACTGCGGAACGGCCAGGGGCGCCATCTGGGCCGGGCCGTCGTCAGCGCCGACGTCGGGTAGAGGTATTATCTTCGCGTTCAAAATCCAGTCGTAGATCGGACGGTCATCGAGGATGCTCTTGCACCTACGATGCTCCGCCTGCGTCATCTTCGTCTTGCGCTCCACTATGAGCTCCTCGATGCTGTCCTTGAGCACCAGCGTCTCCACAGTGACCCTCTTCTTCTGGCTGACGCGCCTCACACGCCCGATCGCCTGCGCCTCGACCTGCGGGTCCAGGACGGGGCTGATGAAGTATATCCGCGACGCCGACTTCGTATCCAGGCCGAAGGCGGCCTCGGCGATGTCCATGAGCAGGATGCGGAACTTGTCGCTGTGCGTGAAGGTGGACACGTACTGGGCGCGGCGGGTCGCGGAGATGCCCTTGGCGTAGATCAGGTGGCGGATCTGCAGCATCTCGAGAACGCCAGCTAGGTACCAGGCTATGTTGTCGTTGTCGTAGAACACGATTATGTGCTCCTCCTTTTGGTGCAAGGCTATGGCGTCAATAAGATAGGACAGCTTGGCGGAGACCGTCGATATTAGCTGTGTTTCGGCCAATGCCGGCGCAATCTCAATGTCCTCCTCAGGCGTCTGCGGTGGAGTCGGAATACCCGTCTCGTTGAGCTTGACACCTGCTAGCTGGCTCTTTCGCGGGCTGACGTGGTCTTCCCCCGTCTTCGTGTTGCCCGCCAGAGCCTTTTCAGAGATGCTGGCGCCAACGTGGGGGTTTTGCGGCGGGTGAGCGTCGCGGGTGGCACCTTGTCGGGCTGATGCGCCCATCATGGAGAACTCACTGCTGTTCAGGTATGTGTTCAGGTCTTCAGGTGAAGCCAAGAAGGGACGCAGCGCCTTTTGTGCTGCAGTTATAAGCCTCGAGTTTGTGCACATAGGGCCAGGCGTAGCATCAGGGCCACTTTTGTCATCCGCAGACCAAGCGGCAATGCCACCAGGTGGAAAGTGGTTGATGTAGATGGGCATCTCGTGGAAGCTATTCGCTGCTATCTTGATTCCGTTCTCCGCGGCGGCTTTTCCGACCCGAATTGCAGCATCTAGAAGTGCTTCGTCTGATTCGTTGATGGCCACAGTCTTTTGCTCCAAGAAGCTCTCCGCCGTTTCCACCGACTTTTGAATCTCAGATGGCGAGAAGAATGAGCCGCCGAAGAAGACTGCTTGCCTCAGGTTATGGACCAACTCGACCATTGACTTGCGATTCTTTGGGTGGAAGAAGTAATCCTGGTCGGTCCGCTGAGATTGGACAGCATTGAAGATGATCATCATCGAGAAAAGATTCATCGACAGCTTGTCCTGGTAGGATCCCTCGAGCTTGACCACCTTGGAGTCGACCACCGGCAGCATATGACTGATCTCCGAAAGTCGATGCCGGACGATCAAAGAGTTCAGTGTAGACGACAGATATTCTTTGCGGCCTAGAATTACGTAGGTGTTCCACTCGGCAATAGTGTCACGGTGGCTTTGAACCTCGCTCGACCAGGGACGAGCCTTGAGGTAGAATGTTGCGATGGATCCGATGCGTTTGAGGTCCTCGATCTCCTGTGCAGCGGACGACTCTGCCAAGGAAGTGTTGGCGTTGCTGTTCTTCTCCATTCCAAACAGGCCCTTCGCTGGCGTCCCCGTCATGATCCACCGGGCGTTAATGTGGAGAGCTTCCAGAACCTGTAGCAAATCCGTCTTGATGCTGCTGAGTTTGATGTTGCCAAGCTTGTGACCCTCGTCAACAATACAACGCTTGAATTGAACTCTGCCGAGAGAACAGTTGAGTGAGTACGACCCGTCAGCCTCAAATTGTTTATGTTGTGACCATATCTTCTCCAGCTTGGTCAAGGTACAAATGACAATGTCGCAACGGATCAAATCATCCGTTGTTGGGAGGTCATGGGCGCTTGCAGTCCTACTCTTCTTTGCTGCGATCTCGAGCACCTTTAGACCCTGCATGTGTTTAGAGATCTCCTGGGTCCATTGCCTCAAGAGATTAGGTGGGACGATGATCAATGTCGTGTGGCTGATGAAGACTTTCGTTGGGGAAAGATTGGCGTCGGCCTCAGCCCGCCGAGAAGCTCTTGCGCTCTGTGGTCTTGGCAGATGGTACCATGCGGGATTTCTCTCGATGGCGCGGATGCAGTTGCCGTATTGTAAATCGATGTAGCGTCTCCAAGATACGCCACTCTTTGTGACAACTGAGGCTGCCATGTCCATCAGGGATCCAACTTTGGGCCTGATTGTGACGTTGCCGCCGCGGTAAATCTCTGGAATGACCGCGGGTAGATGTTTTGTGGCGGCGACGAGGGCGAGGGCAATCAACGTCTTGCCTGAACCCATTTCCTCGGCCAAGATTCCACCGCAGATATGATCGTACAAGCGTGGCTCCCTACGGGCCTCGCCTGTGTTCGGATCATAGTACCAGGGCTGCCCAGCTTGATCTGTGACTGGGGCAAGACGTGGGTCGAGAACCTGACCGGGTTGCTCCTCATTTTGGAGCATGAGGGCAGCTGAACGGCACTGATATGGGTAGAGCGGGGTTCTCAAGCCATCGACGGTGCTTGACAAGAGGTTGGCCATGGCCTCTCGGGAAACATAATCTTGGATCACGCTGATATCAGGTCGGGGAGATGGAATTGTGTTGAACATGTTGAGCAGGGACAGGTCCTTGTTGGAGCCATCATCCTCATCTTCTGACGAAACCAACGGGAATGCCAGGGGCTCCCCAAGCTTAGGCAACCCCTGCCACGTGGAAGGGGAGTAGTCGAGAGATTTGAGGAGGACTTTCTTCTTGCTGCGGAGGACAGGGTCATCCCTGGGTATGAGGCTGTTGAAGGAGTCGTCGGGGAGTACATGGACTCGAATGGCTGCGACGCCATTATTGTAACTGGCAACGATGTCGAAACGGACCCATTGGTGACCCAATAGCTTAGAGTAGGGCCGGACGACGTCGTCGAGGTCGTTCTGGTTACAAACAAGGCACCCAGCGGGGATGTAGTGTTGGATGGCTGGCTCGCGGCCGTCACTTGATGTGGACAGAGCCATCGGGGATGACATGGGAGATGACTGGGACCATGCGAAGGGGGGAAGATGCGGACAAGTCCTGATGCTCAGTGAGAGTGCAGCATGGAGAGGTGGATGATGGCCATGGCGATGGCAGGGATGAACATGATGGATGCAAAATGCTGTATTTTGTAGGTGAAGTGTGTTGATGACTTGCAGTCCCAAATGTTTCGAGGCCGACTCCCTCGGAGGCAACTGCCTGCTCTTCGCTTGAGGCTCGGATACAGGTGGGGGGGCGAGTCCCCGATACTTTGGTTCCGCCCGCATTTGTTATGTGGACCAAGGTCATCCGGTACTTTGCAGTCTCCACCTTACCGCTCAAAGCTTCCGCGCTTGGCTAGCCCTAACCCTAAAAACAAAACTACCAGAACACAACACCAACGGCAAGTTCCAGCGGGTGTATCCGGAGGCTCCAACTGTTACGGCCAGCATGAGATACAGCATGAGAGCTGGGTCTATTGGCGCTATCAACGAATATTCTAAGCTACAGGAAAAGGGGAAAAGCGGAGAGCGTCGCTCGCGCGATCCCTGGACTGCATAAGAATCTCGTCGCGACTGTGGAGCTAAGGGTTAGGGTCCTTGTGACGGTCAGGGAGCTTGCCTGACTGTGGCTGTCGTCACACCAACAAGGCTAAGGCTGTCTGAGTGTTTACAGTGGGCCACCAAAAATGGCAAGCTTAGTCAACTGCACAAACGAACCCTCCAATATTTCTGATTAGCACAACACTCAAAGAGATTTGTATGCACTTTCCAAATGTATATCAGGGGGTAGTAGTAGTTGTCTATGTGGCTCTGCTTGATATTTGGTGTATCGGCTTTTTGTGGTCTAATATATATTGAACCAAGTTCGCTAATTCCAAGTCCAAAATGTCTTTCCATACTTCCAGTAATAGTCTTTAAAGAATTAAGATATAATGTCTTTGCATAGAAAAGCTCAAACATCAACATAATCGTTGTACATTTTCTTTTTTAAAAATTGCTCGAATATTCTCCATGTGGCTAAAGTCAAGGCTAATATGCCTTTCAAGGAATAATATATATTAAACCCAGGTCGCCAACACCAAGTCCACAATATCATTCCATGCTTCCAGTGATAGTCTTTAAATAACTAAGACACAATGTCTTTCCATAGAAGAGCTTAAATGTGGCAGACGAATGGGGGACCATGGATTGGTCAGCCACTGACTGGGCTTGCTTGTTTGATTACATAAGCCAGCCCATAGACTTAGACCCTCGTCAGAGGACCTCTCGTAGACTCAATGAACCACGCAACAACACTACCACTTGACTGCACCCTAGAGTGACTCTCACATTAAACATCAACATAATCGTTGTACATCTTTTTTTTATGAAAATGCTCGAATATTCTCAATGTGGCTAAAGTCAAGGCTATATGCCTTTCCAGGCAATCCCCGTTCCAGTTCATTGTCATACCATTAGGAAAGCACTCATGACTGCACATATCTTGCTGCGTGCAATCTTGCGTTGCTTTGAACGAGGAATAAATCTCGGTTTACACTTAACCAAGGCATATGTCGCTACAGTGGGAAGGAGCGATGACTGCTGCCACAGCACTTAGCTGGGGCCCTCCTTCAGAGGGCCTCCCATCTAGAACTTGAGCAGAACACACCACCCAAAATACACACGATACCATCACCTTATGAACATACAGTCCTACCGACAGCATAAGCTAGCCACTGCAACAACAACGGCTTGATGCTGCTGGTCGGTGGTAGAATGAGTCGCGTTGATGCATTATAGCATATGTATCAAATGCGACCAACTGGTCTTTATCAACCCATGTGACGTATCTGTGGTTCAAAACAGAACCTAGGTAAGTAGTGGGCGGCAGCGGGGAGCAGCTGGCGATGGCCTCAGTCTAGTCAAGTCCCGTTCATCTAGCTCGAAGCACTAGTCACCACAGCACCAGCCCGTCACTTGACTGGTCTTAATGTAGGATTGAGAGACTGTACCAGTACCAACTGCCCCAAGAAGTAAAAGCCAGAGCGTAGTACAGTGGCTAAGAAGTAACACTTAAAAACGCATAGATCTAAGATTCAAAAAAGCAAAAGAGAAAGAAAAAGAAGACCAGAAAGAAATAAAGGGGCAGCTGGGGGGAGGAGGGATGCACACTCTAAGATATAGAAAAAAGAAAAAAAGATCAAAGACGAAAGAAAAGGATCTCACTTGCTATATACAAGGACGTATGCCTCAGCTCGCCGAACCTTTTTGCCCCTTGAGTCTTCAATCAACTCCTTGCTTTTCCACTCATGGGAGTTAGTATAACATGAGTAAGTGTTGAGTTCGTCGGACGGTATCAATACTTTCAATGGCCATCCCCCTTACTCAATCACCTTTTCCACCTAGATGCACCCTGTATACAGCTATATTCACTAACAGTCAAGGCTTCTGCATATAGTATTTCTTCCTAATTGACGTTCTTTTCAGTGGCACTTAACAGTGTCCCTGCTGTAAGAGGCCCAAGTCCAAAGGTATGCAGAGCACACGAAGAACAAATGAGTCACCAGGTACTGCGACTTGTGTTCCACTTTCATTGCAGCCATTCATTTACCTGGGTATTCATGCAGACTTTTAAATATGAAATTCACATGACCATGGATGCTTTGATTGGTAACCCAACTGAACAAAAAAAACCAAGAAGTGTCAGTTGCGGTTCCTCGTCGGGGATAATCGCTCGGGATTACGAAACTTGGAAGAATCTCTTACGCGCCCAGGTGGTTGGCATTCATCTCTGATACTAGAACTGAGCACATTTCCAACCGGATGCATCGTAGACCAAATCGCTCCACAAGAAAAATATAAAAAAAATAAAGCTGAATCGAGTGTTGAAACCCTCAAAATATCTAATCGCAGTGTTGAATTCAACGCGCCGGTATATCAATCATGACCAACCTGCTGCAAAAATTGTCTATGGCTCATGGTGTTCGCCCAAAGATGCTTCCATTCCTTTCCTCCTCATCATCCCAGTTGGCTATTTCTGATGGCGCCGGCGGAGCAGGTGGTCGGTTGGACGTGTGACGGACGCTAGGAATCTATCGGCCGAGTATGCTAGGATTTCTCTCGTCTTCCGGTTCATCGTAAATAACCGCGAATGGTCGTTCCGGAGGGCCCGGCGGGCTCGGGGGATCAACGTGCGGTGGGCGGTTCGTGGGGGCCAGATAGTTCAAATCCGGCGCGCGTGGTTGGCCCTCGACTCCAAAAGTCCGAGCCTGCGTACTAGTCTGGCATTGCTTGTGCCCCGGTGAGTAAGAAGCGGCGTATTATGCTGAGCGTATGGATAGCGTTGTACAGTCAATGACTGTTTTTCCCTTCCAAGGATCGCTTGAATGTGGCCTGAATTGGCAGTATTGGAAATAGATTTGTAATCGCAATCGAACTCGTCGGCCTATGTTGAACAGGTCACTGGCCCAGATAGATGAAAGCTGGGTTTGCCCGGGATGGTAGTCTTGGATCCTGTGCAGTATTATTATATATCAACGTTGTTAACAAACAGGAAATAAACAGCAAAGCCGAATCCGCATTTGGAGGCTTAATAACTGGGGGAGGGGGAGGGAGGGGGAACTGCCCACTCACAAGAACTCCATCTTCCCAACAAGGAGGTGGTTTTCCGGTAAAGTTTATAGTCAAGTGCGGGAAGTCCATTTGCCTCAGTATGTCTGACAAAATCCCAAAGCGATTGACACCATTTGTCCAATTCCTTCGTGCGATTGTTAGAGGACTCTCCATCATGTACGGTACCTGATAAGCGAACTATTTTCGGTGTCGGAGGTTGGACCTCCTCGCACGGGCTGTGTCGCGCCTAGAATGTGTATGATTTGTCTCCGGATGGTCTCTGGTTGGTCGGTCAAGAATGTCTCCGCTGCCAATATACCATGATGTACCCAGTAGTCGTCTAGTATCAAGTCTCTCGGGTGGATGAACCGGAAGCTCCGGAAGAAAACTGGGCTCGCTTCTCGGCGCGTTTCTCTGGAAACGCGGAGCAGAACGAATGGGTCACTGGGTACATGTAGCCTCTGAAGCGCATCATTGTCCGCGTAGATCTCATACGTAATGGCTGCCATTTCTCTATCCGCGTTCGAAACGAATGATCTCCATTGTTTGGGCCTCTCGTTCTGGTGCCTATGATCAAGCACAAAGCGCCGACGCTCCCTGGGGACGTTGCGAAGATACCGTCTGATCCGGGTGTCTGAGCCTGCTTCGTCGCGACGGACCCTGACGGCCGCGATCTCAGAGACAGGGCGAATCGCGCCAGCGAAATAGAACTCGTAAATGATGTTGCGGATCTCCGGTGGAAACGGTAAAACTCCTGGCCGACGCTGGACGGAGACAGCGGGGATTGTGATCGGGGTGGCGGCCGGGCTGGGTTCGGTCGGGGCGGGGCCGGGTCTCTCAGGTGATCCGCGCTCCTCTACCGGAGGTCGAGGAGGCGGACCTGCATATTTACAGCCGTCACCCTGTGCCGCTTGGACCTGACAGACGTGCCATTCGAGTTCGTCGAGCGCTTGCTGCAGACCTTGGTCGCTCAAGTCATCTCCAAGGTATCTCGCGTTACATGGTACGTCGTCAGACGGGTATATGCACGGGTCGCACGCGCAGTTCGGATCTCGTTCAAGGACTTCTGCGCCGGAGGGTGCTTCTATGCTCTCCCTAGGACCCTCTATGTCTTCTTTTACACCTTCGACAGTGACACGAGCCGCGCTGCGGCCGCAACATGCTCCTGTCATGATGCTGAACCACTAACTGAAGGCTCGTTGTGGGCGCCGAACGCTAGGCATTGGGCCTGGTCAGGTGTACAGAGTGACTCTGGAGGCTGGTTTAGGGTTTACACGCTTGTGTCGAGACTTGTTCGAAAATCCATGGTTTGCATTAGTGTTTTGACTGCGTATTAAACGCGGCTACTGCTTGCGGTCATGACTGTTTACTTACTGGAGGGGGTCGAACAAAGGATGAGTTACGATAGCCACGATATTACTGAAAACGAAGAGGAGGACTAATTCCGGGGGGAAAGCACATTGAATGAAAACCCTGATGCGAGTGTCAATACTATCGACGTGATCAATCGTTTTGGTACAATCCGCAGGCGCTTCAATATTGACTTTTACCCCAGGTGCCAGTCCCCGTCAGTATCGTTGTTTATTACGCCGGAGACGTTGAAGTCATGTGGCGGGGTGGGATAGCCTATATGAAGAAGTTCAGCTTTGAACTGGAATGTTACAACTCACTTGCGAATGCAGAGTCCTTCTTCAAGTCTTACGTCTTGCAGAGAGCATCGAAATGCCAGGGTCGAGTCAGCCGCCCTGACACAAAACAAGCCCATCAAACACCAATTGACCACATTTATTCCAAAGCCGTATTTTGTGCGACTATTGGGCCGCCGCCCCGTACAGTGAGGTCGCGTTTGAACCCGATACGATTGTATCTGTTTACATCGGGGGACATCTAATTGCAGTCCACCGGGAGAGGTTCAGTGTCAGTTATCTACTTGAAGCAGGTCGCATCGTCGTTGTCTTTGGTGCCAGATAACCAGCTTAGAGTTGCAATCTGAGTTGAGCATCGACATGCACCAAAGAATGGCCTGGCTTCACATTCCATCCTTCCCAAGTTAGGAAATTCGCTGCTCATCTACACTGTCCAACGCTATGGAGAAAGTGAGGTTGTGCATTGCACACCAAATGTGACCGCGGGCTTTCTTAGACACTCTGGCTGCATCCGCGGATGCCTTCCGGGAATGCTCGCTGAAGAAAGAAAAGGATTTGCAGGATAAGGAGTGCAGTTACATGTGTATACTATGCCGTACTGGATGTGCCTGCTTTGGCCTTGGCAACTGAAGAACTTCACGATAATGTCTCCCCTCGCAGCATTAGCGCATTGCATGGGTCGCAGAAATGTGTGAAGAATTGAGCGCCCAAGCTGACGACCTGCAAAGGGCGCCGCTTGAGGAGCCGAAGGTACAAGTGAAACGGCCCTCAAAGGAGAGCTGACTCCACTTGATCTTGACTTTTCCGGCCGGCTTTGGATGAGCAAAAACCTAGATCATAGAATTGGTACAGTATCGGACATTCAACTCAACTATATGCATCGAAGGTTGGCGAAGACACTCCTGCCCATGGCAACCAGAACACAAAATTTGCCATAGCCAAGGTGTCACCGCCTGCGGTCACATCTGGAGGGAGAGATCCGAGGACTAAGAGATCTTCGACCAAGCAGTGAGCCATCTGGTAGCCTTAAGAGCAGGCGCACAACTACTTGAATTCAGTGCTCTGCGATGAGTACTATGGCTAATCTATGTCGGTGTAACCGATTGGAATAAATTGAGGGATAAGGGCTGCTACCATACGAAATTTCAAATCTTTGCCAGACGCCGACCAATATTTCATTTGATGAGTGTTCAGTGGCAACAACAATCGCTCCTTCAAAACCGGTCTGCCCACTTCTGTTGGTCTTGGCCAAACCACGCAATTCCAGAAGCCATAGTAACTAATACTAAAGTAATACTAACTGTAATAGTATTAACTAAAGTTAGTATTATTTTTATATTTTTATATTTTTATATTTTTATATTTTTATATTTTTATATTTTTATATTTTTATATTTTTATATTTTTATAATTTTATATTTTTATATTTTTATATTTTAAATTTTAAATTGGTTTTTAATTTTTTTAATTGGTTTTTTTTAACTTTTTAAAAGATTTCCGAAAACAGATTTTTCTGGTAACTAATTAGTATTTTTATTTGGTTAATATAGACTAAGTTAGTTTAGTTAGGCTTTAAAAAAACTTAATAATAAGTAACTAATTTATTAAATTAATTAGTTAGTATTAGTTAAAGCAAATACTAAACTAAGCAACTAATTTCCGCACCCTGATTATAGTAAAAACCGAGATTGGTGTGTTATAAATACATCCCGGACTAAAAGCAAAAAAATGGTGCGTGATGAAGTTGTGGTGCTCTTATAGCCCCCTAAGGGATGAAGCAAGTGCACAAGAGCTTCATTGCGATCTGGTCTTGTTGTGAGTAGGCTTGGTATCTGCGGTGTGTTTGTTAGAGCTGGCGTCGAAGGTCCGGACCATAATATCTGCATCCCCACAGCGAGCATAGCCTTGCCACGGCTTCGCCAGACATTGCTTACTGCCAGTATGAAAGGATTGCCTCCCACCAGCGGCAGTCAGCTGAGCTGCGTCGCATGGTGTAATGGCGGCGACGATTCTCGCCGCAGATCCGCCCCCGACTCCTTAGCGACAGAACCGAGAGCCGGGCCGTCTCCTGAGGCGGCACGTCGAAGTGCAATTCAGCACGCCATTGCCACGGCCGACGGCTTCGGCCGCTTCGATGTTCCGAGGGCGGGCGCTCTCTCGATCCGAACTGTGTCCTTTTATAGAGCGGACCCACCCAGCAGCCGACATGCTCAGCGACGAGGGGAGCCCGGTCGCCTCCACACTCGGTTGACTCGGGTCCCTCGGCGACGGGGCCTGTCGTCCGAGGCTTTCGCCTCGGAATAGGGTTTCCTGCGCGTCAGCAATCTGAGAAAAATACGGGCCGAGAGCTCTGGGGGGAGAGGCTGGGGAATGGATACTCTACGGACGTGGATGCACATAGCAGATGAGCCGGAGAAGAATCACAGGGCAAGCGAAGCACCAGGGCGGGGAGTGGTTGCACCACAGCTGAGCGTGCTGAGGACGAGTTGGAGTGGATAGCACCAAGGCGCAGGCGAGCAGCGGAAATCGAAACGAAACCAGGAACCAAAAACTTGGTTGTGGTGGTGGAGGATCGACACAGAAGGGTCTCGGCGACTTTCCTCTGCGGACCAACGGGCGTCGAAGCCTGTGTCGTATGTTTTGTGATGATGTGCTGTTTTTTCCGTCCAGCCAGTTCGGTCCCGGGGCGCTCGCATTTTGGCCCTTGGCCGTTCCTCATTTCCCTCTCTCTCCCTCCTCCTGCAGGGAGCAAAGATGGGAAAGACGATGACGGTACGTGCGTCTATCACAATCATCAACAAAACCCCTCACTCTACGCCATGCTGCACGCATATACGTGGCAGCACTACTACCTAGATAGACGCGGTGAGTGATCGAGATATGCCCCGAACATCAAACATAAAACATGGCCGACCAGCCAACCAACCAACGGGGGTTTGAGCAAGGTGTGCTGTGCATGTGCAGCGGAAACCGCTGGCAAGGCAGGGGGGGGGGCGGTTGACAGCAGGGGGGGAGGTGAATGAATGAACAGGCTGGGCCCCCTGGCTCCCTGCATGCTTGACCCCTCACGTTTCTTCTCTCTCTCATTTGCCCGTCGAATTCAACTGGCTGCAGCGTCCTTTCTCCCAGGCCCTCGGATCGGCAGCCAGGACCACCATTTGAGCATAGCTCGAAGGGGGGGGGGGGTGCGGCCTGCCTGCCTGGCCTCTTTTCCCAGGAACAGGAATAGCAGACAGGACTGGGCCTTGGCTGATAACGGGTCGCGCTGGCGGGCTGGCAGCCAACGAAGCGAGTGCTGCTGTGTCAGAATGCAAAACCGTGGGGCCGGTGGTTTGATACGGTATCGATATGCTTGCGGGTACAACATTGCAATCTCGAACTCTGCTCCCTGATTCATCATCATCGGCATCATCATAATTATCACCTGGGGGGCTGGCTAGTTTACTGGCTGGCTGGCTTGACCATCGCTCGATCTCTTTTTTCTCCCTCTCCATCTCCATGAACCCAGATATCAATATCAAGTCATCATTTCCGTGGCCCGGACTCAACTGCTTGTCAAAAGATATCTCACTTTCCACCCCTGACTAGCCACTCACTAGCACCCAGCCCTGTCTCCGTGCACACTGCTTCTCCCGCCGTCTGAAGTCCGCCCTCGAACAAAAAGCCCTGACTTCCCAGACGACGCCGGCCTGATTTACGTGCGCACGGCCGCTGGTCTTGTGTAAGTACATAGAACTAGCACACAGTCTGGCTGGGCGGCCCCTTGGGGTAGTGTGGGATGTCCGCAGGTCCAAATTTCCACTCTCTGTCGCGGCGCCATCATCACTCATCAGTCATCAATCATCAGCCCTTTCTTCAAACTTGGCTGCCTGGGGGGCTGGCTGCTGGGGCTGCTGGGGCTGCGGTGGGTGTCTGTCTGCGTGTGGGCTGGCGCCATTTTGGAGAGTGGGCTCGTGGCGTCTCGCCGTAGGCCCCATCGGTTCAAGGGCCAAGCTCGACTCAGTTCATGTTCAATTCAGGGCCAAGGCGCAGCCCTTCGCTTGTCACACATGCAGAGACAGAGCGTGTGGAGCCCCCCAAGCCCCAACTCTCTCTTCTCAACCCCTCTGCCCTGCCCTGCCTGGCCCTGCCTGGCCCCCAAAGCTGAGAGAGAAATTAACCAGCGTCCCGGCTGAGAGGCTTACGATCCCCAGTAAGCCCCAGTCGGTTCGCGGCACTTGGCGGGACTGAAAAAAACAAAAAAAAAAAACAAAGCATTACCCGACGCAGAGTGACGGGTCAGCAACACGAGGGAGAATTAAGATGAAGAAGGAATCCCACGATGATTTCATCATCCAGCAAAAGTGAGCGCCGCCAAGCTGACCACCCCCCCCCCCGGTGGCGCCAACTGCCAGTACTTAAGTGCACAATCTCCCCAAACTGCCGGGAGCCGATCTAGAACTGCGTGAAGCGAGTACTTCTGCTACGTAAATAAACCTGAAGCCATAGCCCCAGCAAGGGGCAGCCCTTGATGTGACGTCCTCCGAAGGGCGAGACTGGCAACACCCTGCCTTGCTGCCGTTGTCTGAGGTTTCGACGACGAACCATGATATCGTACAAAGCAGGTTGCTATGGGGGCCAGCGGGTGCAACGTAAGCCACGATTGTGCGGCGTTATTAATATATTGTGTATATGTCTAGTAAATAAATAATTATGTGATGCATCAGGCGAACAAACATATCTCGCTCGACACATTACATTTTTCCCAGGCCAGGCACAATCAACGGCCCAGGCACAATCAACAGCCCAGTCCGTATTCCCAGCAAGACCACACCACGCCGGATGGGGCATAGCACCCTTTTTCGCATACGCCGGCGATCACGGACGGCGGTGCAAGGTGTGGAGTTTTTGGTTCGCCCGTTGATGAAAAAGTGCTGCCCCCAATTCGCTGCTGAGACTGCTCATTCAAAACACGACTGTCTGTAGCCCCCAGCCAGCCAGCCAGCCAGCCAGCCAGCCAGCCAGTCAGGCCAGGCCAGGGCGAGCGCCCCCCCCCCCATCTAACCACCCCCCGGCGCAGCTCGTAAAGATCCACCCAGCTTATCCATCCTCCCTGCATCGGTTTGCGCTGGGTGACTGACTGACTTATTCATGGTTGGCTCCTCTCTCTCTCTCTCTCTCTCTCTCCCTTCTCTGAGATCTTCTTTTCCCCCTTACCTATCTACCTACCTACCTTACCCTTCTGTCGGTTCGAGACTCTGGCACTGCTTGACTGCATCGCCAAATCCTGATCCGAGAACGCTCGTTTGTGAACCCTATCGCGTGTTGTTGCCCGCACCGCCTTGTCCACTCGCTGCATAACACATTATCCATCCCACGGCCCAAAAATAGAGAAGAGGCATTCGGGACTCGGCCGAGTCTGCCACTGCGTTGCTTGGTCACGCCTTGATCGATCAATATACATAGCCACCACCACAACAATCTCCACCACCCGCCATTTCTCTATCTCATCACCCGGGCGAGGAATTTCCCCAAGGTCCCAAGGTCCCAAGGCCCGAAACTGTGGCTGCAGCTGACGCCCGCTCCTCACATGCGCCATCTGACGTCGTGACACACAACCATCTCTCCATCTGTCGATAAAGTCGATAGACGCCCCCCGGCTAATAAACCACCGCCCAATAACTCGAGGCTGAGCCCCCCCCCCCCTCCCAAAAAAAAGTGACTGGCAGTACTACTACTCCGGATCCCGACAACCACCTGGCTTTTGTTTTTCCAGCTGTCATTGCTCTGCCGAGAAAGTTGCTACCGCGTGGAGATCGTCAGACCCCGCCCCTCAGCCTCACTCGCTCACCTCAACATATCCATCGGCTCGGCTGGGCTGTCCGACCGGAGAGAGAGAAGGAGAGCTTCTGAGAGCTCCAGCCCTGCTCTTCCCCCTTCTTCTCCAGAGAAAAAAAGAGACCCGCTTGTTTTCCCAACCCACTCCAACTCCAGAGTGGAAACCACCGCCACCCCAATCGCCCCATAACGGGAAAAACGGGAAACAGATTGTGCTCTTTTCCTCTCTCGCCCTGTTCGTCGCTACTGGGGAGTGGTTGCTGCACGGACAAATCTCCGAGGACGGTTCGCCAGGTCGCCTCGATCGTGGGGACGGATAATTTAATGGTCGGATGTTCCGGACGCGCAACGTGTGGAGGATGACGAAAGAGTGTCGACACTCACTCACTCACAGGCTGAACCTCTGAAAACGCAACAACGCAACAAGCGCGCGACAAATAATCCGCTTTTCCATATTTCATTTTTGTTTATCTTTCCAACTACCCACCTGCCACCGGACAGACGATCGTTAGATACTAGGTTCCTAGTGTACCAGACAAACTAGTCTTACCTGGAACCTTCCCGGAAATCATTGCCCTGCATCCATACCGCGGCTAGACGGACGGCACACCAGCAAGCTTCTTTCTTCCCGAGCCGACGGACGACGGACGGACGACGGCAACCATGGCAGCCGCCAACGTCGTCGCTCGGCCCCAACCCCTGCCGGCGGCTGCGGCGGCCGCGAACCAACAGCAGCAGCACCACAAGCCGCGGGCCAGCGGGTCGTGGGACGACCTGCTCCGCAACAAGGGCCAGGACAAGATGCAGCAGGCGCGGGCGCGGGCCGCCCAGCAGCAGACCACCACCGGCGACGGGGTCAGCAGCGGCATGGCGAGGCGGCCCTACAGCAGCGGCGTGGAGTGGAGGCCCATGAGCCAGGCGAACCTGCAGCAGCAACAACAACAGCAACAGGCACAACAGCAGCAACAGCAGCAGCAGCCGATCCGCGCGCGCATGGAGCTGCACCACCCCGACCAGCGCTCCTCGCAGGCCTTCGCAGCCCACGTCGCAGCCCTCAACGGCAACTCCTCGTCGCCCCTGTCCAAGGAGGTCACGCTCGGCCCAGAGTTCTTCGACCACGGCTCCCCGGACTACGGCATCATGCCGCCCGAGATCACCCACCACAGCCTCAATCCCCACAAGAACCGGCGGTCCCAGACGTACCCCCTGCCCCAGCAGCGGGCGCAGACGCAGCCGCCGCCCCAGCGACCGAGTATGTACGCGCGGCCCAGGCGGCTGTCCAACGGAGGGGGCAGCGCCCCCCGCCCGGGGAGCTTCCACTCGTTCGACGCGGCCGTCGACAGCTCAGGCCGGGTGGTGCGCGCCAACAGCTGGGGCGGGATGCCCGTGATCGAGGAGGCGCACGCCTTCGAGACGTTCCCGCCGGGCGGGGCGGGGCCGGCGGCGCGGCACTACAACCCGTACCGCAGCTCGTCGCCCGCGTCGTGGCAGCTGCAGATGAGGCGGCCGGAGCCGATCAAGCAGCAGGCGATGATGGCGCAGCCGCGCAGCAGGCCCGGGCCGAACGAGCTGTTCGGCAGGCTGCCGGTCGAGGTCCTGCGGCTCGTGCTCGAGTACCTGCGGGCGGGCCACCTGGGCGGCGGTGGGGGCAGCAGCAGCAGCTGCGCGACGTGCTGGATGCGGGACTGCTGCTCGGTGGCGCTGTGCAACAGGAGGCTCGCGATCGTGGCGAGGGAGGCGCTGTACACCGACATCCAGCTGGTCGGCAGGGACGGCACACAGATAGGGAAGCGGTACAAGGGCCTACAGGCGCCGAGGCTGGTGCTGCTGCGGCGGACGCTGCGGGCCAAGAAGAGCCTCGGGGCCGTGGTGCGCTCGCTCAAGGTGCCTGCGCTCCCGGACGGCGCGGGTGTCGAGGCGGCCAAGTACCACGATGTCGTGGCGTCGGTGGTCATGGCTTGCCCTAACCTGGAGAGGCTGGACGGGTTCTACCCGAGCAATCGGCACGGCAGCGAGAACCACCTCCTTCACGCCCTGGAGACGAGGCGCAGGCTGAAGGAGATGACCTGGGTCATCGAGGCAACACCCGAGGGAGCGCCGTTGGCGGACAATGGGAAGGCAAAGAAGGCATCGCAGTCCAGGAAGAGGCAGTCCAGGTGGGGGACATCGGCGCCTATGAACGAGAGCACCCCCGACCTCCTCCAGCAGCTGGCAGCAGCGCACGCCAACCGCTTTGTGATGCGGCACGACGGCTGGAAGGAACTGACGCATCTGACCATCCACTGCCTGCCCGGCGCAGGCCTGTCCCCGGACGGCGGCACGATCGGGGCGATTCTGGCCCTCCTCCCGGGGATCGACTCGCTGTACCTCTCACACCTGCCAGCCACCTCGTTCAACGACGAATCCCTCCTGAGGCTGCCGCGGGCCCTCAAGAAGCTCGGGATCGCCCACTGCGCCGGCGTGACGACCTCCGGGCTGGCATCCTTCGCAGCCCGCTCCCACGCGGCCAGCTCGCTCGAGACCCTGACGCTGATCCACCAGGGCATCGACAGCGTGGACGCGCTGGTGCGGACCCTCGCGAAGCTGCACAACCTCACGACGCTCAGCGTGGTGCAGGCGATGGGGCCGGCGATGGGCGACGACAACTTCCTCTTCATGCCGTACCTCGCGTCGCGGTCGCTGAGGAGGCTGCACTGGGACATCCAGGAGAGCTGCATCGCGGCGACCAAGGCAGACGACGTCCTGGCGCGCAGCATCTCGGCCGGCGGGTTCCCGCGGCTGCGGGTGGTGCGCGCGCCCAACGACCCGGACGGGCTCTTCCAGGCGCTGTGCAAGCCCAAGGAGCGGGCCGACCTCCCCGGCGACAGGTACCGCAATGCAGGGCTCGTGGGCCAGGCCACCACCGCCGCGGCGGCCGCCGGCACCAACAACAGCAGCAGCTACAGCAAGTCCATGCCCAACCTGGCCCTGACCGACGACCCGAGCGCGCGCTCCTCATCCGAGACCAAGGACAGCGGCAAGGAGCTGCGGATGCTCCCCGCGCGGGAGTACGGGAGCGACCTGCATGCGGCGAGGCTGGCGGCGCAGGGGCGGCTGGAGGCTGCGAGGCGGTTCCCGAGGTTCGAGGCGAACGTGGTGGACGAGTCTGGGGAGGTGGTCTCGAGCGAGGGGCTGGCTGGGTATATCGGCGACGCCGCCAGCAGCATACAGTACTGTCTCGTGCCGGACGAGGGAGCCACGGACGCTCGCGGTGGGCTCGCTGTCATGGACGACCTACTGGGTGACGGCGGAGAGGACCTGCTCCGGAAGGGCGATGTCAGCAGTAATGCCGGTGGCGGTTTCGGCACGGGCGTGGCTCCTTGCTGTATCGTCCCAGGTCAGCAGCAGGAGAGCACGCCCAGCAGGGGAAGGCTCATCAAGCGGGACAGCGGAGGGAAGAGCAGCAAGGAGAAGGAGAGGGAGAGAGAGAGGGAGAAGGAGAAGGAAAGAGAAGCCGAGGCGGTGGGCAGGGCCAGAGAAGGGTGCACGGGACGCTGGAACTCGTACAACTCGGAGGGGCTGGTGGACAAGAAGAGCGCCTCTGGAGATCGCTGGTGGCACGTCGAACGGGGCCGATGGAGAGGCAGAGTCGAGCTGTCTTGATCCGAGGTCAGAGGCACGATGGGAGTGAACAAGAGATACCCAATATGCGAGGACGGATTTCATTGTTATTTGTAGAAGAAATCTACACTCTCGACGAGACGAGATGGCCAAGGTAGTCATAATGAATAATGCTCAATAAATTCAGACAAAGTAAGCGAGCTTTCTGGTGACTGTGGCATCCCCTGCACCTTCAAGTCGATGCGGTTAAACGGAGAAAGACGAGAAAGAGGTGCACTCTGGTTTGCTCATGTTGTGGTGTTGATATCAATGGAGGGGAGTTCACACACAATGTAGTTTTTGGGTAAGGGCCTGCTCGGGGGGGGGGAGGGTCCTCGGTCAACCCTGACATAACCCTGCCCCGAGAAGTGCCAGACGTCATCAACGCCCGAGCCGAGGCCGGAAAGGCCGAACTGAATATTTCGGAGTTCCAACAGCCACCAACAGCACAATCCCACCTCCACGCCATCCCGCCTCATTCACTTGCGTTTTTATTCTCCCTCGATTAGTCCGACACCTAGAAGAACCTATACTAGACGCTCGAAAAGACCTCGCCCGGCCGCGAACATGCGAAGAAGCCTCGCCTCGACAAGGCGCAGCCTCTGCGCCCGCTGCTCGGCGCAGAAAAGGGCTTGCGCGCCGCTGACCACGACCGCTGCGAGGACGTACTCGACGACGGCGCCGTCATACGTGCCTCAGAATACAATCGCGAAGCCTACGAGGGAACAAACCGACAGCACACAGCACAGGTGGCTGTCCTCATCACAGCCCCAGCCCGAAGCCGTCGCGGAAGCCCAGCAAGAACCCCAAGACCAGAGCCAGCCAGCCCACAAGAAATACGACCACACGAAGCGCCTGCCCTACTACGACCTCTTCCCGGAGTCCCTGCCCCAGGGCCCACCGCCCCAGGGGCCCTTCGACGTCGACGTGCGCGCCCTCCGCCGCGAGTTCCTGCGCCTGCAGGCCGCGAGCCACCCGGACTACTTCCACTCCGCCTCGGCGTCCAACTCCGCAACCACATCCTCCCCCTCCGACCCCGATAACATCGAAGCATCAAGGCGCCGCCGCCAGGCCGAGGCGACGTCGAGCCACATCAACGCCGCCTACAAGACCCTGTCGCACCCGCTCCTGCGCGCGCAGTACATCCTCGCCGAGAGGTATGATATCGACCTGGCCGGCGACGAGGCGGGGAGCCACGGCGCGGGCGGGAACGGCGCCGACCCGGCGCTGCTGATGGAAGTGCTCGAGGCGCGGGAGGCTATCGATGAGGCCGAGTCTGAGGCGGACCTAGAGGGGCCGACGGCCGAGAATGAGGAGCGGGTAGGGAGGTGCCTTGAGGGTCTGCGGAGGGCCTTTGAGGAGGGTGATATTGACGGGGCTGTTGGGGAGGCGGTCCGGTTGAGGTATTGGGAGAGCATCAAGGAGGGGATCAAGGGGTGGGAGAAGGGGGTTGGCGGGGGTCTGTTGCACCACTAGGGTCATGTTCTGCTGGGCCTCGGTGGTGAATATTTTGGATAGTTTCGAATGACAGCTGGGAAGCCGGGTGCACCCTTGATTCTCGGCGGTTGTTCCACCAAGGTAGGCGGAGAAAGCCTGCGGTTTTTCATCTTACATTATCTAGCCAGGATGAACTTTACGTGGTAGACGGAATACTCGATAGTATAAATTACTAGGAGCATGTGTTATACCCAGCTACTCACTTTTATGATTTGGGTATTTCCAAGCTCACTGTAATATTAGTCAAATTTCTCTTCTAGAGTGTTTTAGAAGAGAAATTTGAGTAATATTACAGTGAGCTTGGAAATACCCAAATCATAACAAGCGTCTCAAACCTGGCTAATCAGTTCAGAATCGAGACTTGAGATCAGTATTTCGACTTCACTAGTATTACACCATAATTACCTAACCCTTTTGATACGTTCGTTTGTAGAAGACACGGTTAATCTTTTACCTTTTTGAATCCTTAAAACTGAAAAACTCCAACACATTGTACAATATAGCTGAAATTCTAATCGAGTCAGTTGTACATTGCTTTATGAATGATATCAACTTTAGTATCGGAAAAGTTCTCCCATATCTCTTCCAAACTTGAACCAACCAACTGAGCAAGCTTGTTTCGTTTCTATTGTCTATCTAGGTAGGCTTCAGCTAAGTAGCCCTCCTATCTTGTTCCTGTCTTGCCTCTCAGTTCCTTTTACCCGACAATAACGTTCCAAGTACTACCATATTACTACCAATACCCATCCTAGAGGCAAAAAGATAGTAGCCAGGTTAGACTGCTACTTGGGCATGGCCTTGAAACCTGCTACAACTTCTCATGAATGCACGTATCTCTTGTATTCATCTGGAGAATAGCTTTTGCACAATATAAGTTATGTGTTCATATGAGTTGTCTTTTCTTCACGTTATCAGATAAATGATTCAGTGCACATCGGCGGCCCACATTCCGGTGGACGTCTGGCGGGAAGGGCGGGTCGCCCCACCGCAATATTCCACTGTAAATCCGCGCTGTTGAATGACATGACGTGGGATACCGACCGCCTCTCATACGAGAGCCACAGTGTTCTGTCGGAATCCTCCTCCCTGAGATTGGTGTGGTGCCCGCAGCCATCGATCGCCCATATGGCAGACCAGACAAGACGACTGCAGTGCCATTACTGCACGGCGGTTTTCGGGCGCCAGGAGCATCTTAGTCGGCATCTCTTGCGCCACTCTGAGTCCAGGCCTTTTGAATGCCTGACCTGCGGCAGGTCTTTCCCGCGACGGTACGTCGTCGTTCTCTTGCGTCGGCTTCACCCCGCAGCCACATCTGACCCCAGTGCACCAGCGATACACTCAAGCGGCATGTTTCCACACACGGTCCGGAGGCACTGCAATCGTATACCTCCTGGTCTTCGGCTACGCCTCATCGTACGAGAGCCTGCCGCCAATGCGCCCGAGTAAAGAAACGCTGCCTTGGTAGCACACCATGCACGCGGTGCTTAGATAAATCGCTCCCATGCGAGAACAACGTGAGTGTCTGCTTCGATTCAAGGAAGCAGACAGTGTTAGTAATTGCGGCATGTGAATAGCGAGAGACTGTGGAGGATCCCCCGTCAGGTCTTCAAACAAGTACGGAGGACCTCAGATTATCTGCGGAGTTGACCGGGCCTGAGCGAAGTTCCGAGTCGCTGCAAACTACAGATGCTGCCGCGTCGTCTTTGGTGTCTGCTCAGAGCCCTGCCCTAGATATCAATCATGCAGCAGAGACCGGGGCTGAAGATGTGCCCAGCTTCACCATTCCCGATGCAGACATCGTAAGCATGATGAATGCGCCGCAACTTGATTTCTCGAACCCATATTCTCTGGGCGGTTCTGGTTGGAATTTTCCTTTTTTCTTCGCCTCCAGTCCGCAACCACTATCATCTCAGTTCTCCGACGACTTCGATGCTTCCCTAGCGTTGCCAGCTTTCGTAAATGATAATTCGGCGATTGGTAAGGATCTCGATGACGTGTGTGAGCCGCACAAAGCTAATTCCTGTATCGCACATGGGACAGGGTCTGCGATGGAAGTATCACAACGCCGTGGTTTCAACGAGCCTACCCAGACCTTCGTCTCGGCCACGATACTGAAGACGAGGATGACATCGATACATACGCAGCCGAAGACTTTGGCCACCCCTGCCAACTGACAACGGAAAACTTTGACCGAGTCCAATGCTTCTTGCGAGAACATTTGAAGCCCAGCCAGGACACTCCGAGATCTAGCCAGAGCTTTCCGTCCCTGTCAGCGATGAATGCCTTTCTGCAATTATTTTTCGAGCATTTTGCGCCACACCTTCCTTTCATGCATGCGCCTACATTCGAAGCAGACAATGCCACGGAGCTTTTGCTAATTGCGGTCGCCAATGTTGGGTGTCATTATTCCCGTAGCCGAC
Organism: Diaporthe caulivora; assembly: GCA_023703485.1. NCBI lineage: Eukaryota > Fungi > Ascomycota > Sordariomycetes > Diaporthales > Diaporthaceae > Diaporthe > Diaporthe caulivora. Next base: position 5,772,339 of record JAMPTR010000002.1, read on the forward strand.
ACCGCACTCTGTACCGCACTGTGTTTATGAGAGTCCTCGGCGATTCGATAGAGCAGCAGGTTAGTCTGGCTACGTACAAACCTGGCCGATGATCACTTCATTGACCCTCAATTAGATTGCGCATCATTCATCAAACGGCAAACTGGAGCTTATGCAATGCGTTTTGCTGTACCAGTTATGTGTGAGGTGCGGAGGCCGTATGCGCGAGGCAATCAAGCTGCAACTCGAAAGAAACGTCTTGGCCACGCTATTCCGCTGCGTCAGGAGGCCCGTGGATAAAGACAGCCAACCGTCTTCCACGGCCCACAGGGCTGCTAACGTGAATGAGCTTTGGCGGGCTTGGGTTGACGCAGAGAGGGAGCGAAGAGTCTTGTACAGCGTATGGGGTGAGTCGGATGATTGTCGGTGCCATCGATATACACTGACTGATCTTCTTGGCTTCAGTGCTCGAATGCTGCAACAAAATCTTATTTGATGATCTACCACTTTTGTCCTTGTCTGAGCTGAACATGGCCATGCCATCAAAAGAAGAATTATGGAATGCTCATGATGCCCAAACATGGCATAGACTGTATCTGGGGGACTCAAAAAGTATGATAATGAGCATTATTTAATCTTGATTTGCTGTGGCTGACCCCGAAGCCCCAGGACATCCCTCCCTCATTACGCTCTTCTTGGGTCCTCAGGCAATAGATGATCCATTGGACGGCCTGGGGAGTTTCTCTCGCGCAATAGCCATCATGTCGTTCAGCATTGCAGAGCAAAATATCCTGGACTCAAGCCGCTGGTGGATATTCCCGTCTTCGTCCTCCGCCGCCGGCCAGTCGTACCGGACCCGGCTGCTTCGAGATCGGGACGCAGACCTCAGCCTCTTCGGATTCGACGCGCCATTCCACCCACCTGAGGCTGCTCACAAAACAAACGGGAAGCGGTACTTTCACCTTGTCTCCATACTCAGGGACGTACCGCTCAGGCTCCTCACAGGCCAGTGCGGCTGGCAAGCCACAAATGCGGAGAGCGATGCAGCAGTGGATGCACTATCCGTATGGATGCGTAACAACCGCGAAACTGCTCGAAAGTGCGTTTTGCACGCAGGTGCGCTTTTTGGTGATGTCAGGGCCCAGGTCTACAAGACGGCCTTCGATCAAATGTTCCTGCTCATCTCCATCTTGTACCTGTGGGCGTACCAGAGGCTCTCACCAGATGCCAGCTCCGGTGTTGAAACGAAGCCCACTCTCCGCATCGACTGTGGAATAGATGAAACCGTGGCAAATTCATGGATACAGGGGAAGAGCGATTATGCAATCCATGTCACGGGAGTTGGTCGGCTGACAGGGCGGGACAGTGCTGTCCGACTTCTGAAGGAACTTCGCAGAGTTCTTTATTTGAGCACCTATTGGACTACCTTCCATGTTGAGGTGGCGAGGTGTATTGAACAAATGATCGATGGAAAAAAAGTGCTTGACCCGGGGGTGTGACCATTCGGGTCCTTTTGGGGAACCGTCAACTGGTATCACCTTCTCGGTTTAGGCCGAGCCGACTTCATGAATCTCAAGATCTTTGTCGGAGATTGAAGTCTACCAGCACACCAGGTGCCAAGACTATTTGAGTGAATCGGTCTACTGCATCCATATGCTTCGTCTTCAATTCCATTTTGAAGTGGTGGAACAAATGGGCAAGAGTAAGAGTAACCTCCGCATATGCAACACTTGACCGAGTTAGCATGTGATGTTCTTCAACTTTGCGGCTGTAACATACTTCATGCCAATACACTGGCGAGCGCCCTTGCTGAATGTGTAAATATGAGTTTCGAGCTGTTTCGCGTCCGGGCCGAGCCAACGGGTCGGGTTGAATGATTTGGCATCCGAGCCCCAAACCTGGGGATCGGTGTGCATCGTGTACGCTGACATCCCGACCAGTGTCTAAATGTCTCAGCACAATGTTTGGAGAAGCACGAGAGCTCTTGGACTTACGCCTGTGGGCACCACCTTGCCATCTACAACAAGTGGCTGCGCTTGCTTGGGTACAATGCGAGGCAGGATGCCGGGTACGGGCATCGCCATCCGGAGCGCTTCGTTGACGCAGGCCCGCTGAAGATGTGTGAGCTTTGTCTGTGATTCACTGAAGGAACAGCAACTGCACGTACCAGATATTTGATTTGTTCGAGTTGGAGGAGCGGTGGCACGGTTTGTGATGTTCCGAACGCCGCGTCCAACGAGTCCACCAATGTCTTCTCTGCTTCAGGTGTGCTCAAAATGTGGTACAGTGCTGTGGTGAGCGTGAAGGCGGACGTGTCGGAGCCAGCAACGAGTATATCTATGGCCTCAGTCTTCTGCTGATCATCAGGGACTGACTTCAGGTGATCAAAGGCAACAGGAAGGCTCGAGCTGGTGGTCCGGCGAGTGTACTTCTCGTGTGAGCTCGCGGCCATTTGGATAAGCTTTGCCATGTTCCTCAATGCTGGGTCGAAGTTGCCAGCGAACGACATAGGAACAAATTTTGCTGCAAGCCTTTGCACGGCGCTGTAGTACATCTTGTAAGGTACTTCCGTAGCAAGATCGAAAGCCTTGAGAAACTCCGAGTTAAAAGAATCTGGGTGCTCGTTCGTGATGTTGGCGCAGCTTCCAAATGCGAATTCGGTAATGATATCCACTGTCATGCATCTGATTGGAGGAATGTCAGCACGAAGATATGTCTATATATATGTAAACTCCTGGGAGCGGATGACTTTACCTGAAAGCATTGCCGACATCTATCGGACCGGCTTTAGAAATACTCCTGATTTTCGATTTGACATCTTCCAGCTTTTCTACCATGAGCGGTTCCAACTTGGCCACTCCAGATTTGGAGAACAGCGGGTTGAGCATCTTGCGCCTCGCCTTGTGCAACTGCGCATCCGTCTCGACGAAGAGAGTGTGCGGAGTCCCGAACGACTGGTAGAAAGAGTCATCCTTCGGGAAAGGGTTGGTCTGGCTGTAGATGACCTTGTACAGGCTTGGATCTGAGATGTGGAGCTCGTTTGGCCCGATTCGCAGCGCCTTGGTGCCTGTTGATTCACCAGTCAGTCATGATGATTCTGAGCAGCAGGGCCCAATAAGCACAGGCTTGTTTTTACCAAAGTCTTGATGAAGTTTTTCATATGCCTCCTCTGCATGGCCCGCTTGCACCAGGCTGGCCTGCCACCGGCGGCTGGTTGCGGCGGCGCGGGGTCCGGGGAACTTTGACAGCGGATGCAAATACAGCCTGTACACGGTCCTCAGGAGTTGGAATCCTATAATAGCGGCGGCTGCAAGGCACGCCAAGAATACGTCATCGGTAGTCATTGTATATTCCATGATGCTGGACATGATTTGGTTACTCAGGTACTAATGTTTTGAATTCAATCTCAAGTGATACTATGTCTATTTATCTCGTCGAGGCTGATGGTTACACCCGTGTGGCGGGGCCTCCGCAACCGCGGCGTATCCGCTCCGCAGAACCCTCGAGTCAATGCTGGCGGAGCAGGCGGACCCGACGGCTATGTGGCGGGGAGGGGCCGAAACAGCACTGGGGATTCTGCAAGGTCTCAACATTACAGCGAGGGCCCGACGGGATAAGCGTAGACACCGGGGGAAGGGGCACGTAACTTAGGGGAGCCCGAATAAGCCAGGGATGGTACTGTGCCCTTGCAGCAGCATGCGATCTGAGCTTGGAGCTTGGAGGGACGAGGACTTTTTTCTTCTTCGTTTTTCCTCCTCTTCGGATTCCAACCAACAAGAGCTGAGCTGTCCATCTTTGACCTCCTGAGTAGCGTAATCAGGTCCATTCTTCCGACACATTGAGACTCCTTATGAATGTGTGGAAGCCGAGTGCCCGGGACAGATCGTTTCCCGCAGGAGCGCACTGTATGAGAGCTATGGATTCTGACGCTTCGCTGCAGGTTGTGTCAAGGACGAGGTGGAAGGCTTGGAGAACCGATGTTGAGTTTGCACGGGTTTGTGTGTACGGATAGTGTGACGTTGATATGCATCCCTTTGATATGGCTGCCCAGGTGGAGATCTACTGTTATCGATATTGTGTCTATATCTAGCGCTGGGTCTTAGAGCGCTTACGACTGTATGAAGGAACCGCCCCCAGGTTTTTTTTTTTTTTTTTTTTAAAAAAAAAAAAAAAAAGCACTGTGACCGGATTAAGAACTGAACCAACTACTCAGCGTCCGACTTTGCATGTCCCTGGTTTGGGTTCGGACGTTGATGACAGCATGTAGTCTTCTGAGTGTTGCCGTACTTTGAGACCGTAGTTATTTTCAAGGGAAGATATGGCCCTAATTGTTAAGAGAAGTGGTTTATTCTAAGGTTAAGGGAACTAGTCCTACCTTTATTGGCTTTCATCTGTCATCAGCGCGGTGGAGGAGGCTATCTCTAGGGCAGGCCTCAAGCACGTGCTTTTCGCGCTCACATAGCTCCCATAAATCCGCGTCCTCGTCTGGTCGGAGTTTTCGAAAAGGAAAACGCTTGGAAAATGCATCGAGATCCCAAAAGTCAACCCCCGGGTCCCGTCGGCAGACCAGCAGGTTGGAGTTCTGGAAGCGCCCGTTCCCGGAGAAGTCGCCATAGGCTAGCAGTCGGAGTAAGCGAATGCCGGCGGGTCCAAATACCCCTCTAGCGAAGTCGACAAGCTCATCACCCAGCCTGTAAAGTCTTTCATCCGGTAGTTCCCTGCCCGAAAAGTCACGGTCCAGGCTATCCTCCCGTCCTCTACAAAAATCCAGCTATAGGAGTGCTCCAGGCCCTTTCCCGATTTCCTCAAGTTCAGCACTTGCAAGCACTCTTTGTGAGTGAAACCGGAGATGAAAGATGTCTATTCGAAATATCAGTGGCAATGGTTCCATTTCCGGGCTGTGGGGCATTGCTCACCATGAACCGGGGGAAACAACATAGACCGAGGCACGTCAGATCAAAGCTCCCGAAGGGGTCGAAAGGTCTGATCAACGCACGTGGGGTGTGGAAATTGAGATCGTGCAAGTCGCAATTGTCCCCGCAACGCTGATTTCTTCATCGAAACACCATTGGTGATGGACAAATCTTCGAAGAGAAGCACGGTGACGAAAAAACGCATGCTATATGTCTACGGTGTCTTTACTTTTAATATAAGTAAAGAGGAACAACTCTTCAAGTCTCTGAAACTTTCAGAGAAGAGCCACAAGGCTCTCGTGTTCCGCGGGCAGGTCCTCCCAGACCGTCCAGTGAAGCTCGGGAGAGCTCAGCTGAATAGGTTCGGCATACTTGTGGAATTGGTGAATTGAGTGCTGCCATCCCTCGCAATTCTTCAACTTCAGATATTGCAGAGCTGAAACCGAAGGGAATGGTGTTGTGGGAGTGGCTCATGGGTGTTGGGAATCGGACCGCGGTGAGCGAGAGCCTCTTCAAGACTGGGAATTTGCTAGAGCTCGGCGTAGCAAGCCCCAGCATCTTGACGATGGCCTCGGAGTTAGTTCGTTCCGAGGTTTCGTCATGGAAGCCGTCATTCTGGGGATCACCAGGCCGGTCCTGATCTACATGATACGTGAGGTCGATCTCGAGTTCTTTGAGCTGATGTGAAACCTGGTCAAGCGCTTCGGCCAGGGCATCGAACTCTCCTTGAGATGATAGTCCAGTCCATGACAAGCGTTTGAGGTTTGGTAATGAGTACAAAGCCAACCGATTCCCGCTTTGTTTGTTCCAAGGACACATGTCGTCAGTTACCAAGCGAATGGATTCGATGTTTTTCTGTGTCAAAGTGAAAAGACTGGATGGTCCTAGGAGTGCAACTGGAGCACAAGTTCCTATACTCCAGCTCTGGTGGTCTTATTAACTCTCCCGTAGTTGAGTGGCAGGCCACTTGCGGTCAAGGGAGATACATATAGACTTACTCTAGCGACCGAATGCTTCCAGGCTCACAAGCGCGGAGTAAACACTCTACTTTCGTCGCCAACAATTCTTTTGTTTCGGGCCCGCCGCAATCATACTTGTCCTCGGCCATATGCATGCATCTCTTAAATGTCTTCTTGTGGAAGTGAGACCATATGATATCCCACATGTGACGGAGAAGGCCTTTCCCGATAGCGGCCGAAAGCTTCGATGTATCGGCAACCTCAAGGTCATCCTCGGATGCATACAATGAGACCGATTTGTATAGGTGAGGCACGGTCGTCTCATAAATCTTCTTGGAAGCCATACACAATCTTTTAACATCTCGGCAATTGGGCAGCTGCTAAATGGACAACGTGAAGACGATGTAGGCCTGGAATGCAATTTCTGACCAACTCAAGTATCATGGTGTATAGTTCCCGAGGGATGCCCTCCAAAGTCGGCGCGCTCATTTTCCACCACTCGTGTCAAATGGCTATCGTACAACTAAGTAGTATGCTTGGGAGTGATGTTGAAATGTACGGGCCAAACAGCGTGATGGACTGAAAAGTAAATAGTAAAGCAGCCAAAAGCTATTACGAGCTGGTATTCCTCTTATGGTGCCTACGGAAGAAAGAGTCATCGAAAGGACTGAATCCTGCCGGGCCTAATTTAAACCCCGCCCACGATATATCATCATCTTCGAATTGCATATATTATGTCAGCCGATTCATGATGCATTTAACGTTAATAGGCAGCTTACAACTATGTCCCTGCATTTGTTCCATTTTCTTTGGGCTTCCACGTCGTTCTGGTTCTTTTGAAATTCTTACTACTTAAACCGTTTATGACCATTCAGTTTTCACAAGCCTAAGGTAGGCCAAATAAAACGACCAGGGGAACTAGTTGGGCCATATAAGAGCTACAGGGGACATACGAGGTAATGGAAGTGCCACAACAAAGCGGAATGCATGTGGCCAGCCCATGCAAAAAAGCTGGACCGGCTTCAGCCATGTTGCCGCCGTAAAGTTTGACCACCTGCATTGGTTTTCGGGATTTGAAGAGTTATTAGTACCTGAACTGGCCCCAATCTCGCCTTCCTCTTCAACTACTTATCAAGCGAGCTATGGCCTTCCGGATGCCACCAGGGTGCCCCTCATCTCCACATTGGATGCTAAAAAGCTCTATGAACTCAATCACTCCGCCTGCGATCCTGGTGGCCTCGAAGGGGGGAGGCCGAAAAACCATCCGGGCCTACTCTTCGTGAAAAGCCACCCTCCTTGTAAGTTGACACACTTGCGATTTACACAAAACTCCATGAAGAGGATCTCCTGAAATGATTGGTACAGGTGCCGAGACTTCTTAAAGATTGAAGCTACCAAGAGAGTGTATGGAAAGGGGCCAGAGCGGCTGTTATCTAACTAGGGCTAGAATGCTCCACTGAGATGGTAGCCAATGCAGCTTGGTGACGGTGCTTAGCACAGCCTCAACAGGTCCTGCTTGGGGTCACCGAGTCTCCATCCGCCGACGTGTTTGTGATCTTGTGTGTTGCCCTCCGAGAGTAGAGCGTCAGCATCACCCTCATGTCCCTCGTCTCATTCGCCACGCTAACTTCCTCGCCCATGGCGCAGTGCCTGTTGGGCAGCGCGTCCTCTATGGAAGAGGAACTTGGACATCGCAGGGGTCGGCAAGATACTGGACCTTGACGATTTGTCCGAAGGTTTCATGCACCATAAAGAAACGATGAGCCACCGCAGCCTGGGCCCGGTGGGAGCCAAAGTACGACACGATGCGGTTTATCGTCTCGCCCGTGTCGAGGTCGACCCACTGGTCGATGAACTAGACTCAGGAAAGTGGCAAGCTCATCCAACCACATTCCCTCGACCAAAGCCCTCTGGCTTTGCAGCTTATGAAGGCAAAGTGCTCGGTGAGAGCCAAAGTACCACACGATGCGATTGATTGTCCCGCCCGTTATACAAGCCTACAAGCCCCAAGCCGTCGAGGAGTGGGCAGCTGGCTTCTTGCGGGGCGCAAGGGCCTGTAGTCGGTTCGTTCAGTACGGTCGCTGCAGAGTCGAAACGGAGAGAATACGATGCTTACCTCGGCGCTCTGGTCGTCTGGCCCGTTTGGAACTTGTGACGGCGGAATCACGAGCGGGGCGGGTAAGGCGGCCGCAGGCACGAGGCTGGCAAGGCTGTCGGGAACTAGCGCCAGGCCGACCGCCTTGCTCGCCGCCTCGCGCGTGACTAGCCAATATGCCAACACAATGGCCCCACTTTGATTGAGAAATTCGCTGCATGGTTCGCTGTTCGCTTTCGTCCTAGGAGCCCAAGCTGCAGTGAACGCGCTGTAGTGAGAGCGCCGGTGCAAAAGCACACACGAAGTCCACGAACCACTAACCAAAAAAAAAAAAAAAAAACAAGAAACCTAACTCCGAAAACCTTTCCTTGCAAGAACCAACAACCTTTTCTTCTTTTCTCTTCCACCCCAGGCAAATTCTCTTTCTCACCCACAAGCCCTGTCAATGAACATCTGCGTCTGTCAGGTATCTCGCAATTCCCCTTTACCTCCTACACAGACAACACCCACAGAGCCCATCTGCAGGCATCATGGCAACGCAGTTCAACAAAACACCTCTAGAGCTTCATAGGATGGTATGGGCTTCTGCCTTACCCACCCCAGGTGTCCACTTCATGAAACCGAATGTGAAATACAACGGAACCTTGCCTGTGGGACGCGTTCGCTTGCATGGACCCGGCGTTGCGGAAATATCATAAATGTCAGCAGCATGCGAGTATACAAGATTAATTATGACTTAAAAGAAGGTAGCTGGTAAGTTACTTACCGTTTTGGCCAATCTCCGTTTCCTATGCCTCTTGCCTACCACATGGGCAGCTTTTCGCTCATTCATGTATGATCAAACGAGCATCAACCAGTGTCTCAATCACCCCTAAGCTTGCTCGCTCACTCACCATTACTGATACACTGTCACAGACGAGGTCGAACGTCAGATGCGCAAACGCAGAATGCTACGCATTCCTCTTAACGTCGGCATGGTAAGCGACAACAGAATACCGACCCCATGGAACCCGGCCTTGCCCTTACAGAAGAGGGTACTCTCTTGCGACGGTGCATACATCATCGTAGACAAGGCGGACGACCTCACTTGCGCCTCGAGCTTCAACAGCCCTTGGTTCCCCGAAAAAGACTTCTCGGGAGGCAATCTCTGCCAGATCCAAGTCTTGCGGGTGAGCAGACATCAAGATAAAGGTCCCACTCCCTTGAGCACCAATCTGACCGCATATGCAGAATTGCAAACTCCTCGCCGTCAGCATTCCACCATGCAGAATCCCACGGTACACAAGAATAGCGGTGAATTTACTTGCCGAGATTGTGGCTATGATGACTTCTCTGCACCTTTCGAGATCTGCACAGGATGCATTGCATCCTGGGTCCATCAGCTTTAGGACCTCGAATGCGTATACGTGATTGTCCCAGGGTTACGTCGAGCCCAGATCGGTGACGACGACGTGGTGTTCCGATTCGGAGAGCCAGCCGCGAGAATTGTGGCCATCAATTCAACGCCTTTGCTGCGATCGTGTGGAACAATATTTGCACCCGTTGTTGTGCCAGCTATGGGTAACAGACCCACAATGACCTTGGAAGGTAGGTGCAGACACTCTTCGACAAGCCTTCTTTGGCAATGTGGTTGACCGCCTTGCCCGTTCTCAGCCACCCAGATGATTGTGCCATTCGGTCCCGAAGGCCCACGCTCCTTCCAAGGCTCCGGAATCACCCTCTCCGAGGTGCCTGCTGCCGAGGTCCCCGCAATGCCATCACGATGGCGGGATTACTGGTGCAAGGCATGAGCGGCTTGCGGACGTATTGCGCCGAGATGGATCCTAACTTCTCCCCACTTCCGATCAACCCCATCCACTGCAATGGCATGGATGAAATCAAGTTTCTGTCCTTTCAGACAACCTCACCAGCCGAGGAATCGCACCTGGCGGAACACCCACTTGGAGGACAGAACAGCTCCAGTGATGGAGTGGTGGCTCCTTAATTCTGACACACAAGTTGAGAAAGTGTGGGTTTTGAGGAGACACCCTCAGCCTCGGCTTTCCAGATACACGAGGGAACGACAGCCCAATCGAAGGGCGGCGGAAGAGGGGCGGGGGGGATGTGTGCGGATCCACCCTCAACCGCACGCAACCCTCGGCCCCGGGAACTGGGCACACGGGTTGAACCGTCTCGGCTCCTGACTTCCCATCCCTACAGCAACGGTCTCATCACTACCCGTCGTTTGGGCCGATGGATGGGCTTATGCCCCACAAGTCGTAATGGGGCTGGACAACAACGCCGTTCAATCCTATTGCGCCTCGGGGCCGCCCTATGCACGTTGGGAGCGTGTCGGAGAACCCTGTACTGCACAACTCAGTCCGCGACTGGGCTTATGCCCCGATGAGCGAGTAGCGGTCGTTCGGGTCTGATGCTGCGGTGCCAACGGCCCCAGCCAACAACGCTCAAACGGCCCCTGTCCTGACTCGCTCTCCTCCTCCTGAGCGCAAGTGCATGTTCGTTGACACCTGCACCTGCGCTGATGGCAGATACGAAGCCTCGGGCCTTCAGCAACGGTCTCATCACTACCCGTCATTTTGAGGGATGGCCGACCAGAATTGAGCAGAACTCAGTCTTACATTCTAATATGTGATAATAGCAGAAAGAAACGCATCTCTATTCCACAGATCAGCTCCTGGACAATGCAAAGTTGCTGTACTGCATTTGGTGTTGACAGAGTCTAGTTTTACATTCTCAGATGAAATGATTGTAGATAGAATACATCTCAAGTACTCAGAACAGTTCCTGCCTTGTGCATAGTTGTGGTACCCTATGTTGATGTTGAAATGTGCCACGATTTGAAGCAGAAATGAATGTCCCTGTGTGGTGCCACACAAGGCGGATGTTTTGCTTGGCCAAGTCGCATTCTGTGAATGGTCCCTTGTCTGAATTGCGTTATTGTGATCAACAGGCCACTGGAATTTTGTCACAAATCATTGGCACAAGGCGGGAGGCTGGCCGGTTTGGCCATGAGCTGATTCTCCATGGAGTAGTTGCTCCATGGCCCGAATGGATATCAAGGGCACCACAGGCTGACCATCATTCACATAAACAGCCTGGTGCAGGATAAAGGGTCAAAATTGATTGATTTGGCTACCATTCAGCCTGGGCTATTATTCCAGATTTGTGTTTTTTGTCAATTTTCAGAGGTCCAAGGTTCCAGGTCGATAGCCCCACTTTTCCAATCAACCAGAAACAGTAAGTGTCAGCCTCGCCCCACACAGCCGCGCCCACACAGCCTCGCCGACTCATGAAATCCCAACCGTGTGCAAAAGTCCAAGCCGCCTGGCCCAAATCTTTGCACTGCCACCGTGGGGAGATCCAACTCTAACAGGACGATTATCTCCTTCGAGGTTTTCCCAAATTGTGGCAAGGGGTAGGGAAACGTGTTGGGGTGTAGAATGACGGCGGATACTTGCCAGAAATGCGTGATCCACCTCTCCACAAGCCCCAAACATTTCTCTTATTGCTGGCGAGAGCCATATAAGGGCCCAACCTGTAGGACAGGAACTTGAACTCGACAAAGCCGCCGCAAATCTGGGGCTGCTCTGAGTAGGCCGGTACCATCCTGACTTTTACAAACTCCGCGCGAGTCTTTGCGTATTGATCCGCCGCGAGCCCCATGAAGGCCATAGCGCGTGCGGCGTGCGCGGTGACGTCCGCGGCAGACACCTCGTACATCGTTATGCCGTGGCCGTCCAAGCTGCGCGGGCCGCCCGGCCCGAAGACCTCTGTCGAACCGCTAACTGCGCGGTGGGGGGGAGAATCACCCGGACGTTAGCAATCTCTTCCCACTGGTAGGATGTGGCGGAGGGGATTCTACAAACCTGACACCATAGGGCCGAGGATGCTCATGCGATTGACGGCGTACAAGGGTCCCATGAGAAGGTCGCCGGTAGGATCGTTCTTGTAGGCACCTTCGAGTGCCTGCCACACTGCACAAGAGTCGCCGTAGCGGTAGATGAACTGCTTGTCGGTATCCCGGGCTTTGGGCAAGCCCGGGACTATGATGTAGACCTGCTCGAGGCGCTTGAGCAGGGCTAACCGAAAACCTATGCACTTGTTGCAGAACTCGAGTTGGTCGTCAGAGAAGCATCGGGGTCCTCGTGGTAGTTCACGCCGCAGTCTTGACAGTTGTGGCCATTTGCGGCCAGATCGAAGTTTGGTGGGCCCATGCAGAGTTGGTGTGAGTCCTGTGGTACTGTTAGTCTGGGTTCGTGCATTGCGGACCGCGCCTAATTGCCCATACCTTGAGGTACTCGTGGTTTTGAATGGTGCCACCGGAGAATCTCTGTCCGGGGAAGGGCGGCTCGACGCCGTTGCTCGATACACAGATGAGGTCGTTGACCAAGTCGACATTGACATGCGGCACTCCAGCCGTGTTCTTGTTGATGGGAAACATGGGCGGGCTCAGGGGGATTGCCGTCGGTTTGAGTTTGGCAACCCGCTTGGACACTAGGCCGCAGTCAATTCATCGTGGCCACGATAACCCCGCAAACCGTAGCGAAACAACGAGTACGACCGAATTCGGGGAGGTAAGCTACCCCCACGTCGGTAGTTGGTGGAAACTTACGGGCAGGGAACTCCATGATCCAGTAGGCAATCTTTTTACCTCCTGACAGACTGCTGACCTCGTCCACGCCGAGGTCTTTGGGCCCGAAAGAGCCATAGTGTCCAAGGGCTCGCCCCAAAGACCGCCATTGTAGGATCTGAACACCTTGAAGAAATGAACTTTCGGGCTGGCTACTAGTGCCCCGAGGATCGGCATCTGGATCTCATAGGGCTTGGCCGCTATGGCGTCCGCAATATCTGTGTTCTGCGTGGCGGCCATGGCAACCGATGTTCCTTTAGCTACGCAGGAGGTGGAGGGGAGCAGGAAGATACGGTAAGTGATAGCTGGCGGCCCAGCGGAGAGGAATTGCGATTATGGTAGGAGGGGAAAGCCAGTTTGGATCCCTCAAAACTTTGCCGCAATGGAGTTTTGGGAAGAAACTGCCAGTGGGCCAAAAGACAAGTCGGCAGGACCAGTTGGCAGGACGAGGCTGGGGGCAAGGTGGACAGGATCCACACTGGCCAATGACTCGGCCCTGTCACCCAGCCCGGTCACCCAACGCAAGGTTCAGGACCAAAGAATTGTTTGGCCAACAAAGTTCCGCAAACACGGCCCAAAGAGGAGCCCCCTGCCGCCACTATGCATGATGCTGTAGCGGAGTACGATTCACAAAAAATTGGAACAATACCAGCCTGGCGCTGTTCGTCTGCAGTTACTTGGCACTCTTGGTGTTCCAACCACTTTGGCTGTGCTGCATTCCTCAGATCAGTGTCATCATGGCAAAATGTGCTGTTTGATACTTGTTTGCCAGCCATGATGCTTCTCAGACAATGCCCTACATTTCCTGATCGTGCACAAAGCAGTGATGACATAATATCTTTGCGGGGACTATTCTGCGGAGTGGGCCAGCCTCGTGTGTGAATTTCTTTTGTCTCATGAGAGAACGTCAAGATCAGACGGAGAAGGACGCACGTGTCACCCCATGTACTCATTCTTCCGTCCAAAGATGCACTTCAGACGAATATACCCCGAAACAGTCTTAAACTGCGTGCAAGGACCGCCACCAAAAATAAATACTATTGCTTAGCTAGAGCCCGAGTGTGCCTGGCCGCCACACTGTCACGGCTCACCGTAAGGGCCTGCTGGCTAATGTGAGTAAGTTGGTCCGTTTCACCGTATAGCCCCCCAAAACTTTCTGTGAGTTCAACAGCGTCCTGGACATCGCCCACAACTAACCCCGCCGCCCTGTCTGCGATCTACTCGGGCCCCTGCGCTCGGGGCGTGGCGGCTGGGGTCCATCTCGCCAGAGACGGGAAAGATGGGATTGGGTTTCGGGGCCCCATTTTCTCCCACCGCCCAGCAGGACGCTGGAAACAACCTGAACCTGGGCGGGAAACAATGCGTTTGTCTGTTGAAACTTTGACGAGTCTAGTCCCGAGGTGCACATGGCGGCTTATTCACAACTAAAGGATGTATCATTTTGGTTCAAGAAAATGCCTGACAACAAAACTCCCACATCCTCAAGCGTCGAGTTGCATGGGAGTCTCCTGCAATAGATCAGTTCGTAACGGCACTTGAGCACATAATTGAGCAGCCGGAGGTCTGCAACCGCACATCGAGGTGTTGTAATTTTCAAAATCTCCCAGGTTTCAGGGTACCCAAACGACCAACATACCTCTCGGGTGTTCCGAACTGACAGTTCTCCGAACAGAGTAAAATTCTAGGTACCTAGGTATCAAGCTACCACTCTCTAGAACAAAACCCGCATTACCTTCCTGATCCCTTCAATATCCCACCCCCTCGGCTTGGTGCGGTCCATCACCTCCATTCACTCGGCGTCTTTCCTGCCGCAAGCCATCATCTCGTTGTACTCCCAGTAATCCAGGTACCACCCAGCCAACTCGAAATCGATGAGGCCCGTGATGCGCACCCCAGACCCTTCCCCAGCACCCTGCTGCTGCTCCACGAGGATGTGTAATGATCACACTAAGCCTTTGTGGGGTTCAGTAGGTAACCTGTAGGGTTTTTGTTAGCAGTACGGCGTACAGGTGATACTTGACTGTTCGTATACGAAGACACTGTTCAATCGTGCGAGAGTACCGGTATGATCACTAGCTGTGAGGCTATCCAGTTGTTGGATTGAATACTTACATTGACGACTGAAAAGTCTGTTCTATGAAAGCTATCTACTGTGGTGACTACCATGTCCTTATGTGTTCCGACTCTTCAGTGGTATATGTTGGATATGTTACTGATCCTACATATCCAGTGCTGGAGATATGTTGGATATGTTCCTGGCCCAAAATATCCATTGAGGTGGGTGGGTCCCAGGTCCCAACCCTGGCCTTGGCATGCTTTGCTGACCCCACCACCCAGTGCCCGCGGGGCTGCGTCGTGGCATCTGGTTTTGATTTGTTGGACCATCAAAACGGTTTACCTAGGTGCCATTGCTGTTGGCTCATAACACATATAATAAAGATATATATAATATTTAATAGTGTTAAATTGAATCAAAATAGTTTTAATTCTAGTACTATTAAATTTAAAATTTATTTAATTGTAATTTAATATTAAGTTGTTTTAATATAAAATTTAAATTATATAATTATTACTTAAATTCATATATTATAAAATTAATTATTTATCATTCATACTTATTATCTTATTCTATTAAGGTATCTATTATCATTCCAGCTTAATAAAGGAACTCAAAGAATACAAATAGTCAATCCCCGTGTACAAAGACCGAAACATCAGATCGGGGCAGCATTTCGTACACGGCCTCGCCTTCGCGGTACGAAAGGCCGTTCCTCGCCACGTAGCGCCCCCAGTTGCGTGCGCGGAGGTCCTCGTCGTTTCTCATGGGTGGGTGGACGTCGTGCTCGTCGGCCAGGAGCGTCTGGATTATCTTGGACGTACCGTCGTCCGTCTCAGGCCGGGGTATCTCCCTGAGTTAGTTGACCATGGCCCATGTCTCCCGGCAGACTTTCTCTTTGCCCGCCTCGTCGAGAGAAGGCCATACCTCTCGTAGGGCTTTGCCAGGCATGTATTCCATCCAGATGGCCCTTTTGGTGACGACGCCGCCGGCTCCGCGTTGGTAACTACCCAGGAAGACGTGGGGCACAGGGACGGCGTTGGGTGGCAGGGTGGAGTGGATGAGGTTGAGGTTGAGGGCGGCTTCTTCCTTTGGCCACACCGGCGTGCCCTCTTTGACGATGACCTCCGGGTCGATTTGTGTTATCTTGCTGCGGCCCCATTCGTTGCTGATGACCCGATGGAATGAGGCATCGACATCTGGAGGAGCAGGTTAGCGGTATGACCTGAGACCCAACAGCTGAAGATACTGATTAATAGTAAATCGGGGTTTGCGGTACCTGCGATATCTGCCATGTTGACGCAAGGCAACAGCACATACAAAATGTATCACAACTACTAATATTGTAGGAGAATATATAGGTATGTGACTCAGAACATATCCCGTAGGAGATCCACAGAGGCTCTAACATACAGCTGGACACTGAGACAAGTCAATTACACTTAGAACAGATCTCGCTGGAAATAACCTTGTGAATGTGTCATGATTCTGAGTATCTCAGGACCCACTATAGGGCCCAAGATCGAATAAAGGTAACCATGAATATCCATATCTTGACAATGAATTGATGCTATAATAGTCCAACGAAGGGGAGTGAAGAATGGACAGGGTACATACCTGAGTCAAGAATACGGTGGCACTCAAAGTACCACAAAGTACCGATTGATAATGGGACTGAAAGACGTGCCGCCAAGCTTTGAGGGTCCTTATCAAACCCATTATCGCCCTCCCCACCGTTCCCCGCGCTTCCACAAGAACCGCAGGCGTCATCCGTCACCGTCCCCATAAAACGGGCCCGGCCGTAAACCAACACCGCACATGCTGCCTGGCCCTGTGACATATATGCTCATCACCCGGCCTTCCACCCTGTTCTGCAACAGTCAAGAACGCAACTATCTACACCATCTCTGGCCTTTTGCCGCGCCTTTGGCTAAGAAGACGATACTGCCTGGAAGAACTACCCGAGTGTGATCAATAACGAGGAATCGGAACACACCTTTCGCCCAACCTGAAGCTGCTCGACCCCCTCGCCCGCCTCGCAAGCCGCTTACTCCCGAGGCGCAACAACCGCAAGCGACCCGCCGCCGCCACGATGGCAACAGCAGGGCTCCCGAGCCCATCGCTCTCGCCAGAGGAGGCAAAGTCCAAGCAGCAGCAGACCAACACCGACACCACGACCCCGTCATCGCCGCCCACCCCGCCCAAGAAACCAAAACGCTCCCTTCGCATCCTGTGCTTCGGCGACTCCCTCACGTCAGGCTACGCCCAGCTGGGGACGGTGTCGCACCCCTACTCGCAGCGCATGACCGCCGTCCTGTCACAGTCCTTCCCCTCGCTCACCATCGACGCGCACACCGACGGCCTGCCGGGGGACGTGGTCTGCACGCCCGGGTCCCGCTTCCTGCGGCGCATCGAGCCCAAGTTCCTGACCAAGGGGGGCGGCACCCCGTACGACTGGACGGTTGTGCTGGGCGGGACGAACGACCTTGCCTTCCAGTTTACCGCCGAGGACATCTACAGGGCGCTGAGGGACGTGTGGGACGTCGCGCTCAGCAAGGGGGGACGGGTGCTGGCATGTACGGTGCCGGAGGCGGGGGCCAAGGGCAAGATCGGGGAGAGGATCGCGGCGAGGAGGGACGAGCTGAATCAGTTGATATTGGAGCATCGCCAGGAGAACTTGTAGGTTTCTTATACTATATGAGCCCCCCTCCCTCCCCTCTTTTTTTATCGGATCCCTGATAACCTAGCTAACATGCGCGCCGCCACCTACACAGCTTCACATTCGACCTCAACACCGCCATCCCCTTCTGGTCCCTCGCCCCGGGGGAGCGCAAGACCTACTGGGACGACCACATCCACATGACACCCGCCGGGTACGACTTGATGGGCGAGAAGATTGCCGCCCGCCTCGTCGACATCATCATGCCGCCGGGGCGGCTACAACCCCAGCAGGCCGCCAACGGGAGCAGTACGAGGAAGAAGAAGATATTCAGGGACGACGAAAAGGTCTTCGAGGAGGAGGATGGCGACGAGCACAAGCTCGAGCACGGGTACTACGTCGTCAGGCGGAAGGACCTCGAGTGAGTGATGATGGGCCCCCCGGGCCGGTGCTGGGATCTGTCTGTCTGTTTGTCGCTGCGAACTGCCCGCTCTTGGTTGGACATGGAATGCGTTTTTTTGTTTTTGATATAGCGAAAGGGGTGGGATGGCCCCCGGTTGGAAGATACACTTGGTTCGGCATCACAAGCACGGCGTTGGGTAGACGGTCACATAGGGCACCCCTCTTGTCTGTAAGAGTCTTTTTTGGGGTATAATTACTGTAATTTTTTTAACTTGCGTTTGGGGTTTTCGTTATCTTCGTGATACTGTAATTTCTTTTTCTGACACCTGATGACTTCCGGCTTTGGCCAGTCAACCTAATGCATCCGTTCCTTTGCCGCCGTGACTCGCGACTCCCAGCCTGGTGGTGGTAAATGCATACACCGGGTTCCTCTCTAGTGACATCTCTCTTCTGGGTACCGTCTATTATGGCCTTTTCCTCTTCGTCGGTATCCTCTTCTGTGTTATGGCCATCCCGTGTTCACGAGTTTTCCTTAAGTCCTCTCTACGTTGGTCTCGACTCGAATCCCTCACTCTGGAGGGCTCTCCGAAGCCGTTGGAGTCCGGAGTCCGGAGTCCGAAGGCCTCCCCTGACACCGGCAGGTCAGGCACTTCCCCTTTCTGCTGTCCCTGCGCACCCTCCTCGGGACCAGTCCCAGTGGCAGGGGGCTACACCGCCAGGTTGTCGGACACAAAGTCGGGGGCCTCCTTCTGCATCTGGCCGACGACGCCCTCGACGTCCTCGGCGACGCCGAGCACGTTGCCGTCCCACTCGGCGATGGCGCTGGAGTCGTCGAAGAAGACGTAGCGCTGGAGCTGGTCGATGTGGCCGCCCAGGCGGCCCTGCTCGATCATGCGGGCGGTGGTCTGCTCGGCCCTCTCGGCGTCGAGCCCCAGCCGCCCGCCCAGGTCGTCGAGGCCGATGTTGACGTAAAGCCGTGACACGGCCAGCAGGTTGTGCTCGACCATGGCGCGGGCCAGCACGGTGCTGCCATCGGCGGTGGTGGCCAGCTGGTGGGGCTGCAGCCCCTCGGCGAAGGCGTCGACCTCGGCGGGCGCGACGAGCCGGTCGAGGAACATCTTCTCGAGGATGCCGTACTCGCCCAGCGACTGCGCCCGCTCGTCCTTGTACAGCTTGCCCAGGGCGCGCGACCGCTGGGGCCCGGCGGGGGCGAGGATGGCGCACTTTATGGCCATGGCGAGGGTGTGCAGGCGCTCCTCGTCGGCGATGGCGCTGCTGAAGGAGATGTCGTGGTAGGCCTGGCTGGCGGCGAGAAACTGCCGCTTGGCGTCATTGATGCGCGCCTGGCTGAGCTTGAAGTGCAGCTGCAGGGCCGGGTCCTCGATGGAGAATATGACGTTCTTGAGCTTGTTGAGGTAGGCCTCGGCGGCGGTGGGGTCGTCGACCTCGAGGTGGTTGCGCACGATGCGCACCCACACGCGCGCCTTGTCCTCGTCGCTCACGCGCCGCTGCGATGTGTCGAGCGGGATCTCGGCCAGCACGCGCGCCGCGTCGCCAAAGTCCTCGTTGGCCTCGTGCGCCTCGGCGACGAGGTCCCGCAGCGTGGCGGCCTGCTCGATGAAGGACGAGGACGAGGTCGGCGACGCGGTCAGGGTGCCGAGGAGGTGGGTGCCGACCTCGACCCACAGGTCGTTGTCGGCGCGCTGGCGGAGTGCGGCGATGAGCGAGTTAAGCAGGGTGCGCGTGTGCACGATGCCCAGCGACGAGGCGAAGATCTGGTCGGCCGCCTGGTTGAAGTCGGAGGCCGACTGGGACTTGGAGAGGGCGTTCTGGATGGCCACAGCCTCCTCGGGGGTCTGCTGCGAGGCCATGATGCCTTGTCTTTTTCCGTCTCGTATCGTTTTGCGGTGTGGTGTGGTGTGGTGTGGTGGATTAGAGTCGTTGCTTGTTTGGCTGACGTAGGCAACGATGGGGTCGACAGTCGGAATGGGTAAAGCTACAGCTGCTGCTAGAGCTGGAGATGATCACCAGAGGGACTGCCTGCCTCCAGATGAAGCAGAAACAGAAAGCTCGCTCGCCCTCTTCCAAAACCAACAAAAAGGAGCCAGCTTTCACTCTGTTCCCCAGTTGGGTATTGCGCCCCAAAGTGTGAAATACAGTTAGTTGCTGGAGCGAGTCTGGTCTGGTCCATCGATGGTCCAGGTGGAGGGGCGAGCTGCGATAAGGTCGATAAGCTAAGGAAGCTCCCGGGTACGGAGGTACGTCAGCGATGTGGATCTCCTTGTAGTTGACGTCTTATTCCACCCTCCATCCACAACATTGTAACATTTTTCCAAACTTGTGCTGGTGAAATCAGGCTGCCGATATGTATAAATAATTATGGATGCTAAAGTCCAGAGGATCTTAGGTGAGGCGTTTTCATTTTTAGGCAGAAATGCAAAGCACACACCTGACACAGAACACAAGCGGGCGATCATGTCAGCCTCGCTTTAACGGCTGGTGCAGCTTCGATGTGCGCGACAGATGACTGCATATTCTTGAGGGCCAGACCGCCGTCTTCGACAGTTCGCGGCATTTTTTTGCCCCCATGCCAAAACTTCTTCCCCGTTCCTTCTTTGCAGAACGTCGAGAACTGCCTGTCCATTCCGGAATGAACGATGGATCCCTTCAGTCTGACCGTTGGCATCGTGGGCCTCATTGGTGCCATCAAAGCATGCCTGAAGCTATCGAGCAAATTTGTCGGGCCCTCGAAGCTCGGCAAGGCGGAACTTGCCGCCACAAACAGCACACTCTATGAAGCTCTCGGCATTCTGAAGAGTTTCAGAAGGAAACTTATCATGCGTTCTCTCCGAAACGGTCACTTTCATAGCACACCTACATTTTACTCTACCCAGACATACCATTTTGTTGTCTCAGGAGACTTTTAAGATGGCTGAAGAGGCAGGGCGTCCGGCGCAAAATGTCCATCTCGAAGATAATACCACTAGACAGTCAATGGAAATAATCAGACCTCCGTCACCAAGTTCCTACGCTCCAGAACAGCCAGGAGAAGCCTCCTTTGAATACTGTCACCCTCGCAATGAGGTACCGAGACGGCACGATGATGAAGACGATCGTGCGAACCTACCTGGAACTCACGCTCCGCCACAAATCTTCAGGCGTTGGCTCGAGAGTAGCCAAAGCTCCGAATATGAAGACTTCATCTACGGTGAGCCCGTCTATCCCATGAACCATTGGCCCGGAGCTCATAAGTCTATAGGCACAGCGCAACCGTCCTTATCAGGACCACAGCTTTACAAGCCAGAAGATGCAGACTACGGAGTCTAGGAATCTCCGTCCAATTCCAAGTGCCCTGCTTCGTTCGGTCATCGTGGGACAACTGCCACGGCCGGGGCTTTTGGACAACTCATACAGATCCGCAAATACCTCGGCACTGGAGGAAAGTTTTCGGCATTTCACAAATCCAACGTGGACCCTAATTTCGTTACCATGAGGATACAAAAACCTTCACGCCCTCGCATCGGACATATTCTTGGACTCCCAAAGTCTAGTTAATGGCACTCCCTTCGGGCTGAAATTCCCGAACTTGAAGCTAGTAGGCGAGGTTTTACCAAGGCTGAAATGGTTCCAATACCAGTGGCCACGCTACGAGTATCAATCAGGATGGTTTGAAGGCATGGTGAATGTCGGGTTGACGATACACTCTGTTGTCCGCGACGGAATTGTGTTTCAACAGTGCATTCTGGAGAACCGAGGGGAGACCGACATTGACATCCAATTGGCTTTCTGTAAAGGGATGCGCATCTGCGGCCCGGATCACTTCACAAATGATAGGTTCAATAAGACAGCACCAGACAACGAGAACGCAAGCCCGGGCCCGGGCGGGTTTGGCTGGGTCCACATGAAACGGTTCCCTGAGGCGTCGCCGGGCGATTGATACGGTCCGGACCGTGCAGAATCATCGAACAGCAACAGTGAAGCAAATTACGGCGTTGCAGGTGTCGTTTCCACAGCTGTAAATGGAAACGTGCTCAGATTCCGCCGGGCACAGTCTCCAGACGTCTGGAGGTATACACTCCAGGCCAAATCAGACATTCCTGGGGAAAGAGGTCGGGAGTTGGAAATAGTCACAGCTTACAAGCTAGTGCTACTCACGGGTCCCTTATCTGATTGAAGAAATTTCTTTATTCCCCATAAGACCATGGATTTCAGCAAATTCTAACGGGACGCTAGGCAGTCTCATCTACTAGTGCCTCAATAGCCCGCATTTCTCTGGAGGATGATGCGGCTTGCGTCCAAGTTGAAACACATTCAGAGAAGCCAAACACCGAGGAAAGACCAAGCCGGCATGGAAAAGGTCCCACTATTCGGTGTTGACACGATTGACAGCAAGCTGCAAAGTGAGCCCTCGCCGGGCGTTCATCACGAGCCGACGCCAGAGCAAGCCAAGCCGACCATGGATCACATTGAGTTCGCGGTTCGTAGAAACCTGAAGCACATCCTTGGCGTATGCGCAATCATAGTCTCACTCAGTGTTCCCGGAGAGAACGATCATGGGCCGATTTGGGAGAGACTATCCGACATTGAACCGGTATCCCTGACTTGCGGTGACTTTTCAGGCCATAGGATATGCACAAGTTCTAGTTTTTACGTATTTAGCCTACGCTCTGGACCCTATAACTACACCAGATACTAAATGATGGCGTCAGTTTTGCGTTTCAGTTTTTAACTGAAATTGCCCGGCGTCTCCGCCGCCTTTCTCAGCTTGATGAAAAAGACAATCACACCAATAGTCTTCTTCCTCGACTCAAAGGCGTTTGTCTGGGTCATATAAAGTGGTTATACGCTGCAAAGAAGACGAATCAGGGTTTATTTAGGTCGTTCTATTGAGTGAGCGGCGCGGCGGTGGCCTTGTCCGTGACGAGTAAGGCTTGCATGCCACTTGAACATGTTTGAAATACGGCATTCCAAATGATTAAGGACTTTGAGTTCTCAATTTCATTTAGTGACGATGAGGATGATTGTTCGTCGCTGATCTGCGAAGTGGTCAGTCAGTGGGGACGGAGATGGATGCGAAGGCTCCAAGGGTCCGACAAGCGCGGCAGTCGTATGTGGGGTCACAAGGAGTTCCAAGGAGTCAATAAATTCAGGCTGGATGATCACATCTGGATTTGGCGGACGTTGAAAATATTGGTAGACGAGAGGATTTTGGCTTGCGCGACTGTGAAGGACAGGGCCGGACGCAGCCGCATAGGCTCTTCGAAAGCTTTACAAGGTGCAGAGACGGACCAGATGCTACGGCGACGTCAAGACCCTTCTTCTCTGACATTTCAAAAGGTCGTTCTGCGCAATTTTACGACGGAACACGGAATTCTGCGGAAGACAATGATCGCCCTCACCAGGTCACCAAGGGAGACATGATTCCTGTTGCATGCCCGCGATGCTGCACTCTTCCATGCCCAAAATATTGGGTTCATCTCGGAGGATACATCATCAGGACAGGTGTGGGAAGACACCATTGATGCTCAGCGTCTTCATGAAAGCAATGAGGAGCATCGGTGGGACAGTGCTCTTCGATAAGCCTTGTCATTGTTGCTTGGCATCAGAGGCCATCAAATCAACCGAAGAAAACCTGGCTCTATGGTCAAAAAGTCCATTGAAGTGCTACTTCGGAACAGCCGTGGCAACGGGCTGTTTGCTAGAAAGCTCGACATCGTAAGGAATGGCGCACTGGAAATTGTGTTCTACCCGATTGTGGATCGCGATTCCTATGAAGAGGCCGAATTCGGGATTCCATGCATTTTTCTCACCCACGCCAACGCTATCGGAGAATTCATCCGTGATTCTGCAGAGATGGCATTGCAGGCACCACTAGGCGAGGTAACTGCGAGGGTTCATGCCCACCCGACTCAACGGATGCCTATGCAGCACCCCTGCAACTTGCAAGAACATGTTGGCCAAAGTGAAGAATATCGGGTACTGCGAGTACTGTTGGAAAACCTGTCGGATGCTGTACGTGGTGCGCTACCTCGTCTTCCAAACTCGACTTTACACCCCGGTGGCATATGGCCGAGCGGGCTGGAGATGGCGGCTCGATTAGCTCTCAAGAAAGCCATACCTTCCAGCAACATCACTGAATCTCACAACATCGTCGAGTACGCAGATGAGTGGCTTTTTATCTACCATAGCTTCTTTGGCTCTCATGAGGATGAGAATACATCTATAGACGAGATCTTGGACTTGTTGAAGTGTACCGAGACAACCTGGCACAAAGGCATTGACTTTTCAGACATGAGGCGCAAATATTCTTCTCGCAAAACCGAGGACGATAGGGCCAGCGACCATGTCGGAGATGCCAGCTCGATGTCCGTCAACGCGTACGAATACAATTTCTTCGACTTCGCAGTTGTTGACGTACCCATCCGGAAGCATCTTGTGGGAGAGGATGACGGTGTTTTTGGCGTACAGGACTCTGCCATTCAAATCTGGGAGCACATCAGAAAGCCCAGGATGGCATCTGATTCTAAGAAATGCCTCATCACAGGGACACCAATGGACTCCGATCGGGGTCTTCAGGCGGCACTGTTGTTCTGCGCTGTCAGAGCAAAGCCGACGAGAGACACAACATGCTTGATTTCTTTGAGCGGCTCTTCCATCGCCAAAAGCTCATGTTCGACCGCTGCAATCTGGTATTCAACACATGGGAAACCGAGGTCCACTTGAGCTTCTTCTTCCTGGAAAATGAAGCTGAAATGACGCCGGGCGATTCACCTTGCAAGGTTGAGGGGTAACCCAGAGTGAAAGGGAAAACTATATCTCGCTCCTCTATAGGGTTCCGTTGCCATGGAGATGCTTTCAATCGATACTGGACGTTACATATTTTCTGCACCGTAGACTTCCCAATACTGAAGGACAGCGAAAACATCGTCAGTCGCACGGCGCGGGAAAAAGCGACCCTTACAACGACTCAAAAGAAGGTCCTGGAACTGGGTGCTCTTTCCGTAATGCTGCATATAGTCGAATACGTTACGCGACAGATCCTCCAGAAACCAAATCCGAGCTAGGTGTCAAGTCAGGTGCAATCTCGTGGTCGATCTCCAGCATGGACAAATAATCGTCCTGGAGTAGACTTTGGGAAGGTTTCGCGCCACTTGTACAGACACTTGCAGATGACCTCACCTCGACCTTGGACATAGTCGGTCAATGGGAGACACGCGAGGACAGCTGTGGCTTTGAGAGGCCACGCTGGACCCACGACAAGGAAAGAAAATACCGCGCTCATATCACGAGCTGACAGCGTGTGCTGAACTGGCAAATATGGGGCGTACAAACCCTCCTAGACGATTCAGCTCCTGTTTTACAATATCCTTGACATTCTGACTCTCCTCGGTCGGCTGGCGTTGAGGATATTCCACGCCCTGGTGTCACCTAGCAATGCCAATACTAGTAGTAGTGCATCTGACAGTAAGATGTTGACGTGGTTAATAGAGCCGCCAGCCTCGCTACGACCGGTGCGCAAGTTTCTGACCTGCAATGGGAAAGATTGAAGGGGCAGCTCAGCAAACAGATACATCAGTGGCTGCCGACAGAGACGACTCCGACTCAGCCCAGAGAGTATGAAGGAGATGTGTTTTGTTGGAAGATTCTGGAGCCAGAACATGGTATTTCTGCTGGTCATGCACCCCCCCTGTGGTCACTTTGGCGATTTCCCTTCGCTTTCAAGATTCATGGTCCCATTAAGCACTGATCTCACGGCTACTGTCAAGTGTGATGAGATCAAAAGAAGTGGAATGGTACACGAGTCTGCTAGACTTTTCCTTTCTGTTTTTCTTTTCTTTTCCAAGTCCTTTCTGTTCTGCTTTCCTCTCGCGTGTCATAGCTATTGTCGACGTTGATCCAACGGAACTCACCGCGGCCGAGGCCGAGTAATTGCCCAGGTTATCAGAGAACTGAGCATAGTCAAGACACGGCGCCACTCACTGTTTGGGGGACCGAGGTACAGGTATTGAAAATATTCTCGTAACAGACATATGATCCCACTAGACCATGCACCACTGTATTTTTTGAACATCCCTTTCGGCCTCGTCACCTACCCCCTGAGTTCTCTAGGTGGAACCAAGCCTCGTCCTACTATACATCACACTCTTCGGCTGATCTTGCATGTCATCTGAAACTTGGGACCACGGCCGCGATCTCCCCAAACGGTATATCTCACGTCAGGATCAAGCTGAGCAAGCCGAATGGTCACTCGTAGCCGACGGATTGCCAAGTCCGGCGAGACCTGGGGCGAAAGCTCGGACTGGACATGAGAAGTACCAAGGCCCTCTACGGGCTGGGAAATTAAGTCCAGGCTTCTTCTGAAGACATCGCGCACCTGTAAACATGGATGGTACAACGGTATGCCACGAGAAACCAGGGTGAAAGCACCTCAGGCGTGACACCTACGGCGAGCAACCCACAACATCCATTCCCACGGAGCCCACTCGTATAGCACCCAGTCCTATTAGATGTATAGTTCACTAGCCTCCTAGCGGGCAATACTTGACCGTTGCGTATGGCTGTGATGCGAGTGATGTACCGGTGTACCGGCTTACAATCCGCTTTTGTAGGTGCTCGTATCCCATTCCTTTCTGAAAACAATTGGCCTGCGCCAGCGACACCTCACAACTCCCAACTAGCAAAACACCAAGCCTCGGGAACTCTCTGCGCGAACCAAGCAGGATTCAGAAGCTCGTTAGGGCTGTAAGGTGGCGGGCTCCGGCTAGTCAAGCCCTTCTCGTTGTGATCCGTCCTTCCGTGGATAAACGGGCACGGCATGCCCGGCGGCGTCAACGGATTGTTCGCTAGCAAGTAGGCTAACCTAAGTACAACGCAGGCACACACATTCATGTTCACGCTAGGTAGGCGAGCGCAGCTTCGGCTGAGCTCATTGATTTCATCGTCCCATCATGACCTGTACTTCCATGCGCCCGCCAGGTGCCGGCTCGGGCGCCACAGCCGAAAGGGCTTCAGTGCCCGCTGCGCACGAGCAGACAAAAGAGTTGGAAGATGTCAGTTAGGCTTTTTGAATTCCCGAGCCCCATTGAATATGCTTCAGCTGCTCGGCCGAAAAGATGTCATGGCCCACATGGGACAAAGTGACAACACCGCGGGCCACACGATTGTCAGATCGTCGATGCGTAACGACAATGGGCGTCAGGGCATTCGAGATAAACCAAAAAGCCCAAGCCTGGGCCTGATATAACCTGCGCGTACGAGTTGTACTAATCGGGTCCAAATGTCAAGCCAAGCTGACGACAAGACAGAAAACCGAAACTCACATGCTTTCCCCCCAAGGCCCGCATTCTCCAAAAAAGGCACACATGTGTAACCCTCGGATTGTCACAAGCTGCCTCGGAGGTTCAGCCCCTCGCCAGGCTGGCTTGTCCAGCTACGGCCCAATAGAGTTTCATGATGAGTTCTTGTTCCAGGGCCAAGCACAGCGCAAATTCGATAAAAGCTTTTGGGAGGGTGGAGAAGAAGCAGAAGAAAGCCCCACCCATCCCTGCGTTCGTGCCCGTCTTAGGTGCGGGGAAGAATGGGGGACATCACGACTGGGGCAATGTGAGAGGACTGGTGGGGACTTACACGCTATAGAAGGGCGCTATATGCAGGTGTGTGCATGGGATCGGCCAGTAATTATTCTCGAAGCGGCACTCCTGGCCGTTCTCCACGGGGGAAGGCTGGCGGCCCTAATGCGGCCGATGACAGGCACCCTAAAATGATGCTTGTTGCGACCCTTGCACCAAGGCCGGATCCTGGTCGGGCATTGGCGAAGCAGATCACGCGAGTCGAACTGGTCGACTCTTGTACGAGGTGGAAGGCCGCGGAGCCGAAGACGAATGACAAGAACGAGCAGCCAAGAGAGATGGTGAGAGTGAGAGTGAGAGGGGGCAGACACGAGGAGGCGCAAGCGCGGTCTCTCACTCACTCACTTGGGAAAGCTGAGACGAACGGCAGGGAAGACGGCATGAATTTGCCTCTGGGATATGACCTCAATCAGCTGATGTTGTGACCTCCCGAGAAGTGAGGGGCATCGCCCTGAGAATGGAGGACAGGACACAATGACAAAGGTTAAAGAATGAGAAATAGAGAGGCGATCAGACTGCCGGGTGGCATTTCATCTCAACTCTAATCCGTTGATATCATCATCGTCAGCCCTGCCTGCACAGCGCGGCACATGCGGCATGCGGGTACACAAGTCCAGATTCACATATTCTTATGTAATTCACATTCACGTTCGTATTTTGAGGGGGTTATGTTAATATCAACAGAGGAACAGCTTGGAGAAGGAAAAAAAAAAGCAGCTGACCCTCGGCCGTGGCAGTCGGCCGGGCACCCTCATTCCATCCGTTCCATCATACCGTAGCATCCCATCCAACCCTCCCCCGGTCCTTTTTCTGCCGCGTCACACGGGTCACACCCTCATCACCGTCACGTCCCGACGACAAGGTGCGGTGCAAAGGATGGGTGTGGCTGCCCGTGGGGCAAAGGCGGTGATTAGGTAGGTAGGGATTTCTGCGCGCACTTGTTTATTTCTTTCTTTTGTTGCGCTTCCGAGCGGCCTCCCTGTCTGTCGTTGTACGTACTTTACTTGTCTGTGGCACCTATTCGGACCTACCTTGTCGTACGTCGATCCCGCGCCTCTCACTGGACAAGCTGTCGAGTGCCACAAAATTGGTTTTCTCCCACTCCTACCGTAAACGGGATGGTGTGGAATTCTTGACCACCGCACAACGTCGAGAAGCAGGTCGCCCCCGGGAAGTCAATCAAGTTCAATCGGTCAGTCGGTCACTCATCAGCTCAGCAGCTGCATGCCTTTGCCTTGCCGTGCCTTGTCTTGCCTTGCCAATGCCTAAAGTCAATTACTGCTTGGGGCCATGCCAGTGTAGCGCCCCCCGAACATGGGACACCCATACTGCCGGAGTAATAGACCGATCAGTAACATAAATGTAACCATCCCCGGCCACATGCTTCCCACTCCGGCCCAGCCCATATGTAGCGTACCGTCTTGCCCCGCGGTAATTCAACGACTCGACCTGCAAACTGACAAGTGGTGTGCCAATCGAATAATTCAGGAAAGGGACCAGACGAGACCCACCAGAAAAGGCCTACGCCCAATGCAAATTACAAAAAAGAAGGTTGCCGCGTCCCAATCTATCTCCTTGGTCCCCACCACCTATTCGGGCAATTCTCCGCCTCGGGAGGGACGCCGACCAAGAACCTTTCCCCCTTCGTCCCAAGGATAACGCATACTTAGTCTGACAACCCTGTGATGCCCCGAGGGAAATTGGAAGCCTGCTGTTGCGACCCCTTGACTCTCTTATAAGCCCCAGCCCGGCACCACCCAGCAGCAGCACGAGGGACGCCAAAAGCCCCAATGCTCTTATGAGTGAGCGGATCTCATCACCACCGGTAACACACACAGAGCGCCCCGGCATACACTCACCAAGACACTCGATACGACAGCAGCCGTCTTACACATCTGTATTCCAGCAGCTCGGGAACGGGCCGTCACGACACGACATACTGCAGGGCCCGCTGATAGAAGGATTTCCTCACCACAACGCCACCCCGAAGGACATCGGGACAGGGAGACGCAGGAACAGGAACACCCTCACCAAGAATAATTCCCTAGTTGACAGGCGGGACTCGTCACGACAGCAACACCGCCAGCACCAGCAGAGGCCGGTTGTTGGTCTCCAGAGGCAGCCCACAGGAGGACTCTTCGTCGAGGCACCGTCCCCGTCGCCCCCTCCTCCACACCAGCACCAGGGCCGCCGCGGCTCGCACTCGCAAGGGCTAGACTCGCTCGTCCGGTCCCTCCCGCCGGCAACAGACCCGGCTGACCTCCCGCCCCTCAGCGCCGGGGTTCCGTCACGGGGGTTGTTCAGCAAGACCAGGGGCCACTACGTCGTCTCTGAGAAGGAGCTCAAGGACGACCGCCGCCGTAGCAAGAAGGAGGAGCAGAAGAGATCCAGGGCAAAGAGGAACTCATCCGGCGGAAGCCAGAGCGAGGACAGGAACCAGATCCTGCCGGTCGTCACTATGTCGGACAAGGGAGACCGCGTCTATGAGCACGCCGAGAAGAGCGGTCGGCTCACGAAGGGCCAGAAGCTGAAGAGGCACTGTGCGAAGTGGTGGTGGGTGCATCTCATAATCCTGCTCGCCATCACCGCGCTGGTGGTATGCCTGATGTAAGTGCTCATCCAGTCTGACCTTTGGTCTCATCGGGCGGGTATCGGACAATTCCAGCGGAGTGGCGCTGGGAGAAAAGTACCAACACCAGCTCGAGCTGAAAGCCTGTTACCCGAGGAGTCCGAGGAGGTCCAGTTGAACACCGGCTAACACTCCGAACCCCAGAATCTTCGTCGCCGTGCCCAAGATCGCCCAGCAGCGCGTTGACGGCGCCAGCCTGTCCATCCAGGGCATCACGCTGTCGCAGGCGCAGTCCGAGAACTTCACCATGTCCATCAACAGCACCCTGCGCGCCGACGACAGCATCCACGCCGTCATCGACCCCTTCGAGGGCGTCATGTTCCTCGAGGACTGGGACCCGCAGACGCCGTTCGCGCGCCTGCAATTCCCGCAGACCACCTCGGCCTCGCAGTCGGCCGTCAACCTGACGCAGTTTGTCGACATACTCGACATGGACGCCTTCACCGTCTTCAACACGTGGGTCCTCGTCAACGAGACGCTGCGCGTCAGCGTCGAGGGCGACACCCACATCAAGGTCAACGGCATATCGCGCAAGTACCCCGTCCACTTCAAGAAGACGGTCGAGATCAAGGGGCTCAACAACTTTGACGGCACCACCGTGCCCGAGTCCCGTGTCCAGCTCACCCCGGACGACAACGGCGACAACTTCTTCGGCATCGTGGCTATCCCCAACGTCTCACTGCTGACCTTTGACATTGTACGTTCTTCATTCCTCCTCACACCCCATCCCCCCATATGACTAGTAGTAGAGAAATGCGAGGCTGACACGCCCGGGAAAAATCCACAGGGCAACTCAACCTTCATCAACTACCTCCAGGGTCAGGACATCGGCCGCGTCTTCGTTGACAACATGGTCGTGCGCCCGGGCATCAACAACTTCACCATGCACGCCAACATCTCGCAGACGCCCATCCTGCAGGTGATCCAGCAGCAGCCCTTCTGCCAGGACGGCGTCCTTCCCATGCAGCTGCGCGGCGAGAACGTCATCAACAACGGCCAGGTCCTCACCTACTACCGCGACTCGCTCGCCTCCACTAACCAGAGCGTCAGCATCGACGTCGGCGCCGACCTCGAGGCCCTCGGGCTCACCATCACCTGCTCCAACACCAACACCAACGCGAGGAGGGCGGAGGTGGCATTTGTGTCGTGAGAAGGAGGGGGGGGGGGTCTTTGATGATGATTGAGGCCACGTGGGTTTGAATAGTTGTTTATTGTTGGTCCGGTTCGACAGGCATCGAGCGGTGATCAGAGAATTAATCGTGCGTCGTCGGATTAAGCGATGATTTGGGTGGCTAAAGACATGAGATATGAAAGACGATTTCAAGTCGTCTTTTGACGACATGACAGGTTTTGAAAACTGGTGCGAAATGTTTCGCTGCATATATATGTTTCTTTTTGGTGTGGTCACGCCGCTGAGCGTAGACCAGTGCACCCATACCTGACGATGCCTCAATCCAAGACATGTCCAGTGTAAATTGCAGCGATGCTTCGATGCGAGTGAGTCACTTGTCTGCTGCGTTGCTGGTGATGTGTTGTGTTGATAAGAATGCGTGGATGTGAGCTGTAGAAGTTGGAGGTGTCTTGATGCGTTCTCTGACCGAAGTGCATGGCGGCGCATTCCCAGTCCAGTCCTGCGACACCACTTTCAGCATGCTCTTGTAGTCTGTCTCGAGGAACGTCTGGGCCCAAATCTTGCTCGACTTCGTCTTTGGGAATGGCGCCTCGCCGCTTCCATCCCGTGGCTACTTTGCGTCGGGGCCCCATTAACAATGTGTCCATTATTGCCCCCGCGCTCTTCTGTGACGTCTCTCAAAAGGCCCCTTCCAAGGCTCTTCGGTGCGCCCTCACGGCATGATACGCACATTGCTCTGCCGTGACAGTATCCAGAAGTTTGCCTTGCACACTCACACCGCCCAACCATTGTGCGAATTTCGACCCATCCGTCGATGAATATGTCGTCCCTCCTTCGGGACACATCATAACATGCGTGCTCTAAGGGTCCGCAGCTGGGACGAACTGCACCGCCTCCCCCTGCGCCCTCGCCCTCTCCTTGGCCACCTTCTCCTGTGCGCGGCGCAGCTGCCCGCGGTACGCCCACGCCGGGAACCCGGCAGGGTCCCACAGGTCCGAGGGCAGCGTGGTGGCGTACTGGCCCGTCCCGGAGCTGGAGTCCCTGTCGAACTTGGTGTCGATGCCGATGAACCCCAGCAGCTTGTCGGTCTGCTCCGGGTTGCGGAAGGCGCGCGAGCCGGCGATGCGGGCGTTGAAGTGCACGCCCTTGGTGCGCTTGAGCTCGAGGAACTTGTCAAACTTGGCCGTGAGGGCGGCGTGCCTCGCGTCGGAGGAGGGGGAGCCTGGGGTTGGTGATGGGGGGATGTCCATATTCGGGACTGTGGGGAGGGTGAGCTGGTGCAGCAGGGCGCGGTTGGCCGAATATGGCGATGAGGGCGGTTGGCCCGGGTCTGCTTGGGCTCCCTGGCCCAGGTCCTCGTCCATCTGCTCCGGGTAGGCCTCTACTTCATCTGCCGGTGGTAGGCTGGGGCCCATGGTAGCCGATGATGACGGCAGTGTTGGTCCTATTCGTGATGATGGGCCAGGCTGCTCCGCGTTGGGTTGTGGCTGCGGTGGTAGTGGTGGTGGTGAGATGTGAGCCTCTTCCTCGGTCACAGGTTTTTCCTCTGATGGTTCTATATCTGGCTCCTTGGACTCCTCTTGTGGTTTCTGGGGTCTCGTCAGTTCTTCATGTTCAGGATACGATGTGGGATGCTCTTTCGAGCATATGCATAACCATACCTTGGCTGGCACATCTTGTGGCTGAACCTCATCTTCCTCCTCGTCGCTGCTGCCATAGCCAACGAGAGGCGCCATAATGGTCGTAGATAGTACCACTGGCAGATATCAACTAGGTTCAGTATAATTTTGAGAAGCGAGGCTGAATGCAGAGCAAAGTTATGAGATCCGTTGATGAGAAACGCATGATCAATTCATCAGACTCGGTACCGGAGCGTACGTACCGTACTCCGATTAGATAAGCGACCTGGTCCCAGTGGGTCCGTCCCCATACAGCTTCCCATTGGTCAGTGTCTGGGCAGGCTGCTGCGCTGGGGCCCTGCGAGTGGGAGGCAGCACCTGAACGCGACAGCTCCCCCAGCTGCTGTTGCTGGGAGGCTGAACGAAGCTCAGTCCCGGAGCGGCCAGCGTCGTCGACCAACGTCTCTCCCACCTCCAAAACAACCATCACATCCTCCCACCACCACGAATACCGCTCTGCTCTGCTGTTCTGCCGCCATCCAACCCCTGCGATCAGGTAAGTGCCACCCTCGATGCTGAGCATTTCTGCTGCAGCTCAGTCCTTAGATGGCCCCAAGTCAGCTCCACTACGAGCTAGACCACCCAAACTGACGTCGTTCCTTCAAACAGACAGCGAGACAGACCATCACCACCAAACCCTCACGTCCACACCCCGACACATCAATCAACACACGAACCCTCCCACAGTCGATCCCACAGCCGATCCTTTACTCCCCCTTCGCCACACACAACCAACCACCATGGACCACCGCCCCCAAGCCTGGGGCCGCCCCCGCGACGACGTCTACGGCGCCTACGACCACACCTACCTCAACCACTCGGCCCCCAAGGCCGCCACGCAGTCCCCCGCCGTTACCGGCACCTCGGTGCTGGGCATCAAGTTCAGGGACGGCGTCGTCCTCGCCGCCGACAACCTCGCCTCGTACGGCTCCCTCGCCCGCTTCACCGACATCAAGCGCCTGCGGCCCTTTGCTGGCACCTCCGTCGTCGGCTTCTCGGGCGACGTCAGCGACATGCAGTTCCTGGACCGGCACCTCGGCGAGCTCGAGATCGACGAGGCCTACGGCGGAGGGGCAGCCACCACGGCGGGCGACGCCGCCCCCGGCGCGGACGCGGCTACGGACAGCGGCCACCCGCTGTCGGGCCTGAGCGCCGAGAACCTGCACAAGTACCTCGCCAAGCTCTTCTACCACCGCCGCAACAAGTTCGACCCCCTGTGGAACCAGGTCCTGGTCGCCGGGTTCAGCAGCGCCACGGGGAAGCCCTTCCTCGCGGCGGCGGACCTGCGCGGCACCGTCTTCTCGTCCCCCTCCCTCGCCACGGGTTTTGGTTCGATGCTCGCGCAGCCCATCATGCGCAAGTACGCCGCCACCGAGGAGGACGCGGCCAAGCTGACAAAGGACGAGGCCGTAAAGGTCATCCGCGACTGCATGAAGGTGCTGTACTACCGCGACGCGCGCTCCTGGGACGGGTACTCGCTCGCCGTCGTCACGCGCGAGGGCGTCGAGGTCAGCTACGACGAGAAGCTCGAGGATCAGAGCTGGGCCTTTGCGGACAGGATCAAGGGGTATGGCACGCAGGATGTGTAGGGTGGCGGCTTTTTTGGTCAGATGGAAGTGGGTGGGTGGGTGGATGGCTTTTGGCAGTGGTTTCAATGCTACGGAAGGCAGGGTAGGGCAGGGCACAGATGAATAGACAGGGTGGCTGCTGTGTGTATGTCTAGACTTTACCCGATGCAGGAATGGAATTGCGTATTCGGGCTGATGGGGAGAGATCCAAACGAACATGGACGGCGAACCACGAAGACCGCACAGGACATTTGAGCAGTATGCCTACAACTGGCCAGCCAGCCAGCCAGCCAGCCACGTTGGCAGGGCGAGCTTGCCGTGTATGCAGATTCACCGTGCCGAGAGAGACACATCACCTGTTCGCGTGGCTCAAAGTCTTTGACTCCCGCCCTTGTTGCTGCCCTGAGCCAATGACTGGGTCGAGGCTGTCCAATGGTCATCACATTCCCACATACAAGAGCGCCCTAGCGAACGTGAGCAGCTATCATCAACAAACTAGCCTCAGCAGAGCGACCGTACCAAACACTCCTCAACTCGCAACCACGTGAAGCAACCCACTCCGCTGCCGTCTATCTAGCTACTCTGCCAGTCTGCCCACGCCGGCCCCTCATCGGCACCGATACGGTAGTATAATCGACCCAATTGGATGCCCGTAGGAAGGGATCACTTGGAAGGCTACACTCGCCCGAGGACCTCACCGGATCTTCAGTATGTGTGTGTACAACGTAATAGTCCCGCTCAGCAAAAGACAATCAATCGATATTCACGATATTATAAGATATTACGGGTCATTATATATGACATGGGTGAATGAAGCCTGCTCAATTTGTGGGCACACTCTAAAAACAAAAGAGTCTGGGTCTGTCTACAAAACTATCATCACGGATTCCGCTTGCCTGCCTGCCCCCTTTCATTACTCTAGAAAAATGGCCAATCCAGCAGGACGCACATCAAACCGTAATACAGAGCATCCTCTGGGGTAGGGGCAGGCTCCGTCGTCATGCCCTATTGTGCTTTTTTGCTTCCCTTGTTCCCCATCTGGGTACTACTTTGTCTGGCCTTACATGGTTGAATGCTTTCTTTCCCCTTTCCCGTTGATAAACCCTCCGCCACTGGTAAAAGCAAGTACCAACTCCGAATCACATGCCCGCCCATCTTCACAAAGACCGATCAGGTATGCAAAAGCCCCATCCCGAGGGAACATCCAACACATGCAAGAGAGAGCCCGAGACCAAAAGGGGGACCCACTCGCTTACTCGACTGTCACCGACTTGGCCAGGTTACGGGGGAAGTCGACGTTAAGGCCCTCCATGACCGCCAGCCAGTAGGCAATCAGCTGCAGGGGGATGACGTTCAGGAGACCCTGCAGGACGTCAACAGTCTTGGGGATCTCGATCGTCTGGGCCTGGCTGGTGCTGAACTCGTCGTCGCCCGAGTTGCAAATGACAATAGGCTTGCCACCACGTGACACAACTGTTGGGTCTTGGTTAGTACAAAAGCTACTAATAGGATGGGGATATGATGCCAGAGCGGGGGCTCGGCTTGATTAACGTACCTTGCTGGTAGGCGTTCAAGCTCTTCTTGAAGATGTTGTCGCGGGTCAGGATCATGATGATGGGCAGGTTCTCGTCGACCAGGGCCAGCACACCATGCTTCAGCTCACCCGACATGACGGCCTCGCAGTGGAGATAGCTAATCTCCTTGATCTTGAGGGCGCCCTCGAGAGCTGTGCTGAACTGGGAGCCACGGCCAAGCAGGAGCAAGGACTTCTGATCCTTGAACACCTTGCCGCAGAGCTCCTTGATGGCGGCGTCCTGCTTGAGCACCTCGCTGATCTGCTCCGAGATCTTGCCGAGACCCTCCATGATCTCGACCCGGCGTTGTGCCTTGCTAGCGCGGTCCTCGCTAAGAGAGAGGGCAAACATGACCATGGCGATGAACTGGGAGGTGTAGGCCTTGGTGGAGGCGACACCGATCTCGGGGCCGGCGTTGACGTGCACACCGCAGTGGGTCAGCAGACTGATAGAGCTGCCGACCACGTTCACGATACCGACGGTCAACGCGCCGCGCTCCAGGCAGTATCGCAGAGCCATCAGGGAGTCGGCCGTCTCACCCGA
Source organism: Diaporthe caulivora (assembly GCA_023703485.1). Taxonomy (NCBI): domain Eukaryota; kingdom Fungi; phylum Ascomycota; class Sordariomycetes; order Diaporthales; family Diaporthaceae; genus Diaporthe; species Diaporthe caulivora. The sequence goes on from JAMPTR010000002.1 coordinate 5,808,786, forward strand.
CTGGGAGACGAAGACGCACGTGTCGTCACGGAAGACAGGCGCCTCGCGGTCCAGGAAATCGGAGGCCAGCTCGACCGAGATAGGGATCTCTGCCAGCTCCTCGAACACACCACGGACAGCCATGCAGCTGTGATAAGAGGTACCGCAGGCGATGAAGATGATACGCCGGCAGCGGCGGATAGTGCTTATGTATGAGCGCAAACCACCAAGCGTAACATTCTTGTTCTCGACGTCCAGACGACCACGCATGGTGTTGACGACAGACTCGGGCTGCTCGAAGATCTCCTTCTGCATGAAATGGTCGAACTTGCCCTTCATGATCTCCTGCAGCTCGAGCTCCAGGGTCTGGATGGTGCGGACGTTGCTGCTGCCGTCGGCCTTCTTGAGGCGGTGGATGTTGAGGGAGCCCTCGTGGATGTGGGCGATGTCGTCATCCTCCAGGTACATAACCTTCTTGGTGTGCTCGACAATGGCCGAGGGGTCGGAGGAGAGGAAGAACTCGGCGGGCATGGGCATGCCGTCGTCGGTCATGAAGGCCCGAGACTGGGAGCGGTGGAGCAGGGACTTGTCAGGGGCGCCGAGCAGGGTCGGGGCCAGGAGGCCGTCGGAGGTCTTGGTGGCCTTCTTCATGGCGGCATTCTGCGAGGCGGTCTCGGCCGGGAGGGCTGCGTGCTCGTCGGCGTACTCGACATCGACGAAGTCGACCTTCATGCGGCGCTGGGTCTTGACGCCAATAACAAGAGGGGAACCCTTGCGGGCGGCGACGACCTCGTGGGGGTAGTGGATGGACTTGATGAGCAGACCGTAGGCGCCCTCGAGCTCCGAGATGACAGCCTTTGCCAGGTCAACGAAGCCCAGGTTAGGGTGCTTCTCGTAGATGTACTTTGCGAGCTTGGCGATGCACTCGGTGTCGGTCTCGGTCTCGAACTTGTGGCCCTTGGCCTGAAGGAGAGTCTTAAGCTCCTTGTAGTTGGTAATGATACCATTGTGGACGACGGAGAACTCCCAGTTTGGGTCAGACCTGTGAGGGCGTGGTCGCTGGTCAGCCGGCCATGCCTTGTTTACTCGACATAGTCGCAGATGCATCACATTGGTCCTGCTCAGGATCCCGGGGCTACTGACCTGTGGGGGTGGCAGTTCAGGCGCGAGGGAGGGCCGTGAGTTGCCCACCGGGTGTGGGCAATGCCTGCGTGTGAGTCGAAGATCTTTGTGGGGTCTGGCTTCTCTGCGTCGACGAGCTCCCTCAGCTTGGCGACCTTGCCGACCTCCTTGAAGGCGTAGACCTCGTTCTTCTTGTCGCCATCGACGGCCAGACCAGCCGAGTCGTATCCTCGGTACTCGAGACGGGAGAGACCTGCAGGAAGGCGGATTCGAGTCAGTCTTCAGTTTCGCCAGTGTTGATTGCTGGGGGTGCTACGGCTGGGGATGGGGCTGGGGCTGGTGTTGGGGCTGCCGTGCGCACGCGCGCGAACCGGCGTTGATGGCCTCGCCTCGTAGGCGCTCCCGAATCAGGGGATAGGGATAGTGCAAGGCGGCGCAGGCTGCAAGGGAACGGGGGGTAGGAGCTGTTGTTGGCTGGCGCGGGCGCGGAATAGCGCTGGCTTCCCGGTTGTTGGGCCAGACAGCGCGGAAGCTCGAGCAGAGACAGCTGTGTTGCTAGCCTCGCTCACATGCCAGCCCAACCAACAAGCGCCACCCAGCTCGTGCAGCTAAGCTGACTGGGGCGGGATCTGGAAGAAGGGCCACACATACCATTGATGAGTGTGTCAACAATGAACTTCCTGTCCTTCTCCACCAGGTAGTTGACGTAGCCGAAGATGCCACTGCGGGGGAGAAAACACACGGTCAGCAATTGATCACGAATGGATGCTCTAACGGGTTAAAGCGCCCTTGTGGCCTCTGCAGGGCAAGCTCCACCATCTGATGCGATCCCAGAGCTCTGGCAAGCTCCGGCTGCCAGTAACAACTGCCACCAGCGCCCGTTTTCCCCTCTCACGGGAGCCAAATGGCTGACGGTTGCCAGTCGGTTGGACAATTCGGTTGGATGCTCGAGGGGACTGTCCAACCGTGCGAAACGGACCTGGGCGCTGGGTGGGCAGAGCATGCTTGTGTTCCTCCTCTTCCTCGAGTGTGCCGTGCTTCTTGGGCTCGTGATTATTGTTGCAATTGTGCTGTACATACCACATCTTGTCAAATTGGACAAACAATTGCCGTGTCTGTCTTGTGTAGTATATTCAAAACTGGCGGGTTATCCAGTCTTGGGATTGTGTGCAACGAGACTGCTTGAGCAGAGTCGAGTCGAGTAGCAGAGTCGAGATGGGTATCAAAGGCTGGAAAGAGAGAGGGCGGCAGAGATGGAGGGACAGCAAGTTGTCGTGGGGAAGGGAAGAGCAGAGAGAAGATGGGGGAGAGAGCAAGAGTGAGAAGAAAGCGAGAGGGAGGTCTGAATAAAGGCCAGCTGGATGGGAAAAGGGTATTTAGCTTCAGGGGGAGGGATGGGATTGTTCTTTAATGGGGCTGAGAATTGGGGCCCTTCTTTCTGTCTGTGTCTCTGCCATCCAGACCAGACAGTCAATTCCAATAATAACAAGGTCAAAGTGCCTGCCTGCCTGCACCTGCACTCCTCGCACATGCACTCACTACACGTGGGTTGTTTTGGAGGTGGCCCTTCCCTCCGCAGCTGCTGCCCAGTGGGATGGGATGGACAGGGGTTGATGAGCGCATCTACGTATCTTGGGGGGGAAGCTGCACAGCTCCTGCCTCCTTCCTCCTCACTTACTGCCGACCCTCCCCCCTTGCCTGCCCCTCTGCTTTGTGAGAGAGGAGAGGGGCTAGGAGCCGGCACTCATACCAAAGCCCAGACCATTACTGCCCGTGCTCAGCTTGACCATCAGGGTCGTATCCTCCGAAAAAAGGTGGGAAGCTGGGAAAGCTGGGCTGCCAGGCTGCTGGGAAGGTGCAGAGGTGGGCTGGCTGGAGGGGACCCCTGCTGCCGATGACGCTTCCCTCCAGGGCCCTTCCCACCTTTTCCAACACATCAACACGACAAGACTGGACAGTTTTCTGGTTTGTGCTGGTGCGGTTGATTGGTCCAGACCACCTGCTGTCTATTCGTAACAGCCAGCCCAGGAACCTGACAAGCAGTAAGCAGCCATCATCAAAGCATAGGACAGGACAGCCAGCTCTCAATCCGATGCTAGATAGTACCGATGCCATCCCAACCAATGTCATCATGTCTTCTTGTTCCGCCTCTCGTCTCCTTGCCCTTTCTATCAGTCCAATCTCGTCAGCTTGTCGTCCACATGCTTGCCGAAATATTGCATTCCAATATCTGGCCAATATCTGCCCCCCTTTCCTCTGGAATTCTACTGTCTCTGTGCTCCTGATAACCTCTCTTTGTTCCCATGGTGATCAGAGCTGTCACAGGAGAGCTAGATCCCCTGACAGGAGAGGCCCGAGCAACAAGACCAGACCAGACCAGACCAGCTCCAGATAGGAACATTGACCAGGCACGGCCGACATCAGATGAGTAGACCCGTGGGGGTTGGGTCTGGCGGGACTGTCTAGGATGAATTCGGAATATGGATGATCTGACCCTTCGAAGCTTACCTGCCTCCGCTTCCTCTGGGGCTGAGAACTGACGACCCGCCAACTGCCATCCTCCAATCCTCCTGTCCGACGCCAACGGCGCCAACAACACTGACAGTTTTGTTGGCTCATGGCCTACTGGCCAGTATGGGCAGTCTGGCACACTGGCTTGGATGGTATTTTGTACTGTCTCACAGTTCTGGCCATGATAATAGATGCGACATGTACACGGAAAGATAACGGTAACACTGCTGCAGTCTTCTTGCACTACTGGTCCGCATCCAAGCAGCATCGCCGCTTACTTACCTTACCGCCTCTTTGGACCCGTGTCCGGCTCCGACTCGCACATTTGTGGGCCTCAGCCGCGCCCCCAGCGACCGTTCCTCGTGTCAACACCAAGCCTACCTCTGTCCGGCCTCGTCGCCGACATGCCCTCTGGCTGAGGGTCGTCCATAGCTGCCACACTGTTGCATCCATTGTTATCTAGGGCGGCGGCTGCACGGAACACATGCCTGCCCGCCCCTGGCGCCTTAGCCGAACTTCGTATAATCTACGTCTGTCTACGCGCACACTATGAGTGTGGCATCCCAGCCCGATGCTGGACAATGACGACACGCCCGCCCAACAACAACCAAGGCTCCGTCAGACAACAAAAGACCAACAACGGCAATCCGCATCCTGGGCGTCAAAACTCCCGACCAGACAACCAAAACCTGCTATCTCTGGGCCAATCCCTTGCCGTCGCACCAATCTCGATGCAACCCTCCAGCAGGTCTGCTCAGATGAGGGACAATGCAGGTCCGGGCCAGCCACTAGTCTTTTGACAGTTCCCGACTGGATGCCCGCCTCACAAGCACAGCCTCAGAAAAAGAGCAGGATAAAAAAGGGGCTGAAGTTATGGTGGTGGGGTGGACGAGCTGCAACCCGGGCCTAGCTGGGTCGATCCTCGGCTAAGAATAGCCCCCTGGAGCTCCCCACGTTTCCCCTAGTCGACGTGGGCTGGGCACATGTCTTTTACGAGTTTCTCTGCATGTCTCACAACCGGATGCAGAAGACAACACACACAAGAAAAAACTTCTCTTCCCACCCGCCGGGCTGTGCTGATCGAGCTAGCCAGCCCGCCGCCTGCTTCCGGATGCATTGGCCGATCAGCTCAAGCATAGCACGGCCTGCTCTGCGCTTCTCGTCTATCTGGGCTGGCTCCATGATCTCTGGCTCTGGTCCAGCCCAGCCCGGCTCTTGCCTGCCCAAGATGGTTCCCCGAGATCTGCGGGATCAGGAACACTCACACCTGCGGCTCGGAATACATACTATTCGTGGGGCGGCCCCAGAGGTCAATAACACCACGGGGGTCTGCACGGGGCATTCATTCAGTAACGAAAAGCGCATTCATGGTTGTCACACCCCTGCCAAGGGGACCGCCCAGACAAGCTTTCGCCTCGTATTTTTTGGCTGCACTTTTTGCCTCTCGGGAGGCCTTCCATCCCGTTGGGACTTTTTTGCCGCCCGCGAACCTAGTGTAAACTATCGCCTGTGAGGGTTTGAAAATAGCTTTATTGTATACGAACAAGTCTTCGGAATTGCCGTTGCAGATGGGCTGGGTGGTTCTTTGATGATGCTGTGTTGCCTGCGCGGGAAGATTCCTTCTCTGCCATTCCGGAGCCACGGCCGTGTCATCAGCTCACCACCTGTCACGTACGCTTGATGTCCGCTGAATGGCACTGCGAGGCTGATATACAGGATCATCGTGCGCAACCGTGTATTATTGCGGTCGCGCCATCCTGTTAGGTGACATGTGCATTCCAAAACTTTTGGCATCTTCATGACACTCGTTGGAATCTCCAGCCTAGTTGCACTGAACTTCCCAACAAACCTTTTTGTTCGCCAATTTTCCACACAGCGATGACCAGCCAGTCTTAAACCGTTCAGTGACAGTAAGGTACCGCGGAATTTAAACATTACAAACAGTAACAAACTAATACATTAACCAAGTAATTAAACTCTTATGTATTAAATATTATATATTATATCTGCTCTTATTTCTTGTTTAGTGTTGCATCACATTGCTGCCTGGAGAATCTGACAAGTTTTGACTCTTCCCCGCAACGATAAGACGTGACTGAACAAAACAGCATCTGAACTTTCGACTGAGACGACGCCGCTCTTCTATCTCAAGCCCATTAAACCAGTGGGTCTGGTGGTGGTCTATGCCGCACTGCTTTCGACTGGCTCAGCCCTACCTATAACACACCGCCTCCCAATGGCGTCAGATGCCCACATGCATACTGCGTGCGCGGCCTCAGAGACTGAGGCGCCGCTTCAGCATATTGGCCTCCCTCACGATTGGCGAGGGGACATCGAAAAGCCACGTGAGGAATGGTGCCCGAGTTGTCCCTGGGATGGAGCCTAGGACCATTTGCTCGACGTGTCTGAGGAAAGGACCGAACACTTTGAACGCCTCTGCATCGAATACGTGCTCCGGCGGTCAATCGTCTGAGGGCAATATCTGCTGCGCGGTTGCGCTATCCTTCTCACGAAAGAGCCGTGGCGACGTGGCCAGCCGTGTCACGGGTTACCCCGAGGCCAGAAGGGAGTTCTGGCCGTGGGCACATTATAACCCACTCGAGGCCGTGTCGCACAGGTCCCGGTGGAAACTTCTCACGGCCGGTCCTACTCCGGGGCCGCCGGATGTGTTTTCATGCCGGCCGGAGGAATTCCCGTCACTGTGCACTGGGTCGGGGACCTCTGTGGATTAGGCAAGACACCGCCTCGATGAGTGCTGTCACGACCACTGGCACCCGCAGCGTAAAGCCAGGCGTATGTCTGCTGCAACTACTAGTTCTTTCGTTACCATCCAGATTGCTTTACATCCCACCAAATCCAACCGACGGGGTCAGCTTACGACTCAAAGAGAGCGTGCCTTCGGACACCAAGTACGTTGCCCTAAGTCACTGCTGGGGCCCCAAGGACAAGTGGCTTCGTTGCCTCACTACCAGCGCAAACTACAAGTCCCAGCTTATGCACATCCCATGGAATGCCCTTCCGCGGACTTTCCGCAATGCTGCAGTCTTTTCCAGGAAGCTCGGGCTGGAATATATCTGGATCGATTCGTTGTGTATCATCCAAGGCGATGGGCATGGCAAAGAGAGTCCACGCAGATGTGCTCAGTGTACTCCAACGCGTATGTCACATTTGCCGCTGCTCATGCCTACGACAGCAGCAGTGGCCTACTTTCTCACAGGCCACCGGAGTCGCTGCTTTCGCTGATTACCCTACGATTCCGGGGAAGGCAATACCACGTCCAAGCATACAGCGTTCCAAGCGAAGGCTTATTTTTTGAGGCCGGGTTCCATATGCAACGCATGTTTCGCAGAACCCACTACCCGTTCTTCACTAAGGCCTGGACTTTCCAAGAACAACTCGTGTCACCCAGGGTGCTGTTCTTCGGTCGGGAAGAATTGGGTTGGAGCTGCGGGACAGGGGCTATATATGAGGAAGATAGGTACAGGCTGCCTTCATCGACACACTGGGGGAGCGCCAAGGGCTCCGTTAAGCCAGATCGCACAGATTTAAAGTATCGATACCGCGACATGGTGGAAACCCCACATGGCAGGGCAGAACTGTGGCTATTTCTTGCGAGCACCTACGCCGACTTGAAACTTTCAGCTCTGACCGACCGGGTACCCGCCATCGGTGCCATTGCCCAGCGGTTCGCTCAGTGCTACCCGGGCGACGAGTATGTCTGCGGGCTGTGGAAGGGCTTCATACACCAGGGCCTGAGGATCGCCTTCAGCGTGAATCAAGGGTGACGGGCCCGCACATCGACCATGGTCCATCCGCAGTGGCACGGTCAGAATACATTGCGCCGTCCTGGTCCTGGGCGTCCGTCCAGGGAGAGATCTACGCATCAGCTACACACGTGCCCTCAAACTCCCGCGTGGAAGTGGCCGGTGTGGATCTGCGCCACGTTGACAAGGACCAGTTTGGCCGCGTCAGGCCAGGGTTGTCCATCACTTTACGAGCACCAGCTTTTGACTGCGTCTGGCGGCCGAGGTACCGGCCGGATGGGACCCTAGAAGATGAACAGCTTATTCCCGTCCCCTTTCTAGGGGGGCACCGTGCCAGCACCCTTTCACGGGGATTATGCGAATTAAGCTGGGCTTGAGCAACGGGAGTCGGTCGATGTGTGCTTTTTGTTTGTTTGAACGCAAGGTGACATGCCGTTGGCGCTGGTTCTGTGCAGGATCAGCGCGAGCGGGCATTACTTTCGCCTGAGCCTCATGAATGGAGCCCCGTGGGCTCAAGCCGATAGGGATGTGCTCATAGAAGCCCTGGATGAAGCGCCTGTGCGGGAATGTGTCGTTGAGTAGACTATGGCTACATTGTCCACACCTAGGTAGGGCTTTGTCTGTGTAAGGCGGATGCTGCCTTTCTACGTTTGTTTTGTAGGCAATTCCTGATTCCCCCGCCAGATAACAGATTTACTTTTTTAAATCGGCAGCCACGTTGCCGTGTAACACGTCCCTGATACACATATTAACACCTTATCTACATTTGACGTGCGGCTTTCTTCACCGACCCTCATCAAAAGCTCCGTGGCCAACCCATCGATTTACAGGCAACAAGACATCCAATTGCCTGGAATCGAAAAACTATCTGCGCTTCGATTGAAAGTTTTTCGCCATCACGGCCCTCATATCTGCTATCTGGTTGTTATATCGCGGTAAGTCTTAAGCAACCCGGTACACTTTCAGCCTGAGTAGAGATGTTCCCGGGCTTTCAGTTACCCAAGTAAAGAAGAGCCAGGACCCAGACCTAGATTTGAAACGCTGACGGTAGTAATTACTTCGAACCGAGGCGGAGCCTTGGATACTTGGAGCCTGAGGCGAATTAACATGAGCTGGAACTAATACTCATTGCCTTTTGATTGATTTTGGGACTCGAATTGTTTGTTCCTCGTTACTTAATCGTTGTTCATTTCACATTCAACACATACTACTGTACTGATGCCACGGGCATTAGTGCACTAGCGCACGTCATATTTATTATAAACTGCTTATAATGCTTATAGGCAGATTTGGTCGATATTGGTAGGGTAGCCCCTCTCCTACAGCTTGTTGCATTTACTACCGCCAGCCCTTCACCCTCCAGTTCCAGCGGATTGGATCTGAATTCAACACTGCTAAAGTCATTGTTTCCTGCCGGGCAGCAGCAAGTTGCTGGGTTCAGGCCGCCGAACTGTACGCAACCCAGCAACCTTGGCGATCGAAGAGGAGCCCGAGAAGTGGTTCATTCTTTCTGTCTATCGAAGCCATAATATGTGAGTATAACAAGTCGAGGGCCTAGATCCTAGCTGAGCGAATACAGCAGACAACGGGCACTTGAGTCCATAGCGTGGACTGCGTCTAACTAGAGAAAAGCGCCGCGGTTTCCACAAGCACTATCTTCTGGTATTATTATTCCCGTTATAACGTTTAAGGTGGTAGTCTAGTAAATGAGAAATAATGTGGTAATCTTGTTGGAACACAACAAAATATTGCGGTTGATATAGGGTGAAAGAATAAGATTTTTCCAATGCCGGTCCGTAGTTGACACCCAAATCCGTCTGGATGTGGCCCTGGTTTCAAGGCACACTAATGATTATAGAGCTCATTGGGTGCTTCATATTAGAAACCGAAGGAGACAAGACGTATCTTGTCAATCCTGCTGTCCTTGGCGGTGTATCATCGAGACCAGATCTAACAGACGGCTGGAATAACCCCATTCATTGTCATACCATGCGATGATCTTGTAGAACTGCATTTAATCAGAATAAGTAAGCAATCGTGGCTTTAAGTGGTCTTTTGTTGATGGCCAATCACCTGTGGGTTCAATTCCAAGCATGCGTTGCCATCGACGATGGTACTAAAAGGACTGCCGAGGAGGTCGCTGCTGACCAGTTCCTGGTCACTCACACTCAGGACTCCCGCCATTGGTCCGTTTGACGCCTGCACAAAAATTTCCAGGACTTCTGATAGCGAAGACGGTCCGCTGGTGGCTACAGTAAGATCTATCATCGAAACATCCGATCTGTAATTTTTGGGTGCAGCACCTGTTAGTAGAGTATCCTTGTTGTTCTTCCCACTGGAACGGAACATTTGGTTGGGGTAAGGAGCCTTACGTGGGAACCCTTATAGATATGCCCTTGACTTTTCCGTGGAGCTCGGGGATCACGGCAGAGATAGCCTTGGACGCTCCTGTGGTCGTTGGTATGATGTTGTTGAACACGCTCCGCCCTGAAGTTTACAGTTGTTAGTGGGAAGCACAAAGCCCCCATTGGAACCAAGGACGTACCCAGCCTCCTGTTCTTCTTGCTGTACCCATCGAGAATTTGCTGGGACTGGGTTGCGGCATGTACTGTTGTGAGGAAAGCCTGGGAGACTCCCAAGCTATCGTTCAAGGCTTTCAAGACGGGCGTGACGCAGTTGGTGGTGCAACTCGCCGCCGATATGACCTGATTGGTCGTAGAATCATGGTATTCTTCGGAGTTCACCCCGTAGACGAACGTGGGAGCATCCGCGCTGGGGGCCGATATCACAACCTTATTGCACTGTGCTTCTGTGATGTGTCGAACAGCCTGGTCAACCTTGGTAAACTTTCCCGTGCACTCCAGCACGTAGTCCACCCCAAGCTTGTGCCAATTCAACTGGGCAATGTCTCGCGTCGACAAGAGTGCGATCACTCTTCCGTTCAGCGATATGGCGTCTTCAGAGACTTGCTTTATGGAGATTTCGTCTTTCAGGAGGCCGTGTGTCGTATCGTGCCTGATGAGGTATATGAGGTCGTCTGTCGTTGCACATGTGTGGTTTATAGCCACGACCTGGAGGTCGTCTCTCGTGAGGGATTGGCGAAGTGCGATGCGACCTGTTCCGTGATTTATTAGCTAGTTACTCGAACCTTTTGCAGTCGCGCAGGATACGGTACCTATTCGACCAAATCCATTGATGCCGACTTTCGCCTTGAAGTGATCTTCATTAACAAGTGAGCCCATGGTGGAATATGTCCGGCTTGTGTAACTAATGATTCGATACTATAACTAAGATGAATAAACTCTAATTCTTTATTCGCCTAGTCATGGCCTTCTGCATGTCTACATCTTGTATCATTTCCCCGGTGATATCCAATTCTTTTCCCACAATATCTGGTCTCAGTCTAAAGGCGAAAGCTGTATGAGGACGGGTCGTATCGTAGCGTCGTTGGGGCGGACTTGTCTAAGTCCGGGTTGAATCAAGGCCATCCGGTCAACCTCAGGTGCCATGACGATAAAATTTACGTGTTGGATTCGGCGTTACGAGAAATCAAAGCCGAGATACCATTACCGCGAACGGATCGTCGTATCCCTCGGAGATTAGGAGGGCTCGCTCAAAAGCAAGTCACCCCTATTGCATCCATAGGGATTACAAAACTCCGGGCAGGAACGACTGCATTGAAAGTGCGCCGCATGATGGTAGGTCTCAAGATCAGTCATGCTTTGGAGTTCCAACTAAAACAACCAATGGTCTAAAATTGAAGACTAGAAAACGGTGCATAATGCACGGGAACAAGCTGATGTGCATCTAGCGACAAGTTACCTAGGTAGGTTTCAATTCTGTCTTAATGCTTCACCACACCTTGTTTGGATTACAAAGGTGCGCGGAAATTTGGCAGTGGATATCAAAGGACCAAAGATTTGTTCCAGGATTGTTGTAAAATTCTAAACCATGCTCTGTAATCCAGAATGAAGCCACTATTTCGAAGCCATTTTTGTGCAGTGCACTCAACTCTATTGACATGCCATGCCCTTATATCTTCAGTATAATAGCTTAAGACGGTGTATCGTGGCTACAAAATGATTTCAAAACTCTTCAATTCCTTCTTCAAGCATTTTCCTTCTGCTCTACTTTCTCCTTCGCTGCACTATCCCCGCTGCCTCGATCTGCCACCTCGCCCTCTGGCAAATCTCGAGCCATCCTCACGATGTCCCACGGAGACGAGGCATCCTTAAAGACGTGATTCAACAACTCCAAATTGCGATTCATGGTCTCCGGGTAAAAGAAATAGACCGAGACGGGAATACATGCCGCAATGATGGCGTACATGATGTAGTACCGGAACCCAATGGTGTCGAGAGCCACAGGGGTGACCATGGTAACGACAAAGTTCCACAACCAGTGGTTCGCCGTGGAAACGGAGTTCATGGCAACTCGCAGCCTCACCGGGGCCACCTCAGTGCAGTAGAGGAAATTGCCACCAAGGAAGCCGAACGGGTAGAAGCTGTTGAACATGAAGATGAAAAATGCAGAGGCTATCGAACTCGAGTAATTGGTCGACGGAAAGCTTGCGGTCACTGCCAAACAGGCCATACACAACGACATGCCAGTTCCGCTGATCATGAAGACTGTGCGGCGTCCGAGCCGGTCAATGGCAAAGAAGGCCAAGAAACAGCATAGGAACTTCCACGTGAGCGCGCATGATGCTAATATCTTCGAGAGGTTCTTGCCGAGTTCGAGGTTTTGTTCGAAGATCGTCGATGCGTCTGGCCGTAAGAAACGTATTAGTAAGAATATAAAAGCCTCCAGTACAGCTGAACCTCTCCCAAAGGACGCTGCAGAATACTGATTGGTCTCTGAAATTACTTACAGACGGAGATCAGATTTCCACCGCACATCTGCTGGAAAAACTGGAGTGCGAAACAAAGACAGAAACGATAGAACAGTCTCTCATCATCGTCTTTGGAGAACATCTCCATGAGTGAGTTGTTGCGTGCCGCGGCGAATTCGAGTGATGATTCAATCTGGGCAATCTCCGTCCGAATAGCCTCGTCGTCTTCGGGCAAGTCTTTCAGTGCAGCTAGGTTCCGAGTAGCCTGTTTGACCTTGTTCACGCGAACGAGCCAGCGCGGAGACTCTGGGAGGAAGAAAATCACGGAGGCGACCGTGAGAGAAAGAACGAGAGACAGGGCGAGAGGCAGGCGCCATTCGAGGGTCGAGTTGGGAACAAAAGTGAAGCCAAAGTCGATCCAGTTGCACAGGGCATATCCAAGGCACATGAAGATACCCGCGGTGATGACATCGCGCCCCCGGTGCGCCGCCGATGAGCATTCAGCCTGCCACACAGGAATGGCAACACTGATCTCTCCGACACCGATGCCCAGGATGACGCGGCCAACAACGAACTGGATCACGTTGTATGCCGACACTTGCAGAACCTCCCCGATAATGGACAAAATTGCGGCCAGGAAAATGGTTTTCCGTCGTCCGAGCCAATCTCCGAGGAAGAGGCAAGAGAGAGCGCCAATTAGAGCCCCAATCTGGAACGAGGCGATGACAGCCCCCTTTCGTGTGGAGTTGACGGCTTCCTCGGCGCCCTCTGTATTGATGGTGTCAATCGTAGGAAACGTTGAAACAAAAGTCTGAAGCGTGGCCAGCGGCCCGACGCCGGCTTGATTGTAACCAAATAATGTAAAGCCGGGAGCAACTACAAAGATTATTTGGGCTGCCCGGAGCGCATGACCGCGGAGGCCCAGAAATGGAGATTTTGAAGACATAGCTGAACTGCCAACCTCAAAATGAAACCTAACAGACCTGAACACAGAAAATTCAAGCTTTGGAAGCCAAGCCGAAAGTCATTAAGTACTCACAGACATCGCAACCCCCTCCACTGCTCCACAATAGGCCCAGCATCCCCGGAAACTGGAGATTGTGGGGGGATGGGGGCATATGGGGTTGGGTCCATAGAAGAGCAAGGTCTGACTGACCATGCCCCGTTGAGCGCGTTGGACTTGTTCGAAGTCGTCTGCCAGTGGTGCATTGGGCATTATCATGCTTGTCGCAGGACAAAGACAAGTCCGCTGCAGGACATTCTCAAGTCCGACCCCGTCGCAGTTTACTCTTCTTTGCCTGAGATCGGCACCAATTCTGACCTAAATTACCTGGTGACGAATCTACCCCTGATGACTACCGTATGCACACTGATGGATCATTACTGGGGAGCTCTGGAATAGAATGACGAAGCCTGAGGTGCCATAGAAAGCCAAGTGTGAGGCAGAACTTGGTGCAAAGCTTGATGAGCTTGGTAGGGGGGCCCTAGCATCGGTTGGTAAATAACATACCTTCGGCAGGACGTCAGGTCGCAATTTCTTGTGGACTGAGCAGAACTAAGAGTGAGAAGGCTGCACACAGTAGCCCCTGTGGGAAATACAGCGTAGATACTTATGATGTAGTTGTGCAACCAAAAATCTTGGTTGGAAACGTGTTGACGGTTCGTGGCATCCGAGTCTTTTGATTATCACATTCCATTGTACAATATAGGCCACTGTCCCGTACAGAAAAAACAGGACGTTTGAATCTCCGGGGCCCCGCCACGTACCCTGACTTTTTTTCGCCGACTTGAGGCGCCATGGGGCCTGCCGGCTGCATGTGATTGTCTAGAATCCCCGGACAAAGCATCTTGTGTGCCTCGTTAGGAGGGAAGCGACATCAGCTGCAATACCTGGCGGCACAATCCCGGAGTGACTGCCACGAGCGACACCACAAGCCCGGGTTGGATGAGTGGTCCACACCGGGCCCAGGTCACCCTACCCCGTCCCAGCATACATCCATCCATACGAAGGTGGACTGGCTCTCATTCTCATGCGGCATAGGAAACAGGTTTCATGGGGAGTGGAACAAAATCCGGGCTGCGTTGCTTCACCGACAGTGGAAGTGGCATTCCTTCCAAGGTTTCTTCCGTGCCGTGTATGACGTACCTCCTCACAGCGCTGCTGGGAATCGCAGGATCAACAAGACTCAGGGCAGGGGAGAGATAGTGCCGGGTGAAGATGACCAACCTGTGGAGCCAGGGTCTGAAATGGTTCCTACTCATGTACACGGCCTGGCGCTTCGTATGGCGGGCTGACGAGATCATCCATGATACAGTGTCTGCGCCAATATTTGTCGGCCTTGATAGCCTGACTCGATGGACCAAGAGCTGCTTTGAGAACTGCCATCCTGCTTTGCCGTTCCATCATGGACCTGAAGTACTGGAATTGTTTGAAAAGCTTGCCGTGACAGGCATGTCGAATACCGTCGAGGCGGAAACAACCACCATCTGGGCTATGGGCTTCATGTCACTGGCGGACTCTCGCCAAACAGGCATTCATCACAAAGAAACACCGACGAGCTTGTTCTTTCATTTATAACATTGCTTTAAATTTAATTATAATCAGTCCAAAACAAGCCTTTTCAGTGGGTGTGGATTTCTGAGCGACTGTCAAGTGCCCATGCCCCTACGGGCTATAGCCAATCAAATGACACGGTTTGGAGTTAGTCAGCCAGAGGGCCGACTACTACACCAACCGTCAGGGCGACGAGATTAGCGATAGCTTCTTCCTTCTCGATAAGCAGAAATCAGAACCCGTACCCAAACACGTACGGTCTGCTTCAACCCATTTGCACGTGCAAAGACCCCTTGACCCTCGCCGTCAGGGCCGTACCAACAGTGGGAAAAGCTGTGTTATCGAAGGGTGATGTGTGACTGGGGAAGGTACTTAGCAGACTTTCAAAGACTCCTAATTGCCCAGGTGGTGAGAGATACACGATACATTTCTGCTTATGCTTGATAAAAGTGTGGATTCTTATTGTATATCGTCAACCATTTGGGCCCGTCTTCGTCATGGGCACTGTCAAATTCGAATCAACAGCGTGTCATCGGCCATGATCAAGGGATTCAGCGTTCAGGGTACTTCCTGTCCCTGCCGCTGAAACATAGCTTTCCATTGATTGGGAAATGGGAATTTTGCACTGGCTCTTGTCTCAGAGTCTATTTGTTGTCGAGAGCATCCAGCTTGATCTGCCCAACTTCAAACCAGTCCCGGAATGGGACGCGGCGGTTCTTGGATACTCCGTCCTGGGACTGATCCTGACACTCGTGGCCTCCCTGATGATCTTCCTGGCGCCGCTTGTCCTTGGGATCTCGATGAAATTGAGAGCACCTACGGCGGAAAAGCAGCAGCAAAACGGACCCAGGGGCTCAGACGGGAGGGGCACGCGGCCAGAAGTAGCATCCAGCTGGCCCATTCCATTGGTCAGGACCTGCAGCGCCGCAATCAGTGCTGCCTGCCATCGGCATCCCTGTGATACTGATGTCCACCTGTTGCCATTGGCATGGGGTTACGTGCCTGGGGATCCCGCGGACAACGGCCGCTTCTGCTTCACTACGGCGAGCGACGTATGTTGGCCTGAGGAACTGCCCGTGCATCCTATTGGCAACAATCCTGAGTCCTACGCGGCTATTCCAGAGCTTCGACTTGATCTGGATCATCTGGGTTCTGATACGTGAGCCACAGAGGCGGCACAGAATTTGCTAACTTTCGGCGCCGAGCTGGGCGACCAGGAGACACTGCCGCTAAATGTACATCGGACATGACAGCCCATTAAGGAAGAGAAATTAAATAAAATTGTTCAGCCGATGCACATGGGTGACATATATCAAATTCTTAGTAGTATTGCCTGCACATTCCAACGCACACTGGCCGTGCTGTGATCAGTGCTACAAGTGGCACAACGAAGCCTACATACATTGTTTTTTGTAGTGTAATTTAAATTTTCTTGGAACACTAAGGTCTTGGGTTTAAAAAAAGATTTATTTCAAAATCATATTTTTAAGCATATTTCTCTAAAAAGCGAGACAAGTACGCTGGACATAATTATATTACAATTATTAAATAGAGCTTCATACAATAATATTTTCTTGAAGAATTATGTAAAAATAAACAGTATGTTTGAGTTCATATATAATAATCATGTTAGGAATGGGAGTTTTGGGTGTGGGTATTAGTGGACGTGAAGCAAGGGCGTTGGGTGGTGTACCAGTCTCCCTTCCGTCTCTGTGAGTGCAAATCTCCGGCTTATTTTTACACGGTGTCATCTATGCATAAAATTTAGCCATACCGAGCTTTCTCACCTCGAATTATCATAGCTGCTTCTCCCCTCTGGTACCTGCAAGTATCCACATTCATCCTCTCCTCACCACTAACTCCTTCGGATCTGGAGAATGTGTACCTCAATCTCTGATCACGAACACTTGAGTCCCGTTCATTTTTCCCGATTTTCGCCATTCCATCCAACGTGTCCAACATCCAAGAGTCGCAAAAGTAAAACATAGCCCCTGCGATCGTCCTGGGGTCAACAGGCATGTGCGGCCACTGTGTGAAGAACGAATAGAGAATGACGAGTATCATAAGCGCAAGTATGGTGATGCTAATCCATGCGCAGAAAAATTGGGTCTCATAAGTATCGAGTTGACTGAATGGGACATGTGACAGTGTGACGGGGAGGAGAAGCTCCGCCAGTATGGTTGTGAAAGCCACAGCGCCGAAGAAGAGGGATCTTTGTCGCATAGCAGAGTAGATTCCGTAAAAAGCATTCGTCGGAGGGGAAAGGAGAATAGACTGCCCAGCTGGGAGTGCGTGTTTCGAGAGCCGCTGGTAGGGCAAGATGGTGGCAACGCTTCGGAAGAAAGACTCTATGCAGGCACCAATCAGAACGCCCAATGCCGTGAAGAAGAATCGAACACCAAACCCGCGGCTGTCCATGAACCGCTCGAAACCGCTGTCGAGCGATGTAGTTTCATAGTACACCACAATTATCAAGACGCATGCGAATATGAACAGGAGGCCACAGCGACCCCACCAGGTCAGTAACGAAAATGGCTGGGCCCTCTTTTCTTGGTGACGTGAACGGCATGATCTCACATGCCGAGAGCGGTCGCTGTCCCCCGGTTCATGAGTACCGCCATTGTTCTTATCCCAAACGACCATTCCATATTCCCGAGCGCTGACAAACCCAGCACTTGAGGATATCGAGAATACATCAAGGGCATATTTGCTGTCCGCAAGTACCTTGAGAATGATTTTCTCTTTGTCCGATTTCCCCAAATCGGATTGGATCTGCCGGATTTTATTTCTGATATCCGGATTCAGGCCCAAGCTCGCCATTCCCGCGATGCTCCAAGGGTTATGGCTCACGCCTGTTTTCCAATTGAAGAAGTTGACGAGGACAATCAGCAAGAGTAAAAGTGCCATCATCGCAGCTATCAGAGCCTCAAGAACACGACCAGAGACCTTGGCCACGCCCAAGCTACCATAGCAACCTGAGGTGCAGCCGTCTGAAACTTGCACTGACACAGTGTTGGCCGCGAGAGGTGTAAGAAGTGCCGCGCCAAATACTAGGAGATCCGATATCACGATGATGGGCTGCCTCAGTTTGACCGACCGAGGCAATGAGAGAAAACCCGTCCAACCATAGAAGCGCAAGAAGACAGACGCCTCTGCAGACACCCCGTCATTCTGACGAGCTATTGCCAACTCGTGGAAAGGCTGCATCAGTCTGGCGTTGATGTTGATGAGCTTGAAAGGATATGCTAGTATCGCTGCAAGGATCGTTGGAAGGAAAGTACCGAGCACATAGTCTGTGAGATCCACCCCCGTTTTGGACACGATGTCACCGGTGCCCCGCGTCCCGTTCGTGTTGGGGGGCCTTGTGGGAGTTGGTGTGGGAACTATAGCCCAGACATTTGTCGACATCGGAGTGCCACCCTCGACAGTGGTATATAAAAATGTAGTCGGCTGACCTTGACTGTCTGTTGATGTTGTTTTGCGGATCTTGGTCGTTCCGCCTATCACAGTAGGACTGGCCGTGGGGAGAGCCACAAGCCTATCCCCCGGTGATAACGGTGTGGCAATTACCACTGGAATGACCCTCGATGTCGGCGTCCCGTCGGAACTTCTCGTGTACGAAGATGTCATCAAACGCCCCTGATCATCGGTATACACTGTCTGAAGAACTTCGAGTGCTCCTGCCTCCGTCACCGGAACAGCGGTCGGGATTGTAATGACTGTGTAACCGGGGGGTAGCGAAGTGACAACGAAATCAGTGCGCGTGGCGATGACATCTTTATTTCTTATGACCGTTGTGTACGAGTATGTGGCCGAGTGGTCTTTCGAGTCGGTATATGTCATTTGCATAACTCGTGTTATGGGCTCGTGTGTGGTTGTAATCATCTTTAGAATGGCCACCACAGTTTCCCCGGGCCGCACCGTCAAGGTCGTTTCCAACACGCTCTGAATATCCTTTTTGATGGTTTCAACGAAGACTTGGCCCATTGAGTCAGTCACGGTTAGCTCGAAAGGAGCCTCAGTCTGGCGAATGACAGTCACACTCTCTCCATGGATTTCAGATGGTGTCGGTGTCGGCATCGAAGCCTTAGTGAATGAAGTTGATGTGGTACGGGAAAATGCGCTGGCTGACGTCGTGGAAAGCATTGTGATCCCAGAGTCCGCCGGAGCATGCGGATGGAAGATCCCGGCCGATTCGGTTGCTGTCTCTGTGACGAGGTCGCTGGCTTCGAGATCTGGTCTCAGAGTACGTAGGGTTGATGTCGTGAATCCCAGATGAAGATGTCCAAGTGAAGTCTGAGTTAGTTGGTAGGTGCTCGTCGTGAGGCTCTGATTAGTCCCGGGGAACACAGTTCGAATGGTAGTGCCGCAAATTTCAAGAACGGTCGAGATCGATTGGTGTGGCCCGGAACTGGCAGACGAAGTATTTGCAAGCGAGAAAGAAACATCGCCAGTGTGGTCCCTTGGAGGCAGAAGTTGCTCTGTCTGGGAAGGAGTGGGCGAGTTGGCAGGATCTGACGATGCGGAGTTTGGGGATGCTGTCAATGTCAAAATCGAATCACACAGGGCCAGGAAGCTCCCAGTGCTCATTGGGACTGGCTCAGTTTGGCTGGATATAGCTTTGCTGGATACCCTTGTAGTGTGATGACATAATGTCACGTCCTCCTTTGGCATAGATTGCTGATGTCCGTCGTGGTCCTCAATGTCCCTGGACCAGAGCTGCACGCGAGCTGCCCGGTCCTCTTGACTTGTGGTTTGTATCAATTGCATTGAATACTCTGTCAGTCCCAAGAACATCGCAAGAAAAATCATGAGAAGGCCGTGAAACCACCATCTCAATGCCGTGGGCTTGTATTCTTGACGTCTTGGTAGTTTCACCATTGAATCTGATGATGCTGTGGGGAGACGACCCGCAGCCTCAGGTTTAAGAACTGGCTGGCTTGGATCGTGATTTGTCTCAGCGTACTGGTGGTTGTCGCACATATTGCGAGGTTTCTCCTTCTCCGGAATCACTTGTGCTGTTGATTACTGGCGCATATGAAACAATTTTGAAGAATGCTAAGTGGTCAGCATTTCAAGGCAGTCGCTTCATTTATAGAACTTCTGCAAATTAATGTACACTCCACTGCACGCTGTAAACTCACCCCTTGTCTTTTTATAGAAGGGTATTTTTTCAGGCTGTGTTTTTTCCCCAACTATATTTAGGACAGCTGGTGGGCTCAGCTGGCTCTCATTGCATATGGGTGTGTTACACATATGCACAAGTGTTGGCCGATGTCGCACAGATGATCAATACTCAAGTGAGCAATTTGGCTCAGCCCTACTCAGCCTGGAATCCACCTCCAGGCTTCTCAAGAAATATAAGTTAAAATAGAGGTAAATAAATCAGTTATAGACTTTGATGATATTACGTCTGACCTCTCGTCCTAAGGTGTGAAGTTGATGTCAAAGCTTTCAAGAGTCTCTGAAAGAGCGTTGAGCACTGCAATTGCAGCATCGAAAACCTCCGTGACGATGAAGTCGGCCGGAATTGAGGTAATTTTATAAGATTTGACAACGGCCACAGGTGAAGGGTACATGAGTGAGTTACAGGCGGGACGTTGGTGCGAGCGGAATGTCTAGTTCTCGAAAGATGCTTTGCTGGCCAAACAGTCAACTCGACACTCGATTCAAGCAGCTCTCCAGCCCTGCATTGCTCCATCAGAGTTTAATCAACTGTCACCACGGGTGGGGGGTCCGGCTACCCGGACTTGAATTTGTCCGTCCCATTGCAGCTTCCTCTACTATTACCGTCATGTTTTTTGACGTGCAGCGTTGGACTGAATACAGCCATATTAATGATTTATATAGCGAATGGGTGGTTGACTACAACTTGGGCACATGGTTAGTGAGAAAGGGAGAGTGCAGTCCTCGTTTTAGGGAGTGCGAACTTTAGAATCTCCGTTTCCTGATCAGGTGGGAATTAAACGGCAAACTCATGGCTACCACCAAAGACCAATATCTTGATCAACAAGCAAAACATGCTCAAAGTTGACAAGGACAACTACAAAGCACTACTCCATCTACGTCACAGATTCCGCCGGGGAACGCTTTAGGCCGACCAGCTTGAAGATGATGAGAGCACTCAGGAAGGCAACACCAAGTTCTATTCATATCGTTAATAAACCAGGCTGGAAGAGTTCTTATGGCCATTCGAGGTTCATCACAATCAAGAGATCAGTTGAAACCAGTAGGCAGAAGAGCATCTAAACGTGGTAGGGACGTAGTATTCGCCCTATAATCAAATCGAAAGCCTAATAAATGAATGTCAAGAATGTAAAAATAACTTCACCACAGATGTGAAACGCGGAGATAGAAACATGAGTCGCATCTCTCCGTCACAATTTGCCAGTGTTACAAATCAGCCATCCTCGATGGGAGCGACATGCATTATAATTAGTCTCTGTCCCAATAGAGCCTCCACCAATTACGAAACCGCACAGCCCTCAGGAGACCACGTATACGCGTCACTCAAATCCTCGGTGCCGGTCTGAGAGCGCACAGAGGATCTAATTGAAGCACTGGTAGCTGCAAATTTTGTCGTTCGGCGTATTGTAACCACACACGGCCGGCACATTTGCCAGGTTGTCGTAGCCTGGGTAACGCACGTCGAAGTGATCGCAGGAATGGAATGGGCAGCCCGCGTTGCACGAGGTGATAATTTTGTCAGTGCACAAAAGGAAAACAAACATGGTAGAGACACAATATAGTGCCGACTCAAAAATAGCTGCTTACAATTGAAGCGGCAATTGCCGACGGTGCTGTCGGGTCCAACTGAAGAGACTCTGTCGTTCAGGTCCCCGGTAAGGGGAACTGAGCATCATGTTAGACTTTGTGTTCAAATAACAAAGCAATTCGGACTTTTCACGCAAGAGACCAAGCGCTGCCAGATTCACAGGGGTATCGGATAACAGAGACCAGAAAGACTCACCGCAAGCGCAGGCTGGCGTACTGATGTGAACGCAGTATCCGCGCCAATAAGCATCAGTACAGAGATAAACGCCAGGGTCTCTCTTAGTGAGATCTCTGGTTGACTTGGTATCACTAGACATAGTGCCATTGCGAATGTCCTCAGGGATATCCTCGGGGTCAATGGCCGTCACGATGACGCCATCAGGATAGTCCCTGGGGAGTAGGGGTGGTGGGCGAGGGTTGTATCCACGGCAGCAGCAGTCACAGCCTTTGAGGCCGCAAGGGTGAGGAGGGCGACAGTGAGCTGCATATTGTCTGTGCGACTGGCTCGTAAGGCTCAAATGGATGGAGTTGTGGTAGGCGGGTTGGGGATGAAAGCTGCAGAACAAAAGGTTTTCCGGTGAGGACTGACGCAGCAATTCTTATACTTATTCTCAGGCAAGAATAATTGAGCGTACGGAGATAGATATAGCGGTTCGCGCACATTTCCCATTCGCAGGTCACGATACTCCTGCTCGTTGTTCGATAGCCTTCTGCTTTTCCCCCGACCGGTCACCTCGTTTAGAGACGCCACTTGCAGGCAAACAAGATCCCTATTCACGGGTAGTCCTTTTGCATGAGCATACATAAGCGCTTCAGCTTCAGCTGGAACTGTGTCCCACCAGCCTTGACTCTTTCCTCTTCTGTCAGGAGCAACGTACGAGAATCAGAAAGTAGACCATGTTCGGAGGATGCCCAGATGTCCAAGACTTTTCCACACGTACATTTTGAGCTGATTTTAGATCACCCCACGTTCCTGTCTTAGCCACTTCTGACCGGTGTTTGAACAAATCTTACCCGAGTGGCTTCGAGTCTCGAGTCTCGAACGAGCACAGATTTGTGAAACTCGCATTGGGAAGAGCCTTGGCTTATGGAAAGCGCCTCGTAGCGACATCCACGATGACCTGGAAATTTTCCACATGCAAATTAGTTCCATTGGTTCTTTCTCATTTAGTCTGTATGCATGCTTCATATAATTTTGCTAGGCAGTCCCTTCAAGCAACAAGCAACGATAATTGCGCAAACACAATCACCCTCAGTTGATAATAATGATCAATTGATACAACGTGAATGACAGCGGAATCAAAATCTCGAATTATATTATCAGAGTCACCGCGCGCATTAAATCGTTGTATCATGTGTCCACGATAGGAGAGGTTATAGCATACTCGTGAGTACTTTTCAAATATAGAGACAGAAGTGGGGATGCACGTCGACCCTAGATGAGAAAGTCCAATATCTGGTCATCAGTCTGCTCTCAGATACCCTAAAAAGTCCCCTCTATGGCGTTCCTAAGCCTTTCTTCATCACCTCTGCTCCTGGTGAATGGTGGTCCCATGGTTTCCATTGTTGACACAATCTACTGAGAGTGTCTTTGGGCTCAGTGATATCCTCAGAACCCTTCTGCGGTATTACGAGAGCGGACACTATTAAGCACAATTCCGAGACGCTTTGAACAAAGGCAAGACCATCCTGGTACGAGCATATCTAGTAAGCATTGAGGACGCCTTGATATATCGAGAAGGAAGATCTGATATCCCTGAGCGCGTTTCAAACGCATATGTACCCATTCAAATAAAACCAGTGCTTGCCTACTAGTAGGGCTTTCCAATGACGTGTATTTTCCAAAGCAGCAATGCGGCGATCGATCAACAGATTGAGAGGAGACTTGGCTTGGCTGCAGATTCCCGATGTGTCTGCCTTCAGCGGCTCGGTGGCCCGAGACATTACGAGCAATTACTCGACTAAGGGCCCTGGCGATTTCTATTTCCTTAGCCCTCCTGTGCTAGTTCATCCCGCAAAATTCTGAAGCAATTGACATTGATGAGGTACATCCCGTTGGCATGCCGTATTGACATGCTCAGTACATCCCAACACCGGACCAATACCGTATCTAGTATCAATTTCACGTCCTTTCAAGCTTTCCCTGGGGAGCTCTACACATTCTGAACTTTCCTGAAGTGACCACCAAGACACCTAGTAGTTTTGCTTTTGCCCCCACCCCAAGGATTGCAGATATTCAATAAGTAGGATTCTGCATTGCAGCAGTGGCAAGAAGTGCATAAGTGGGGAACAAGACAAGCTGATCCGCCTTATGATCTGCCCTGCTGACTTGTGTTATATGTCAACTTGTGTGACAATATCACTCAATTACTCGGCCCAGAGTTTGTGGCTTCCAATCCCCACTCCAACGTGATGGAACTGCACTCACCGGCTGCCTGAATATGTTGGTGCCAACTTTGGGCTGTGCTGCTATTATGGCTCTGCATTTTAGTTTTTTTCGTAAATATCTGAGACACTTGGGGAAAGAACACCACGCGGTGTGATATGATATTTTCAGCACGGCTGGCCACACCTGGGCACCTATAGGGTGAATGACATTCAGCTGGGATGTCGACCAGTACGTAACTAAATGTGACTAGCCCGAACAGGAAGACCGATGACTGGTCAAGATGACGGGGCATGAGGCTTGGCTGTGTGACTGGTCCTCTGCTGTTTGACTGGATTGCTGCATGATTACTGGTCAGCGGGTACTTGGATTTGACCGGTCTGCACAAAAGACCCTCAAATTCTCTCAGGGCTCTCAGTATTGAAACCTCTGACGATTGCCACCGCTCCCGTCGACGAGTCTCAGAGACTTATTTTTTCATCTTACCAAAAAAGTTCGCGCATTCAAGGTTGCGATCGGCAAGGAGGGTGGCAAACCGGAGCCCTTTCACTTTGGGTGTCTCGGGCATGCAGGGTTCGCGAAGAGCCTCGCGGGAAGGTTGCGCTCCACCTGTCAACTCTAAACACAAATTGTGCACCTTGACGATTTGTACCATACCCACGAGAGCCTCACCAAATTACGCGAACAGAATCCATCGAGCTGGCTCTTTTCCAGTATGGTCAGCCCGGAAAAGATGACGAGGTGTTTGCCAAACAGTTCTGATCGTCCTTGCTGGCTGGTGAAGCAGTCGATGTGCCTTTCTTCGACAGAGCAAATTTGATGGAGAGGAATACCGCGTCCCACAGTCCGAATGGCAACATGTATTCCCAACCCACTCGTTGCTGTCGTTATATTTGAAGGTGGTGCTTAGGTCTGCAGGCGATTTCAGATGATCAACTGGAGGCACGCACGGCCGATTCAAAGCAAGTCGACACCGTCATCGTAGACAAAGACACAATATCTATCGTGGTTATGCTTCCCATTGTTTGAAACACGTGAAAGTCACGAAGGACAACCTCAGGAGGTAAAATGATTCTTTTATGGGAATGGGGACGTCTGTCTACCCCGTTCACCTTGACACTGAGCATCTTCACAATGGTTACTGCTGGAGGATACAACAAGAGGAGGCATTGAGGGCAGTGAAGGGAACGAGCTAGACAGATGACGAAATCATTGCATTCGTGCAGGCGCGTATTCCGGCGTAATATGCGATCTATCTAGACCAGCTATCTCAAGAAGCTTTCCCAGCAGGAATGTATGACATGCATGACAGACAGCAACTTCGTGTCTGCCTTGACGAGAACAGAGCTCTTTATCTACGATTGAAGTATAAGCATCAACGTGACTAGAACTTGAAGTTCCACGCATGAGTGAACCGGCCTGCCAACAATGAAAAACCCAGGCGGACTGGGGAAAGGATCCCAGCAAAAAGATGTGAAGTCGTCTTCGAGCACGACAGCTCGCCGAGTCGAAACAGCATGATAGACCCAGCTCACAACAACCGAAACGGCAACTTCAGTTCCATCACCTTTGCTATTGGGGGTCTATGGTATTCGTAAATGTACAGCTCCAGCCCCCCTATCTTCTGGTAGTTCGTGGTTGGGGAATTTCGAGTGATTAAAGTTGGGAGGTGTGCTATTTAGCGTCCACCCGCCATCCGCCGCTCGAACCACCACATTTTACCATCACCCAAACCTCAGCCCCCAGGTGAATCGCCACCATATCTCCACTATATCGCCAGGTTTCAAGATTTAATGCTTAAAAACCTTAGTCAAGCCTTACAGCTTTTGATACTCAAGCTTGCCCTCCAGCTTCTTGGACTCAGCGACCTTGCGGACGGCCTTGTTGAAGTCGTCCTGGTTCACGGCGTCTCGGTAGTCCTTGATCGCAAATAGACCCCTAAATCAGTGTCAGTCTTCCCTGTCCGTAGCAACAAGAATGGCAAGCATTCGTGGAGTTCAGCACTTACGCCTCCGTGACCACGTTTCGCAGATCGGCACCGTTCAGCCCGTCACTCATCTTGACCACGCTCTCAAAATCGATTTCACCCTCGGTAACCACACTGCTGGCATGGATCTTCAAGACCTCGAGCCTGCCGGCCTCGTTGGGCAGGGGGATCTCGATCTTGCGGTCCAGACGCCCGGCACGCAGCAGGGCGGGGTCGAGCGTGTCGGGCCGGTTGGTGGCCATGATGATCTTCGTCTTGCCCAGGTAGTCGAAGCCGTCGAGCTGGTTCAGCAGCTCCATGAGCGTCCGCTGGATCTCTCGGTCGGCCGATGTGCCCTCTGAGAAACGACGCCCTCCGATGGCGTCGATTTCGTCCATGAAGATGATGCATGGCTCATGTTCCTTGGCGTAGCCGAACATCTCGCGTATCAGTCGGGCGGATTCACCGATATACTTGTCGACAATGGCGGAGGAGACAACTATGCATCAGACACGGCACCTGTTAGTTTCCAGCTCTGCAGTCTAGAGTGGGACGGATGAGCGCACCTTTCAGGAAATTTGTCTCCAGGCTGCTCGCCACAGCCCTCGCAAGCAGGGTCTTTCCGGTCCCTGGTGGGCCGTACAGCAGGACGCCCTTCGGTGGCTTGATTCCGACACGCAGGAAGAGTTCTGGGTTCTTGAGGGGCAGCTCAATGACCTCGCGCAGCTCTCTGATCTGGTCGTTGAGGCCGCCGATTCCGGCGAAGCTGACCTGGCCGGGGTCCTCGAGGGACATGTTGTAGACGAGGGGGTCGACTTCTCGGGGGAGCATGCGCATGATTGTAAGGGTAGTCATGTCGAGCGCGACACGGGTTCCTTGCTTCATCTTGGCCTTGTCGACCTTTGACCGGCAGCCGACGACGTATCGGGGGCCGGAGGAGGCCTTGACGATGACTAGATTGGGGGAAGGGAAGGTCAGTGGCTGCTTGATCTCACAGGCGGGAGGGAGATGGCGATGGGAGGTGGGCGGGCGTACATCTCTCATCGTCGAGCTGCTTCAAGACCTCGCCGATGATCTGGCCGACACTTTGTAATGCCTTGATGTTCTCTTCTGTGTTGTTGAACTCCTTCTCCAGGTCCTTGATCTCCAGTCGCAGGTTCTTGAGTTTGACCTCCCAGTTCCGTGACTCGAGCAGCGAGTCGGTGTATTTGCTGATGGCATCGGCCCTCTCTGGATCGGACATGGTGGGCAGGCGTTTCGAGGAGGTCTAGGAGACAGACTCTGGGCTGGCGTCCTTGATGGATTTGTCGTTGGCGCTGTGGTCGCAGTCGAAGAGGCACACGGTCGAGGTCGAAGTGCGGAACGGTGGGATGGAGGTCGTGAATGTGTTGGTGTTGGTAGTGGTGATGTGTTTGTTGATGGAAACGTCAAGACAGTTTGGACTGCGTGCAGGCGGTTTGCCGCGTTGCAGAGCGACGGAGCTTACCCAAGCTTCTGTTGCCTTGCGTCAGGCTGAGGGTACCTGGGTACCTCGAGAAACGCTCGGATACAGCCGATTGGCGGTTGGGCTCGACAGGGGTAAGTTAGCTGATTAGTCAGCAACCTCACTCGGAGGACCGGCTGGTCTGCTCCGGGCCTGCTTAGTCATGACACGCTCCTCCTTCTCTCCTCCGTCTGGCAAGTCCTGGCACTGACAGAAAGTGGTCGTACTGCATGGCGGCGATGGTGCCGACTCCGCGAAGCCCGCCTTCTTGTGCCCCAGATTCTTGTCCGACACCCACGGCATGATGATCGTATAAAGCCCACCTCGTGTTCCAGGAGCCTTTTGTTGCATTGATTCCCAATTTCCTCTCTACTTCAGCAGAAAAACTCCATGTATCAAGCAACCCAGTCCTCCAGAATGCGGCAATGCCTCGGCCTGTAACGTCGACGCAAACTGGGCTGACCACCAGCCTTCCGTATATCCACCATTAGTCCCACCCTTTTTGGCACCACCACCCACCAGGGCCGAGGCCTGGACCCTCTGACCCTGTATCCGGACATGGACCGGTCCCTGACACCGAGATTCCGACATCGAGCTGTCTGGCTGTCTTGCTTTTAGCCCACTGCGCCCGAGTCTAATAAAGCCAGCACGGTTCAGGGCAGAACAGGGCCGGGCAGGGCCGGGCAGGGCCGAGCCTGAGTTTGAATGAAGCAAGGAAGCTCGAAATGCGCGACTACGGGGACAACAGTGGCTGCCACTGCCATCCGTGGAAACTGATGCGTCTGATTCGGCTCCGAGAAGCCAGGTCAGTCAGCCGCCCGCTCTAGGGCCGGACCAGAGGCTGCGAGATCCAGCACTCTGGTACACAGAACCGGCCGTCGACATGTCACTTGAGCTTAAATCCAGCCAAGGCCAGACTCTGTGCAAGGCGTCCGTTGGGTATGCGCTCTGCTGCTGTCGATCAACTGCGGAAACGGGAATGGACTGGCAATTGAGGCTCACCCGTTGCCCGTTGATCTTCGCCATGTCCGACCTCATCCCTCGAATGTCGTTCTCGTGGTCCTGGTCCGGACCTGAGCGAGAAGCTTAAAGGCACAGCCAGCACGCCTCGAGCAGCAGGCTTCTTCTGGTGCTGCGCGATTACGGGTGGGTACTCGGCCGTCCTGTTCCGCCTACCGACTGCGCATCACGCTGCACCAACTCTGTGCACGTGTTCACAGGCTCGCTGGCTCGTCTCTTTGGACTGTTGTGTGTGTGTGTCCTGCCACTCTGGACTCCCGTCGGCTTTTACCATCCAGGACCGTGCATTCCGGCCGTGTTGGCCATGTCGCCATTGGGCTGAGATGCTCGAGTGCCACAAGCCATTGACTGCTGTGGTAGCTCCAGGAGCTGGCCTGGGGGCTCGTCATCGTTTTGGCGGCAAATCCCCCCTATCCCTATCTTGCCTTTTCACGACTCTTCCTCGGCCACTGCGCGCAATAATACTCCGACCCGCGTGCAGCAGCCTTATGACGTATGTCCACACAGAAAGCAAGGAATTCAGGGATCACCTCCTCCGCCGCTCTGCACCCTACATGCATGCCTACGTCGGCTCCAAATACGGAATTTCCTTCGATCCCTGTCTCTTGATGACCTCTTCCCGCCTGTGCTGCTTCTCTCCCGACTGGACAATTTGACTCTTATCCCGTGCATCATAAGGCGGTGACCTGGGCTGTGTGACCCGACTCTCGCTCCATCACAAAGGTTCGATTTCGCCATAACTCGCTTCCTCAACTCCTCAACACCCTCGCAATTCCCGCATGACCTACGATCGCCGACCAGACGACGCAATCTCAGCCTGCAACACGCCGCTTCCTTCTGCCTGGCCACAAGCTTACTGTCCAGCGGCAGGGTCGAGCCGTGAATCGAGCCATGTCATCTCTCTCCTGCAATCGCATTTACTCGCAATATTAGATCAGCGGCGGCAACAGCGCGGATGTCTCACTTGCGATCGATCAAGCTGTCACACATTTCAGGAATCTCAAGCAGCTGACAATTCAAGACACACGGTGGTCGGTCCGCTGAGGTGGAGACAGTCTAGGTATGGAAGGGGAGTCTCAAGCCACGGCTGGCTCGCGGGCTTCAAGCCCACAGGCTACAGGGGCCAGTGGCACGGCCACATTGTCGCGGACGCAGCGAGGAGCCATCGCCGCACAAGCCTGCGACACCTGTCGGTCAAGGAAGCAGAAATGTGACGAACAGAGGCCCAAGTGTGGCACATGCGTCAAGTTCAAGTTGGACTGCCGCTACCGAGAGCCCCAGCCCACGAAAAAGGACAAGACTCTCGTTGAAATTCTGGAGCGCATCAAGTCCCTTGAGGGCAAGATAGACAACTTGACTGCCCAAGGTCTGGCAGCCAACTTTCAATCCTCGATTTCTGGTGATGCGTTTGTGCACACGCCAGCACCCATGGGAAGCATTCGTGGGAGCGTCGCAAGCATCAGCAGCAGCAGCGCCTTTGCCGCTGCGCCGCCCTCAGACGCCCTGCTGTCGTCTGGGAATGCGACAAGCTACAGTTATGTTCCCTCAGTGCGCGCGATGCTCGGCTGGCCTGTCGTTCAAGAGTTGCTCAAGGTCGTCCTCCCAAATGCGCCCGGCCATGACCCAGGATCTCTGATCGAGCAGGACGGTATTCCAATCCAGCCGCGAGCGGCTCCTTCGCTGCCACTGGTCACAAATGCGCCTAGACGAAGTCGAGCTGCGTCAAACCTTGAGTCCCCGTCCGCTGCCAGCAGTCCGTCTCCCACCCAGGTTTTGAACAGCTTGACCTGGGAGTCTGTTCAGGTCCTAATCAAGGCTTTCTTTGATACGTTCAACCTTCTGCATCCTGTTGTTGACCGCCAGGCTTTCATTTCCACAACCCTTCCGGCGATGTTGACAAATGGCCTCGTTTTTGACGACAGTATCCAATCAACATTGACATATCTCATCTTTGCTTTGGGTGAGGTTGCGATTGACGCCTACTCGCATCCTGGGGGCACAAAAGGACGCACCGCAGCACAACATCCTGGACTGGTGTTCTTCAACGAGGCACGGAGACGAATGGGGTTCAGTCTGACTGAGTGTAGCTTGGAGAATGTCCAAGTATTTGCTCTTGCAGGGTAACGTCCCTTTAGTCGCCCTGCAGCGGGTTGGCATCTCTCTAATGTCGAATAGGATCTACTATGAGACGTGCTCCCGCCACATGGTGAGGGGCAGACTTTCTCTCTTGTCCTCGGAGTGGCTTGCTGATGATGAATAGGACTTTTGGCGCATGACAAATTCGGCTTCCTCGGCCTGTCAAGCTTTGATCTCAAGGTTTGTCATCCCTGGGGTTGGCAGTGGGATACCAGCCGTGATTGCTTACCGACAACAGCAATCCCGGAGAACTCACCTCGACACGCGGGGACATCATCAGGAGAGCGTTTTGGCACTGCTCGATAATGGAGACGTCAGTCCTTTCTTATCCTTTTCGCTTCGCTCAATGAGCTCACACATGGTAGATGCTTCAGCCTGGAGTTAGGAATGCCGTTGAGTGGATTAGACAAGTATGAGATCTTAGTCCGAGTGCCAGACTTTGGAGGTCCTGTTTCGCAGGAGGACTATACCAGCCACTTTCAAGAGCACTTTGCCTCCCAGATTGTGCTGCGTCGGCTTTCGGCGGACTTCAACAACGTGCTTAGCAGCGGTAAGGACTTGAAGAAATTTCATTTTGCGAGCCTCATTTCCAAAAGCTCATACCTTTGTATCCTCTGATGAAACTGACACTTCACAGTATCGAGCTCGCCAGGGTCCTCTGTGTCGTCATCGTCGTCACCAGCGCCAGCCATCCCAGGCGCCATCAAGCCACTTGTGATGCAACTGGATCAATGGCGTGAGCTGTTGCCGTTGCACCTACGCTGGGTGGAACGCGACCAGGGGATTCTCCTGCCACCGGGGCATGATGCGTACGGTACCCCGGTTTATCCGACGACAACACCCGTGACAGCACCGTCGCCAGCTCTTCCTAGCGCAACACCGCCTGCCTCATCTGTGACGTCTGTCAACTTCACACCCGACCTCAACAGCCACCCTGTCGCCTACCCCTACGCCATGGACATCCAAGTTGCCCTTCTGCGGACGCGGTACTATACCACGAGACTCTTGCTTTACCGGCCGTTCTTGTACAAGGCGCTCCACCACCCTGAGCAGATGAACAATGAGGATGCGGAAGGGGTTGCGAAATGTCTCAACACGTGCCTCCTGTGGCCCATCACCATGTCACCTGCATGCACGCGGAAGCTGCTCGTCCCATGTCTGTTCTTCTGGACTCAGAACATCCTCGGCGCCCTCGTCATCCTACACCTGAGCGAAAAGGTGCCGATCCTCGCGCGGATCAGGGCCAGCGGTATCTGCGGTACGAGTTTCGAGGCCGACGCGCGCGAGACAGTGCGGCTGGGCTTGGAGTGGATCGACGATCTGAGGGGGTCGGACTCAGAGGCCGAGTGGGCCTGGGGTGTTGCCAAGGGGCTTTTCGGCCTGGACAGCTGACGGTTGTGGGGGTGTTCGTCCAGCCGTGGTGTCAAGCGCAGCTTCAGCCTCCGTTAAGACGGAGAATCTGATCCTGCGTCCGCTATGCCATTATGTCTGCGAGAGTCCCATCATGCGAGATGGCGTGCTCGCATGTATGGGCCCATGGCATGGACTTGCAGCTCGAATGGCACTACTGCCCGCGACCTGTCACACCTCCGAAACACTCACACCTTTTTCACAGGTCTTCTACGCTCACGGTGAAGGGCAAGAGGCATATTGTCCTCGCCAAGAGCGACGGAAGTGAAGGGCTGGGATTGAGGACGGAATCGACACCACATTTGCGCCTTCACCAATACCTTATTCCCTACCATTTTGTTTTTCCCGCATCTTTCCTCGCAAAGGCCGCTTACGTTGAACACTCGCAGCACGCGGTTCTCTGCCCACTAGTGGTTACAGTGTCACGGACGGAGAAAAGTCAGCCTCGTGAGATCCCATCAAGACATATATCTATATACCTTCCTGTCTAGCATTTCATAGAGCGACGATACCATTATCATTTCAAAGCGAGCGGCAATTCAGAATCTTCATTTCATTTAGGTTCTGTGTTCATACATACCATCAGGAAGGAACATGGAATTGACTACGCCAGTGACAAATACCCTGCCAGCTCTCACACCCACCCCTGCTCTGGGCAGAACAAGGCCTTGTCTTTCCCCCTGGTTTCCGGCTCGTCAATCCGCTACCGGCAGCCCAGGTTCCAACCGGCAGCCCAGGTTCCAACCGGCATCCTTCGAGGCAGCAGGATGCGGCATATCCACGCCGGATGTGCAGTTGACAGGCCAGCGGACGCCCCAGCCAAGCGCCGCCTTTTCACACACGGAATTTCCCAGTAGAGAATAACGAGAGCAGAGGGAACAACCGACAGGAAACACACCCCTGGCCCAGGAGAGCTCCCCTTCGTAATTCGCTTCCTTCCCAACAAAAACTTGCTGGCCCAACTGCCGTCACATCGCGCGGAACCCGCGCGGACCGCCGCCGCGGCCGTTGGGGCTAGCGGAGGGCCCTAAGCTGGCACAGGACCGGGTGATACCCTAGCGCGGCAGCCGACGAGTTAGTGATAAGGGAGAGGAGACCCAGGGAAGTATTTACCGCGATGGGGCGGCGAGGCATTCGGCTCGGTGGTCAGTTTCTTGATTTATGTCCAGCGGGCTACCAGGCCAAGCGAATACGGCATGCCAAGCGAATACGGCATGCCAAGCGGGAGGTGGATGGGCCTAGGAGGGAATTGAGGAGTGAATAAGCGGGTGGTTCGTCAACTGGTGGTGAGACCAGTGACTTGCCTCGCCTGTTGTAAGCGAACGACGTCCTGCGCCGGGTGCGCGCGCAAGCCCTCTTATCACGGCTTATTAAATTCTTTTTTTACTTACAATATCTTGTTCCCTTCATAAGGAACAGTCTAGAAGATCCTTCTCAACTCCTAGCTACCTACCAGCACGGCCCGCCCTGACGTCTATCGCTTGGCGGCCAGCCACGTTTATTACGTGCTGCGTGTACACGCGGCCACAATACTACTGCCGCCGCGTATCTCCGACTTTCCTCCCCTCGGCCGGGGATGAAGGGATTCCCGAACGGGGCGGTGGGCTGGAGTCGTAGGGGATAAGTTCTACTCTCTTTTTGTCCCTCCCCCTTCCTTCCAAGGCATCATCGTTTCCCTCCGCCCCTCTCTTCTTGTGCAAGCTTCCGCCCACGGAGAAGGAAGCGTGCGTCGTCATTTAAGGTTTGCCGGTCCTGGCGGTCTAGAACCCAAGATCTGTTTTGTGACATAATCTGAGAGGGGGGGGGGTTGCGCCGCCCCCCCACCTGCCCCTTTCTCTCCGTAGTACGTGCCGAGTAGCATCAGTGTCGGCATCGGCTTCGTGATTGTTCGTCTCGCGGCTTCATTGTTGGGCACCGACGCCCCAGGGAGATGGCGTGTGTGTGGCTGGCAGCTAGCTCATGGCCGGCTACGGAGGATTTTTTTTTTAATAATGTGAGTGACACCGTGACAGTAGCCGCTGTGACTATATCTGTTATTGTATAAACCGGATGATTAATTCTTTCTTCCTTCCAGACGGGGAAATTTGGGGGTGTTTCTGAGTGAGTGACGTCGAAGACTGGGGTGGCGCGCACTAGGCTGGGGGGATTTTACTTTTTTAGCCCATTAATTGTTCATTAATTGTAGGGGGGGCCATCTGGATATGACTACGCGTGGCTGGCCGGGATCTCACATTTTGACTCTGGGGCTAGTAACTGACCGTCAAGTGGGAAAAAGAGTGAGTGACTGCTAGGGTAATGTTAGCGACGTGAGAAAGAGATATTTGGCGAGGGGAGGGGGCCTATCCGTCGCGGGTAGGCATCATGCCATTTTGGTCTTGGGAACGGCCTTGGTCTAGCCCTGCTCACGGGCACAGACTGTCTACAGGGCTTCCGGGGGTACTAAGCCCAGGGAAGAGAAAAAAAAACACCACAAAACACACCAGGAGATACCCAGTTCCGCACGTCAACATCCCATCCGCGTCAGTCCAGTCGGCGGTTCGCTTCAACGCCAACGTCGAGGGCGAGGGGGTGACGGGAGGGGCGAGTGCCTATACAGACAACAGGCAGGAGAAACAACAACAACAACAATACTAATGCACGATTTTCACAGGCACACAAGATTCCTTCTCCCAGTTCTCCCGTCCTTCCGCACACCCGTCTGGATTCATCCCATCTTTTCCCAAAGTCGCCGCCGGCGAGGAGGGGACTTTCCGCATGGAGCTCCACCTTGCTGGGCGGGCCAAGGGGGGGGGGGACGGAGGGGCCAAGGGCAATGGCGTGCCTCGGGATCCGACAGACCCATAGTCAAAGCAACGGGCCACTGTGCCCATTTAGGGCGACCGGTGAAGCGGATATCGGACTGTTCCTCATCCTCCTGTTGTGTTTGGCGCGCCTGTTGAGGAGGAGGGGAGGGGGGTCATGATGGGTGGAGGCCTGATTGTTTCCCGCCTTGGTGGTGGTTGTTATAGCAGCTATATTAAGAGGGTGGAGGTCCCTTCTGTAGAGGACGGTGGAGGAGGAGTGGATGAATGGATGGGAGGGGAACGGAATGTACAACTGCGCGCTGCTGTTACGTAGCGCAGCCGAGTGCAGCAAGTACACGATTGTACATGGCTGTCCGGAGAGCCTCTCTGGGAGCAGAGTGGGACCCGGCAGCAGCGTTATACGGAGTACAGCCGACTGACCCGCCTGACAGCTTACAGTAAGGACGGAACGACAGCGATGAGAAACCGTGGTACTTCACGGTCGATCGCTGCAGGTTCTGGTCCTCGTATCGCAACCTGCGCTTTGACGTGGCCCAGGAGAGGAGAAAGGCCGGCACGGTTTTGGCTGTCAAAGGGCCTGTGAATCATGGGTGAGCGGAGGAGGGGGTTGCGAACAGATCCGATGCATTCCTGTCCCACAAAACCGTTGTGTACCAGACTTCTTCGAGCGACCTGCTGTAGTCTGGTTTGCTAGAGCCTAGGGGCAGTAGCCGTACCGTGGTAAGGCCGAGCTAGAGGGGATGGGAGGGACTACCGTACACCACGGCCCAGTAACTGCATACAACGACTTCCGATTTCTGCCCTCTCCTTTCCTCATTCAGGCCTGGGCCGTTGTCGTAACAGCTGTCAGGATGACGGGCAGGCCAAGGTTTGGTGCTGTGTCGTATACGCGGTAACATCAGCCTGGCCCTGGTGGGGCGCCGGTGTGGATGTGGGCGGATGGATGGGGCCCCAGCCAGGCTGAGACTGGGTGTTCGCTTCAACTACCGCCTGGATCTGGGCTGCGCAGTCAAGCATCCTTAGGTGGAGCATCGTGCTCGGCGAGTGCCGTATAATCCGCATTTTGGTTTGGCCTGTCAGTTAACCCAATACTCGAAATGCCATAGTGTCGACGTCCAAAGCGGGGTTTGAGTTGTGTCTGTGTGTGTGTGTGTGCGAATGCGAGCACTCCTATGGAATCTTGCTAAAAACTGCATCAAAGATACCCACCCTGCTGAGGATTGGCCACGAGATGAGAGGACCCGGGAGAGGGGCTGGGCAAGAGAGAGAGACAGACGGGGGGAGGGTCCTTCGTGGGCTTGACACGTGGGGTTCACTGGCGATCCGGGATGTGAAACATTCTCGGCCTCCCGGGGTCTTGATGGTTTTCGGTTGCTGGGAAGAGTGTTCCGAGCGGGAGCCCTTGTTGAGTATCAAGTCGCCAACACTGCCCGCAAGTGTCCGGCGATCTGCACAGTCGGTTGGTTGGGCACGAAGAAAGACGACAACTGCAAGGGGCTGGGCACCAACAAGCGAACTTGTAACTTGATGTATACTAGTTTCCTGCGTCTGTGATCTGTGATCTGTGGTTTGTAGTCTGTGGTTTGTGCAGTTCAACCGTGCGAAGCCGTCCCAGGCATGCCAATCGCGAACCAGAATTTCAATCGTCTCCTCTTGGGAGCATGTTTCATGACTGATGGTCCTCGTCCAGACTTGTAATTATCATGGGGTGAGGAGGGGGGATTTACCTGGCCATGTCCTCATGCCCCCCCACCCCCCCATGGGTGGGAAATTCGAGAAGCCCCCTTGGACTTCATGCATCTTCCATCTGCTAGATCATGCACCTTTGACAGCTGCAAAACCGGAGATCTTAATGCCCCTTCATAGATCCCCCAATCGGAGGCAAGATATGGCCCTGCCCTCCCTGGCGGCAGTCAACAGGGGTAGGACAGCCTTGAAGGTTTTATTTTTACGTTGCTATTATGTGAGCTGGCTGCATGGTCTTGCTTACATGGCTCTGCTTTTTAGTCCTTCACAGAGATACACCCTGGAAACTGAATTACTGACAGTGGATAAAAAAGTCCACAAGCTCACCGTCAAGGCGAATGGTCCTAGTCTGCTTCTGTGCCTGTCCCGTTCCGCTCAGACGTATCCGTCTCTAAACTACGTTCCGCCACAGCGCCCCAAATGCTTCGGAGAGGGCCGAGTGTGCGGGACCAAATACCAGTCCTGGACGTGCAGCCGACTTTATGATGGGCCTGACTCCTCCCCCCCCCCCGGTCGACGCGGCGCTGCGTGATACTTCTGCCATTTGGTAGTTCCCGGCCACTGACGGCCAGCTAGAGGCACCATGACGGGCCCGGCTTCCGGGAAATGGTTTAGCCTGGCTGGCGCGTGTTAAAATTATTCAGATTTTTTCTTTCTCCCTTCTCATTGTGACGATGTCTCGGGCAAGGTAACACTCGGTCCTACACGACTTGTGATGGTCACGCCCGAAGTACCCGAGGCCCACGCCCGTCAATGCGGGCGCCCGAGACATGCAAAAGCCAGAGAAATGCAAAAGCCAGAGAAGCACGTTGCCCCCCCCCCCCCCGAGCGCAGTGGCCCTCTCAAGATTTCGACAGCGTGCGCCCGGAATAACTTTGTGCAAAGCATACTACCTCTGTGGGCATGGATAGCTGGGCGCACTGCGGCTGAGGACCTCGCCTTGCTTTGAGGCACGGTCTCATAGCTTGGCTGAAGCCTATGTGCGAGTCGTCGCCGTCACCGGCTTTTCCCCCTCATCCACGTTCCCGATCCACGTTCCCGAACGTGCCTCTCCGGCAGGGTGTCAGGCAAGCCGCACTGGGCCAGGCCGAGGCTGGATGACTCTTGAGAATATGGATTACGATCCATTGTGCGACCCTTCGAGATCCTTCGAGGCGGTGGTAGTCCCATGTCGGACCTGGTTGGCGCTACGCGGCGTCAAAGGCTTATTCCGTAGCGCCATGCACATGTGTCGTGCCTGACGTGGTATCTACTAGAATGTCCAACACACCTGCTTACATATACTGGGTCGCCGATCCCATGGGGGAGACTGCTACAGTTCCCCTTTCATTATATGATGAAGCAGACATCAGACGAGGCCAGCCCCAACGCTCGAACCGTAGTGAGGTCACTGGCCACCAAGCACGCAAGGGGTACGCGTAGGAGACGCACTCCTTTCCGGAGGCGGTAATAACGGCGCCGCTGACGGTTGGTTCCTCAGCCACAACTGCCTCTGAATCAGACGTGGGACACTAGAGAGCCTACGCTAGCGCTGGCGCCAGCGATGACGGAAGAACATCCAGAACTTTTTTCTTCTCTTCTTTTTTCCTTTCGAAGCAGGTCCGTGACAAAAGGCGAACTGCCCGGCCTTAAGTGTGGGGCCGGTAGCCCCTGTCCCCATAGCGCAGGCCCGGCGAAGGGAGATTGGGCCCCAGTTGACAGACTGGGAACATGCTGGGGGGGATAGACGGCCCACAGGTGAGACACCGGGAGCGAGCGGTCGGTGTATTTGCTGTAAATGCGATAGTACGAAGTCGAGGCGACGCCCTACGTCCCTATATGCAAAGGCGAAGCGGAAGGACGAGTAGACAAACATGGGGCGTTCGATATTCAGGATCTTTCGGCTCCGGCCAACAGGCCATGCCCACTCGGATTTGTCCGAGGAGCAGGGGCAGGAGGTAATCAGATGCGAACGCGGATGTTTTGAAACGAAGCCCACACGTCGGTGGTAAACCTTGCTACAGGTAGAAGATTACTTCCGAGTTCAATGCATTGTGCATTACCAACGACACAGGGACCAGAAAGTATCCCGTGGGCCCGCGCTTTGTCTCCAGCGTTACGTTCCGGGACCGTTGGGCTCGCTGCGGTAACGGTCTGATGTTGAGATCTATAGATCGGGCCGCGGCGTCCGAGGGGGGGTGGTGTGTGTGTCCCACTTCGAGAGCGAGGCGTGACGATGAATGCTACACTGTCTGCCACTAGTACACCTCGATCGGGTTATGCATTCGTCTACGCAGGAATCACGCTATTGAAATCGATCTTTCCTGAGCCCCCCGGGGGGAACGTCCGGTTGGCATCCAGACCGGTGCTGCTGGGTATTTGGGGTTAAGTTCTCGATCAACGCCCACTGGTCCTGTTGTCCAAGGTCATCGGTGGACCTACTTCCAGGGAATGGTCTGCATGTGCCTGAGACGTCCAAGGATATACCCTCAAGGCGTACCTACCCCAGCCAGGCCGAGATGAGCTGGCACTGAGACAGCTCGCTACTTTGTGCGGGCTCCTCACATTCGTGTAGGTTTTGTCTCTCACCATCTCAGGCTGGCCATCTGAGGGATCTGGTTGGCCCTCGGGCTCAGCTATCCCGCCCAGACAGACACGTGCACCAACAAAACGACGGTCAGAATCCTAAATAGTCTTCAAGCCTTCCGAGGCTGAGGGGGGGGGCTATCAGGAGCTTCCTATGTGTGTGCAAGGGAGGTGACGCGCATAGGGGACCGAAGGATCCGGCCCTGACTCCGGGGTGCCGATCGAAAAGCATAATCGTCCTGTCTCCCGC
Source organism: Diaporthe caulivora (assembly GCA_023703485.1). Classification (NCBI taxonomy): domain Eukaryota; kingdom Fungi; phylum Ascomycota; class Sordariomycetes; order Diaporthales; family Diaporthaceae; genus Diaporthe; species Diaporthe caulivora. The sequence goes on from JAMPTR010000002.1 coordinate 5,848,087, forward strand.
TGTCGAGCTCGGTGTGGGCATCAGATCACCCTAGAGAAACCAAAAGGCCCCGCCCCTCCCCCCATTTCAAGCCCGACCTCATCATCAGGGTGCTCGCGGCCCGGGGCCATTGGGTAAAACGCGAGGACAAATTCTCACCGCCCCTTCTTTTCCCTTTCCTTTTGAGTTCGCGCGTAGACTTTTTGACGCGTCTCATCGTGCACCCAGCTTCATTTCGCGCGGCTCGATTAGCCTGAGGTTTGTGTCCCAAGGTCATAGCGAGCGATGATCGAGTGGGTGGATCCGGAGGCGGCTGGTCGTCTCTCTCTGTCTTGTCCCTCCTCACGGTGAAGTTCAGGGTCGGAAGATCCTTCCGACCTGTCACTTTGCCGCATGTGGGGGCTTGTGACGGTGGAAGTCAGGGGCGTTGATGCCGGGTGACAGGGTGGTAGTGACTGGCCTGCATAGCGTTGGATTGCAAATATACATATATCTAGTGTGCAGTACACAATGTAGTAATGTAGTACTATACTTGTCTTCGTCCCGGGTCCCCGCTTAAAGGGTAGTCGATCCGTCCGCAGTACCGCAATGGAGCCGAGCTTGACGCCGTGCTTCGTTTCGCGCCGCCTCCTCTTGGGGCTCGTTGGGATGTCGCGGGTGGAGCGAGAAGGCCAGACTGAGGGGGAAATGAGACTTCTAGAAGGTTTCCGGACTGTCCCGAGGGCCTGCTTGCTCTGGTGTCTGAGCATAGCGGGGACGCTGTCACAGCCCGGAGGTCAAAGCAAGGCGGCAGGGCCCGCCGTCCAAGACAGGTGAGCTCTCGCGCAGCAGAAGGCTCATGTCCAGCTCGAGATACATGGCCCTTTGGGACTGGTCAGGGAGGCCATTCTGGCTTGGTCACCCCGGCCTGGGACTTTTGTGATGCCTAACATGGTTCGCAGCTGCCACATTCTGTAGCGTACCAGAGTCTTCGTCTTGTTGGGCCAAACATGTGATGGAAAGTCGCTAGACTGACAAGGTGTCTGGGTGTTGACAGCGGGCATGCGTGCGTATTAAGTGCGGGCGTGCCAAAGAAAGGGCTTTTCTGGTAGCGCCCGTTGTGTTGAACAGTTCATCCCGACGCAACACAATGCAACGTAAAGCCCCTCCCTAGGGGACTTGAGTACTCCACCCGCGGACATGACTGACGTGCAGATGATCAACCCACCCCATCATCAGTGACAGTGGCATCTAAGTCTCGGCCAGACAGGCGTACTGCGGTATCGCAGGTTACACCATGCCGAAGCAGGTAAGTGAGATGATGCACGACGGGAGCTGAAATGCGTATGCAGGCCTGACCTGTCCGCCGCCGCTGCTTGGTGGGTTCCGCAGCGCAGTACCGTGGTAGCAGCCGGACAATAGCCCGCCTTGCCTGCATGAACCGGTCGCGGGCCTGGCCTGTCTTCCCTCGCAGGCTTCAGGGCCAGCCGGCCCGATTTGACTATAAGGCCGCTCCAGTGGAATTGTAGTAGGGCGGCCTTTCTCCGATCATGTTTTGACATGGACTACCGTAATATAAGCACCCCAGGCTTGGCTGGGGACTGGGCCTGGGCGCGCTGGAAGGGGGGAGGGGAATTGCTCCCCTCGCCAGCGCGAACGGACCTCTGCTGCCTCAAACAAGCTGATAAGTTAGCCGCCTGGCTGTCATATATCACCTGCTACCTGCCCTGCACGTCCTGTCCCAAGCGACTCGTTTTGTGATATATCAACTGGGCTCAGACAGTCCTTCAGGCCTTCGAAACCGGCGCGACCAGCCCAAGAGTCGTGGTCACGAGATGCCGCCTTGCTTACCAGGAGCAAGCCAGCAGAGCCGCAACCCCATCCGGACAGGGTGTGGGGGGATGGGGAGGGGAGGAGTGATCGTCCCCCCTGCCGCCCCTCTCTGCTCGCTCTGGGCCTGCAGCAGCGGCTGTTCCTTGGGTAAACTCGGCTAAATCAGAGTCGTTATGTGCGCATGCATATCGGCATGAGTGGACGAGACCCCCGAGGTGGCCCTCGGATGCGGCTCAACAGATGCAAAACATGCAAGACGTGAGCTTCGTCTTGAGTACTTTGTTCCTTAGGGTTTTGGACGAGTCTTTGTTATAAATATCCACGTCGCGTGGTAAGAGCCTAGAGCTGACGGTTGGATCCGGGTCCAGCTCCTCTTTTGGACTGGTCGCATCCCGAGGGCGCCGTAAGGCTCAACAGAGGACTTCGGTGCGAAGAGGAGTAAGTCTGAGACTAACGGCTAGCCATGTGTCTACTACGCTGGTACAAGGTGGTATGGAGAAGCAGGAAGGGCACGATTAGGACGAGTGAAACAAATGCCTTGGGAGGGGTCAGAGTGGGTTGTGGGTGCTGGGTGCTGGGTGCTGGTCGGACGCGTCAAAACGCCGTCGGATTCAAGAATCCCAAACCAATCAATGCCATGAAGGACCTCAAGGCCGGGCGTCTGAGCCTTAAAGAAGCGACAGGACGTTCAGGCCCAGGTCGTGTCGACTTATGGGGGAGGGGGGGGGGGTCGTCCGTGCAACTCAGGGGGTAGTCCAGGGTCATAGGGCGCTTGGATACTTGAAATGTGCGAATCGAAAAGTACTGATGACTTGGCTTTTTTTTGGTCATTTGCATGGAGAGCCGCACTCTACTGTGGTCAACATGTCTGTCTGTCCTGCTATAAACCACACACCATTGCTTGATACCATATATACTCCACTAAATTGCATGGAAAGTATAAATTTATGGTACACGGCCTGCACAGAGTGGTCAAAAATGCACGCGCAACCTTGGAAGCAAGTTATATGGCAGATGGGGTCAGTTTGGCCATTGGTCTCGTCCGACTCGTATCCTCATGGTTGATGTGGATTTCGACAGATACCAGAACATCATCATTCGCAATGCCAGACGTGTACTATTTTTGAACAGGGTCTAGTTCAATCTAGACTAGATAAAGTTTGTCCTGAGAGCCCAGCAATGGCTATTGTGGTCGTCCTGGGCAAAATGCTGGGTCGACTCGACAACAGACCCAGGTCTGTCCCTGTTGTGGCCCATAACAAAATGATTGTCTGGCAACACGGGACAACCAGGGATCTCATGGGCAACTGGCCTCGGTGAGGTCCGAATACATCCATATCATCTCCCAGCAGGACTACAGCCATGTATTGGGGGTTTCCACCGTGACGGCCGGTGCCCCATCTCGGTGAGGGAGATGCAACTTGTAAGAAGAGGCTGTTGCCGCTGGTTCCGACTGCTCATGTACCCGGTACAAGACACAAAGTATACGGCACCCGCACCCCACCACCGTTGGACCAGCTCGGTCGCACGAGCCTCCGCTAGCTACTCGCAATGTCGGGCAGTGTCACTGACGTCTACTCGTCTCCTCTCATCAACTGGGGGATCCACTCTGCTCCCTTCCCACCCGCATACTGCCTACGTGCCGTTGTCTCAATGTACTTCATGTACAGGCTGTGTTTGGTACAACAGCCATCATCACGGAAATACAGTACCCTCGTCAGCCACAAAAAGAGGAGACCAGATCGGCCAAGGCGCGCTGTGACTCCTCCCAGGCCGGCATGCGGGCGGGAGTGCTTGCGGAAGGATCACCGACGACGCCCAAAGTCTGAGCCCGGGTCCATAAACCCACACACCTGAACACCCATCCCTTGACCCCAGCCGTTGATCGACCCCGTTCGAACATTCCAACATGCCGCAGCTTTGCTGTCAGTGCTGTCAAAGCTCGCGCCGTCAGGCCCGGCCGTGGGTCGATGACCGTTCGTTTTTCCCGCTCCACCCTTCCCTTTCGTTGGCACTTCCGACAATTACTGCTCGAGGGACAACGTCACGACAGCCCAAGGCTGGGATATGACAGCCTTCCAAAAAGGAAAACAGAAGTACTCCCTAGTGGAAGGCAAAGTGCAGGCATCACTTCCACACCCTGCACCTTTCACCCATCACTCATCGTCGCCCAAGACCAGGGAGCTGGGCGCTTCGGGCAAGCGTCCCCGCGCACAGTCCCCATGACACCTTTGACAATCTTGTCGTTGCTCTCGTCTCTTTCGCGTGCTGTCCTACCACTTCTGGGGGGGGGGCTCTGCCCTGTCGCATCCTGCCCGTAGATTCAAGGTGGCCGAGGGCTCCTTGTCAACACCCGTTCGCGCGGCTCCCGGACATGGACAAGCTGCCCCCCACTGTAACTTTGCAATAATACTCTTGCTGCCCAGTTTCCCCGGCGGTTTCTTATCCTCCTCCTCCTCCCTCCCCCTCGCCCACTCCGCCCCCCGTTGTGGCATATTTCGTGGCATTCCTATGCATACTCCACGCCCTCACGGCTTCTTCTGCCCTTTTTCTCTGGGTACAATCTCCCCCATGTCACATCCTTCATACCGGACTAGCCCTGTCTCGTCGTGGATATATCGGGGCCATGCCATCAAGTAACATGGTCTGGCTCTACTAGTGTGAGTCGCAACGGCTTCCGTGAATCGGGTTCAGCGATGCCGCCTACAACCTACGCCTGGCACCAACGTCGTCGTCGCTGCGGCTTCCGCGCTTGAACACCGCAAATTGCCATAGGCCCTCCTTCATGCTATGCTGCCCAACGGCCCTGGACACCAACAGCAGTACCAGCAGCGCGCACGAGCGTGTCTTCCCGGGCCATTCTCTCATCAAACACCCTTTCAGCCCGGTAAAAGCCTATTCTTGGTTTTTTTTCTTTTTCTGTACAGGTAGCTTCGACAAGAACCCACCCGGGATCTTCGAGCCAGGCTGGGCCTGGGTCAAGCTTGAGCGTCCCCCCTCCACATCCTCCCCACCCCCTGCTGTGCCGGTCATCACCATCCCCTGGAGATATATGTCAAGATCCATATCGACCGGGGCAGCATCGTTGTTGTACTCTTTTTGTCTTCGTCCCATCAATTACCCAGAACCCCACCACGGCACCGCCCTATTTTATCCAGACGCCTCTGTGTCACATACACACACGCCCTCCTCACCCGGGGGGTTCCACCCCAGTGTGAGCACATACCAACCTCGTCCCGTCTTTGCCATTGTTTATAAGTCGTGGCTTGACCACACCTGCCTCACCTCCTCTCTCCTGGCATATACGTCTCCCTCAACCGCGAACCGTGTGTACGTACAGCCAGCTATCACTAGCTACCAACAGTCATCCTTACAGAAGGACCGTCAGCTTTACACAAGGACCGCACCTCTCCAGCTTTATATCTCTGCCTTTCCTCCTCGCCATCCCAGCTTCTCCTCCTTCCTCATCACCACCCAGAGTATAAGTTTTGTTGTCACCAAAGCAATAGCTGTCGTACAACAATCACCATCTCGCCCACAACAACGCGCATTCACACCCAATACCCATACGCACACACACACGGTCGTCTGCTCCAGGATGTGTGACTTCACCAAGAACTACTACATCTATTCCTCGTGCATGGACCCCGGCGCACATTTCTTCCGCACATCGGTCGACGGCAACAGGAAGCTGGCCTGCCCCAAAGGACCTCACGAGAGGTATATCGTCCAGCCGGGCACGTGCCCCCTCTGTTCCGGATGAGAGACCTCGAGCCTCTGAAGCAACTGGCACCTCGGCATACACTTAACTCGTGAAGGAACTAGGCGCACCAGTGACGAGGATATTCTGGCTGGACCGAACTAGTCAAGTGGAGGAGACTATGGCATGATGGGTACCAAGCACTCCACAGTGGCCACGCAGAAACAAGGGGAGGGCCTCGCCTGGTCCGCGGAGGTCGTCTGGTCTGATGATAACACCGGGCAGCGAGGGCCGTCCTCCTCTGGGCATCCTGTTACCGCCAGGGACGTGGAGTGGTGCTCATCTCCTCTGGGTTCAGCCCCGGATTCTGGTTCTGGGAATGGGGACGTGGTCCTGTCGTGGTCGTGGACATCGTCCTGGCGGTGATGGGTGCGGTGCGGTGACTACAGGGGGGTTTGGAAACGACTACGGGATCCATCCCAAGGATAAGAACGCGGAGGTTTCCTGGGGCTCGGCCGACGGAACTTGCCGAATTTCCTGCGTTGTTCTTTTTAGACTTGGATACGACGAATCGGGATGTTCCAGCCTCGTGCCGCCGCCGCCACCGACATCGTGGGTCGTGTCTCAGCCACCGGCGACTAGACTCGCGTTAGTGTCGGGAAAACACCGGACACGTCGCAATCTCCCATGGTGGTTTGGTTCTTCTGGGTTCTCTTCTTCTATTTTCCTTCTTGTCCTGTACCGGGGGCTCTCATTTCTGGTTCGTGTGTTTGTGGCATGGCGTTCTGGGGGGGAGTTGGGGGTGGGGGGTGGGGGCTTACAAAAGGGACTTTCGGAGGTCAACTAGAAAAAAAACACTTTCTTCATTTTGGCGGTGAATATTTGGGCTTTCTTTAAGCGGGCGCGCAACATCATTCTTTTTCAATTTACTTTTCTTACGTTTCCAGATTTAGATAGTGATCAAGAAGAACGTCCAAAAGGGCAACCAATGGTTTCTTTATCAATGCGCTGTACAACTGGCAACGTTATTTACTTCTGTCCTTAGGGACAAGTGGGGAACTCATCGGAGGGAACTGAACCGTAGGCTGAGCTGAGTACGGTAGCCTTGGCTGAGAATCCAAGTCATGGAACCCGAGGGTTCAACGAGAGCTGAAATCCAATGAGCACCCACCTATCCCAGGCCTGCTGTGACAGATGCCCATGCTACGCTATTACGTACCATAACCTGGGCATGCTCGGTATATTCCGTCCTCGGCAGTCTCGCAGCAGCACAATTTTGTTCAGAAGATGTGCAACAGAGTTGAGGCGGGCATGTAAGGCTGAAACCTGACGACTCAATATTCAGGCCGCAAGCGGCCACTTCTTACCTGTTGTCAGGCGGATTACAAAACACCGTCCCATATAGGAAAAAAGATTCTCCCCCTGGGTATGATAACACAAGTTTTCCTCGCCCCCTCAGATACGCATCTGTATATAGGTAACAGGCCACCGTACCGTATCTCCGGCAACGCGGTTAAACATGTAACGCAGCACGGACGGGGCGATAGGCCAAGGTCCGAGGCGCGATGACTCGTGGTGTGAAGGGCGGCGGCGATCACGGTCAGTCTCGGGAGTCTCCTGTCAAGCTTCCCCCCGCAAGGCGATGTCATGTTCCCAACGCCGGAACACCAGGCCGAGGGAAAACGGGGCCATGATACATTAACATAGTAGTAGTAGTAGTAGTAGTAGTCAGTGGGGATGGGCGGTGGGTCCGTTGGCAGCCGGCCGAGTGTGTGTGTGTGTGTGTGCTCGCCGCATTGACAGGACGAGGGGGGCGGGCCCCACAACGTCAGCCGGCGGCGGGCGCAGGTACGCGTGAGCAGAGCAGGGAAAAGTGTTTCCAGGTTGGCGGTGCCCGGGAGTCCCGAGGGGCCAGATTTGCGAGATAAAACAGATGTGCGTGCGCGCGCGACGGTGAGCGAAGAAGGGCTGATGAAATGAGGTCGGGCAGTAAGTAGGCCCTGAGTCAGAGGCCCCCCGGGTTATTCTTAGGATAAGGCTGCGACGGATCAAAACTGTTTTTCTCTACCATGGCGGCCCCATCTGGCTTTTCCGGTGACTGGTACATCGTATTGTCGATGGTGGAGGTTTTCGGGCGATCGATGGGTAATTCCAGGCCGCTCGTCCCTCGGTAGCCTCAGCCGTTTAATGACATCAGGACGGAGCTTTCCGAATTTCTAAATGTTCCACACTTGTTTCTCTGACGGCGTACCTCTGCCGCCTTCCAGGGATGTCCCATCTCATACCCGCCCGGCTGGGCTGGACGGATATCCTCTTTGCCGCCGTAGTGATACAACTCCATACGGTAGTTGCGCAGTGACAGAAGGTGGAGCCACAATTGTGCGTGTGTTGTCTTATAGTATGCAATGTTACGAACAAGTACACGCTGTCACACATCTATGAGCCTCTGAGAAGTGTATCTAGAGCTCTTACTCCGAGATCATCTCAATGCTGCTGAGCCAGTCCTGAAAGCGGAAAGTGATCTGTGGTCGATTCGTGGTCAGCCAAGACTGAACATGGCAACTTATGCTTTCACGATATACGCTGCCAAGTCTGTTGATCGGCGCCCTCATGACGCACAACAAAAAAAAAATTGTGTCGTGCGCAGGTCTGTCGGGTAGTTTGGCTGGTCCGATGGCACATCAGAATGTCACGTCGGAAACTCGCGGGCCAGAGACAGCTGTTCCGAAAGCGACGCTTGAAAGTCAGAGGAGGTAGGGCTAGGTGACTGGCCACGTTTCTGAACTGCCATCGTCCGATATGATAACCTAAATCGTTGGTGATTCACGTGGCGGCGTTGTCGCAATTCCGAAAGTCTGTGTAGATCCCGATGAGAAAAGTGATACCCTCAAGTGTGAACTGTAATTAGACATTGGTCAACTTAACTACGGATCATTAACTAGCTATGAGCGTAAACAGTGGGTGCTGGCTGGACCGATACTAATAGACGAAACGGCTTCAAGCTGCTTTCAAGATAGAATAAATAAATATTTCCATATAGATGTCTGCTCGTACATCAGCCACTAAACAACTTCCCCGAACCTAAGGTTCTTTCCGCATAGTCTGCGTCTTGTCTCGTGCAGGGCTACTTTCGGCATCATTTCCTGACATGCAGAGAATGTCACCTTGATGGGTCGACTGTCAGACTAGGCTACGCACGAGATCAACCCAGGGCATATAAGACTTTTCCCTATGAGGCGCAACGCTTAAAATCACGTCGCATCAGCAACCTAGTAAGTTCACGGCCCGAGACCGCCCACCTCCCGACGCGTTGCATCATGACTGCCGAACTAAAGTGGCACCTTGAAGGCTGCTTATCATCACACACCCTCCTGGGGGGTGGTGATTCCAGACTTTCAGTGGCCGTGTAACCCGTGATACAAAATTGAACATGATAGGGCGCACCCCGATCACAGGCACAGCGGCCATACCACTGTGAAACAGAACAAGGGGGGGGGGGGCGCGGGATGCCATGGAACAGCAGTATCTAAGCATGAGACCATAATGGGCGAACAACACCACCACGGCTCTCGCCAACTGCAGGCCCGCCACTCAGGACTGGACGGCCTGGCAGCCAGACAAACCCTACCTAGGAACGCATGCGCGGGTCGTACTCGCGTCAAGCCTTTAGCCGTGCGAGGTGCTCTCCCATTGCTACCTTTGGGGCGAAGCAAAGTTCACCGGCAGTGACTGTTTCGGCGGTGGGCAGAACACTCGGTATGGAAACTGAGGGGACGCTGCAGGAGGAGGATGTCCTATAGGAGAGGAGGGCACACACACCCAGGTATTCACATGCCTTGGATCAATTGGACCATTACCCACCCAAGGTTCTGGCTTATGTTTGGACTGCATCGATGTTGCATCAGCTATGGTACAGGTGGCAACTCACGATAGTTATGCTAGTCCACAACCCAGCTGGTCATGGATGGCGCAAGCCGGTGTTCGGCCGCCGCGAAACTTCCCGCAAGGCCTGCCCATCAAAAGATGCGCTTGATGCCACGGCTGACAGATCATGGCCAAGTGACAGGCCATGTTGCGCGAGTGTGTGTGCGTGTATCCCGGGGTACGTGAACGGGTTGTGGTCCGATAACCTAGTCCGGGAGCTCTTGCAGGTTTGTTGACATAGGCACGGCCCGCAGCGAGCTCGCCAGTCAAGCCTGGGCAATGTTTTGAGAGCGATGAGTGGGCTTCTGTTCTGGGCGTCGCAGCGCTGGGGTCTAGACTGCTGCACTCCATGTCATGACAGGGTGTAGTATGCACATATGTTTGGACAGATGGATGGATGGATAGCCAGCCGGTCGGATGGGATGATTGGGCATCGCTCTGCATTCGTTATGTTTGCTCTCGTGCCGCCGTATCCGTACGACATAAGTATGCATGATTCTCGGCTCTTCTTCCCTTGTCCTTCGACTGTCGTATATGCCGTAGGACAGGGGACATACAGATACAGTGATTCCATGCAGCCAATGCTGACCGGTAGCAAGCTCGACGTGCATATGCAACCAAGCAGCAAGAAACCAAGCGCAACCGCTGACCTGCAGCTCCCGACGGCACGTCAGCACCCCTGCCTTGGCCTCTCAGAGCACGCCAAGATATGCGTAGCTGGCAGCTAGAGGGTGCTGTGGTGCAATATGCCATGCAGTCCGGCATGTGTCACAAGGGATCTGCAGACGGTTCAAGGCATATTCCGTTCCTTTTCTCCGAGGAAAGCAGTCCCCCGTGCCATCCGGGAGGTTCACGGGGAAACGTCCGCCTGCCGCGCTCCGTCTCTGTGAACCATTTGTAAGCAGCCTAGAGCTAGGTAGTCAATCGCAAGTGATGATCATGGTGAAACATTGCGATCATCACCGATAAGGCAGGGGGGATATCCGCATGCCAACACCTGCCTACCTTCAGACACACCAAACTCCGGCTCCCACAAGCTAGTGGGCGCGTGGTGTGTATTTATCCACTGCCGTGCTCCGTGCTGTGAATCTCGAGAACTCGGCCGACCGTGGAGTTTTCTCTGAGAGTATCCACGGGTCCTTCGGAGTCCTGGTGGAATGGTAGTTTAACCTATAACCCGAAGTTGCGGCGGACCTTTGGGAGTCGCGCTCGCAAGCGGGTGGATTTGCCGAATATGGCCGCCCTGGCTGCTGCCATGACCGTTGGCACACATACATGCGTCGACTGTCCAATCCCAGCGCACGTGATTTCATTTGATGACATCAACGCGCTGATTTGACCCTTCAAGTTCATGTGAGATATGACGAGGCAAGATGCTTGGGTGCGTTAGCTTGTTACGGGCTTCTGAGACGGCCGTGGCCCATGTGTGACAATTTTGGCCTCTTTGATTTAGCGCTTTCGTGACGTTCCACTAGTTGATGCGTTGACGGGGCAGGCGAGAATGTGAAGCATAAAAGGCAGTATGTAACAAGCTCCTGGGGTCAAAAATGTGTAAACTCCGCCCGCGTTCCCATCGCGACCGTTTTTAATCGCTGGAGTAGCAGTGTTGGATCTCTGAAGATACTGGTGATCTTGAGGAACAGGGAATCTCCAGGATGTCACTGTCATCTCGCTTTCACGTGCCGTGGCACGGTTCAAACTTGACTGCGCCATCGTTGACGCCCATCCTACCCCTATCCTTGGGGGGTCCCATCACAACCCTCGCCACCACTGTCCTTCTCGTCCTCATCGCCGTGGCCGTCTCAGCAAGCTCAAAGACGCCGAGGGCACAGGGAAAACGGATTCCCCTCCTGAACCCCAAGCGCTGGTTTGAGCTGTCCACGGCCCGCGCCCGCCGTGAGTTTGACACGGACAGCTGGAACATGATGCACAGGGGGATGGAGAAGTACCGTGACGGGCCCTTCCGCCTGTTGACGTCGGCGCTCGAGCGAAACGAGGTCGTGGTCCTGCCGCCAAGGTATGCGGAGGAGGTCAAGAACGACAGCCGCCTCAACTTCACGGCGTACGAGAGGATAATCTTCAACGGCGCGCTCCCCGGCTTCAAGGTCATCACCACCGTGGACCAGGAGAACCGGATCCTCCAGATGGTGGCGCAGCAGGACCTGACGCGCTCGCTGCCGCGCCTGACCCCCGCGCTGTCGGCCGAGTGCGCGGCCGCGCTCGAGGGCGCGGTCGGTAGCGGGCGCGGGTGGAAGAACATGGCCGCCAGGGGCGATTTGACCCTTCCGGTAGTCGCGCGCCTGAGCACCCTGGCATTCATGGGGCGCGAGTCGTGCTATGACCGCGAGTGGATCAACATCGCCATCGGGTTCACTGTGAGCCTGTTTTTGGCCAACATGGCGATCAAGGCGTACCCGCTCTGGCTGCGGCCCCTGGCGAACCTGTTCCTGCCGCAGTGCCGGCTCCTCAGGGCCCAGGAGCGCCAGGCGCGCCGGATAATCGAAGGGAAGCTGGCGGTGCGGCAGGCGTTGAGGGAGGAGGAGGAGGCCGGGCTCGGCAGCGGCAGCGGGGCCGGGCCGAGCGACGCGCTGGACTGGTTCGAGAGCCAGCACCAGAGGCTTGGGGGCGAGTACAACCCGTCGCTGACGCAGCTGATGCTCTCGCTCGCAGCTATCCACACAACGGCCGACCTGCTGACACAGGTGATCCTGGACCTGGCGGTACACCGGGACCTGGTGGAGCCACTTCGAAAGGAGATCGTGGAGGTGCTGGACGGTAAGCCGATCGATAAGGCGGCTGTGCAGAAGATGAAGCTTCTGGACAGCGTTATCAAAGAGACGCAGAGGATGAAGCCGATTATGATTGGTGAGTTTCTCCCGACGCGTGATCCCAGTTCTCAAACCGGGAGAAGGTATGGCTGGAGGCTGATCCTGTGTTCCTTGTAGCATTCATGGAGCGGCTTGCCCTCGAAGATGTCACTCTCTCGGGTAATGTCCAACTCAAACGGGGAACAGTAACCATGATCATGCCGAGAATGCGAGATCCCTCGCTGTATGATAAACCGGATGAGTATGACGGATACCGGTTCTACCGCCTGCGTCAACAACCCGGCATGGACAAAGTAAGTGCATACTCATTCCATCAGGAGGACAACGCGTCCCCCGACCCCTTTCGACGCGGTATTGATGTTGGACGTGAGCAAGAGTGATGGACTAACCATGCATATCCCGCAGGCTGCTCAAGTCGTCGGGACGTCGCCAGATTTCCCAGCCTTCGGATACGGCCACCATGCCTGCCCTGGAAGGTTCTTCGCCGCGCACGAGGTCAAGATTGTGATGTGCCACCTTCTGCTCAAATACGACTGGAAGGTTGCCGATGGGGCGGTGGAGCCGAGATGGCGAGCGTACGGGAACGGGATCGAGTGTGACGGGCTGGCCAAGATTGCCATCCGCAGGCGGCATACAGGCGAGGAGGTGCGTCTGTAGGCGGTCAAGCTGGTGGAGACGTGCCATACATGTGCCATACATGAACCAAGGCCTGGTTCCTCCCCTGTCTTGAACTGCCTTGATCATGGCCAGTTACACGCTGTTGACTCGAACTTGACAGTACTGATAACGGAGATGGGCCTAGGTGGTTGAGGATGTATAATGAGGATCTTAGTTTTCAACTTTGAGCAGAAGTACTATATCTCATATAGCTGATAACTACTTGTCCTTGGTTGCATGATAACGTTATTCAATGATTTCGATAAAACTGGAGTGTCATTCATGGCGACAATGACTTAGACGGCAAGGGTTCAGGAGGTTATCATTGACTCGGACTAGGCTCTGTCTTATTTACGTACAGCTAGTCAGGCAAAATGAATACAAAATAACTGAAGGCTCACAACGATACCCTTGAGCAACAAGAACCCTCGGCGTCTGTAACTGGAGTGGAGCATCCTGATCTGAGCATTTCATGTAGCTCCCTTGCCTTAAGGGGTCCTCTAGGCACAAGACACAGTGGCAGAATTTAATGCCAACTGGTTTCTTAAAAAAATATTCAAATGACACACTCGTATTGTAAATAATAGCAAATCCTCGTCACTTTTTTAGTAGTCAAACGCCGATCGATTAGCCTGGGTACAACGGTGAGGCTCTATCATTATCTCTAGTTACTCGACAATGGCATTCATTGCTCAGTTTGACTCCTTGCCCTAGGTCAAACACTACGAATTTGAACGTGGCGTCTACTGATAAATAGTCTGAATGTTGATTAGGGGTCCAATTTATCCAGAAATTGGGGACCTACTTATTTCTTTCAGGCGTCGACTGGAAAACATTTGCCCCCTTTCTCATTAGTTGGTTCGCGCACAGAATGTGCACTGTCACCCGCGGAAACAGTGGGCCATCAACTCGACTAATCAGCAGCTTTGGATTCTGATCCACACCACCTAATTAAGACCTCGAGCTCCTTAGAGGAGTGCTGCTGGTTTTTACGAGCCCTTTTCCCAAACCCAAGTGCAGCCATCTTGAAAAGCCCGTACCAGAAGACAATATCGTTGCAGCAAGTGACTTATCGCTCAAGCTCAAGACTTATTCAAAATCACTGGACTTCTCTCCTCTTGGTTTCACAAGTCGCGCCGGCAGCCATGTCAGCCAACCCAAAGACATCATGGGAAGAGCCCCACCTCGAGCCGCCCCGCCCGCTAGAGAACGCAGCGACTGGGCAGCCAGGATCAGATTTCGTCTGCGATGTGTGTGACAGTGTGAACTGGGCCCGCGTTGCGAATTTGAAGGATATTTATCGAGGCCAGAGGCATCCTTGGCGGGTGGTGATATCCTCGTTGAATTCGACATCAGCCGAGCTAAGCCGGTCACCTTGCAAGGTCTGCCGGATATTATCGGTCATCAAAACCCCGGCATACGACGACCATCAATGCTTGATCTATGCCTACATAGATTGGTATGGATACACACAACTCCGCGTAGTCTCAAAACAGATCCACGGTCTGGAGACGCGGTATTTGCACATGTTGTCGGACCAAGAGGTCTTTCCATGTCTCACCGTCATAGGGATCAGTGACGACAAAGATTTGAAGGGCATGAAGGTTCGACCGCTTATTGATCCAGAGATTTACGACGACTTGAAGGATGTCATGACCAACTGCGTCCACAGCCATGGTCAAACTTGCAGACCCATGTCCAAGAGTTCCAAAATACCTGGCTTCAAGGTGATTGAGGTATCGTCCAAGACGGTCATCGAAGCCTCGGACCAATGTGAATACCTCGCCTTGTCATATGTTTGGGGTAACAACCAGCATTGCGAAGGCCTGGAAGCGGCTCCTTCAGTGATCAAAGACACGTTAACGGTTGCGGAGAACCTGGGACTGAAGTACGTTTGGATTGATAGATATGTATGTGGATTAACCTGTGGCACGTCATGAAACATGAAGAATATTGACAAGTCATGCAGTGCATTACTAGTGAGGGCCCAGAAAAGCAGGAAATGCTTGGTCGTATGGGCGAGATTTACTCCAATGCTTACTGTACAGTCATTGCTGCTGCGGGCGAAGACGCCCAAGCAGGGCTACCCGGTATCTCCGAGACTAATCGTCAACCGCAACGAGAAGTCAACGTCAATGGTCTCACTCTAGTCGAGCTGCCCTACAGTAAGGACCATGGCTCGGCTTTATTAAGCTCTAGCAAATGGGCGACAAGGGGTTGGACTTACCAGGAGGGATACTTATCCACGAGGCGACTCATATTCACTAAATATCGTCTTCTGTACCTGTGCAACAGAGAATTCGCGCCAGAACCATTCAAGAGACAGGAGTTCGCAAGTGGGGAAGCCGCATGGGCCAAGAAATATGCGTTTGCCCGCTTCGTTCCTCACAACGCCTTTGGTGGCCACCGTGCCAGTTCTGCGAACCTTCGAGAGCAGATTCAGGAATACACTAGGAGGGATCTCACTCATTCAGAGGATTCACTGAATGCCTTTCTCGGAGTGCTCGACTACAACTCCAGAACTGCAAGGCCGATAGCTCACATCTGGGGGTTACCGCTGTACGAGGATCATGCCACAGCACCACAGCCGAGGGACATCTTGTTTGAACTCTTTTGGTGGCACGAAACTCCCGGCACCAGGAGGCACAAGTTTCCGAGCTGGACCTGGGTGGGCTGGGCGGGGACTGTGAGGTTCCGCACTGAAAATAAGGTTCGAATGTTCCCCGAAGGATTACGCCTCCAGCCACCGAACCACCCGCAAATCACCGAAATTTCTTTCATGGACGATGAAGGTCACACACTATACCGATACGCTGAAGATATTCTGAAGAAGAAAAAGATTGCTAATCTTCATCAACCCCAGCCAGGCCCAAGGAGACTATTGGTGTCTTGCTATGTCCTGCCTCTGCGCATGCAACACTTCCACCTCAGCCAGGACCAAATTGATGACGATTACACCATGACCGCTCAACACACCTCCAGTGCGGTCATTGGCAAATGGAGCCGCAGACCTAATTTCATAGCTGGGGGCCCTCTTGCAATTGTTCAGGTTAGCGGTGGGGCATACATGTGCATACGGCCCTGGCTGGACCAAGAGGTCGGGCAATGGGACCACTGCTTCGCCCTGCACTTTGCTGCCACCAAAACCACCACCCCGGAATTATTCACACGCGAGCGCAACCTTCTCGTTGTTAGACGTATACGTGACCAAGCTTACGAGCGTATAGGCCTCATCCACTGGCATTTTCTTGACTTCGACCAATCTATCTTCTTCATAGACGAGGAAAACAACTTTATGGAAAAGGTTACTTTGCCGCCCGAGGACGAACTGTTTTGTGCAGGAGTCGACCAGCAGACCATTTGTCTTGCCTAGGAGTTCGGTGAGACGGTGACCGCACTGCACAACATGTTTGTCTCGTTGGCGAACAGGTACCTAGATTCTTGACTGAACTGTACGCCCTGCCGCCATGCTGTCATGTATGATCAACCTATATAGACCAACTCTGATGCCTGACAAATGAAATATAAGATGACTGTATACAGCGCTGCACCTAATTAGATGCTGAAGTTACAAAAGTGAATGGAGAATTTCAACCGCCCCTCTCCCCCCCTTTAACCGAGCCTCGCCGTCCCTCGAACTCCGCGACAACACATCCCGTTTACTCGACTGCTACCAGCTTCCTCTCTGTCAAATTCACCTGCAGCGGGCCCTTCTCCCAGACGATCATGATCTTGTGCTTCTCCGCCCAGTCCTCCTGGCCCGGCTGAACCTCATAATCGAATCGAAACAGGAGCCGCGCGATGGCGACCCTCAATTCCGAGTACGCCAGGTTCTTGCCGAGGCAGTCTCTTACTCCGAAGCTGAAAGGGTCTTTGTGTGTGCGGGAAATGAGCGAGTGAACAAGACTGTGGGATAATGGAGAACGGGATGATCACTACTTACGGAAAGACGCCTTGTTGTCGTTGGCGAAGACAGGGTTGTATAGCTCGTGGGTGGCTGGGAGCCATCTTTCTGGCCGCAGAGTGTCTGGGTCGTGGAAGTTGTCTGGGTTGCGGTAGGTTGCGTACTGGAAGATTGTAGTGACGGTCTGTCAAGGCACACCGCGTTTTGTCAGCAACAAGAACATGCGGGGGAGAATTGGAGGATGGGCTTCAAGCCCGGGCGAGGACGACGCTGCTACTTACACCCCTGGGGATATGCTCCCCCTCGAGCTCAGCGCCGGGACTGATACGTGGCGGGGTCTGGGCCGCAGGCGGGAACATCCTGAGGACCTCCTCGATGGTGGCCATGAGATACGGCAGGCGGGCAGTGGACTTCATGTCGATTTCAGACTCGCTTTTAAAGGAGCTCCGGATCTCATTGACCAGCCTGTCATAGACGGGGCGGTACTTGGGCAGGCCGAGGTAGAAGGCGAATCCAGACAGAGTGGTGGCCGTCGTCTCGCTGCCCGCCGTCACGACCGTGGGCGAGTTGACCAGGATGTCAAAGTCGTTAAAACCGGGGTTCCCCTCCCGCGTCTTCTTGAGCATGTAGGTCATGAAGTCCCGCCTGCCGCCGGGGCTCTCGCCCTGTGACTTGCGGGAAAATGCCTTCTCGTTTGCCATACGGCGGTTCTCAGCCTCCATCTCGATGTTCTTGGCCGAGGTGCCAAAGGCTCTGAAGAACGGGCCCAGGAAGGGGTACTGCTGGATAACGCGGTTCAGCCCGCCGCCCAAGAGGGCCTTGAAGGTGCCCAGCACCCAAGGGTGGTAGTCGCCGCCGTCGAGGTTGTGGAAGCTGTCTGCAAAGGTGAGGTCGCCGATAATGTCGAAGGTGAGGAAGTTGAACCACGGCACAATGTCGAAGACCTCGCCCGCCGCGGCCTTCTTGCTAAGCTGTGAGAGGAACAGGTCGACGTATTTCTGCACGATCGGCTCCTGCTCGTACATGCTCTCAGTGCTGAAGGCATGGTTGAGCTGACGTCGCAGCCGCTTGTGGTTATCATGGTCTCCACCGATCAGGCTGAGGTGGTCATTGGGGAAGTACCATCCTTTCTGCTTGGGCCACTCGATCTTTCCTGGCCGGTGCTGGAAGATCTGTGGCCACCCGATAGACCCATCGACTGCGAGATGGTCTGGCCCGATGCGCACAATAGGACCATATTTCTGGTGTAGGTCTTTGCTCTCCCGGACGAAGGTCCCCGACACATTCATCTTCCACAAATGTGGCAGGTTTGTCGCAGCATAGAGCTTAGGCCCAGGATATTTGGTGAGGGGGTGAAGGGTCACGCGGTAGATGATGATGGCGAAGCGCCAAATGACGAAAAGCTGGAAATGGTATTGTGGTGAGCTACAATATCCTGATGCCCAGAGAAGATTCGACCAGTTTGGGAGTAACTTACAACGCCTGCCCCCGCAGCCAGAGCTGCAAAGTTGCGCATAGGCATGGCCCCAGACCCAATATCTTGGGTCAGGATGGTGTTTAGCGATGGAGCCATTTTGAGCCGTTGGGTGTGAAACGTTCTTGACGTCTCAGTACACTTGCTCTGTTAATGGGGTTGGAGACGGATTCATGTGGATGAGTAGTGGTGGCTGTGGACTGCTATTTGTCCTTCTTTATATCCAAGAACAACCCCCACTGGTCCAAGAAGATTGTCCATGTCACTTCGCTCCCAGGACGTAAAGTCTCCGGCCCGCTTGACGTCGCTCCTCACTTATCGCCCCCTTGTGGGTACTGTCGCGAAGTGATCCTGGCTGGGGTAGCCCGGCGTCTTGACCGGCCCCGAACAAGCGAGTGGGCCGTTTCTTTTCGATGCTTTCTGCAAGACATCGAATCCACAATCACACATCTCCTCCCCCTTCTCTCAGGGTCTCGGCCAACGGCGGTCGCTCAGATGCTAATGCATTCCCACTTCTAGCTCCCGCTTCCCGCCCGGAGCTTATCGCAGGAGCCGAACCTTGCGCATCGGAATTGGCTGGGTGCAGAGGAGGTGGCATCGGGCAACTCTTGAGTTGCATCAGCATGTGCATCGTTACGACACACGGTGTGGTCTATTGCGATTGGAGGGGTAATTATCAACCCCATTGATTTGGCATGCACAGCTTGGGCAATCAGAGTATTTCTTTGAGCTACACTCAACCAGAGGCATAGACTCGTGGGAGAGATGACGATAGCAAAGGGCACATGTTGTTTCTGTTCTCGCCGGCTCCGCACAAGTGGGCAAGGCATCGATCGAGCTTTTTCGGCCCAAAGGTCGAGCAGCAATATTGCCTTGCTGCGCAGACTTTTCAAGTTGACTTCAACCGTACTGACAAGCTGTCTCATCATGTCTCATCTCTTGATTAATGATACGGGATGCGTTATGATGCAACGAAAATTCAAAAGTCGCCGAGCCGGCATCGTGATGGAGAAATCAACGCGCCCGACTGCCCGAGTCTTACACAGCGGAACCCCTGACGCGGGACAAAGCGACGCTTCCCATGTGTGGCATAGTGCAGCGGGCATGATTTTTTCAAGTCGAGATGGTCATGACGGTTGTTCACGTGCCGGTCTGTGACCAAGGCCCGGATATTTGTGGGACGGTCCGCACGGCACCGATTCGGGGCCGGAAAAGGGCTGGCGAATAGGCGGTCTCTCTCTGCGCCTGTGCCGCGATCCGACGGTATTCGCTTTCGTTCCCGCGTTCTATTCGTAGGTTGCTTTTCTTTTGTGGGTGGCCGGAGGGCGATGGATGCATTGACGCGAGCTCCCTGATTAGCGAATCTCGCGCCGGTAGCTGAGATGCATTGCATGTGTCTTCTGCTGTACCGGTATAGGAGAGATTCAGACTGAATCGCCAGATCTCCTATTCGCTTGGCCCAAGACAAACTGTTCCATTTCCATGTAAACTGGCGCAACTGTGTCTTGTTACCAGTGCCTCAGGGAGCTTGACGGCCGAGATTGAGTCATTCAGTCTTGTCACTTGCTTTCTAGCATAGCACAATGTGCAACGACATTTCGAGGTGCAGAGTCGCATCGATATTTCATGCAAGATGTTGTAGGGGTCGGACGCACAAGGGCCGCAGATAAAACGGGGTGCGGGCGACCGGGAGAGGGGATGACGGCTGACTTGACGCAAGAATTTGGCAATCAACAGGCCGAAGACGAGCAAAAACCTGTCCGAAGACCGCGCGATCCCCAGGCTGGCCAAATGCTCTCTGCACTTCATGCCCGTCCCCGCCCCCTCGGCCGTCAACGCTGTTTCGAAGGGATTCTAGCGTGGCAGGTTCCGCTGCGTATTATGACAGCTCCAAAAGACCATGCCGTGCGACGTGACAAGTTACCGGATTTGAGATGCGGAATCACATGTCAGTCTACTAGTTTATGCCCTTATACGGAGTAGGTGCTGTCTGTACTGGTGGCCGGAAACGCAAGTGTGAGGCGCAGCCAGACGGGCGCCGCTCATGCTTCACTTAGAACGCAGGTAAAAATTACCTCATCCTACGTACTCAAAACTGCCCTTCAAAACTACTCCATTGCTGAGAATTGGATCATTTTTGCTCCACTAGAAAATTGAAGCTGAGTTCCCATTGGACTGATCAGTAATCCGAAAATCTCAGTCGATAGTGGCTCGCCTCACTTCTTGCTCGGTATTCAACCTCCTTTTGCTATCCATTTTGTCGCATCTGTTATATGTATTAATAAGTATGGAAAGGCTAAATCTGTGCAACCTGGAAACCGGGAATGAGCAACAGCTATCAAATGCATCAGTGCAAAGGGCTGGTATATCCCGCCGTTCGTCATTATGCAAGGCGCCTACCATCTTGCCAACTGGACCACAGAGTCAGGTTTTCTTATTGATTAGGTAATCAAACCTACTCTAAATGGATGGACAGATAACATGACTGGTCTAGAATTGATTTACCACTTCGACAAGCATATAATCAAGCGAACCAAGGGCAAATACCGGATGCTTACTCTGGATGGATACGAGAGCTACGTATCGGCAGACTTTGAGAACTACTGCAAGACAAACAACATTATCCCTATCAGCATGCCGGCATATTCATCTCATTTGCTTCAGCCATTAAAGTTTCCATTATATTCACCATTAAAACGTATACACGGCGATGAGATTAACCTCTTTATCCGAGCCTCCATCAACCACATTACTAAATCCGAGTTCTTTATTACATTCAAGGCAGCCCACGACAAGGTCTTTGTAGAGGAAAACATAAAATCTGGATTCAGAGGAGCCGGTATTTTACTGTGGGACCCAGATTCTGTGATTTCAAAGCTTGATATCCGCCTACGAACCCCTTTACAATTCCTCCCTCTGTCACCATCGAAATAGGAATCACAAACACCCTCCAATGCCCAACAGACTGTCCAGCAATCAAGTTTTATTAAGGGGAAGATTTCGGCCCATCAGGGAAGCTCCCTTATACCAGTTATCTCGGCAGTTGATCAGCTTGCAAAGGGTTCACAAGCAATGGCACATTTTTGAGCGGCCCGCAGCGGGCCGCCCAAATAATTGGCCTAGCTGGTGTAGATTGAGGTTGAGTTTGCATGGCTCAAATGGTCCATTCTAGTGGGGAAGCTGATTTTCCTACCAAAAGTCGGCCATTTCAGACTAGCACTGCAACTACGCAAATACCTCCAAATTCACGAAATCAATTGAAAATAAGTGATTCAAAGCAGTTCGGACCAACTGGTCCCAATTTTTGATTGACCATTCCGCCCTGGGTGGGTGCTGGGGTTGACTAAAGTTGGTAGTTTCTCTAAAAATCGCTCGCTAGGTGGTATCGCTCGCGGGGTGGTGAACCACGTCAATTAGATTAAAGATGAAACTAATAAATATTATATTTGAAAAAATATAGATATCAGCCAAGTTTTCAACCTCCAAGGACTCTGGCATGGCGGAGAGCACCCGGGCGTTTGGGCCCTCTTGACTACCTCGGGAAGCCAGTACAACTAACAAATGCTCCGGCAAAGCTTCCCCATAGATACGGCATGTCTCCTCGTCCGTGTAAACCTTCCACCGGGCTCTAAATGCGAGTGAGCCCTGCGGGCTGCGACAGCGCCATCGCCGCCGTCCACAACCTCATCATGTCCCCCGAGCTGCACATAAAATACTGACCACGGATGGCTGGCCGTCGTGATGATTTTGATAGTTGCCAGCTATCTGGCAGGCTTCGTTTCCGATGGCACCAAGATGCCTGTCGAAGGCGCTCACACGAATAGCAAGGGGCAACGGCATTTCACGCTAATGGAAACGGCAAAGGGAGACTACGCTAATGGCGACGACGTGAAGCTCAACGGGCGTTTCGCCCGCTCATAGGGCCACAAGCCAAGCCGCACAAAAGAGGTCTTTGCTGCTTCTGGTATCCGCATGATGCGGCTACCCGCTCAAGGCGACTGTCCGGCACATGCGGGTATCAGAGGCGGCGCCACGGTGTGGCGACATGGATAGGCTTAGGGATCTGGCCCCTATATTCTGCGGCGGCCGTGGCCAGCCTTGCGACGAGGCTAGTCGAGACCTGCTTCAAGCCGCTAAAAGTGTGCCACAAGCTAGAAACGTTGTCACGAGTAGCCCAAGGCCAAGGCCTGGCGAGCAGCCATATGGCGCCGAAAGCAAGCGGGTAATTTGTGGGTAGTGAGGTGATTTCTGCCTAACGTGGTATGTGTTGAGAACCCATAGCACCTTGAAATCCTGCACCAATCCTTTCAATTCTGTGCCATGTTGTGTTGTGTTGTGTTGTGTTGTGTTGTGTTGTGTTGTGTTGTGTTGTGTTGTGTTGTGTTGTGTTGTGTTGTGTTGTGTTGTGTTGTGATGTGATGAGATGATGAGAGGGAGAGCGACGATCTACTGCACGACTTCCGCCTCGAGAGCAAGGTCAACCATGAAAAGGGACCGCGGTGAGTGACGCACAGGCCAATGACAACACCGCCACAGGCAGAAAAAAGAAGAACATCGGCAATGGAGGTAGCAAACTTTCTGATCAACTGCGTGGGGTAGTGTGCAAGAGTTCAGTGCGGGATAACGGAGTTGAAGGCAAGGCTTTGGACAACAACAGCCTTGGTCCCTGCAACTATATTAGTCATATCCAACCATGTGGCTGTCAACAGGCTAGTGGCACATGCGTTTGCTGCTGCACATGCCTGCCCATGCCCACCCACCGGCCGTACAGGATCCTGCCCGAGTCCTCCTCCGTAGCGCGCCCGGGCATGGTAGGAGGTCCGACTGTTTTCATCGCCGGGTGCGGGCCAATCTCCAGCCCTCCTTCAAAACCCAGTCTCTGACCAGGAGCGGTGATAAGCAGCAATACATGCCCCTTTCAACATCGCAACTGTGCAACTTGCATAATGCTGCCGGAAACCCAAACACCATAAGCCGTACTAAATCCTCATTCACAGACCCAACAAGAAAAACAAAAAAAAACAAACCTGCCACACTCTTAGATCAGACTACCTACAGCATGTACTCCGTACGCAGTATTGTATCACAAGCTGACCAGCCTTCACCCATCACACGGGTCGACTTCTCCGCCCAAACAAAATTGTATTTAGTAACGAATTGGGCAAAATGCGAGTAGGTCGGTCCAGACTTGTGCCATCAGAAAATCTACAACACAATTTTACGTTTATGAATGCCGCCACCCGGGTCGACCCATCATCATCGCACACAACCCCACGGTCCGGCCCGCTCTAGCTGATCTAGGCGTCGCTCTCATGGGGTTGTCGTAGCCCCGACATAACAAATCTTGCTCATTCAAGCGCATGCCTGCATCTGGACATGATATATTCTCTACCGCCCCTCGTGCCCCCTTCACCCCAGCATTGCCAACGACTGGATGGGCAAACAAGTATTTATTTTAAAAGAACACACGGCCCTGAGAGCTGAGAGCTGAGAGCCCGCCATTGTTGTGGATCTCGGGTGTCTGGCAAGCGGCTGGCAAGAGAAAGAGGCTCGAGAGAGGTAGCCTTGATCCCAGGTATATGGTAACAGGGGGTTAGGATGCTTATGCTAAGGCTATGTTGAGTGTGAGGATGTGCTGTCCTTGTGCTAAGCCGTATGCTCAACATATGCGTGATACAAGGAAATAATACTAGTGTTGCAGGAGCTGTGCACATGCGAAACACGTCCTAAGCTTGTGCTCATCTGTTGTCATCCCTTTCTCTCTCCTCAACAGCGGCGACAGCAACAGTAGTGCAACGTAGGCCCACATACAAGCAATATTAATATAGTTTCCATTGTTGAGTTCGGTACGAGTCCAGGGTTGCGCCGGACTCGGCCCCACCCATGGACAAAATCTCTGGACCCGTGTCTGCTGGGTTATTGGAAGCCCGCCGGGTCTCGACCGGCGCGCTCATTCCGCCTCTAATAAACTTGACTTTGTCTTTCAGATCAGGCCGACGACCAGGTTCCCTTCGCAAGCCAGCGTGGAATACTCACATAGGGTAATTTCCTTGATACCACCTCATCATAGTTCCCCAAGTGTTGTCTCCGCAGTGAAAACTGGCAACAAGCCGTCACCCTTCATCGTCTCCAGACGCAACCGCGCACCTGTGATCTTGATAGTGCCAAAGCAGACCAAACAGCCCAGCATTGCCATCTCAGTTTTGTTAGCACACAACACAACATGACTGAAGTAGTGAGTTCAACCAGTGCCTGGCTTTGATTTCCAGTAACGGTGCCTGAAAGCTAATGCGACGTTTGAGAACCCAGCATTTGTTCTTCAATCCATCAAGAACGTCTCGTTCGAGACCCGCGAGGTCCCAAAGCTTCGCGATGAGCACGATGTCCGCGTCCACGTCGAACAGACCGGCATCTGCGGCTCGGATGTCCATTACTGGCAGCGAGGGCGCACCGGCGACTTCGTCCTCGAGAGCCCCATTGTTCTAGGCCACGAGAGTGCGGGGACCGTTGTTGAGGTCGGCAAAAGGGTCAAGGGTCTCAAGGTTGGAGATCGGGTTGCCATCGAGCCCGGCGTCCCTTGCAGACAGTATGTAACCCTCAGTTGACGAGGCCACGGGAGTACAAGGTTATGTATAATTATCGTGTTCGAAGCTAACCCCTGAATGCGCAGTTGCGATTACTGCCGCTCCGGCGCATACAACCTCTGCGCGGATACCATCTTCGCAGCCACGCCGCCCTGGGACGAGATCCTGCAGAAGTATTACGTCGTGGCCGGGGACTACTGCTACCCGACCCCCGACCACATGACGGCCGAGGACGGCGCCCTCGTCGAGCCGGTGGCCGTCGCGGTGCAAATATGCAGGGTCGCGAGCCTCCGCGGCGGACAGAGTGTTCTTGTCTTCGGCTGTGGGCCCATCGGGTCCTTGTGCCAGGCTGTGGCCAAGTCGTACGGCGCTAGAAGGGTCATCGGTGTGGATCTGTCCGAATCCCGCGCCGGATTTGCAAAGTCGTTTGGTGCGGACGACGTCTATGTTCCTTCGCCGGAGGCGGCCGCGGGCAATGTGGATCCCGTCGCCGCATCCCGTGCCACGGCGGAAAGGATACTCGAGACCTTCGGTTTGGGTGATGGCGCAGACGTGGTGCTTGAGTGCACCGGAGCAGAGCCGTGCATACAAGCAGGCGTTTTTGCGGCCAGGAAGGGAGGGACCTTTGTGCAGGCCGGCATGGGCAAAGAGGTATGTCGGCGGAAGACTGCTTTACCAAAGCTACTCTGGTTCTTGTAGAGTTGGAAGTTAATCTTCAACTTGCAGAACGTCGTGTTCCCGATCACAACAGCCTGCATCAGAGCCTTGCGTGTCTTGGGCTCCATCCGATACACCGCTGGCTGTTACCCTGAGGCAGTAAACTTTGTTGCCTCTGGCAAGGTGAACGCACGGAGAATGATCACACATAGGTTCAAATTTGACAACGCGTTGGAGCCATTTGAAGTTGTGAGGCAAGCAAAGGAAGATACGCTTAAGGTCATTATTGAAGGCGTTCCAAAGTAACGGAGTTTTGGAGCTAGATCATATACAACTATATTCGGACTAGTTATGCGAGCTTACATTTGACTGACAACACCAATTTGAAGACAAGAAAGGTATTACTCTTGACTTGGCAGCATGCTCTTTGGACTATCTGTTCGCATCATGCCCAACGGCGGCAGCTCGAGCTTCTCCAGGAGCTTGGCGCACGGAGGTTCACCACCACATCAGATGAAACAGAGCGATGAAACATCATGGCTGAACACCAACGTACGGCGAACATCTAAGGGGTTTGTTGAGACTGAAAAAAAATGCTTTCAAAAGAATCACTTTTGAACTTCAACTTCTCAAATTTGGGTCAGATCTAGCTTGAGTTGGGCTTGCTTGATTCGCTATTGTCCGATTCGATATACTCTCCAGCTTGCACAGGCCGGGACGATGACGAGAGCCAGTAGTATCCTACTCGTACTGTCATGTACGATAGCAGCATTCGCCCATGATTCCACTCATCTCCCGTCACACAACCGCCTCAGCCTAGCCTTCTGTGCCGTGAGCCCCCTGACCTCAGCTCAGAAGTCTCTTGAGGACTCGGCATGGCAATGTTCTCTCAACGCAGCCAAGAACGCGACATCGTCGTCTTCCCCCACGCATGACGAGCCCCAGGACGAGGACGACAATTCGGGAGGGTGGACAGGTCCGCACACATGCGCAGGGGACTACTGCGTCTACGCACACCCTACCTTCGCCGCAGGCCGAGGCATCGCCCTGATAACCACCCCAGAATCCGCCCAGGCCCTGGCCAACCTGCCGGTATTCTCCGAGCTGGCAAGCCCATCCGCGGCCGCGGCCTTCATCGCGTCGGCAGACATCAACACCCGCAGCCCAGCGACCGAGGTGCGGCACATCACAGGCAAGGGCCGCGGCCTGGCCGCCTCACAGCCCATGCACCGCGGCACGCAGGTCATGGCATACACCCCCGCGCTGGTCATGCACCGCGCCCTGGTCGACGAGCTGAGCCGGGCGGAGCAGCTCCTCCTGCTCCGCGACGCGGTGGGCCGGCTGCCGCAGGGGTCTAGCGGCCCCGCGACGCGCGCCGCGTTCTGGAGGCAGCTGGGGCAGACGCACGCCGAGGGCGACGATGACATCCTGGACATCGTCATGAACAACTCGTTCAACCTTCCCTTGCTCCCAGGGTCCGGGATGGGGCCGTTCATCGGCAACTTCCCCGAGGTGTCCATGTACAACCACGACTGCCGGCCTAACGTCGCGTTCCACCTGGATTATGGTATTATCCACCGGACGGCGGTGGTGGCCGGGTCCGTTGCCGCAGGCGAGGAGCTGAGCATCTCGTACGTGGACGGGTTCCGCACCAGGGCCGTGAGGAGGGAGCGCACGCTGCGCAACTGGGGGTTCGCGTGCTCGTGCGCGCAGTGCAGCCTCCCCGAGGCGCTGGCCAACGCGAGCGACCACCGGCTGTGGAGGCTGTACGAGGTGGAGAACTCGCTGCTCCTGAGCCCGGGCGGTGTTGCCAAGGAGGGCGGCAGGAAGAAGAAGGGTGAGGACAAGGCCGCGTATGAGACGCGCACGCTGGATGGGGTGGCGCTCCTGCTCTCCATATACGAGCAGGAGAGGCTGCTCCAGGCGCAGGGCTCGTCGGCCTACCGGCTCGCCGCGCTGAATTACAATGCGTTCCGGAGGCCGGAGGCGGCCGTCAGGTATGCGTTGCTGGCGCTGGAGCAGTTCGTCGTGGAGGAGGGTGCGAATTCTGTTGGCGTGAGAGAGATGGTGGCTTTGTTGGATGATCCTGAGGCGCACTGGAGCTGGGGGGAAAGACTGTGAGCAGGATACTGGTTTGTTCTAATCGAATTGCAGGATCATTGCAAGTGAAGGGAACCTGTTCCAACCGTAACTTATATCACAGGCCGGGTCAGCCAGGACACATGAATAATCACGAATTAACTCCCAGCAACTGAAAACATGCGCATACAAACAGACATAGTAGTACATGGCAAGATCCCCTGTCTGCAGACAGGCATCATCCGACATTCCTAAATTTCTTTCAGGCCTACACCGGTACCGCAACGCCCTTGAGATGTTGCATCGCCGCGGGCTTGACATGATACATGAAGTCAAGTCATCATTGTTTGGCAATTCGAAAAGGATGGAAGCTTGCGATGTGAGAGCGATAGAGAATCTACTTGAAGTCTTTAAAGAAACTGACGGTGACGTCTTCTGGATCATGACTGCCCCGGTGGAGATGCATGGTGGTCCCACCGACAACACAGATGGATCACAGAATCCGATAGATCCCGAGGTCTGTTGGGGCCATCCATCGCATAATGCCTGAAGCACCAGTGTGCTCAAGACAACGCATCTACTTCCAAAAGAACCACACAGCCAACACGGCAACCACGGCAACCACATGTGGCGCGGCCGTGCGGACCGCCTGTACCACCATCTTCCTCTGAAGCTCCTCGTTGCCCCGACGATGCGAGTCACGATCATTCACGCGCGGGAAGTCCTTCCCCACGGGAACCTTCTTCCCAAGAAACTCACACAGCGGCTCCCACCCATCCTTGCCAACCCGGTACACCAGCAGCCTCTCTGGCGCAACATGGGCCTTGATCGCCTCCGAGTGCCGACGAAAGACATCTGGGGCCCTGCGGCGGATCTCGCCCAGCGTCCTCGCGCCGCCAAAGAAACCCCTGAGGGTCTTTTGCATGGCGAAGACGGCGCGGTTCCCAATGATGGCCCCGAAGCCCTTCAGGAGGATATCCCCGAGGGGACCAAATACCGGCTGCAAAACCTCGGCGTCGAAGCTGGGGAACCACTTATCGAAATCTCGCTCCGTGAGCACGACCTTGGCGTCCGGGTACGCGTCGGCGAGCTGCAGCGCCCAGAAGCACGAGAGGTCGGTGACGGCGTCGTACACGCCAAAGAGCTCGTCCCAGTCGGCGCGGGTGAATGGCCTGGGGGGCGGGGACTGGCCCGGGACGTCGTTGGCATCGGGCCAGGCGGCTGCGGCGGCGCGCTCGAAGAAGGCCCAGTGTGAGGGCTTGGTGCGCGAGTCGAGGCCGTGGAAGACGTGCTCGAAGCCGAGCTCCGAGAGGGCCGTCGCGAGGCTGCTCGTGCCTGTGCGGAGCATCCCCACGCATAGGACCTTGGGGGGCCCGGCGGCGCGGGCTTTGTCCTCGGGCGTGGCCATGTTGGGTTAGATGTGCAGGTAAGGGGACGATCACGGGTATCGAGTCGGATTTCGGAGCGGATCCTTGGTGTTTTCCTTCTATGTCTAGGGCCAGAGGCCCAGCCTAGCATGGGTCGAGTGTGCTGGCTGACGCCACTCATCACCAAGAGCTTTGTGAGGAATACTCCTTCGTCGGCGCTAGGCATGAATAGCCAAGCAGTGCTCGTGTCCAACGACACCCAACATCGACCAACACCGGCACCCGAGAGTCCCAAAGTGGGCCCTAGCAATTGCCAAGCAGACGGTCCGAACGTTGATGCCGGCACGTTGGGTCGAATTGTGCAGATTAGTATTAGTTTCTGACAGCTCACCTCAAGAAACCTGGTGCGCCCTGCCTTGAATGAGCAGCTCTCGATACTTCTCCAGGCTCTTGCCGATGATATTTATAAAAGGCCACTGCGCGTTGCTCTTGAAGAAGTGTGCCCAGATCCTGAGGACAGCCAGGCTGAGCGAGGCAGCATCCCGGTCCGCCTGCGCATCGGCCTCGTCATCTTCAAAGTCGACGACATCGTACGCCTCTTCTACAATACACCGAACCCAATGGATGATCCTGTCCTCGCTATCTGTTGGCTTCACGTCAGAACACAACCCCGGGCAGAGACTGAGAATCCCTTGTACATACCACTGAGCGGTGTCGAAGCAGCAGACAGCGTAAGTGACGAGAGCCACTTGCTAAGCATCACGGCGCACTCCAGCCCCGACAGCGAGTGCCGCACGCTCCAGAAGAACGCCTGGCTGCGCGCGACGCGGTCGACGCCCAGCCTGACGGGGATGCTCAGCATGTGGGCCGCGTACAGCAACGCCGTGATGACACCCCCGGAGCGCTCCACCGCCGGCGACCGGCTGATGGCCCCGGCGATGCGCGCCGGGTCCCGCGACTCGAGGAGCCGGTAGGGCCCGAGGTGGAGGTAGATGCGGGCGTAGGCCAGGCCGAGGAGGGAGCTGGACGTGAAGGGGATGGGCCCGTTCTCGTTGTTGGGGTCGAGGCTCGACTCGGGGGCCTGTTGCCACCCGGCTGTCCAGGACCGGAGGCCACGTCTGGCTTGGGGTCAGTTTTGTCAAGGCGATGTTTTGCTTATATCAGACAGAGTATACTCACTCCAGCTTGTCGACCTCTTCACTTGGAAGCGATGCCGAGTGGTCCATGACGGGCAAAGAAAGGTCGCGGACAATATAGATCCTCTGCAGCAACCCATGCAGCAGAATGTAGTTCCCCAGCGGGGTCGGAATCGGGTCGAGAGGCGCCGTGCCATCCGTGTTCCGCAACAGCAGAGACAGGGCATCCTGGAAGAAGAGCTGCTGCTTCCCGGCCTCGCGCCTCGCCACCTGCCACTGCTGGGCCGTCTGTGCCTTCCACTCCCCAGTCGAGCAGGGGAGCCTCAGGCCGACCTCGTTGCTGCGCAGCACGGGGTACACATTGTACGCGATGCTGTGGGTGTGCATGAAGGAGAAGGCTATCAGCTTCGCCCGCCGCGCCGACTCCTGCTGCACCCACGCGGGCCAGCCCGCCTCCGGGTTGGTGGTCTGCTCCACCGGGGGAAGCTGGTGCAGGTCGTCCTCGTGGAGGCCGATCTCGCGCAGGATCTGCGCCAAAAGCGCCTGCAGGGCGAATGCCTCCTGCACGAGATGCGCGCTTGGCTCCCAGGTGGCGTAGCCCATGAGGGCTATCAGGGCCCGGACGGCCTCTATGGGTTCCCAGGGGCCCCAGTCTCTCCCCGGGCAGGGCCTCGACTCGGGCTTCTGGGGTGACAAGCTGTGCAGGCGGAGGAACGAGCCTGTTTTGGGGCCGAACTTGTCAAACTCGCGTGCCAATCTCTGCATCAGTATGGACTTGCCGGCATAAAAGAGCTTCTCGGACATGCGGTGCTCGAAACAGTACTGAGCCCCGATAGCTGCAATTCCGAGGACGAATTCTACTGAGTGATCAGAAATCCGCCATGTCGGCGCATGGATGAAAGGCATGTGAGAATGAAAACCCTCGAAGAAGGACGTCATGTAACGCGTGAGGGCATGGCGGGAGGGGAACTTGAAGCTGGGGTCAAGGACATCGCGGAATGTCTCGATCAAGTTACCAAGACGCAGCCTCTGATCTTCCGAGACTCGGTACGGCTGGGATTCGGTATCGATAGAACGAGGGTCTTGCTTTGGTATTAGTTCGGCTGGAAACTCATGGTACGTATGACGAATGGGCGACGACCTACTTGCGTCCGGCAGAGCCTCTGTTATGCGGTTGCCAGTGGGCGCCGAGGGCAACCACGCGCTGAAGGGAGTCCCGGGCCGGGTTCTGTTCTGGCGGGGGCCAACAGGCGTGGCCGTGCCTCCTCGCGAGTCCCTCATCGCAGGATCAATGAGCTCGTTGTCCCTCTCAGGGCGGTGGAAGTAGGGACTCCATTCCGCCGGCAGGCCCACGCCGTCGAGAAAACTGGCAAACTCCCTAAAGTGGGCGTCAAATTCAATGCCATCTTGATCACCTGGGCCGGGTCAGCTCTTTTCAGAGTCACAACGACGGACGGAACTATTCGAGGGAGCACGCGGACCATTGTCATAGAAGGGCTCAGCTATCAGGCCCTGTTGGTAAGGTGCATCGTCCACGAGGGTGCCGTTCCTCGAGACTGCCATGGGGTAAAGCTCCGCTGGTGGTGCCGGCGGCTGTTGCTGTGACCAGTGATGCACGCTCATGCCGGACAGGGAGGCGGCGGCGGCCAGGTCGGCCTCGACCGTGCCGTGGTGCTGATCCCCGGTGTCCGGGTCCGAGGGGCCATCCGGGGACCCGGATGCATCTTCATGGAGGGTGATGCGCTGGTGACGGGTCAAGAGATCCCGCCTGGCAAAGGCAGCTCCGCATTGGCAAATGAATGGCTTCTCTTTTGTGTCTGGAGAATGAGGAGGTACATGTCAGCGTCAGCACGTGGGCCACTGGGCAGTACCAGTATCATGGACACAAATCGTGGAGAACAGCTACACGAGAATATTTCGCCATGGGATGGACTATGGCATCGACCTCACTCCTATGAGCGTGGGGAACGGATAAGAACAAGTCAAACGCGGCAGAATGGGATGACTGACGAGTCCGCACGTGGCGGTCCAAGTGCTCAGTGCGCTTGAACGTCCGGCCACAATGAGGGCACGAACGCGTGTTGGAGCCGGGGCCATGAACGGTCCTGCGCCTCCGCCGGGCAGGGGTCGAATTCGGCTGCTGGCCCTTCGTGCTCGAATTGCCAATGCCGTTGTGGGACAGCATTGCTTATCCACCCTGCATGCGCAGATCGCAGCACGAACACCCTCTGTTCTTGGAGGTGTTGTTGGGCGAGAATCCGGGGAAGTTGGAGAGAAGCAAAAGTTTGGGGCACGACTTGGCTTTGTTGGAGATGATTTGGGTTATTTGTGGGCCTTAACTTTTTTCCAGAGTTAAACAAGCTCCAAGCCACCGGCGTTCGGCATCCAATCTTTGGAGATAAGCCTGGCGCATGATCTCAGTCCTGTCTCCACGGCTCCAGCGACTTGTCATTGGAACCAAGTGGGCTAGATCATCATAGACGTGAGATAAGCCATGGAATTCCATGCGTATCTCCGATGTTGTTTTGCATAGTAGAGGATCTGTGCATTCCTCAGTTTGCACAGCTGCTCGTGCCACAGAAACGCGACAGTAGGTGGGGCCGAGCTGGAACGGACTCATACTGGCTTCGAGTAGCGGTTGGAGGTCGATCTCAAGTTGATGTCACACAAGGATCTCGAGACAGCACTGTCTGCACCCCGATGAAGAGAAGAGTGCACTGAGATTCGGGCGACAAAATTGAAAAGTCTGGTTATCTGATTGTTAAGAGACTTCAGGAGGCATATCCGCTATGTTCAAATTTCCAGGGGTGGCTTTCATAACAGGTGCTGGTGGGACAGGTAAGAATGCCCGGAAGACTCTTGGTAACAGCCGATTCCTGACTTGACACTCTTCAGGTATTGGCGCCGCTGTCGCCAGAGGCTTTGCCCGGTCCGGCTGCACCAGGATTGGAATTACCGACTTCAACAGAAAATCACTGGCAGAGACCCGAGATGCCGTCCTCCAGATCAACCCAAAAGCTCAGGTTATGAGTCAAGAGGGAGATATCTCGGACGAGGGCTTCGTCAACTCGTTCGTGCGCGACGTCGCCCAGGCTTTCTCGCGCATCGACTATTCTGTGAGCTGTGCCGGCATCCTGGGCGACTCACTGCGATCACACGAGACATCGACGGCTGCCTTTAACCTCATCACGAATGTCAACTATAAAGGGAGCTGGCTGGTCTCTCGAGCGGTGATCAGCCATATGCTACGACAGAAACTACACGAGGACCACCCTGAGCAGCGTGGTTCCATTGTTAACATCGCGAGTCAACTTGGTGTCGTGGCAAGGCCAGCAGCTGGTGAGTTCCGTATCCTCCAGTCTTCGATTCAACTCCCAAACACATGCCTAATCTCTTATTCCACCAGCACCTTACTGCGCGTCAAAAGCTGCAATCATCAACATGACGCGGTCAGACGCCATCGACTACTCACAGGACGGTATCAGGGTGAACTGCGTCTGCCCGGGCGTGATCGCTACACCGATGACGACATCATCGGAGGAGCTGGTCCAGAGACTGAGACCTGCGATTGAAATTGCGCCTATGAAGCGGATGGGCACACCAGAAGAGGTAGCCAACGCGGTTCTCTTCTTATGTTCAAGCCAAGCTTCGTTTGTTCAGGGCCATGCATTGGTGGTGGATGGCGGGTATACTATCAACTGAGAAGTTTTTATTCGAGCGATTTTCAGTTATTCATTGGCATATTTTATCTGAGAGTAGTCCAATGGGTTTCTGAACGCTTCTAAATTTACAAGCTGGATAAAGGAAGGCGTGCTGAGGCCGAGTCTGTCGACTTGAGGCTACACGTATAATATTAGGCACTTAGTAGCAGGTACGTACTGCAGAATCATAGTTGTGGGATGGCAAATTCTACGCATAGGTCGCAGAGTTGTATTTTTTACGGATGAAATAGCTCAAGCGGAAAGCTTCACTCTCTTTAAGCTCGGTGATGCTGGGACTTCGAGCTCCGGTATTGTGCCACCCTCGACGTCCATCTTTGCTGCTGGTGCGTATGCATTTGAGCATGATCCGCCATCCGTCTTGAAATCTCGCCAGTCAAAATTAGTCTCCCATGCACGTCCGATGCCGAGTATCTTCTGGTCCTGCCACAGCCCACCCACGAGCTGCATGCCAACAGGAAGCTGCACCCTGGTGTCGTCCTTGGCGGGGAGAAATCCCACCGGTATTGACAATGCAGGGTGCCCAGTCACGTTGAAGACGGCTGTGTTGGTTGTCAGCCCAATTGTGGGTTCAAAAGATCGGAGAACTGAGTCCCTAATTCCATGTCGCGGTGCCACGAACGGCGTCGTTGGCATGATGACGGCGTCGTAGCTCTCGAATACCCGTTGATAGGCATCGCTAATCTGTCGGCCTATGTTCACCGTCTTGCTGTATAGACCGGGAAACTTGTCCGACAAGTACAGGCCGTTGATGATTGTGTTTTTAGTCGAGGGGAACAGTCTCTGGAAGTTTGCGTCGGTCCACGGCAGCCGAGCCTTTTCGAACTCGGTCAAGCCGAGGCCCCTTCTTCCGGAAGCCCTTCCTAGAATGCCGGACGAGCCTGATATGCGCTGCTGGATTGTCCAGATCGAAGGTCCCTCCAGATGCAGCGGCACTGAGACCTCCTCTACCACCGCCCCCAGTGACTCAAGCTTCCGAGCAGCCGCCAGGACATGATCCCTCACTCTGGGATCAACCACTTCGTGATGGAAGCCTTCTCTCAGAAGCCCTATCTTCACCCCGTCCAACCTCCCGGAGCTCGACTGAAGAGACGCAGAGTAACCGGACGAGCCGCAGGCAGGAGCCCCGAGAGACCGGTCATCAATGCCATCATAGCCGGCTATCACATCGAGGCACTGGGCAGCTTCGAAGACAGACCGGCAGATGGGACCAGCGTGGTCATCGATGGCATCACCGCTCGTGATCCCTGTGAATGGCACCAGCCCATGAGTCGGCTTCAGCCCAACACAGCCGCAGAACGACGCGGGGACGCGGATGCTGCCCCCTTGATCTGTCCCCAGGGCGATGTCAATCAGGCCAGAGCCCACCAGTGCCGCACCGCCCGAGGTGCTGCCGCCGGTTGAATAACCTTCCTTATATGGGTTCTCGATTTTCCCCTGAGCGCTGGTGAAGGACGCTGTCGAGTTGCAGAAGTGCTCGCAGGTTGCGGTGCCCAGGATATCTGCGCCGGCGTCCAGGACTCGCGTCACCACTGTCGCGTCCATCGAGGGCGTCCATGGGGGGAAGGCGTCGGTACCGTAGAATTGGGGGACTCCGGCCACAGCTATGCAATCTTTGATGCAAACAGTCTTTTCCTCGAGGGAGACCAGTGGGGGATCTCTACCGGATTTGTCACCCCGTATCCGGAACCGATATGCCCATGCATGACCGAACTTTTGCTCTTCCGCCGTGGGGAGATGCACGTTCTCGCGGGATATCTCTTCGTATCCGGGACCGGTTGGTAGTCCAGGAGGTTGTCGACACGACTAGCGCAGTCGTGGACCGCGGCAAGGAGACGTTGGTAGTCGGCTGACTCTTCGGCTTTGACGGTCAGGCCCAGGGGCTGGAGCAGCTTCTCGACATCGCCCTGCCTCACGGGATTGTCTCTTCAGATGCCATGTTAGTCAAGTAACGAAACATTTCCAGGGAATCTTAGCGCACTCGGATATATCTTTGAAGAAGACGGACATGTTGGGCAATGACCCTACTACGGTGTATAGACTCGTTTTGTTGGCCGTTCCGTGAAAGCCCACAAACAGCATCAGCTAGTATGCTCTTGATAAAGACCCGACTCGTCGACCCATGTCGAATTCCCGAGCAGAAATTGGTGACCAGGGCGAGCTTTCGGTGACAAATGATTCGATGTCGACATTCGCGACCGCGTTGATCTGCCACCGGTAGCCAGAGCAGGCAACAAGCTCCATCGCCAATGGAATTGGAGTAGGTGTTTGGACAGGGTCATGGAGTCACCGACATTGGCCATGAATCGATGCAACTCTTGGCCGGGAGTTGGAGTAGATGTCTCCAACCCGGCCCGGGTCAGTGGAGCTCTTCACCATTATCAAGATAACAGCAC
Source organism: Diaporthe caulivora (assembly GCA_023703485.1). Lineage (NCBI taxonomy): Eukaryota > Fungi > Ascomycota > Sordariomycetes > Diaporthales > Diaporthaceae > Diaporthe > Diaporthe caulivora. The sequence continues at coordinate 5,884,303 of JAMPTR010000002.1, forward strand.
TCCAACGTCAGCTCATGCTGCGACTGTAGAATGCTATACGTCACGATGAAGCATGCTTCTATGTGTTGAGAAAATATGCGCTAGAGTGATGGGCGAGATCCAGCCAATTCTTCATGATTGTTGCATGTAACAGGCAAGATGGGCTCTGATATACCTCGCCGGATGCGAGCTGCCGAGATTTCAGAAGTCAGTCTGCCCCTGTCACCACAGCACCGTGCTTGGAGCGACTCACTGACCCAGCCTAGTACCACAAGCCATATAAGCTGTGTGAGAGAGACGTGCCGACGATACGCCACCATGAACTTCTCATCAGAGTGCATGCAGCGGGATTTTGCCACTCAGATCTCCAAGTGGCGCAGGGGCAGTTCAAATCCCCACCAGGGATGATCCCATCACACGAGCCGGCCGGCGTCGTCGTCCAGGTCGGGGCGAGCTGCGGCGGCGACTGGAAGGTTGGCGATAGGGTCGGGGCACTCAACTTCAAGAACTCGTGCGGCAGCTGCAGTGGCTGTGGACTGGCAAAGCGGACAAGTGACAAGCTTGACCCCAGGTTCTGCGATCACCGAGAGACCGCGGGCTTCCAGCACGACGGGGCGTTTGCTGAGTACCTGGCCATAGACCCCGAAACAACAGTCCGCCTGCCGCCATCTTTGTCGTTTGAACAGGCGGCCCCGCTGATGTGTGCAGGTGCAACTGTCTGGGGCTCTCTGGAGAGAGCTACGGCAGGTCTGAGTCCTGGGGAACCCGTGGCCATCGTCGGCATAGGCGGTCTTGGGTTCCTCGGCCTGCAGTTTGCGGCCGCGATGGGGTTCAGGACAATCGCTGTAGACAGCCGACCAGCAGGGAGACAGTTGGCCTCTGAGATGGCCAACGAAAAGCTACGCCCTGCGCTGGTCGTCGACTCTGGCTCGAAGGACGCTACGCCACAGATCTTGGACTTCACAGATGGAGAGGGTGTCGCAGCTGCGGTGGTATGCACCGACTCGCTTCAGGCCAACAACTGGGCCTTGACTCTACTGCGGATTGGGGGCGCCATGGGTGTGCTGGGGTTGCCTCCGGAGAACTGGAGATTTGACGCCAGCTTGCTTGTGTTCAAGGAGCTGACAATTCGGGGAAGCTATGTCGCGAGCAGAGATTCTACGGAGCGCATGATGAAGACTGTGGGAAACGCTGACATTCAATCCCATATTACCTTGGTACCTTTTGATGGAATCCTAGGCATCGTGGAAGCGTATCAAGATAGTGCGTTCAAGGGCAGACTGGTAGTCCAGGTGACAAGTTGAAAATCACTGGTTACCTTCTGAGGCAATATTACTCCGCTCCGTAAAGTCACTCTGTGGTGCATACTGCACCATATTGGTTACATCATGTGGGAAGCTCTCTCCTTGCGGCGGCGCATGTTACCGTACGTATACTCTGATGTTTCTAATCGCAAAACACAGATATCCCCTCCACCGAATTTCGACGGCCTGCAGGTGTGCAATTTCAACATTTATGTGGAGTAGAATGTCGTATGCACGGGCACTCCATACACGACGCTTGGAAGCGCCTCTCTACGTTGAACAATCTCTGCAAGCTTAGCCTGATGCCGAGACAAACTACATCGTATGCTGCGGGAGCAAGGTCTCGAGCAAATCTCTACCTAATTCTTACTGCTGGATATCGCTTCCAACGCCAAACCTCGTCAGGCAATTTCATCAATCCTGGCCGCTCGGATTGAGGTGCCGTTCTTGGGGAACTGGTCAATCAATACAACAGATCTAGAACCTTCGTACCTGTCTTCTCAAATGGCGCCAAAGGCTCGGCAGGTTACATGAGGATTTACGCGGAACCAACACGCGCTACTCTACCAATCACATCGTGCCGCAAAGCTTAGCTTGATTGACCTAGCTTCGTCTGCCTGACCTGGCAGCCTGGCAGCCTGGCAGGCCATATAAAGAGCCTTCCTTTCCCGAAATGAGCTGTCACGTTGGCAACAATAGAACCAGATGCCGCCCGCGCTATATGTAGCCTTGGCCAACGAGTGATTTTTTGAGCTGTACTGCCATAAGACTCTCCGGCATGAAGAGAACCGTGATTCTAAACCCCCATCCCTTCGTTCTGCGACATACGGTCAAAGTCATTGATTAAGCCATCAGTCACACGTCATTGAAATGCCACTGGATGGCCCGTTGGATCGCTCATGTTGCTGTCTCGTTTCTAGCCTCTCTGCATCTTGGGTCAATTCTTTTGGGCATTCTTATGATCCATGCTACCGTTTACTTTTCACGGTACGATGAGGGCACGGACGAGAGCCATTATGTGTAGCTTTATATAGGGTTCAGTCAGACCTATTCTCCATTTGTCCATTTTTCGATACTCGCCACGCTGGCAGGACGTGGAATATTGATATCATCGATCCAGGCATGCTGGACTATTGTCTGGAACCCCTTTGAGACAATGAACTTGTGCTGCATCAAGTCATCCCTCCTCGGCGTCGCTCGAGATAACACGCGGATCCGGATCTTCTGCCATATTATTGGCATCATTCTACTCACCATTGGCTTCCTCGTCCCTAATTCCGAAGGATATAGCTATGAAAAAGGGTCGGGAGACCCAGGATATGACCGGCCAATTCCGGATCCGCCACCTTTCACCGGGGCCGGGCTGATTATCACCTTGCCTTTTGCAGCGTATGAACATCTCGCTCTCCTTTAGTTTGTCACCGAGAATAACAGTCCTGTGGAAGTTGTATCTAATCTATCATCTCCAGTGGCCTTCATGCTTTGTTCACAATCATCAATTGTGTCAGTTGCTGTCGAGAGCGACGGCGACCACCCGTAAAGCCAATCGAGCATGTCACGGTACTCCCTGCCGCTTTTCAGTTCACACAACCCAGCAAGCGACGAAAAGGCCTTACACAGCACCGGGCAATGGAACTCAGTGAAATAAGCGGGTAGAAGCAAGGAAATGAATGGATCTGGACTGGAGGTACCAAAGTACAAATGCAATTTTATGGTTCATGCTTCATCATATGGACTGCACGCCAAAATGACGTGGAGCTTGGTTTGTCCCGGCGGATGCCAAGGTTTCTAAGTAGCGCAAGGCCGCTGTCACTCAAGAATAAAAGTTATGTCTCCTCTGCGTTGTCTCGAAGAATATACTGCCAATTCAAAAGCTTCGCTTTAACCTCATCCGCTGTCCTCCGTAAGCAACCTTGCAGGACAAAGTGGTGGTCTACTTTCTGGGTTCGGACGAAAAGGTTTCCGCGTATTTGTCAGGCAGTGAGGACCCGAGTCATGTAAAAACGGACATCAACAGGGGGTTGAAGCCTCATACCCCCCGCTGTGGTGAAAAGGAGCCCCTCTCTACTCCGCGACATATGTAACATGGCAGCTCGGGCAACCCAGAACTGAAAGTCAAATATACCGGCCTTCCGGTATTAAAAGAAGGTGAAAATGCCAACATACTTGGCTGGCGGAGAATAAATAGCATCCTGACCGTACACCTGCGTTACAGTTACCATTGTACAATTTAATGTTCGTACATTCGTCGATTACCACAGACCCAATCGTTTGCATTTATGGACCAGCTCAACTACAAATGGCACGGGGTCCTTCCAGGCACTGGCTCCAATGAGCAGCCATACGTACACATTCACCTTTTCTCGAAGAAGCGTGATGACGTCTCCGAAGAAGCATACCATGAGCACTGGAAGACAACCCATGCCGAAATGATCATGTCTCTACCGGGCTTTGCCGATGTGTGCTTCAGATATGTACAAGTAGGTGGTTAAATATTCACTGCCGTTTTTTTATTTGGACCTGCCTTATGGCCTTTTTACTGTGTTGGAAATGGTCCGGGCTGGGTGGGAGGGGGTGTGGCGAAGGAAAATAGCGCATAGGGGAACGAGTATTGACAAGAGCCTTCCCACCCAACAGTGCCACGCAACCGCGGCGCATCGAGAACTTATTAAGAGCTTCGGGATGGAGCCACTGCCCTACGACGGCATGGCTGAATTGCATGTCAAGGGTATTGAGGACTGGATGAGGTTCCAACATTCAGAGCTTTTCAAGGAAAAGCTAAGCAGTATGTGAGCTTTCGTATCCCTTGCGTAATGCACAACCCTACTACTCAAAGTATGGAGTTTTATATGAGGGAGACCTAGGTGCTTACAAAATTTGAAAGGTGATTCGGCTTTTATCGCAGAGCCGCCTAAAGTACTGGCGGCATATGAAAATTTGATCTTAGGTTCAGGCATCAAGACAAGCGGAGGAAAGGATGGTGTTCTGCCTGATGACAAGCGCTTCGTAAAAGAGACAAAATATGACGACGGGAAGCTGAAATTATGAGAGATGAGAATGATATGTAGTACTGGGAGGGACCCCTTTCACCTTAGCTGATTTACACTGGCAGCAGAAGTTAAAGCGGGCCGGCTGGGGTGCTCCCATGCCCGCCATGGCACAGTTCAAGGAGAAATCAATAATTCAATTTATTGATATTCTTGAAGTTCTGAGTTCGGAATACTCCAATTCGAGTAAGTTGTACTTAGCTGTGGAAATCGAATAGCATCTGTGGTTTCGAAGCTCAGACTGGAGCGTTGGATTGCTGAACAGTTCCTTCTCTGGAGACATTTATAAAGGCGCTGCACCAGAACTTGAGGGTTCGATTGTGCCAATGACGAATGTAAATTAGGAGGAGGCTTTCGACGCATTTTGGCGCCTGGAGACTGTCCCTCCTCAATACCTTTATCGTCACCCATTAAGCACAGCGTTTTGCGGATGAGCACGCAGCAAAAAGACCCGCAAGATCGACTGGTGGAGTACTTTTAACCGCCTCCAACTCGTATGCCAAGACCTGCTTTCGACTCCAACTGTTGGACATCGTCAAGCGGGTCATCCAGCAGCCTCCAAACGCGGCGACTGTGAGCTACCCCGCGATAAGCTATCACCGGCGCCATTTTCTTAGTTTCTTGCCCTGAAACTAAGTAATATCCTCTCGATACTTCGGGTTTCTGCACTCATTATATCCTTTCATTCCCGCACAACCTCCACACACGAGTGTTCACTGTAAGCACTAGCTAGAAAAGATTGAGACCAAGATTGTCCAACTGTGCAGGCCACAGACCACGAGCGAGACGCCGCCACCTTAAGAGCATATCCAAAATGGGGAAGAAGCGCGTTCTTGTGAGCTATGGTGTCGATGTAGATGCAGTTGCTGGCTGGTTGGGTTCATATGGCGGAGAGGATTCCTCCAACGACATCAGCAGAGGTGAGACCCAAGTTAAGGCTGCCTTCTCCCTCCCACGTCTTGTAACTAAGCACTCGGCAATGACATCGCTAAAGAACACCTTCCGCAGGCTACTTCGCGGGAACCATTGGCGTCCAGCGGGTCCTCAAATTCCTCGCCAAGTACGATGTGAAGGCCACATGGTTCATCCCCGGGCACAGCCTCGAGACCTTCCCCGAAGACATGGCTGCAGTCAGAGACGCTGGGCACGAGATTGGTCTCCACGGATACTCCCACGAAAACCCCACAGACATGACGATCGAGCAGCAGCGAGAAATCCTGGATAAGACATACCACATGCTCACAGAATTTGCGGGAAAGCCCCCGAGAGGCAGTGTTGCTCCGTGGTGGGAAACAAGCAAGGAGGGCGCCCAGCTGCTCCTGGACTACGGCATTGAGTACGACCACAGCATGAGCCATCATGACTGCCAGCCGTACTACCTCCGGACGGGCGACGAGTGGACCAAGATCGACTACAAAAAGAAGCCGGGCGACTGGATGAAGCCCCTCGTCAAGGGGCAAGACACAGGGCTCGTCGAGATACCCGCGAACTGGTACCTGGATGACCTCCCGCCGATGATGTTCATCAAGGCCGCGCCCAACAGCCACGGGTTCGTCAACGCGCGGGACGTGGAGGACATCTGGCGCGACCACTTTGACTACTTCTACCGCGAGTACGACGAGTTCATCTTCCCCATGACCATCCACCCGGATGTTTCTGGCCGCCCGCACGCGCTGCTCATGCACGAGAGGCTGATTGAGCACTTCAAGAAGCACGAGGGTGTTGAGTTTGTCACTATGGCTCAGATCTGCGATGAATTTAAGGGGAAGAATGCGCCGCCGGAGGGGGCTATCATGCCTGCTGCACCAGGAGCTATGCTCAATAAGTCGTGAAGGTCATTTGGTAGCTAATCGAATTCCTACAATGCTAATTGTAATCGTGTTATGAATATCAATACATGCCTGTGGAATATGAAGCCGGCCTCAAGACCAAGAAGTTCATTGTTCGTCAAGTCAAAATAAGGGCACAGTCAGGCTTGTGTGACATATTGGCATCGCTCATCAGCTTATGCAAGGGCGGCGTATCTCCATCTAACGCCAGCAGATGCCTCTACCCCGCGCCCGTCTTTCGATGACGCCGCCCTCAACTTAAACCTTTGGGGCATCCTCACGTCAGACAGGGGTATATCATTACCCGGCTAACACGGAGAATATTACCCCAACGAGAGGCGATCATCTACTCCAACACAAGCATTATCTACTCCAAGCTTGTCAAACATTGTTATCGAACTCAGCAGACCCACAAGCCCACTGTTTTGAACCCTGAAGACGCATTTGACTTCGGGCATTATGGCCCAGAAGAAACCCACACTTATGGAGCGGCATCTGCTTCCTCGCGGGGTTGATTGGGCTTGCATGCCGAGCATTATCTTGGTCAGAGAGGTCCTTGTCCTTGTGAGATAAGCCACGTGAGACTTTCATGTCTATCTTACTCGTTCCAAGACGTCCGTGTCAACATGCGCTCCGGACACTTGAAAATCGGCAGACACCCCTATAAATGATTCGAGGTGTTGTTTCCAACTGACTTGCTGTCTTCTTTTTGACACACCCATGAATAAGGTCCACAATATAGAAGCTACCGACCATGTCTCATAGCGCTTCGGAAAAAGCGGATGCCATCACGCCTATCCCCGCCAGGAGCAGCGGGAGCATCGACGCGGGAAAGTTCGAGAATGCCGAAGACGCCTTTGAAGTGTTCAAGAGAGGTGAGGGGACAGTGGATTTCCGCACAGTCGGCTGGATCCATGCCTCGGTCATTTTCCTCAAGGGTAGGAGTCAATTTATGCACTGAGTTAATGTATTACTACCCAGTTCGAAGCTGACACTTCCAAAAAGTGATATTTGCCACCGGTGTGCTTTCGATCCCATCAGCAATGTTCGTGCTTGGCGCCCTGCCAGGCGCCATCAACGTTCTGGGCTGGCAGTTCCTCAACACATACTGCGCAATCATCCAGGGCAACTTCCGAAACTCCCATGCGGGCTGCCACTCAATCGCCGACATGGCCAACGTCGTTGGCGGTGTCTGGCTGAAGGAGATTGTCGGGATCTTGTTCCTCGTAACCTACGCCATCGTCGGCGCATCAGGAATATTCGGCACGTCTGTCGCTTTCAATGCCCTCTCGAACCATGCGATCTGCACCAACTACTTCATGTTGGTGGCAACCGTGGCAGTCTTCATTCTTGCCAGTGCCCGGAAGTTCGAGAAGATTGCGTGGCTGACATGGGCCGGCTTTCTGTCGGTATATGTTGCCGTGTTCATCGTCGTGTATGTATCCCCTTGACCCATATACTTGAATCACTGCATCGTTAACACCTTGTTGCACTACAGTGTTGCAGTCACGCAGCTCGACCGACCTGCCGCCGCCCCTAAGACTGGCGACTTCGAACTCGGCTACCACGTCATCGGCAACCCAACATTCGTCACGGGCATCACCTCCGTTGCCACCATATTCTGCTCCGGTGCCGGCACGTCGGCGTTCCTCCCCGTCATTTCGGAGATGAAAAAGCCCAGGGACTACAACAAAGCCGTATACCTCTGCATGGGAATCGTCACGGCTTCCTACTTGACCTTCTCCCTGGTCGTCTATCGCTACTGCGGTCAGTGGGTCGCATCGCCGTCTCTCGGTAGCGCAGGCGAGGTTGTCAAGAAGGTTGCTTATGGTATTGGCCTGACTGGACTCATGGTCAGCGCTTGTCTTTATATCCATGTTGCCGCCAAGTACATCTTTGTCCGAATTTTGCGCGATTCGGTCCATCTTCAGAAGAATTCGGTTGTACACTGGTCCGCATGGCTTGGGTGCACCTTCGGAATGGCGGTTGTTTCTTTTCTCATTGCCTCTGGCATTCCCATATTCAACTACCTGTTGGCACTCGCAGGGAGCTTGACCTTCGCTCCTTTGGCATTGGGCCTCCCAGGTTATCTGTGGGTGTACGACCATCAACATTATCGCCAAGGGAACTGGTGGCAGGTTTCGGTGTATTGGCTGAATTGGCTCATGATTATCCTTGCTGTCTTTTTGACAATCGGTGGCACTTACGGTGTAATACAGAACATCATCGATGCTTATGCTCAGGGCTTGATTGGTGGCGCTTTCTCGTGTGCAGACAACAGCGGCTCATCCTAGATATCGATACAGATAGAGGCGTTTTGTATAATATAGATGCGCTTTATGACATATAATCGGCTTACCACTGGCAACAAGATGTACTTGTGGTTCAGAACTGTGCCTAGTCTGTGACTTAGACACCCTCGGTCAGTAGAGGACAGCCTGGGTTACCACTTCACAATGATTATCGCGGATTAATATGGAAATTAAATGAATTATGGTTCAAGCCAAGAGAAAGCCAGTTTTAGCTTCAGCACATGCGTTCTCCCCAGCTAATAAACAGAGTGGTTGGTCTTCAACCCCAAAATGCCAACAGGTGACGGCATTAAACGTACTCAGCACAATTAAGGTTGTTACCCAGATCCATCACCTCCTCCATCGTAATATTGGGTGCAAGACCTGCGAGCCACAAAACATGGTTCAGCGTCGTAACATTCCCATTATCTCCCGAGTAGTCTAGAAACTCAGGCCCCGGCGCGGGCAAGGGCCCAAATGTCTCCCGGAAGGAATCTGTTGGCTGATTCCTCAGCGGACCGATAGCATATGTCCTCGCATCCGGGTCGGCCCGCTGCCAATCCCACCACAGACGGTCGAGGTTCGTATGGTGAAGGAAGAACAGAGGATCACCGATAGAGCCGGCGGTATTGCCCATCGTGCCGCCCACACCGCCGTGGCCGCCGCCGTGCGGGTTGTTGGAATAACACTCAAGCGCGACAGTGCCGTCATCTTCGGCCAAACATTCGTCGATGTACGTCTGGCCTCCAAGATCGAAGATTTCTTCGTTGAAGGAGCGGGATACGCAGCGGTCCTCGGCGTAGAACTCGAGGCTGGTGAAGTTGTAGCTTAGGTGGATCGTGAGGTCTGCGAACGGCCCGTCGTCGATGCACTGGCCGCCCTGGCCGCCGAACCCCGTAACCGGGTCAAAGACGATGCTCGACGCCATGTCGGCCACGTCGAGACTCTCCTCCCAATACGGCTGGTATCCCGCGTAATTGCACTCATCGCGCAGAGCATTCTCGTGAGTCACGATAAGGTAACGGTGCCATGGAAGAAACGCGCCAACATCATGAACCCATTCTGAAAGATATCAGCATGCTGCCAAGTGCGTTCAAGTTGCATGTTCAGATTAATGCTTCGAAATAACGAAATATTTAAAATGAAAGATAAAATGTGCTTACGGGTCTGAATCTCATGGGTGACGGTGAATTCATCCCATCGATTCTGTACCAGTGGGTGATCGGTGATGGGCGCCGTGCGCATCAGACAGAGCTCTGCCTCGATATAGGCCGTCTTCTCATCATCAGTCAGATTGTGCCATGCTTTGCGTTGGTGAAGCGCAGCACAGGTCCCAGAGGCCACAGCGTCGGTCTGCCTGGGCAGTAGAGGTGATGAGAATCCCAAAGAGATGGTCAAGTATAGAGCAGAAATTAGAGCTAGAGGAGCCATGTTACAGGGCCCAGCAAGGTGCGAGTGAGCAACAAAAACGGATGGGCACTTATGAACGCAAGCGATAACTGAAGCTAAATTAAGTGACGAAGTTGGACCAATAGTGAATGAGGTGAAGCGAATGAAGGATGTTAGAATCTACGGAAGAGGAAAGATCATCACCATGAAGGCCACCCTCATTTATGTTAACTGACTCTTCGAGGCTGCCTCCGTCAAATATTCGCTTAATCCTTCAACGATTGTGTTTTTTTTCTTCGGACAACAAGAACGCCCGAACTTCCACAGGACGCGTTCCTGGTATCCGAGGCCATTGTTCATGCAGATTTGACTCGCTGCTTACTACCCCCGGGATCCACTGAAGTATGCGACATCCATGACACCCACCGCCAAATATCTAAACATTTCAAGTGTCAACGATTTTTGTTGAATGATACGGGATGACGATGCGAGGTGACTCAAGCATACGACGTTGGCAACCTTTTGCAAAGTTAGTTGGCAGTCAAGGAGGCACACATCTTGAAATGGGGTTCATGACTTCCAAGCGCAATCGTTTCTGACGATGCTCATCGACTAGCATGTTTCCAAGAGCGCATCCCAAAGAGCATCACATTTCACGCACATAGATCGTTTGAAAGATTGCCAGCAATTTTGTGACCTGGTTACAGAAAGAATCATCGCCCCGGGCTCTAACTATGCAGCAGTTGGGTCACTGCAGAAGCAAGCTCTGTCAGACCGACCAAGGTAGCATCTGACGACTTGGCGGGTCGGGTGATCCCCCAAGTACGACTCTGTTGAAAATGGCAGAGGCATATGTAGGCTATCTCGGGTCCTTCTGACCAGGAATAGGTGGGGGCGGAGAGTCGTAGTGGGGGAACACGCGTAAGGTTTCTCATCCCAACTTTGAACGGGTTGACAGGAATAACCCAGTCCCAATCCACAGACCTCCTGGCCCCGGCACGCCCCACTGACAAGCTCCCGGAGGTCCCTGAATGCCTACGCCACAAAAATAAACTTCAATAATACAACAAGCTCTCGCGAGCTCCCGCGTGTACAGACAATACTACACTGCAGGATTTGCATCATCCTAGCCGCGGACAACTACCGTGACAACCCATCCAGTCCGGACCCGATCGCAGACGTCACGACGGGCATGACCGGGTGTATGAGAGCCGCTTCGGACTTCAACTTCTCAGCGAATGTTTGCACGACTCGGATTTACACAGCAAAGTGGAGACCGAGCGCCGCAAAGATTTACACAGGGAACGGATCTAACCTCATGCACGCCAAAACTGTGGGTAATGTTTAATCAATGCTTCCCCATGTGACTTGCAACCTCCTATTTGCTGTCAACGAGCTACGAAACTGACACACAGTCGTTTTGTGATCAGATCGCTAATTTGTTGATTGACAGTTGCTGAAATGCAAACTTGACACTCCTGCAGTCAGGCATTGTAGCAATGTGAAAGGTGCCAAAGCTGGCATCCCAACAACAATATTTCGGAAACCTCTCCCCTCCTTAGGACTGTCAGTGATGAATGTACTACATTGTATCATCGCAGAACGCCTCGTAAGCTTACCGGGGTACACATTCTGCATTATCTCGTATAGAAGAATTCGGTAAAGGCTTGGATCAGTGATAACAATAGGGTTGAAGAATTCCGTCTCAGGAATGACTCACACGATTCCTTGGCAGGAGCCAAGAATCCGGCGCCGGACTGCAGTGTAAATCCAAAACCCGCAAAGATTTATTGTGATGTTGCCCACTGGTGGATACCGCAATCAAGGAATATCCGCAATAAGTAGTCCCACTAGGATGGTGACAACAGTTCACAGGCGCATGCCAAAAGTAAACAATATGATAAGGAAAATGAAGGGTTCGAGTGGTCAACACCCAGCGTAAGGAACACACTCACCACCTGCAGGAATCAGTTCCTACACTGATACCTCAGGCCAATGGGTCTCCTCTCACTAGCCACTGAAGTCATCACGAATGAGAGGATGGGCTGCTGTGATTACAGTCGTCAAATTTCGAGCTTCAATGGTCCGCCTGAATAGCCACTGCCAGTGATGCAATGAAGTCACAGTCCAACTGACTACAAATGGATAAAGGCTGACACGCTGGTAGGCGGTGAGACTGCTATCTGATCAATTTTACAGTATGATGATTGTAGAACACAAGAACATACCCAGGTATTTTAAAGTTATAGGATCTTGTGTCCATCTTTTTCTAACAACACTGAAGATATGCAGACAAGCATACTACTTCTGATCTATAACTCTTCCCGGAGACTCAAATGCAAACAGTAACTAGTCATCATACGAATTTTTGCAAACCAGTATGTAATACGAAAATTGTTTCATGCAGTACAACTATAAAATCAGCTCATAGTTCAAAGCCATTAGGTGTTGTTTTGTGAATCCTGATGTTCAAAGACGTATGCGGCTGGTAATGACACCCGAACAAGTCCCAGTGAGCCGACCTATCATGCGACGAACTAATTGGGCATAGATCAAGATATCTACGTACCTAGGAAACCTAGCTGTGTGTTGAGCTTTGTAAGACGGAAATCTCAGAAAGATATGCACTTAAGACAGATTTTGAAGCTCTTTAGTTGTAGGTCATGATGTCAACTATGGCGTGTGGTGCGTGGATGGTGGTCACGGTTATCAGTATTTTAGAAATTGATCTAGAGCACGTCGTCCTGAAGTATGAAACTATTTCACTCCTTTGAGATATAATAAAGCCGCTTGAAGCGTCTGTTAGCTATGGAAGCTCTTTTTTGTTTTCTTTTTCGCCAATACCTACTTAGATAGTCTTCCCCACGTTTGCAATCCGAGTGTCCCAACCGCGTTAGTCATCGAGCCACCTTTTATCCGCTCACACCTCACCCGCGCTCAGTGATGTTCACTGCATAAATCACCCCGACCACACCTCTGACCCCGGCGCACACCACAGCCAGCTCGTCGTCGCTCGAAATCGTTCAACTGAACGCGACTGTCACCGCGCGCGCCATACGCCGGGATTCTGGTCGCATCTGCCAGCACAATGGCTGCGCTCGGGCGGGGTAGGAGGCCCGGTTTGTGGCAGCCTCCGGCCAACCCAACAACTGGCTGTCCCGTCACCCAGCTGCCAGAATCCTGTACTTAAGGCGGGTCGCAGTCGCGCGCCCTCCTCGTCCTTCCTACTTCCTACCTCCGAGAACCGCGTCCGCTCTGCTCAAAACGCCCTGCTCTCTGTTATCCCACCTTCCTGCTGAGCCTCCCACGACCTTAACCATGGCACGACGCAAGACCGCCAAGGAGCTTTTCCGGAAAAGCAGAGAAAGGGGATCTCATCAGTGCCAGAAGGGGATCGATGGCTCTGCTGTCTCCAGGAAGGTTACGCCAAAGGTGCAGAGAGAGTACAACCGCATGCTAGACTTGTGGAAGCAGTGCGTTCCCCTTCCCCCTCCCTTCCTTCCTTGAGATAATCCTGACCCACACGATCTCCAGTCCTTAAAGAACTTCACGAAGGAGGCCACATTTGGTATTGTAATGGGATGAACCCTTGTCAAGAGAACTCAGGGCCAGGGCCCTTCGTACGACCCACTGACCCACAGCACGATTCCCCACAAAACCTGCTAGCACCTACAAGAAGGACCAGCGAAGGACGACAACCAAGTATATAGATCAGCAGGAACCTGTACGATAGTCGAAGAGGAAGAGACTTCTCTCCCCAGAGAAGTCTTCTTGTTCATAGAGAAAATAGACGTTAGAGTGTGACACTCAGTCTAGACCCTTACAGGTATTGATGGCGTGAGAGATGGCCCGAAACCGGCAAAAGGGACGATTAGTATATACTGGAAGCAGTTCATGGCAGGCTGGCGCCGGGAGAATGATCCTATTCCCCGCAATACTACCATTTCTGTGACGAACGTGCGTGCGTCTGGCGGCAAGGCCCAACCCCGATTCCTAGAGTCCGGCTGACATGTTTGGCGAAGTTCCTCAATGACGAGTTGCCTGCAATACGCAGGGAGGAGAGCAGCATCAACATCGTCAACGGCAAGCGGGCGCGGCGATTTGGTACAAAATACCACTTCATCAGGCTTGGTACGCACCTGTGGGCCAACGACTGGGTCGAGTATGAGAGACCCGCGACACGAGTCTATGTTTGGGCGATGCTCATGGCCAATGTCTTTTCTTCCGCACGAATCGGCGAGTACATTGAGTCTTCCTGTCGGCCAGACACGGGTCGGGGCTTGTATTACAGGGTGAATATCCAAGATCGGCTTTCAGCTTGTGATTACATGGGGCTGATGACGTGTTTGCATTAGGATGTAACATTTGGCGCGTTCCGCACTGAGAGTGGGAATGCGGAATTTGGTGTCCAAATCGTCCGAGACGCAAAGAACGTCGCCGCTGATGACCCGAATAAGAGGTGCGTTCCCTGGCTAATGAAGCACCGGCTTGACTTTACATACTGATACGATCTACTAGACCCGAACACGTGCTCCACGAGGCCTGGGTTCCTATGCCTCTCATCTGCAATGCGATGCTTCCGATGCTGGCGATAGCTATTGCAGACCTGGCGTTCCAGGATTTCGACACCATCGAAGTTCTGCTCGCTCTAGAGCCACCAGTCGTCGGCGAGATGTTCCCGTTGCGGTGGAAGGAGCGCATTCTCGGCCAACCTTTCTTCAAGAGCCTGTCCTCAAGACGGGTCGGAGAGATAGAGACAGCAACGGCGCTGAGCAAACGGCCCCGGGCTCTAGGTATTCGTGCCGGGTACATCGACCTGCCTACCATGCATTACTTCAGAGCGGAGGGCTTCTTCTGGATCGTTAAGTCGAGGCCATGTAACGACTGGGCTTTTACTACCGGATTCTCGGACTAATATGCCCTGCAGACCAGCTCTATTCGGTCGTCCAGAGGATGAAACATGCGGGTCATAAGAACTCTCAGACCTACAATAATCATTACCAGCCTAACAACAATGGCACCGACGGGCAGGGGAGCTATTTGGGCGTTAAAGTGCGCTCTATTGTCAACGATCCCTTCCGAGGCACGAAATTGGCACATAACCCGGAGCTACACCAGTCCCTCCCCGCGGAGCAACAAGAAGCCTTGGCAAACAGCCCCGAGGTTGTTGCTATCCACATGGAGCTAGCAGCTCTGCGAGGTCAAGAGGACAGTGCGGCAGCCTCGCGCCGCGACATGCTACATAGAGAGCGGAAGAAGATATTCGACAAAGCACTCCGTACGTGGCAGAAGAGCCAGCCGAACCGCTTCATCAAAACCGGGCAAGGGAGCCCGCCGCCGCGGTGTTATCATCGGGGCATCTTCCACCGCGTTAAATTCCTTATGCCCGAACGGGACCGGCTTGCATCCTCCCTCCTTGAGACCCACCTTCTACGAAGTCCTACTGGTCTCCAGGCCTTACGTGATATGGTCGCCCTCTGCGAGGCGGATACAGAAGTGGCTGTACGACCTGGCCTGGAGCCGAATAAATGTCAGTGTGCTGGTTCGACCCGACGTCGAAAATTGCCCGCGTCTGGCGACACCGGCATCAGCAGGCAAAACCCATACGATTGGAAACATGTTTACAAATGCTTCAAGAAGGCTCACACCGGCTTGACCGAGCTCTGTTTTCTGTGCAGTGAATGGGTTCACGGCGAGGTGGGATGAAGGGAACATTGTTCTCGGCACCTTGCTCATCCAAGGGAGCTACCGGTGCCCGCTCAGTGCGACCCCCTTGTACATGGCGGGGTTTGGCCATGGCCGGCTACTGCATATTCTGTGTGGGGGACCCGTCATTGCCGCCTAATGCTCGACTGGTCCATTTCCTGGACAGGCGCCCCTGGCAGGAACACGCCTACCGCCACTACCAGGACTACGTCCAGTCAGCCAGCAGCGGGAAGCTGATGAGATGCCCTCATCCCGGGATGTATTGCGATATGGCCTTTGACTCGGTCGAACAATTTAAATTCCACGTCCTGGACTGCCATTGTCGCGAGTTTGTCAAAGGACCGGGCACACTGGAGTCGTCCAGCCAAGCTGGAGATGCGGAGTTCACCTCTTGCAAGAGGCCTCACAAGAGGGCGCGAAAAATCATGGTCGAGGCCTATGCGAAGGAAGCAGTGGTCGAAGCGGGATATCGTTTCGTCGACGAGACTCCCGCATTGGTACGCCAATATGGTTCAACTAGCACATCAGCGCCGTTGTCCTGCGACGATCCCGTGTCCTGTCCCAGCCCCTACCCCGCAGGGCTTCTGTGAGGCGAGAGACAGAGAAAGAAGCGGCTCCTCGCCTCAATAGGGCAATGCAATGGATGCTGGCGGTGGGGTCCCCGTAGTGCCAGAGCCCGGTCATGGGTGCATCGAGCGTTGGGTCCAGCCTGGCTGGCTATAGAGCCAAACCGCCTGCACGGTGTCACTTGGATATCTACTAGAAACCGGGCTAGGCGAGGGGCTTCGTCGATACGAATTTTTTTTTTAATTTTCTTTCTTAATGGCGCTTAGTCATTTCTACCCCACTCCCCCCCCCCCCAAACGTGTTTCCCATCGTGCTTGGTATACCCACCCGCGCCTGGTGTAGAATGAAGAACCCCAGGTACAACAATATACAATAAACTTTCCGTTTCGTTCCACCTAGAGCTTCTGTCTGAGGACTCCAGCTTATTTTTCGTTGAAGATTAATTACCTGTGTTTATCAGGTTCAAAATCTGGGGTATACCGGCTGTTGCTGGGATTGAGGTATATTATAATAACTATAGCTAGTGTATTATTGCCTTAAGCGAGTCTGGTGGCATATTCTATACTTTAACTAGTTCATCCCAGCGTTCCTAGGTCTATAGGGTGGGCACCCAACGTAAACTTAGGATGCAATTAACCAGGTCGCTGCTTATATAAGTATTATCTTTGCGGTTTTTATCTTTTTTACAAAGATTATAAAGTTTAATATATGTGCTAATGATGCAGCTATAGGCATTGTAATAGCTTGTATTACCGACGCCTAACTATATAGTATTGAATAGCGGTTTGAATGGTTATTAAGCTATGGAAAGAAAGGCTGGGAGGACCCGAGGTATACCCGGATTTAGCACCCTGGTGAAGTAACTAGTAACTCTATGCTCCTTAAAAATTATAGGAGCAGAGTAAATAGCTTTAATTGAGACCTATTGGTACCCTCTGCGGAGGGTGGGACGTCTGCTTCCGGCAAGTGCTAAAGAAAATGACCGAACTGTACTTGTGCGGGCGAACTTGTGATATACTACCAATTGGAAGAGGTTTCGAAGCCCCAGGTGCCCTGAGATGCATGAGACAATTTGAACAAGGAGAAAAACACGTTTTTGTGACCGAGCGTTCATCCAAGGCGAAGCTCTTTGAAACTCATGAAGGCAATCGACATTCGGTAGACCACAACAGAAACGGAGAGTCGCCCTTGTGAAGTTCAAAGTTTAAGTTCAACCTCTGAAAACAATCTATCAGGAAGGCATGTCCAAACGCAACAAACCTACTGATACTAAGTAAAGCATTCTCTTGAAGGTTGGGGTAAGGCCCCTAGAAGAACATTTTAACTTGCTCACTTCCAGAAGTTCTCCATGAATGCCGAAGCAGCCTCCGGGCCTACGTTGCCTGTCATAATCCGAGTGTCTTTGCCGAATTCGTTGTGGGCTACTTTGGTCACCCTTGAAATTGCTTGCCAGTTTCCAACACCCACATCACCCGTCATGATTCTGGCCTGGTCCAAGGTGATGTTATTGTAAACGCTTGCTTTATGCACTGGCATATTTTGCCTTGCCTTAGCAGAGTCGCGTGCGTCATGGGGCTGTGGCTGATCTGTCAGGCCCAATCTTGTCACCTCCTCTTGCAGGAGCGCAACGTTTCCATCTGAGCGCCTAGTCAGCCAGAGTCAAGAAAAGTTCTATCACCGCAGACGGCTCACCATCATCGGGAGCCCGGCCCCGCGTCATGTCGGCAAGAGCCAAGTTCGCCCCCAAACAGCTGTTGACCTTTGCATTGACCTCCGACAGCGTCAGTGACGCCACGCGAAAGCCGTCGTTCAGGCTGCCGATCAGGCCGACCTGAGCAACCATGATACGCAGAGTCAGCTCAGCCCTGGAACTGTCCACGCGGCTGACGATGCTGGTGATCTGCTTTTCCTCCTCGTTCCCGGCGGTGATAGCATGCATTATCTGGCGCCCCGAGCTCTTGTCCTGTCTCTTCCGGAGCGTCTCCAGAAGGTCTCTGAGTTCTTCCGCAACGTCAATGATGGCCTCGACCTGCAGCATGACAGAAGCTGTCCGGAGGGTGGGCTCGGATTTCACCAAGGTCAAAGACTGGACGAGGCCTTCCATCTGTGTGGTGGTATCTGAGAGGGTCTTTGGCAACTCCTTGATCTGTCGGCGAGCAGCTTGTATCGTCTTGACTAGAGAAATGGCCGTCTCCAGAAGACTGACGACTGCGGACGCGGTTCCTATTACTTCGGCCTGCGAACAGATCGTCAGCCTCGATGCTGGTTCTGTTGAGCCATGGTTTGCAGCAATTTGTTTTCGAAGAGTCAACAATTCCAATACGTGTGCTTACCATATTAATGTATTCTAAAAAAAGTCTCGCGTGGTGGGTTCGTGGGTACTCAAGTAGCACGAGATAGTGAAACCGAGTTGGGAAATATTGCTAGAACTGCAAGGCGCAGCAATTCGCAGGGGCTCACAAATATACGTGAACGACGTGAAACACAGGGGCGCAGGGGTAAGACTGAAATCTCTCATTCGCCGCCACTCTCAGCCGCATATCGGGCCAAGCCTTTTCGGTCGGTGGTGGTCAGCAGGTGACATCGGGCGCTTGCGTCCCAGCCCAGGCATCTATCTTCTAGGGTCTTTCCTCCATTTGCGTTGGACTTTTACTCTTGGGCACTTCATTATCGAGGTCAAAGGAAGTCTCTGGGTGTTCTGCCCTTGGACAGAGTATCTTGCTGAAGCCTCTTCAAAGACAGCCAATCATCTGAGTTGCTTGATGCTCCCCAGGAGTGATGGCGCAACCGCAGGAAACCCCACAAGAGCGGAGAGGAAACGAGGCATGGCCCTCTTCCAGTATCACTGGGGGCACATATGGCGACTACACTCGGATTCACCAAGGCCACGTGAACCTCAATATTGGCGGAACTGAAGGTTAGTCATCCAGCACTTGATGTCCCCTTGTTCAAGCCCTTATTGACACTGTTCACTTTTGCAGCAGCCCAACTCTTACGCAGTCACTTGTTCCGTCAAGATGGAAATACCAGAGAAAGTATGACCTCGAGAGAACATAACAGAATAGGAGCGAGTGGTAAGTGTCAATTTAAGACGAGATTGAATGAATCGTGTCTCATTATCAACTCAAGAAGAACAAAAGCGGCTTCAAGATCTCTCCGACATGTTTGCGAGGGAGTCCCGGCGTTCTGAAGTAGCGCTTGACTACTGCCGTATCAAGGACCACAATGAGGACGTGCTTTTGGATGGCTTCATCTACAACAGCGTCATGCAGACCTGGTTCTCGTCTCGCGGATCCATACTTTGCTGCTGGTTGGGACTCGGCAGGCGCGCCGACCATACCCATGTGGCCAAGTGCATTCTCCGCAAAGTCTTAGAAGCCGATTCCAACGGCGCGAACCACGTCTTCCTGTATGATCACGACGAAGGCACCGCGATTGAACTTCCAGAGTCCTACCTCAGCGTGAAGGCTAAGATTCTGAAGACGAAGAAGGACAAGCGTTGGGTTACGGTTGAAGAAAGACCTGACACCAAAGAAATTGTCCTCCTCTCGTTCGCAATGCAGGCCAGGGCCAGGGGATTCCCCCTTCGTCTTGAGGAAATCGACTTCAGTGGGCCAACTCAGCTTCTTGACTCGCTGATGTCCCTCCTCGTTGAGGCTCTCCATCCAGTGGCTGGACATGTGTTTTTCGTCCTAGAATGGCCGGCCAAGATAGAATCAGCGAAAGCGATATCCGAGGCACTTGATGTCGCCAACGGGCTGTTGTCGAGATCGAGAGGAAGAAATCTCTCGCATAATAGCTCGGTAATCATGTCCGTTGGAGAAACACCAAATACTTTGAGCCTGTTAACGGGTTATCCTTCTGTCCGAGTGGACTCAGAATATCAAGGTATTATATCCCGAATTTCGTCTCCTCTGGGTTTATCAATGCCCTATTCTTGTGATGTCCTTTTAGCCTACTGATTTTCTCCTCGTGTAGAGTGCCTGGGCTCTCTTCAGTTGGATGGAGGAAACCTTCGTCGGGACGAGATTGCACGACCTGTATCATCATCAAATCTCTGGATATGGAACCACCCCAGCCTCAAGGGGCTAATCCAATCCAACTCTGGAGCACTGGCGATCATCGGTAAGGCTGGGTGTGGAAAATCGGTTCTGGCCAAAACAATTCAGGAGGGCGTCTCTCACCATTGGAGTCGACTGAGTGAATCCTCGGATAATCGTTATCTCTTAGTGACCGACTGGTTCTACTGTCGAAGAAGGGGCGATGTCTTTACCGCTTATTCTTCCCTCCTCCGGAATGTACTATCCCAACTATTACTGAAAAGGACCTCGCTTTTTCGCCACTACAAGTTGCTGCACCGTCGCAAACTCTCGCTTAGCTTGCAAGGATGGGCAAATGAGGAGCTTGAGCAAATCATGGAGAACATAAACACGTCAGGACTCAGCGTACTCATGATATTTGATGCAATCGACGAAGCCGAAGATGATAGAATGGTGTCGTTCGTGGAGTCTTTGGTTACCCGACCCGGGTCCTCGATAAAGGCCATATTACTAAGTCGCCCAACGGATGCCTTCGAGAGACCCTTTTGGGAAGCCCACCGAGTTACTCTGCAGGACGAGAACAACCAAGACATAGCTATAGTGGTGCAGCATGGCCTGTCTAAACTCTGGTCAATCATTAACGGCCAATACCAGGAGTCAGAGAGCGAGGTTCCGGCCCAAGGCGACCCTCTGGCAAGGCGCCCGATAAAATTCAGAACACATGCGGCACTGAGACAGATACCATGTTCAAACCCCGAGCCAGCTGCAGCTTCGTTGATAAATCGGCGACCCGGCAATTCTATGGATCTTGACGTGCTGGGAAAAACCATTCGAGAAAGGGCAGCGGGTGTCATTTTATGGGTTGTGCTTGTCTTCGACTCTGTTTTCAAATTCGCCAAGAGGGAACCACTCGCCACACTCGAAGAACTCATGTCTTGTATTGCAGAACTGCCGCGTGATATCAACGCATTGTACAGTCAAATGGTCAAAGAGCTGACGGAAACGATGTCCGATTCCGCGCTGCAAACAGCTCGCAAGGCCTTGATGTGGATCAATACAGCCAGCCACTTCAGGGCCTTCACCACGGAGGAGCTGTGGGACGCCTTGGCCGCTTCTTCCAAGGAGTTGAACGATTCGGGCAGGGGATCCTCTAGACGAGCTCTGATTGACGAGCGGATTGCGATACAGTCCTGGAAAGACTTCAATCGCATTCTTCGACGGCTCTGCGGCTCGCTGATCGAGATACTCCCGCTCAAATCGACTACGGCCCTGGGAGCCTCGGCGGACTCGCGGGCCCTCTCGGTCAAATGTGTCGTACAGCTCATGCATCAGACAGTCAAGGACTTCCTGACGCTCCCTGCGGCAGGTGTCTTTCAGTTCACCGAGGTCATCGCCCACGGTGAGGCTCTGCAGGGCTGCCAAACCTTCATCAGGTCCGCTCTTTCCGATGACATCGACGCGATCATGTCGATCCCGAGAGACCGACCGCAAGATTGGGGTTTCTTCTCGGCGGACATGGCACGTTATCTTGAAGAATTTCGGTTGTTTCCACTGTGCCTGCAGCTCTTCAATGCCTCCCCCGAGTCCATGAGATCTCTGCAGGCACAAGTGGACATGAAGTGGCACGGCCTGCTACCTCGGTGGCTGCACGATCTTCACCACCTCGACCTCGTGCAAGGGTGGAAATACGATCCTGCAGAACTGACCTTGACATCATCTGCACTGGGCCTCATGTTCCAGTTTATCTCGCGCCGCGGCCTGAGGGATGCTGCCCTCAACCTCCTGAGCATCCTCGACATGGGCAGCACGGCCGAGTTCTGGCCCAGGTACCGCGGCGCCATTCTCAATGCTCTCGCGTTTACCGTCTTCGACCTCGAGCGGAACCGCGCCATCAGCGCGCTGCGGTCCAGGCTGCTGAGACCCGGGGGTATCCGGCGGGAAAGTGCGAATCTGGCGCTTGGCAACCGCTACTACGAGACCGCCATTTGTGACCACCTCATTAGTGATGAGGAGAGGGCCGTGAGGGTGCCTCTCGAAGATGCTGTCGGAACCATCGAGCTGATTTTAGACTATGACGCCGGAAAGGCGTGAGGCCTCAAGGACTATTGTGGAATGGGGAGCTTGAGCCTTTTGTACTACAGATGGGCAAATTCTTCTAAGCAGAAGAATTTATAGTCTGAGCTTGCCTCATTTTTGAATAATAAAGCACGCTATCCATTTGGGTATTTATCTATAACTACTTGATAGAATTTGAACCTCCTGTTTTCTCTACTCGTCGCAGGTGGACGATTGCATCGCTACATATCCCCCGGGCACCTGCCCACCAAATGCGGCAGGTGGGGATTCCTTATCGCGGTCTTATCGGAGCTCTCCCTAGCTCCCCTCCCCTCCGGCAACGACGGCCGCTCTCCGACTTCACCTGTTCTTATCTGCGTTTCTCATAAGCTGTTGCTTCCTCTTGTTGTTGATATCTGTCCACCACACGCCCAGATCTGTGCTCGGAACCATTGCTGTAGCTGTATTGTATGTCGTGTAAGGCTTGAAGTAAACCGTCTCAGTAATACCCGGAATCCCAAAGCCCCTCTATTGTGTCTCATTATCCATCAGCAGCAAACAGCATGTTAACTCTCCTGAAGAATGTCCACGTTTCCAACCATCCTTGCTTAAAAGCCAAGTTTCCAGCCTTGCCATCATCGTCGACCCCGTCATTGCCACCGGCGACACCTGGGAGGTCACAGAGGATTCTAATCAGTTGCAGATGCTGGAATAGCTGACACAGGCATGGTGTGGGCTCGAGAGGGCGAAGCGGGAAGACAGGATCGTCTGCGGGAAGGAGGAGGGGGGGTGCGCGGTGTTTGGCGTGCAAATGCTTCAATGTTTTGGATGTCGCCGATGTGGGGCTCTTGTGTGTTTCCAGCATCTCCGGAGACCGAGAAGGCGGCAGGTCGATGAGAGGGCAACCAGCCAAACCGCTCTTCCGTGAGCGCGGATAAGTCGAGCCTGAAACCTAGCGATTAGCAAACCCGATCGTGTTCAGCGTCCTGATCGCGTGGCACCGCATTGCTGGGCAAATGGGGTAACGCAGCTGGAAGCTGTGGGGATCAATGCACTACCTCTCTGCCAACTACACTAAACTGCAAGGCTATCTCTCCGTCGACACCTTCGGATCGTTCAGGCTTCGCAAAGTATCTCCTTCATTCGAGTATACAGCCCTTCGCCCCCTCTTTTCCACCTCCCGCCATCCGGAAATACTACTTTTCGTAATCTGTTAATCCAAGGTATTAGTAGCTGGTAGTATAGCGTGAAGTTCTCTTCTGTGGATCTAATGAGTCCCCTTCATCAGACACTTAACCCTTTTTCTCCTTTGCTAATAATTCTAAGTTAATGTAATTCCATTAGTCAAACTCAGGAACAACCCTAGTCTCATTTAACCCGTCATATGGACGCATACCCAGACCAGGACCCCCCCCCCCCCCCCCGAAAAAAAAAAAAAAACTCGAGATCGTGCATAAAGGAATGCTGCTCGCCTAAAAGCACCCCGATCGCTATGAACGCCCTCATCCCGGTCTTACCCTTTGCTCCGGAGGCGCCAATTCGCCGGTCTCTAATACCAAGGTTAAGGTCAATCAAGAATGAAAGCCAGGAAGGGTTACCGTCATCCTCGTTAACCATGAGATTGTTAATTAAGATATCCCTATGCAAGAAACCAGCATTGCGCAAGGATTCGTGCCCAGCAATGCAACCCATAAGCGCTATAAAAAGGGCCGAACGAGAGGCTGCCTTGTAAATTGGCTTTCCAAAGTCACGCAAGATGACACGTCAATATACTCAATTGAATAATGCATTACCACCCGCCTTCGTTAGCGATACTGAATAAAATCGCTTGGCGGCGGGCAGGTGGACGCCAATTTGGCTGAACGACTGCTTCTTGCCGGCAGTGCGGCTGCTGCTGCGACTTCTTCGTAAAGCCTCAGGCGCTACCGTATTATGCTCGCGGGGCGGCATCGAGCGTTCCGGCCGGTAGTTCGTAGCTGTGGTGAGATCCAGTCCTCAACTAACATTGCTACGAATATCATCATCCATGCCGTGTACTTAGACAGTCTCGTGGTAATAATATCGGGCCACGTTGTCAACGCCCTGACTAGTTGCCTTGCGTACTTTCGCCTTCTTCATCGCATTCAGGGTATTACCACGAGTCTTTGATGACGAGCGGTATCTCTGGGTGTCCTTCGCAATGGGATTTCCCACAAGTCGTAGCCCGGCCATCTATACACTGTGCGCGTTGCATCACCTCGTCGATGATGAGGCGCTCTATTAAACCATCCCGTTCGATCTCGATGAATCGCTTGTTATCTGCCGTTATTATTGTCAGATTAAAGCCAAGGTCTTCCTCGCTCATCGAGAGAAACCCGAGGATTGTAAACACGAACTGCAGTCCATCTTCGTTGACGTCGAACTGCTCAGATGCAACCCCCCCCCCCCCGTACCAGCCTATCAAACTCTGATATTCTCATGAGAGTCCCACAGAGAGTGAAACCCACGACGAAGCAACGCGTGTCTTGAGCAGTGAGGACCTCCCTTGCATATGTCCCAAGATCAAGCTTTGCCTTTAACGCTTTGTCAGCCGACGGAGTACGCTTCAGCTCGCCTGGAACAAGTCTTTGCAGCCAGTGGCATTAAGAGTCTTTTCCAGCCTTGGGATCATCTACGAAGCCAACGTCAAGTTTACGCTCCCCTATGGAACTAAGAATTGGCTCATTGGGCTGTGCCACGGGCCTCCGTCGGTCTGCCCGGTTCAATCTGTAATCGTCTGCGAGTGCCGCCAGCTTCTCGCACGTGTCGGCAAACCAGCCCAAAACGTCATCTTGATTTACATCTTTCGGCCATCCGCTCCAGTCTTTACTGAAGAGTGGGTGGCTACCCTCCGTGAACTTTTTAAAGACAGCCTCAGAGGCCAACTCCAAACCTGCTACCCGTTCAAAGTATATTTTGCTGAAGTCACGAAGCCCGACAACAAGGGGATCAAGCTCCAACTTACGTTCCCTACCCCTGGATGGCACTATGCATGCTCCGCATCTGGGTACACCAACTCCAAGATTAGCTTGGAGTGGCTTAAGCGTGTATTTGATCCCTAAATAAGAGACAAGGCTAAGAAGAAACTCTGGGTACTAATTTGTAACGGTTTCGGGACGCACAAGACGCTTGAAGCCTTGAAGTTTTGCTTCGAAAACAACATTATCTTATGTCGCCTCCCCTCTCACACCTCCTATAAGCTTCAGCCCTGTGATGTTGGAGTGTTTGCCTTTTTGAAGGTAGCTTACTGGGATGAGGCTGACAGGATACTTCGAGGAGGCGCAACTACAAATGGCAAGCAACATTTTGCCTCTCTATATAGCCTTGTAAGGGAGAAGGCGTTTACGGAGCGAAATATCACGGCCGCATGGGCAGCGCGTGGCTTGTTTCCGTTCAACCCAGAGAGAGTCCTCAGGGTGACACCAAAACCCCCCGCTCAAGCAAGTCCTCTGAGGGCCGATGGGACAAAGGTAGGCTCTTGCCATCAAGAAGTACCACAAACCCTTGTGATGCCAGTGTTAGCAGGGGTTCTTACGTCGCAGCACAATCTGATCAAACAGTATGCTCGAACACTCAATCGGATGGGCATACAGCGCCTGGAGAGGTATGTATAGAAACTTGCCGATGCCACTCAGATATCCTTTGCCGAGTGTGCCCTCCTCTACGATCAAAATCAGATGTTGGTTAGAATGAATAACGAAGCTAAGGTTCGCCGATCAACTAAGTCAGTCGTACTGGGGAAGGCGAAGGTAATACGCTTTAAGGACCTCGAAGTGGCACGAGCAGCGCGTGCTGCGAAGGAGGTCATCAAGGGCAAAGGGAAACGTGGTCGGAAGCACAAAGGGACTGCGTTAGAGGCAGAGGAGGTGGATCCAGAGCCAGGACTGGCACGTGCTGCGAAAGAGGCCATTAAGGGCACGGGAAACGCGGTTGAAATCGTAAGGGCTCTGCTCAAGACGCAGATGAGCCAAAGCCAAAAGCGGCGCAGATGGTAATTAAGTCGCCAAAGCCATGGCAGGCCCCTGTGGCGGATATGGGGGGTGTATTTTATGAGAGACCAACAGAACGAAACAATGACAAGATATACTCCCCCGAATGCGGTCCCTCGCCCCTTTTGCTGGCTTCATCTACTCTGCCGACCTCTCCGCATCTTGCTCCTCCTGATGCTCGCCCTCTCTCCTGACCCGACGCGACGCAACCCCGCCAACCCGCGCACGAGTCACCGCCGACTGTGGCCGGAGGCGCATGCTGCATTGCTCTGGCAAATGCGCCACATCTCCTAAGGTAGCTGAAATACCCCGGAATAACTGTGGCTTGTGAGCTTAGGTGCGCCTGTTTCTCGGCCTCGATACCCAGTCACAAAGAAGTCAGTTGCAGGTGACTCCAAAATGTCTTTACGTTGCGGAAAACTGTATTTAGCTCAGAATAACTTTTTTCGGGTATTAAATAAAGTGTTTAGGCTGATAAACTGAGTCCGACGTGTACCTGGTCCGGCAGACAAGACAGGGCGTCAGTCTCCTGTTACCTGCTGCAATCATAGATACAGTCCGGCCCGCCATCAGGCCCTCCGCTTTGCTGCCAGTAACTGAAAGTCCTCATCTCCCACTGAAGCCCGCTCCTGCAGCGTCCCTCCCCTTGACTTGACCTGTGAGCCTTGCACACAGCCCACGGTCAATGCTCTGAATACCAAAGCTTGCCCTTATCCCATCCCTTGGATGCTCTGACTCAAGCCTGCAGTAGGTGTGTGCCAGTTTCCACCTGCGCATAGAAATCTTGAACATCTTGGTGTACCCGTTATCTGCTGTACCTGTCCATGGTTATATTCAAGCTCATTCTACCTTAAACCCCTGATCTGTGTGTTGGCCCTTGGTCTTGTGGGAAGCGGCCTAATTTATTGAGAAATCTGTCGGTGTAAGGCCGACGGCACACACAACCAGTATAGGCCCCAGCCGACTGTGGCATATGTTTTAGTTGCCTTTCCGTATGCGGTTGAGTTTTCGTCCACTTTGGGGGCATTATTGGTATCACCACCGCCCTTCTCATTGGTATCGCCGCCGTCCTTCTCTAAATCCACCATAGTCGCTGTCAGACTGAACCGTATGGTCGGTATTCGGACTCGAGGAAGTAGATCGGCCGATCCGACCTTGTATGCTTCATTACTATGTATCGTGTCTTGAATGTAAAATCGGCATCACCACAAGCTACAAACGAAGATTTAGTCAGCTACTAAAATCTCTTTTGGGAGGACATACCAAATACAATGCTCCTCACCGCTCCCCGTATCTCCTGGGTGACGAGTGAGTCGACGTAGTGTTGGAGGTAGAGACAAGTATCATTTTTGTGGTAGTTGCATTTCCAATAGTTAAGGACCACTCTAAATGGTGGGGCCTTCTTTGGTAGATAGGTATAGACAAACCATAAAACTAGAAACTCCTTTGGGCCAGTTAGTATGTGAGTTGTAAACGTGGAGTGCGACTATTAAGCCCCTTTCCAGCCTTTGTAGGTTTCTCAGCTCCGACGCAGCCCATTCCTCCTGCTCCGCACTCTCCGCGATCCATAAGATAAACAGCTTTTGCGTCGCGTCTCGGAATAGACCGGATCTAGGATTACCGAGCGTCTGCTCCTTGGCCGTTAAGTCATGCCGCTGCCGCTCAACGAGGTTGAGAGCCGCCGCAAGGACACCAGCAATCCCGGGACCCTTAGCCACGAGAATGACTGTCTCATACTGTCCAAGCTGAGGGTCTTGGCCGTAACAGCCGTCAAGCAATAGTTTATCGTCTTTCACGAGGCACAAGGTATGGTGAACACGCCCTCGTTGTGATGTGAGGAAGACCGTCTCTGTCACGCCCCCTTTAGCTGACAGCTGGCCTGGTGTGTACCACAGAACAGTAAGCGCACGACTCCGGAGAATTTTGTACTTCCCAGAGAGGCGCCCAGGAAGAAAAGCGTAGAAATAGCAGCCGGGGAAGACGTGTATTGGGCTCTGAATGGGTGGACCAGTCTCCTGGACGCGGCGTGTGGTCCAGTGGTGGGAAAGGTAGTATACTGGGCGTGGTATACCAAGCAATGAAATAACCCGGCTTCCAATAAACAGAAGTGTGATATTAATCCCAGCAAGGACAGCTGCCCTAGCTGATAGGTCAGCCTTATCCTGGACGAAGATACATAGAATTGTAATGTTCATGGCTAGGTTGACGAGGAAGACAAGTAGCTCCAATCGTGTGACACTCATCCAAACCCGCCTCTCCACCACGAGGGGGTACTGAAGATAGCGGGTGAAGCTGTAAAGAAGCCAAGGTAGAATGAGCATCCCGCATTTGAGCGTTAGTCTAATCAGTGCGTGGAGTGCAATAAGCCCCCCG
Organism: Diaporthe caulivora; assembly: GCA_023703485.1. Lineage (NCBI taxonomy): Eukaryota > Fungi > Ascomycota > Sordariomycetes > Diaporthales > Diaporthaceae > Diaporthe > Diaporthe caulivora. The sequence goes on from JAMPTR010000002.1 coordinate 5,912,890, forward strand.
AAGAGGACTGCGTACAGCTGGATGGCATTCAACATAATGGCCTTAGAGGAGCTTTGGTTCAATAATCTGACGTCTCATAGCTGGGATGGGCTTTTGTTTCTTAATAACCATCCCCCGCACTGGCAGCCGGGGAAGTCGTCGATGTGAGTCACCATTGCAGCCGCCCTGCATGCAACCCCATCCACATCAAGTGCCCATTTGACTGTATCATCCGAGCATCACAATAAGGGATAGCCTGGGAGGGGGCAGAGACTAATGATACGATTTCCAGGGGCTCGACTGGTTGTACATCAACCACACGACCGGGAGGCTATTTCACACGGCAGTAAGTAGCGTCTCAACGAAGAAGGCTTCAGAAGGGTCACTGAGCCGGTAAGTGTTATTGGCAGATGGAATGGGATGTACAATGCTGACATGGGCTACCATTGACAGACGGAGGAGGTGGAGCAAGCATCTGACACCGATGGAGCCGACCGAGACCACGAGAACCTAGACACCCCAGGCTCGAGTGACGGGCACGAGGAATAAGGTGAAAGGGATGGAGGCCAGGCGGCCGTGGGCGGCCAATGAGACGGTGCGGACAAGATCCGAAGATAGCGACAGGCTCCCTCACAAGTCCTCGAATTTCCGACATGCTTCTCAGCAGCCTGCATACATCGGGAGGGGGTGTGGGCGGCAGGACATCTCCAAATAGGGAATGCCTGGGAGTACAGTTGATGCGATTGAGCACACGCCTAGGTCTTAGAGCGCTTACGACTGTATGAAAGAACCGCCCCCAGAGACTTTTTTTAAAAGTACTGTGACGGGATTAAGAACGAACCAAACTAGGTCAGAGGAGCAGTTCTGTCAGTCGGTAGTGAATAAGGGTGAATCATGACGCCCTAGAGATCTCCTTATTGAAAAGCATATGTCTTTGAACTCGAAGACGGAGTCTGATTATGGCAGCAGGTTGCTACAGTTGAACTATTGACTACATCAGTGCGCAACCCACGATGAGACACCGCTGCACGTGACGACTGAAAGCTGAGACGTGGTGAGCTCAACGATGCAAGCCTATGACGGATGCACAGTCTGGTTCAACGTCAAAGATTGGTCGCTATCATACATAGCACAGAGTATTCAATATAATGGAATGCTACCTCTGGCCGTGTGCCACAAATGGCGTACCTCTCAAAACTGAATTACGTTTATGGTATTATGCAATGACCTCAAAACGCATCTAGCGATAGGTTTACGCTTCAACCATGCTGCCACATAAAATTTGTCGCGCCAACTTGGGTGTGTTTATCCAGCTCCTCCATTTCGTCCTTGCTCAAAAGCCACTCATCACTGGCGGCCCTCGCATTCTCCTCGGCCTGCTTTGCATTCTTGACGCCGCCAAGCGGGATCGCCCCCTTCTGGATGACCCACTTCAGGGCCACGGCACTGGGCTTGACATCATGTGCCTCCGCGACCTTCCGGATAACATCCAGCAGGGGAGCGAGCTCCTCCATGGGGTATTTTCCGAACCTCCTGTTAGCCGGCGGCGGGTTCTCCTTCGAGTACTTCCCCGTCAGGCGACCCATCCCGAGCGGGCTGTACGCCATGAGCACGATGCCGCGCTGCTTGCACTCATCTATCAGGCCGCTCTTCTCGGGGATCGTGCGCAGCAGCGAGTACTCGACCTGGTTGCTCGCGAGCCTCAGGCCCCTCTTCCTGAGCGCCTCGTCCATGGTGACCATCTCGTCCCTGCTGTAGTTGCTGACGCCGACGGAGCGCGTCAGGCCCAGCTCCACGCACCTGGCGAGCCCGCCCGCCATGACTTCGATCGAGTGGGCAAAGTGCACCGGCCCGTGGATCTGGTAGAGGTCCATCTGCTCCATGCCTAGCCTCTCCAGGCTCGCCCTGCAGCCGTTGACCAGGCCGCTCGGCATCAGCAGGCGGGTCGGCGGCCACGGGACCGGCAGGAACTTGGAGGCGATGACGAGCCTGGCCCGGAACTCATCGGTGGTGAGCTTCGAATCCTGCCGGAGCCTCGAGATGATCCGCTCCGACTCGCCCTGGCCGTAGGACTCGGCCGTGTCGACGAAGAAGAGGTTTGAGCCGCTTATGCTGGTCCATGCCCCCTCTAGCTCTGCCACTTGGTCTTTTGAGTCATTCTTCCACGTCCGCGCGTCGCCCCATGCCCATGTGCCAATGCACAGGTTTGGAAGGGGGATCGTGCCGGCGGACTCTTTGGCGCACTTGAGCGCAAAGCGGGCGGCCATGGCCGTGAGTGCAGGAAAGGTCTGACGTATGTAGGAGAGATTTTGTGGAGAACTTGAACAGGCTACAATAGTGCTTGAAATGTGAAGTAATTGAAGGGTAGTGGATTTGCCAGTCGCTGTAACAAAGTTACACGAGATGCATGAGGCTGGACGATATTGATGCGGGACAGTAAACACTCAAGTGGGCCCCATATATGACGAGCTGAAACGACGCCTGTCGGAGCTGTCGGAGCTGTCGGTGATCCGTGTGCAACCAAAAACCCAACCGTCATTGGACGAACGGTCAATACGGTGATTAAAAATGAAACCTGATCGTTAACTCCGGGTTGCTATGTCGTTTCTGTCTATCATGAACTTGGCCGTTGTAAGCCTAAAGCCACCCTAGTGCCTTCTGGCATCATGAGGATTCGTGCCGTGCCAACACGCAGCTGGCGCGGAACTGCGTGAAAGACCTAATTGGTCCGGTCGCTTACAGCGTGACTGTCAGATTTTGTGCCGTCGATCCTACGGGAGTGTGCTTTGTTTGCGGTTTATTGATTTCTGACGTCTTTTAAGAGGCTTCGTGTTGCAGTTCCCTCAAAACCACACCATCATCACCAGCAACGCTTTCGTGCCTAGGTGACTGTGCGCCTGTAGCTAACAGCAGCATTGGACAAACCCGGCGTTGCTGTGGTAGAATTACCCGGGCTTGTAGAAGCCAATCATGATACCATTTAAGAGGTCTGCAAAAGCTCGGTAAGAACAGAGCGATTGAACCGTACATACCTGATAATTCTTCCATTGGACAAGCTTCTCCCTAGTTACCATGTTTCGGAAGACCAGTCACTGTACCGGGAACGCCCACAACAGAACAACGATTAATCCATTTTAAAGTATAATAATCAACCTGTTATTCGGCTTTCAACTAGAAAAATAATAATAGGAAACCAGACTTTACAGTTGAAAATAGAAGTTACAGTGGATTACAGCAGCTACGGAAGGACTCCTTCCTACCATTGCTACTGTAGTTCACTGTATTCTTTGGTAATCCCGCCATTAAACCTGAAGTAAACACTGAATCCTAGTTAATTACTATAATTTATAAGTGCTTACTATACTTTCCAGTTGGTCAATCGTTAATCTGTTTTGCATCTTCCCGGTACAGCATATCAAACACAGCGGCACCATTGCCGTACGTCGTCACTTCCCAAACCATAATTATCATCCAGAAGATCATGCCACCTGTGGTTTTGATTAATGTGAGATCCTGTATCTTGACAGTCGGTGATCATCGTACGATCCTCGACCGCAACAGCAAAGGAAATCACTGTGGCCTCCATCACCTCCCGTCTACGTGACCTGTCCAGCCTGTTTACATGGACAGGGTACGAGTACAGGGAAGTTACGTGGCTGCTACAAGCAGAGTTGAACAGTAGCCTGGACCCTAGGGGCATGACGAGCTGAATAAAACTATGCGGAATATCAACCACGACATACACATAAACTGACGAAACAGAAGCACTCGATTCAAACCTTTTTTATTACAAACTGTTTCTCTCGTGTCTCATAGGTACCACTTCGAATCAATATCCCGAAGCTCTTATATCTACTAAGTATTACGTACACTAATGGAGAAAATCCGGAATGCCACTGCATGGAAACCTTGCAAGGAATCATCTAAGACATATGATGGCAAACACAACAGGAAGCAATTCGGACCCTTCTCTGGTGGCCGACAGTCCACATTGTCAGTGGAACGGGCAATTGGGTAATACTTAGGGTATGATGGGATACAAAGACCCGACGGGGAAAACAAGCATCTCAATTATGCAACTCACTCATCACCACTCTTCGAGCCAAAGTCCGCATAAAAGAAGGCTGGCGCGTGCACTGCCACACATCCGCTCACCCATTCAAGCAAATGACAACGCCCTTGGCAGCATCTGCCGTGGATCTGAGCCTGGCCACCTACCCAGGTATGCAATGCCAGGGGCTTTGCCAAGCTGGCCGCCGGCGACAGGAGCACAGCTGGCAGGAAAAAGGCAATCTCAAAGTCTAGAAGCTATGAGCACAGAAGAGATGTTGGGCACGGATGGGGTTTCCTCGGCGCATGCGGTGCTTATTATCAAAGATGGGGACGTCAGCCCTGCTGAGTGGTTCGCGGCCAGCACAGACTTTCGGGACGCTTGGGCTTGTTTCTCCTTGGCCTGGCGCCAGCCGCCGAATAGGAACGATTGCGGGCTGCCGCATGATTTCCTTTCAGCTATCCCCTGGGATGACTGTAGCCAAGCCCTGTGGTGAAGGTTGCTAAGAGGGACCACTTACAGAGTGCTGTGGTGCTTGACCATGGGTGAATGAGGCCTTGTGTTGGTCTTGGCAGGCGAAACGGCCGCCGGCAGGATCGAGCGATCGTTAAGGGGTCCATGACAAGACCTGTGGTCGGTTTCAGGCCAGTGCCTAGTTCACAATGCCCTACCCTTATTATCTGGTTCAGCAGTAGACTAGAGAGGATGACTAAGGGGAATGACGAAGCCGTGATAACTTCGCGCATAACCTCACCACCACTCACTTCCGCCCGATCTGGAGCTCTGCTGGCAGCGATCCAAACTTCGTCTGTTCTCAACTCTTTTCCCACTCGGCTGGAGTCTGTTTTTCCCACGACTGGATGACTGTTCGCCAAGATATTGGGCATTGGGTTAGCGGGGTGCTTGTACCGGATAATCTGGCCTTGGCCCACGATGCTCGCGCGTCCTGGATCGTGATATGTTGCGAGGAGACAGCCATGCACGTGGGCGGAGTTCGTTGCCGTGAAAACTTGTCGACATGGCGCGGGAGAGAATGACGACGTACTTCCATGTCCATGGCGTTGATGACGATGCACATGTGCGATCCTAGGCAAACCGTTTTTGTTTTGATATCGTGGACAGAATTTCGGTGCAATATAAATATGTCCTCGAAGTCCCCAGGTGAGTATATTGAATTTTCAACTTTCATCACCAACAAAAGCTACAGTTCCAATTAGTTTTCTAACTTAGAATCCACGCGTTTACCCATCAACATCATCCCCTCCGAATAAACCATGAGGCCCTACGTCGTCGCTACCCTCGCCCTCACCTTCCTCTACCAGGCCGCAGCCGATCTGGACGTCGACCCCCAAGACGTCCCCGTGGCATGCCAGTCCATATGCCGGCCGACACTTGAGCTCAGCCGCACCTGCGACGTTGACGACGACCTCGTAGGCGGCGACGCGGCCGAGGTCCAGGGCGAGCAGGCGTGCTACTGCCAGAACCAGAGCTTCGACGTCGGGCGCATGACCGCGCTGTGCCAGAGTTGCATGCAGCAGAACGCTTTTGAGTTCAACGATGCCAGGGGTAAGTAGACATTCTTCATGACGAACTTGATTCTCAGGCTGATGGCGGATATCCCATGTAGAAGTCAACGATATCATGGCTCTGTGCGCCTTCCAGCCCGCCCAGTTCACAGCGGCCGATGCGAACGCGGCCAACGGCGTCGTCGTCCAGGCTGCCCCTCCTCGGGGGCAGGACATTGATCTGCCCGGCCAAGGTCCTCCGCCCGGCAAGGGGAAGAATCGCACACCGCGGCTGCCTAGGCCGGTGATCGGTCGAGGTGCCACTCCACCCCCTGCCGCAGGACAACCCGGCAGAGGGGACGGCGGACGTCCTGGTCAGGGAGGCGAAGGACGGCCTGGCCAAGGCGGCGGCGGGGGGGTCCCCGGCCAGGGAGACGGAGGGCGTGGAAACGGAGGGCGTCCCGGTCGAGGTGGTGGAGGACGGCCCGGCAGAGGCAAAGATCGAACGGCCGCGCCGCCCGTTTCCGGTGGAGCTCCTCCACCTCCACCTGCTGGAGGCCAAGCGCCGCCCCCACCGCCTGCCGGTGGCCAGGCACCTCCTCCTCCTCCTTCCGGTGGCCAGGCTCCTCCTCCTCCACCTGCTGGTGGCCAGGCACCGCCACCGCCCCCTGCCGGACAGCCAGGTCAAGCTCCTCCTCCACCACCGGTCGGGCAGCCCGGCCAGGCTCCTCCTCCTCCGCCGGCGGCAGTCCCCGGCCAAGCCCCTCCCCCACCGCCTCAGGAGCGTCCAGGCAAGGGGAATGGGCGCAAGTTCCGGCCCCGTGGCTCACGCTGGGACTAATTTTACGAAGAATGATAACGACTATGATGACTGTGACGTTTATTCGATGCCTTTGATAAACCATTCTGGTAATGGTAGTGCTTCTTCACATTGTATATATCTGCTGAATGGTTCGTTCCGTCTATGCTAGGGGATTATTTTCTGGTTTATTAACGGTTGATGCTTACTTTTGCGCTCTTCTTATGTGTAAATATTGGGTACTGTACGCCTGTTTCCTTTGACCAGTCGTTCCCGAGTCATCAGTAGCAGTTTGGCAGTTTAATCATACTTATATTCGGGGATACCAATGAGTCACTTAAGCACTTGACGATACTGTGACTATTGACCAGAAAGGTCTGTGAGGTAAGTGGACACCTAACTATATTTACCTGGTCGTCCTTATCTTCCGAATAATGATCCCAACAACTTTCCCACCAGTCCCCCAGCCGCGGTCTGCCCACCAGCCTTCTCATTATGGCCCCTGATGTGCTCCTCGATATACGAGGGTACAACCGCGACCTTGTTCGTCGCCGCCGGCCGCGGCTCGCCCAGCACCTCGACGTACGGGATGACACCAGTCCACACCCTCCCCGTAGTCTCCTCACTCTTCAGGTCCTTGGCATCATCACTGACGCCCGAGGCCCGGACCTTGGCGGACGCCGAGTCAATGCTCACCTTCAGGATGCGCGTGGCGGCGATGTCGGCCTCGTCGGGCTCGCGCGTGTTGTCCCACCTGTTGGCGACCATGCCGTCCGTGATGAGGCGCAGCGCGTAGATGATCTCGTCGCGGTTGGCCGGGGCGGCCCTGGTGCCCGGGTCCAGCAGCGCCGCGGTGCCGTGGACGACGGCGCTGCGGTAGTCGTAGCTGTGGTTGAAGGGGGTGAGGGCCAGGACGAGGTTGTCGATCTTGGTGGCGGCGACGCACACGGGGAGGCCGGCGGCGGCGTCGTCGTGCCCGTCCCCGGGGCGGCCCGTCTTGGGCCGGAACATGCGGGCTGAGACGTAGCCGTGGATGTAGACGGCGGGCTCCTGGCCGTTGAAGGAGCCGACGCGGGCGATCATTGGGAGGACCACGGGCTTAGGGTCTGATGGGTCTGGGATGAAGGAGACGTGGGCGACGGGCGTGGAGTTGATGATGCCGTGGACTGTTTCTGCGTCATAGTGGCCTGGCAGTGGCTTGTTAGTGCCTGGACTGATAGAACTCTTGGTGACTGTCCCACTATCCATACCTCTCTCTTTGTGCCTGTTGATGGCAGAGTCGGCCGTCTTGGGATAGACTTGTGAGTCGTCGGTGGACATATTGGAGTGGTGTCTTGTTCCCACTCAAGGCTGTTGGAGTTGGATGAGTCTGATGATTTGGTTGCAGACACAAGACGAGCAGTGTTTATTTATTTTCGCATATGGGCTCCGCGGACCATCCCCTGTGAGTCAAACGTCGATGCCGTCCATCTCGTGAGACAGTACCTGGGCCAACGCATGGATAGCGGCACACTCTAGGCCTGCCCCTTTAGGAAAGTACAAGCGGAAGGGCGGAGGTGACACTGTCTTGGACCAGTCCCGACTCGACCGGCCCGGGTTGCGGCAGACCCTCAGACCCTGGAGCCCTTCGATAAGATGCATTTTAAGGTTGAAGATCATGTGGCACGGTCTCTAGAATTAACAAGCTCGGTAATGGCGTGCAGATGATTAGTGAACAAATACGGGTTCGGTGGGTCAAGAGATGCCGGAGTGAAGATGCAGGGGAAGGTGAATGCGATCCAGAGGTCTGTAGTGGAGACAGTATCAACCGTGAGTCAACTGATATGATATGACGTGTAATTCTCACGTGGTCCGGCCCTACGTCCAAATATAAATAGTGCTTAGCCCTTTCTCAAATCAACTGCCTATGTTTCGAACGAGCTCTTCAACATGCCCAGGGTGATGGCTGGCCTGTCGCTTGCATTTGTGGGCGTGATATACTTCTGATGCTGTTCAAAAAGACGAGTCGCCATCAAGACTGGACTGCTGCAGAGCACACTCATCCCGCGTCTCACTAGGTTATATATACTGTACCTGGTTATATACAGTGCACTGTCATGAGCAGGAAGAAGTAACACATATTGCTCGATGGTAGTTGGAGATGCAAGTGAGGGCATTCGTGTTTTCTTGACAGGCAAGATGGCTACTGAGTGAACATTGAATGGTTCCGATTAAGCGGAGCCAAGCTCGGGACAAATTGGCGCGACCCGGCGAATGGGCCCAAGCCAATTGCAAATGCTCTTGAGGCCTGGAACGCTCCCCCACGCCCATTCTGGGTGCAAATCTGTGGGGAAGTGGGGTGACACTTCTCCGGATCCATGGCCAGCCCAGCGGCATTTCTCGCCGAATATTACCTTTTTCCCCGAGACGCTGGACTCAAATGCCCGTCATTAATTCCGGCAGAATGTCGACCTCATCGCCCTCCGATACTTTTTATCCCACGATGGATTCGACCTCGTGCTGCGATTCTCTGTTCTTGTGTTGTTGATTAATATTCTCTTGTTCCTGATTCTCAGCTGAGCTGCATTTTGCTACCCACATAACCCGTGTCGTTGAGAAGAGCGCAATCTAGAGCCATCATGTCCAAGGAGTTCACGGTAGAAGAAGGCAAGTCTAAGCACATACACGATCATCAACCCCCATATATCCATCCAAGCTTCTGAAGCCGTCAGGATGGCCTTGAATATGGCATACTGACCATCTATGGCGTCTATAGTCGCCCAGCACACCTCCCCGGAGAGCTGCTGGGTCATCCTCTACGGCAATGTCTACGACGTGACCGACTTCCTCGCCGAGCACCCCGGCGGCTCCAAAATCATCCTCAAGCTCGCAGGCAAAGACGCAACAGAAGAGTACGACCCCGTCCACCCTCCCGGGACTATCGAGGAGAACCTCAAGCCCGAGCAAAAGCTGGGCCACGTCAACACAGACAGCCTCGCACGCGCCAACTCAGCAACCGGGAACGAGAATGCCTCCTCGTCATCACAAGCCTCGGCCAACACACCCCAGCCCTCGAGCACGAGCACAGCGGTGGAGAAGTACGTCCGGCCACCACTCGACCACCTCCTGAACCTCGACGAGATAGAAGACGCCGCCAAGCGGCTGGTGAGCGACAAGTGCAAGGCATACTACTACTCGGCATCGGACGACCTCTTCTCCAAGTCTTACAACAACGCCGTCTACCGCAACATCCTGCTGCGCCCGCGCGTCTTTGTCGACTGCACCGCCTGCGACACCTCGACGACCCTCCTGGGCCAGCTGGGCGTCAAGACCCCCGTCTTCGTCTGCCCCGCGGCCATGGCGCGGCTGGCGCACCCGGACGGCGAGGCGGGCATCGCCAAGGCGGCGGGCTACTTTGGCGCCTGCCAGGTCGTGTCCAACAACGCGAGCCAGACGCCCGAGCAGATCATCGCCGATGCCCAGGAGGGCCAGGTCCTCGGGTGGCAGCTGTACGTGCAGAACGAGCGGCGCAAGAGCGAGGCCATGCTTGCGCGCATTCGCAAGCTCAACAATTTCTACAAGTTCATCGTTCTGACCCTCGACGCGCCCGTCCCGGGGAAGCGCGAGATGGACGAGCGCCAGGGTCTCGCCGACAGCGGCGCACCCGCCGAGTCCCAGGTCGACTACCCTGCCATCGGCGGCAAGAAGGACTCGGGCCCCATCGGCGTCGGGCAGTCCATGTTCTGGGGCACCGCGGCGGACCTGACGTGGAAGACGACGCTTCCCTGGCTCAGGGAGCACGCGCCCGAGTTCCCCGTCGTGCTCAAGGGCGTGCAGACCCACGAGGACGTCTTCCTGGCCTACAAGTACGCCCGCGAGAACCCGGGCACCCTGCGCGCCGTCATACTCAGCAACCATGGTGGGCGTGCGCTCGACACGGCACCTCCTGCGGTGCACACCCTGCTCGAGTGCCGCAAGTACTGCCCCGAGGTGCTGGACAGCAAGGACTTTGAGGTCTGGGTTGATGGGGGTATCCGCCGTGGTACGGATGTTGTCAAGGCGCTGTGTCTGGGTGCAAAAGCGGTGGGTATCGGTCGTGCACCGCTCTGGGGACTGGGCGCCGGCGGCTGGCAGGGTGTCTATCGGACATTCGAGAGTACGTACCTCCCACTTCCCGTGCCTTGTGTGTCATGAGATTGTGTTTTGATACTGACTGCCTGTGAATCAAAGTCCTACAAGCCGAGACGGAGACGTGCATGCGGCTGCTGGGTGCCAAGAACATCGAAGAGCTCGGTCCGAGATTTGTAAGTGTTGTGGTGTCCCTGACAGCGATCCCCTCCTCGTATCACTTGTATGCTCTTTGGAACTGACATAACACCCCCTTAGATCAACTCACGCGCGGTAGAGAGAGACATATACGATGGCGAGCCAGGGCTTGATAAGAACGGCCTCTGGGAGAAGGCTGCCTCAGTAGTCAGGTCGAAGCTGTAGATACATAGAAAGTGCGATGTCATAGAACTGTTCGACTGTATCCATGAGAGAATTGTAATTTCTCCTTTTGCAGATCAACCGAACATTCGCGCCGCCTTCTTCCTCTTTGCACATAGACTCAACGCAAGAGTTTCCGTTAATCAGCCACATTGAACCACAGGCGTTCACTGTTGTACTGCTACACGAAACAATCATGGCTTGTCTTGTAGTTTCAAGAACCGGAGAGGGGCGTTAACTGAACAAATGGCCACGAAGAACAGTAGTCGGGTGTACCAGCCCCAGACCTATCCACCTTGTTCAAATTCGGTAGGCGATCCGAGCTATCATACGCCATCTGCGCCTAGGTGAATCATTTTCTGTCGTCTTGGTATTGAGAAACGAAGTCAATAACGCTCTGCTTCCAGTCATCATACTCCACGCCCAACTCTTTCCTGGAGCGGGTGTTATCCAGAACAAAATGGGACTCGATGGCTTTCTTCCCGGGCGTGCCCCTGGGAACATTCTGTATCCAGTCACTGTCCCCGAACTTATCATGCAACAGGTCGACCACTTGCTGAAAGTCAAACTCATGATTAGCGATGATGTACCGGCCCGAGGCCTCAGGCCTGTGAAGGGCGTTCAGGTGCGCCTGGGCAACCTCGGAGATCTCACACATCCAGGGCATGATGGTCTGCGGGACCTCCTTCTCCCCGCCTTCGACAAGCTTCGCCAGGTCCGAGTTGGTCGCGTTCATGTCCGCCGCGCCGGCCACGAACTGCCCGTAGGTGCCCCGGGGCACGTGTGACAAGGGTTGATACAAACGAGGTCGAAGCCGCGCCCCCCCGGCCGCCACGAAGTCCCACGCCGCCTTCTCGACGAGGGTCTTGGACGCCGTGTACACCGGCGGGAAGGCTGTCGAGCCCGCCGCCTGCTCGTAGCTTATGGGGTGCCAGTCAGCCTCCGTGTACGTGTAGCCGGGGCGGTGGAAGCTCGTCGGGTGCAGCGGGTCCAGCATCGCGGCGACGGAGCTCGTGAGCACGACGCGCTTCACCGTAGGCTCGGCCGCTGCTGCCTGCAGGGCGGCCACCGCACAGTTGATGGCGGGATCGAGGACCTCGGCCGCGGCGTCCGAGAACTGGTAGCTGAACGGGGACGCCACGTGGAAGACGGCGTCGCAGCCCCTTATGGCCTCCCCGAACGCATCGGGCTTGGTGAGGTCCGGGGCGACGAACACCTGGATCTTGTCTCCGTACTTGTCCTCCAGGGGCTTTCCCGCTGACTCCCGCCGGACCACTCCGTGGGCTTTGACGCCCTTCTCCACCAGACGCTCGATGATTGCGGCCTAGTAGAAGGCGTTGGCGCCGGTGACCATGACGGTCTTGTAAGTAGACGCGTCGGCCATTATGTCGGAATTTCAACTGTTATATCGTGAAACAGCAAGATGAGACCGTAGCGGGGGGATGATCTAACACTGCCCCCAGTTGTGCGTTCCATCTCGTATGAGTCTTGGACCGGAGGATTGGACACTAATGTCGGTTGTCTGACCCTCAATACCGGTCGGTGAACCAACAACTTGCCGTTCATAATTCACTTCCAAGACCGAATTGATATTACGTCCGATTGACTAACACCGTATTCCCCATTTCTGATGTCGCGTTACGCCATAAACAATTGCAACAGCAGGCGGAACAGTGGAGGTTTGGGATGAGGGGGAACTACAACTCATGATCCTCCCCGCCCCCCCCCCCCCATTGGGATGCTATTAGTTCCCCTCTTTGCTGTTGTGAAACAACAGCACACTCGACTTCCTGCACTTTTATCATTCTATCCTCGCAATGTCTCGGATTGATGCTGAATGCAAGTCATCAAGTATTACCGCTCTCTAATTTGCTGCTGACATGTGATAGTGGCTCACGAGTTAAAGGAGTTGACCTTCGAATGGGGCGACAGCTATGACGAGAAGGTCCTAACACCGTCCCGGTCGAACAACAATCTGGACAGAGTTAAATGAAGCTGACCGCGCCATTAGAACCGGGATCGACTTCGCAAGATACTGGCCCCGGAGCTGTCGGTAGCGGCAACCCAAGAAGAAAGCATCACAGATGAAGTTGGTTGATGACTCCTAGGTTGATTACACGGAGGTGATGGGCAAGAAGCGGGATGCCCTTCCGAAAGAGGAATTCGTTGGCATGGTCAGTAGCACAGGCTTCGTCGGTGGCCCTCAGGTTGATACCCAACATTTCATCGGGGTTCGAGATATGAGAGGACCGGTGAAGATTCCATGACCGGGTACCATCAGCTACGCGCTTCCCACCAGAGATATACTGGACTACATAAAAACACAGTTGTGAGTTCATTTTCTCTACTTCTATGAGAGCATAGGCAGTGAATGCTGGCGCACACACTGCGAGGAGGCCCAGGTCCTGCCAAGCCCAGCTCGCGTATGTGGTAGTTCAGGACTTACTCCTGGAGACACAGGAAGCCAAAGGCCATGTCCACACTTTGATCAGGCGTTATTATCGGAAGGTTGACGGGAGCTGGAAGTTGGCCACGATTTCCATCAACAGACTCGAGATCGACCCATGTGCTATGCCAGTGTGCGTTGTCTTCCAATTTGTCACTCTTTCGCCTGTCAAGCATCGACTTTCTCACACCTCTCGCCACCATCACCGTTGCCGCACCGGAAGGGGAGCAGACAACAGCCGGGCTCGACGCCCTCGGGGTCGACGAATTGTTCCAGACCGTTGTCCCCTTCTCCGATAGACTCGCAGTCCGGACCGTCGGGGAAATTGCAGCTGTTTATGTCCAGGTCTCGTCAGTCTCTTTTGTGCTATACAGAGTATTTGTTGCGCCTTCAGGAGACCTCGGACTTACTTGTCGTTCAAGTTATTCTGTGCCATGACGCTGGCGGCCAATGTGGCGATGAGGATGATAATGCACTTCATTTTCTGCGTTCCAAAGAGAGTTTGTTTGCAGCCCAGCTGATTGTTCAAACAAGGACAGTATATTATTACGAACGGGTGAATTGTAGCGGACGGGACTTCGGTGAGCGTGGCCCTTGCAGGTAGACTTGAGGACTACCGTGCATACTTTATACCACGATATCATGGCGCTCATTTCTTGCCAACTACCTGACACTTTTTCAGTGACCAACTGTTAAAAGCTTACCCGTCTCAGCCCCTTTGAACGATGTCTCACAAGGGGTGACTGCCCTGCCAAGATCGCCTGATCTGCATGGACAGCCACGACTCATCTTCGGTTTCGAATCGACCTCAGACAACTTGGCACTAGCTGTCCAGAGCTGCCATCCAACGTCCAGCCCATCGATTAGTCACTGCGTTTCGGGCCATCAAAGCTTAAGATTGCACGTGGGAGCAACTGATGCTTGCAAGGCATGGTTGCTATTAAGTTTATCCCGGCCCCCTCCCCTTTTGTCGAACTGCCGATGACACACGTGCTACGTTCTGCGACTGCACCGACGGCCCCAGCGGCTTCTCTATTTACGTAAATATAATAGTACTCATGCTGATGGAAGTGTCGATTTCACTGACAGTCGTGTACACTAAACCTTGTGTGTCTTGCATCCCTGACACGGTGGGTCGGGGCAGCCAGGTTGATATAGAGTTGGCAGCCTTGGAGTGCGGCCTTGTGTGTAGCAGGTCAACTCTTGGACAGTCGTTTCAACATAAATTTCTTGTCTAAATTAGTATCGCAGGTACAAAGCCTATGTCCTCCTTGGTTTCTCCCGTAACCCTCGACTTTCTCGACTGGCGCGACGCGGTGCTGACCGTTTTGGAGGACTTTCTTCCTTTTTTTCCTTTTTTTTTTTTTTTCGTAGCTGCTGTTCCTGGCTCGACGTTATGCCAAGCCTGCTATCAAATTGTTGCGAAGAAACCCGGGCCCCTGCTCTGATCATCATCTTTTCCATCTTTTGACTGCCAAGTATCCTTTATACTCCCTTCCTGCTTCAGAAGCTCTCTTAACTCCATGTCCATGAGGGCTGTAGCACATACTCCGGTGCACCGGACAGCAACCTGTCATAACACTGATGTCATGTCCCTCGTCGCTAACGTACATGCCGAGAATGACATGTGAAAAATTTGAAGTGTCGGGTAGGCTTATTTCTATTAGAGCATTATGGAGACGGGAGGCGGCCCGCTCAAGAGGCAGATTTGGTCCAGTGGCTATCATATACGTCAAAACGCTTCGCCACTTCCGCATATTTTGCTTGCCTCAGGCACATATCCAAGGCCGTAGCCGTTTTTCTCGAATCTGATTCTGGGATAAAGTACATTTCTTCTTAACACTGGGGAAGAGGATGACGGCGCCACGAGTACCCAGATAGCTAAGGAATTGAGTGACAGAGCGAAACAAATTCCCCGCCTCACTCGTCCTGCACGATATTTCAGGCCCAGAGAAATCATCTAGGCGATGCACTGATGACAGCAAGATTTAACTTTCAAACAAAGCAGAGGAGCTGGGCTATGACTGCCACAGAATCAAAGTACCCGATTGATACCAAACCCTTGCTATAACTCCGAACCGTTCCGTCTCCCTATTTACTCATGCTGTGAGACTGCAAATGATCACATTAGTCGACCCCTTATGCTTTGCTACTCAGTCCTTAAGCCATTCAGCTTCTAATTAGATGGCAGCCAATTTGGCGCTTTTGTCCTCTCTTCCAGTAGATGCAATGCATCTTATTGATCAGTATCTACACTTCGACACAGTAGACTCAACCGGTGTTTGTAGCATTAAGTAGTGCTTGTTGGCGCCAGGTATTCTATGTGGGAAGTGTATGGACGTTGTACGCCGTGTCAAGGTTGGGTCTAGGCCAACCTGAGCCAATGACAGACAACCGTTCGGCTAATTTCCCGCTGAGCAAGCTATTTCAATGGCCGGCCGCTGACGTCACAGTAACACGAACAGCAAACTTTGAGATTGCCACCGCGCAAACCGATCGCCGTCCTCGTCAAGTCTACCTCGCCATTGCGTGCTGACATCCATGACCGAGAAGAAGTAGTCGCAAATGGAATTCCATGCCTGAACAGGCTGCATTCAGCCAAGCCAGGCGCGTGCGCCCTCTGCTGCCCGCCCCCAGCAGCAGGCCGCCCCCCCAAGCCAACAGGGCGGCGGTCGAGGCCAGCCAGCGTGGCAGTAGCTTGCCGTCCATGTCGCGAGAAAAAGGCCAAGTTACTCAAGAACCATACAGGGAAGTCTAGGGCCCGTATTATGAGGCTGAAATCAGTGTCAGTGCTCTGGCGACAAACCGGCATGTCGTCGCTGTGTGCTGCGGCACCTGGATTGCCAGTACACTACCTAACCCGGGAAGATGACCGCAAAAGCCCTCAGGCGAAGCTACCAAGATTTGCAGGATTCTTCAAAAGTCCATGAGGATCTGATTGAGCTCATGAGGAACCTGCCCGACCAAGAAGCTCAGTATGTGCTGCAAAGGCTCAGGTCCGGCTCCGGGGTCGAAGCGATCCTCAACCAAGCCAAGGCTGGGGACGTCCTGCTTCAGCTGGCT
Organism: Diaporthe caulivora; assembly: GCA_023703485.1. Lineage (NCBI taxonomy): Eukaryota > Fungi > Ascomycota > Sordariomycetes > Diaporthales > Diaporthaceae > Diaporthe > Diaporthe caulivora. The sequence goes on from JAMPTR010000002.1 coordinate 5,929,200, forward strand.
GTCTCCCCAGAGACTCGCTTTCAATATGAATTCCCATACATATCGGAAATGCCCCAGGAACTTGTTGTGGATAACCCTTATCTTGACTCTCTGATCTACGAGGCTGCATCGCTCTACTCCCAGAGTCAGCGCCCCAACACCTTGGAGGACGCAAGCAGCCAATCGACGCCTCGAGGGCCGCGGAATATAGGACTCTTTACTTGAGGCCATTTCACGCAGCACATGTCATCGAGCCTCTGCTCATCAACAAACGGCCGTCATTGTGGACCACTATCTGCGATGACGACGTGCTCATGCAAGATCTCCTTGCGGTGTCCTTCCGCTGCGAGTACCACTTCACTGCCGCGTTCCAGAAGGACTACTTCCTCGAGGACATGGCAGCACAAAGAGAAGACTTTTGCTCATCTCTGCTCGTCAATGCCACCGTGGCGTATTCTTGTGCACAGTATTCTCGCACTTTCTCAAACGTGGCCCGTCTGATCCGATGCTACTTAGACCTGCTACCACCGGCTGGACAATCGCGCCCAATATTGGGACCCCAACACGCTCATGTACCGCTTTCTGGCAGAGGCCAAGCGAATCTGGGAACTTGAAGCCTCCAAGCCATGCATAACAACAACACAAACTGGAATCATCTTCAATGTTATCCATGACCTTTGCAGTATAGACGAGATTGGCCAGGCTTATCAAACTCATGCCATTGCCCTGGCTCACCAACTCCGCCTCTTTGACGGGAACGTGGATATAGAGGGCCAAAGCGAAAGAATACAAAAAGGGAGGGCGTATGCTGCATGGGCTTTGTACAATTGGGAATCGTGAGCACTGCATATTCCAACCTTGACCAGCGGCTGATTCCCCGAGGCTTGTTGGATTCTCATTTATGCTCCCTCCTCTGCTGCGGACTCCTCCCGCCCAGCACCTACCAACCCGTGGCAAGACACAGATTGGTATGGGGAGATACGGGTCAAGTACCCTGCAAGTCAGACCCTGTTCCCTTCATACTTTGGCCATGTTTTCAGAGTAAGGTCCGGGTTCCGCGTCATCATGAATGAAGCATGCCATATTGCATACACGAAAGGCTCAAAAATGACGCTGGATCAAGCTGCCAGACTTTACGGTCGGCTGAGAATCTGGTATGATTGTCTGCCAACACCGCACAAGCCAAAGACGATCGTGCTTCCTGGGCATTTGCAACTGCAGTGAGCATTCTCCCGCCCGTAGTGCTTAACACGTGCGCCACTGCATACGGAGCCCACGGGATGGCTTGATGCATGCGTACACTTCTCTGTGGCATTTGCTAAGAACTCACATCACCACAGTATGTACTATCACAACCTTATTTTAACCATCTATGAGCCTCTGTTGGATTCGCAACCGACCCGGAGCCAACCAGATCCCCTGCAGCTGAAAGTCAACGAATCCATCAAATACCTCCAGACCCTCGTCCGACTTTATTTACCTCCGCCACGGATTCGACACCATGAACCTCTTCATTGTCATCCCGCTCGTGCTTACCGGCTTCAAGTGCATCGACGCCATCAACAGCCAAACAGCCGAGCCCGAGCTCAGAGGATTATAATCAACCCTCGTCCTGATCGCCAAGGGGCTCTACAACCAGCGCCGGAACCATTACGCTGTACCGCGTCGTCCGGGGCCGCATGCGGGCCCGAGAGGTCGCCCTGCTCAAGGAGTCGGTGGACCTCAGCGAGGACGAGGGCATGGCGGCCGGGAAGCAGGCCATGGCTCAGACCGTGCAGAGCCACTGGCCGGTCGCCATCGTCAGGAAGGACGAGGACGTGGACGCGTATCTGCTCACGAACCTCGTAGACACTGACGCTCATCTGAATATCGAAGAGGCCCCCGAGAAGTCGCAGGACTTGCAGCAGGACTCTCAGCCTAATACTAGTACCTAGGGGTCTATGCCAGGATTTGTTTGCCGAGCGGCGTTGTTTCCACAGAGGGGAAACATGTATAGTATATGAAACTGTATTTTAGTGAAGCGTGCGGCAGCTGATGTATAACAGAACATATGGCTGGGAAAGAATGCCAACAATCATCAATCTGTGCCAATCTGCGATAAAGGTCATCGAGTGGCTGAATGTGACTGACTACCTAACCGCTCCAGTCTCGCCGGGAGCTCGGGCGGATTTCCCGAGGCTGTGATGGTGCTACCACCCGGGCTGACTCCCATCGGCGTGCTAGAAATGGCAATCGCTGACCACCCGGCCGTCAGCAAATCATGCTCTAGCAACTGAGTGGTGATTAGTGCTGATCGTTAGCATTCATGGATCATAGCATACATCGCTTCTAATAGCTATAAGCGCCTCGGAAATTTGGCATTGCGCGGTTTATAATCCACATGTAATCTGACTGACAATATCGGCCACGCCTTCTGGTGAACGTGCAGGTCAGGAAAGCGTACCTTTTACCCTTGTCCAAGCAAATCCATTATCGCGTACCAAAGTTTAATACGCAAAGTTCTCGCAAAGCAGAAGACTTTTAGTCGCATACAGACAGACTAGACTCTTGCAAATCTCAACTTTGATCGCTTCATCGACACCTTAGGATGATGACACGTGCCAACAACACAAACACCGTCCACTTCACTCCCGAGGAGGTCAATCGCATCCGCGACACGGCCTTATCTACAATCAAACATGCCTCCCAAGTTAAGGGCACACCCCGTGAGGCTCGCGATGCGGACACCTCCAAACGCGAAGCCACGGGCGCCTCGCTGATGGCAGACATGGCCGACGCCTCCCGTTGCCAGGGCTGGGGCGAAACACTCCCCGTCCTCACAGTCGGGCAGCCTTACCCTCCCTGTACCATGGCGATTTCGGAGCTACGCCCGATGAGACTCTCGGATTTGCGCGCGGAGACGCACCATCGTGGTCGCAAGCTAATATTGAAACGGGCTGCCGGAGTCCGAGGCAAGGGGCTGAGTGCAGTCGTGCAGCTAGCGGCGCGGTCGTGGACGCTGGTGCAAGAGGTGGAAGGAGACGGAGACGTTGAAAGGTTGGAGGTGTGCTTACACACACATCGCCATGGGAAGGATGTGCTTGAATGGTCGGAGGGGAAGACATTGGTGGTGAAGGAGCCGTACCTCACAATTACCGAGCAAGGTGACACGACGCTGAGAATGGACCATCCTTCTGATTTGGAATGGCCAGACGAAGTGGGAGCGGTCTCCAAGCGCCAGCTTGAGACTGGGTTTCAGTACACAGAAGAAGCAGTTCAAGAAGCAAGGCGCTGGAAAGAGCGAGGAAATAATGCACTCGCCGCACGAGATGCTGCCCTGGCCTGCAGCCACTACACCTACGGATTGTTGCAACTCTCTCAGCACCAAGCCAAGGACACCTCTGGTTGCAATTCTTCCCAGCCAGGAGTGATGGCTCGCGATATCCACCGCAACCGCGCCCACACTCACCTGCTCCTCAACCAACTCGATGCAGCAAAAAGCGACGCCGTGTCCTCTCTCATCAGGGGCCCATGCGCATCAGATCCCGAGTCCCTGGCCCTGAACAGCAAGGCGTACTACCGCGCAGGCTGCGCAGCTTACAATCTGTGCAAATACGAGGAGGCGCGAGACTTCTTCTTGAAACGCCAAGAACTCACGCCCGAAGTGGGGGATGCTGCAATCCAGAAGACGAACCAGCGCATCAGCGAGCGCGACAATGGCGCATACGATTGGGCGAAGATGAGAGCCGCCGCCGCATTCTCTCGAGTCCATGAAATTGATGCAGCGAACTTTATGAACAAGACCCGTTTGGGTGATAGCCCAGGTCGAGGTCGCGGGCTGTTCGCAACATGTCATATACCATGCGGGGAGGTGGTGATGTGCGAGAAGGCCTTTTGCGTGGCGCGGGGAGATGGTAACATGGCCGCGACAGCAGTTACGTTCGACGTCCGGGATGGCCGGATCAGGGTGTCACCTGTCGGTCTAGTCAAGGCTGTGGTGGAAAAGCTTCGCGGAACGCCGTCGTATGTCGAGCGAGTGATGGAGCTCTATGGTGACTACCGCGGTGACCATGGCATACATCCGTCACAAGAGGTGGACAGCAGCTCGGTGGTCGACGTCTTCCGTGTCCACGACATTGTGTCTCGGAATGCCTTTGGGCTCGGCCCCGCGTCACGAAAACCTGGCAACTCTGGGTCTGACGGCGGCGCAGTGGCCGTCAGTACAGGACTCTGGGTCCACGCTGCGCGCATAAACCACTCCTGCGTGCCAAACACAGAGAAGGAATTCATCGGAGATATGATGATAGTCCGCGCTAAACAACCCATCGCTGCCGGTGAGGAGCTTCTACACAGCTATGTTGACGATACAATCAGCTGTAAGTCGAGGAAGGAGGCGTTGGAGACGACCTGGGGATTCGAGTGCGACTGTGGTCTCTGCGAAAAGCAGAAATGGAGAAAGGGCAATCAGGTGGTTTCGATGGCGGGTTAATGTAGAATAAACCCACTGCGGATTATTACATGCGAGAAGTGTCGTGAAGTTACCCACGAGTAACAAACACGACCGTCCAGACCGGAAACCTGAATGAAACGGTTTGTTTTCGAGTTCACTACATGGTTTCAACATCTGCGCTTCAACATTTAGTTCAATATTTGATGTAGTGCTTGAATTGTTGAAATTCAAGCGGACAATGTCCGATCAAGAATTAACTAAGGCAAGTGTAATCTCCTCTGTCTCTGAACGAACTGAAGGTCATCAATCCGGATTTAGCCAAGCACACTCCTCCCCTCTCCTCCTCTCCTATATCTCCTTATGGTCAGCGGTTAGACTTCCCACAACATCTGAACAAAACCCCCCAGTACATGGCTACAGTAAGTTTTCTTGTAGTCCCACCATTAACATGAGTCTTCCCGGACAATCACATTCCAGTTGCCATCAAAGAATCCCTGGCCAGAGGTCTCAGTGAAACCGCTTGGGCGTCTCTGGCACGACTGTTTGACGTTCTGCGCGCCATCTGCAATGTTCCTGTAGCTGGGCAGGGTGTAGTTGACTCGGTTCTATTTGCCGTCACAACTGTAAGTCCCGTGGCCGAGTCCGTGGATTTCTCCCATGGCTAAGCTGAGAGTGTACTCACATCGTTGCACCACCAGATAGCAGCATTGTATGAGCAGCTGACCCGGCCGCAGGCCCCTGGCCCGGGGACGTTGGTTGGCTGTCCAGCAACACGGTAGAGGTAGTTATTGCCCTCCTGGATGCGGTTGCCGTTCGCGACAGGCCAGTTGAAACAAGTCAATTCTTATCTGGCGCGACTCAACCAGACTCTGGCGACTGTCGAGCTCTGGAATTGGGCTTTCCGGGACTTCGTATGTCGGGTCAACCTCTTTGAGGTACTCGATGACATCCTGGACGGTCCCGTTGATGTGGTATAGAGGCCCTTCAGGGCTGGTCTGCACTTCCCATCCGAACTCGGCAACTTCGTAGCCTTTGAGAGGTGCCTCAAGACTTTGGACCTGGATATTTTTAACAGTAGATTAGAGCTTAGTAAGTTGTACTCATTCATAACGTAGAAAAATAGCTTTGGAGGACGAATTATTGATTACCATTTGGGTCAAACCAACGAAAGACATGAGAAACTTGGAGAACTTCATGTTGGCAGCTGAGAATGATACAAGAAATTGATCGAATTGGTGTCAAGGGATTGAAAAGTGCAGGCTTGGTTGATAGTTATGGACAGGTTTCAAGGATGATCTCGAAAGATGAGAAGCTTGTCGAACAAACTCGATAATAAATATCAATCGAAGGGTGGCCATGCGCTTATATCCTCGGGATCTCTTGATCATACACCCAGCACATCCTAATTTTCTTCCTCTTCGCCGTGAGATCCTTTCTTTTGGAACCGATCAAAGGGCATGACTCCAGGTCGTGCTGGAGAATCTCATCGTGTTTTCGAAATTGGTCAGTCACTGCGATCCTTGATGATAAGAAGCATTCAGATCAATCCCTAATTCAGTTCTGAACCGGAAAATGCCTACTCGTGGATGTGTACTAAGCACCTGACGCATTCCGCAAAGACAAACGCAAGGCAGCCAATCAATTTCACAGGACAAGTCGATTTATTGACTGCGTTGCTTGGCCAAGCGTGTGGCTTACGTGCCGAACCAGCGCAAGAGTCTCCTGGAAGAACTCAATATCTGGACAAACTCCAATATTGCTGAGATAATCCTGGACGCAACGGAACTCGAAACGGTAACTTGCGACGCACCGCGATCTCTTTCCTCGGAAGACGGCGACTTTCAGGTTCATGCACTTCACCTCGGCATTTCCACCCGGTTTGTTCCTCAGGAGAGGCGTCGATCATCGAGCCCAAAAAGGAAACAATGGGTTAGCATCTTTTGCAAATTCAGTAAAATGTCGTTCGGTTTTGGAAAATGGCACATCATCCCCAATGGTGATGCTGAGGCTTTGAGACCGGTAACTGCGTCAATGTGACATTCCGAGGGCCCAGAGCTGCGACCTGCTGTCGGCAATGCAATGGGTGTCTCGCGGCTTTCTGAATTCTTGGACCCCCTGATGCTTCGCTTGGCCGGCACACAGTCATACCGACGTATTTTTGATGGTGTCATTACTAAAGCCAAGGTTAATGTTCCCATGTGTTGAAACCAAATCCGAGAAAGTACACTAAAAAATCCGCATCTGTCCAGCTGCCGACCGATGGTCAGTCCACTTTACAGTTTTGAAGGCGACCTTGCATAAGAGCGGGCATCAGGTACGACTCGGCTCAGGAACTTACAAAGCGCCCTGCATCCTTCCCAGTCCTTTGCTCTCGTGGTGACTCACAAAGTTTAGTCTATGTATCTATCCGGTGAAATCAAGTTGGGACAAGGGAAAATGGTCTACCGAATCCTTACGCCAGACACAGGCTTGTAATTGTTCTAGTTAGCTATGGTAGTCAACATCTAGGCGGTCGCCAGCTCAGCTACGTGATTCCCAAGCTATGCCATGGTTGCACCGTCCATGATGTTAAAGACTGGAACGGACACCCCAAAACTCCTCCGGATCCAATTCCGCAACTCAACTGCCATGCGGGAGTCGGTGCCATAGTCAAAAAGGCTGCGGCGGGGATCGACGTCCTCGATCGATATTCCCAGGGCACCCGCCAGCTTTTCCCTGAGGCCCTGAACGACAACCGCACTGTGATCGCTAGCCGAGTCGGCATTCCGAAACAGCGTCGCTACGTCTCATTGAGCTGTGAGATCAGCCTCGTCTGTTCCGGACCCCTGGGGCCGTAGGACCGTGTTGAACCCAGCGAAGAGGGGGCGACCCAAGATTTCAACAGGCATCTCCCCTCTGGCGTAGTAGTCGGCCTGGGTGAACACACCAACGAGCGTCTGACTCTCATCAACGCTTAGAACGGGCAGCGATGGATCACAGTAGTGGTCCAGCACGGCAAAGCAATCGGCTTCCTCCACTTCGGACATATCACCAGCGTTCTTGCGAGTGATCAAGCGTCCTGTGTTTTTGCCGCTTTGCATGAATCGGAAGGCCTTCTCGACATCGGACACAGGGAATAGGTGCAAAGGCGATGGCTCACGGATGGCCCCGTGGGCAAGCATGTCGAGAACCTTCTCGACAAGCTGACGTAGCAACTTGGTGATGATCTCAGAGATATGGATCAAGTCCACAGCAGCGAAGCTGACATTTCGGGAAAACTGACCCATCGGTAACGCCGAGTTCGTCTCAATGTCTGCCCTTCCGATCTCGATAAATCGTCCATAGGGGCAATGCATCCCCAACTTGCCCGCATTCCCTCCCCGGACAAGTCTCGCGCACTTTTTACTTGACGTAAAGGATTCGCTTTCAGACAACACTCCAGGGCTGATTCTGGGCTGATTCGGTTGGTATACACCCCCAGGTCCTACACTCCTGGGGTCGGGATCTAGGACTCTTGCGTGCCTTTGCGCCCGAAGCCGGACTGCAAGTCCAAGGTTGCATTCGGCGGGACTCATGCCGCAAATCCATCATTCCCGGTCCCTGAATCCACCGCACTTCGGTGTTCGACGTAGCAGTGCAGTGTAGATGGAACGCCGCAGTACCAACTGTCTCTCTCGTCCATGTGTCTTCTTGGCTGCAATCCCATCTCTTTGACTAATTTTGGCAACACCAATCACTTTGCCCTAGCTGTGCCTCATCCAGACATGACAGGTGTCGCAAAAGATAGGAATCCTTCCTGTGCAGCTGGAATATATCATAGAACTCGAGACGATAAATCTTGCAATCCCAGGTCATTGTACCACACTTGACCCCATTCATACGAAGGTCTTCGGCTCACAATCACTGGTTCGTGCGAGATATTGCATCGAATACTATTCAACCAATATGGCTGTGACTGTCAAAGATTTTCCCAACATGTCTCCTGCAGTGCAGCAGCAAATCTTGAATGGGCCGGCTCTGGCGCCCCCACCTGGTGTGATCCTCAATTTCGAAAACCCCCCAACCCGTAATGTCGAAGCCATGGCCATTGTTTCGCTCTGTTTGGTATGGTCGACAATTGTGGCCGTCGGCCGTGCATACTCACGGATATTTATTTGCAAAAAGGTGGAGCTCCAGGATTGTATGTTCTATACTTTTCATTCATGATGGGCCCCCTACTAACGAAGCTCGAGTTTAGATCTTGGCCTGGCTGCATACGTAGGTGACATCCAGCAGTCTCGCTCTGCCTACACTGAGTTCCTTGTGTCTGATCATCATGTACACAGGCATCTTACATAGTTCTGGTCTGGATCTATTTAGACTTTCTTAATATAGCAGGCTTCTCGGTGCAACAGTGGAACATAACCTACAGACACATTATTCTTATTACCAAGGTAAGGTTAACTTTGGACCAACCATTACGCCATTCAGAAAATGCCAATCAAAATTCAATGTTGTCATTAATCTAATCAACGCAGATACTCGCGTTCGGGCTCCCAATTCCCTATTCCGCAACACTGCTCTTTGTCAAATCGGCAGTCCTGCTGGAATGTATACGCGTCTTCTCTCCTCACCGCATCCACGCCTTTTTCTATCGATAATGCTACTTGCTGATTGTGCTCAACGTTCTCCTCTATGTATCAAGCATCATCAGCTCAGCCATCACCTGCATCCCACATGAGAGCCTCTGGCAGCCCTGGGTCGACGGGAAATGCATCGACGGGAAAGCAATCGGCCTAATCACCGCTTTCTTCAACGTCCTCATGGACCTCCTAATCCTCATTCTTCCTCAGCGTATCATCTGGAGCCTCCACACGACGACTATGCGCAAGGTAGGCATCGCGTTGGTATTTTCAATGGGTGTCCTGGCCACTGTGTGCGCCGCTGGTCGCGTCGCTGCGACCTTGACCATTGACTTTGGGGGAGATGCGACATATTCAGCTTCGGAGATAATGATGTGGGCGGTCCCGGAGCTGACATGCATTTTGTTCGTCTTCTGCATGCCCTCTATGCCCAAGGCAGTTTCCAAGGAAGGCCCCATCTTCAACTTGATTTCGGCCCTGCGCTCCTGGACGCTGCTGCCAACGACTGCGAGTCCTACGCCGAACGGGTCCGCGACGGCCAAGATCAAATGGCCAACTATAGGAAGGCCGTCAAAGTCGCGTTTGGTGGACGCACGTGACGACCACCCCGTTGGCATGGCGCAGGTAGGATTGAACCGTGCCGAAGCCTAGAAGCTTGAAAGACCAACGGCTCCACGACGAGACACCGCCAGTACCTCCTCTGGACCCTGCAATTATGAGGACCAGGGTGGTCGAGCAACATCGTAACAATGCCAATGGGGCGAGAAACTCACTTCGCAATCACGATCACTCCGCACCGGGGCTCAACGATTTTGCGGAGCACAACGTATATCACATTTCGGCAGAGAAATTTTAAGGGACAGGGCTTCTCCTCTTCTTTTCAAATTTTTTTTTCAGACGGGATTTCTATATAACCAGGCTAGCAAATTTTTACAACGGCGTAGATTGAAAATAACGATGTTACACATGGATTTTTGTCGAGTGTACATATGTACGCGACCAAGTATTGGAGTGAAGAGGAATCGCAAGCAGAAATTCACCAGTCTATTCGCTATTGCTCATTGTGTCCCAGTTCGCGAATTATTGGACGGTTGGTTGGGGGGCCTCCAGAACTGAACAATTGTCTTGACTTCTTCTACCTTAAGAAGTGTGTAAGAATGCAATCCTCGAGGTCCGATTGTCTTGAAAATTTGACCGGATCAACCATCCCGTCCGAAAAAATCATTGCACTGCGCGCTCTCGGCATTCTGCGCCAAATCTGGAGGCCATGTCCATGAACATCAACGCGCCGCCGTCTTTCGGACTTCCTAACTCGTAAGTGAATGCAAACGCGAGTTGGGACTACTGCAGTACCGGTATACGATAACAGCGAAAGCGTGGGCGATCATTATTCCAAGTACCTACTCGCAGGCCCAGGATGATTTTAGCAATGTACTAATAGGGCTATTGCGCACCCTCCGTTTTATTGTCGGCCTCGGAGCGAGGCGCGCAGATCCCGAAATGTAATCCCAGCGCATGATGCGCTACGCCACCTTCTCTCTCACGCTTTTCCGCACTGACCAGATCAAACAAGCACGCGCCGATGTCCAGGTGACGGCAGGTGTATGCGGACCAAGTGCTTCATAGTTTGCGGTGGGCGACTTTTCTCTTATGCGGCCTTAGTACCGGTACACCACGCGAATGACTTTGTGACCGTCCAGGAGAATTATTGCCTGCAGCAATGGTCGAGTGGATGTCACGTGCTATCAGAGGAAGCTTACGAAAGCTAGGCAGTGAGCACGCGGCTCTTTCATGCACACTTTATCCGCAAAAGCCTCGAGTGGTCGACTGGCTGTTTCAATAAATTCCAGCGCCTTCATAACGTTTACACGCCTTGAATTGCGTTTTGCGAACAACTAAATCATCATGTTGAGAAACGTTGGTTAAACACAGACAGATACAGGGTAGTGATATGGAACAAGGGCGGAGAAGTTCCATGACCCTTCCCAATACGGTATAGTGTAACGCAACCCTTTGTGCCCGCATCCTCACTCCGGAGCCCCGCCGAACATACTATAGTAGTCGTCACGACTCAAGCTTGTCACGATCCCCGATACTCCTTGAGGAAGAGACACCCGCACACGCTAAATCTCCACCGTGCTACGTCATCGAGTTGCGAATGCCTGGTATGTCACCCTCCCTGCTTAGCTACGAACGTCGGGCTAATCACCTCAAGCGCCCCGCTCCCGCCAACGACTCGGTCTTCGCCAGATCGTTCCAGACCCAGACCGCGCCGCCGATGACACGACTATCGAGTACGTCTATCATACATGTCATAATATACTTGATCTGACCCGAGGAGTATCATCGCGATCCATGGCCTGGGCACCGAATCGCCGCGAACGTGGGAGTTTAAAGGAAGCGGGGGATGCGTCGTCAACTGGCTAGCCGATGGCAACATGCTTCCGGCGACTGTCCCCGAGGCAAGAATATTCACGTACGATTGGAACGCGAACTATTTCCAAGACGCTCCAGTGCAGACCCTGCTCGGCCATGCTGACACCCTCCTCGCCCACGTCGCCGAGACTCGAGACACCAAAACACGACCGATCATCTTCATTGCCTCCTGTTTTGGAGGGCTTGTCCTAGCCGAGGTATATTGGGAATCAGTCCGACAGCGGGCCATGAATGGCTAACATAGCAAGGCCATCAATCGCGCTGGTCAAAAAGGCAGCCCGCATCGGCATGTTTTGCTCTCCACAGTCGGAATCGTCTTCCTCGCCACTCCATTCAACGGAGCCGATGCATCGAGGGAAGTAAAGTGGCAAGTAGTCGTCGGCGGCATAATGGGCGAAGATGCCTCAAATGAACTTGTACAAGATCTCGAGCAGAAGCACGACTTTGTTCGCGAGCAGGTTCGGACGTTCGCAGAGATCGCCAATGCCGACTCAATACGGCTCCCCCTCTACTGTTTTTTTGAAACCAAGAAGACCGAGATCTTGAGACGTGTCCTCCCTCGGAATTGGGCGAGGTGTTTATCCACCCGTTTCACCCATAAAATTGTATACTACTTTTCTACCTTCATTGGCTATCGCTTACTAGGGACAGCTTGTCACCGAGTCTTCAGCCTGTCTACATGGATTCTCCCGTTTGGGACTAGGTGCAACACATTCCGGCATGAACAAGTTCGATGGACCAGGCAACTCAGATTATAAGCTTGTGAAAGACACAGTCAGAGGATTTGTCAACGATGCATCGACTACCCTAAGCCGTCGCCAGTATTGTAAGTCAGCAGGAAGATTGTTATCGACTGGTTCTAACGACCATTAGCTCCCAAGTATCATTGGATGGTCCCCTTCGAGCGCAACGAAGGCTTCGTCGGGCGAGAGAGGGATGTGTGCCTCTTGCTTGACAGAATACCGCCCAGCGCTAACAAAGACGCCTGCCAGAGGACTGTCATCCAAGGCCTCGGCGGTGTCGGCAAGACCCAGACCGCCCTCGAAGCTGCTTTCCGCCTCCGTGTCACAGGCTCTTCATGTTCCGTCTTCTGGGTCCCGGCTGTCGATGCCACCAGCTTCGAGAACGCGTATCGCCACATCGGCCGACTGCTAGGGGTGGAAGGGATTGACGAGGACAAAGCCGACGTCAAGGCCCTCGCCAAGGCAGCCCTGAGTCATGAAGATGCGGGCCAGTGGCTCCTGATCATAGACAATGCTGACGACCCGGAACTGCTTTTTGGGCCAACGGGTCTCTCTAATCATCTCCCAGCCAGCGTGGAGGGGTCTATCTTATTCACGACACGAACACGCGAGGTCACAGGGCGTTTCGACGTGCATCCGACTGGTATCATCAAGATGGCCAAGATGAGTCGAGAAGAAGCGATGGAGATGTTACGGGCTCGACTGGCGGAAGGTCAAATGCGTGATGCAGCGAGCACCAACGACCTCCTCGACTTCCTGGATGACCTTCCACTGGCCATCAGGCAGGCGTCGGCATACATGCACAAGATGGGAATGACGACGGCGAGGTATCTGGAACACTGTCAGTCAAGTGATGCGACGTTGGTGAAGCTCCTGAGCCGAGACTTTGAGGACCGCGGTCGGTACGACGCGATCAAGAATCCGGTGGCGACGACATGGCTCATCTCGTTTGAGCACATCTCGAGAGACAGCCCGCGAGCAGGGGAGTATCTGGAGTTTATGTGCTTCCTAGCGCAGAGAGATATCCCGATGTCACTGCTGCCGTCGGCAGAGGATGAGCTGGGGGCGGATGAAGCAGTTGGGATACTGGAGGCGTATGGATTCGTTACGAGGCGAGAAGAGGGCGGATCCATGGATATGCATCGGCTAGTGCGATTGGCGATGTACAACTGGCTTATTATGGAAGGACAAGCACATCAGATGTATCGCGTTGTGGTACGAAGGTTAGATGAAGTATTTCCGTTTCCAGAGCACAAGAACCGAGGAATATGGAGGAAGTATATGGCGCATGCGCAGAGTGTGTTGGGGAGCGAGGGGAGCGAGGAGAAATGTGATGATGGCAAAGCGATGTGTGACCTTCTTTTCAACGTTGCCGAAGCTTTATCTATCCGAGGTAGATATCGGGAAGCGGCGAAGATGTATCGAGAGACACTGGAGCTGAGGGAGAAGGTGCTTGGGAAGGAGCATCCGTCTACACTCAACAGCATGAACAACCTGGCACTTGTGTTTAATAGCATGGGGGAGTATGAGGAGGCAGAGAAGATGCATCGAAAGACGCTGGAGCTAACAGAGAAGGTGCTTGGGAAGGAGCATCCGTCTACACTTGACAGCCTGAACAATCTGGCACTTGTGCTTAATAGCATGGGCAAGTATGAGGAGGCAGAGAAGATGCATCGAGAGACGCTGGAGCTAAGGGAGAAGGTGCTTGGGAAGGAGCATCCGTCTATACTCAGCAGCATGAACAATCTGGCAGTTGTGTTTAATAGCATGGGGGAGTATGAGGAGGCAGAGAAGATGCATCTAAAGACGCTGGAGCTAAAGGAGAAGGTGCTTGGGAAGGAGCATCCATCTACACTCAACAGCATGAATAACCTGGCAGATATGCTTAATAGCATGGGGGAGTATGAGGAGGCAGAGAAGATGCACCGAGAGACGCTGGAGCTAAGGGAGAAGGTGCTTGGGAAGGAGCATCCATCTACACTTGACAGCCTGAACAATCTGGCACTTGTGCTTAATAGCATGGGGGAGTATGAGGAGGCAGAGAAGATGCATCGAAAGACGCTGGAGCTGAGGGAGAAGGTGCTTGGGAAGGAGCATCCGGAAATACTTGAGAGCATGAATAACCTGGCAGAGGCTCTTCGACAACAAGGAAAATGCGAGCTGGCAGAGTTAGTATTTCGGTAAAAAGCGCACAATTGACAGTTTGTCCAAACTGCTATGTAGTTCGAGAAAGACCGAGTATGAAAGCTTGTGGCACGGGTAATGTAGCTGCATCATTAAATGACCTTGTGATAGGCGGTGTAGCTTGTTTAACAGACTTGAATGATGCTCTCCTTGGCGGAATCGCGTATCGATGTCTGCATATGTATGATCTGCGTTGAGTTGCCCGACAAAGGTAATCCAGCAGGCCCATTGGGTTATTCTTAGAGAGCAAGCTTCTCTTTCTGCAAAGCCATAACAAGGCGACCCCACCTTTGGCCATCAACCCCCTTTAGCCACCATCAATTGCCTCAGTTTCAGAAAAAACACCTGCAAACTCGCGTATGTGCTTCTTGCTAGGGGCCCGGCCGGCTTCTTCTTCATTAATAATCCAATCCACGAGAACCCTCTCTTGTCCCTGATCTAGGTTGTAAGCCTTGACTTTTGCATCGCGAGCGTTAGTGCCGCCCTTTTGCGGTTGCGTAGGAGGCCGCGTGAAATGGAGTAACTCTCAGCAACTGGTGCGAGGGGGCCGGTTTCAAGCACTAAGAGTGCACGAGAAATTCGACACTCGCGATATTTAGACATTTCTGATTATTTTGATATATCACTGAGCTTTGTATGATTAAAAAACAATTGGTGTGGTTGTGCGTTGTTATGACCTCCTTATGAATGAAGTCGATGATGATGTGGCTAAAGGGGGGTGATGGCTTAAGGTTGGGTCGCGGTGACACGCCACAGCGCTTCCGTATCTCTCGCTTGCAGCCAATCACTTTTTCCCCACAGGCTCATATCGCCCCCGTTTGCATCATACTACCACCAGCCCCCTGAATATAAAGTAGGTTTGAGAATGGCGCGACCACAACGATGTTGAGCCACGTCAATTCCGGCACCTCTTGTCGAGAGCGCGCTTGGTGCAATGGCCGGCTCTCAGGGCGAAAGCGGGCTAGGACAGCCGTGTAATCAAGTATTTCGCCCGTCGTACCGTCCCTAAGGCTCTCACTCAAGCTAATGATCCCTCCAACAGTCTCATCCATTCACCGTCCGTCTCCTGGACCGAAAGAACGGTCAGAACGCAGAAGCGTCTCCCCTCGACGACCACCAGCTCAAGCTGCTCTTGCCCGCGACGTATCGCACCAAGTTCAATGACTTGGCTGCGCCGAGCCTTCATGTCAACGTTTGCATCGAGGCTGAACTCGACCTGCAGAGGCTGAACAAAATTTCCCGCTGGCTGTGGGTCGCGGGTCGGCTCATGCCGCCTCATCCGCTGCATCACCAGCTCTTACTTAGCCGGGATATCTTTGTCACAGAACAGATGGATATGCATCTCGTCTGGACGACAGGCCGCATCTTCATTAAACCTATCCCGCGGTTCCTGCTCGAGCCACGTTTCTGGACGGAACATTTGCACTGCAAAGAACATTGCGCCTGTTCTGGAAACGGGGGCCAAACCCCAGGGAAAGCACAGGAATGCGGGCTTCGAAGGCTTTGGAAACGCGCCCTCGGATTCCTTTTCTCCTATACCGCCCTAATACGCCACGAGAGCGACTTCTTATTGGCGAAAGAGAAGTACTTGCTTCCCGAAGCGATTGAATGGCCACATTGGATATCCTTCGTCAAAGAACTTAATACAGAGCACATCTATCCAGACATCGACCCGCGATTCTACCACGGAGAGCTTCGTCTAAGTCGGCTGAACAAGCTATACCGCTTTTCGCAAACCCCCCTATATGGCTACATGGCTCACTGGAATCAGTACACCACCTTCTTCCGAGACAATTTTGCTTGGCTAGCCGGAACGACGGTCTATATTGCAATTGTCCTGACCGCGATGCAGGTCGGGCTCGCCACCAACGCCCTCGCTAACAACGACACCTTCCAGTCTGCGTCGTACGGTTTTACTATCTTCTCCATTCTAGGACCCCTGATTTGCGCTGGACTTATCGTCTTGACGTTCTGTGTCATTTTCATCCACAACTGGAGTATGACTGTAACCAACAAAAGGAAGCGACTCAAACACATTCTCTCTCGGCGAGGTCACAAGTCGAGCACGCAAGGCGTTATGGAAGCAGGGCAAGGATAAGGTGGCAAAGAATGTATGAGAGCCGACTTGGTCGTCAAGGATCGAGGCGGCAAACTCGGAAAAAAGCAATGTAGGAAGGCTGACCATGGAACGTGGAATTGGAGGGAGACCTTCTGCGGATAGAAGAAGACCTACTGCCCCAAGATCGCATGAGACTGTCAAGAATTTTCCAGTGCCAAGTGCCTGGATCGGGATGGCTATTTCCCAGCAATTTTCACCCACGAAGGTGTTTTGGGGGTTTAACGAGACTCGACAGGCGTGCACATCAAGTCCAACAGCAGCTCGAGTGGAAGTGTTGAGACCGTATGACTAAGATGGTCCGATCTGCTGGTGGCTGGGATGTGGATACTATGGGCCTGACGGGTGGGACGATGTTAGAGTGGGTCATCGGGTCCCGCACCACCCCCAATCCCGGGCCACGTCACGAAGAGAAGTCACGAGAATAAGAGTCAACGCTGCACACTCAGTTTACGAGGTATCGAATTGATTCAAAGCGCATATTGATGCTCAAGTTCCTCTTCATGATATGCTGAAGTCAGCAGACTTGCTGCGGCCAAGTCTGCTTCTGTAGCCGACCCGAGAGGTCGTCGCCGTCTCGACGGACTACCCTCATTGCCCAACGCGCGTATCACGTTAGAAAACATCTCGTTGGGCCGTCTCTCTAATCGCTGACGCTTCCGAGGCAGAAGTTCACGATTGGCTAGTTTATTCTCGTCTCAAGCCTTGCAATTCGGGCATACGCCTGGTCCATCGATTTGCTGAGCTGCTCGCTGTACACCTGGACATTGCGTTGGAGCTGATTGCTCTCGCTCCCCACCAGCACTTGCCGTAGGGCAACCACATCTGAGGTCTTCACCGGCGTAGCAAACACTCCGTCAGCTTGCTGGCTTGGTGTTTCGACGATTGGGCGCACAGGGGCACTCTGATTAGTGCCCTGAACCTCCTCCTATCTCGGGACACCGTCGAGAATCTTCCTTGGGTTGAAGGGTACTATTCCGGTATGGGAAAAACCCGCTCGAATGTTCCTCTTCGTTATTGTCTTCTCTGACGCCCGTCCGTAGCAAGCAATTTTTAGTCTCTTGTTGATTGGAGCGCTTCCCGGTACATAGTTCAGCAAAGCAGTCTCCTGGGAATAAAAGACCTTCGATAGTGCAAACGGCCCTTGTCACACGGTTGCGTTTTGTGAGACGAATGTGTTGGCAAACAGAGTAAATATACTCTTTTTATGCACGCCCTCGCCATCACTGGTTCACTCAGATGGGTACTGGAACCGTCAAGACCTAGCAGCCGCCAATCACGACTATTTTGGGGCTTTGTCTCGGGCAGAAGCACTTCCGTTAGCCACTGGTGGAATAGTTGGGCCGCAGACCACCCATTCTCGCTGCAATCGTACTTATATTTGGGTGGGTGATCCGGGAAGTATTGCTTCTGCAGCGTTCTGCACGCCAAAATAAAGAGCGGCGTGAACCGGCGCCCATCGCCCGTAATACTCTCAATTACGGTTGCCCAGCTGTCTGCCTTGACGTAAGCAACCTCGGCCGTTAACGTGTTAAACTGCCCGAGGACACTTTGCCTGCAAATTGCCCGCCCACCGAGTCCTGTCTCGTCGACGTTGATAATCCTATCTGACGATATCGAATTTTCGTTGGTGACGGCGCTCAGGTTGTCGTAGAACCACCGGATCTGCTCTTCCGTAGTGTTCAGAGCTCGCTTAGCCTCGAGAGAAACCCCAGCTTTGGTCTGGATCTCGGGGTGACGAGAAACGAAGCGATTTACCCAGTTCTTGCCTAGCGTGTCCTCGAGGCCGGCGATATGCATCACGGCCTCGGTAAAGCGATGGAGTGTAGCCTTCGAAGGAGGCCGTTTCGCGCGTTCTTCAGCGATAGCCCAGTCGACGATAGACTCCTCCATCGGCTGTGATAGCTTCGTCTTCTTCAGATTGGCTTGGTGTTGAGGAAACACGCCGTTTTTTCGATGCGTCAATGTTGTCCTGGAGACTCCATGGACGGTGGCAATATGACGCAATGACGCATCGCCATCTTCGAAATTTCTCAGGGCGCCAAAAACTGCAGGTTTAAGAGGATGTTGTGGCCTCATTGTGCCTGGTTTGAAGTGCTCAAAAAATATTTCATAAAGATATAGTTGATGCAAGTTGGGTGGTGAGGAGGAAGGTGGAAGTCGATGACATGGCCTGGGATTGGGGGAGGTGCGGGACCCGATGACCCACTCTACCAGCTTCGTTGCTACCCGAGATCTGATGAAGGGTGGAGGAATCGATGTCCCGAGACGATGCAGGTGCAGAAGCGACAGGTTGGTTATTAGCTGATGATCGGTATTCATTGTGTCGTGGTAAGTGTACTGTTAAGGCGAGCTGTTGAAAAGGCAATGACAAAGAATATGCCGCCCTTGTGATTTAAGTAGCCTTCCTTGATTATAGACCTGTCCTCGTGCCCCTCGCTGGACTTAAGATGGATGGAAATCAGAATAAATGGGCCCGCAATTTCCTATCACCAAATTTATGCGGGAGTTCTGTGATGGACCTTCCTATCATAGCTAGAAAACTGATCATACCGGTATGGACAAACAACCAACAACCAAGAATGTGCATGGGTAGTTATGAAAGTCATGGTAGGCTTCTTGAATGTCTGCGCTTTCCGTTTCGGTCGCTGGGCTCGGCATACCAGGATGAGCCCGGACTGAGGGTCCCCTCTCCAGCGACGCGACTATGGAATCCGCAGTCATTCATGTTGGAAGCCCTGTCGAGTGGCACTTATTCCACTCGGGCAAAGCTTACAACCTGTATTAAAACACACCAGGCCATTTCAGTGCCCATCCGCGGATTGCAAAGGAGAGAGAGGGTTTACCAGGAGCACCACCCTCAACAGCCACATACAACGGTTCCACCCGTACTTAAAAGCCAGCTCTACTTCTCACGAGAGGAACCTGTTGACCAAAAAATCATGCGAATGAGCAGACACTCGGCGTGAGCTGGGCACGCACCTCCTCAAGGCAGCTAAAAGAGGAGGGCCGGAGGTGCGCAAGGTGGACAAGGATGGAGCAACCACCTGGAAACCGGGTCTTAGGCCGTCTTTCCCGTCTCCATGTACGGCCAGGTACGGCCAGCGTGATTACCTTCGAGTCCTCAAGACAAGGTAGATTGCATCAGATGCGACACCTCATGCAGGTGGTATCTTCAGTACTCGTGACCGCTGAACTGCCTGAGGTGTGTGAGTACAACGATGGGTGCCTAGAAGCACAAACGAAAAAGCAATATGTCGATGTGACCTTGGAAGCGTGAGAAGAATGTCAGGGGTGGGTTGCATCAGGATGGCCTGTGAGATGAGGACTAGAGAGCTTACCAAGTGATGGGTCGCATATGGAAACGTTTCATAATGGGCGTGATGGTATCCGCCGGCACATCCGCCGACTCTGAGTATGAACAAAGGGCGAGTGGAAGCGACGGCCGCCGGCCCAGGGTCAAGTGCCGGGCTGGGGTGGCCGGCATCACAAGGCACAAGTCTGTGACGGAAGCGCGGGACACGTAGATGAGTCCGACGACGAGCACCAAGAGCGGGCCATACGACCCTGCCTTCACACAGCACCTCCTTGATAATAATGTGATGCCCCTAGTCCCGCATTTGGTTTCTAGATACTTCTGAAAGGACCAGCGATACTTATGATCGACCTGTTTATTTATCTGGAAGTCAGGCATTGTGGCAATTTGCCACACTTGTCGGAGGATGGGTTTATTGGGTGTTGAAGATTATGGAGTAAGAGAGAGAGGCCGGGTCATTTTTTTTAAAAAAAAATGCAAACGACCAGGTTACTTGCCACGTTATTTCGCAGTCGAAATGGATGACGACCAGTAGAGGAAGGAGGGTCCGTTTCGTTATGTCTGTGAAAGGTCTAACCACAGGCAGAAATCTGTATCAAAGCTAGTAGATTCGCAAAAGAAAACCCGGCCATCACGTATATTTGAGTAGCGCGGCGGCCTCTAACAGTGGTGGTAGCCGAAGAGGGTTTTCTTGAAGTGGCTTTATGCAGGCAGAACGTCAACGGGCGTTCCGTACCATATACTGTGCAGTATTAGTAAGGTACGTGATCAAGAATCGAGATCGCTCGATTGCTAGTATTGACGGTCAAGACGAATAGCTCTGCCGCCAAATTTCTGGAGTCCCAGCAGTTCTCAGTCTTGGTCAGGCCAGCGGGTCCTAGCCTTTATTAGTAGGACCCGTCTGTAGCAGACGCGCAAAATTTGTACTGAGTCAAGTTTGGTTCAAATGGCAGTGTCAACATTCACTCAACTGAATAGTTGTGTCAAACATGTTGTATATAGGGACGTGATATTGCTTAGTGGAGATCTCTTCAACATCTGAGGTGTTTCGTTTTTCAACTACATTGCTCACCGCGACTACTTACAAGGACTCATCAATGATAGCGGCAATACCATCACCATTGCCGTAATTGTCAATCGCTAGAGGGTATTCGGTATCTCCTGGACTTACCAAGGTCGCTGGTGTGTTGTTTGCTCCTGGCCAGTAGGTCCTAGAGCAGGGGTCAGCCGCTGAGTCGAATGGCACCCCCGATGACTGTAACGGTGTGGTCACGCCTCGGGACGATGACAGCGGTGAAGACGACCAAAGGTGCGAGGGTGCCGTCAACGACCCAGTCACAGACCCAGTAGTTGCCTGGGCTGGTGAAGCCGGTGGTCCGGTCGCCACAACATGGGTATTGCTAACAGCGGAATCGATCGCGACACTAAAGTCGTTGTTCTGAGAGACTTAATGCTGTTTATCGGTGTTGTCATCAATGCTAGTGACGATACCACCACTGCTGTCATTATCAATTGCTGGTGAGTGTTTGGCATCTCTGGGACAGGCCGAGATCACTGGTGTGTCGTTCACATCTGACCAGCAGCTCCTGGAGCGATTGTCACCTTTCTCGCCGGTGCCTACAGAGGACAGAGCCTCTACGTAGTAAATTGAATTGTCTGTCGCCTGCTCCACGTCCATCTGCCCGAACCTGCCCGCTTACTACCGTGACAATTAGGTGGAAATAGATTTCATAATTAATATAGATAAAGGAGGCATTATAGAGGGAAATAATACAGTTATAACTTATTTATTAATTTAAAGATATGATCCTTGATTAATTTAAATAAAAGCTTATAATAAATTTATATTAAAAGGCCTTAAGAAGTAATCTGTAGCTATTAAAAAAACGCCTGTTGAATAATTATTATGATAATTAATGTAATGGGATGGACCCTTGTCCACAGAACTCAGGGACAGGGCCCTTAATACGACCCACTGACCCACAGCACGATTCCCCACAGAACCTGCTAGCATCTACAAGAAGAACCAGCGAAGGACGACAACCAAGTATATAGATCAGCAGGAACCTGTACGTTAGTCAAAGGGAAAGGACTTCTCTCCCAAGAGAAGTCTTCTTTTTCATAGAGAAAATAGACGTTAGAGTGTGACACTCAGTCTAGACCCTTACGATAACCATTTGACAGCAATTTCATTACTTATCCAGCCGTTTAATAAAACCTTAAACCCCTACTTTAAAGATATAATTTTCTTAAATTTCCTCTTAATCAACTATTTTAAAAGTTTATCCTTTTTAAAAATTAAGCTTAAAAGTAAATAGTTGCTTATAGCTGTTATAAAGTTAATTGTATTGGTCTAGACTTAGTGTCACGCTCTAACGTCTATTTTCTCTATGAACAAGAAGACTTCTCTGGGGAGAGAAGTCCTTTCCATTTAACTAACGTACAGGTTCCTGCTGATCTATATACTTAGTTGTCGTCCTTCGCTGGTTCTTCTTGCAGATGCTAGCAGGTTCTGTGGGGAATCGTGCTGTGGGCTATAAATAAAATGTGAGATGATAATAAATTTCAAGTAATTCTACTTATATTAGATGGCTACAAAAGTTCTTGAAGTGTCGAGTTTATAATGATGTAATTGTCACGGCCCTGTGCGAACTGAGCCCCTAGGGCGCCCAACCCAGAGGGTTGGGGTCTGATCACGTGAGCTGCTAGCTCTGACAAAACTCTGGAACCTATCCTGAATCCTGTTTCGTAGCTCGAAGAGCTACGTCTTGTCAACAGAGCCTGTGCCTACTGAGGATAGAGCCTGCCCGTGGCAAATAGAACTATAACGACTTCCGTGCCGCCTGCTCAATGTCCACCTGCCGACTACCTGCCTGCTGTTGTGACAGTATTATAAGCATAATATTAACCTGTACTGATTCCCTATATATAATGTTTACAGGATTTGACCCCTTAATAATGATGTCTTTAGTATACTTAAAGCGGCTTTTAATATAAAGTTGAAAAAGGTGTTTAGCTATAGTAATTCGTCTCCTTTTAAAAGATTTAACTTTATTAAATGCTTATTGCATGCCCGGAAGGCTATCACTACCAGAACTATTAAGAATACGTTTAAATATTATAATATTTACCTTACATCCCGAGAGAAGGTATCACAGCACCCAGAAATGAGAAAAAACCAGCTAAATAAGCCGGAAAATAAAAGTTCTGGTAATACAGCTAATATTAAATGTTATGACCCAACACGTTGGCACCCAGGGGACCCATTCAGGGGACCCAGGCAACCCGGAACGAATGCCACGACGCAAGGAAACAAGCACTAGGTTACGAAGTCACGAGACGCGCCAGAGACCCAGGGTTAGGGTCAGGGACCCACCAACCAGGATGGACCGACAGGACCGCTCGCGGTCCCAGCGAACCCAGGTTGGACCGCACATATCGCCAACGGTCCAGACGGTCCAACACCAGGACGGATGAAGAGTCAGAACATATAAGGACAGGGTTATCACCACAATAGATAGCTTTCATAGAACAGACTCTTCAGTCGTCAATCTAAGTATTCAGTCCAACAACTGGATAGCCTTACAGCTAGTGATCATACTCTCGAACGATTAGACAGTGTCTTCTTATACGAACAGTCAAGTATCACCTCTACGCCGTACTGCTAACATAAACCCTACAGGTTGCCTACTGAACCCCATAAAGGTTTGGTGTGATCATTACATTAAAGCTGCTGAATTATCTAGTAAGGAAGAAAAGTCTATTGTAAGGAACTTTATGATAACTTTAGTTTTTAAAATTAATTATTTAGCTAGATATGAAGTTGAAAGACTCGCTAATAAAATTAATGATCGTCGCTTTTGAGTTGCTTTACTAAAGAATAAGAACCACGGCTTCAAAGTTGAGAAGGAGGTCTGAGAGAAAATGAGATGTTACAAAGTTATACTTAACCCTAACTCGGAGTTCGTAATTATATTTAAGATAGGCAAGGAAAGTCGTATTATAAAGGTATTAAAAGAAAAGCTGTAGCTTTAAAAACGTTGTAAAGTTGCTTAAGTTAAAGTTGAAGTAAAAGATGAGGAAGATATTAAAGGTGTATTTGACAGAGGTTCTGGAGGAGATTGTGGTACGTAGCGGGTGTAAAATTTGATACTCAGCTAAATAAGGTGATTAAGACATTATTTACAATTAATTTCATACCATTTTGAAATGAAGAATACAAGAATTGAGTGTGTTCTGGTTAATTGAAAGTTCTCTAGTTCTGTGGCGTGGTGATAATTAGTGCTGCCCGAAGGTGGGTGTGCCCGAAGGTCCGTAAGGCACGGTAACCGCGAACCTGCTACAAGCTCTTAGAACTCCGACGGCCCGACCAAGATCGAATACTCTGGATCGATGCTATATGCATAGGCCAGGGCTATGCTGCTGTAAGCACCTACTCAATCGTATCTGCCGGGTGCACAGCTTGTTACATATGTAAAGTTCAATTTCGACTAGGAACGGGGCCACCAGGTCAGACAGATGAGCCGTGTGTACCAAAATGCAGAGAACGTTATCATATGGCTGAGTACTAGCAATGATCAAATTCATCGACTTTTTTATTGGATGTGCCGGCTCGACAAGGACGTACTGACAGTTCTATCGCCACATACTAAGCTAGGACGTGAAACCTGGGCGCAGCACTGGACCTTTTTTCTTTGGCGATCCAGCCAAAGCTCACCTCCTGACGGTATAACTGACACCCTTAAGGAGGTTCTAAACCGGGAATGGTTCTCCAGGATATGGGTGCTCCAGGAGGCAGCGCTAGCAAAGTCGGCAACCTTTGTGTGTGGTGGAAACTCGTCAACTCACGCACGTTCGTTACAATGCCGACACTTCTTGAAGTAGAGTGCAGCGAAAACGAACAGTCCCGACTGGATGTTATGCCGGGACCGATGCATTCAAGGTTGAATTCGCGGTGGCTGGGGCCAATCTTCCAGGACCTGGACACACTACTGAGGAGATTTGGAAACAGCAAAGCCACAGATCCCCGTGATATCATATACGCACTTCTCGGCCTTTCCGCGGACGCGCGTACGTCGCACATTCTGCGACCAGACTACGAGCTCAGTCTAGAAGAGGCTATCCAGCACACCGTGCTCTAAATTTTGCATCAGTGGAACTATCTACAAGATATTCGACTTTCCTCCGGCTTGCCTACATGGGACATCGACCAATTTTTTGGCTGCTTTAGAAGATTTGCTACAATACGTATTTAAGTGGGCCATGGCCCAGAGGAAGAATGCACTGATATGCAGCTTTCATTCCTCCCAAGAAAATATGG
This sequence comes from Diaporthe caulivora, assembly GCA_023703485.1. Lineage (NCBI taxonomy): Eukaryota > Fungi > Ascomycota > Sordariomycetes > Diaporthales > Diaporthaceae > Diaporthe > Diaporthe caulivora. The sequence continues at coordinate 5,954,324 of JAMPTR010000002.1, forward strand.
AAGGGCTAGAATCGATGGACAACCTCATACGTGGCACTAAGCCGCCCTCGGTCGATATGATGAGCATGCGTTATTCGCTTCTCGACTTGATGCTGCAGCATCATGAGCTGTACCTCATAACGAATGACTCCAGGGGATTGTGGCCAATTCCAATCATCTTTAGCAACCGGGTAGGCATAGAACGTCAGCCCGTATTGCCACGAAACAAGGAAATCGATATCAACTTTGCACACCCCAGGACAGACTCAGTCATCCTTTCCATAAATATCGGAAATCATACTGAAACACCCGGACGTGAGCAGATTTACCTTGGACATCGATGCTCATGTGTCTCTGGCGACAGCCGACAAAAGAGGAGTGCATTCATTCACAGTGCTCCTGGACCAATCCACCAAAGCACACAAGTGGACTTGGCGCAGGGACTTAGGGTGTCTCAACAAAGGCGTCTCCTATACCCATGAGATCCTGGCAGAGATGCTAAACGAAGTCACGAATGCGCTTTATCTGCGCGCAAGCAGTGGTGACACGGAGTTCTTCCGCGAATACTTGGACGCAAAGCCGGGCCTCGTGGATATGCGGTGGCGGCAGTTCCGCACGCCTCTCGGGTTCGCCGCGGAGGCTAATCACACGGCCACGGCAGCACTCCTTCTCGACAGGGGGCAGATCTTGAGTCGAGGGACACCGAGAGGCCGCATGCGACGCCGCTCTGGATCGCGGCGTCTCAGGGCCACGTTGAAATGGTGCGGACATTGGTCTCGCGGGGCGCGAATATCGAGGCCGTGGCCGGTGAGGTCGGCAGCGAATGTACGCCCCTCTGGATCGCGGCATCGACTGCCGTGGGGATCTCGGCGTGGGAAGGTCACCTGGGTGTCCTTCAGGTTTTGGCTGAGAGCGGTGCGGAGATGGGAAAATGGAAGAAGTTGTTTGTGAAGAAAATTGACCAAGTTGGGGATGGATGTTGAATCATGAAATGGTATGCCGGTAGCAGAGTGCGTATCTCAGTCAAAGTGGGTCTACACCTCAGGTACACCTAATGGAAAATCCATCCATGTCTCCAAGTTTGATATCTTGATAATTCCAGGGAAACCTCATCCTGCCACCAAGATTCGATGCATTATTTTCTAGCAATCTTGGCTGCCGGGAGAAAGGATGGCGCTGGGAGGCTGGAAAATGAAGGCGCCATGTTGTGTATCAACGCAGCGTTGATACAGAAACTGTTGGTGGGGTTAATATTGAGCCGGGGAGGAAAATCATAAGGAATCTACGGCCTCGTAGTAGAGAAATGTAAGAAGACCTGGGTCGTTGATCGCCGCGTCTTCGATGGAGGCTTGGGAGTTTGTATCGGGTCAAGCACACTGAGAATTATGCAAAGCGCGAGCTCATGCACATGTATCTTCCCTGTTCGCGTACCCACATACGCTAGCATCCAGGCGCGTATGGGAACCACGCCCGGTGTAGGCAATATTCAACAGATTGATTGGAGATTCGCTAGCCGCCTACCCCAGGTTACTTGCGCGATGTCGCGACAGCGTCGTTTTGCTAAATCAATCTTGGTAAGGTACGGTGGGTTGATCTACATTCCAACAACTGCCTTAGGGGAAGACGGCGAAGAAAGGGTGGGGGCCGAGAACTACAGAGTAGATCCCCACAATTGCTACCACGTGGAGCCGCGATACTCAGGTGCTTTGCCTTCTCCGACCTTGACCCGTGAAGGTCATATTGCCTCATTCTTAGGGCTATAGGCAAGGGATTAGTTCCGTGCTACGCTTGTCTTCTTGACGACTTTTATCCGCATCGTCAACGTTAAAGTCCCGCTATGCCGCACGTATTTGCAATGTGTGTGTGGCTGGAAAGCCCACTTACCCACAATAAATCTGTTGGTACGGTCCTGACGGCGAGAGTCAAGGGGTCTTTGCACGTGCAAATGGGTTGAAGCAGACCGTACGTGTTTGGGTACGGGTTCTGATTTCTGCTTATCGAGAAGGAAGAAGCTATCGCTAATCTCGTCGCCCTGACAGTTGGTGTAGTAGTCGGCCCTCTGGCTGACTAACTCCAAACCGTGTCATTTGATTGGCTATAGCCCGTAGGGGCATGGACACTTGACAGTCGCTCAGAAATCCACAAACTCTGTAAGTTAACACTTAGCAGAGTTGCAAGCTGCGGAACAGCAATGCTACAATGCATGGATGTTGTGAGCTGCGGCACAGCGGGGCCACCCCGATACAACCTTGGAAGCGGGCTGCAAGCTACAAGCCACGGTGCGGTGAGGAACTGTGTGCTGCGATCTGCGGAGCTGTCTCTAGTTAAACGAGCTTCACGCATTTTTCGTCCGATGATGCTAAGCAAAAGGGTAAGAAGCGGGCCTTTGAGATATACATATATTGGCAGCACACCACTGTCTCAACACCTTCGGGATCGTTTACGAAGGTATCCCTAGGTCTAAGCTTTTTGAGCCATTGAGCACAATGGATGTTCCTGGAGTTGACCTATGCAATGTCCCCGCCGGGGTTCCTCCGACTGGAATTCCCAATTTTATCGATTCACCGACCTGGGAACCAGCATTCCTTGGTACCACAGCTGACTTTATGGCTTGGGCCACTGCTTTCCTGTCGGGTCGACTCTGGATTAACAGGCGCCAACTTCAATGCGCGGATGATAGGATGAGACTGAGATCTCTCTTGTATTTAAGCGTTCCGTGCCTAACCAAATTCAAGCGTGTGCATTCCTTGCACTTATCATATCCACAGCTTACACTGGCATTGTCCTGGCTAGTCAGTTTCCAATTCGCTTCACGTCAACACACATCAATTAATTCAACAAAGCAAGACTAACATGCTCACCATACACAGTGAGAAAGTTCATGAGGCATCAGTATGACATTCCCGCTTGTTGGTTCGATTTGACCTACCTCAAGGTAAGTCCCAACATCCTTGTACAACATCTACGGTTGTTCACTTGCCTAATTAGACTTGCAGTTGCAATTGGCCATGCAAATATTTATGCCATTGGCCCATTCTCTTTCGAAGGCGTCTATTCTATTCCTTCTTCTACAGATCTTCGGGGTTAATAGGAAGATTCGCCTTGCTATATACGCTGGGTTTGCGGCCATTGTTGCTGTTTATGGTCAGAATCTTATTCTTGGACCATGGTACTCGACACCACATAGGAGTGATACGTGGAGCGATCTGTACTCCAACACCCGACCTCGGCAATTAGTAAAAGTCGGCTTGGAGCAAGCCGCTCTGGGGGTGGTAATTGATCTCTACGTCTTCATCCTGCCCTTCCCGACGCTCTCATCACTCAAGGTGACATCGCGGAAATGTGTCCAGATCTGTTTTGTGTTTGGGACCGCGGCGTAAGTTTTCACATCCTGGCATACCGAAATAGGTACATATCTAGGAATACGCACAGGCTGGCTAATAGAAATTTTACGTGGTAGAAGCGTAATAGCCAGTGTCATCGGGCCTGTGCTGCGTGTTCCTTTACTCACGACAGAAGATCCCCCCTGGGTGCAGGGTCAAATCTTCATTTGCATGTTAGTATCCTGTATCACGCCTTCTGCCATCCTCATTACACCGTCATGTCTTTTTTTTTCGACAGTATTCTGACTGACGCCTTTCTTTTACAGCGGAGTCGAGATCTACATTGCAATCATAGTCTCTTGCATGCCCGCATTCGCAAGTCTCGCCAGAACACACAACGGCGGCTTTGAATTCTTAAAGTCTCCAGTATCACTTTCCAAGAGCCACATGCCTGACAAAGCAGGTGCTGAGTGGGGTTTCGACTCTCTTGAACAGAGCAGAAGCACAAGAAGATCTCTGAGAACCACGTTTGGGGGTACGGAGCTCCCTCACGCAACCGCTACCAACAGGGAATCGCCAGACGTCGACACCATCAAGACCGACCTAAGCGGCATCACAGAAATGAGCTACAGGAATGGTTCTCGACCCCTTCAAACAAGCAGGCGGGGTCGAGATGGACCTCCAGCAAGACTGGCATCTCAGAGAAAGAGAAAGTCATGTCTGTTTTCTAGTTCTCCTAGCCTAGAGCTGCCAAAACCTCCTTCATCCCACCATTAGCACTGATGCTGGCTCCTTGTACCCACCTCGCCTCCTCGCTGGCCAAGAATCCAACAATATAGGCAATGTCTTCCGCAGTCCCCAGACGTTTCTCAACGCTTGATTCGTTCATCTTAGCTTCCAAGTACTCGACCGGAACAATATCTTTCGCCGCCTGGAAGGAGTCCGTATCCGTTGTCCCGACCGAGACGCTCGTGAACGTGGCGCCCGTAGCCACGCCAAACTCACTGGCGAACGACCGCGTGATGCTCTCGAGAGCGGCCTTCGCCGCGCCATGTACGAACGTCGGGGAAGGGTTCCCGATCCTGGACGCGGCGCTTGAGATGTTAATGACCCTGGCGCCCTTTGGTGGGAAGTGCGCCATGCACTCCCTCGTGAGCTCCATGGCACTGTACGCGTTGCCGTGCATAAGGTGCTTGAAGATGTCGGCGGTTGTTTCTCCGACTGGTCGGTAGTACTCCATCGAGCCGACGCCGGCGTTGTTGACGAGGATGTCGATCGTTGTGGTCCCCAGGCTTTGGAGGGCCTTCTGGACGACGAGTGGGCCGAATTGGGGATCCGTGACCTTCACTTGGACGGCGACGGCCTTACTGACGCCGAATCGGCGGCACTCGTCGAGGGTGATTTCGGCTGCCTCAGTGTTGGAGGCATATGTGATGAGGATCTTGTCCAGTTGCTTTCGTGCAAAATGTATGGCGATGGCGCGGCCGATGCCTCGCGATCCGCCGGTCACAATGGCTGTCTTGCCAGTTAGTAGCCACGGATGCTCAGAAGAAGCTGGAGACATTTTTGCTTTAATCAGAGAATGGTTTACAGGTTGAATGAAGTGTGTATCAATACGGGTATTTCCCATGCCGATGACTACTGGGTCTCTTCATGGCTTTATATACATTGTCCCAGCGGAGATGAAAGCATGGGTCAAGGGCCAGCCCTGCAGATTGGCCTGGATTAATGTCGGCAGTTTGTATTCAGGGACTGGCGTTACAGCGAGGCTGAACCCCTGGCAAGGATGATGTTATTTGACAGTTTCGAACTAATGAGAGGTACCTTCTGGCATCTACTAAGTCCTGCTGGTAACAAGCATCAACGCTTTGCCGTTGAGATCCTTGATTCACTACCGTGTCCTTGTGGAGAATAGAAATTTGACTAATACTACTATGACTTTGATTGAATCTACACTGACATCAAAGATCATAAACTAAGCAGTTATTAAGTTGAAGCTGTTCTAGCCCTGCGGTGTTGAACATCCCAGTAATTTGGACTCTTGCGGGCAGTTCAACGCTCGGGCAACTTGTACTCCCCCATTGTCGGAAGTTATAAGGGTAGTATCTAGCGCTGGTTCTTAGAGCGGTTACGACTGTATGGGAACCGCCTCCAGACTTTTTTTTTTTTTAAAGCACTGTGGCCGGATTAAGACCTGAGCCAACTACCTAGTTTGACGCCGAGCACTGGCGGTCACATTGGCCTTTTTTTTTGGCTGAGCCCAAAAGAAGTTACCCTCTGGGTCTTTAAGGTTTATATACCTTTCCGATCTCCGCCAGGCCCGCCAATTCCGCCAGGTCCGCTGATCTCCGGCTCCGCAACTGGTGGACACCCCCGGACCAAACAGCACCGCACCTTTAACAGCCTGCACACCAGAGACCAAAGACTTCCGGTAATAGAGCAGATATTCAATTTATGAGCCGCATATATTATTTTGATAGTTCCATTGCAATGTAATATGTTTTAAATAATAATAACAATTATAACAGGCAAAGGGCAGGGGAATCAACCCAAGTCGCCCGGATAGTCTGCCGGAAGCGAAGCCCGGTCTTTCTAAGTATTTTCTCCCGAGAGACATTATAATTATCATTTGGTTCGACGCAGAGTCCGCTGAAGACTCTTCGGTGTCGGGAAGCTGCTGCCAATCCGCCGCTTTGTGTGTGTGGCGGGGGGGGGGGGTTGCCAGTTGACTGACCTCCTCGACCTTGCACAGTGAGTACGACGGGACTCGGAGTGCCTTATTAGGCCGCCGCCTAGCCTCTACGGAGGCAGAGCGTGACGTGTGCTTGGATTGGAGATTTACAGCGGGCGGTCGGGCGACATGTTGTCCGTGTCCTAGGCAAACTGGTGCAAGACGCAGTGACATGAAAGGGACGGAGTTGCAGGCGGAGTTGTGGTGGAGCTGCGGAGATGGAGAGAGGTTGTAGAAACGCGCCCAAGTGAACCAGATTCGCAACCAAGCGGCTGACCAAGCGTCCAACCCAACTGCGAGCATGTAGCATCGTGAACGACGACAACCTACAAGACACGAGCCTCGAGTTGTCCCCTTCTACAAGTTATATAATACACCCAAGCCGAGAAAGAATCCAATCCTACTCTTCTCAGCACAATCTCATCACTCCTCGACCCAGCAAACTCACCCACAATCAAGCATATCGTCATCATGGCATCCTTGTCCGATATCATCCCGGGACCTCTCCCGATTGGCTTTTCCTTTACAAAGACCGTTCACAGCGCTCCTTACCCGGAAATCTCGCCCTCGCGACCCGAGCTCTCCCAGGCAGGGAAAACAGTGCTCATCACCGGAGGCCACACTGGCATAGGATATGCGGTCGCAAGAGCATTTGCGCAAGCCAGCGCAGAGAGAATCATCATCGTCGGACGCCGCGCCGATCGCGTTGCTTCAGCCGCATCGCGCCTTGGGGGCAATTCCCTGGGGTCCAGGCTTTGGGGCGAGCATGTGACGTTTCTGACCTGGCATCCGTTGACGCTCTGTGGGAGGAGTTCGTCAAGAAAGGTATTGTTGTTGATGTCGTTGTGCTGAATGCGGCCAAGTTGTCGACGCAGCCTATTCTCGATTTTGGCAGAGATGCCGTCTGGGACGAGTACCTACTCAACGTCCGGGCAAACCTCGACTTTGCAGAGCGCCTTTACAAGCAGCCGAATTCCCAAGGACGTCGAAAGGTAGGAAGTCCCAATTCAACCCCAGGGAACCTCGATGGCCAGACTAACTGATGCACAGGCGTTGGTCCACCTGAGCTCGCTCGCCATCCACAACATTCAACTGACAAGCAACCAACCCAGTTACGGGGCGAGCAAGAGCGCAGGAACCATGCTGATGCACAGAATTGCCAAGGACGTCTCCCCCGAGGAAATGCAGATTGTTAGCTACCACCCGGGCGGGGTCTTTACGGAGCTGGGGGAACAGGCCGGCTTCACGCGGGACGCTTTCCCATGGGACGATGGTACGTCGGCCCTTTTCTTCACCTTGAAAACGTCGCGGTACCTCCTGGCGTTCTAACGACAAATTAGAGGATTTGCCTGGGCAGTTTGCCGTCTGGGCCGCATCAGAGGAGGCGAAGTTCCTCCACGGCAGATTTGTGTGGGCGAAGTGGGATGTTACTGAGCTCCGCGAGGGGCCATTACGGAAGAAGATTGACGCCGATCCTGAATACCTTCAGGTCAACGTCAGGGGCATGTAAGTCTGGAAGCATAGCCCGTCGTATGTCAGAGCGGCTGTCGCCAATTCCGCGTAACATGGTCAAGGCCGGGCCAGTGTGTCTATGTATAGCTAAAGGTTACCACTCGGCTTATTTATGAATAAAATTAGGGCGCAAGAAAGTAACTGCTTATATAAATTAAATTATTCTGCAAAGGCCCGCAAGAGTCTTTGTAAGTACTCTTCCCAGGTGTAGTGCAGCTTATTCGTTTTGCCCGGGGTGGCTTTAAAATCTTCCACCGCAGGATTGCGACCGGATGTGGGCTGCTGTCGGGGATCGCAGCACTGATCGAGACCTCATTTGAGTGCCGTTGAGACTTTGGCTGGGAGCGGTGTGGAAATGGCACAACGGATAAAATACGCCCTTGGACGGTTGCATGGCATTGGTTGTCGAAGCCGTGACATGATTTGATGGTGGGACTTTGTGCCTCCAGTCTCAGGTGGATGGAGGCCGGATTGCAACGGAGCACTTGAGGATGAGCGAGGTGTATGAATGGAGGCATATTCTTCCATTTCATGATAATTGCTCTACACACGCTACGGTGCCCCTAACTCAAGACAGCCCAACTTCAATAGCAGACAAAGCCCAGTCTGTGAAACCGGCATTAGTGTCGAGAATATTCTCGTTGAACTCCTGTAGTGTAGGATAGAAATTCGTCGGGTACCCAAACTCCAGAGTGAAGCTATAAACCTTGTTAGCCCCCTCAACGCCCCAATATCTACTGAACGTATAGTCCGCAACACCTCCAGATGTAGGATACAGCCCTACACCCGGCCCCGATGAATAGGTGCGCCCGCCGACGGCGCTCATCGCTGCCACGGACTTGGCGGCAACTGTCCGCAAGTTGTTGTCATCCACCGATGGGATATACTCCTTGTAGGAATCCCCCAACACGCCTCGTTTACGGTCGTAGGCAGGATTCAGAAAGTTCAGGGTTGTGTCTGTGCTTTGGCCCTCATCGTGACCCCAAGGGTAGAGGATATCACCGGTCGCAGAATGTATATCGATATACCATCGGATATTTGGGAACTGCTCATAAATAGAAACCAAGTTCTTCGCCTCCGCCTCAGACTCGGGCGCCGTCCCCCGGAACGTCTGCGCGCTGGGCGACGTCGACGCCGGGTTCGCGGACGGGTCAAAGTACCTCTGAAAATTCCACAGGAAATCAAAATTGCGGTTGATGTCGACCCCCGCTGCGGCCCCCGTGCCGGACTGGGTGTTGCGGTTCTTGCGCCACAGGGACCCAGTCCGCTGGTCGTAGGCGACGCCGTCCGGGTTTACCAGGGGGAAGAAGACGACCCCCGCGTCCAGGATAGATCTGACCTGGGCGTTTGTGTACGTCTTGTTGCCGTACGCGAGGCCACCGCCCGTCCTGTTCGCGGACAGGAGGTCCGAGATCCAGTAGATGAGCTGGTCGGGCCCGCCGCGCTCGCGGGCGTGGGAGCCCGCTGTGAGGTAGAGGTGGTAGCTGGACTTGTCTTGCGCCCCCCCGCCGACGTAGCCGGCGAGCTGCGTCGCGCCCTCGAAGGTCTTGTGCGGGAGCTGGAGTGTCGACACGCCGTAGGTCTTGACGAGGCCCTGCACGGCGGTGCTGATCTCGCCGATGTTCAGGACGGTCTCGATCTTTGCGCTTGCTGGTTTCGTCCCCAGGCCGAGGGGGGCGATATTACCGCCCTGGAATCGATCTCCGGTTCCGATGGGAGCAGTATTTGCCTGCCTCTTGACTAGGCCTTTGTGGAGAGTGACCTCCGTGGAGCTGTACTCTCTGGTGAAATGGTCGATCTGCTCTTCCGTTAGGAACGCATGAAGCTTGAACCCATTTTCTGTTGGCAGGGCAGCTGGCCGGCAGCCAAAGTCATAGGTATCGTTGCGGATGATGTCTTGGAAATGTGCGATGGACGGGGCCTGGAAATGGACCGGCAGGAGACGGAGGTCCGCGAGCACAGGAACGCTCTGTGTGAGCAACGACGCGGCGAAAGAGTACTTCATGTCGTCTGCAAGGGGCTTGTATGTGGGTAAATGAAGCTCAGCGGCTTGTTTCCAGGTCGAAACGACGTGGTGGACCGGGCCTCTTTACATACCCTCACGATCGTTGCGTTGTCATGCACTTTCTCCGCTCATTGAATGGCTAAATTCCCGTCGCACAATCACGTACCTTGACACCTGCCTCTTTAGTCTTAATAATGCGGTGACGTGCTGTGTTGCTCTGGTCTTGGCCTGGGTCTTGGCTTGGGGCGAGCATTTCAATAAAACCGAAGCTGCTCCCCTGGGGGGTAACATGGCCAAGCTGCCATGGATGATGCAACATGCTGGAATCCCGCACAATCCCGGGGGGGGGGGGGACGGGGCACTGTGAATATCGGGACGCTGAGAAAACATCGCCATGGTGCTTCGACAAGTTTCATATTATTGACTCTGCTAGTAAAATTGGCCGAATTTGTGATACTGTACTTTTGGAACACATATAGACCAAGGAATTAGAACTTGACTGGTCACGTTGATTTGTTTCCAACTGGACCCTGAGACTTCTATAGACGCTGTGTGTGTAACCGGTTCTAGACGACGCTCTGTAAATACTAATCATGCTAGTCGTTGTTATGTACTCTTCCTGACATATGCAACAAGTTGCTTGAAAGAATAGTGTCTCCTTCGTCCAAGTCTTGGGAATCATCAATTCATTTCCAAAGCGTAATGAAACTGTGCTTGGTATCAGCCACTCATGTATATACACGCCCAGGTGCGTTCCCTTAATCAACCTCCTCAATATCCCCAGCAACAGCATTCACCAGCGCCACCCTCACCCCAGCGCCCGTCAGCACATGAATCCACAGCCGCTGCGTGTCACTCAGCCTGTCGTTGGTGCTCTTGACCTCGGCGAACATGCACTCGCGCTGCGGCTCCGTCCTCCACAACACCAGGTCCGGGACCCCGCCGCCCCGCTGCCTGTACTCCTGCGCCATGACCTTGCACACGGCGGCGAGGGCCTCGCCGCGGAAACACCCCGCGAGCTCGACGAGGTCGTCCAGCTCGTAGTCCCAGTTGAGCCCGACCACGCAGGTCCGCCTCTCGCGGTGCTCCGCGTCGACGGCGCGGATGATGCGCGGGGCGGAGCCGTTGGAGATCTCGGCGAGGCGGTGGTTGATCTCGGAGGCTCGGGTGGGGTAGAAGGCGTCGGTGTGCAGGTCTAGAGGGCATGTTTGGTAGGCTGTCTGGAACACGTTTGGGATGTAGAGGAACAGGATGTCGTAGAATAGGTATGCGAAGAGGGTCCGCAGGATGCCGCCCTCAGAGTGGTACCCCTTCCACCCCTGGGCGCGGTAGTGCGATAGGCACATCTCCTCGACGCTGCACTCGCCGCCGCCCTCGGCCTCGTCCACCCATATCGTCTTGGTGCTGGTCCCGCCGCGCTTGCCGGCCCTGGGGTCGTCGCGCTTAATTTGGGTTCCGGTGACGTTGTGCTCTTCTGGCTTGTGCAGGCGGACGTGGCCAAAGTCGTGTTGGAGCCGCTTGGGGATGCGGATGCGCTTCTCCAGCTTGGTCAGGCGCCTCTGTAAGTCAAAGTGGTAGATGAGATGGCAGTCGCGGTCCTCGAGGGCAGCCTCGCACGTGGCGACGGCTATGTGGCGCCAGTGTTTTTTCTGCTGCTCCTGGTCGGTGATCCTGGGGTTGGGTTTCTCTTCCCACATGTAGTGTTCTTCGAGCAGGGCTTTGCGTTGGTACCATGACCCACGACGGGCCATCTGGAAGAAGCGCTGGTCCAGCAACTCGGTGAGCAGGGCGTGCTCTTCCACGTACTCATGGAGCCGGCCATATACATATGCCGCCTTATGTGCGATTCTGGTGTACGCATGCGCAGCATTGAGGCGGCGGAGGTATGCGCCTTCGCCGAACTCGTACACCTGCTTCTCCTTCCGTTCTTCCTCCTCCAAGAGCCCCCGCCAGCGAGAAGCGATACTATCGAATATTTCGAGCACGCGTCGATAGCCTTCGTCACCAGGAGATCCATTGAACTCGAGGACCTGGTCAACTTCAAATTCTAGTCGCATGGCTTGTTCAAAGTCCAACAGGCTGCGGCGGTCGGGAAAGATGTTAGACGTCCGGTCGACAATGTAATGGGGAAAGTTTCGTCTGGAGATCTTGGCCAGGATGATTGTGGTCAGAGACTTCTCTGTCCACTCTGTTGACCGGTAGAAGACAAGATGTACCCTTTCGAAAAGCTTGAAGACTGGTGGAGATATCCTGATGCACGGTCCGGTGATGGCTATGATCTTTGCTAAGAAGTGCTGATTGCGATTTGACTCTTGCTTCGGGCCAGGGTCGGGAGTCTCGCTGCCCGTGTCGCGGCCAGCCGAGTCCATCGACCCGGCCGTGTTCTCGCGCCGCAGTCCCACCGACAACAACCCACTCTGCTGCGAGCTCATTCGTAGCAGGTTCTTCAAGGTGTCGCTCTTGTTTTTGCCCTGGACCTTGGCCTCCTTGGCTAGACCCTTGAGTTCGTCTAAACCCAGGAGGGCAGCAGCTTCGTCAACGGAGGTTATGTGTTCATCGGAGGAGTCGGCAAAGGTGAAGGTGTCGCCGAGGGACCAATCCTGCAGGGCAACACCGGCGACTTCGCCATCGCCATGGCCTTCGCCATCAGGGTTTGCCTTGATCCCCCCTTTTACTGTGGGCAATTCTCGAAGGCGTTGCAGTGTCTCGATGGCTGCGTCAGGATCCGAGATGTCGCTGTAGTAGCCAAGCTTGTCGCGCCGATGCCAGGCGGCAGCTTTGCGCAGAAACAGACGGACATATAGATATTGGGCCTCATAATTCAGACTGCGCCACTTTTCAAACACAGTCTTCTCCTTTCCATCAAAGAGGTGGGCCTCGTCCTCAAGCACCGTATCCAGAGCGAGGTTGAAGGCGTCGACATAGATGGAGCTCTTGCCACGGACCCACTTCCTTCTGTCTACGTCAGACTCGGCCTGGGCGTCCTTTGCGTCGTCAGTGCTGAGCTGGGACGCCCTCATTGCCTCATACTCCTCGATTGCCTCCACGTCAGCCTTGATGTGAGGCAGGGCACTCTCGAGGGCGGTCTCATGGCCATGGTGGGCTGGGTTGTCCTGGTCCAGCCCGTCCTCGTCTTCGGAATCCGGGATGACGTCCCTCGTGCGCCTTGAAGCCGCCTTGACTGGCTTCTTCACGGACTGGCGTGTTGACGCGTCAGATGACTCTCCATCGTCGTAGTCAGAGTTGTCGTTGTCACGTCGAGAGCCCTCGACCTTTACCCTTTTAGCAGGTCGGCCGGGCATGTCACCCGCGTTTGAGATGTCGGCCAGTGGTTCCCGAGTGGTGGGTGTGGCCGCTGTTCTGCGCACAAAGGCGTCCATTGTGCGACAACATCGGAGTGATGGTTTGTCTGTCAGTCAGGGACAGCAACAGGCATCAGAAGTTTGAAGGGAGTTGTCTCTGTCTTGTTTCTCCGTTTTGGTCCATGGCGTTGCCAGGCAGCCAAAGCCGCTCCAAACCGGGCTGACAAAGGGGCCTGACGGAGACGCGATTGATGTCATTCGGCAAAGGCGCGTTTTGGGGCGCGTCCAGGCCTGCCATTATGATCCCTGCACACTTCCCGCAGAGCTGCAGCGGAGCTGCAGACGGCGGGGCCTGCCGCAGGCCGCAAACCATGAACCGTGAGCACGAGACGGAACCTCGAGCTCCAAAATCCAATTAACATCTTTCAACCCCAAGCTTGTTCCTCGTGCGCATCACACGCAAGGCAAGCTCCAAGGATCAATCCTCCCACGAACCGATCGACGGCACAACTCCGAGCCAGATTATACAATTATTCCTCGACTTCCAATCCATCTGAAGTATCACATTCGTTCAAATAGTTGCACAATGGCAGAACCCACCGCCGTCTCCGACCCGCCGGCCCTCGAGAATCCAACAAGCGCGGAAGAGGCCGAGGGCTTTGCGACAACAACAGACAATGGGCCACCAAAGGAGAACAATAGCCAGGATGTGACAATGGCAGGCTTGGAGGAATCAGGAGCAGCAAAGAGTGTGAAGCTGGGAGCCGATCCAGCTGTGAGTGATTCTGTTGACCATAGTTCACCATTCAAGCCAGCATTGCTCCATTCCGTCCGATCCACCATCACCACAAGAAACAGTAGCAATCACGTACCCATTCACACTGACGCCGACCATGGCCTCTGCCTGGAACCTATTTAATGCACCTTCTTCTTCACTGCCTTTTCCCAATTGATCCAGTATCTCAAGAGGGTCCAAACCACCATTGCGATCCCGCGATCCCATCAGAGCACAATCTTACCACCCTTCACCACCCCTCGCTGTCGTACTGCTACCAGCACGCGAAAGCAAACATGGCCCCATTGAAGAAGAAGGCCTGCCCTCCAGGCTCCCACCGCAGCCCTAATAACCCGGGCCTCATCCACCTCAAGGCCCCATCTAACTTCCTCGCCCAGCTGTCTCTTGCCGGCAACAACAACAACAACAACAACACCACAGCCTCCTCGAACAACCCGCCGACCCCCAACCGCACCTCCACCCCGACCGGCTCCAAGGAGACCCCGGCCCCCGCCTCGTCCTCGCGCCTTGACAACAACAGCTCGTCGCGCGCCGCCTCCGCCGCTCCCACCGACCGCACCGCCGATAGAGTCGCCATGCCCACCGAGGCGGCCGCCCACGGCGCCCCGACCCGCCAGTACCTCAACACCAAGGTCACCTACCACGTCATGGAGGGCATGAAGATCCTCGCCAGGGAGCGGTAAGCACACACGCGCGCACATACACATACACATGATTACTACCGATGGTTAAACGAGAAATGGGTGGGGACGAGGCTGACGATGCATATGTTTACCACACAGGCCCGCCGACCCCCTCCGCGTCCTGGGCGAGTTCCTGCTCCGCCGCGATGAGGAGCTCAAGACCGCCGCCGGCGCCGCTGCTAACGGCACCGCGCCTGCTGCTGGTGGTGCTGCTGCTGCCGCCGCCGGCGAGGGCGACAAGGACAAGGCGAAGGAGGCTGGCGCTGATGCCTCGGCCGCCGAGCAGTGAATGCGACGCAAGAAAAACGAGCTTGAGACTCTTCTGGTATTCTGGCTCCGGGTAGTTGCACACGGCTACCCCGTTTCTAGAAGATGATGGCATGCTGGTCTTGGGGGGGGGGGGCCGGTCAGGATGCGCTTCGGTTTTGGGTACGTCTCCCGGCACGAACACTCGTATCTGCCTATCTGCCGGACAATGTTCTGACCTTGTACACCCGTGGACAGCCCCATGGATGCGATCATGTCTGGCACCCGGTATGGCTGGGGCGATCCCCGACGACTTCTCGCACTCTGGACAGAGTTGCGGACAGGGCTTTACTGGAGAACCAGGTAACGCGGAGCTATGCATACTTGGCCGTGTCTTCTCGAGGGCATTTGGACTGGTAATCAAAAAGTTGTGGCGACATGGACTAAGTGGCAAGGCGTTTTCCAAGGAGTGATGTTCTTCAGGAGCCGCCGTCAACCCCATAAGTAATCGCATGGCGCCGCGGCGTAGGGATCGGGACTTATCACGAGATACCACTTCTTTCCCAATTGCACATATTTCTCCATGAAGCACCTGTCTCGCGCGCATGTGTGTATGGTGGCATGGTTGAATCTCCGTCATTGTGTGGGGGGTGCAGCACGAGTTGGTAGTGCAGGCGCGTAGTTTGCGATTCTGTTTCTAGCTCATCTGAGCCTCTACCAAAAGGGGAGGTCTTGACATGGTATCATCCATCCTCCCCCAAGCCGAGCGACCAGGCAGCTGGCCCCGTCGGTTCCGTTCCCGTCCTTCTCCTCAACTCCATACCAGACCTTGGTCCATCGACGAGACCCGAAGAATAAAACCAGCCAAGAACGCACCAATTTTCTTTTCTTCTCCCCGTGGCTTCCCCTTCCACAGCAGACCTCATCCATCATCGACTCATTGCGAGCGGCGGCAAGCAGCAGCTGTAAACAACACACTATGACTCGCTGCGCGCTTAGGCGACCAAGGTGGAGGCGGTGGCGGCCTCGTAGCGCCAGGTTGGGGGCAGGACGCCGACGGTCTTGTAGTAGCGGGCCAGACGGTGGATACGGGACTCGATGAGAATCAGGCGGAACTTGGAGTCCTTGTCCTTGCGGTTGCGCTCGAGGTGCTTGCGGACGGCGACGGCCTGGACGGGGTGGCGAGGCGGTTGGTTAGCGAGCACGCAGCGGGGAAAGAGGGTGTGGGGTAAAAGCCCAAGAAGTCCAAGACGGGAGGGCTTCTGGGGGGTGTGGTTCGTTTTGCTCACCTTCTTGATCAACATGTACAGGTCCTCAGGGATGTCGGGGGCGAGGCCTGTTTGTAAGATCACTCTGTCAGCTCATGACCGAACAGAGGCAATTGTTTAATTGTGCGCGCCGCCCGGGCCACGCACCGAAGCTGTGCCGTGGGCATCAGACTTCAGGCGTGTCTGCATTGCAGAGGGCATGGCATAGCATGGCATAGCATGGCATATTGTTTTTTTTGTTTGGCTGTTCGATACGATTGGTCGAAGGGGGTTATCTCGTTCGTCGATCGTATTGACACGCGGGGTTCTTTCAGATTGGGTTCACCGTACCGCTGGACTTGAGGATACGCAGAATGCGGTTACCTGGGAGCACACGAAAGTCAGTCTCCATACTCGTTTACGATCTCCACCCAGCCCACCTGCAGTTCCTCCCAGGCGGACACAAAAAAACATACCGGTGACGACCTTGACCTGGGCGATTCCGTGGGAGTCACGCAGGATGACGCCGATCTGGGAAGGGGTTGCGCCCTTCTTGGCCAGCTTGCAGATCTGGTCGACGACCTGGTCCGGGGTGGTCTTGAGCCACGAGGGGGCGCTGCGGCTGTAGGGGAGAGCCGAGGCTGATATTCCCTTTCCGTTGGAGTGAAGACGACCCATTTTGGCTGATTGTTGACGGTGCGAAGGGGATGACTGGTGTCGTCGTGGTCGTCGTCAAAAAGAGAACTTTTGCTGGTCGTGATGCGGGTTGGGGAGAGTTTCCGGGCTACGCAGTTTTTGGGGGGAGTTGGCGTCGTTCGAAGTTTGCGTGGGCCTGCAACGCTACGATGGGCCCCGGCGAAACAGTCGGGCCGCGTCCTGCGCTGTGATTCGGCACAGCGTTAGCGTTGGGCGAGAGAGCTCTGCAAGCTTGAGCGGGACTGCCAAGCGGGTCCACCTGCGAGCTTCATTTGCAAAACTTTCGAGGGTGCTCGAAACGTGTTTATTGTTCCTCAGCATAACACACTCACTCGACAGCATCGCATCTCTCTCTCCCAAGATTAAAACAGTCAAGGCGGTAAGTCCATGGCAGCTGCCCTTCTCTTTTCTTTGCCCCTGTGCTCAAGTGATGATCAACAACCTATTTTTTAAAATACTATTCTGGTACCTCTTATGTTAGGCTTCCTTCGGGATTCCGATGAATGTAATGGACTTCTGACAGCACATCCTCGCAACCGCATTTCTCAACAAAACGCGTCTGTCGAGCTTGCATAGCTGACTCCGAAAACTACAGATTCTTGGTCCTTTGGTCCCGCATGTCGGTGTTGTGAGGTGGACTGGCTGGCTGCTGGCTGGCTGGCCTGTCTGACCTGCGACTCTGGTGGTGGTGTCTGTTCCCGGGCCCCCAAGATCGAGAAGCAGTGGCGAGTCTCGTGGTCCCATTCACCTAGCGGTAGCTTTTAATAAAAGATTTTTTTTTTGTCCATCTCGTATCGCCCGGACATGACTGGTACATGTGCAGGACAATCTCTGAAACTCTTGTGAACCTGCATGTGAAGTTCATGCTATGTCCGCTCAGTGATGAATGAACTATTGCTACTCTACATGCCCATTTTAAAACCTCGCAGCCGGAGTTCATATCAAATCATCCCCGCCGCCTGTGCCCTGCCGGCCTTAACCTGTTTTTTTGGTTTTTCTTTTTGGAATGTTATTGAACTTCCTGTGCTACTGCGCCATTCGCTGCGATGATCGATCCCTTGCTACTAAAGCCGACCTCTTGCGTGCTCTCCGACGTATCCATCCACCTGTGATCCCATTACCAAGCACCGACTTCAAAGTTCTCTTCGGGGAAGTACGTCGTGACCACAGTCCGGTCGGCAAACTTCCTGCCCGCCAGGGCCTTGAGGGCCTTTGTCGCCGATTCTGGCGTGTCATACTTGACATAGATCTTGCCAACACCGGCAGACTGTCGGCTACCGCCGACCGGTCGGGGAACCTTGATTTCTACAATCTGACCGTATTTGGAGCATTCCTCCTTGACATCGTCACAGATTTCTGTATGATCGTCAGCGGGTCTCTCATGTTTCCGGCGATTCATGGGGATGTTCAGGTACCTTCGTAGTCATCATTGTCCATCAGCTCCTCGGGTGTCACCATGTTAAGCAGCTGCAGGATACGGGTGACCTCGGAGTCGGTGGATGTGGTGCCGGCAAGCATGGACATGGCGTTGACCCCCATCTCCACTCCGGCCACCTGCGTTATCCCTATACTGGCTTTGCGGACCTTGAGGTGGTTCTCGCCCAGCTCCATGTTGTCGAGAGCCTTGATTGCGACTTCAGTGGCGGCTGGGTCGAGATACTCGCAGAAAGAAATGCCCTGTTGAGATGTTCATCAGTCAAGATCTCGCCTTACAGGAAAGAGGGGTTTGTTTGGGATAAGGAGGGACAAGATGAAAACCTACCCGAGACTCCTCCGTGCTACGGTCCTGGACCAGAACGAAGGCCTTGAGCTCACCGAAGCTGCTGAGCAGCTCCAGGACCTGCTCGGTCGTGAGATACGGCGGGATGTTGGTCACGCTGATCTTATTGGGCGTGTCGATGACAAGGTTGGAAACACGGCCAGGCTCGTAGTTGGGGTCGTCGACGACGGCCGGCACGATGTAGTCCTTGGGCCGTCGGATCTGCAGGCCCGCGGGCGCCCCATTTTCGGCTCCGTTGGCATCGTCTGCCTCCATTGACTGCCCATCCCAGGCTAGAGCAACAGTAGCATCGTCGGGGGTCTTGAACTCAACCAGGGCAAAGGAGCGGTCGGCGGACAGCTGGACGAGAGCGCACGGGTCGGTGGACTCGATGACGTTGAGCCCGTTGAGCTGCAGGTTGAAGTAGCTGGAGATGGCGTCCTCGGTGGCCGAGGGAGGGAGGTTCGAGACGACGAGGCGCTTGGCCTGCCGCGAGTTGGTGGGCTTGAGGGTTGCGCTGCTGACCGAGTTGCCGGGCTGGTTCATGAATGCCTGGAGCTTGGTAGGGTCCATCTGCTGCTGCCTGGGTGCGCCGGGCAGCGGGAACATGCCAGAAAGCTTGGCCTGCTCTGCCGTGACATTCTCGTACCCCGGAGGCTTTATATCCCACTGCACCAGGCGTCGCTTGCGCTCCAGGACGGGGGTGATGTCGGTCAGGTCCGGGGTAGGCTCTCTCTTCTTCGGGGGCGGCGAATCGCTGCGGCGTCGCTGGGCGCTGAATTCGTCCTGGTCGCGGTCCCTCTCCCTCTCCCTGTCCCGGTCGCGTCCACCGCCATAGCCGCGGCCACCACCTCCGCCACGGCGCCGGTCGTCAAAGAGGTCGCGATCGCGACGCGGGGGTCTGTCGTCGTCCCTACGGCCGCCGCCGGCGCCGCCACCGCCACCGCCGCCGGCGCCGCCAGCGTCACGTCTTGGTGGCCTCTCGCGGTCCCAGTCCCGGTCTCCACGGCGGTCTCGCCCGGTATACCTGTCCTCGCGTTCCCGATCGCGGTGGTTCCTGCTGGACGAGTAGCTGTCTACCTCACCGCCGGGGTCGCGGCGGCGGGAGCTGTCGTAGGGGGATCGAGAGCGGCGGCGGCGGTCGCGGTCATGGCCACGGTCTTGGCCACGGTCTCGTCGATCGTCACGGTCGCGGCGGGAGGACTGGATGGTGAGAGTTGTCAGCAGGTTAAGAATAGGTGAGTGGACAAGTCAGCGAGCTTGGGGAGTAGTTCAGGACAGTCGTCTGCTGCCAGAACACGAGCTCGACCAGACGTTGTTGATTTGGCCACACCTCTGCAAGACAGGGTAGTACAGTCGAAGGCGACACAGAACTGAGAGCAAGAGGGCGAATTAACAAAACTTACACCATAGTCCCTTGAAGAGCCATGACGGCCTCCATCTTTTCGGTGGTCCATGGTTAGCAAAGAATGTGGCTCGAGACCAAGCTGCAAGGGGGGGTGGATTTTATGGCGGGACCTACCGCGCGATGAGTATGTGTCGCCGCTCATGATCGACCTGTCAGAGAAGCTCACCCTCTCAAGATGCGACAAGATGTCAGGTTGCCGTGATGGGAATTGATTCAACTGTCGATGGGCGGCTAGCTGATGGCAGCAGGAGGGATTGTGTGTGGTGGTTGATGTCGCAAAGGCAAGACAAGGCGAGGCGATGCACACAAGGCAAGGGCCCCAGATAAAAAGCTGGTTGATGCCAGCCAGGGAAGCAGAGCAACCTGACAGACTGACTGACAGACCAACAAGCACTGCACTGCAGAGCAACGGGTGCTTGGTGCTTGGGCCCCTCTGCACCCTCCTTCCCACTGGAAAATCCATTGCGAGGCTGGCAGGCTGGCTTCTGGGATGGGAGGTACTAGACCAGACTAGGACTAACGTACACACCAGCCCCTGACACATGTACCTTCGTACCTGTTTTACCTATTAACGGCGGGTGCCAGCGCTGGTGAAGCTCATCTGGCTGTCAACCCCCTGCAAAGACTCGACCTTGGACTCGGAGAATGTGTGTGCTACTACGCTCACTCAATTCCTTGGTGGCAAACATCCAATCCGGAGACCTCACCAACCCCTTTTCCCAACAGCAGCAGTTTGGACATCAAACTTGGTCAGGATACAGTCTGATACAGCCTACCCTCAGACTGACCTCAGACTGACTTTCTGCGTTGCTTTCTCCTTCAAAAATGCAGCAAATGGGCGCCCTCAAGTCGCCCGAGTGGCGCAAGCTGCCGTTGAGCCTGACTGAGCTCTGCATCGACACCACCTTGCGATGTGGTCAGTCCTTCAGATGGCGCAAACTCAACGATGAGTGGTGAGTTTCAATGTCATATACCATTTGCCCTCTCTTGACTTGGTCAATGAATCCACTGACATCATCTACAGGCACTGCACACACCATGGCAGGATCGTGTCCTTGAAGCAGGATGCAAGTCATCTACAATACCGCTCAATATGGCCCAAGGCTGCTGCTGCGCCCTTGACACCTGCTCCATCCACAGGCACCAACACACCAGCAGAGCCACCCGCAGATGACACGGAAGCCCTGCTGAGGAATTACTTCAACCTGCATCATGACCTAGCTGAGCTGTACAAGCAGTGGGCAGACGCTGACCCCAACTTCCGGAAACGCGCTCCCAAGTTCACCGGCATCCGAATGCTGAACCAGGATGCATGGGAGGCCCTCGTGGGATTCATATGCAGCAGCAACAACAACATATCGAGGATATCACAGATGGTACACAAGCTGTGCCTCCACTACGGGACTTACATCGGGTCCATCGGCGACGAGGTCTTCCACGACTTCCCCACACCAGCCGCGCTCACAGCACCAGGCGTTGAAGCCCACCTCCGTGAGCTGGGGTTCGGCTACAGGGCACGGTACATAGCCCAGACGGCGCAGAACATCTCGCTGGAGAGGCCACAAGGCTGGCTGCTGAGCCTGAGGAACCCAGCCAGCATCGCATGGGGTGCATCGCCGTTACGGCAGAAGACGACGGCAGGCGAGGCGCCAACGTACAAGCGGGCCCACGAACAGCTCCTCGAGCTTACCGGCGTCGGCCCCAAGGTCGCCGACTGCGTCTGCCTCATGGGCCTGGGTTGGGGCGAGGCTGTTCCGGTGGACACCCACGTCTGGCAAATCGCAATGCGCGACTACAAGTTTGGCGGGAAGAGCAAGAACAAGACGCTCACGAAGGCGCTGTACGACGCCGTGGGTGACCACTTCAGGGGGCTATGGGGCGACCAGGCCGGCTGGGCCCACTCGGTGCTCTTCACGGCTGACCTGAGGACCTTCTCCGATCGACTGGTTGAGAAAGCCGAGGACCAGGATGACGCCGCTGGGGTGGCGGTCAAGGTAGAGACCAAGGACGACGTCGCATTTGTCACGCCCATCACTACGCCGTCGAGGAAGCGGAAGAGCCACGTAGTGGCTGAGACAGTAAAAGTAGAAGCGGACGGGAAGGCCACGATAGAAACAACTGGGATACGGCGAAGTAAGAGGAGGAGAGCTTAATTTCAGTGTCACACGAGGAAGCATTTTGTTGTTCAACCTCTCCTAGTAAAAGTAACAAAAGTCCGCATCCACCCTGGACCGTTACACGTCTTCCAGAGGTGCCTGTTCTCCACCGCCATATCCCACCCGGTCAATGGCCCGTCGAACTCGCCGTCCAGAGTCTCGTTGTAGCACCGCTCCATGCTGACCTGCCGCAGGTTGGGCATGTCTCTGTCCTCGAGCAATCTCCTCACCGCACAGTTGACCCACCCACAAATAACCCTGTATTTCTCTGTGTCGGAACGCCATTGATCAGAATGCAGGTGTAGCGTCTCGAGCGACGGCGGCAAGCCCTCAGCCAGCACGGGGACCTCCTCCTCCTCCCTCCCCAACTCGTACTCACCCACAAGGTGCTCGAAGAGCAGACTGACGCGCCTCAGCGACCTCATCCCCGTGAGCGAGACGACGCACGGGACGTAATCCCCCGCCCCGACCTCGAACTCCGGGAACGCCCCCGTGTGCAGGTCCAGCCCCGTCAGCCCCGCGCCCAGCTCCCGCAGCGCCCCGCCAAACTCATCCATCCTCACCTCCCACTGCCTGCCGGCGGCGCGCGCGGCGGCGAGGACGTCGCCGCCGTCGCCCAGGTGGATGGACAGGGTGCGCAGGCGGGGGAACCGCGCGAGGATGTGCCGCAGGCCCGCGGCGTCGACCAGGCTCTCCCTCAGCTCGAGGACCTCGACGCCGCAGGGCTCGTCGGGCCACCGCGGCGTGGGTACCCTCTCCGCCCTCCGCAGCAGCCAACTGATCCCGAGCAGGCGGAGGACCCTGAGGTTCGGGTGCAGGAGGACGGCCTCGATGGCGTCGATGGGTGTGGTCCCGCGCCTGCGGTCGCCGGCCCGGAGGCGTAGTTCCTCGAGGTGGGGGAGGCCGTAGTTGTTGAACGATTTGCCCCTTTTGCCCCCCGCGAGCGCCGACTCCGCGGCGGCTTTCCGCCAGGCTGCGCTGAGGGCTGGCGGGTCTGGACCGTTTGCGTCTTTGGCGCGAGGCCTCGAGATGTTTCTCTCGTCCATGTCAGCGCGCCCGCTCAGCATCCAGATAAGGGCCCTGGAGCTGTGGTAGGTGAGGTCGACGAGGCGGACTTGCGGCATCATCGCGAGTATGAACACGGCCACCCCTATGTCCCCGTCACCGTAGGAGTTTTGCTTCGAATCCTCCAGCTTGAGCTCCATGTGCCTCCGCAGGGCGGGTGGCAGGTCTAGCGAGGGCAACAGTTCCTGCAGCATCCAGTGGAAACCTGTAGACCTCGGCAGGGCGTCGTCGCTCAGATTCACAGCGCGGGTCTGCAGCCCGAGCCCAGGGCACGCCGCCAGCGTGCGGGTGAAGTGATCTTGGTGCCACTCCGTCTCGCCATCCCCTCCCTCGAGGGCGACGGCCCGGTACAGAAGGGGCCGCGCCAAGCCGTGGAACCGCCTGCATGCCAGGGAGATAGAAACGAGTGTCTTTTGCGCTGAGTAATCGGCTTGGGCCCCGTATATCCACCACCGGTCCTCGAGTAGGGTATATATGAGATTGGAGAATATTTGGTGCCAGACCTCGTCCGGGAAGGGTACCATATTCGTGTGTCTGATGGAATTCGGCAGTAAGCATGCCTAGGATTTGCCAATGTAGGGGAGATGGCAATTGCGGTAAGCAACAAGTATATATTTATTCTCCGATGCTGGGAGAGGATCTTGCTGACGCCCCAGCCTCTGCGGTAGGCAACAACACGAAGAGGTTTCGAGATGTGGGTACAATGTCCCAACATGCCATGTGGTGGATCCATCGGGCAGAAATTGTAACTAGAAGGGAACAGGGGTGAAGACCATTAAGAAGACAAACCATGGAAATGTTTCATGGTTTCTCACGGGATGCTATTCTGGATGTAATAAAATAAGTACAGATCAATGCCCTCAGTATGTCGCTTATTTGCTTGAGTCCAATCCTCCAGCATCAACACAAGCTACACCTCATCCATCTATCGGTTGCCATATTAGTAGTTCCCTAGTCTCAATGCATTTTGATCTTCATCAAACTTCTTGTTTGAACCTCCGTATATCGAGATCTACGCAGGTATGTGCAGACGAAAACAATTTCGGGGCGGAGAGGGCTCATGGTGGTGATCGCTTCGCGAAGAGAATGGAACTGTGACCGGTGGTGAGCATCTATAACCGGCCGCGCTTCGCGCTCCCTAAATCATCGTAAACATTTACATATGTGAAACTGTGCACTCCTGAGTACCCAGCTCGACGATGCCGAAGAAACAATCCCTAGGTAGATTCACAAATACCATCCTCACGTGCAATCCTAGATTGCCACATCAGCAACTCATACCACTCATATAAATACATACACTAAATCAACCCGACGGAATGCCATCTCTGACTGAAAACCGGTACTGATCTCCTCGATCCAAGTATACAACCTTATTCTGCAGCCCAGCCTGCTGGACCTCCTTCTTGAAGTCCTCCAACGACGACAGGAACACATCGTAGTCGTCATAGTGTATCGGGATCGTCACATCCGGGTCCATGGCCCTCATCAGCTTGAGGCCCTGCTTCGCATCCATCGTCACCATGACCAGCGGCGCCTTGGGCCCGGGGATCGTGGTGCCGCCCAGGTGCACCAGCATCAGGTCGATCTGCTGGCCCCGGAGCCACTGCCTCATGTCTCTGACGAGGTCGTCGATGTACAGCGTGTCCCCGGATATGTATATCCGGAAACCGGTGTCCACGTCCCTCGGCTGGGCCTCCCCATCCTTGGGGTGGCCCAGCTCCAGCAGCCACCCGTTCGTCGGCGGCACCGCGCCCAGGAGGTCGTTCGCGACGGCCAGGGGCCCGGGGGGCACGTGTTTCCCAGGCATGCCCGTGACCTTGATCACGGGCCTCGTCCGCGAGTGCGACCACCCTGCCACCTCCAACATCGCGCTCTCGAAGTGGTCAAGCGCCGTCACAGCCTGGAAGGGCCTGCCCTCTACCCCGGCGTCCGTCAGGCACCCCTCCGCGTGCGGCGTCGTGATGATCGGCACGTCCCTCCCCAGCGATCGCCCCAACTTCTTGTCGAAGTGGTCCTCGTGGAAATGCGACAGCAGGATGCAGTCCAGCGCCGGCAGCTGCTCCAGGTCCACGTACGGGTTCGTCTGCCGCCGCGCCGTCACGCCCGGCCCCAGGTGAACGTGGTCGCCCGCGTGCAGGAAGTTGGGGTCCGTCAGGATGCGCACGCCGCTCCATTCTATGACTGTCGTTGCCGTGCCGATGAAGTAGACGCTGCCGCCGTTTTCGTCCGTTGCGCTATGGTTGGGTTGGCCCCGTGTCTCCTTGATGGGCAGCTTCGGGGGCTTTTCTGTTTCGGCTTGGGTTGGGGGGCAGCGGAGGAGGGCCTTTCTGTCTGAAGGGTCGATGGGGATATGTCGAAGCGGTTTGGAGGCCATGCTGACTCTCATGTGATTCTCACTAGTCTTCGGTTTTCTTCTCTTCCTGTAGACTTGTGTATGTCATAAGCTGAGGGGGTGTGATACCCGAAATAACAAGCAAGTTGCGTGGTTAATAATACTACGATTCAGGGGTTGGATTTTTTTCCATGTCGGGGAATTCTTTTCCTCGCGGTGGTAATCTATTCAGTGGTGTCAGTAATGCTGTCTTTCCATCGCATATAGTCTACTGCCAAGCAAGCTGTGTGACGATCGATCATCATCCGACAGTCACCTTTTCGTCACTTTGGACACGACACCAATGGCTGCAAACCCCATACTGTCATCATCAAACAAGCAGCGATTGCCTAGGACATGTGAACCTCTGGTAGGACGGTCAGTCGACCAAGTCTACCAAACTTCTTGCCACCCGGTGTTCAGTATCTCTCACGCTTCTCATCATTGACAGCGGAGACGAATATTATGTAATGCAGAGACAGGCGTGTAGGGGGACTAAGCTTGAGACTTTCGGTACTCGACAAAACACTGTATAACTATTCAAGTTGTGTTTTGAATTTGTGTCAATGGCAAACTAAATGGATACATCAATTCTTGTTCGCCGTTTATCATGAGGAAGTTCTCGTAAAAGAAATTATAGGATCTAAGAATCCAAACAAAAGAAACGTCTATTTCTACTGTTGCCTCTGTCATCTACCCTCTTCTGTCTAACCTTCTTCGCAGCTTTCTGATACTTGTACTTCATTTAGCTAAATTGAATCTATGATACCGGAACTCATGGCCATAAAACACCAGCAGCCGTCAATCGATCGTCTCTCATTCGATCTTCACGCCATTTCCACGCAACAAATGTTCGTCAATGTTGAGACCTCCCATTTCTGAAGGCCCGATATTACCCAGGAGCGGGAGAATGGGCTCCCCGCCGACAGTGAAGTTCCTCACCGTAAAGCCCGTGACGGAAATCACGTTGCCCTCCTCTCCTCCCACAGCGGGAACTCGCTTCTATAGATACTGTTGCTCCTGTCGCTAAACGCCTCCAGGCTGACGTTCTCGACCGTGATGTTCTCGTAGTGCGCGAGCGGCACGATGCGCATCAGGTTGCCCCCGATCCCCTCGGCCCGGATGTTCGCGAACACGACGTCCCGCACCGTGTTGCTCAGGTCAGCCGTGCTGGTGTCGTCCTCGGGGTACCCGTAGACCTGGTTCGCGCCGATGATGCTCGGGTGGCGCGGCGGTCGTCACGCCGGCGAGGATGAAGGTCTGCTGCCAGCCTGGAACGCTGGATCCGCTCCACATGCGGAGGCTATCCTCGTTGGACTTTATGCTCTGGTTTTCATCTGCTGTGTTGGCTTGATACACGTACTGCTCCCCGGAGAGGACGCCGTGTCCGGTTGCTTTGATCGTGCTCGCGTTGGTTGTGAACTCCATGGCGCCCTTGACGAATGCACCTGGTGCCAGATAAACCCACTCCACGGACTCCGACAGAATAGCATGGTCTGTTGCGGTCATCCAGTATGTGCCTGGAGGGAAGTAGACGTTCTTGTTGTCGATGTTGCTCAGATCCGGTACCCTGCCGGTGGGAACGACGTATGTGTCTGATGAAGATTTGCCTGGAATAAGATCTGCCGACGGCATGGGATTTGCAAAGATAAGAAGAGCATCGTGCGGCTCCACAGCCATGACTGGCATGTCACCGGTAAACTCTGGGACGTAGTTTGGCCCGTCCGGGTGCCAGTCCTGGACAAAGTCACAAATAGTTGAGTCGCAGCTGCCATGGTACGCGTACAGATTGCACTGGAACTCGACAGAGAATCGGTACCCTTGACTCCGATATGGCACCAAGATGTACAGATTGTCCTTGTCATCATCCTTCATCTCAAAATTCAGTGTAGAAGGTCGGATGAAGACGTTCCTTGCTTTGCTCGACTGATTGTTCTGCCGAGAGATCTTGACCCACGCATCTGAACTGTAGAGAAACTGGGTCCAGGCCATGGTGATCCAGATGTCAGCTTCGATCGTGATGGCGTCGTCCGTGTCGGTGGTCGAGTCTGGGTCGCCGGGCGTGACTATGTTCCCTTGTCCATTGCGCGGGATGGACTCGTAGACGAAGGACTCGTAGACGAAGGACTCGTAACTATTGCTGTCAGTCAAAGCCCCCCTCTCTTCAGAGGATTATCCACACTATTCCGAAGTAGACGCCCTGTCGGGCCTAACCCAGGCTGAGTAGACATGGGATTGCCGGACATTCTCTTCCCTGACCGGGGTCTGGTAGTTGATCTCGCTGTTGTTGTGCCACCAAGTTTGTAATCTCGCGTTAGATGTGGTGGTGTTTTTGGATGCAGTGGAGCTACTACTAATGAACGCCGCTGACGAGGCCGAAAGGTTGGCAAAAGAGTACCAGAAACGCTTCATCTTCACTCAATAGCTTGAGCTCTTCAATGCAGACATCAATCCGGATGACAGGTGGGGGTGGTTGATTGATATCTGTCTCGGCCCGCGTTATCTGACGCCACAACTAGTGGCGTTGGGAATGTGACGCTGCGGGCTGCTATTAGTGCGAGTATTATTGCAAGTCAAGGCACACGCTGACAACCTGCGGCCATCATGCAGTATATTCTGCATTCGGCCCGAAAGAACTCAATTTTCTTTTTAAATGAAACGTTGTCATGTTTGTTGGGGCAGATCCTAGGACGACGGCGCCAGATACCAGGACTCAACATGTGAAACGTTCAGCAGCATTCGCATTTCCTACTCTTAGTCCGATGTTAGCAACAGACCGGTCATTCCCCATTCTCTCTCGAAGTATTAGAAGTTGGGTTTTGAATGCTCTCCGTATGGGCGCCCCAAAACCACTTGTCGAATTGCCTTGTTTTCTAGATCTTTCCCTGCACTCTGCCCATGCGAACTCCGAGTCGGCTTGGGTGGTACACTCGAAGAGGCGTTGAGGCGAACAGGATAAAATGAGGTAGTTAAATTATGAGCGTAGTACAGCAAATTTTATCTGGCGTTCGAAAGACAACCTGGTCTCGGGGTGAAGATATTTAAATCGCCTCAACCTGTCGTACTGGGTGTTCTGGGTGCAGGAGCTCTGGGTGTAACTTGGGAGTTTTGGTTCCGAAGTAGCGAGACGAAAATCGGCTGCTCGACTTTCTAGGGCTGGCATAACTAGTATGGCAAGCGATCCAATTTGGTCTTCTCACTCGCTTACACGGCCTTCGTTGGATTCCGAGGTTTCTATCCCGTGTAAACTACGAAGGAGGATGCATAGCTTAGTGAAGAGGTTGTACAAGCTTTCGGCTAGACCACATGTGCAGAAATTCACCCGTGCGTGATTTGTGCTACCCAACTGCAAGGAGCCTGGCATACTCTTTGGCAGAACCGCCCTAATGAGAGACATGATTTGCAAAACCCAACTAATTCTCTTAGCCCATGCATGGCCGTTTCAGCTCATCTAGACATATGTGTACTGCTTGATGGTGATGTCAGCCACCGTCCAAGTCTTGCCGCTGTCTGCGGTGACCAGGTTGCCTGTAGCACCGTTGAGCCCCAGGGTCTTAGAGTAGTTGGGGTCCGGAGTGTTCATGATGATAGTTGTATTGTAGTAGTGATGCTCTGGGACTGTTCCGCATTTCGCCTGCTGGCACTCCATAGCTATTGTGAAAGGATGATTAGTCCGCCGTCTCTGAAAGAAAACGCCTCGATGGTTACACTAACCTGTGCCCCAACCTGCACCATGGCCGCTCGCTGTGAGTGGTCAGCATATACGTAATGTTCCAAATGGAGCAGACTGCCGTACATGTAGACAGGGTCGACCTCAGGACACCATTTACCGAGACCTTCTGGTCGAATTGGCCGGTGGCATCGTTGTATTTATCTTCAAAGTGATAAGCATTGCGTCCCAACATCCTGTTCGGCAAATTTTCCAGGAAGACTCACAATCGTATGTGACACGGTCACCTGGGTTGGCCCTATAAGGAGTGCCGTCATGCTGGTTCCCTGAATACGAGTGAGAACCGGTAGGACAAGAAAGTGGTGTGGACCATACCGTCATAGGTGCTTGCAACTGCGCACCAGCTGTTATCGGTCGCGGCAAAATTGCATGGGGATCTGGATATATGAGCTTTGGGCCATCGGATTCGAAATACAATGTGGACTCACCCGAATCCGACGGTGGAGATAGCAAGGCCCTGAACGAGGTGGCCATCTGCCCCCGAGTCAAACTTGGTGCCCATTCCCGGCCACAAACCCAGGTTCCCGGTATGGGGGCTATTGAGAGCTGGCAGGACAAGTGTTGTGGTCGCCTGCCGGATCCAGGAGTTGGTGGCAACTGGGCCCGTCGAGAAGTAGTTGCCAAAGCTGAAGTAGCTTTGGCGAGGAGCCACAGCGGCGGCAGAGGCCACAGGAAGACTGAGAAGCAAGACAGACTTCATTTTGGTGAGTTGATTCCGGCGAGAAGAATAGTGTGAGACCAAGACGGGAAGAGGAGCAAGTGTGACAGCATCTGCGTGACAAAGTGAAGTTAGAAAGACAAGGAAGACGGGGAGGATCGGATGAATTTGTAGTAGTTCTAAGGCGATGATCGAGCAGATTCTGATAGGCGGCATTCTTTTGCGATGGATTCATTGGCGGCATATTGTCACTCGCGCCAGTAGCATTACAACCCAAAGAATCAAATTCCAATTGATATGTAGGTCTATTTCCATGCCAAGTCCCATTGGGGGATCAACGAGTTTCCGCGCGGATCAGAGAAGCATTGCTAGAAGCAAATGGGGTGTCTCCAACTGGAAAGGGATACCGGTGGCACTGTTGCAGTGTGCACTGGCCATTGCTCCTGCATGGAAATAAAGTCTTCTCCATCAACACGCTAGGAGGGGTGAATGGGGAAAGGATTGTTAGGGCTGTCACAGTAATATGGTCTTTATGTAAACAAGTGCCCATGATCGGCTTAGTGAACCGTTAAGAAATGGTTTGACGTTTCAAGGTGGTAGGCAACAAACACACATCGTGATGTAACTTTCCGTTCGCGGCTAGGTTGCAAGGACTACCCTTCCATCTCCCCCCAATGCGAAACCCCGAGTGCTGGCCCGAACAGGCAACCGGTGTGCGTGATTCCGGTGGGCACGGTCGTCTTGCTCAACCCAACGTACAAAAGTTTAGCGCGGGGAAATTTCCACGCGACAATGGCATGTAACAAATCAGGGATAAAGGAACAAGTACATTGAGTATGCTTGGGGGCGGAGGGGGGGGGGCAGGTAGCCCTTTGTATAAACAATTACTAAGTCTGCAAACACTCAGCCTCTTATTCCATACTAGATGTAATGATCACACCAAACCTTTGTAGGGTCTAGTAGGTAACCTGTAGGGTTTATGTTAGCAGAGCGGCGTAGAGGTGATACTTGACTGTTCGTAATACGAAGACACTGTTCTCTTCTTAAGCGGTAATGATCACTAGCTGTGAGGCTATCCAGTTGTAGACTGAATACTTAGATTGACGACTGAAGAGTCTGTTCTATGAAAGCTATCTATGGTGGTGATAACCACGTCCTTATATGTTCCGACTCTTCAGTCCCTATGTTGCCTATGTGCCTAGTCAACATAGGCGTTCCATATGTTGACTATGTTCCTAGGCTACATAGTCATAACCCTAACCCCAGTCTTGGCAGGCTATGCTTGCCCCGCTATCAAGTGCCTGCGGGGTTGCGTTGTGGCATCTAGTCTTTGATTTTCTTGGGCCCCCCAAAGGGGTACCTGGCGTGCCAACGTGTTGGTTCATAACACTAGATAACTAGGGCTTTAGCCATATTTTATATATTTAATATTGAATTTTCAAGTATTTATACTTATATGAAAAATTGGCTTTTACTGTTTTCTTTTAAAAGGGTTTATAATTGAATTAAAACAAAACTAACTAAATAATTAGAAAAGCTGATGGTAGTATGAGTCGAGTTACATTTTATCACTTATACTCAGCTACATTCGAATATCTTCAAAAGACATATGTGCGTGATTTGAATGAATGTACTGGACTTGATAATGAAACAGCTTTTACCAATCCGTCCCTGTGTCAACAAATAGGAAAGGTAATCTAACATGTCACCCCGAAATCTGCCACGGTCCATGACTTCTGTGTGACCGTTGTGTCGATATGGGTTTCGTTGACTTGCCAGATCTCACTCTATCTTCCAGCTACGCCTAGAGCTCCTATCGACGATTTCGAGCTCTCCATTGCCGACGGGACTTTAAGTTCTTCCAACTGCCCTCGTCTGGTATTCAATGCTGCAGTTCTGGTCCCTCATACGGCCACAATCAAACCAACCTTCGTCATAATCCCAATCAATCGGGCCACAGTGACTACACGCGCAGTACCACTTCTTCACAGTCATACGCTTTGGTAGCAGTAGGTTGTATCTCGCAGGTCCGTTACTGCTGTTGCTGCCTAGACTATCGTTTTCTTTCGGTGGACTGTCGGAGCGCTGCTGATTTAACCCTAATTCATCTTCATCTATGCGAGATCGCCCACTTTTCTCGCCGTGTTCACCAGTCTGAGGATCCGAAGGCCCTAATAAAGCCTCTTGGAAAATCTCCATGCCATCTCCCAAACTAAGTTCACTAGAGGTATAATGCAATTGAACTTCTAGTTTCTCGGCCTTGTCAGGGTCAACTGTATCCTCATCTCCGTCGTTGTGTTCCTTAGTCTCGTTGTGTTCCTCCTCCGTATCATGTGAGCCCAGAATATCGTCATCATAGGCATCGCTTAAGTCTGGGAGCACAAAAAGTGCGAGCTGTTCAAGATGGTGGCCAACGTGAGATCTATACTGACGGCTGTTTTCGATCTCGACTTCCTTACACATTGGACATTTTCCCCTGGCCTTTTCTACGTCGATGCGACTACTTAATTTCGATACTTGATCAATTTTCTTAGTACTGAGTTCTGTTGGATGCGCCCCCCTAGATGAGTCTCAAGAGCTTGGTGATCATCTAAAACGACCGGACACCCGAAAGGACAAAGCCATTGTCTCCAGTGCTGTGTAATCATATGGCGAATCCATTCCTTGCGCTTTAGGAAGTGTTGTTCTGTTGACACACAGTCATCCCATATGCATACATATGGTCTCAAATCTCTGAAGATGTGCTTTCTGCGGCATAGCGTTATTTAAGGCCCAATCATTCCAACTCATGTCTGTGGAATGACAGACAGGGGATAGCTAGACAACTGGGAAAACACACGTACTTCCACTCGTGCCGCATATCGACCGAAATAAGGGTGAAGCAGAATGGGCAAAGAAATGGACCATCCACATGTTCCTTGGGAAGAGCAGGGACGCGAATCGTTAAAGCATCCATGGTATCTGTATGCGCATAAGATGTCCCCTAAGATTCGGAAGTAGGTGCGCCTGCAACACTTAATCGAGTGGTTCGAAATTGCCGAGATTCTGAGGAATAGGCGAAGCGACGGTTGTTCCACCAGTCTCACTTGGTGCGCCGACATGGTCCAATCCTTCTTTCAACCGACGGTGGTGGTTCTCCCGGTACTTGAAATACTGACGTCGCTGTGTTGAAGTCCTGCCAAGCCTCTGCACAATAGTCGAAGTCAGTGTGGGGAACTTTTCTTGCACATGATTGATGTCATAGGGCTCATAGTAAGATGTTTGCACATCAACACGGGACCTGAACTGATCATAGGGTGCTGGATTGCTGATGGTGACGGATAGCTGTAGAAGGCAATCGATGAGCTTTCCATTTTGCGTTAGGCATCGTGATATCTCAACAACATGGTCGAACCCATCGCTTAGAGAATTCTCGGCGTTACCAAGGAGATCCAAAAGTTGAGCATTGATGGTATCGTATTATTGCACATCGTCGGGTGGGTGTGAGGAGTTGCACAGAGAAGAGGCTGCTTACTGTGAGCTGAAATAATATTAGTCATTTGCTCGGGGCACTTGCCTTCCCTCAGTGATCTCCGTAGTTCCTGGAGGAGCAAAATGACATGAGAACGGATCTTGGACGCATCCCGCAGGCGATAAGTCAACGACCACGTACCAGAAGTGCGTTGAGCTCCTACACTCCCGGCCTACAGCTTGAATCTGGCGAGGTTGGAACTCGCAATAGCTGCACCATTCGAATTTGCGTGTTCAAGAAGTGAGATCAGAGCCCCAAAAGCATTCAGGCTGGACAGCACAAGAGAAGGAATCTGGGTCATTTCGACTTCAAGCGTGGCAACAACAATCTCAAATCATGAACAGAAGTTGATAGAATAAGAACGTCAGAGATGAAGCTCTCTGTTCGTTCAGCTTACGATATATTGAGCGGAAACAGCAGAGTCCAAAACCTCTCATGTGTAACACAGTTCTATCAATTGATTCGTGCCCGCACGAGGGCCTGGTTATAAATAAGTAGGCTGAATTGTAAGCGCTTCCTAAAATTGCTCAGCATAAACTGCGGAGATCGAAGTGTCGCTGTCGCTGACGCCACGCGTTCATTCTCACTTGTATCTCATGTCTGATCAACCAGAAACGCTGGGTAAGTCCACCTTCGGGCTTTCAAGTTCTTCGCAAGTTGACAGCAAACATGGAAATCGCCGGCTTGGTCTTGGGTGCGCTCCCAATGGCGATCGAAGTACTGCAGACATACCGAACGGCCCTGTCGTCCATGTAATGATCACACCAAACCTTTATGAGGTTCAGTAGGTAACCTGTAGGGTTTATGTTAGCAGAGCGGCGCAGAGGTGATACTTGACTGAGTTGCAGTGTACGAAGACACTGTTCACGAAGAGGGTATGATCAGAAGCTGTGAGGCTATCCAGTGGGTAAGACTGGATACTTAGGTTGACGACTGAAGAGTCTGTTCTATGAAAGCTATCTACTGTGGTGATGACCATGTCCTTGTATGTTTCGACTCTTCAGTTGGATCTGTGGCTCACCTGATGATCCAATGATCCATTGGTTCGTAACCCTAACCCTAGGGCCTTGGCGTGTTCCCGTGACTCCGTTGCTTAGTGCGAGATTCCTGCCGTCGTGGCATCCGATCCTGGCTACCTGGGTCACCCAGATGGGTCCCCTTGGTGCCGACGTGTTGGTTCATAACAGTCCATTAAAAGTGCCGACCGAGACTTGGGCTTGTTTATTCTTGAACTAGAGGGGCAAGAACTGATCCTCCAGAACAAGTGCGAATTTTTGTTGAGGGGGATTGTCTCGGACTCCGAAATCGAAGGCATGATAGATAATCCTCGTGACGAAGCGTGGAAAAAAATACAACGACGAGGTACGGTTCCGTCTGTACCGAGCAGGGACATTGTTCCAGCAACAGCTTGAAGACATGGTCCGTGTAAGACAAGAGCTTCAGCAAAAGCTTGGGATTGACGATCGGGGTATTGTACCGGTTAGCCAGATCGCATCTGTAAAGTTCAATATCGTTTCTTTGTGAGGTGGTGCTTTCTGTGGGCTCATACCTCCAAACTTCTCTAGGCTCGACTGACCGACCGGGTGTCCCTAATGGTAAAAAAGAGGACGTCCTTCACTTTGAGGAAAGACGAAGATAACAACACCATGACGAGACTGGTTAACGGGAACGCCCTGTTAAGCACAGTAGTCAAAGACAACATTGCGTTGGAGCCAACTAGGATATCGTGATCACATGCGAAAGCAGCCAACCTCATTCGCAAGCTATCTACAGCGATTTTCTCTGGCCTCCAGATGGCCATAACATGTAGCTGTATTAGCTTGCATGATCTTGGACTGATGATTGCACCGAGGAAACCGGTGATGCTGCCTGGCGATGAGGAGGAAGAAACTGCAAGAGCCCTTCATTTCGGCATATTCCTCGGCACACGTGGACCGGACTCGAAGAAATGGGATCGAGTGCAAGTCAAATTGGCAGAGAAGGAAGTCATTCCAGCACCTCCCACCATCACAACAGCGCACTCTGAGCCCCCTAGGAAGTGACTCAGATGGGGCCCCATCACGCCCACCCGGAAAGAAGTCAATGGGGGCAGTCCTTCAACGAAAGCGGCACTTCGCACACCGAAAGATCAAGTGTCGACCACTGCCTTGCCACGAGCTTCCATTACCGACCTATGCCAGAGTTTGCGGAAAGGCAAAGGCTTGCCGTCAGATTGCTATGGCTTCATCCACGGCACATCACACGAGTTTGGTCTCTATAATCAAGACTGCCTACCATCAAGCCGTGGTGCTACATCTCTCCGGGACATCTTGGAATGTAGACAAGGGAATACCGTTGGATTTGGATACCCAGAAAGACTGAGACTGGCCTTAACACTGTCATTCGGCGTCCTCCATGTGAATAGCACACCTTGGTTGTCCAAATCTGCAAATGTCGATGATGTTTTCCTGGACGAGGAAAGCACTACAGGACACAAGACTTCCGTAATGGATCACCCCGTTCTTACCAAACCAGCATCTAGATACCCACGACAATCGGCTGTGGTTTCCCTGTCACCAGTGTCTCCTATTCCCGATTTGAAGCTCCCAACAACAGTTACGGCCAGAAAGATAGACCCCACGATCTTGTCCCACGGACTGTTGCTGATACAAATTATCACTGGCAATTATGCTGCATAGCTACAGATTGAAGACGGAACCACACTGGAGGATATGCTTGAAAAGCATCGCACTGCTTGCAGAATGATTGGAGTGATCCAACAGAATGGTGGTATGAACTACGCAGAAGCGGTCCAATGGTGCTTGGATAATTTTCTGTCTGTGGCTGATCTGGACAACGCAGACATAGCACGCCAATTCTATGATGCTGTCATTTCCAGATTGGAGACCGACATGAAGCTCCAGAGCTCAACACTATTGTCCTAATTTATACAGAGGACAGACCGCCAAGAAAACCTGCAAGACGAAGCCAAGTAACTCGCAGCTCGCGAAACGGAAACTGAATCGATATATCACAACCGAGGTCCATTCGCGCAATGTCTAATATTCTGAGGAGTTTAGTCAAGGGGTATATGTCTATCATGTGGCTGGGGCAACTTGCTTATCGAAAGAGAAGCCAGAAGGAGCAGAACTCATGTGCCAGGGAATGAGTTGTTGAATCGGGTCACGTAACATGGTTTCTCTTTTAGACTTTCTCGTCATTCACCACGGTCTTCCCTTTCCATCCCAACCACGTCACAGCAATGATCAGCTTTATAGCGCCTCCAATCCATAATGCAGCTGGCATACCGGCCTTGGACTTTTGCAGCCAAGCACCAATAATTCCACCAGCAACCATGAGGAGTACCGCCACAACCCGCCTGTTGCGTTTGACATTCTTGCCAACGGGTGCTACAATCAACGGGTCGGAAAACAAATCGCAATACAGCGACGTCAACACATTGGTGGGCACCTCGTTGAATCCCAATACTCGACTCATCACGATCTGCCCGCCAAACTGGAACGCCAGCAGCGCCACCGGGAGCAGGGTGATACTCTCAGTCTCATAGCTTGCGAGCCTATCGTGCGCCGCTGCAGTGCCGAGAGAACGCATACTGAACGCAGGGACCACACCGCCTTGGGATACCGCCGCGGCAGTGAAGATAACGATGGACTGGATGAGAAACGAGCCCGCCAGCGTCGACTTTGCCTTGGGCTGGACACGGCGCCCCTGGCCGAAGAAGAAGCAGCCCGCCCAGAAGGCGACTATTGATACAAGGGCTCTCAGCCACAGGGTCTCGGCGCCATATGGGAGGTTTGCTGTGCCAAGGGCGAGGAAGATTGTGTTGCCTGGTCGACATGTCAGACAGTACGTTCCGGTAACACAGACTCCCCCGTGGGCCCGGGGAAAGACGTATACTTGCCTGTTTGCATGCTGACAAAGACGCTGCTGGCGTTGAAGGCCACGCTGTCGCATATTCCGGACACGAAGCAGGTCGCGAGCACGGGCAGGTCCGAGTGTGCCGGGTCGATATCCTCGCGAAGTCGGGCTATGAGGCTGGGTTTCGGAGTGGCTGCAGGTTCTTGTTGAGGCATCGTGGAGGCGTCGGATGAGACTCTCTCGCTGAGCATGCCCGGCGTCACGAGCTGCGATTCCTTCTGTTGTTGCTCTGTGGTCGCCATACTCTTTCGGTGAAGCTGTCGTGCAACCAGCGCCGGAGTCTGCTGTGATGACCAGATTTTATAACAAGCGAGCAACGTCTCAAATCTGGAACAGGTGCCGTCGGAAAAGACTTCTTTTCAAATTTCCAGTCAGGGGCCGGGGCCCACCTAGTGTGCCCAGAACTTAGACCGGATCCACCTCGTTATCTCCCGTCAACGGCGGCGATGGGGCGGGCCTCTTTTGGCTTATCGGCCGATTTACCCGGACGTCGTAGCCCCGATCACTCAACATTTCTCGTCGAAGAAGACCCGGCGAACCAATAGATACCACCTCTAAACCTTAGAACAGAGCACTCGCATCTCGAGTTGTTCGAACCCGTCTGTGGCACTTTGGAGGATTCTTGAAGGATTGCTGACTGACTGATTTCATCCGGAGGCGACGAGCTCACTACGGTAGCCTGCCCACCCGGAGCCTTGGATAGACAGGGGGAGGCCGATCACGCAATTGTGGCTTGGGCTTTCTTGTTGTCAGCCCGACGGCAATAGTCACATTTTGACGGTGAGCTTGGCATGCCATCACTTTTGCTTCGTCTGTCGGAACTTTGACAACTCATTCTACCTGTTCCCGCGCCCTGCCACGAAACAACTGTGACTCGCTGAATTGCAATCCTGCAGCCTGTAGTCTACATCTGCTCTTTGTAATGGCATCGCTATGGAGAAAGGGGGCTGTACGACGATCTTTTGAATGTCGCGCGGTCAAAGGCATCCCGCGGCTATGGTGCATTTGGAAACCTTGGAAGTGGAGACGGGTGACACAGACAGCGGCAGCTCGAGCAGCTCGAATGCCGTTTCTCCGATTTAGCTTGGGCACGTTGAGCCTCGAGGTCATAACGAGTTGGGCTTCGACAGATCGGGTTATATGCGGTTAGTCTTTTGCTCCATTGAGTCGGTGAGCGATCATTTGCCCATGTCAAAACTATCTACTTGGTAGCTAGCCTTTCCAGCCTCAGGGGTATCCCATCGCAGTCTATCGTTGCTCATTGGTGTGTTCATAACGAGGTCGGGGTAAGAATTGGGGTCGGCACCGTATTGGAGGACCTCTTCTAAGTCGTGGTCTAGAGCAGCGTCAGCCTGGTCCGAGATTAAGTCCGGATTTCCGCGCAATTGTTCAAAGTGGCATTATGCAAACAGCAAATGGCAAAAAAAAAAAAGAGAAAGAAAAGAAAAGAAAAGAAAAGAAAAGAGAAGGAAGAGAAAAGAAAAAAGAAAGAAGAGAAAAGGAGAAAGAGAGAGAAGAAAAAAGAAAGAAAAGAAAAGAAAAAAGAAAGAAAAGAAAAGAAAAAAGAAAGAAAAGAAAAGAAAAAAGAAAGAAAAGAAAAGAAAAAAGAAAGAAAAGAAAAGAAAAAAGAAAGAAAAGAAAAGAAAAAAAAGAAAGGCGTTAGCGATGGGATGGAAGACTTTTTGTTGGAAGGCAGCACTTCGGGCCCGTCGGAGGCCCGGTGAAGGCACCGTAGTATCGGCGAGAGGCACCGCAGCACCGCTCAGGCGCATAACGGCGCCCAAGTCAGGGCTGAGCCTCGCTCAGGCTAGCGTGCATCGAGATCCATAAGGGATGGGCAGGTTAGGTTATAAGACAGGTGGCTAGACGCACTGGAATCACAATGTAGTTAGGCATCACAACATAACACAGAATCTTCAGATCCTGATCTGCCCCAAGCAACCATTTTGCCTAGCATCTTCCCCAGAGACTCTTGACAAGAGTGTTGAAGTTGCTGCTAGAGACACGCAAGCACGTTCTCATGCCGATTTCCACCCAACCTTTCCGTCATGTTCATCTAGAGAGTGATGTAAAGCATTACCAAACCAGATACGCCAACGACAAAGAAAAGCAAAGCCGTCAAGTTCCAACTTGCACAGGCAAAGAGAGTGTGGGAAACTGCGTAAAACAAAGGGAAAGTTGGGTCCAAAATACACGTCCTCCAAACTTGAATGGGTATTCCAACGCACGAAATCAAGGCGTGTAGCTGTACTTGGCGTCGGTATCGGTATCCTCATGCCTGTCACTGGTGACAGTGAGTGCCGCCATCCCGAGTATCGGTATCTGGGCACTGGTATCCTTCGCATCGGTATTCTGCGCAATGGCGTTCTGCGCATCGGTATTGTTCGCATCGGGGCTCTGCGCATTGATGTCCTGCGCCTCGGTGTTCTGAGTGCTTGTGTTCTGCGCAGCGGTGCCCTCAGCGGTGAAATCCCTGACATCACTGACATCCCTGACATCCATGACATCCCTAAGATCCCTGAAAACCCTACTCGAACATAATGCGTCATGGGACGAAGTTGGATGGAATACGTATTTTCTTCTCTAACATGGTCGCTACGAATGTCAGCATGGTTGGGGTTTAGCAAGTTGTGTTGTGCTTATTGATCGAGAGACCATACCTAGACTTGGGAATTCAGCCAGCGAAGACCAGTCCTGTTCCTCCGTGAGCCTGGCTTCTATGGAGATGGCCCAAGCGGTAGGTGAATATCGTGTGGGACCCCTTCCGCGTCGAAATATCTCATCCCATTGGGCGCCAACACCCACTCAAACCCCTCCGGTAGATCACCCGGCATATCGTCAGACCACTCCATGTTGCCGAGGGCCATTTCCTGCCAGTTGCCGATAGTCTATTTGACAGCGGAAGTATTGAGGACTCCGTAGTTCATGCAGCGATGGGTTTCTTCGCCTCGTTCACGGCTCAGGGCAAGAGGTAAGCGGGGCACCTTTGCAATCAGTCTTGCAGAAAACGATCAAGGCATTGCGCCACGCAGGCGCCAAGGGGGAAAATGCGCACCTATTGGAAGGGTACTATGAGTTCAGTGGGCTTCGAATTGAGATTTTGAAATGGGGAAGTGATTTGAACGCAGGATGAGACTTCCAAACTCGCCAAGACAGGAAAGCAGGCGAGGTCATATATGTATCAGATGGGTCTAGGACTTCTCAGCATGTGATCTTTCCAAGGTTCCCCGGTGTTCGAGTGAGGCAACAGCGGGAAGGATTGGCAACGAAGATGAGTATGGAATCAGGGAAAAGAACTTTTCCCGCACAAGTACAACCGAAAGACTGCCCGAGACGAGAGCAGCCTGGACCTGTTCATCCTCAGAAGCGTCAAGTAAAGTAGGGCAATCCGCTTGTGTTACTGTCTAAAGCAAGGACATTCCAAGCCTCGCAGGTTGTCAGGCGAAAGTACCTCCACAGACCTCGCTAGATAGAGAGCGCACATTGGCCAGGCATTTCAACCTCACGCTAAAAAACAGTTTCCAGCGCGTGCTACGTGCATGGTCGATGCAGGGTGAGTGATCGGTATCTTGCCGATGGCTAGTTAGAACGAAGAACGCCTGAGGCTACCAGGCGTCAATACCGCGAATAAACTCTCGTGAAGGTGACACAAGGCCCAAAGGATCGCGTAATGTGTGGGCGACACATCGGCACGTTGGAGTTCAGTCTAACTAGAACTGGATCAGAATGCCAGAAGGAGGCTAGGCAGGAGTGTGCGACGTCGACTTCTGGCATCTACCAACGACCTCAGTGCTGAAACGTCCGCGCACACCGGCGCTAGTTGCAAAGTACTCTGCTTCACCTCTCGCACTAATACAGATCATCCAACCGCTACCGCCATCGGCGTGGGTAAGCTCGTGCATCTCCCAGTATCAACGAGACTTCTCGTCTTATTGACATAATGGTTCTTCCAGTGGCGTGTCCTCCGCAGTGACTGATCCCATGTGTAACCCCCCATCAGAGATGGCCTTGCCTCCTCTGATGACCTTCCAAGATTTTCTCGCCGTCGGACTCTGACAAGGCGAGGTATCACGGATCAGGCTACAGGGAACGGTCATAGGTCCGTCCGCCTGAGCAGAACCCAGTCTTCCGGCGCAGAACCGCGACTTGTCCTTGGCTACTTTGAGGGTTCCGCTAACTGTAGGGCCGAGAAATGTGTGATTACCTGTGTACATACAGTATTCTGCAGGAGAAGCTTCGCGGACGAAGTACTGAGTCTAAGGGATATTCCCGAACGGACACTTCGGTGGGCGTTGAAGGCTGCTTTCTGCTCAGTTCTGGCCACGAGCCTGGTTGTCTGGCCGGATATTGCTCTTCGCCACGAGCTGTGCCCTGGATGTGTTTCTCTTTCGCTGCCCGGATGCCCAGCTGTTGGTAAGTGGTGCAGATAGCCCGTAAAGGGTCTACCGAAGTAAACGGCAGGTGAACATGAGAGAACTTTAGACTGCTGATTTCCTATTTATCTGAGTAACTCAACACCTGCATGGTAGCCTGGTATGTCGGGTGATGTCGTTACCTTTCAAGGTGCTTTCTCAACATCCTTCCTACTGAAGAAATCCCCCGGGAGTTCCTGAAGCAACCAGTTCTATTCATATTGCTGTGCCCCTGCCTTGCAGCTTTAGCGTTAATACCGAGCGCCTATCAACATCTGTAAACGTCGAGTCAGTCCCCACCAGGCCGCAGGATGCGGCGACCCGGCATCCCCACTGTGGGTGGTCCCTGACGAGGGCCTGCTGACGCCCAGCTCGCTCGTCGGGTTTTCTGAACGTCACGTCCTCTTCTGCTCCTGGCTCACCAACTTCGACCTGACTTTCCGGGCATGGCCAACGATGAGACTAGCTCGCCAGGAGAAGCCATCCAGGCCCAATCTCACACTGATGAGTCGCCTGGTTATTCGGAATTTTCTCACGCGCAGAAGAATTGTATCATAGGTCTGGCGGCCTTTGCGGGATGGTTCTCGTCCGTCAGCAGTTTCATCTATTTCCCGGCCATACCAGCCATAGCCCACGATCTTGACGAAAGCATCGAGCGCATCAACCTCACGGTCACGTCGTACCTCATTGTGTCGGGGATTTTCCCCTCCATCACGGGTAATGCGGCAGACCGTTTCGGGAGACGGCCCGTGTTTCTCATCGCCTTGACGGTCTATCTACTGTCGAATGTGGGCTTAGCCCTGCAGTCTAATTTTGGACTTCTGTTCTTCTTGCGCATGGTACAAAGTGCAGGTATCTCAGGTACATTTTCGGTGACATACGGCGTCCTGAGCGACCTGTTCACGCCGGCTGAGAGAGGCGGCTATGCAGGCATCATCTCTTTCTTGTACGTCAATACCGCCCGGCCACTTCTCCCAGACACTCCGTGTTATCTCAAAATCAAAAGCTTGTGCAAGGTAACTGACCCTTGTCTCAGTCTAAACACGCCGCCCAGCATCGGGCCTCTCCTGAGTGGCTTGCTCCTGTTGAGGTGGTCGTGGCGCTCCATTTTCTGGTTTCTATCAACTG
The DNA here is from genome assembly GCA_023703485.1 of Diaporthe caulivora. NCBI lineage: Eukaryota > Fungi > Ascomycota > Sordariomycetes > Diaporthales > Diaporthaceae > Diaporthe > Diaporthe caulivora. The sequence goes on from JAMPTR010000002.1 coordinate 5,996,963, forward strand.
CTACGCCGTGCTGTCTCATACCCATAGCACTTTTCCTGCCGGAAACCAATCGTGGTATCGTCGGCAATGGAAGCATACAAGCACGTGGGATCAATCGGCCCCTTTTGCCGCCTCTTGTCCCAAGAGTGGCTGTTAAGTCTATCAGTGAGGGCGTTGACCGAGAGAAGAACCGGGCGGGAGCATCCATCAACCCATTGGCATCCATCAAACTTCTCCGATCCCCGGGAACAGCCTTGATGATGACGGCATATGGAGTGGGCTACGCTACCTATTCATGCCTACAAGCGTCTTTATCTACATTGTTCCTAGATATCTACAAGATATCGGTTCTAGTCAGTGGACTCATCTACGTACCCTTTGGTGTCGCATGTGCCCTGTCTGCCTTTGCCACGGGCAGGCTGCTTGACAGAAACTTCCGGAAGACGGCCGCCGAGTTGGGCGTCCCTGTCACACGAAACAAAGCCGACAACCTGTCGACGTTTCCAATCGAAAAGGCGAGGCTCCGAACAATCATGCCGCTTGTTTCTGGAAGCGCGTGCCTGATTATTGCCTATGGCTGGCAGCTGCGGGCCGGTGTAGTCATGGCCGGGCCACTTGTTACGCAGTTCTTTATTGGCCTCACCATCCAGACGATGTTTACCGCATTGAGCACACTGCTTGTAGACGTGAACCAAGAGTGTCCGTCCACTGCACAGGCTGCTTGCAACCTTGTGCGCTGCGAAATGGCTGCGGGATATCTTGCGGCGCTTGATCCTCTACTGCGAGCCATCGGACCCGGGTGGACGTTTCTTATTTTGGCTTCAATCTTGCTACTGTCAGCGGTCGTGTTATTTGCACTGCATTTCAATGGCTTGCGTTGGAGGCAGAAAAGGCTGGACGCAAATACGGAGAGCAGTGGCGAGGAGGTGGGAGAGCAACAGCGAGGGGTCAAGGACAAGCCTGCGACTGTCTGAGGTTGGTCGATTCACATCCAAATACAATCCAATTTGAACAGGACTTGTCAAGAATGTTGCCGTCGAGATCATGGTGAATGTAATTATTGATATAAGACTCTGATACGACATAGACTAATTTGGAAACGTTTGACTTCCACCCAACGGCTGCCGAGTGCCCTTCGCAACTCTTTCGCAATCTGGAGCTTGCCAATTTTGGACACACTACCACCGAAGTTGCTATTTCAATTACACGTCTGGCACATTCAACATTCGCAACCTCTCAAATTTTCTCAGGAATCTCTTCAACCCAGCTTGCATTGCACGACCTTAACATGCATGCAACACGGCCAATTGTGATTGAAATGAAATAGAGTCTAGACTGCTATTCGAACCTAGGATGAAAGACGGACACTTGCTTGACTTGGAAGAACTACAATACCGGGGATACCTGGTGGTCAGCACAAAGAGAAAAATGAGCCTGGTTCAGATGCGAGAGCATTCTTTAGCCTTTTGACTACTGCCTGCTAACTACGCTACCTCTGAGTACAAATGAAGCAACCCTTATCTTTGGAGATCCAGGATAAAGGCTATGGAACGCTCCAGCACCGTAAAGGTCTTTGTTATGTTTCACAATGACGCCGCCGTTATGGACATCACGGAATGTTGGGCCTTTGCCATTCACCCGTTACTACTGTTCATGACACAGCGAAAGTATATCGACAATGACCACCTAAGTGTTAGCCTCAGCATGTTGGGTTGAATAACCATTTAGTCACGACAAAGTTACCAACCGTTTTTGTTGCTCGCTCTTGAAGTATATCAGGCGGTGGTTTCTCGGCCTCCAATGTCAACTTTCAACGTCCCCAGCACAACCTGGCAATACCTTCCTAATCATTTTACCGGCACATGATACCATCAAGACGAGTTCTCTGGATCCTTTGACAATCACTCTTGCCATGTTCAAGCATCTCTACTGGCCGCAGCCGTGGCCATCTGCGGCGTCATGTCCGTACCCGTCAACTTCACGGTTGCCCCATCCGTCAAGACTGGGCGGGCTATCAAAACACCCCTGAAGCTGGGTCAGCAGAGCTGCTATGAGATGTGCGACCACAAGGATGTAAATCCTGATCACCAGAATGCCAACATCTAACGGGCGTGCCAGATCGCCGGCACCATCGGCCCCGACGACCCTGGTGTCTCCATCAAGCATCCTGTCCTGCTTGGTCCTAACTATCGCTACAATATCCACTGGGTCCCTGGCTGCGTCACTGCCGTTCCCGAGCAGGAGATTTGGGGCCCGATTCCCGGTGACAACAGTGTAACGTGCCCTGGCCTGCTTAGCAACGACTTTATAAATTGCAACAACGGTGGTGCGGGAGGATGGATTGATGCCGGTGTCTGAGGTACACGTTCTCCATTGCAGAACTCCCTAAAGAATGGTCCTAGATGCATTCTGTATCATTAAAGCCAACAGCAGATGAAATATGCACTAGTAGAAGGTGAATCCCCTTGAATACAGAAATACTTTGCGGAAATGATGAAACATAATGTTGTCCATGTCCTAGCGCCTCGTTGAACCTGGTGACCCTGTTAACTTAGCTGTGGATTACAGCGAAGACAGAGATTCGCAGAGCAAGATCGGCTCGTCCCACGGGCTTTCACTATTTAAGATTCAAGTTATTCCTGTGTCAATTTGGGGAATTGAAAAGAACTCGGGGCTATTACTGTACCTAGGTATCTTGTTTATGACTTAACCCACTGCCTGTTAGATCTCTCATTCTGACTAAGAGTACCAATGACCTGGACAACATCGGTCAGTAATATCAAGGCTTTAGAATCACAAGGAGGCTGTAAATTGTACGATATTGAGTCAACGACCGTGGTTTCCAGGTGTTGGGCGTCTTAGTTGCTTCTCAGACATTGTTATAGTTGCTGATGCAGGACGTTCTGGGGAACACTTGTCGAAGTGAAGACAGATCTACCCTCGACAACATCAGGGAAGATTGAAATTAAGTATTTACAATAATAACCCTCAGACTATTGGCTATGTACATAATTGTTGAGGTGTTCTTTCTCCAACGTCTTAAGGATATGTTTTGACCTTTACAAGTAACTTGCATCAACCCAAGCCTCCTGCTCGAAGTCTTCTCCAAGGACGTCGGTGATCTTGACAGCTTCCTCCAGAATTCCACTGTATGCTACCCGCTGGGACAGGTCCGCACCGGCTCCAGTGTTCTGGAACTCCTTGAAGTCGACATGCTCGGTGACATTGTCCCCGTTCCAGTCTGTCCAGCCGGCAGGGTTCACGGCGTCGGACAGGTCGCTGTTCTGCCAGACGACGCGGGCATACGGGCGCCAGGGGCGACCGAGATATGTAGAGCCCTTGCCGGCTGTCCCTGTGACCTTGGCCTTGTTGAAGACGTAGATGGCAGAGCTCTCGTCGGACTCACGTCCGCTGGCGGTGATGTACCCCGGTCCGATGGACTCAACGTCGCATCCCTCGAACCACGACTGGGCGTAGCGGCCGAAGATGAAGTCGGTCGCCCCATTTATGTAGCAGTTGGCGTACAGCTGGCGGCCCTTGTCGCTGAGAATGGTGTCCTGGTATCCTGCTCGGTGCGTCAGTACTGATTTCCGGGTCGTAGACTGAGATGCATCTCCTCACCTGTGAAGTTGACCCCGTAGAAGCCGGTGTTCGTCGCGTTGACGTTCACAGCCAGGGCCTGGCCCACATTTCCAGCGGTGTTGGCGACGTTGAGGTTGTATACCTTAACGTTGTCCGACTTCAACCGGAGAGTGCTCGTCAGGTCGTTACGGGTCTCGCCAGTGACCTCGGGAGGGATGTCCTTTTGCGCAAGCCCAGAAGTGATGGTGACCTCGTTGGCGGCGTACGAGCTTGAATCGCATGTGTACCCCTGGAAAACGAGTGGGCCCTGCAGGGGGGAGACGAGGACCTGTTCCTTGTAGGTGCCCGGCAGAATGAAGACGGTCTGCTCCTCTGTCTGGCTCTTCAGCGCCGCGACACCTTCGCTGATGGTCTTGAAGCTGCCAGCGTGCGCGCCGCTTGCATCGATCACGACTGAGCCGGTCGGGGGATTACCCGCGAATCGGGGCCGTCGCATGCGGCGGTGGTGGGGACGGCGGGAGCCGCGAGGGCGCCGGGCACCAGAGCCGCGAGGCCCGCAAGGGCGATGCTAGATGTAAACATACTGGTACGGTGCGCGACGGAAAGAATGACAGCTGCGGGCGAGAACGAGTGAATTGATACAGCGGTGGCTGATGTAGACTTGCATATCCCCCTCAACTCATGGCACAGACAGCTTTATATCTGTTCGGTCCATGAGTGCCTCGTAGGGCTCTAATCTGTCCAGGGGGCAGTTAAGGTTAGATTTGACTAGGGTCTCCACAAAGTGGAAGCCTCAGGGGCACACTGAAAGCGGCGGTCGCATGAGATGCGGCCGGCCCGACAGACTCACTCACCGCAAGTGGGATGACTGCCGAAATGTCCGGAATTAAAAAGGTCACCTCTAACTGGATAAACGCCGGGCCACTGTTCGTTGCGCTGGTGGGCGTCTGCCCTACGTTGATAGATGGAAAATCAAGCTTCATAAGATTTATTACGGAGCGGAGCAGACCACCTGAAACTCCCGGTGGAAGGGCAATGGGACCCTGACAGCTGTCAATGTGACTCGTTACAAGAGCTAGCAGTACGAATCAAGAATCGCTTCCCAGCTGCGAGGCTTGGCTCAACACAAAGGCCCACTCAGATTCTCCTGGACTTTTATTAATCTGCAGACTAGATATGTAAATCGAAGAGACTGTGGTTCGAAATCGGTGGAACAAGCCTGAACTGCTGAGTTGATTCTCACTGTCTTCATCGCCTTGGGGCCTGTGGATGTTGCGCTCCTCTGCACCTATCGCGGATGCAATGTCACTAAATGAGCGGGTGAAGTCAAACTTCCGTGTTCGACCTGATACTTCGCCGAAAATATCACTCATTTGCAGGACACAAGTACCTAAGGAGAGGAAATAATACAGCACGGCTGCTTCATTGGTTCTTAACCCTATATGGAAGATGAGTGCAGTCCGCCTGGGATCGCAGAACCCACTTGGTTGTACGCTCCGAAGTCTTCTTGTGGGTCCGGCTACTTCCATTCACCTGAGCGCCTTAGGTATCTCTTGGTCACGCCATTCCGAGACGTCAATCTGCAAAGGAACATCTATCTGTACGTGTGGAGAATGCAAAATGACTTAGATATCCTGCTAATGGGACATAGACAAAACACTACATAGGTGGCCTCCTGAGGTTTCCTCGCTCGTGATGCTGACCAGAAGACTCAGTGTGGGTCTTAGACAAAGCGATGCCTGGTACCAGCGAGATGTGAGTCTCAATGCTAGACTGTACTCCAGGTCCAAGGACAATGCAACAGGTTGTTTATGCTGCAGTAATTGGCGAGCAAGCGAAATGCATCATGGTCGTGAAGTTTCGCCTTGGATAATATATTTTCCATTTCTGGTGGTGCCTTGCGGGAGCCTCGAGTCACTCTGTCAATCATTTTGGATGTTATTGCCAATAATAACCACATGCGAGTCAAGGTTCGGGCCGCGGCAACAGTCATTCAAGATGAAGTTTACCGCCGAACATAAATGCAGTTCTCATTGTGTACCTAAGATCTGCATTGTGAAAGGAAACAAATTATACTGCAGGTAACTGCTAATTACATTCACGAACCGTGGTTGGTACCAGGTGACTCGAGGATGCAACATTCAAACATGATGATGTGCATTTTCGGTCCTACCCACCTCTCCCCGGTCGGGATTCCATCAACACCGAATCTTTTGAAGCCGGGTCCGTTTCATTCTGATCCATGCTTGCTGCAGGTACCTTTGGCTGAGACTTGACACTCTCCCACTCCATGAGAGCAGCGCCGATGCAACCCAAGCACGCCGTGATTAACCCAATCTGGAATGTCTGTCTGAGAGCTTGGTTGTACGCGCCTGTCACGACACCAAGATACTGCGCTGGCACGACTCTGTGCCATGCGGTGGCACCTGCTTGGATGACCTGCTCTGCATCCACACCTGGCAGCCCCAGCGAAAGGATGTTCTGAGCCAGCCTATCGTTGAGGACGTTGTTCCCCACGCTGACGAAGACTGAGCCACCCAGACTCTGGAAAAACAAAGTGATGGCAATGCCAGTTGGTATATCCTGGAATGGTAGCACCGTCTGAGCAGCAACCTGAGGCACTTGGAAGCCACAACCACTGCCGAACCCGTACAGTATTTGGTAGCCTATCCAACGTGAAGTGCTGGTGTTGGAAGAGAGCGTGACTAACAAGCCTGAGCCGACAGTCAAGAGAACCATGGAAAGGTAAATGAATGGCATGTAGTATCCAATCTTGCTGGTGAGGCACCCCACCATAATGATAGCCAGTACTTGACTGACGACCAGAGGGATGTTGTCAACGCCGGATTGAAGCGCTGAAGCGCCCTTGATTGCTTGAAAGTAGATTGGGAGAAAAAAGACAACAATGAAAAATGACCCCGTGGTGAACAGAGTATAGATGCACGCAGACCAGATAGTACGCTGGCTTGCGATGCGAGGTGATACTACATAGATGATCTTAGTGCCTGGGTACACCCACGAGTTCCAGGGCCGACAGAAATTGAGGTGTGCAATAAGTGGTATAGCTTACTGGTTGAAGTTTCATTGAGCCAGATCTGAATGCCAACAAAGGCCACGAGTGTAACTCCGAACACGACGAACAGCGATACGATTTCCCCGCTGCGCCAGCTATAGGTGGTGCCTCCCCACTGTGTAGCGTCAATCCTCACGTTCTAAACTCTGGCTTGGCTGAGACCTACTTCAAGAGCTAAAAGAAGACAGATAATGCTCGGGACAAATGTCATGAATCCAAGTGGATCAAGTCCCCACAGCACCCTGAGTATGCCCTGATCTTTGACAGGCTTACCCTTCGATGGTAGCCGCAAGACGAGAATTAGTACCAAGGCTGTCACTGCTCTGAACACATGACTAGTCAGTAAGTTCTCACATCTCATTTGGACTGTCTTACCCCAGTGGTAGGTTGATCCAAAAGCACCACCGCCAAGTCACACGGTCAGTCAGGGCTCCTCCGATCTATGAATTCATACATTAGTTGGAATGACCGGAACATCTACTTTGGGATCTCCAGTCAAAGGTCTTACCAATGGAGCAATGATTGAGGCTACACCAAACATGCCTCCGGTGAGACTTTGGTACGTGGGCCGTTTCTCCATGGGCGCTATGTGTGCGATGATGATGAAAGATCCACCCGTCACGCCAGCACTGCCGATCCCGGCAACAGCTCGCTTCATAGTATGACATACTTAGTAATTGTGACCAAATGTTACGGTGGCAATGACCTATATGGGGTGGGCAGGAGGAGATCATGGCCACTTACACCGATGATTAGTGCCTCTGACGTGGGTGCAGTGGCGCAGACAACCGAGCCAACCTCAAAGAGCAATAATGCGACGAGAAAAGTATGCTTCAGGTTGCAGGTTCTGTAGACCTTCCCGAAGAATAACTGGAACGCACATTTTGTGAGGAGGTAAGCTGAGAGGGCAATTAGCTCCATCCTGGTGCGGATCATTCAGCAATAGGGGCATGGTATAGCTGACCAGAACCGTACCAACCGACATCACGCAGGTCACGAAACTCGTCTGTGATCCTTGGAATCGCGGTAGAGACGATGGTGCTGTCTAGGGCAACACACAAGACGGCGATCAAGAGAGCAAAGATTGTCATACCCACTCTGAGCGCGGATGGGTACGACAAATCATGAGAAAGCTGCGGCCGCGCTTCTCGGCCGCATCGGCTGTCATCAAGTCCAACATGCTCACACTTAGGTGTTTCGCTTGGTGAGTGACTCTCCTGGATGTTGATATGAGGACCCTTCTGTGACATGTTGATACGGCTTTGCTGATATGACGTGAGAAGAGGGAGGGTTGTCACGAAAGGATGAGATGTTTTCAAGACTCGAGGGAAATTCTTTCATTGGGTTAATCGCCAAAGGTTTGGAGCGTAAAACTCAGCAACATCTAGAGCTGCCCGAACCGTTGGCGTACGACATCATGGCTAGTTTCCCGAGGTGACGCACACCACACCGCTCTCCAGCCGAGTTTTCTCATTTGTGGCACCACAAACGATCTAGGTGAATGTGGCTGAGGCTGAGGTTAGACAATTACGACCAAGATTGCATACTACGGCAGTTGCACATGCATTGCATCGAGACAAACGGACGTGACACAAGACCGTAAAAAGCCAAGTGGCGCCACGCAAGCATGTCAGAAATCTTATTCCCGTAACGGCTGACTGCAGGCTCAGCAACCTGGAGACTCGCGAAAGAGAGATGATGCCCGCACGCCCACAATACGGATATCCGGGGCGATCTTTGCCCTTTGGTGGTCCACAGCGTGTGTCGGTGTTTCACCCGAGGGTAGTACGCCTTATATACCACCAACCAGGAAAACCGCGTATGCGTCTGGCTGGGTCACTGAGTGCTATCTCGACGATTTCTGGGAGTTTTGCGTCCTGCTCCTTGAGAAAACAACATAGTCGACATGGCTAGTCAGGTGATCACACCATTTTTGGTCCTCAGGGCCCCTGTTCTGGCAGTGCTCGTGTTCGCAGCCATCGCGATTGGAGTATGGATTCGTCGTGATCGCCGGCTCGACCAGATGCCAGGGCCCAAGGGTTGGCCTCTGGTTGGTATTGGGCTTGGACTGCCTAAACAGAGTGCCTTCATGCACAGATGGGGCCGCGAGTATGGGGAAGTGTTCAAGCTCAGGGTGGGCTGGTACAACTGGGTTGTTATCAACAGCCCGGAGGCCATGAAGGAGATCATGGACAAACAGGTAAGAGGGCATCGTCAACTGAAGGGGTATTCATACTCACACGATACAGTCAATCCATACCTCTTCCAAGGTCCCGGCTCCGCTGGCTCACGATGTTGTCACTGGTGGTTTGCGCCAATTCACCATGCGATACGGACCCCAATGGCGGGCCTATCGCCACGTCTCGCACCAGGTCCTGTCTACGCCAATGACTGCTTCATTCATCCCAGTCCAGGAATTCGAAGCAAAGCAGCTGGTTTACGACATCGCATTCGACAACAAGAACCAACGTGATTTTTACTGGCATGTGCGACGCTTTTCGTTCAGCATCCACATGACTGCCACGTATGGCCGCCGCGTGAACAGCTGGCAGCATGAGGACGTCCGCCAAGCCAACAAGACGTCCAAGATCCTAGGCCAGGTGTCCAAGCCTGGTTCTTTTCTGGTGGATGAGCTGCCCTTCATGGCGAACCTGCCCTCATTTTTGCAGCCTGGTCGAGCACGCGCTGCCAGCTACACGAAGCCGATACTCGATGCCAGGCTGCGTCTATGGAATCGCTTGAAGAAGGAGCTCGAAGCCGGCCAGGCGCCAAAGTGTGTTGGCCGCGAACTGCTCGAGAACGAGAGTTTTTGGAAGGGCCAGGGCCTCGCTGAAGTGGATGCCGCGTGGAACATCAGCGGTCTGGCCGAGGCTGGGTCCGAGACATCCTTTGTCACGATGAACAACCTGATTCTCCACCTGGCCTCCTCGCCCGACGCGCAGAGCCGGGCGTATGACGAGCTGATGCGCGTTGTTGGGCCCGACCGAACTCCGGTCTTCGACGACGTGCAGAACCTGCCCTACATCCGCGCCTGCGTCAAGGAGATGCTGCGGCTGCGGCCTGTTCCGATCTGGGGTACCAAGCACTTCACCGATGCGGACGTCAAATACAAGAATTATGTGATCCCTAAGGGCACGGTTCTCCTTGCAAACACATCATTCCTGGGTCAGGACCCTCAGCGTTATGATGAGCCCTTCACATTCCGGCCCGAGCGTTTCTTGAATTATCCCAAGTATAGCGCAGAATACGCTGCTGGTGACCCCTACAAGCGTGATCATTTCGGTGAGTAGTCCCTTCTTTGTGATACTTGAAAATTCCAACCCCACCCCCCCTCCCTTCTCCGACGTCATGCGCAGTTTTCTGATATCTCCTGCCCAATATGCAGCTTTCGGCGCTGGGAGACGCATTTGCCCGGGTGCGAAGCTTGGCGAGAACACGCTGGACATCGGCCTGATGAACCTCTTGTGGGCCTTTGAGGTGCGGCCCCCGTTGCTGGACGACGGGACGGAGGCCACCAGCATGAACATGGATTTCGACACGGCCTTCGAGCCGACTGCCTTTGCAGCGCCAAAGCCGTTCTCCGTGAGGTTTGTGCCACGCAGCGAGAAAGCCTTGCGCCTGGTGCAGGAGCAGTGGGAAAGGGGGTTGAAGGAAGGCTACATGCTTGGCAAAAATCATGTCTCTGCTTCTGGTGTGGCATCTTGAAAAGTCATCTGAACCGATTCCTTGGCGATCTACTGCTTCTTAACTAGTCCTGGTAGCAATTGCTGCTGTTTTAGAAGTCTTTTATGAAATTAGTCCATCAAATTAGATACCATCTTCATCCGTACTTCTTACCTAGGTACTCTCATTGACAACTAGGTTTGTAGATTTTGACAGAACGTTTGGAATTTCTCATGGGCCATTCACTAATTGTTTATTCTTGTCATGTGCTTGTCACAGTCGATGTAGAGAAACGTGCGTGAATGTCCTTGCAAGGATTTTTGCTTTGACGGTAACTACTCGGAAGTTTCTGTACTGGCCCGATACGGGCAGACACCGGCGAAATATGTAAGCCACATTAGATTTCTGTCGTCGCGATGCCCGCCGTCTGTGGCAAACTTCGAGGGTGTGTTTAGAAGAATACTAGCAACTTGGTCCACGAATGCGTCCAGGGCGGGTACCTACTTGTGCATGCTCCGTGAAAGACGCATAAATCTTTACACAACATACCCGCCGTGAGTCGGGTCGCACTGAAATCAAGGTTATTGGATGCCTGTGGCACGAATACGATGCTGACTGTGATACCGGCATATCCGATCTACATCACCGAGGAGCCTTTGGTGAATCAACGTCTGGCATGTGAGCTGACAACATCGTACTCGAGCGTCGGAACTCCGATGTTGCGGATCGGATTTATCGTGTGTACGAGTCCCCGAAGCCGTGGCGCCCTAACATCACCCCATGTGGAGAACATTTTAAGTTCTGGTGATACTGACGATCTTTAAGCATCTGGGCTTGCTAATGTCAGATTTTTGTTCATGAGGCTGGGAGCCACAAGGTAGGCGCGGCGGTATGACGCGGATGTTGTGCGTCAGTCACCCTGCCCGTCTCGAGTAATACTGTACTACCCGCCTAGCCTTGCTTTGATTTAGCTGCAAGTCACTTCAGCCGATAGATCAACTCAAGCGTGCCATCGATCTCAAGTTTTGGACAAATTTCCTACCGTCGCCTTGTGACACTCGGCATCCTTTGTGACACGCGGCTTCAGTCTGCAATAGTCGGGCTCACTCGGCCACACTCGGAGGTACAGGGAAATGCCCGCTGTACTATGACGAAAAATTGTAGCCCGCAAGAAATCGCATGCTCTCACTTTCGGGGACTCTTCGTGGTTGCTCATTAGCCGGATGCTAACCTTGGGGATCTCCACCCGTTTGAGCAGATTCTTGGCTGCGTTGTGCTATTTCATAGTCGACCTATTTGCAGCGGAACAAGGGGCCGCGTACGGTAGTGACTTCGGTGCCACATGATACGAAAACTCGCACACTGTAGCATTGAGCGTCGTGAGTTGAGGCTCAACGACGAGCCGGCGGGTAGACGCTATGCTGGGGTCATGCTGATTGCATCTCTCTCAGCCGACAAACTGCAGATAGTCTCAAGCATGCCAGTGATCGAGTGGCGACCAGTCTCAGTGCTATCCTGTCTGCGAGCATCCCGCGCTCCATCACTCACATGCAACACAACACATGCAGTTCCTGCATTAATTGGAGAATCATAATATGTTCTAGACCTTTCAGTAGAACTGACCATGATTCAATTCGCAAGGATTGATGGCATCATCACTAGCCAGATTATGGGCTTGTGGCTAGGTGCTGTACCACAATTATCGTCCCACGGAAATTGACTTCAATGGTGTCTATTTCGACGGGCACAATGGCGCCGAGGCTGAATGGCAGTCCGAACATATCTCACTACGGAAACCCCAACGGCGGCCGTTCAATGTTCTGGTCAAGCGGGTGTGGAAATGCGTGGCGTTTTTGGCAGACTGTGCCGCTGGAAAGAAGGTCGCGTAGTTCAAGGCGCTTGGAAATCGCCCAAAGCCACATGTTAGTACAGCTAAATCCTCTTTGCGCTCTAATTATCTTGGATTTCGTCATGCTGATTTTGAGTACTAAAAATCCAGAGATGGTGTTGAGCATCTATCTTGGCAGCAAACCTCTCTTCTCTCGGTCGGGACGACTACGTAGCAGGTGGGCATCGCTGAACTTCCCTATAACACAGATCGGAAGCTAAAGCCATCATACGCGTGAGTGCGTGTTGAACTCGGTGATCCTGAATGCCCTTTCTCCGATGGTGGCTGACAAGTGGGTGAGCATGTCATCTGGGGTGTGCTGCTCGGCTGAGGCACATCGTGCCTAATACGCCTCTTCTCTCCCAATAATTGCCTATAGCCCGTCGGCTATGAGGCGCTTTATCTCGGGGAACACTACATACTGTCAGCCTCGGCAAGGAAATGTCGGGCGCTGCTGGCCCGATTTTCATATTCTAAGCTATTTTCATAATCTCCGTCCCCACACGGAGCACCCGTACTTTGCCCCAATCACGCACAGTCAGACCTAAAGCATCAATCTGGAACTGATGATGTTCATCGGGATGGTATCTGGTGGAGTGAGCGGTGAGGCCCTTGAGTTGTTCGTATATAGATCACAGGGTGCCATGTCAAGTGCTCCAGCTTGGTGTTGAAGGCCGGCATGCGGAAGCGTTACCAGAGGTGGCTTCTTCAACAACCAATTTGTCGAGACAGTATCCATTCCGTGCCCAAGTACCCGGAAATAATCGAAGATGGGTTCCACGCAAGTCCACCTTTATCTCTTTGGCGACCAGACATACGACATTGGGCCTCACCTGAAGACACTACTTCTGGAGTCCAAGCGTGGCAATGCACTCCTGAGCGATTTCTTCCAAAGGGCTTATAGTGCTCTTCGCAAGGAGGTATACAAACTACCACTCCAGGAGCGAGAGTCCCTCCCGCGCTTCACTTCCGTCGAGGATCTAGTATTATGGCGCGCGACTTCACCGGAGGAGGCGAGACAGTGTGTACCTCTTGACATGTCTCTAACTTGCATGTACCACATAGCCGCCTTCATCGCGTAAGTGCTTTATTTTTGTTTCCGCCACCGGACTGCTTGCTCACCACAATTGATGCAGTGACGCCAAGCATGTGTATCCGACCTCACGTTACAGCCGCCTTCTGGGCCTCTGCACTGGTGCTCTCGCCGCTGCAGCGGTAAGTTGCGCGCAAAGCGTGGTTGGTCTTATTCCACTTGCAGTAACCTCGGTTGTGGTGGCCTTCAGGACTGGTCTATCAGCCGCGGGTGCTGGCAAGCGTGCCACAAATCTTGAGCAGACTGAGCTCAAATCGAGATCTTGGTCTCTGGTTGCGGCTGGCCCGGCTGCTGCTCAGGCAGTGAAGCAGTATGGCGAACGAAGCGTAAGATGGCTTCTGATCCCTGCCACGATATCGTGACCTTGACTAACATCGTGCATCCAGTCGCTTCCATTGACAGCCATACCGTTCATCAGTGCTCATGCACTGCACGGTATCACCATTTCTGGGCCCCCCTCCTCGCTCGCAAAGCTCACTGCTTCGGAAGAGTTCAAGAATGTCAAATACAAGGACATTCCTATATTCGCTCCTTACCATGCGAAACACTTGTTCTCCGATGAGGATGTGCGGGAGATACTTGAGCAGTTTCCCGAATCAGACTTGAGCGATTCCCCAAAGATTCTAGTTCTGTCACCAAGCAGCGGTCGAGCACTCGACGCCAAGGATTTCCACTCTCTCTTGACGGCTGCCATAGAGGGTATACTCATGCAGGAGATTAACTGGAATGAAACTTTGGGAGGTATTCAAGCCGCTTTTGAGGGTTTCAAGGAACCCCAACTCAAGGTTATTCCATTCGGTACAGCAGCGGATCAGCTCATTCAAACGGGGCTTAAGCAGACCCCATTGGGATCATCACTCCTGACGCCACCATCGGGATCCAAGCCCTCATTCAAGCAAGAACCCTCCTTCTCGCCCAGCCCACCAAGTGCAGCCTCTGCTCCAGGAAAGCGATCCAAGATTGCCATAGTCGGCATGTCTGGACGTTTTCCTGGAGCAAACAGCACGGAGGCATTTTGGGACCTCCTCCGTGAAGGGCTCGACGTGCACAAGGAAGTTCCAGCCCTTCATTGGAGCAAATCGGCGCACTACGACCCAACGGGCAAGGGGAAGAACACCTCTGCCACACCTTTTGGCTGTTGGCTAGATGATCCGGCCGCCTTCGACGCGCGCTTCTTCAATGTCAGCCCGCGCGAGGCACCGCAGATCGATCCCGCGCAGCGTATTGCTTTGATGACAGCGTACGAAGCCATCGAGCAAGCGGGAATTGTTCCTGACGCAACCCCGTCTACGAGAAGGGATCGGGTTGGTGTGTTCTACGGTGTGACGAGCAACGACTGGATGGAGACAAACAGCGCCCAGAAGATTGACACCTAGTATGTTACACCCCGATAGTAATACTCAGATCGATCATGGCTGACTGCGATTGAAGCTTCATTCCTGGCGGCAATAGGGCATTCATCCCTGGCCGAATCAACTACTTCTACAAGTTCAGTGGTCCCAGCTATGCCGTGGACACTGCTTGTTCTTCTAGTCTGGCCGCGATCCATATTGCCTGCAACTCTCTCTGGGCCGGGGACGTCGACACTGCCATCTCAGGCGGCACGAACATCCTTACTAACCCCGACTTTACAGCTGGATTGGACCGGGGTTATTTCCTCTCCCGGACTGGCAACTGCAAGACTTTCGACGACGCCGCAGATGGGTACTGCCGTGGCGAGGGCGTGGGTACTGTTATCCTTAAGCGCTTGGAAGATGCCGTGGCGGATAAAGACCCCATTCTGGGCATGATTCTCGGGGCTTATACTAATCACTCCGCTGAGGCGGAGTCTATCACGCGTCCGCACTCTGGTGCTCAACGAGCCATGTTCAACAAGATCCTCAACAGCTCCCAGGACGCCGTTGACCCGACAAGTGTCAGCTACATCGAGATGCACGGCACGGGCACCCAGGCTGGAGATGCCTCCGAGATGCAGAGCGTCCTTGAGACTTTCGCTCCGTCTGTCGGCGTCAGGGATGAAAGCCAGGCCCTCTA
Source organism: Diaporthe caulivora (assembly GCA_023703485.1). Taxonomy (NCBI): domain Eukaryota; kingdom Fungi; phylum Ascomycota; class Sordariomycetes; order Diaporthales; family Diaporthaceae; genus Diaporthe; species Diaporthe caulivora. The sequence goes on from JAMPTR010000002.1 coordinate 6,012,275, forward strand.
CCTCGGAAGTGCCAAATCGAACATCGGGCACGGAGAAGCAGCGTCCGGCGTGTCTAGTCTGATCAAGATCATGCTGATGATGCGGGAGAACACCATTCCTCCTCATTGTGGTATTAAGACCAAGATCAACCACAAGTTTCCCACCGATCTGAACGAGCGAAACGTCAGGATTGCCCGAGACGGTCCAGTGTCGTGGAAGAGGAGTGCTTCTCAGCCCAGAAGAGTCTTTGTGAACAACTTCAGTGCTGCTGGAGGGAATACGGCCTTGCTGGTAGAGGATGCACCTTATGGCTATGATACGACGACTCCTCAAGCCACCGACCCGAGAACAACTCAGCTTGTCGCCATATCCGCGAAGAATGCACCCTCGCTCCAAGGGAACCTGCAATCACTATTGCGCTTCATCCAGCAGAATCCCGAGGCTTCAATTAGCGAGCTGTCCTACACCACTACTGCGCGTCGTATCCATCACTCTCACCGTGTAATGCTAGCGGCTTCCTCCATCCACGATCTGCGTGCCCAGGTCGAGGTGGCAATCCGCGATAAATCGGGCGCTAACCGGCCCAAGGTCCACAAGACCGTCTTCACTTTCACTGGTCAGGGCGCTCAGTTCGCAGGCATGGGCAAACTGTATTTCCACAACTTCTCTCGGTACAGGTCTGAGATCCGCCGCCTGAACCATCTCGGTCAGTCTCTTGGCTTCCCATCGGTTGTTCCCGTTTTCGAAGCGGACGAGTCGGAGAACATCCTTGATGCCTCGCCGGTCGCTGTCCAACTCGCCAGTGTCTGCATGCAGATCGCCCTGACGAAACTGCTCGCCTCGTGGGGTGTCGTCCCCTCTGCCGTTGTTGGTCACAGTCTTGGCGAGTATGCCGCCTTGAACGCTGCTGGTGTGCTCTCCGATGCGGATACAATCTATCTTGTCGGTAAGCGAGCGGAGTTGATTCAGGAGGAGTGCTCTCAGGGAACGCACTCGATGCTCGTGGTCAGAGCCTCTGCGACGGAAATAGAGGCGGCTCTTCGCGGGAAAGAAATCGGCTACGAGTTCGCCTGCGTCAATTCTCCCACTGAGACAGTTGTAGCTGGTCCTGTAGCCGAAGTCTACAAGGCAGAAAAGGTCCTTGTCAAATCGGGTATGAGGACAACGATACTCAAGGTTCCCTACGCCTTCCACTCGTCCCAGGTTGAGCCCATCCTGGAGAAGTTCACCGCTCTCGCAGGTGGTGCGACATTCTCTGCGCCGAGCATACCTATTATCTGCCCTCTGAGTGGCACAACTGCGTCACCAAGCGACAGGGACGCGGTATTCAGCCCGGAGTACCTGGCAAAGCACTGTCGTGAGCCAGTCAACATGCTCAAGGCCCTTCAGACCGCCTATGACGAGCGTTCCATTACCAACGAGACTGTCGTCGTGGAAGTTGGCCCTCACCCGGCTGTCTCTGCCATGGTTAAGGCAACACTCGGAACTCAAATGGTGACGCTACCAACGTCTCAACGTACCAGTTCCGCCAAGCAATCCAAGTCCCCTTGGCAGGTACTGACGGATTCGCTCAAGCGGATGTACACCGTCGGTGCGGATATCCGTTGGGCTGAGTATCACCGCGACTTCCCATCCGCACACCGTGTTGTCTCCTTGCCCGCTTACAGCTGGGACCTGAAAGACTACTGGATCCAATACGTGAACGACTGGTCCCTCAGGAAGGGTGACCCCCCACTGATCCTGTCTGGTGCCACTCGTCTCGACACGACCACTATTCACAAAATTGTGGATGAAACTCCCGATTCCAATGGAAACAGCCTGAACATTGTAGTCGAGGCTGATGTGTCACGTCCAGACCTGAACCCTCTCATTCAGGGGCATATGGTTGACAACATTCCCTTATGCACCCCTTCAGTGTATGCCGATGTCGCCCTCACGCTTGGGAAGTACCTTGTGGAAAAGTACCAACCACAACTATGTGACGACCAGTTGGTGGTTGACGTCGGAGACATGACAATATCAAAGGCGTTGATAGCAAAGCCTCAAGGCCCTCAGCCGTTCCAGGCACGAGCTGAAGTCAACTGGGATAAGAAAGAAGCCCTTTGCAGATTTGTCTCATTCGACAGCAAGGGGCAACCCCAAGAGCATGCCCGCTGCATGATCCGCTTCCAGGACCGAGCTTATCAGCGGAAACTACAAGGGGAGGCTGCTGCAATCAAGGAGAAAATGCAAGCTCTTCGCAAAGGCATTGCAGCGGAGGCCTCCGCGAGGTTCAACCGCGCTATGGTCTACCGGATGATCCGGCCTCTGGCCCAGTTCCACCAGGACTACCGCGCAATCGACGAGGTTGTCCTCAACAGCAATACTCTTGAAGCTTCGAGCCGAGTGAGCTTCGGAACCGTCAAGCGGAACAGAGACGACAGGTTCCATACTCATCCGGCCATAATTGATGCCCTAACCCAGAGTTGCGGGTTCACGATGAACTGCAATGATGGCTGTGACCTCGACGTTGAAGTCTTCATGAACCATGGGTGGGGGTCCTTCCAGATCTATGAGGAGATCCAGTTCGAAAAGACGTATACCACATACACACGTATGCACGAGGGCAAGGACAAACTTTGGCATGGAGATGTTGCTGTTTTCGATGGCGACAAGATCGTCGCAAGCTTCCGGCAGCTTGCAGTAAGTGACCCCAATTTTATTACGACCGTCTGCTTGTTTCACCCTCTCTGACTCTTTCACAGATCCAAGGTGTCCCACGACGGGTGCTCCAAGTCATCCTGTCTCTCGAAAGCGGCAAGAAGGCACAGAAACCTCAACTTACATCGTCGGTTCCGTCTGCCGCACCCCGGGCCGCCGCCGTGGCGGTACCTACTGCCACTGCAACTCAGGCCGGACCCAGTAAGGTCTCAGCTGCATTGGAAATCATCTCTGAGGAGAGTGGTATCGCCGTTTCTGATCTGACCGACACAAGCCTTTTTGGTGACCTGGGTGTCGACTCTCTGCTGTCCTTGACCATCACTGCCAGATTCCGCGAAGAGCTGGATGTGGATATTGACTCCACATCAATGGTGATGGAATACCCCTCGATCGGTGACCTCAAGAAGTTGTTCAAGACAGAACAACAGGAAACGCAGCCAATCCTGGCATCTGATTTGAGCAGCCAGGTAAAGGAAGCTTACAACGCTCCAGTGCACCAGGCCTCCGCTGTTCCACAACAGCCCACTGTCGTCTCGCCAAAATCCAATATTGTCGAGCTTGCCCTCCAGATTGTGTCTGAAGAAAGCGGAGTGGCCCAGACGGATCTCACTGATGAGACTCACTTCACGGACAGCGGCATTGACTCGCTCCTGTCCCTGGTCATTGTCAGCAGATTCCGTGAGGAGCTGGAAATTGATGTCGACCATGAGTCACTGCTGATGGAGTGCCCTACTGTCGCTGACTTGAAGTCATTCCTACTGGGCGGTCAGTCAACGCCATCGGACCAAGACTCATCTGATCAGACTGCCTCTCCAAGCAGCAGTAATACTCCTTCCAGCCCAGCCAGCGACCCAGAGGAAGATGATGAGTTGATCGAAGTCAAGGCGGAAGACCTGACGCCTCTTCCAGATGCCGTTGCAAATGCAAAGTGCACGTCTCTTATCATTCAAGGCTCCCAACGCACCTGTACGAAGAACCTTTTCCTTTTCCCTGATGGCTCCGGGTCTGCGACTTCTTACGCCGGGATTCCGCGTATCGCTACCGATACTTGCGTCGTGGCTATGAACTCGCCCTTCCTCAAGGACCCAGATTCCTTGCGGGCCTGTCCTCTGGACCACCTCATCAACGTCTACCTGACCGAGCTCCGTCGCCGTCAGCCCTCTGGGCCGTATCATCTCGGTGGGTGGTCCGCCGGTGGAGTCCTAGCATATCGGGTGGCTCAGATCCTGGGTTCACAGGGCGAGAAGGTGGCTAGCCTGACACTGATTGACTCACCGACGCCAACGAATGGCCTGGACCCGCTCCCAAGGCACTTCTACGACTTCTGTAGGTCCTTGCATCTGTTCGGCGGCGGTCAGCACGGCAAGCCGGCCAGCGCGAGGCAGCATACACACACCTTCTCGGATGCCGAGCATGACAAGCTCATCTCTCACTTCAATGCATCTATCGACGTGCTGCACGAGTACCACGCGAAGCCTCTCAGCCATGACAAGTGTCCTAAGAAGGTTTCCATCATCTGGGCCCCGGACACCATCACGGACCGGCCGGGGGTGAAGAAGCTTGAGCCTCACCCCGAAGACAGCGAGGGGATGAAGTTCCTCACTGAGCGGCGGACTGACTTTGGACCCAATGGGTGGGATAAGCTCCTTCCGAGCAGTAAGATCACGATAGCGAGGGTTGAGAACGCGCATCACTTCTCAATGATGGTAAGTGCAGGTGTTCATTCCTTCAACACGGCTGTGACGCATGGTTGCTAACTTTTGCTTGATACAGCGCGAGCCATTTTCTGCGGGGCTTGCTGGTCACATTCGTGGGAATTTGAGCTAGGATGTGAAGGGCATATTACTCTAGTCGTGGCGATTTTATGATGGTCCATTGATCCTTCGAACTCAACGTTTGATGGAGCACCAAGTGTTAATGCTACTCTGAATCAGTAAACCTGAGTAGGGGATAGTAGATCTTCTTTTCTAGAGTATCATAATTTCGATAGAAACTTTCTTGAAGCAGCCTCCATGCATCAATATATAACCCCTTGTAAGCTGCGTCTCCTGTGAACAGTACCTATTGGACACAACTTTAGATTCTAAGACTCAACTCTTGTATCGCTTAAAGACCTTTGCACAATCCCATACTCCGAATAAGCGTTTGCCTCAACATCAAAATTGAGTATCCATTCTTCTCGCTTCAGATGCAGTAGAGTTGGATCCTGCCTGATCAGGTCCCAGTCCGCCTTGTGCCATTTATCTCGTGTTGTGACACCCGTCGCCTGAATTTTGTGAACCCGCTCGTACCGAATCTTCTCATATACCCGCATTGCCTCAGTAATGTTATCCTTCCCAGCAATATCGAGGCAAGCGGCCAGCGTCACTCCATCTTCCATAGCTTGGCTGGCTCCCTGGATGGAGGTGGGTAGAAAAGGGTGTGCAGCATCGCCAATTAGAGCAATCCGGCATTGAGGAGAGACAAAGGTCGGCAACGGGTCTCGGTATACCAGTTTATAGTCGAACAAGCGATCGGATGGGGTGGCCCTGACAAGTTCTCGTACCACAGGGGCCCAGCCGTCAAGGACCTGCAAAACGTCTTCGACCTTTCCGGGGAACTGCCAGCTCTCTTCGATACCTGCCTCGTCCTTGTGTGTGCAGACCCAGCTCAATTCCTCGCCATCCTTTATCGCTGCAGTGAGGAAGTGGATGTCCTGACCGATCCAGCCATTATGGCTATCCGATTGCACAAGGTATTTGGTCAAGTCGTTCTGCTTCAGTTTCTCTGTTGAGAACCAAGCGCGGTAGACCGCATACCCAGAGGGCTCAGGCTTGTCGTCGAACCCCAGTACAATCTTCCGTCCTTTCGACTTGACTCCCTCTGCGGCCAACACAATATCGGCTGTGTGCCTGAGACCATCGACCTCGATACCGGCCTTGTCACCATCCTCGAAGTAGTCCTTGATGGCCTGCCCGAGCCTCACATCGATCCCTCGGTCCAAGGCATGCTGATATAAGATCCTGTGCAGCTCTCCGCGGTGGCCATTGATTCTGCGGCCCCACTGTTTCTCCGACGCGAATGACTGCGACGTGACAAATTTCCCTTCCCAGTTGTGGTAGTTGATGCCGTCGCTCTTGTGTATGATCGGCTCCATCTTCTCCATCACCCCGGGCCACTTCGCAAATATGCGCGATGCGTTCTGCCCGAAGCTGATGATATCGCCGAGAGGCTTGAGCTCGGAGACCCTTTCGAAGACGGTTACGGAATGTCCTTTGCGGTCGCACTCTATCGCCGCAGTGAGCCCTGCGAAGCCGGCTCCGACGACGATCACCTTAACGCCGGAACTGGGCAGTCTAGGGATAGACTCCATTTTGGCTGTACTTTTTCTAGGTCTTGGGAATCTCCTTCATGGGAAATAAACAGACAGCAATCAAGTCAAACCCCGGTGGAACTGTTGGGCATATAAAGACGCTCCCGGCAGAAAACGGACGATTCCGCCCCACGTAAAGTAGGATCAAAGTTTCACCATCGTCAGCATTCATCCACTAACGACATGAATGGGTGAGGAGATGCGCATCTGTCCCGGCCGGGGCAACCTGCACCATCTACCGAAGGAGGGCGTCTGCTACCCCGCAGGACAAAGTGTGTGAACAAACCATTACTGGCGGCGACTTGTGCGAGCTGCCCCAAGTTGTGCTACGAAGCTACCATTAAATCGGTATTCTTGGCTCAACCTCGATGCTGATTGGGGAATTGATCTGTCATCTAGTTACTCCTGTTTGGGCCAAACGCATCCTATAGTTGCATGAGAAAACGATAATAAGCAGCAATCACCCAATTTGAAGTAGAGTTGGACAGACTACATTGATTAGATTCGCTGGACCCATTGACCTCGCTGTCAGCGGCAATGACCACTGATTTATTACAATAGCTACTTGCTGACTGCGTTACCTTTTCCCACGGCTCTCTGCTTCAGCTCTCCACTTGCAAAACCGTTTGCCTGGTTAGTCTTCTCACGATGCCGTTCGGGATACTCGAGTGTAAGAAAATGGAGGTCGTACCTGGTACAGGTGGGTGCAAGGATCGCAAATGAGACACGTGCTACGAAAGTTTCATGAGCTTAACAGTCTACAGCTTTCATGAGCGACCAGGACGATCTGCCACCAGAGTTTTCAAACATCCCCAGAGAGCTTCTCAAGCATGGAAGGGGCAGGTACAAGGACGTCATCCTCGTGCCTCGGCCCTCTGACAGCCCGAGCGACCCGCTCAACTGGCCGCAGTGGAAGAAGGAGTTGATTCTGCTCATCGTTGGACTCTCAGCGGCCGTCGTTGGGGCCTACGGGCCGATGCTCTCACCTGGCTTTGTCGAAGTCTCCTCGGACCTCGGAATCACGGTAGAGATCCTCTCACAAGCCACGGCCTGGCTAATCCTTATCATCGGGCTGAGCCTCTTCATCACCAACCCACTTGCAAAGATCATCGGACGTCGACCGGTGTATATACTCGCCATATGCATCATGTTTGCGACAAGTGTCTGGGGTGCGGCCGTCACGGACTATAGCTCATTCCTTGCCAGCCGAATCGTAGCCGGCATAGGGATGGCCCCTTACGAGATCCTCGTACAGTGCACTATAGGTGATCTTTACTTTGTCCATGAACGTGCAACGCGGATTGCGGTATGGAATCTCTTTCTACTCACTGGTATCAGCGGTGGTGCCTTGATTGCTGGATACATAATCGAGCTGGATGGATACCGCTGGACGTTCGGAGTGTGCGCCATCTTCTTCGGAATCCTGATGATAGGAGTCGTCTTTCTTGTCCCAGAGACAGCATATTGCAGAGATTCAATTGTACCAGCCATTGAGACCGACGAGCAAGGAACGCACCTGAAGCTGGGCCATGAGCACGAAGCCCATAGTGAGCAGCACGAGGCCGCTGTTCGCGTTGGAGGCCAGAGCGAGAGAAGACACGTACATCCAGTCTCTACGCATTTTTACTGGGAGATACAGTGATGCCCCGACGTGGAAGGTCTTCTTGAGACCAGTTGTCATGTGGTTTTATCCAGCTGTCCTCTGGGCATTCCTGATCTATGGTATGACTGACCTATCTGCAACCGTCTAGAATACAGTCTTGCTGAACACGAATATTAGGAACTACAATCACCTGGATCGTTGTCTTCTCGGTGGTCAACGGGGTCATATTTGTCTCATCCCCGTACAACTTCACTGTCAGCCAGATAGGCCTTATCAGTCTGTCCCCATTCATCTTGACTATTCTAGGTGAAGTTGTTTCAGGGCCACTGAATGATTGGATCTGCATCTACCTCACGAAAAAGAACAAGGGCATTTATGAACCCGAATTCCGCCTGCCGCTCATTCTCGCAGCAGTCATCTTGGGGACGGTGGGTTTCTTTGGCTTTGGGGCGACCATCCACTATCAGACGCACTGGACCGGCCCAGTTCTTTGCTTTGGGCTTGCCAATATGAGTCTGGTCTTTGCAGCAACCTGTGTGTTTGGGTACATCATCGACGCATACCGGAGGCACAATGAGGAGGCCTTTGTCGCGATCAACTCAAGGAACCTGCTGACATTTGGACTGACGTACTTTGCCAACGATTGGTTGGCGGAACAGGGCCCACTGGTTGTCTTTTGTATCCTCGGGGGCTTGTTTCTTTTTGTTTGCTCATTGACCATCCCACTATGGTAAGTTGCTGAACAGTCACATGGATCCAGATGAGGTCAAGCAGGGGGATGCGACGTTCTTCTAAGCGTTGTCAGTGCTGACTGGAATTCAGGATTTTCGGCAAGAGGATTCGAAGCTTCATTGGGCGGACAGAGTGGCTTCAACGGTTCATGAACGATGACTGACAGTCTTGTTATGAGGCATCTGAATAATAGTTATTTCACAAACGGAGTCGGAGTGTTTGCGCGCTCTCCGTGCCGAGGTCCAAGTGCCACTTCCCACTGAGTGAGCAAGCTTAATGTACACGGTGACAATTGGAGGCGTCCTAGTGAGTGGCAGGCCATTGGTGCACAAGGATGCGGGGCAATACTTCAGCACGACTGATGCGAATGGAATCGGACCTCGGCATCTCATTTGCATTTGCTGCTGTAGAGTGCGCGATGGATCTTGTTGGACTAGCCTTCACTTACTACTCCCCTGCTTGCATCACCCACACTGCGACGCAAATTGAACACAAACGGATACAGCGAAACGAATTGCAAAGAACGATCTGGCACTGACAAGCAGCACCCACTTTGCACCATAATGTCAGCTGATGAGGACTCTACTTCCAGTCTGCCATGGGCAGAACCTGCCTGGCTCGCATCCCTAGAGTCACCTTACTACAACGAATCTCACAGGAAGCTGCAAGCTTATGCCAGGGATTACATTAACCGGAAAATCCTGCCTCATCATCTGAGTTGGGAACAAGATGGCGATTGCCCAGATGCGGCAAAAGCTGACTACGTGAAGTCAGGGCTGGCATTCGCAGATATACCAGCGCCATACAGGCCGCAGGGATTCGAGTTAGTAGCCGGAATACCAGCCGACGAAGTTGATATCTTCCACGGCATGGTACTTGGTGATGAAGCGGCTCGTATTGAAGGAGGTGTTGGTATAGCGCTGGCAGGAGCAAACGCCATCGGCGTGCCTCCAATTCTGAATCACGGGACCGAAGAGCAGAGGAAGCGCTGGCTGCCAGGGCTGTTTACACGAGAGACGAGCTTCTGCTTGGGGATAACGGAGCCGAGCGGCGGCAGCGATGTTGGCAACATCTACACGAAGGCGGTCAAGAGTACAGACGGGACCCAATACGCCGTCACGGGAACCAAGAAGTGGATCACAGGAGCACAGTGGGCAACGCACATGACAACGGCTGTCCGGACGGGAGGCCCAGGAATCGGAGGCATCTCGCTGCTTGTAATACCCCTCCGCTCGGAAGGAGTCGAGATCGAGAAGATAAGTAACAGCGGCCAGAACGCCGGCGGGGCGAGTTGGGTGCGCATGCGCAACGTCCACGTCCCCGTTCAGAATCTGCTTGGGGAGGAGAACCAAGGTTTCAAGTACATCATGACCAACTTCAACAAGGAAAGGTTTCTCATGGCCATAATCTGCAACCGCAAGACTCGGACCTGCCTCAGTACGGCCCTACAGTATGCCCACACCCGCGAGGCCTTTGGGAAGCCCCTCGTCTATCACCAGATCATCCGCCACAAGATCACAACGATGGCTAGGGAGGTCGAGTCGCACTGGGCGTGGCTAGAACAGATAGCGTACCACATACAGGCCCACGGGTGGCAGAGCGACGACGTAGCAGGGCGGATCGCCCTCGCAAAGGTGGCTGGGGGGAGGATGCTGGAGCAGGCCGCGAGGGAGGCCCAGCAGGTCATGGGCGGCGTTGCGTACCAGAAACAGGGGCCCGGGGGAGGCGGTCTGATCGAGCAGATTACCCGTGACCTGCGGATGATGGTGGTTGGAGGGGGCTCCGAGGAGATCCTGGGGGATTTGGCGTTCAGGCAGCACACGAAGGCGGCACAGAGAAAGTCGTCAAAGTTGTAGCACTGCAAATTGTGACCGTTCCGGAAGGAGACTGGCACGCTCTGCCCAATTTAGCTATCAATGGGACCATACTTGGATACCTTCACTCCGCATAATGGCTCCAGTGGTGCGAATGCAGAGATCCGCGCTGCTAAAGACAGAGTGTAACTTACACCGTTACGTCATTTGTACTACAACCAAAAATTCGAAGAGAGTAGCATCCACCCTAATTCATACTCCATAGTTTTGAGAGTGGTTGAGGTGTGCCCTCCGTTTCCGCGACCATGGCTACCCTTTGGGTATGCAGCCATCCTTGTTTCTGGAGGACTCAAGCCCGAAGACTCCAGACCGGTGGGATTGTTTGCATGGACAGAACCAAAAAGAAGCACAAGCTATGAGATGCATATACGTCGTGTGAGGGATAGGACCATCGACAAGGTAACAAGGAACAGGTAGTTTCATGCGAGCAACTCGCATTCGTAGACATGCTCGGTTGAGCATACGGACGTTCTGTATGTATATTAATCCGCAAGTTGACAGGTTCCTGTTGGGCAACCTTGAAATTCGTGCCCGACATTCGCCCTGGCTTGATTCGGATGTCGGTCAGCAGCCTGTTTGACAGGAACCCTGCATAGTTAACTGAACTACTTTGCAGCATGCAAATGTGAAAAAAGCATGCATGGCCTGGATCAGTCTAGACCAAGGTTCTGTATTCCCCACGCTAAACCGATTGCGGCTCCAAAAAGCAGACCCACCCAACTCACCACATCCTTCAAAATTATCACGGTAGTTGCAAAAAGCGAAAATGGAGAACAGATGGATTGAACACCTGACCTTCCGCACACGTCGTGTTGAATAATCACACATGCAAAGCGGACGCTCTACCACTGAGCTAGATCCCCGATCGTTGAAATTCTCACGAAATTAATAATTGATAGCTTATCTTGTAACCACGATCGGTACATGGAGAGGAACGCACCTGGACATTAATAAGTACTCCTAGTAGTCTACTTATCATGCGCTTCGACGTATTCAACGGCACGCGGAGACGAAGACCTAGACCTGCGTGGATGTTGATTCATTACCATTCTTTTGTACGACACTTCAAGTTCTGCCTGGTGCAGCCTGCTGGTTGCAACCTGCCTTACGATGGCATGAGTCCCGGGAGATTGCGCTGATTCCTCCCGCACGCTAGAAATCCTTCACGAAGCTTGGCCCCATCCTCGCGAATGCCCATTCGACAACTTGACATCAACTTAGGCAGATCTCCAGGGGCAAGGTAGGCTCCCAGACGGTGAGCTCCTTTTCGACAAAAAGGGGAGCACGGATGGGATACATCACTTCATGGCTAACTACACTATATAAAACGTGGACAACCGCAAGATTGAGCCAGCAACTTGGCCTCAACAACAGCAACCTTCGCCTTCGCAATAATTCGTACCCTCTCCTCCTATAAGCCCAGGAACCGTTAGAATGCGCGTCACATCGCTCCTGAGTCTGGCTCTGCCAGGCCTTAGTATGGCCCAGGTAAGTTCCGCGAGCACCATTTATCCAATTGTGTGATGCTAGCTGCGGCGTTCACATCAACAATTTCACCAACTGATACCGTCTTTCCAACGACAGAATATCACCACTACCTTGACCACTAGCACCATCTCTGCGGCGCCTTCAGCGACACCAGACTACCTGGCGATCTGCGAGGAACAGGCATCGAGCTACGCAGACAGCTGCCCACAGTGCCTGTATAGGTGCATTGGATCTTCCTATGTTGAGCAATGTTACTGGAGCACTTTCTCCGCCGTCAACGGCATTCAGGCGCAGTGCGAGGCTCGAGGAGGTCGGAACTGCAGGCAGACCGCCCTTGATGCCGTTTGCCCAGGACCATAGGCTAGCCTGTACGAAGTCGGCAGCGGAGCCACTCACTTTGAGTACACTAGTCACCATTGGTACAGGGCCCGAACAGAAACTCCGCTGGCAGAGGGTGGGCAGCTTAGGTCATTGATTCTACGATATGGACGTAAACCAGATGGCGATGTTCTGTCCTGGAACTTGCAGCACTTAATCCAGGCACTGCTTCCAGGCGCGGCCGCTTGAGTGTTGTCTCGCTGTGTTCATCAATAAATTTGGATACAATTAGATCCTCCTCTGGTTCCTTTTCCGTGCGTTGATCATTATCGTCCACGGTTTCGCTGTCCACAACTCTGCTTGAATATGCTCACCAGATAGTTCCTTCTGTGGGATGAATAAAAAGAGGGGGGGGGGTTCTCAACATCAAATGGGGTTTCACTTGTCTGAACAGCTGGAATCAAGGATCTAAATGTGTAATCTTGGTGAATAGCTCAAGCGCACCAAGAATTCACATAATAGACATGACTCAACCTGGGGGTGTGTAAGTGATATAATTACCCACGTAAGTAGATAACAATTCATACCTCGGATGGACGGTTTCAGTAAGATGTTTTAGACTGAGAAAATACTCCAAAAACATTTTTTTGGAAACTGTGACACGGTCGGACTAATCCATCACTGCCTGAGTTCCTTCCGAAGCGAAGAGTTCAGTGGCCTGATGGCAGCTCTCGAAGATGATGTTTCTAGGCACGCAGGTTCATGGGTCACTCATGCCAAGACCCGGGAATGCGAGAAGAGGCTTGTGACAGCTACCATGACACAAACCAGAACATGGAAAACCGGGGCTGCACTTGTGATGCCTATGTCAAATTGTTGTAGAATCAGTGCAAATTAACTGAACGGGGCACAGTGATGAATTGAGTCGTTCTTTTTGCAGATCATCTATCCGCGTCATGACCTTGCTCGGATACGCCGGGTTTGAAGCAGATAGACACACTAAATACTTTTAAATCCAACTAGAGAACAACTGAAACACGACTAAGCTCAAGTCGACTTCACCCTATTCAGATTACAGTTCTAGGAGAATTAACCTGACTAACTTCGAAGAAGAGCGTACCATTATCCCTAGATTCTGCAGAGACTGAAATAATAAGCTTTGATTAGCAATTACAACTTCAGATAAGTCGTACCCGCAGCCTATGAATAGGGATGGAATATCGCAAGGCTGAGTCATGGTAGGGATAGTTCCACGCCGCAGAGGAAGAGTTGCCAAGAAGTAATATCTATAGAGTTTGGCGACGGCCCCATATATCGGGTCGTTCCGCTCTTCAACTTAATCGCGTTGTTCTTCGATGTATTTATAATCGTCCGGGTACCTTTGCACTGGAGTTTTCGTCGTGTTAATCTTTCGCGCACATTCATCACATTCATTTCTCAGACGACTCGGACGGAAGTTCGTTCGTATTCACTCTTTTGAAATGCACGCCATCACTATTTTCGGAGCGGCTGGAGTCGCGTCCGCCGGTTTCACTTCAATCCGAGCTGCGAATTTCAGTGACCCATACGCTGATTGGAATGAGGAGACGGCTTTCACCAACAAGAACTTCACTGACACCCCTAAAGGTGTGCTCGAGCCCTACGACAGATGCGGAGGTATTGGGCATTATGGTCCAACAGCATGTAGCCAGGGAGTTGATGTGACCTGCACCTTCCACAATGACTATTACAGTTCCTGCTCGCCCGTGACAGACCCGGACGCCCCGGTCGAGCCGAAGCCTTCCGGACCCAAGCCCGACAAGCTCAGCTCTCTTCTTCACGGCACACCCGTTGGTTTTGCATCGGGCGTCACTGGTGGTGGCGACGCTGAGCCGGTTCGGCCCAAGGACGTCAACGAGCTGAGTGACTTGCTGCAGGACCCGGAGCCTCGGGTCATCGTCCTCGACAAGACATTCGACTACACCACCGCGCTTGGAACTGGCGTCATCGACGGCTGCAAGCCCTGGGGCGAATTGGAGGACAAGTGCCAGGTCGCCCTGGGTCTCGGTGGCGACTGGTGCAACCGGGAGAAGCCCGACGCTCCCAAGGTCCAGGGCCTGGAGTTCAACAAGGCCGGCATCAGCCCCCTCTGGATCCGCTCCCACAAGACTATCATTGGCGAAGGTGACAAGGCCATCATTTTGGGCCGCAGCATCCGCATGATGGGCGTCGAGAACATCATCATCCAGAACGTGAAGTTCACGAGCATCAATGAGCAGTATGTCTGGGGTGGCGATGGGCTTGACGTCTGGGGATCGAACAACATCTGGCTCGACCACTTGACAATCAGCCGCATCGGCCGCCAGATGGTCGTTGTTCACGAGGGCAGCAACCAGAACATCACTATCAGCAGCGTTCACTTCGATGGCTTCACCGAGTACAGCTCTAAGTGCGGCACAGAAAGCAGCACTTCGCATTATTGGTAAGTCACACCATGTCCAGGGATATTTCTTGACCCGGGTCCTGCATATCAGCGAGCACCACGTAAATGCTAATTTGCGATCAAATCACAGGGGCTCCAAATTCTCCGGGCAAGACGACTCAATTACCTTTATCAACAACTACATGGACCACTTCTCAGGTCGCGCTCCCCAAGTTGGAGACAAGAATGAGACCAGCGTGTCACTGACTCACGTCGTCAACAATGTGTGGGAAGCCATCTCCTCCGAGGCCCACGCCTTTGAGGTCCTCACAGGTGGTGTCGTCCTCGCCGAAGGAAATTTCATCTACAACACGAGCATCGTGCTCGATGACAGCCACGGAGTCGGCCTGGTCTACACGCCCCAGGGCAGCACCGACGATCGCGCCTGCACAAAGGCCATCGGCCGCGCTTGCGTGCCGAACAATCTGCTCCAGAGCGGCGCCTTTAATGTCTCCAAGCCCGCCACCCTGGATGTTCCCGCGTGGAAGGAGCACAGCAACTATCCTGTCGCCGCCGCTGCTGACGAGGACCTCCGCGAGAAGGTCAAGGCAAATGCAGGCTTTGGCAAGCTATAGATGAGGATGCTGGGCATGAACCGTCTTTCGTTTTTTGGCCGCTGGAATCTTCTCCCGGGGAGATTTCACATGTATATACTTCAACAAACCTTGATCTGTTTCATCTAGCAAATGTTAACATCGAGAGGCTTATAATTGGAACTCCAAATAACACGGGCTGAGAAGAGCTATCGAGGCAATATTCAATGTTGCCAAGCAGGATCAAAAGCAGATATCTAGTTTTATTGAACTGTGATATTGTCCAGCCTTGGTTCAAATTCATGTGATGGCATTCATGTAAAGACCGGTGTGCGATACGGTCTAAGGGTGCGAGTATCAGATACCCATGTGATGTCCTGCCCTGAGGTCGATCAACGGATACACTGAGTTTCCTTGGCGTCTTTGAGCACAATCTCTTGTTCATCTACATCCGTGGAGACGCACAGTCAACGGGTAGGGCGGGGATGGGAGGCCAGAGTTCATGAAGCGCGACGTTCATTGCCGTTGGGCTACGGTACACGCAGCTCGTGGAATATATCTAGTTGTCCCATTTAGAGTCACCCTTCCTTGCCTTCTTGACCTTGCCAGAGGTGAAACTCCGAAGTCTTTTACCATGGACAAAAAGGAGCGGGATACCGGATGACACAATTAGCAATGCGACGGCGATGTATGACATGAATTTGAGTGGACCTGCATTGTCCGTGTAAGCGATGCACCTTTAGTCGTTCTCGGCCTCAAAGACGATTTATGATACTCACCAAGCTGAGATATCCACGTGGTCACCTGCGTGTTAAAATAGAAGGAGGTAAAAATACGGAGCACGGAAACGTTCGTTAAAACGGCACTGAGATAATTTAAACGTCAGCATGAAATTGCGCACCATTAGGGCTCAAGAATATATACCCAGCCCACTGAGGATATGACTCTATGACATAGTTGTTGATGATGGGCGCGGCCATAAGCGGCGAAGTCATCAAGAAGAATTGGCCAAGGAGCAGGACCATGTAGTGAAGGTGGAACTGGTCCGCGTAGCCAAAGACTATGGCACCGATTATGGCAAAAGCGATTGGGGTGATGAGATTGATGAGCTGGTACTCGGGCTCGCGCGATCCACGCCGCTTTGAAATCCACATCGTCACCTTGTCAGAAAGAGCGCCACCAATGAGGAAAACGGCAATGGTGGAAACAATTTGAGTAAGGTTGCTCAACCCAGTCAGCTCGAACGGGATTCTGTGATTGTACTCGAGTCAGCAATGACTATTTCAAAATGGAATGGATTCAATTTAGATGAGGTTGGGGTGGTGGATCGACAAACCCGGCAGCAAGGAGTGCGAACGAGACAGCCTGTCCGCTGGCGCCCATGACAATACCAAATGCAGTCTGCAATAGGGTACAGAATATCACAGCCGGGAAGAATGTGGTCTTGGCTGTAGCCAGAATTTGGCTGGCCCCCTCTTTCCATTCGTACCCATATTGGAAGAAGCCAATATCATCCCACTTGGTGCGGCGACCGTAGGTGATGTAATCCAACTTCGTCCGGCTCTCGCCCGGTTCGACGGGCCAGAGCTGCTGTCCAGCTGCGAAAGCGTGTCAGCAGACCGTCTTTGGCTAGAGAGTCTGAAGTAAGGTACACACCGAGTTCTGCCTTTGACCGTTGCCTCCTGGACTCAGGTACAAAGACGATTAAGAGGAACCATGCAAAGATGCCGATTGCTGATGTAATAAAATACACCCAGCGCCAAGTGTAGTTGACTGATATCCAAGGAGCCAGGATGCCAAAGGTGATGATCATAGGTCCCTGTTCTCGTTAGCATCCCTCAAGAACGCCTGTGTTGACAGACGAAGTTCCTTACTTGGGCTGCAATGATAGCGGCGACAGCTTTGTTTCGCTGATGGATAAACATTATGTCTTGTACAATCAAAGGAAGCAAAGCCTCCACAGCACCTGAGCCCAGCCCGTGGAAAACACGTGCTGCAATGTGGCTTGTCAGAGAAGTGCTAGCACCCGCCCAGAAGCCTGAAGCCCAAGAGAGTGTAGAGGTCAAGATGAGGACTGGTCTCCTGCCGATGGCTGTGGACAGCGGGACCAACAAATACGTTGCGAATCCGTTGCTAAGGAGAGGGATTGTGGCGAGTAGGGACACTTGGGCGAGCGAGATAGGCTGAACGCCAGGAGGAATAACGGCGAGAGGGTCTGGGTTGCCTTTCAAGTCGGCATGCTTCAGGGTCGAGGCCGGATCGACGCCAGAGTACTCGAGGAGGAACACCGGGGTCAAGCCGGCGATGGCGATCTCTGCAGCGAGCGATATAGACCCGAAAAAGCACATGGAGGCCACCGCGAGCCACTTGCGCCATTCCCCGAGGTTCAGGGGATCTTTTGGATCGGGCGTCGGCGTAGGAACCGGCCTAATGTTGCCATCTTTGTCGTATATCTCAGTGCTGCCCAGTACAATGTCTTCCTGCTCAATCTTGACGTCGTCTTTGAGTGTATCATTCGTTTCGGCTCTAGTGAGCGAAAGTTCGTCTTCTTCGATACGTCTTATGTTGCTCGACGGGCATGAAGGGGCGGTTGGCTGCCCCGGTTGGCCATGCTGACCAGTCCACGAGGCCCGAGGGTCGATGATGTTCATGGGCACGAGGTAGGCCGAGTTGCGCTTGGCCATGGCCGCAAGTGAATTTCGTTTTTCCATGGTCGAAAGGTGTTGCAAGGGTTTTTCTTTCCTTTTGTTTTTCGTTTTTCTTTTTTATATTTTTTTTAATTCTCTTTCGTTTTTCCTTTTCTTTTTCTCTCACACTTCTAATCTTCGAGTCAAAAAAAAAAAAAATACAAGAAGGCACCCCAAAAATGTTACGAACTGCGGAAACAAAGCGATACGAAAGGAAGAATACGCTCTCAGAATCAATCTGGAGACCGGGGAAGGAGAAAAAGGTGCCGCCGGCGGCGCGTGATGGGGTTGGAACGAATTTTCGGCAGGTATAGGAAATGGAAAGTTAAGCTTTCACGCCACTCTCTGTTGTTGACATTCGAACCTTTTGTCTTACTTCCATGAGAACGGGAATACCTATTTCCAATCTACTTGAACGACGTCAATGCATGTATCAGGATGCCAAGCATGTGCTGCTACGATGATAGTCTCACCTCCCTTGCATCCTCGCAATAAACACGGTGCCACATACAAACATGCGACCATATGTCTGTCACTGGTCACAGATCGAATATAGGCCATACACAAGTGACGATCTTCGCAGGGACTGTCATCTCACGGGTACCAATTTCAGGCCCTACATTTCCAAAACAAGCCTCTGCTCACCTCGTCATTGCTAAACAGCACTGCTTCCAGCAACGCAGATCGATGGCCCCATGATCGGCAGACCCCTGGAGGCATACAAACCCCACACAAGCTTCATAACTCCGT
This sequence comes from Diaporthe caulivora, assembly GCA_023703485.1. Taxonomy (NCBI): domain Eukaryota; kingdom Fungi; phylum Ascomycota; class Sordariomycetes; order Diaporthales; family Diaporthaceae; genus Diaporthe; species Diaporthe caulivora. The sequence continues at coordinate 6,030,753 of JAMPTR010000002.1, forward strand.
GGTGATATTCGTCATCAAATTGCATTGAAACAGACTTCGAAGCAGGACCATCGCCGAAGATGCTGATGCTTGAATCATCCTTCAAATAAATACAGGAGCAAAGCCTCCCCTATTGATCAGCTCTAGAATGATTTGACCGGGAAGACTGGCCTGATGAGGCGACTCAAAGCGTGCCGAGTGTTTGGTCGGCTTTTACGAGCCGTTTGAGAAACCCCAAATAAATGCTGCTCAGGAGACCAAGGTTAAAGTAGCATCCCCTATTCTTCAGCCGCAGCACAATGTTCGTACCTAGGTATGCAATGCATGTTTACGTGACGCAGCCTGCGCGATTAGACAATGCCAAATCCGGATTCCTACAGGATCTACTGTCGAGGTGCCGTAGAAAGGATGAATGAGTATTGAAACACTGAAATATACTTTCTCGGACGTCGTTGCGGCTGCGAATGAATTACTCGAGCTGCATATTCCAGGGGCTGCTGATATAAGCATCTGCCATCGGACGCTCTCCACACAGACGCATCGATGGCCGGTTGTCTTGGCAGACACGCAAGCACTGTTTCAATAGGTCAATTGGACATGACGTTTAGCAAGGTCCGATCCTCAGGCAAGTGGTTTCAGAGGCGTAGTTTGGGCTCTCCTTGCCTCTGCTCTTCAAGGCGCAGATGCACGAGCTGCTCTCCTTTTGGCTACCCGAAGCGGCCAATGGACGTCCCACCGCCCACCGCCCGCCGCCCACTTCGGACAAGTTTCGGCTCCACGATGCCATGACAAGCCCCTGCTCGAGACCCCCGCCGGAAACACCTGCCGTAACAAACCGGGACCTACCACGGCAGAGGGCTAGTGGGGAGACTGCTTGATCGCTGGACTTGAGCGCCAGGTCCACGTAAGCGCGCGCCCGAAGACGGTGAGGATGGGGTCTTCGAAAACCCCGAGAATTCTGGAACCTCTTCGCCAAGGTTCGTTATTAACTGAGCAAATCGACGATCTTAAGCTTAAATTACACCTCCGGAATGACTGAAGTGTAAGATCCACGCCTCCCTCACAGCCTCTGTGCTATGATTAGATGTCGGCGGTTTCCGAATCAGCTCACACCTCACCTCGTCCGGGCGACATGGAGGGAAACAAGACGGCAGAGAAAGTCAACCCCAATGTCGGCACTGCCTCGCCTTCCCTGGAGGAGCGGCCAAGCAGCCAAGCACCGCGTCCGGATGGCAGCCCCAACGACTGCGTCCCTTGGTCGCGTCGTCTGAACCCGCTCAAGAGCAGCAAAATACCGCCCATACCAGAACAACGTCAACCCTCTGGCGAACACACTGCCAACTTCCTGAGCAAGCTGGTGTTCCATTGGGTCACGCCTCTGATGCGTGTAAGCAGCCGGTGTTCCCAATGATTTTCCTTGTCTTCAAACATTCCGAGTCCTGATTATCTGCCTCTGTCTAAATGCCGAACTAAGTTAATTTCCAAACTTTTATCACAGGTCGGGTACCAGCGCCCACTGGAACAAAATGACATCTGGCTCGTGAACCCAGACCGAAGCTTGGACGTGCTTGAGCAGAAGTTCAATGTCGAGTTTCAACAGCGCGTCGCTGCTGGAAGCAAAAGACCGCTACTGATTGCCCTGGTCAAGACATTCAAGAAAGAATTCTTGCTTGGTGCATTCTGCCAGTTGATGAGTACTATTGCACAGACGCTGTCGCCTTTCCTCCTGAGGTTCCTCATCTCATTCGCCACGGAAGCTTTCAATGCCAAGCAAACTGGTGAACATGGACCGAACATCGGCTATGGCGTTGGTCTCGTTGTCATCATCACTGCCCTTCAAGTTGTGATGACTTTCTCCATCAATCACTTCATGTACTGGGGCATGACCGTCGGAGGTGAGGCTCGCGCAGTAATGATGTCACTGATATTCGCGAAGTCACTCAGGATCTCTGGTCGAGCCAAGGCCGGGTGCTACGCACTAGCACCACCGACGGACACCAAGCCAGAGAGTGACGAGAAGAAGGGATGGTCCAAGAAGGCTGCCTCCAAAGGGAAAGGGGCCAAGGACGACATCAAGAAGCCATCGTCGACCAACGAAAACGACACGGATGGATGGAGCAACGGCAGAATCGTCAACCTCATGTCAACAGACACCTACCGTATCGACCAGGCCTCCGGCATGATTCACATGCTCTGGGGATCACCACTCTCCATAATCATTACAATGGTTCTTCTACTCATCAACTTGGGATACAGTGCACTGCCGGGACTTGGCTTGCTGTTCCTCTGCACACCGGCTCTCACAGCGGCCATTCGGGCACTCTTCAAGAGACGCTTCGCCATCAACAAGATCACTGATCAGCGGGTCAGCCTCACTTCCGAAATCCTGCAAGCCATCCGCTTTGTGAAGTTCTTCGGGTGGGAGACCAGCTTTCTGGAGCGCGTCCAGGCGATACGGAAACGTGAGATCCGTTCCATCCAGGTCTTGCTCGCCATCCGTGATGCTATCCAAGCGTTGGCCATGGCCGTTCCCGTTTTCGCTTCCATGCTTTCTTTCATCACCTACGCCTTGACTAGCCATAATTTGAGCCCAGCACCCATCTTCTCATCATTGGCGCTGTTCAATGGCTTACGGATGCCGCTCAACCGTAAGAATTCCACCCCCAATCATAATCCATCCTTGAACAGAAGCAAATGAACGTAGTCATGGCCCATGTCACTGACTGGATCATCTCTAGTGTTTCCTATGGTCGTTGGAAACGCCATTGACGGCTTTGCATCGATCAAACGTATACAAGAGTTCTTGCTGGCCGAAGAGGCCTCAGAAGATGCCGAGCAGGACCCGGGCAGCGAGAATGCCATTGTTGTCAAAGACGCGACATTCACGTGGGAGAAAACACAGACACAAGGAACTGATGAAGGAACCCGGACGCCGGACTCAATCACGCTGTCAGAGCCGTTCAGCCTGCCCAGTCTCACCCTCACGGCCGGCCGCTCCGAGTTGATCGGTGTTATTGGCAGCGTGGGCTCGGGAAAGACCTCACTCTTGGCTGCCTTGGCCGGTGACATGCGCAAGACGTCTGGTGACGTGACTTTTGGAGCCTCAAGAGCATTTTGCCCGCAGTACGCCTGGATCCAAAACGCGACGGTGAGGGACAACATCACATTCGGCAAGGATTTCGACCGCAAATGGTACGACGCGGTCACCGAGGCCTGCGCACTCCGTACTGACTTTGCCATGCTCCCCAATGCGGACAAGACTGAGATCGGCGAGCGTGGCATCACGGTATCAGGTGGCCAAAAGCAGCGCATTAACATCGCCCGCGCCATATACTTTAACGCCGACATCGTTCTCATGGATGACCCATTGTCGGCGGTTGACGCTCACGTCGGCCGGCATATCATGGACTCCGCCATCTGTGGGCTGCTCGCAAACAAATGCCGGATACTCGCTACGCACCAGCTGCACGTACTGCACCGATGTGACAGGATCATCTGGCTGGAAGGAGGCGCTGTCAAGGCCCAGGGAAGCTACCAGGATCTTGTGTTGCAGAACAAAGAGTTCGTCGAGTTGATGACTCTCACGTCGACGAATGAAGAAGCCGCGAAGAACGACGATTCTGATGAGGAGAGCGTTCATGTTCCCGACGAGAACGAAAAGCTCGTAAAGGTTGAGACTGCAAAGTCCAACATCGCGCTTATGCAGGCTGAGGAGCGCGCCGTCAAGGCTGTGTCTTGGAGTGTCTACGGGGCTTGGTTGAGAGCAGGCGGTTCCATCTTAATTGCCCCGCTCGTGCTTTTGCTTCTCACCCTGGCCCAAGGCAGCAACATTGCCACAAGTCTTTGGCTTTCGTGGTGGACGGCAGGTCAGTTCCCATTAACCATGGGAGAGTGGGTAAGATGTTCCTGCAGTACATCCAGAAGCAGAGCGTTACAGGCTTACGGTGAAACAGATTGGTATCTATGCGGGTCTGGGTGGTGGTCAGGCCATGTTCATGTTCTTGTTTGCTTTTTCCATTTCGTTATTTGGAACACGGGCAAGCAAGGTCATGTTGAAGCGGGCCATGTTTCGTGTTCTGCGCGCTCCAATGTCTTTCTTCGACACGACGCCCCTGGGACGAATTACGAACCGCTTTTCCAAGGATATCGACGTAATGGATAACAATCTAACGGATTCTATGAGGATGTACCTCCTCATGCTCGGCCAGATCATAGCCACCATCGGCTTGATCCTTGCATATTACTATTACTTCGTGGCAGCCATGGTACCTCTGATGGTTGCCTTTGTGTTCGCAGCGTATTACTACCGGGCATCCGCAAGAGAAATCAAGCGACACGAGGCTATACTGCGATCACACGTCTTCGCAAAGTTCAGCGAGGCTGTCTATGGAACCTCCACCATTCGAGCATACGGCGTCCAGGAACACTTCTTGAAGACGATACGACAAACAATCGACGAGTTCGACGGAGCATACTTCCTCACGTTTTCGAATCAACGCTGGCTAAGCCTGAGACTCGATTGCATCGGCCTAATCATGATATTCGTCCTCGGAATGCTCGTGGTCACATCCCGGTTTACCGTGAACCCAAGCACTGGAGGACTCGTCTTATCGTATATGATCAGCATCATGGGCATGTTCCAATTCGCTGTCCGACAGATGGCAGAGGTTGAGAATGACATGAACAACACAGAACGAATTCATCACTACGGCACGGGGCTTGAAGAAGAGGCACCTCTCCATGTGGGTGAGGTACCAGCAGACTGGCCCCAACAGGGCAGGATTGTACTCGACCATGTTCAGCTGCGTTATCGAGCCGGCCTCCCACTGGTACTAAAGGACGTTTCCATCGACGTCAAGGGTGGCGAGAGGCTGGGGGTCGTTGGTCGCACCGGAGCCGGGAAGTCGAGCATCATGCAGGCGTTATTCCGCCTTGTTGAGCTGTCGGGCGGCTCAATTACTATCGACGGGCTGAACATCAGCAAGCTGGGCCTCCACGATCTTCGCTCCCGATTGGCCATAATACCGCAAGACCCGACGCTTTTTAAGGGTACCATCAGGTCCAACCTCGACCCGTTCAACGAACACACAGATGCGGAGCTTTGGTCGGCGCTAAGGAAGGCTGACCTTGCCAGCGAGAGCGGCGACGGCGGAATCGACCTCGAGACCATCGTGGAGGAAGAAGGCCTCAACTTCTCCCTCGGACAGCGTCAGCTTATGGCCCTCGCGCGGGCTCTGGTGAGGGACGCAAAGATTATAATCTGTGACGAGGCCACGAGTTCGGTCGACTTCGCCACCGACCAGAAGGTCCAACGGACTATGGAGGCATTTAGGGGGAAGACGCTGCTATGTATTGCCCACCGCCTCAAGACTATTATTGGCTACGACCGTATATGTGTCATGGACCAAGGGTATGTGGCAGAACTTGGGACACCGGTGGAGTTATACGACCTAGGCGGCATTTTTACGAGCATGTGTGAGAAAAGTGGGATCAGGAGGGAGGATATATTAGAGAAGGCAGACGACATACGGAGAGGCTGAAGCTCCATGCACGTGCAAGTACCCATAATACCGATACACAAAGTCGCTTATTTGATGCAGAGAAATGGAAATAATAATATTTGCCATCTCTAATAATTTTTGCTTTTATATGTTGAGAAGGTCTGTGACCAACGACTTGGCGCCTCACTCCCCGACAACAAGGACAGAGAGATTGTGAACCCAAAAAGATCTAAATCCAGTCCTCGTTTTTTTTGGTGGTGCCATGATTGGTACATTGCCTGAATAATCATCCTCGAGACCACAAGGGAACCAAAAAGCGTTTCGGTCGCCCAAAAGAATCTTCTGCTCGACGAAGCTGGCCTCCTTTTGCAAGCTGAGGTTATTGAGCAAGTCGATTATGTCGTACTGGGACTCTTCACTTGCTTCGAATGCAAGTCTCAGCCTCGAGGATCCGGATCAGCAGGTCCACGAATACATTTTCGTCGGCATCGATACAGAACTCTACGACTCTTGAGCATATCTTCGCCCGGGCTGCAACCCAATGTGGGTTAAGGGTTCCTGCCGCTTCTCGAAACTCGACTGTCATCCGCAGTTCTTCGTCGTCGGGTTCAAGGAGGAAGTTGTACATTTCAAGGTTGTAGTTTCGTCGGTAGCTATGGGATTTTTGTATCAGATTAACGCACCGGTTTGTGTCTTTGTACATTTCCGGTTGGCAAAGCGAGTTCAGTTCGTCAAGGACTGATGTGCACTGGTGCCTGTCTCCCACCACTAGTGATGTTTTACAGTTTGTACAACCTTGTTGTACGTACGTACGTACAGGAAGAAAATGTACGTACATGTACTATATATGTACAACTAAGCCCACTATATTCCAAATCAGGTAATTAATGGGTCATGCCGTATAAGTACGGAGCTGTACAAAACTTTGCAAGCTCAACAACTCAGCGTTACTCTGCCATTCTCTCCCAATTAAATGCATCACCAAAAAAGATGGCCCCTGCCAAAGCTAACGCTGCCTTGATTTAGCGACAGTTTATCAACCTTAGCTGCTCGAACTCCAAGAAAAGCAAGCGATACAGATGCCGTCACTATTAGAAGGAGTCTGCAGCGACTTCTGTTGGGAGGCCGAAAGAGCATCTCGCTGCGTGTAACAAATAGCAAGCTATACAGCGATAAGAGCGCTAAGCTCGAAATAGCGCCAGCTATCTTCCCTTATATTTTGAAGCTATATAAAAGAAGATAGCAGAGGTTGGAATTCAGTATATCTCAGGACGAGAGCTGTAGTTTCTCTTATAATGCTGCCGCTGCTGTAATCGCCAGCGGTCGCCCCTTCAGCCTCTTCGAAAGCCGTTGTTGGCGTTATGTTATGAACCAACGTGTTGGTACCCAAGGGACCCATTTTGATAGCCCAGGCAAACAGAATTAGAAGCCACGATGCAACCCCGCAGGCACTTGCTGGCGAAATCAGCAAAGCATGCCAGAGGTCAGGGTTAGGGCCAAGGACCCACTGACCAGGGTGGGCCGACAGGACCGACGAGCGGTCCAGTCGACTACAGGGGTGGACCGCACAAATCGACGAGCAGTCCATGCAGTCCATCATCAAGGACGGATGAAGAGTCGGAACATATAAGGACATGGTCATCACCACAGTAGATAGCTTTCATAGAACAGACTCTTCAGTCGTCAATCTAAGTATTCAGTCCAACAACTGGATAGCCTCACAGCTAGTGATCATTGCCGCTTTGACAAGGAACAGTGTCTTCTTATTACGAACAGTCAAGTATCACCTCTACGCCGCTCTGCTAACATAAACCCTACAGGTTACCTACTAAACCCTACAAATATTTGGTGTGATCATTACACGTTATTTCTTTACTTACATTAAGCCTAGCTAGAAGCCCCGCTAGCCGTGCCATCATTACGCGAATTCTTCCCGAGTTCTATCAAAAAGTCTAAAATAAGGTTTTTAAACGTATTACTAGCTCGGAATAGTTCAACATTATATCCAATGCCTCCGATAATGTCTCGGGTTATAAGATTATTAATATCTTGGTACAGATATTAAAAGGCCCGGCTTTCTACTGGAAAATACTTAATATAAGAGACGAATAGCATACGACCGAGTGCTGGGTGCAGTTGATCTGGGGAGAAATGCAGTAATTATATGGCGGTGATCTCTCCAGAATCAATTCTATCTATACAGATACCAAAAATACGATGCGCTTTATACACGACCTGCTAGGGGAGTTCTCAGAGCTCTCACATATCAACTTCTCTCTGTGCGATTCTCATGGCTTTCAGCTTCTGATTAAAGATATTCTTCTTTTTCCCTTCTTCGAGGATCTATTTAAGAATATCAGCACTTTGCTTGTGTTCTTCTTACGGTTTAAATTACAATTACAAAGATTAAGAATATGCTAGCATATAAGGTGGAACAGAGTGACTCGCGCACTGATTAGAAGGTACTGGTAAATTATTACCTGCGACTAAGAAATCGATATACTAACCTGCTTATTCTGAACAGTGTAATTATACGCTGGGTTTCCTAATATAGTGCTTTCTTCTTTCTCCTTCATTCTCGAGATCCTGCCAGAGACTAGTCTGTTTGAAAAGATGTATGGGATGAATTGCGATCTCAAGATTGCCCCGTTCTTCTTCCCGAAGCGGTTTGGATTATCAAATATAGCAGCTTCTAGTTAGAACTCGAGGCTCCGATCGCTATACTGAAACCGGTGAATAACTTTTAATACGCTTCTGAGGCTGATAGGGCTGGAATTGTATATGTTGTAAATCACTGGCTGTAAATTAAAAGCAGATCGGCTAAAATAAAAAAGGCTAATCAGTTCCCTAATATTCCCTAGAACAATATTAACACTATATTCAAAGCTAAGCTTAATAAGCAACCATATAAGTTAATATATATTAAATTAGTCATACCCTCCGGCCTAATATAATAAATCTAAACTCGAAACTTTCGCCTAGCGTCTTTATATGCATATGAGAATATTTGCAGAAATAGCTGGAAAATATGTCGCAATTTGGAGCGTGTACGGGCCGAAGGGCACCCACGGAAGCCACGTGCCCGTACGCCGAAGCACGTATAAATTGCGTGCCGAATGGGCGCCCCCTGCAGTAGAAAACTTAGAAAAAACAACGCACTTCTGAACGCTCAACTACTCGCTATGGTGATCTACGGTACTTCATAAAATAATAACGAGTATCACCATGCCCTCTCTGAATTCATACACTTCCGAATGCATATAAGCAGCCGAGACGGCTTATTCAATAAGCACAGCGCTGTATGCGACGATGGCTTCAGGCTAGCAATGGCGTGGCAGTGCCTCCTCAACCAGGGCTCGATTCTGATTAAAATAGCTGTAAAGGTAATAAATACGCTTACAAACTCCGTACTTTCAGAACAAAGTTTCTCTGCCATCAGATTCATACACACGAAAACTCGAAATCGCCTTACGCCCATACACGCGGACATGCAGGCTTTCATTTTTATAAATGATCGCGTATTAGATCGCCTTAAGGACCAGAAGTATACGCATAAAAAAGCGCTAAGCGGAAGGTCTGGATGGATAGTGTGATGGCTCTGCTAATAGATATTTCGAGTGGGAAGGTGTCTTACAGTCGACAGGTAATATATTGGGGGTTGGTACTGAAGTGGAATCAGTGGTTGGAGACTAGAGTGATAGGAGACCAGGACCGTATGAATGCTCGTACTCAACTATTGCCTAAAAAGGAAGTGGGAAATTCGTATAGCACGATTTTGTAAGTACAGAAAAGTTATACGTACGTACAGCTACCCAAAATACAGTACGTATGTTGGTTCATCTCTGTACGTACGTACGAGGGAAAGCAAGAAAACGATGGTATCCTCAGAATGGTGTCAATTGTCTTATCTTCAGAAAACGGCTACTTGCGAGGCTTCAAGCTTCGTCAGAAATAAGTGCTTCTCGGCGCTGACTAAGCAAAAAGCGTGGTTACCGACAACGTACGTACGTACGTGTACAGAAAAATGCATCACTACCCACCACCGGTACCATTTCGATATATTTCGGCGGTGATGATCCTTGCTCCAGGAATTGCCTCATTGTTAAGCGCTGTAGCTCGGCTCTCCTGCAAGCACTGTATCGCATCCGAGCTCCCTCATCTTGATAAGGGTTTGTGCGCATGGGAAGAAGGCGCTAACCTCAGGGAGACTCTGCGTGATTGTTCAGGGCTGGAACAGACTTCTCATTATTATGCAGGCCGGCGAGCCTGCGACTTACCTCGGATGGATCGTCCCGGTCCTCGGCCGAGGCAAACGGCGAAGGCAGGCCTATGTCCCTGCGGATCTCCCTCGTCTCGCTCTCCGTGACAAGCCATTGGTCGCACTCACCTTTGGCAAGGTGGCTCGAGTGCCGGATCGACGGGGAGTTCTGGCTGAGCATCCGCTCCGGTGGGTGTAACTGCGACAAGGTACCGTCGGCGCACCATAAAAGCTAGCAGAGACGGCGCACGGCACGAGGTGGTAAGCGGTCTGAGCCCATCCCAACGTGGACGTGGAATCCAGTGCTCTCGTTGATCTTTAGACGGAAAGAGTTTATCAAGAGATGAACCACGCGTTGAACATGTCTAAAGGAGCTAACTTGAGCAATTAGTGCTGAGCTCCGGAGCTCTATACCTGTCCAGTTGTAGTTGTAAAAGTTGAATTCCCCGATGGACGAGTCGCTTCCGATAGACCACTGGGTCAGCATCAAGGGTGCGTCATCGTCGTTTTCGTACGTGAGAACACCGCGAGCTTGGAGGAAGGCCTGAAGAATGAGTTTTACCTTCTCATAAGGCGGGTGAAATACTCCATCACGATCCATACCCTGTGAGAGCTGTATTACCCGTCTCTCGTCTTTGTCTCCCTCGGAATATTTTTCGTGGGACCAGAGGAATGGAACGAGAATTTCTAGTTCAACGCCAAAGGTTGCCCTCAGCTGCGTGGTTGGCGAGGGGGCAGTCATGATGCAGTGTCTGGTGATGTCTCAGTGGGGAGCGTAGGGAGGCAGTGACGTTATTTGAGTGCTTTTGGGAGCAGGGACATTCTGACGTGTCTGATGATAAGATTGAGGGCTACTTATATCCAAGGCATTGATCAACAAGATGAGTGTACATTCAACCCTTCACAAAGCCATTATGGTTTCAATCGTGCACCTCGCTTTGTCTCGAAGCATGGTAGTTCTTGTTCACTACAAGGAGAAACAGACAGAACGGGCACAAAGACATTGTAAAGGAAAATTAATCAGATATTCCTCTATCAAGGCGCAAATGCGGTTAATGCATGAATTTCGGTTGTGTGCACTTGGGTATAAAAGGATTAATCTGACAATGCTCAAGTGCTGATAGCCCGAAGCATGTATGCCTGTCCAAGTTTTCTTGTTTTCTAACTCTCCTTTGTGAATAACCGATATGCTTCTCATGTGTCAATTTGATTTTGGGCAAGTTGACCTTATAGTGCTTATAACCCACAGCGTCCAGACCTGTTGAATTTCCTAAGGGCTCACATTCTCCTTTGCGGCTCAAGAGCAATCCGATTTGTCCTGCGGGTCACCTCTCACCCAAAGTTTGCATTGTCTGCCCTCACCGCCGGTTTGTATTGTGTTGGTGATCTTGATGACCCCGCCGTGATCGCATTTTCCATATATCATGCTGAGTATGTTCGAGACCCAAGGGGCACCTCCCTCAGTGTATCCCGAGTCCATGGTGATGTCGAAAATGTAGCAGTGATCACCGACCTTGATCTTGGATCTGACCTGTTAATCTGTTAGAAAATGGAAAGAAAATTGTAGCAGGGGGTGATACCTACTGGGTCACTGTTGGCGTCAAGATAACCTGTCTTGGAAATAGGGTCGGTGTCAAGGGCGTCATTGATCTGGTCCCAGGTCCCCAGCTCATCCCATGTCATGCCTGCTTCGTAGCACCCGTCGGCATCCATAGCCGCAGCTGTGGTGATAAGGTGCAGGCTGTCGATCACCATCATGAATGCCTGGATGATCATGGTGGTTGCTGGTACGAACTGCATGTCGACAGGGGTGATTGGTGTAAATGGTCTTTGTGGGTCTTTGCTCCAGGGTGGTGATGGTTACAGCGATGAAGATGGCCCAAGTGCGTGCAGTAGTGGAAAAGAAAGAAGATGATGACTAGGACGATTTGATGGTGCGCCTAGGTCAGCTTTTGAGTACAAATTTGAAAGAACCTGGTCAGTTGGCAGAAGGCAGTCCCCAACGCTGTTCCAAGCAGACAAAGGAACATTCACGGCTTTGTAAGTTAAATTTGCAGCTGCTATACACCACAAAACCATTATTCAGCCGTATTCGTGAAGGTCCCCACGGAGCAGAATATCTCCCATCACTCGTAGTCTATGATGTGCTTTGAGAATGTCTTATTGAACTCCATGGAATAGATCACTTAGTCCATGATGCAAGCTGGAGGATGATGGGCCGATGATGGTCTGGAGTGCATTCATTGCAGGAGCGAGTCACCAGTCTGTCCAACAAGCTATGGATCTACTGTACGACTGAGGTGGTCGTTCCAGGACAGCCAGTCGGTCACACATCCCCGGCAGAGGTTAGATATCCGTTGTGGAAGTTGCACGGGCCATGCATTTGCTGAGCAAAATCTTCCCCGACCAGAAACACATCAACAGTCACACGATATCAACTTGAATGATAAACTTCTGCCAAAAACACGAATTCTTGCAAAAGTCTTGTAAAGCACAACAATCACCATGCAACTCTTGATCGCCCTCATCGTCTTCCTTTCAGCCCCCGTCCAAGGCATCGACCTCCTGTTCTTTGGCGGGAATAGTGTGTGCGATACCTCCGAGGACCACCTCGCTTGCTCCAATCTCGTCAAGGACAGATGCTGCCAATCGCCGCAGAAGCTCTTCTGCTCATCCTCAATCCTCCAGCACGTCAATGGCACCACCGACCACTACGTCATGGGCGAAGGCCTCTGCGATAGGAATGGCAACTACACTTGGATCCAGGACACTTATGGCTTGACAAACTGCATCGGCATCCCAGTTGATGATGCCAGTGACTGGTGCTCCTCATTCTGGGAGTCAAGCCTTGGTCGGGATGGGACGTCGGGAGGAGGTGGCCCCAAGACGGAGTGTCAGGAGCCGGACAAGTTGGTATACCATGATGGGAACAGGACCAGACGGATTCACATGCCTAATGGTACTTTTTGGGATGCAATGAGGGATTATCAGGCCAAGGACTTCGAGGCGTTGGCAGCTTTTCCAGCTTGGGGCGGCTCGGAATCGAAGGCAGATGGTTAGGTAGCAAGTGGTCAGGCCACCTGCGCTGTTGATTGCGCAGGGGCTCATATCGAGGGAACATGCGAGTAGCAACCTCCCAGCTTCCGTGGCAGTTTTTGGAGCATTGAATGCGATGAGCAAATGGCTTGACAGAGCCTCAGTCAAGGAGCCAGCCCAATCAATCCTCCAACGTGAAGGCATGATCGTCCTTTGGCCCCCACTTCACCGGATATAAACCGGAAAAGGGGGCTACCAGTGAATTGGTGTTGCACCGTGCTTTTCCGCACTACGGCACACAAGAGGCACTTGTTACCGCAGTCCAGCCATTTTGAGACAAACAAACATATGCACATGGCCGTATATCATTTCCCCTTGGCCGCGGGAACGGCTTCTCTTGGTCTATGTTCCTCGTCTGACCAGGCGGATCTTAGGGCCGCTGACGTTTTGACAGGTCTCCCCCGAGTGGGCTGACGTACGTCACTGTCCAGACAGGGGTGATCCACAGCTGGTGCCCCCTGTGGCGACAATGATGATCATTACGTTGATGGCGGCCCGTTCCATCACCATGTTTCGCTGGGCATATACTTATATACAACCGAATTCGTCCCTTCGGAAATTTTTCTAAATTTTCTTTCGTCTGTTCTCAGTTCAAGCCAATCATTACTGGCTTTAATACTACCCAAGATCTACCAAATCTACCAAATCTACCAAATCTAACAGTCGTATATCCACCGAGATATTAGAAGTCACGAGCACTAAGCAATACGCAATTCCTTCACCACCATCAAACCAACCAACCGTCAGATCCATCCACACGGTCACCCAAGAAGATGTCAACCACAGCAAACACCAACAGGCCCACCTCAAGCGGCCTGGGCCCCAACACGACAAAGCAGAGCACCACCGCCACGCAACAACAGGTCAAAGTCCCGGCGGCGGGGGCGGCGGCGGCGGCACCATCAGTCCAACACGCAGAGAACTACGACGAGGCGCCCCCGGGAGTCCCCGGGCCGGACTACTCAGCCCGCGACACCTTCCGGCAGCAGGCAAAACCGGTATTCAACCGCGGCCCCTCGATGCTCGACTTCACCGCCGTCACCTCCGCGGGCCCGACCCCCGCCGCGGCAGACATGCCCCCCTCGGCGTCGTACTTTGACGGCTCGCGGCGCCGCGAGTCGCACCTCCCCGACGACGACGATGACCAGCAGCAGGAGGATCGGCTGAGGCAGCAGGGTCAGCAGGGTCGCGAGCGCATGAGGAGGCAGACTGTCACCGAGACAGACTCGGAGCTGCCGCGCCGCGTCCCCGGGGATGAGGTCCGGGGCGTGGACGCGTTCGCCCCCGTTACGTCCCGGCAGGAGACGGACGAGGGGCCCAGGGACGGCACGAATGGGTTGACGGGGGCGAATGATACTTTTGGGGGTCATACATAGAGAGCGCGGGTATTCTAAGTATTGCCCGTGGTATATTGACAAGAAATAGAAATAGACTTTGGAGCCTCAATATCCTCACAGCGAGTTTCCGTGACGACGTAGATTAGGCCCAGGTGCCCATCTAATAATTGATGCCATTGGGTCATCCTAGTAGGTCAACGATTCGAGGCCAATGTACACAATTACACAGAGGGTAGTCTAAGTAGCATGCAAGACTGACTGCATCTCATTGGCTTTAACATATTGATCTGTGATCAGAGACAATTCTTTTGGTCAGCCTATTGTGGAAAAGTCCTTTTGGGATTGGGTATCTATATATAATTGGTCATGCAACCATGGATCTAACCCTGGAGCTTATGCATACGAATGCCGAACGTTCCCTTTGTTGCTGTATGCAGAGTTCATAACTTCCGTCGTCGTCACAAATCTGTTGTGGCTCCTGGTAGCCTTGCGAATGTAGCGACCGTAAATTCCCATCGCGTCTAGTCCCTATCACCACCAGACAACGAAGCTTCGGGAGAACTTGAAGATTCTTTGTTTTGTGAGTCCTCATGCAGCTGCAATTGACTCGTTGGCCACGGCAGAACTCGCACTCCAGACTCACTCTCTTCGTCAGCCTCCGCCAAAGTCGACGGTCTCCGGGTGCGACCCTCTTGTTTCCATATTTTAAGTTGCGTAGCAGCATCATTAAGAATCGACGAGACGGGTAAGGATTTGGGAGGTGCGACTTCTCCATTCCCTTCAATTCCATCTCCTTCAAAACTAGCCTTCCTGGATGTGTCTCTCGACGCCTCCCGTGAGGCATTTCGGCTGGCCTGCTCCTTCGCCGCAGCGTACGAAGACTTCCTTGAGCCAGGCCCAAACCGAGGAGGAGTGGCACGAGGATGAGAACCCGCACTACCCTACGGTTGCTCGGACTCGATCTTGGCCAGTGGTGCCAGCCTATTGTGCAGCTGGTTGGGGTGGATGTGCTCAGCAGGCGCGCCAGTTGGGCGAGGGGTGCGGGATCCAGGGGTGCGTCTGCCGGCAGGTGGTGAGGTATAGGGGTTGCCCTCGCCATCCCTCTCCTCCTCGAAGCTCTGGGCTCTCGATGCGGCCCTGGAGGCGTGGCGTGAATGATTCCGGGAGGCGGCTTCCTTGGCAGCGCTGTAGGAGCTGGCGCGGGAGCCAGGCCCGAAATGTGGTCGCTGAGGGCGATGGACGCCTCCTTGGTCAAGCTGCTTCTCGGGCTCATTCACGGCTGGACCCTGAGGTCCGGGACCGGCGGCCGAGGACGGGCGGCGATGTCGCTCGGTATCGACACCCTTGGCAAGGTTCTCGGCGAACGGCGACCTCTTGCGCAGCTCTGGACCCTTCCAGTAGATGACATAGACGGCGATGACGAGGAGGAAGGAGATGCAGAAGAGAATGATGGACGCGTTGAACAAGGGCTTGCCGTTCTGGCCCGGGATGTCTTTGTAGAAGGGGGTGGCTGCGCAGGTGAGTACACCAGCCAGGAAGTCGCGGGCCCAGCCGTTACCACCGGTGGCGGAGGCAGAGTAAGGCCCGTAGGCGCAGATCATGTAGTCGATGGTGGCCATGTAGATGGCGTAGTTGGCGATGCCGATGATGGCACTGGCAAACATGGAGCCGACCCAGTGGATTGGGGGGCCGTTGCAGGTGAAGGCGAAGATGAACAGGCCGAGCGGGAGGCACGGGGCGAGAAAGAGGAGCCACCACAGGCGGGACTCGTACTGCGCATGCTCATCGTCGGGGCGGGCCCTCCGCTGGTGTGTGTTCCGCCTGATGGCAGGGATGAAGGAAAGCCAGGCAATGACATAGCCGATTCCAATGGGGATGAACGCCAGGCCGATATCATAGTCGTTGAAGCCCCATTGGGTATAGACGAGACTGAATGACTGGATCTGCATGAAGATGAGAGCATCTGCGAAACCGGACAGCAGCGACAGGACGAGGACGATGGGCTCGGTGAGGAACATGGAGAAGGGGCGGATCCAGGTGTGCATGAGCTCGCCCCAGGTGAAGCGCTCGCGGAAGGGCTCGATCTCGTTGGGGCCCCAGACGTCCTCGCCGTTCTTCCTGCGGTTCTTGGCGATGTGGTCGATCATGATGGTGGTGCGGGTCTCGGGGACGGTGAGCAGGTGCAGGATCTGGACGAACCCTCCGAAGATGAGCTGGATCCAGATGCACCAGCGCCAGGGCATGAACTGCTGGACGAAGCCACCAACAATGGGGCCCAGGATGGAGCCGCCGACGGAGGAGAAGACGATATAGGCGACGGCGTACTGCTGGTGGTCCGAGTCGAACATGTCGGCGATCATGCCGAGGGTGACGCTGCCGCCGGCCGAGGAGAGACCACCAAGACAGCGGCCGACGAGGACACTGGCGAAGTTGGGGGCGAGGGCGACAGGCAGCGTCCAGACGTTGACAAGAAAGAGGGAGGCCTGCATTATGGGCTTGCGACCAAACTCCTCAGACCAGGGGGCCCAGAGCTCGCAGCCAAAGGCGTAGAGGATGAGGAACAGGGCGGCGCCGAGGCGGGCTACCTGCTCGCTGACCTGGAACTCCTCCGAGATGCCAGCCAGGCCGTTGGAGTAGAGTGAGGTGTTGAAGTTCATGGAGGTCTGGACCAGGAAGATGACGGTCAGGATCCACCACTTCTTGATCTCGGGATAGGCAAAGGCTAGCTCGCTCTCGCACTCCTGCGCGGTGAGCTCCCGCTTGGCGCCGGCCGCAGTGCTGGTGTGGATGTCATCGTGGTTGGCCGACGAGCCCTTCTCATCCGAGGTTGCGACGGCTGTATCGGAGCCGGTCCCAGAGCCAGAGGCGGAGTTCATGCCTTCTTGCTGGGCGTTGACGTTGCGGCCCCTGGGCGGAGGCTGCGTAGTGGTTTCGGACATGACGGGCGTGTGGGCGTATGTTTGTCCAACAGACCAGACAAGCCAAGTGGTGAGGTGATGATGGTCGTGACGGTGGGACAGTGACGGTGGGACAGTGGCGTGATATATCAGTTACTGCTGGAGATGATGTTGATGGACCACGAGTAGAAAGACGGGTCAGATCTGGGCCAGGCCAGTGTGGTGTCCTGCTGGGCTTGTCGATAGGCCTCGATACACCTTTTTGGTGAGGGCTGAAACGTGAAGGCACACCGCGAGATCGGGGAGAAATGAGAAAATCCATGGACGGAAGCCATGGGAGAAAAAGGACACGCAGTAGATATACGCAGTGCACTCATGCTAGGGGAGGTGGGAATGTGGGAAGGGTGGACGATGCGATGATGGGACGATGGCAGTGGGCAACCGGGCAGGAGCCGGTGGGTACGTTGATTACCTTCAGGGTACATTGTGCTGCAGCCCATTTGGCAGACAATAAGGCGGGGCACCAAACAAGGACATTGTACCCTGTTGTACTGTACTGTACTTGAGTGTACTTATGTACTAGTATAGACGCAGTAGTGGGAGGAGCACTTAAGGTCCGGTCACACGCGAAGCACCGCAGTACGTAGCGTGGGCCGATGCCAGTGGTGAGAGAGACGACGTCACTGGTTTGGATGACTGATGCAACTCTCGTGAGGACTGCCGGGTAAGAACGAAGAAGAAAAAGATACAATGTATTGGATAATATACCGCGCCCGAGGTGTGCGAGAGAGACGGCCAGGCCGGAGCAGAGATCCTGACCCGGATGGCTGGATGGCTGGATGGCTGGTGGTGAATACAACAAGAGCAAGCTCAGACTGGTCACATTGCTGCAACTTGGGAGGCGGACAAGGGATCGACACTGGCTGTTGGTTGCATGTGTGCATGTGTGCACATCCAGGCGCCATGATGATGACTGCTGGTCGAGGCGAGCGAGGACTACGGCGAGAAGCAGGCGAGAGAGCCTGCAGGCTGCACACAGAGCCTAGAGGGATTATTGAGGGGTGGATGGGTGCAGAGTCATGTCCTGTGTGTGTGCATGTTTGCATGTGTGTGCTTTGCCCGTGGGGTCGAACCTGGAGATGGCAACTTTGTGGGGAGGAAATCCGGATGGACCAACTTGAAGGCCGTGCCCGTGGGGGACGGACGACAATATTGGTTCCTCGTGCAGTTCATCCTGCGTGTCCTGCCCAACCAACAGCAAGAAAGAAAGACAACAGCCATTGCAAGTCGTGCCACGGTCAACGGAACATGGCCGAATTAATAATGTGTCAATCGACATGCTGCTAGACTTGCAAACTAATGGCGATGCATCTTTTCGCCATCTCGACCTGCCTCGCACAGCCCCACCTCGTTCCATTCATCGGGGCTTCTCAGGCTTGTTTGATGAGTGTTTTTTTTTCCTGGTCAAGTTCCCATTCAGGAATGAGTTTCATTAGCACTGGAAGTCACATCCGACCAATGTCGACCTTCCCCAGCTGAGGAAAGTACAACGTTGGGATGGCCTGTTGCGTCATCGGTGGGCCTCTCCTGCTGGCGGGCCGATTGCGATTGCCTGGCCTGGCGAGCACAGACTCGAGACTCGAGAGACGAGAGACGAGAGACGAGAGCGACTGCCATCAGCAAAGTAAGCAGATGGACTAACTAGGAAGTCGCAAGCACAGGCGCACAGATAGCCTGAGGTGAGCCTGAGGTTGGCCTGAGGTGACTCGCAGTGCAGCACACACAAGGACACAAGGACACAAGGACAGGAGCGCGCGTATGAATGACGTCAGCTTGAGAAGAGGAAGAGGGAGAAAAAAAAGACCAGAAGCGCCCCCTTCAGGTTTGGAGGTCAGGTTCGGTCACTCCCGGCAGTCGACGCTGATCCTTTTCTCCTTCCTGCCTCGTGGTTGGAAACAGGAAACAGTGACAACATCTCCGCAGTGAGCAGTAAGCAGCGACCGCATGGCTTTCTGTTACATACCTGCAGGTCACACCTACACCTGGTCGGTGCTGCAACAACTCTCCAGCTCTTGTCCTGCTGGTCAACTTTTATCCTTCTACGTTCCACACTGGCAGTGTCTCGACGTCGACGAGGCTCGCAGGCGGGTGTGGGTTGGGGGTGGACGGGCTTGCCTCGCCAATGGGCTTGGTCAGGCTTGGTGCGGATCAAGCTTCGCCAAGCAGTGAGGCTTTGCGGGAAGGGAGGGAAGCACAAGACCAGACCAGACAGGCCAGGCCAGGCCAAGCCACGCCCAGCTTGGTACCCCGACCAGGTCACGCCTGGCCTCGCAATGCCTTTCGCTTCGAGCCCGAGGAGCTTTGCCTGGAGTGGGAATCCGAATCGACATCAATCTGCTAGACCATGTAATTCTGGCACCTGGTCTGGACAGTCCTGCCTTCAGGCTGGCTACATGCATCAGCACTCTTCTCTCTTATCTCCTCTCGACATTCCCCGTCTGCTCGGGATGATGGGTGATGGGTGATGGATGATGTTGGTGGAGGGTGATTGAGATTGATGAGACAGACCGTGACCTCGGGACGGGGGGCAAAGGTGGGACCAACTGGACATCCGCCTTTGTCTGCAGGGAATTTGTTAGGTAAGCTGGAGGTGGCCCAGATCGAACCACGCACACCCACTTTTCGGGTCCCACACGCGCCAGACGCCCACGGGGATCAAATGTTTTTCGCCGTGGGGGTTTGAGGGGCAAGACTCCAGAGCATTGTAGTCCATGACGACACTGAGGAAATTTTGCTGTGCTCCCTGCAGCCAGGAATCAATCACCATCACCTACTCACTCACTCATGCAAACATTAGAGCAAAGCATCAATATGTGATCATCCGCCGCACCGAATGCACTGACAAACCAAGTCGTAGGAGCTGCGACACTCTTGGGCTCACAACATGCTGCACGAGCAGCCATGGTGTGCAGACGTGAATGAAGCCCAACACACAACATATGGATCACCCTTCACCCAGAGGGCCAGGCTGTGTCGCACTGCTTCCCCCCGAGGTCAGGTGCTCTTTTCACCGAGACGACAACGATATGGCCAGTCAGGCAGTCAGGCAGTCAGGCAGCCAGGCAGTACGCTCGCCATCGCCACTGCGGCCTTGGCTGCAGCGATGCACGGTCTGCACGCCGGAACTGCCGGGTGACCCATCCGACCACGACTCGGGATTCCCGCCACGGCGACCTGGGCGACCTCCGGGGCTGCGAGCCCGTGGCAACATTTGTAGTCTTCCGTGGATGAAACCGTGCGTGGGATCATTCACTGTTCAAGTGTTCACTCACGGTTGAAGAACTTCACCACCAGCATTGCCGTCGTGTTGTGTGTTCTGTGAGCGCGCCGCGGCGCATCCTGAGGGCATTTGGACCAGCCAGCAGATAGATCAGCCTGACTCTGGAGCCAGGAAGTGACTTGAGATGAAATTCATCCTCTGAACCAGCCACTGACTGGCAAAGAGCGTATGCACAATACAGGCCTTCGACATCTGGAGTGCGGGGAGGCCTTGCCTGCATATAAATGTCTTCAAATGTTCTCCGGCTATGTGTTTAGCCGTACTTGGATCGCTTGGCCTCTCTACCTCGCAGTCCGTCAAAGCTTCATGGTCTATTATGGTAAGAATCCTACCAAATAGCCGATGCCTACCCTCCCTGTTCGTGCCTGTACTGCTCAATGGTCCCGGCTCTTTGGGACCCGAGCACAAGCTGGAAGACAACGACAGCCCCTGCACGGCCGCGCAATGCGTTCATGTGCCACCCCAGCTTCCCCACAACAGCACAAGAGCCCATCCCCACATCATGACTTGGGGCTCGCTGTGCAAACTGCTCACTGTCACTGCACTTTGTGTGGGGATGCCCAGTCGCTTCCTTGCAATACCACGCCGCTAAGAGACCGCCAGATGGGCGGGCAGGACGGGCTAAGCCAACCTCGGGGGCGATCCGTCTGCTCGGTCCGATTCGTCCAGCAGTGCTCCTGGTCCTGTCCTGGCCACCTGAGTCGGGCGACCTCTCTCCTCTTGTGCCTCTCCTCAGCCCTTTCCATGTCTAAGTGGCCGCACAAGGGGGTAGACTGCCTGTCCATGTTGTCGGTAGGCCGTTGAACAATAGACTACCATGCCCAGCATGTGCCGGGCTACTCATCACCGCACCTGGGATCTCGCCATGGATCACCCAACCAGCTCCACCTGGCCTCGGTCGAATTCGTCGCGATCACCTTGGCATCAATAACATCATATCGGGAGGGCATTCGCCCGGCATTGACGACTGGGGAGCAACTAGGCTGTTTACCCGTATATAATCATATCCTCTCCCCGCGTGTCCGAGATTGGGAATACCACAGTAGGCCGGTGGATAGCATCCTCGCTCACGTTCGTGTCCATCAAGGTTGTCCTCAACGTCGCAGCTGTATTATCACGAACCCCAAAGACCCGTGAACATGCTGCGAAGCCTGGCGTTGCCCCTGTTACTATTTGGCCAGCTCGCCTCCGCAGCTGCGCCGTATGGGGAATACATCCTAGCCCCGTCCTCGAGGACCGTCTATCCAGCCTCGGTCTACCGCGTCAACGGCACAGTCTCAAACGCCCAGTCTCTTGTTGACTCACCCTCGAACGCAACCGCGATCCTGCGAGGCAATTCCACCATAACCTTCGACTATGGCAAGAACATCGCAGGGCTCGTCAGCGTCACCGTCGGCGAATCTTCCTCCCCGGATACCGTTCTGGCCCTGACCTTCACCGAGTCAAGCATATGGATCAACGGAAAGGCCAGCGATGGCACCGCGGATGCTGGCCTCGACACCCCTCTGTACCTCTCTGTCGGGGCTGGCCCCGGCACGTACACAGTTGGCGACGAGTTCGAGAGAGGCGCTTTCAGGTACTTGAGCGTGGTGAGCAACTCGACCGGCACGGTCGAGGTGAAGAGTGTCGTTGTCGACTACAGGGCCGCCCCAACTCAGGAGGATCTGACTTCGTACACTGGATACTTCCACAGCAACGACGAGCTGCTGAACCGAATCTGGTATGCTGGTAAGTGACTATTTATTCACCGGGCTTCACTTCTGTGCAACAATTGATAGACCTAATACTGACCAAATGAAAAAGGCGCATACACTTGCCAGATTTGCAGCATCGATCCCACCCACGGCGACACGCTCGTTTGGTTGAGGGTCATTAACAGCACCCAGACAATCGAGCTCCCAGAAACTGTGGGATGGTGGAGCAACTACACCATCACCGGCGGTAAGACTGCCCTTGTCGACGGCGCCAAGCGAGACCGTCTCGTATGGCCGGGTGACCTTGTCGTGGCGGCGCCCAGTATCTTTGTCAGTACGGGCGACATGGACTCTATTCGCAACGCGCTGGACTCCCTCCTCAGCCTGCAGAACTCGTCAGGTGCCTTGCCATATGCCGGCTCTCCATTCATCCAGGTCACGAAGCTTTACAGCTTCACCTACCACCTGCACAACCTCTTGGACATCGCACTGTATTACGAGTACACCAACGACCTGTTGTACCTGCAGGGCGTGTGGGGTAACTTCACCTTGGGACTGCGCTTCACGCTGAGCTACGTTGATGAGACGGGTCTCCTGAATGTAGCCACCGACGCGGACTGGCTGCGGATCGGCATGGGTGGTCACAACATTGAAGCCAACGCCATTCTCTACTACACGCTGAACAAGGGCATCGGCCTTGCAAACATGCTGAACGACACGGGATCCGCGTCGAACTGGACCAGCTATGCCGCTGGCATCAAGTCCGCGGCCAACGAGCTCCTCTGGGACAACTCGACCTCTCTTTACCGTGATAACGAGACGACCACCCTGCACCCGCAGGATGGAAACTCGTGGGCAATCGTGTCCAACCTGACACTCTCCACCCAGCAGTCCCTCTCGATTTCCGACGCCCTCAAGTCCCGCTGGGGTCCCTACGGCGCCCCGGCGCCCGAGGCCGGGGGCTCCCCGGAGACGGTGTCGCCCTTCATCGGGTACTTCGAGCTCATGGCGCACTATATGGCCGGCAACGCCAGCGCGTCCCACGAGCTGATGCGCACCGAGTGGGGGTTCATGCTCGACGACCCGCGCATGACCAACAGCACCTTCATGGAGGGCTACAGCTCCGACGGCAGCCTGCACTACGCGCCCTACACCAACGACGCGAGAGTCAGCCACGCGCACGGCTGGTCCGCGGGGCCCACGAGCCTCCTGACCTTCTACACGGCCGGCCTGCGCATCGAGTCCGCCGGCGGGGCCACGTGGGCTGTCGCGCCGAGGCTGGGGGGGCTGACCGCCGTGGAGGCTGGTTATACTGCGCCGCTTGGGGCTTTCTCCGTCAGTGTCGAGGGCGACTCGGGGTCGGGGGCGGTTACGGCGCTGAACTTCACGACGCCTGCCGGCACGACGGGTACCGTCGATCTCGGATCGGGGGTCAGTGGCAGCCTGCAGGATGACAGCGGGAATGTCTTTACTTTGACAAATGGTCAGGCCACCGGGGTGCAAGGAGGAAGCTGGAAATTTGTTACCAGTGGGCAGTATGTTACCAGCGGCTCCAGGATGACAGAGAACACTTGGGTTCTGTCATCACTGGTTGCCCTTGTACTTCTTTTGTTCTTATCATGAGAGTAATGTCACATATATGTAGTGGGAAACAAAAAGAGAAAAAAAAAAAAAAAACCCCCGCAATGCACATCAATACATGTTAAATCCTGGGCGAACACCGCCGGTGGCCAGACTCGTCTCGCATTTCGTAGTTAAGTAGACCATGCTGACATCCCTCGAGGCAAGACGTTGGGATGAATCTTCACGGACAAGATTACCTGCCGATTATGCCAATCTTTCGGAAACCAACAAAAGTGACGAGCATCACCACTCCGGTGCTTGCAAAAACCGTCCAGAATGCCGCCCGGAACCCATCCATCAACGCCTCCTTCTCCGAGTGGCTGGCCGAGTGCTCAGTCACCGACGCCGCGATGGCAGCCGTCACGGCCAGCCCCACCGAGTTCCCAAACTGCGCGACCTCGTTAAACACGCCGCCTGCGAGGGACTGGATCTCGGGCGGGAAGGCGTCGGAGATGACGAGGTTGCACACGCTGAACAGGACCCACGGGTTGACGGGGCAGAGCAGCAGGGCCCAGAAGGGCCGCAGCCAGTAGTCCTCGTCCATGGCGGCTGTGGCCATGAGGGCCGGGGAGACGATCGTGGCAGCCGCCGTGGCGACGCAGAGGGTCACCACGCGCACGCGGGGGATGAGGTACACGAGGGCGATGTTGATGGACGTGCCCATGACGATCTGGGAGAAGTAGCGGAGCGACGAATCGAGCGCCGACAGGCCCTGCACCTCCTGAAAGTACAGAGTGGTGAAGTACTCGATGCCGTTGAGCGAGGCCCAGCAGAAGAAGACGCCCAGGCATGCCGCCGTGAAGGCAGGCTGCCGCCAAAGGCGGTTGGGGATCAGGCCTGGCCGCCCACACCGGACCTGGTAATGCATCCAGAGCGGGAAGGCCGCGAGGAGGAGCAAGGACACGATCAGCAGGGCGATGATCGCGGGCTGACTGATCTTGCGGTAGTCGGAAGTCACCACTTGTAGGTAGCACCACATGTCAGCACGGCCCGTCCCTTAGCTGGATGCTGCACCGGACTTTTGCGGGCGGCGATGGTGAGGTGGTGGTCAGCTTACCTGCGAGGATGTACATCATAAGGCCTAGCGAGATGCTTAACCCTGTCACTCCGGCCCAGTCCACGTCCTCGATGAACCGCCGCGTCCAGCGTTTCGACGACATGTGTCGGATATTGGGGAGGGACCATATCGAGACTGCAGACACACAAAAGTTCACCATGGCCATGATCCAATACGCCCACCTCCACCCTATTGTGTCGGTAAAGACGCCACCGAGCACCAGGCCCAGGGCGTAGCCCAAGGGCTGGGCCATGCCGTTCATCGCGAAGCTGGTGTTCCTCCACTTGCCCTTTGGGAACGTGTTTGTGATGAGCGACACTGTGGTTGGCAGGCACATGGACATGGCGACGCCGAGACACGTCCGGAACATGATGACCTGGATGCCCGTGGTCGCGAAGCCGAGGGCCACCGTAAAGATGATGAAGAGGAAGCTCCCGGTGACCCAGGTGGGCTTGGCTCCGAGGATGTCGGCTATGCTGCCGAAGACGTGGAGGAGACAGCCCGCGGCGAGGGCGTAGACAGCTGCTGGCCACTGGAGGTTGTCCATTATTGTTAATTACTATGCAGGACACGCTCAGGGGCTTCAAACGCAAGTAGATTTATGTAGTGCAAAGTGTGACAAAGTCGAGAACTCACCAGGATCAGATTCTTTTCCAACCCGACGTCCCTCGCGATGCGAGGCAAAGCTGCGATCAGGATGCCGGAACCCATTGTGTTGAGGAAGCTGATGCCGGATAGCGTCACTATCATGGCGACACCTCTAGCTCTAGACACCTTCGACTGGGCTGAGACCTCTGGCGCTGGCCCGATGCTGTCTTCAATGTCTAGGGACGACGCATTTTGAAGTGACGGGGTCTTCAAACCCTCGCTTAACTCTAGCACTGTCGACTTGGCTAGCTTGGAATCTCCCATGGTGACGGCAGGACGAGAAGGGACGAAAAGATAATCAACATTGTTCTTGTCGCCTCCAGGCTAAGTGGACGTGAATTCACCCCTTAAATATTCTGGAGGCATAGGCTTTCCCATCACTCATCGACCCCCGTGAAAGGAGCTACTTGGCACATCTAATTCAAGTTATTCATCGGTAAACACCACTTCATGGGACGCGGCGTGGGCTCCTGAGACCTACTCACTGTACATGCGCATATAATGAATCCCTCATGTTGGTGGCACCCTGGGATGCCATTGATTCAGCCAACAGGATCGAGCCCGTTGGCCCTGTGTGTGCCAGCAGATCATATTGAGTTGGTCAGGTGAGGCATATCGGCTGCCCGGTTCAGAATCTCGGAGCTAACTAGATCTCCATAGAAGGACAGAGAGGGGACCTGCAAGCCTGTCTATGTGTGATGAGGAAGCAAAAGCAGTTGCCCGTTCAGTCCCTCCTCAGCTATGTGCAGAGGAGTATCCCCCACAGGCAAGGCTATCGTGGGGACGGGTGCAACTCGTCGGCGCAATATCTGTAGTATCGGCCTAGAATCCCAGTTGGTGTTGCATTCAGCCTGGCCCGTTGGTAGTTCGGGTAGCAGCATCAAATGTGCACCTAGTAAATCACGGAAGTTTATTGGTCGCTCGGCCTCGCAGACTCTTGCCACTTTTGAGCATGCGTGTGGGGAACGACCTGCAGTAGCGGCCTTTGCCAACGACCGGAAAGCTGCATAGTAGCACCTGAGCACGTGCTGTGGCTTGCAACCACACGAGCATGACTAAAGGCTGTGATTGATATCTGTCTGGCCCCTCTCCCCAATCCGGCCCGTCCTTTTTCACGATATAGTTCTGCAAAGTGTAAAGACATCCTCCTCTTTGCTGGGCACTGTGCCGGAATCGAGTCAGTTCAAAATACCACACTCCTGTTGCCGGTTTCCTACGAGGGCATTGCTTGTGATCCCTACTGCAATATCCAATAGTCTCCAAAAGCAAAGAGCCAAAAAAAAAAAAAAAAAACAGCCGACATGGGTTCCTCAAAGAGCACGGATACGATAGTCCTGTATACCAATCACACATGCACATGTGAGTGGGCTCCTCTCTGATCCGAGGCGACCTTTCTCATCCTTCGTGGCTGATGATACCTCGCAAGGGGCCAACCGGGCTGATGTGTGCCTCGCCGAGCTGGGGATCCCCTTCGAGGAGCGAATCATCAACGTGGACGGCCCCCGCCCCGCCGAGTTCCTCCATCTGAACCCCCGCGGCCTTGTGCCGGTCCTCATCTTGAACGACCAGGTCATCGTCGAGTCCCAGATTGTGTGCCAGTTCCTCTGTGACGTGTTCCCGTCACACCTGTGCCCTCCCCCCACGTCCACGGAGGGCGCCTTGAGGCGAGCAAGGATGAGCTTCTTTATTGATGCCTACTGGTCCAAGTTCCACACGATCCTGTTTCAGCTGTTTGAATCCCCCGCTTCGGCGGACGAGGAGGGAGTGATCGACGACGCCATCGACGGCATCAAGAGGGAAGTCGAGCCGCTCCTGGCTGATGCCGCGCCATTCTGGGGAGGGAGTGAGAAGTTCACACTGGCCGAAGTCATCACGGGGCCGTTCGTGATCCGGGCGGTTACGTTGAGCAAGCACGGTGTGTATCCCACCAGCTTGAATGCGAGGATCGAGGCGGAGGCGCCCAACTTTCACAAATGGGCGACGGCGACATCTGCCCACGACAGCATCGCGAGGGTATTTGATGAAGATGTGATAGTCAAGCGATCTGTGGCAAAGAGAGCAAGGATGAGGGCTGCCGCAGGACTGGACTGATACTGGGCACCTGCAACAACGCAACATGAAAGTTTGTCTTAGATTCGCTGTGGTTGTATCGATTCTGCTGAATATGTGTGCTGGTTTCTGCCGGGGGGGGGGTTACTAGTGCTTACTTACCTAGGTACCCATCTAGTATTACCATAGGAGAATTGGTGACACAGTGCGCTTGGGACTACTAGATGTTAACGCCAGTACTACACCATAAATGCTTGGCCCCCATCATGTTGATCGGAACATGCCGAGGGTGTGATAAACTCAACGTCGATTCGAGGCTAGGTCCTGTGACCCAAAGTGATATCTAGGATGCTTTTGCAAGCACATGTCTAATCCATGTCTGGACGTCCGCCAGCTCTTTCATATTTCTACCACCCCACACCACATCTGCCATGTTGCTACCCTCCTCGATACTTGCTGTCGCCGTCACCACAACCTGGCCGGTCTGGACCAGACTCCCAAGACTGGTGTAGATCGAATCCACATCCCCGCCGTACTCCACGGCTGAGAATTGAGCCAGTAGTAGGCTCCTCTGCTTCCAGAAGTGGCCGGACATGAAGCATATGGACATCGAGCCTGTGAAACGGGCATTTAGGTCGACGACCCACTGTCCACCGTCCCTATCGACGACAATGTCCACGCCCGCCCAGCCCATGAAGGTCTCGGGCATCCTCCTCGTCGTGTCCCGCACGGTATCCCACACCAGCTTCTGCAGGTCCTCCTGCATGCTGTAGTCGATGTGGCCCCCAACCCACTTGCCGGCGTCAGTCAGCGTCTGGACCGTGACCCCCAGGATCTGAGGGTTATCCCTGTCGTGCGCCGTCCCCGGCGCGCCGACAAAGAAGTGCACGCTCAGGTCCTGGACCAGGTCGATGTAGGTGCTCAGCAGCACCTCGGTCGTCCCGCGCGCCTTGTACGTGGCCATGGCAGCCAGCGTCTCGCCGCGCTGGCCCTCGGTCTTGACGATGTAGGTGCCGAAGCTGCACCCCGCGCGGTACAGCTTGACCACGAACGGGAGCACCCTCGTCCGGAAGACGCACGACTCGTCGCCGGCGAGGTCGACTTCCTGCAGGTCGACGACCTCTGACGGCGGGGTGCGCATGCCCGAGGTGAGGAGGAACCCCTTGCTGTTGATGTCGAACATCTCGCGCGGGTCGAGCAGGCAGTCGTGCTCGTCCATCCAACCCTGGGGCCTCCAGAACAGCAGCTTCTTGCCGCGCGTGGCCCTCCTCAGCTGTGAGGCGATGGCCTCGCAGCCCCCGGCATCCAGGTCCAAGATGACAGGCCTGTGACGCTGGTTTGGCGCTAGCTGCGACAGCGCCCTGGCCATGCCCTCGGCGTTGACGTTGGGCCCCAGGAGGAGCACATCCATGTTGCCCACCCCAAAGGCCCTGCGGAGGGGCTTCATGCCCAGGATGATGCTGCGCAACCTCGCAATCTCCTGCTTATTTTCAGGGCTGTAGGGGACGGGCTCCTCGTCCTCCGGGTAGACCAGCTCACGCGGCCAGGCCGGGTGCAGATCCATGTGCGCAAAGACACAGTACATGGTCACTATGAAGGGTCCCTGGATCCCGTTGGCCTCGTACAGCTCTGCCAGAGTGGTGTCCAGCTGTATTGTGCTGGCGTCGGTGTGCGCGCCACGGGGGTGTGCTGTTGACTGTGCCGCCGCCGCTACGTGTGTGTCTGGCGCAGGAGGTCCTCCTATATTGGATGTCTGTGGTGGAGGTGGTCTTGTTGGTGGCGGAGGCTGCTGTGCCGCATTCTGCAGCGTGACAACGCTGGCGGGCAGCGTGTATGCATGCGCATGTGCCCTTGGCTGCTCGACCCTCATGTTGGCTGCAAGAGAGACCGAACTTGGTAAGGGTGCGGGTGTGGTTGATTCAGGTTCACGCTCCTGTAAGTTGTGATGTTCCAGACAGTCAACAGTCAACCCTCTTGGACCATCAGGCAGCTTCGTGCATGCGTAATCCCGACCAGCCGGGAGAGTCCAGCACGACTGGTTGGACTTACCATGGATGCCCTTTTATATGGTGGCGGTCTTTGTCCGATTATGTGAGACGGCGTTTTTGCCAACGCCCTTTGAGGTAATCGCGTCAGCTCCGGAGCCTGACTTGACATCACTCACCGCCTCCGGGTCTCGTGTGCACGAGACCAGCTTTGGGGGCCTGGAACAGTCATCAAGGGAGATACACAGATGCAAGATTCCAGGCGTTGGGGCCCTTGCTCTGCTCCTTCGGCCGTCGAGCCGGCCTCAAATTTAAGTGTGCCCCGAGTCAGGACCGTGGGCAGGCCGGAGCAGGGGCGACAGACGACGGACCCGGCCCGGATCCACTTGCCTCGCAAAGTCCTGCCCCGGAGCACTTGCGCAGTGGATCATGCCGTCTACAGAAACGGGTTAGGGTTGCCGGGTAGTTGGCGTTGGTGTGTGCCGTCAATGGCACTGCACTGCACGCCTGGACTGGCATATGTGGCCAAGATATGTCAGATACCAAGAGATTGCAGTCCGGATAAACGGAAACGAGGCTCTGTCATATATTCTCGTAACTGGAGTTGTAAATACATCCACGCAGACACTAACAAGCTCCGGCCATAGGTAGTCTACGGTCACAGGCGCCCAGCCAACATCGACAGGCTAGTTAGGGCCAGGTAAGCAGCAACATGAAGATATCTTGCCACTTTCACGGTTGACACTGCGTTGGAGTCATGTAACACACTTTTGAAGCTGTGATACGCATGTATCTGACTGTCGCCAATAACTCGTGCGACGCAAGAACAATCCAATCAGTCCCGTCTCACCCATCAATTGATCCGAGCCGTTCTCTGCAGCTGTAAGAAACAAAGCAATGTGGACAATGAAATGAAATTAGTCAATCTCATGGAAGGAGATCGCTATCTCCAACTGGTTTGAGTTGCATGGCTGATTCGTTGTCTCGAGGCGGCTCAGCCCAGCGCACATGGCAGCAAGGCCCTAATAAGCCTCCAGGCTGGTGATACACGCCCCATCAGAAGTGCTAGACATATCCCATTGCTTTTTGGAGGGTTAATAAGATTGTGTTTTCCATTTCTACACTCTCCTGCTTCTCGATACTCATTGCCAAGCCGTTCAGGGGACGCGTTGCCTCAGACAGTGGCAACGAATTATGAGAGCAGGACACCAACCCCGTCCCTTCCCATGGCTAGAAGTCCAGATAGAATGTATGTGGCTAAAATCACGAACTCAGAACTGGTGAGCAATGTTTTGTTCTCGGTCTTTCGAACAATAAATTTCTAGCCTTCTTCTCCTGCCCTGACACGGTACCCACTCCAACGACCCGCCACATGAACGTCTTCCTCTCGCCTACGGCCCATTGGTAGATAGTTCTTCCCTCTTTGTGCAACAAATACTCATTCACTCGTATAGCTAGCCACGCCGTCAAATGCGACCCGAGGCAGGTTCGGAATCACTCACCACATATGCATCAATAAGGCAATTAGAAGCCTCCGTCCTCTCTATCAGGTTTGATGACGGAACAAAGTCATCAGGTTCAGTCCCTATTAAAAATTTGGCATCCATCCCATGAGCTCAGCCAAAAAGAGCGGAACAAAGTTTCCATTGTTCGAGATAAAGCTTTCAAAACTTTCCATGCTCAGCTGGTGGCAATGATATGTCGGAACTGTGTAGTTAGTTAGCCAAGCAGAATAGGCAGGTATATAGCAGTAACAAGTGAATCACACGGATATATATATCTGTCTCAACGCATGGGGCTGCGGGACTGACTGCGAGTCACTTGATTTTCGTCCTTGTGAGCTTCCAAGGTTATTACCTATGTACATGTTAAGCTATGGTTCAGACGATGTTGGGCACAGTGGCCGGTCCAGTCACAGCCTCAGCAATAGTCCTGCCCACTATGTGTATTTGAGGCCTGAAGACCTTCAGTCTGCTCGCTTGCCCTTCTTCTTGTAATAGCATCGATGATTTCTGTTTTTTTCCCTTGCATATGAGCACTCTAGCTGGTGTAATGATTACACCAAACCTTTATGGGGTTTAGTAAGTAACCTGTAGGTTTTATGTTATCAGAGCGGCGCAGAGGTGATACTTGACTGAGTTGCAGTATACGAAGACACACTGTTCACGAAGAGGGTATGATCAGAAGCTGTAAGGCTATCCAGTTGTGAGACTGAATACTTAGATTTACGACTGAAGAGTCTGTTCTATGAAAGCTATCTACGATGGTGATGGCCATGTTCTTATATGTTCCGACTCTTCAGTCCCTATGTTGGCCAAGTGCCTAGTCAACATAGGCGTACCATGTGTTGACTATGTCCCTACATAGTCATAGCCCTAACCCTAGTCTTGGCAGGCCATGCTGACTCCGCCGTCAAGTGCCTGCGGGGTTGCGTCGTTGCATCTGGTTTTTGATTTGCTTGGGCCCTCAACTGGGTCTTGGGGTGCCAACGTGTTGGTTCATAACAAATAATATATAAAGTTATTATTAAGTTTATATATAAATTTTAAATTTAAAAATAATTAGAAATTTCAATAAACAATCAGTAAATAAAATAATGGAATTAAGTTATTGATTCATTAGTAATATACAATGTAGCCAAAGCCACATGAGCATTCTAGCGATGACAGAGGACGAGCAAAAGGGGCCCGGCCCAATAATTGAAGCCCGGGGATCTTTGCTATATATCCAAGATAGTGATAAACGTAACATTTCTGTCCATGTTGCCTTCCTACCCTCAACTTGGCATGTTTGGGCGTTCGGTGACTCGTGTGTCTATTGGATTCTTGTCGTTTGCTACCCGCTTGTCTTCCTTTTGATGCCAGTCATGACGGGGTTAAAGCTGCCTAGGTACTTATCTACCGACGTTGAAATATCCACTATCACCTCATATTGTCATGTATATCATTCACATTTTTAATGTGTATCCGCACTTGAAATGGTAGAGAGTCACGGTCCAACACAAGACACCACCTTGTCCGGCTTGTGGCAATGTTCACTTCTCGAATTGCGTCTGTGGAAGGCTTCGTGGCTGGATGGTTCTCAGGGTCAGACAAAGGCCTTACCCGAGTTTGGAAAATAGATTGTCCTTACTCGTGAGTTGGTCTCCGTCGACAGGCGGGAAATCTTTTCCACTGACTGTTGGGTCATGGTCGAGCTAGAAAATTTCCGAGTAGCAACCGGGCACATCCGCATGGCCACGTGGATCGCGATGGAATCCTACCATCGGGTCTTAGTCGTTGCATCCCTGCCCGGCCGGTCCAGCCGCGCTGAGCGAGAGGGATAACCCTGGTGGTCACTAGCCCAGAAAGGCGAATGCGCGGCAGGGGTCCATCCGGAGGGGATCGAATTGGCAGACATTGCCGTGCGGTCACGGCGCATTCAGACTGCTAGCCAGACAGCCACAAAATTTTCCATCAAGACCGACCAGTCCTCTGAGACACCCAGCCAGTCAGCATTATGCAGTGGTCTGACGATCTGCAGCCCTACGTTCAGGTTGGTGTGCTGGACCTGCAATGCACTAGGTGTTCCTCCAATCGTGACTCGGAGCACGTGTGTGATGATGCCTCGGACGCGGTCTACGGAAATCAAGCTCACCAAGACCACCAAGACCAACTTGGCTCTGCAGGGGTTGGTCGACTGGCAAGGGGCCATCGGAGATTGGGACAGGGGTCTGAGAAGCTGACAAGCAGACAAGCAGGAAAAGACGAGGACATCAAGATGTTAGGACTCGGGATTCTCGTGTGCTAGTGCAGCCCAACAAGGTATGCCCCGCTTCAAATCTAGGGGATGATTGAAAATGTTGCCGCGAGCTCACCGAGCCACGTTTGTGAGGATGAACCAGGTGGGTCCTCAATGACTGAATATTTTGCTTATGTTTCCGCGTTCTAGATCTTTTCTGGCAGGTGGCGGTGATGCCCCTGGGTCAGCTCGTAGGGGAGACTTCAATAGCTCGCAGCGGGCCCATGAGCCACATGCCGGGACGTGTTTCAGGTAAAAACGTGGTTGAGCAATGGGGTGAGGTATCTGGACCGGTGGACCCCGCCTTGTCAGACCTGTCAGCCCAGACTCTGGGATACAATCCTGACAATCTGTCCCCCCCATTGAGAAATTCCGAGCCATTACCAGTGCTGGGAGAAAGAAAAACACAAGGGCAGAGGAAGCTCGGGATCCCACGAAGTCCACTCCATGTGCGGTATCGGTTGGATCCTCGTGTCGATCTGGAAAACGATTATCTTAATGCGGCCTGTGGGGAGGGGAGTCGGTGGAGGCGCAAATGGAGAGTAGCGCCCTTACCTCTCCCCCGTGATGATGGCGCAAGCTGGCGCACACCCACCGGTTGTCGGTAGTCTAATGTCGCGTAGATCTGGTGATGGTCAAGAGGGGCCGTTAGAGGACCAAAGGATGTTGTGTAGGGTAGGGATCGATGCACAGGTCAGGTGTGCGCTGCACCAGCGGCGACCCATTCCTTTTCCAGCTCTTGCGCTGTGCCAAAATTAACGGGGTCTTGTTCTCAGTACCGGACCTCAAAAGTCCGCGTGCGTAATCAATCTGCAAGTAGGCGACGTGGGTCACGAGCAGGGGCCAGGCCCTGTTGGCCGCCTAATTTCCAGCCTGACTGAGTAACTCGGTCTAATTCTTCTTCACGTTTGTCGCCTTTCGGACGTGAAAGCTGGGGCTTGACTTCTCATCTGTACTATACTGTTCCCTTCTCTTGGCTCCTTTCTTTTCTTACTTCCGATTCTCGCCTCGCGGTGCTGGTACCAGCGGACAATTATGGTCATTTCGAATGGACTGCGCATAGCCTACCACAACTGAGTTCACAGAGACAGCACGTGACATGGCACCGCTTCGTGACTTGATGATCGCCCCTGATCTGCTAGCCTTGTCTCCCCGGGAAGAGCATCATTATTACAACCCTACGACGGAGCTGTACGCTGGGTTATGGTCCCTCTGGGCTGGTGCCACCATATTCCTGGCCTTGAGGGTCTGGGTCAAGATCAATCGTCGCCACGGCTTGTGGTATGACGATTACCTGCTCATCTTGTCATGGGTGAGTACTGTCATCGCTACTGTGCGGCAACCACTGTGGCTGACCCGATTGCTGTCAATATAGGTCGTTCTCTTGGCCACTGATATTCTTATCACCATCGAATATGCCACTGACTACGCAAAGGGGAGTTGGGATGACCGCATGCACAGTAAGTGGCTTCCAGTTACAACACTCGAATTTCGGCTGTGGCGATATGGGCAAATGACTAAGGCAATACTTTGCCCACATCTCATATGGGAGCACCTGTAACTGACTTTCATCACGCACAGTCTTGATCAACATTTCTTCAGACGGTACAGTCATTGGGCAGGCTCTCACCAAAACAGCCTTTGCCGTCACACTGCTCCGCATGTGCCAAGCTTCAACAAGGTCGCGCTGGCCTTGGCAGCAGGTCCTGCTATGGTTCTGTATCGTCACAATGGACGGTATCGCGTTCACGAAATGTGTCTTCCAATGGGCCAAGATATGTGGGCGGCACGACTATCAGCAATGGTACCGAATGCAGGGCTGGTGTCTGGATTGGACCTTTTCTCAGGACTTCAAGGAGGTTGGAAACAGTGAGTTGACTCCAAGCGCAAACCCCTCCTTCGCATGACAGTCCGCTAACCAACCAATCTTTAGTTTATAACATTGTCATGGACTTTATGTTCGCCAGTCTACCCTGGTTTATAACGTGGCCATTAAATCTCAAGCGAGGTGAGAAGATTGGGCTATGCGTCACCTTGAGCCTTGGTATGATGTAAGTGCAACAGTTCGGATTGTGACGTTTTGCCTTCTGGTCTCTAGCTTGAAGTTCCCACCGGCTGATACTGACGCGATTTGCAGGATTGCCATCATTACAGCAATTCGAACCTGGTGGAAAGACTCACCGATCATGCACGTGCACGATGACTGGTGTAAGTGCTCCTCAATACGATGGTCCCTCCAGTTCTTGCTGACATTGTGACAGATATGTGGCGTGACGCAGTGAGTCAGATCTGGTACTCTGCTGAAGTAACCGGGACGATCATGGTGCAATGCGTTCCCGTGCTCCGGCCGTTCATCAAAGATCTGCACACCTCATTCACATCCAAACGGCTTGACGCGACGGAGCCATCGCAGGCCAAGTCGACATGGCGTGGTTCCACCCTCATAGAGAATCGATCGAAGTCCATTCCCTCCCAGACGGCTTCCATACTATCCAAGAGCGATGAGAAAAGGTCACCAGGAGTGTTCGAATTGACGGAAATCCCTGAGGAATCAGGTGCCTTGGCTCAGACGCCCAAAGGCTATGGATACCATGCAGATGCGTACTACGAACCAAGTTCGGGTTCCAGCGTCGACCTGCCTGTCCAGGGCATTACTACCACTACGACAACAACTCAACAGCTGAACGGGCCATTAGACTCGTGGCCAATCTCGACGAGGGGCAACTACTAGCTGCAATAAATTCGTTCCCGTCCATGAATGTAGTTCGTTTCTATCGCACACGTGGCCACTTGTTGCAGGCCCGGAATTCCAAGCACTTGGCTACAGTGATTTACGCCCTGATCTTTCCACTTTCGTTATTATCACGAATCCGAGCAGGGCATATCGAATAGAGCCCATTGACTGGTTTTCTTAACTATGAATAGTGAGCGTGGGAAGCCCATTTTTATATACAATAGAGCTGCACAATAGTGGAGCCCCGTGCTCGTGACAGTTATATATCAGTGAAATTGCAATGCAAATGGGATGGTCGAATGCCTGACTGATGCCTTAGGTCATTCCAACTCACTACAACAATTTCAAGATAGCACACACAACTTCTGAACTCTGACCGGGAACATCGACTCAAGATCGATCCATAATTGAAACTTGGTGAAACTCGACCTCGCTTATGATTAATAGCGGTGCATGCGTATGAGGCAAGCCAGTATCACGTTATTCGTTGCTCCCATCCCTCCACCCCCCGGCTTGCAGTATAACAGCCCGTTGGTGCCAATGTGGAGGGTTGGGGGTTGGCAGGGAAGTCGGAAGGGAGATAGTTTTGATGGTAAAGATTTTGAAAGTAAATTTGGTTAGGTTCTTAGCGAGCCACTCCGCCTCGGGCCGATCCCGGTGAGGCGATGGCAACGTCATGTCTTGTCATACTTCCTATGACGTGGTTGTATCACGCATCAGATGTCCAGGGGGCTTTTTGGCCTGCGACTTCCTGACCAGGCTTCTCCCATCAAGTCACGTTCCTGAAATGAATGGGGTTGCTAAATTAAAATCTCGTAAGATAGCCAAGAGACCAAAGCTTTGGTCCTCTCCCCGCCCAAAGACGCACCGTCTCCACAAGCGACATCAGGATACAGATGTCGTCGATGACCACTTTGGGCCGGTACCCCTTTGGCAAGGTTAAGGTGAGTATATCGTGTCTCGAGCTGCCGGATATAGGCACCTTTGCTTTTTGCAAACCGTTCCTAACCATACTTGAACCTCATCCGCAGGTCACCGTCACCGGGAAGGCCCTGACATCTTTCCCGACTGACCTGCCACTGCGTATCATGCAAGAGGCGCAGAGGGGGGAGTCGCATCGTATGCCTTTGTGGTGCCTAAACAGAATGTCCAATTCCAACCTGACCCGAATCCACCGAGCTCAATTGGTTCCGCCGGCGAGCATCACAAAATATTTGTCGGCAATGATACTGGCTCTGGCCGCCCAATGCAGAGGACCATGTGCTCCGAATGCGGCAGCCCAGTTTGTATAATCGAGTCTGCCGACCCCGACGCGAGGTGTCTACAATTCGGGCTCTTCGCGGACTCCGAAGGCGTCGACGTGAGTGAATGCAAGCCGGCTTTGGAAATGTTTGCCTGCAGACGAGTGAAGTGGATCCCCGAGGTGGGTGACGATTTACGAGAAATCTTGAGTTGGTGGCAGTGACTCCCAGACGGACGTATCAATACAGCACACCGCTTCGGTCATTCTTAGCCCAAGGGAGGCTAGGAAATAGTGACGAATGCAAAGCCAGAAAAAACTCTAGTTACTGCGCGGACTTCCAGTACTATTCAGATTTCACGCGCCAGTGCACATCCTGATTGGGTCTTGGCCCACGCACGAATTGTTACCTGCACAACTTGAACACAGACGTCAGCTATGCAGTCTATGAAACAAATCCGAGTCCGTTGCTGCACTGTGCACCATTAGACACTACCTGCGGCATTCTTTCAATAGCCGACCATGATCACGGAAAACGCCGCGGTGTCTGCTCTGGAAAGCCACAAATTCGAATCTCAGCCCTCGTATTTTCCCCAAACCCGTTTCTCCGCATCACAGCCCACGGATAATTTGCAATCCGCGGTGCGTTCCGCGATCTTCAGAGGAGCATGGTGTCCGCGTAATGGTCAAATGGAGATGGTCTCGGAGCAATAGTCCTCCCAGTTTATAAGCTAAGAAAACGCCATCTGTCTCAAAGTGAAGACGGTCTACAAGCAAAACTGGGCTAGTCGGCGAAGGGCGTTACTACATCACAACACGAAAACTACTGGATGTTCCCGCCATGGCAGACGTAAAGTTGAGGGACTTGGGTTTCGCGGGCCGTGTTGTAGACAGTACATCCCAAGATTTCCAAAGCCTGCTGCGTCGGTTCTCGGCAGTGGCAGAACGGAGGGCGAGATACATCGTGTTCCCTACCTCAGCGCAAGATGTCTCTCTGGCAGTCAAGTTTGCGACCAGGTTTGTATCCGTGCCACTTGATATCACCTGTACGAGTAACTGAGACCTGCGCAGCGAGAACCTGAGTCTAGCTGTGAAGGGCGGCGGTAATCACGCCAGTGGCGCCAGCAGTGCCGAAGATGGTCTCGTCATTGACCTCAGTAACCTCAGCGATATTTTGGTTGACAATACGAGAGGCCAAGTCACTATTGGCGGCGGTTGCCGTTGGGGTGATGTGTACTCGGAACTTCACAAGCACGGGCTGATATGTGTCGGCGGCGGCGTGCACATTGTTGGGGTCGGCGGCCATTTGACAGGAGGTAATTAGAGACCTTCATCATTTTAATCACCCGCTCTAATGTCGCATCGCAGGTGGTTGGGGTCCGCTGACGGGGAAGTATGGGTAAGTATTGTTCTTCTCCTACCACCGGCCTCGGTCTGTCATCATTTATGATGTCCAAGATTTGCGCCATTGAGGGACATGCAGCTGGGATTGACACTTATCAGCATGGGATGTGACAATGAACTATCTGCGACGGTTGTACTTGCTGACGGGCGCATTGTCACGGCGAGTGAGACCGAGAATACAGACCTATCATGGGCTATCAAAGGTGAGTGCTGTATCAGGGAGACTCGCTGAGTAGGCTGATTCTCACTGAGACATTCACAGGGGGATCTTCCCAGTTCGGCGTTGTAACTGAGTTTGTCATTCGAGCGTTTCCTGGGCCGGTAAAGAAGCTACCCGCCATTAAGCGAGCGAGTGCTTGACTAAAATGATCGATCAGAGCCAGTTCTTTTATCGAAACATCGCTTTTAAGGGTGAAAACCTTCCTGTTGTTCTCAAAAAGTTTCGCGTAAGAACTACAGTTCCCAACTTGAAGGGTGCGTGAGCCTACTGACAGTTTCGTGGATATTCAGGTCTTTCTTGCTCGAGAGAATCAGGGAGAAGAATGGCTGATCGGCTTTCTATTCTTCATGAGGTCCCCAGACGAACATCACACAGTACGTTCTAAATGTCTTGACGTACTTGTCGGTACTGACAGAATTTTAGCCCATTGTGATGGTCAATTTCACTGGTGTTGGAAATCCAGACCAGTATAATGATGTGTGGGCTTCATTACGTGAAGGAGCCAAGCCCTTGATGGAGCAGACAGTCGGAGACCTTACCATACCGGAGCTCTCTCATTCTTTCGACGATGCCCTTCTCAAAGGACCACGGCGTGTGATGAACGCTGGTTGCGTCATCACTGACCTCTGGCCAGGCTTGGCCGAAGAGCTGTGGGAATCCTTCATTGCCTACACGTCATCTAGCCTGGACGTCGTTGACTCCATGATTGCTCTCGAGTTCCACGCAACCCGGCGCAAGCGTCCGGTATGACGAGCAACCAAACCCGGCTTTTCAACCGTACCCACCCTTGATGACGATGAGCCGGTACTAATACGGCGCAGGAACTTAGTTGCTTCCCCGTTAATGAGCCCGTCCATCATGCTATTGTCGTTCATGGCCAGTGAGTTTCTCCATCATGATCTACGATGAGTTTCCATATCTAACTCCGAGCGGCTGAAGACACCACACTTCCGAGAGTGACGAAGCAGCCACCGCCTGGCTTAATTCTAGCACGTCCATTATTCGACGCTACCAAACACGGAACGGGGGCAAAGACCTGGGCCTAGCAGCAAATACAGTGAGCATTCCAGCTGACCCCCGGGACGTGTGGGGGACAAGCTACGAGAGACTGCGAGTCGTTAAGGCAAGTCTCTCCAATCCAATTAATTATCGTGGCCCTTTTTTCGCTTACTAAGTGCGTGTATTCAGGCCAAATATGACCCAAATATGGTCTTTGATAAGTTCCATCCGATTCAGCCTGCTCGGCCTTAATCGAAGACAAGATAGGACCAGGAGTGGGAGAAATTGGCAATCCCCGCATGAAAGAGACACTGCAGTGCGATGGACAACGCGAGCGAGACCATTCAAGGCTCACGAAGAGAGAGAATGGAAAAGGTTTCCATATTCTCAAATTTAAACGTGCACCTGCATAGTACACGGCTACTCCATAGACATATCCATTTATGGGCCAACGATTTTCTCAACCCAGCTTTTGTCGCTCAGCACTGCTTCTTATCTGCCGGCTACCAGGTTTATCGTAGCACACATGCATCTGACAGTTTTTGTTTTGAAATACCTGTTCAGATATCTGGATTAGAAATATAAGGTCTCGTTAATTCTTCGGGAATCCATGCTCAAATACACGGCCCCGTTGGAGTCGGGCACGCTGTCCACATTCCGGCCCCTATCTATCGGTCAAATATAGGGGAGGCTAACTAAACCTGGGTCGGTATTAAAGTCCGGGGATGTGGGGTCCCCACGGAAGACAACGCGGGGAAACAGGGCCAAGGCGGCAGACATACTTTCGCTTAGGCTGGATCAGTGAAGATAGGCCCCTTTGCGGCAAGCAAACCGGGTACGGTGAGAACCCTGCCCTGGTTGTGTTGTACGCCACGAAGCCCCTTAGACACAGGCCGGTCCTTCTCAGCGTCGCCCAGGCTTGCTCTGGGTCTATTATACACGTATACACATGGGGGGTTCCGCGGAATAGGGGAACGAATCGGAACTGGACCAATTCTGCCGATGAGCAACACAAGCTCGAGCAAGATATGAATATGTACGACATCCCTTTTGCATCGAGCTTTTGGCAAAAAGAAGTAATACTGTAATCTTCCTTAATTAAGAAACAGACTCTTGCAACAGCCAATACCAAATATGGCCCCCCACAACGATGAGGATTCAAAAGAGCGGGCGACTTGTGGAGAGATCGACACAGTCGAGGATATTGGAAGAATTCCTACGATCGAGGTCGACAACTATCATGGACTGACATTATCTGTTGTTCTGATTTATATTGTTAGTCTGCCTCCATTTCTCACCAAGATTCAATTACTAATTCGAACATCCACTGCGTAGGCACTCGTTCTCGTAAATTTCGCAGGCATGATAACCGTCGTTTCTTCGGGCTTGGTAAGCTCGGCCTTTCTCAACCGCGCCACGACAACGGCTGACGAGGCTGCACACAGGTCGGGACATATATGGCTGAAGATATCGGAGACCCGGGAAAGGCACAATGGCTAGGGCAGACCAATACCATCATAACCCTAGCTTTCGTCACACCCATCTCTCAGATTGCGGACTACTGGGGCCGCAAAGGACCCTTGGTGATCGCCTGCGTGGTCACCTGCTTTGGAAGTATCATTGTCTCCAGGGCCACCAACATGAGCATGGCCTTAGCGGGCAACGTCTTCGCCAGCACCGCCAACGCTGTCTCTCCGCTGGTGTTTGCGGTCGCCGCCGAAATCGTGCCCAGGCGCTACAGGTCCCTTGCCCAAGGGAGCATGACTGGATTGCAATCCTCGGCGGGTATTGTGGCCTTGCTCGGAGGCACAAGCTTATGCAAGAACTATGTCGAGGGCTGGCGTATCCTGTGGTACTTTATCGCCGGATTCGGCGCACTCACGGCTGCCATCACCTTCTTCTGCTACAACCCTCCCCCAAGAGAGCTACAGATCAACCTCAGCCTGAAAGAGAAGCTCCGTAGCCTGGACTGGGTAGGCATCTTCGCCGTGCCGATTGGGCTCACTCTCGTGGTTGTTGGTTTGACATGGTCACAAAACCCATACCAATGGAACGATGCACACATCCTGGCCCCCTTCCTCCTTGGTATGGCAATCCTAGTTTTTATTATATACTATGAGGTGAAGATGAAGAAGGACGGGCTTTTCCATCACGAACTCTTCCGGAAGAGTCGAAACTTCCCTCTAGCCCTGGTTCAGATCTTTGTCGAAGGCTCTGTTTTCTTCACGGCCAACACATTCTTCACAACGGAGATCGCGATCCTGTTCACATCAGACCCCATACAGATCGGCGCGCGGTTTTCGATGACCTTTGTCGCCGCTTTTATCTCCAGTCTCATCGTGGGTTGGTATATTTCCTGGGCCAAGGCGCTGCGAGGCGCAATGGTATTGGGCTTCATGTGCTTTACAGCCTTCTACGGTACGTTCACCTGACTCTCTAAGCCTCGAGACGAAATGTATCACGGACACTGCGGGCTCATATTTTCTTAGGTGCAATGATAGGAGTCAACGAGGGAAGTGGACAGGCGATGTGGGGGCTGGCTGTTATCCTCGGGTGGGGTCTCGGTACGGTGTTGACTACGCTTGTGACCGCTGCGCAGTTTGGCACCCCTCCTGAGCTGATTTCGCTGAGTGTGGGTGCTTTGCTCTGCTCGCGGACATTCGGCGCTTCGATTTCCCTCCCCATCAATAACGCTATCTTCAACTCCCAGATCCAGAAGAACCTCGGACCTGGCGTCGCCGCCGCCGTGTTGCCGCTGGGGCTCTCCGCAGATGTGCTCGGTCAGTTCATCGAAGCACTGAGTGCTAACAGTCAGGCTGCTATTGCTGCTGTTCCCGGAGTCACACCGGAAATCATACAGGCAGGTGTTCATGCACTCAAAGACGCCTACGTCTCGTCGTTCCGCATAATGTGGATCATGCCTATGGTGCTGTCCGTCTTGGCTCTCGCATGTAAGTCTTCTATTTTCCTTGTCATGCCCAATTACCTATCGCCCGCACTACGCAAGCTGACATCGCTCACCCAGCCTGCTTTTTTGTGGCCAATCCAACCGAAGAGTTTACCATGCACGTTGATGCTCCGGTCGAATCCGAATCTTCGGGTGAGAGTGACCTAAATACTGCGGAGAAGATGAGCCGTTAGGACACCACTTGTATGCATCATTGACTGCTGGTTTTCTTGCAATGAGCGCAATTCATGGTGACACTGAATTACAAGGACTGAATAGACGTGCTGAGGCAGCTTTCTCTTTACCCTGAGAGCCACATATTCTGACGAGGTCCTGCTAATGTTTCGTAATACTTCTGGATTTCCAGTAAAATAAATGCTCATGTCTTTGCACGAGACAACCAACCTTCAGGACCATCCAGGACTTGATATGACACTTTGTGATGTTGGTATTTCTTGTCATCTCGTGAGGCTCGTCATTAGCAACTGATATCTCACGGCGAAAACGTCAGCCTTGGCATGAATAGGTTGTAAATAAGCAGATGGTGTAAAACAAATAGACGGAAACGATAACGAAATCGTAAGTACCTGAAGATTAAGATGACAGGCAAATGATCGTTGAAAAGAACCCATGACTGCCTCACAACAGTTGATGAGCACGCAATGCATCAGCATCATGGTATGGGTAAAACCTAACGGGGTTCTCTGAGAACTTATAAGGGGTCGTGATCGGTGGATTCCGGCCGACCATGGGTCGATAAATCGATGCGTTCGGGGATAGGTCGCTTGGCTCTGGGCCGATATAGCAGCCGATCTGCTGATCCAGGCGCGTAGCCAAGAGTGGCACTTGTCCTTCGTTGTCAGAGAAATTGCTTTAGACCTGGGATATCAAGCAGTATGTTTCCGCCTGACCCGAGGCGAGGGCTGGGTCGAGGAAAGGTAA
The DNA here is from genome assembly GCA_023703485.1 of Diaporthe caulivora. Lineage (NCBI taxonomy): Eukaryota > Fungi > Ascomycota > Sordariomycetes > Diaporthales > Diaporthaceae > Diaporthe > Diaporthe caulivora. Next base: position 6,074,483 of record JAMPTR010000002.1, read on the forward strand.
CCACAATTCTTTCTGCAAGTTCACTTCACCAGGGCACGCCTGTACACACCCAAATCAAAGATATGGCTCTCCTCCCAAGCGTTTATGGAAGGCGGACAGCTATGGCCAACGCCGCGGGGGGAAGCGCCAGCGATAATATAGGACCATGCAGATCTTCTAATGAAATCGCTGTTGACTTTGAAATTTTACATATAATTATGATCATTTCTTTATGTATGGCGCCTTACTTTGGACCTGCATTCGCTTCTGGAATGCTTGAGTGGTGCTTATGTAATCGACGACTTCTCGCGACATTCCACGGAACGGCATGTGGATATCCATGGGGACATCCATGGGGTCTAGGTACAATCCTCCAAAAGCAACGAATCCGAACGGAACTGGAGACGTTTTGTTGCCATGGTTGGACAGGACGTTCTGGTGATATTTCAAGGAGAATGGTGATTTGTGTTTAATGTAAATATTGTCGCCTTCTAATTCTCAGTACTGACGTGGATGGCTCGCTAGGTCGGCCGTGAGATGTTCCAGGGATCGTGTTCCAGGGATCAACGTCCACTTGGTGTGACCCTACGTCGAGGGGGTTGCATCATTGAACACAGCCGACTGAGAACTGATGCAGATTTTTAATTAATAATTAGTAGTTCTCCTAGCTTCTGCTGTTGGAAAAGGCCAAACAACCGCCGTCCATTCGGCACGTTGTCTTGGTGGCCATATTCCGCGTGGTACAATTCAAAACAGGCGAAGATAATGAGTGGCACATTGCCAAATGGCCGGGGTCCACCTGCACTGTCAGCGGCGAAAAGCCGGGCACCGTCGCGGAACGGAACAGATGAGGGTCTCCGGTTCCGCGGCCGTCACCGACTGAAATTGCTTGTAATATCGGAACATTCCCGGGCGACCACGGCCGAGGGCAGGACTGGAAATATATGTAGCCAGGCAGGCATCCACCATGGCAGGTAGGATGATTTTGTTTATTTCAGCATATGACCCACCCCACAAACATATCATCAGTCGCCACTCTTCGTCTCCAGCAAAGATGGCACGGAAAGAATACGTCTTCAAAGGCGAAGGGAGTTACGGCGCCGTTGCTGATGCCTTTGATCCGGTGGTGGATTCCACGACAAAGTTCCAAGGGGGTTGTCAACAGCAATAGCTGAGTCATTCGGCCGGGGCGAGGTTGACTGACGGCCGCTTGTTGTGCCTTGGAAGTTCACGGTCGGGTCAAGGGCGCTATTTTTGCTCCTTGCAGAAAAACTTTTCTAGTTGGACTTCGTGGTGGTTTTGGCAGATTATCAAGCCTGCCTCACGACCACTGTCTTCAAATGGCCTATCAGGGACGCATTGGATGCGTACAGCTTGATCAGGGCTCATTGCCAGGTTTGCTGCACGAAGACGCGCGAGTTGATGGTTCCAATAGCGTGGTGCTAGGCCATTTGGCCGGTGGTTTTTTTCTTCTTCGCTGTCCTACTTATGAGCGGTACGGTACGGTACGTACGTTCCGACGAACAGGCACACAGAGACGGCATGGCCGGCGTCCGACTTCACGAGCTACAGCGTAATGTGCTGATAGGAATCCTCACGACACAGGCCGGTGCGCGCCCAGCCCGCCTCGAGCCATAAGACTTCTTTGGAATGAAGTACCCGCAAGACACATTTTCCCGCACGCCCAGCGCTGCCTTTGCAAAGCTTCCGCCGTTCGACAGGAAGTTTCTGCTTGACCGGCACTGTACACCAACGAATTCCTCCTCCAAGCAGCTGTCAACTCCATCCCCCATGACGGCTCTCCACACTGAGTCGCGTGCATGTCCAATCCCGTCAACGAAGGAAAGCATTTCTCGACTGTATCTACTATCTCGTCGATCCGAATCCGGCAATTTTGGTTAGGGAGTCTGAAAAGAGTTTTCAACCCACATATTCTATCCACGGAACTGCAGACACACTGGACTGGAAAATGCCACGGCACACGGTGAACTGCTGCTCGACGGGGTCGATTCGAATGTAAACCTTGTCGACAGAGCGTCCAATGAATTTGAAGCCAACACCTTCGCCACTGGAGAGAAAGCGTTCGAGATCGTTGAGGCGCACCTGTGGAGCGACTCGGAAATGGCTCGACTTTTTGCTAGGCTTTTGAAGGTGGGTATCTCACGATAACACGCAGCAACACTAGATTGGGTTCGAAAGATAGTCAAGCTGCGAAGTGACCATACCAAGAATAGCCATGTAGTTGTCCTCTGTCGCGTCGAATGTACCGAAGATATCGTCTTCCACGCCCTGCGGATGCATGTCCAAGAGCTCGACCGCAGTAGACTCCGAGGACGCGTCCGTGCCGGCCGCATTCGGCGTGGGCTTGTCCGGCGTAGGCATCTGTATCGACTCGGCGAGCCTGCGCATCTCGTCCAACGAACACCACAATCTTGGTTTCGAGCCGGATCCCGTGTAAGGCGATGCGACAAGGAAGTCGATGGCGGTGTGAAATGCCGCGCGGCAGACGGGGCCATACGCACTAGGGTTGCAGGAGGCTGCCAGGAACATGCACGAGGCTGAGCCCATGATGAATCGGTCGGCTAGAGGGCCCTCGAGGCGGCTGAGACCTTGGTGTCCCGCGGCGTGGATCATTTTTCCGTAGAGCGCGACCAGCGCCTTCGGGAGGGCAATGGTGGTTTCTGCAGACTGTGGCCGGGAAGCAAGTGCCTTACACGAGCTGAGAGATCTAAAATGAGCCAGCATCCTCAAATATGTAGTGCGCATCTGGAAGAACGCCTCCAAGACGACACGTGCCGCAGGCGGGGGCACCACAAGGGAACCCGAAGGGAAGAGGTCGACTCTTGACGTTTCGTCGGCCAGCTTCTGGATACGATGATCTAGGTAGTCCATCCTATCATTGATCTCCTTCGACTTGTAGCTATTGGTCTCGGTCTTCGATGTGCTGATCAGTTCGAACAGCTCTGCCTGGATGATGTTCAACTGGCACATTGCCGAGATGAGCGGGTAACGCCCGTGCTATACCAAGGTTGCACGTGGTCAGCCACAATCATCAGACGTGTCGAGGTACAACATTGCGAGATTGTGGAGGGGCTAGTAGACGCCTTACCAGGTCCAGGACGCTGTCGTCTATTATTCTGTCCTGCAGGTGATAGGGCAAGCTCGACATGAAGCTGCATCGTTTGTCGAGATCGACAACACAAGCCATGAGCCTCTTCAGAAAGTCCAAGCGTTCAGCTGTGGCGTTACTGTGACGGTAATATCTCTCTCTATGGAGCCCGACCTCAAATGCGGACTGTACCATCAGCCCGGCGACTCGCCACGCCTTCCGGAGCTCCTGTCGCAGCAAGTAGTAGATGGTCTGTGCTCATCCACACGCATAAGCCTCACATCCGTGAAAAAGATGGCCACGTGGAGAGCGGGCACTCACCAACAAGGCACCCAGTATAACGTCCTCAATCTGGGCCTGGTCCCGCCTGATGATGTTGTCGGCGTTCCATACGAGATGGGTCTCGAGCGAGGAACTCAAGGGGCTGTCCGCATTGCCCTTGACAAGCATGCCGATGGCCAAGACCGCCTTTGTGGCCTCAATGTCGATCAGGTCCACGCCTAGGTCCTGAACACCGTCGGCGAAGGAAAGCATCGAGGTCCTGAAGAGCGAATCGATGTTGTCTTTTGCGTAAGAGAGGTCGATGCAGGGGTATACGGGAAACATGTGATCACGGAAGGCTGCAAGATGAGCCAGCGCGTTCTCGTGGCCCAGCTCGAGCACAGGCCCGGCGACCTCGAGCGCGGCAGAGGGGCTCTCATCAGCCAGTACAGATTCTGCTGCAGCCGTATGGTCCGCCTGGGCTTGGTTGGTTGCGGTAGGGGCTGTGATGATTCCTCGCTGCTCCAGGATCCGTCTGGCCTGGTCCAGGGAGTCGACGAAGGTGATGGGGTCGGAGTCGCTCGCAAGGTTGGCGCTGGCCGTCACGCTCTGGCGGCGTCTCAACGAGGACCTGAAGTGGGAAGAAGGGCTTCCGAAGCGCTTGGTGGAGGACTGGATGTCGTCGCAGATCTTTCTCATGCTGGCGAGGAGCTGGCCGAGGTCTTGTTGAGTGGCGCCGGAGAGGTCTGCCGCCAGGCAGTCCTTCCGGGGTGCCGCATTTGCTCGCCTGCGAGGTGCGGAACACTGTCAGCAACTCCGAGTCCACGTGCTTATGGGAAGGGAGGGTCGGTATGGAATAAACAGAGCCTCGTCGTACGCGGTATCGGGCTGCGGAACATAGTCATTGTATTTGCAATTGGCGTTCAGCTCCACACATCGGCTGCAGGGCAGGCTGCCGCTACACTTGACCTTTCTCGTCTTGCAGGACTCGCTTCGGGAGGGGAGTGTTAGCCTGTCTTGTCGTCAAGTGTCGTGCATGCCCTGGTGGCGTCATGGGAGCACGGCGCGGCTTGTCTATATATGCAAAGAGTAGGACCAACCATGCGATGCGCGTATATCTCTCCCGCTTCCGGGAGCGCTGTTGAGTCTCACGGCCCTCTGCGTCATGAATCTGGGATCGCTTTTCACTGGGCATTATTGGCGGTTTACTTTTCCAGGACGGGGAAGGGTGTGGGGTGGGGGAATTAACAGTAGGCAAGAAGGCTGATGTCAGGGCTGCGGCGAGGAATATCGACTGAGTGGAAGCACTGAAGCAGGATGGGACTCGCAGGCAGCATTGAGAGCAGGGAAAGCGGCCAATCGCCGCCGGTGAAATGTCTTTGCTGGTCAGAATGTGGGCCGGGGCCCGGGGAACGAAAAGCCCCCGCAGGCCCGGAGGTCCCAAGGCGTCCTCCTTGCAGTGTACTTCGGTACGCAGTAGCACGGTCGGGATAGATACTCGCTGCCTACCACGGTACTGCTAACAACCACGTGTACACACACTATCGCCAGTAGCGTTCAAGCACAAGCACAAGCACAAGCTCAAGCCACGCTAGCATGGCAAGCCAAGCCCTGCTTGCTTGCTCGCCTTTGCGAGTCGTTGGTCGTTGCAGACGTGTCCGAAACATAACGGGGGGGTTTGCCTAGTCTCGCCGGCGCAGCAGTAAACCACCGCTGCCCCCTCCCCTGCCCTCGCCCATCTCCTGCCTAGTTGGCCCGGAATGGTGGAGCTTCCCCGGAGTGAAGAGCATAATCCCGTCCCCCATGGGGACGCCTGTGAGCCTTATATGAAGTCAGCCGGTCCATCGCAATCGCAGGTCGTGGCCGCCGGCTGTACGGAGCACTCTCTAGGGTCCTACAGTCCTACAGTGCCAGTGGCGCTCGTCTGCTCCCTGACCTTCGGAACTGCCCGCGGGAACGGTACTGTTAGGGCCAAGCACGTGGGGCTTGCTTCACCAAGATGAGCACGCCATCGCCAGTTAGACGCTGTCCGAGCACCTTAACGTTCGTCCACGGGACCCTATTATGTTGATAAAGCCCATGCCCTGTGTCAAGAGAGGCACGCTGGTCGGTTGGATTATGTATCAGGGACCATGGCAGCTTGTTCCGGTGGGGGCGGGGGGATAGGGAGGAGTTGGTACGAGCAGGGCTAGCGGGAGACAGGCTATCTGCCCTGTGCAGTGTTTCACGGCCCGTGGACCGGCTCGCAATTCTTACCTTATTTACAGCTTATTCTTTGCGAGGATCGCCACTGCCTACTACCACTCTGCCACTGCATGGCCCTGAGGCTGCTCATGACCGTCAGTAGCCGCGATACTACCCTGCCAACTAGTAGAATCTTCGCCACCCATCTCGTGAGCTCGTGCCCGGCGATGCTAGGATCGGGAATTCAAATTTAATCTCTAAATTTAGCATTAACACTGGGCTTGCCGGTGAGCATGCCACCCAATGTTGCACAACGTTGTTATTAAGTATTCGCGCCTCGTCCCTGGCCTTGCATGGGTGCCCTTTGAGTTTAAATTGTGGATCGCGCGCTTGTCTCTTTTTTTTTAATATCGTCCGGTGTGATCTCGCCCTGGGAGTTTGAGTAGATACGACAGTCCTCAGCCTATTGGCCAAGTACATAGCATGCAATACAGGATTGCACCCGATGCACAAACATCCATACAGTTTGAATCGCCGCCCGTAGGACTCTAGGCATGCACACGCCTGGTCCCCACAGAGCCAGTGACATACCAGTGTAACGTTGGCATTGCGTGCTCGCAGCGTTACACCGCCGTAGGACTTGTCAGATAGGAAGCTTTGACTTTGTCAATCGGTCATAAAGTACCCGCGGGGCGTGGACTTGGCTCTCAATGGTCAAGGAATAGCGGCGCATGAGGACACAGTGGGAAGCCATCAACCGGTCATGGTTATGTAGCCCGGTCCATGGCGTCGGCATACAGCCCTCACTACCAGCGGATAACAACAACATAATCTTTGCTCTTCCACTTCTCGCAGTTGAATTGTGCAGGATTTCGCGATAGGTAGTTAGGAAGCACTGCAGAGATGGAGTTTACAACAGAGGTGCATGATGGGGTCTTCTCGTGGTTAGCACTACCAGTTTGGCAACCCACCATGAAGGGCGTTGCTATCGAGCTATTGCTCTGCTAGCAAGAAGCGCCATCATGGTGATTGTGACACTGGCTCAACACCGGCTCTACACAACCGACTTTAGCATTACTGCAAGATGCAAAACGCGGAGAGGCTTTGTCGCACCAAAACAACCCAGCTTCCCCCGTTACAGCTCCAGTTCCATCCGATTCCTTGGTGAGATCTTATAAAACTCAGGCGCAGCCGAGAGATACTGAGACCGAACTGCGGCAAAAGCTGTCATCTTTGTGTTTCCGAAGACGCTCTTGCCATCTCATTCATCCCAGAAAGTAGGCCATGAAGACATAGCGCCGGCTGGAATGGAAGCTTTCCCTGCGAAGATATGTGTTGAAGAGCATGGTGTTCTCATCGAGAATGCTTGTCATAACATGGACTCAAGTGTTTGAAGTAATCAGTCTTACTAAGTGACTCCGTTACAAAGCATCGCACTGGACATACTAGGAGCCCAGCCTGTGCGCAGATGAGCTAGTATGGGTCACGTTTGTGGATCTTGTCTAGCTGGTACCCTTCTACCAAGTCACATTTTTCACCTCACAAATTATGTTCCGCGTGCAGATTGAGGATGATCTCCCTATTGGATATCTGAAGCCTCCCAAATTTGAGGCTCTTCATCCCCATTTGTTTCCCGGAAGATAAATCTTCTCCAGCGGAAGACCCATCCCCCCGCCCTTTTCTTGCCTTTTTCTGGGAGGGGCGGTGGAGGGGCCGTTACCCGAGCGGCTCAGGTAAAAATAATCTATTGGCCTCCTAAGCTAATACACCGTGCGAATTGTAGTGACTACTTGCTCAGAATTCTGGATGGGCCGAAGCAAATGCAGCAACATCAGTATGACTGGCTATGCGAGTGAGGCAACGAATGGGGCACAGAGGCAGTGGCATGCAGCGCATGCGTCTAGGCAAGCCATGTAGCTGGTGACCTCTATGGTTAGCTACAAAACAGGCTATACCTGGGTGTCACTTGAGGCTAGCCATCACCGAGAGATCAGCTTTAAGAAGGAAAGTCCGAGGCTCGCTCGCATATGAGGCACGTTGGAGTCCTGGGAGCCGCACCATACGACGGCAACCTTGAGCCACGGCTGGAGGCTTACTGGTTGATTAGCTTGAAGATAGGACCACAGAGCCGTAGTAAACCTGTTATTTAGGCTATACAATGGCCTCAATATATAATGTCGGAAGACGCTGCCCAAGTGGCGGAATCCTCCTCTTTAATTGTCATCAGCGAAGTTCACCGTCGCTTCCAAGGTTTGAATTGCGAATATCACGATCCGAGTATATAAAAACTGGGAAAAACAAATGCGAACTTAGATTCTTGCACCCAATATATGGCTTCAGAATGTCCCTGGGTTTGCATTCCCACAGCTTTGCATGGTACAGGAGCCGGGCCACTTCAACAATCGGGCCAAAAGTATAGGAACCACTGCGCTAAAAGATGCACACCTTCTGGTAGCATAAGTAACTTAGAAGGTATATATGGAGGAAAACAGCGTAGTGATCCCAACAACCCCCCGTAGACTTCCCTATCCAAGAGAGGGCTAGATGCCCAGGAGGGAGAGCAGAAAAGTAAAGTTTAAGGGTTTAACGGATTTCCCTCATCCAAGTGGATGTCCAAAGTATACTTTGCCCCAATCCGAAAAGTTCCTCCAAAATTACTCTTGGTCTGGGTTGAATATATAGCGCAGAGTAAGTATTCCGGGCTCACAACCTATAGGAACCACTGCACCAAAAGGTGCACACCTTCTGGCAGCATAAGCAAAAGGTATATAGGGAGGAGAGCAGAGTAGCGATCCCAACAAAAAGGCTTCTACCAAAGTGTGGATGGAGTGGGGACAAGCTGACCACAGGGAAGATGCAAGCAAGATTTATCCCGCTACATTTTTGAAAGGTATCTAGCAGCACTTCAGCCCACCGGCGCAGGTTACAGGAAACTATTTGGTTAATTGCTCAACGCTCCCCTCGGCTTCGGCTGGTCGTCGCGAGACCCGAGACCAACAACCCGAAAGCGTCGAGATTGTAATAGAACCACAAGTGTCCCGCAAGCGAAGCAGACCATTGCCTAGGGTGGATCAAGTCCACGTGGTTCTAGCAGCTGGCTGATGCAATCCCTCGGTAGTCCTAACTTAAAGCTTGAAATGGATATCAAACTCGATTGCCCGAACCCGTATTTGGCGTTATGTCCAGCCATGACACCCATCATCCGATGCAAAACTACCGATATGACTCGTGGCGAGGCCCGTTCCGACGCAGCCCTGAGCCTGCAGGGACCAGCCGTTCAACCGTTGCGTCCGGAAGTCGACATGGGTCATTGTGCTGATCATTCGGGATCGCTTACGATCCCCGCAAACTCACCCTATATTGGACGTCTTGGCTACGGAGTACATTTGTCTGTGCGGGTGACTTCAATGTTGCCAGACACACTTGGTGGCGCCGTGAACAGCTGTGTCGGTGTAGCGCCCTCTGAGTTCATGACGTGAACGGCCGGCAAAAGACACTCGCCATGTGGACTCTCTGGTTCCTGGCGCAGGGGTGTGGTGCCCGCTCAGCCTCGGAGGTCAGTTCCTCATCCGTAGAGATATTGATCAAAGCACCCTATAGTGGACCTGCCAAATTATACCTCGTTATCAGTCGGGTGCGATCCAGGAAATCAAGATCGGGTGTTTGCCGAAACCACGTCCGACAGTATATTATGGGAAGGTGATGCACAGAAACGTGCTTGTCTTTGTCGGATCTGCTTTACAGCCCTGTGTCGTTCATCTCTCAACTCCAGCCGCCTGTCGCAAGCCAATCCTCCCCAGCTTGAGAGCACACAACCCTGCCAGCTGCTCTACGTGCCCCGTTCACAAACTCAGACGACACATGTATCTCGCCAACCTCGCCCTCGCATGCATGTTCACGGTCGGCCTTGCCGCACCAGCAACTAAGCGTGACGTCCTGCCCACCATTGTCTTCACCCCTGGAGCGTGGCACGGGACCTGGGCATTCGACACGGTCAGATCTCAACTCGAAGCACTTGGATACCCGACCGAGGCGGTGGCACTGCCTTCGGTTGGCAATACCAATGCCTCCGTTGGCGTCGCCGAAGATGCTGCGGCTCTCACGGCCGAGCTGTCCACGCTCACCGATGCCGGCAAGAATGTCGTCATGGTGTGCCACAGCTATGGCGGTGTAGTCGCCTCCATCGCTGCCGAAGGATTTGGCTACAAGGACCGATCGGCCGCTGGGCTTGGTGACAACGGTGTCATCATGCTAGTCTACATGACTGCTTTCGCGGCGCCCGCCCAGACCAGTCTCATCGACGCTCTTGGCGGCGAGTACCTTTGGTGGATGAGCCCAGATGCAAGCGTGAGTGCCCCGGCTCTTGAGTTTGTATTTCATCATCAGTCTCAGATAAACTGATCATACGCAATGGTACTGCAGGGCGAATTCATAACTGCGGTCAACGGAAGTCAGGTCTTCTATGCAGACGTGGCCGACGCGACACTTGTTGAGGAAGCCCTAGCTGCTCTCAAGCCCGAGCCTGCCCGGATATTCGCCGACGACAACACATACGAGCCTTGGAATAATGGTGTTGAGGTTGGCTTTTTCTTCACGGAGCAGGATCAAGCTATTCCACTCGCAAGCCAGCAATCTATGGCGGCTCAGTTCCCAAGTGGCTACGTCTCTTACACCATGAACAGCTCTCATTCGCCATTCTTGAGCATGCCCGACAAAGTGACCGAGGGAGTTGTTCTTGCTGCAACTCAGGGTCTGGCCAAGATGCTTCTGTAGCAGTTTGGAGCCAGGAAACGTATAGTTAATTGAATTTCAGCAACTTAAGTTATTATTGGTGCCACTTGACAAAAGATACCACATTTTTCTTCCTCACCAATGCAATTATCATTGATCATATATGTAGACCCACAATATGTCTTCCTGCGCTTACACTGGCTCGTCTACAGCCTCGTCGAAGATGTCGAATCCGACCTTGACAGTGACGTTCATGAATCGTCGTTGCCCAGTTTCCATATGCACTTTATTCACTTGTTCAGATAGCTCATCCGAGAGTCTTGCGACTGCGCTGTCCTCGATCATACCTGACTGGCTCACTGTCTTGGGCACAACCGGAATGCAAGCTGTACAGCCTAGGATCGGCAGACTTGGGCTGGAGTCATACCACATTGCTTAGCGATATTAGCGATCCCCGGATGATTTAGAGGGGATGCTCCGGTATCATGGCCTTCCCGACCATTATTCACGGGCTCTCCCCCCAAAGGCTGATGGGCAACATAAAGGATACCATGGGCGTGGCAAAAGTTGACAAGATGCTGTTGTGGGAGAAGTCGGAGCTTGCCAGAGATAGCGAGGGGAATTTTCTGACTAGGCCCACGGATTCATGTTCACACATTGACCTTGGCGGATACCCGGGACGACCTGCGTCTATACGCCAACACAATCCTTGACGAGACGGCTTACAAAGACGCGGCTAAACTCGTGGAGAGAATCCTTGAGAAAGCAAATGGCTCTTTTCTGTGGACACGTCTGGTTGTCCAGGGCTTGAAAATGGCTTTTACTGAAGAGGAAGTGGACAACATCCTCAGTGATGTGCCGAATGACCTGTTCGCTGTTTATGACCGCATCCTGCGGAGTATTGAGAGCGACTGTCGCAGGGCAAGACTCGTAAGTCCATACTGACATTGGCCGCACTTGCTACGCGACCTTTGACAGTGGAAGAGCTTCAACAGGGCGTTAAGTTGGATATCGAAGACACAACGCAGCCAATAGTAAGGACAATCATCGCAACTTGTGGACAGTTCTTCTTCGTTGACGGTGCTTCACACGTGCAGTTGGTCCACGAGATTGCGAGGGCGTTCCTGCTCAGCGATGATTTGAGCTCAGATCTCGCAATGTCAGGGCCATCCAGTCATGCTCGACTAGCAAGTCTGTGTATCAAACATCTTTGCGATCACTTCAGATCCTGGCATATAGTCACGCCAATGTTTTCACAAAAGACAACACTCAACCAGGGTTCCGGAACGTATTTGATCTGGTATGCGGCATCCCTTTTCTCCGAGCACGCTTTGAAGGCAAGCCCTAGGGATTTAGAAGTGGTCTCCCAGCTTGGAACAATACTTCAAGTCGTTGTACTTACCTGGTTGGATATCATGCTCATCGAGGAGACTTGAGCCCAGTCACACAAACCGCTATGAATTTGCGACGGTATCTGGGCAGGTTGAGCAAGCACGTCCCGCCACCGAAGATACCTTCCAACTCGTCGAAACATGGAGCACCGACTTGATTCGCATCTGTGCAAGGTTCCAGGACCATCTCCTCAGCTGCCCTTCGTCGATCCACCTGATCGTGCCAGGCCTCAGTCCGGTCAACTCCGCAATTTCTAGGCAATTCAAGACAGATTCTGGTACAATTATTCTAAAGGGGAAACATCAATTGGACTGGAATGACTGTTTAATGCGCGTCGACTACGATGAAGGACTAACGACAGCTGTGGGGCACGGCGAGAGGTTTTTTGCGGTGGGGAGATCGGACAGAGTGGTCTGTGTTTATGACATGTCATCTCTACGGAGCAGCCTGGATATAAAGCACCCAGGTTGGGTGTCATGCATCGAATTCGGGCCTGAGGACGTACACATGGCTTCTGCGGGGAAAACCCAAATCGTAATCTGGGATCCAACGATGGGAGCCGAACTTCAAAGAGTCCAAAGCGTGCAGTGTTTGACAATGCAGCTGACATCGGACAATCGAGTTTAACTGGCATCAAAATATAACCAGCTCATCACGGTCGATATCAAGTATAAACGCATGGAAAAGATTTGCTTGGCTCGAGCGAATCCCGGGGCATCCGCCGTGCCAAGCCAACCACCTACGAAGGCCGCAGTATCGGTTCCAGAGATCGGCATGCTTGCTCTTTATTACCGAAGCCATCCAGTCATGGTTCTCGATAGTCAAAAAGGCTCAGTGGTGGGACAATGTACGGTCGGGTGGAACAATGGGGGTCAACGGACTGGTGTTCAACCCTAGGGTAGATATGGCCGCTCTGGTCGTGGCTTACACGGATGGGAGCCTTGTCGTCTACAATCTTGACAGCTTCACATGTTCATTCCTCACGAAGCATGTGTACGCTCATGCTCTGGCGTGCTCTTCCGATGGCAGAATATTGCTGGCGGGCAGCAATAACGGCATAATCGTAATTTACGAATTTGCTGGCATCGAAGGCAATCGTCTGGAACTTATACATCGCATGGCTACAGACGAGCCAGACATCCGAGGTATGGCGTTCAGGGGTGAGGGCTTACGATTCGCGAACATCTGCCCTAGCAGGTGTCGTGTTTGGGAGCCGGCCGCACTTGTTCGCTGTGACTCGGAGTGGATGAGTGCCAGTGACCTTAGCGCAGTAGCGCCTCTGCCGGCGAGAACTTCAACTATGGGCATGATGCAGAAAGCTAAGAGTCCAGCAATAACGTCTATCGCGTGCGTTATATGGATGAACACCATAATTTGTGGCAAGAAAAATGGTGATGTGGTGATGTTCTCTGCTGAAGACGTCTCTGAGATTGAGGTTCTCTACTCGCACTCGAAACTGTCTCTCTGATATCTGTTGCCGTCGGTGCAGAGAACAAGACTGTGGCTACAGCGGACGACTCAGGACGTATCATAGTGGCAAAGGTGGTAGCCACACACCCACGTTGGTCACAAGCGATACTAAGGTTGGACATACGCGCCGGAGGCGCCATCTGTAAGATCATGCTTTCGCCCAACACAGAGTGGTTGCTGGTCAGCGGTGGTGCGACTGACGAAATTTGGAGTGTTGCGGGCGGAGAAGTGTCCTCGAGAATTGTTTGGCCTGACAATAATCATCGCGCTGTTCAAGCCCATCCTCAGGCCACCAAAAGCTTCGTGATCATAAAGGAGGGCACCGCTCACATCCTCCAATGGGTCCAGAGCATGGAAGCTGTTGTGACAGAAATGCAAGGTATCAGAGTTTAATCCATGGAAGGTCAACCGTCCTTGAATCCAGGAGCGACATATCGATGGAACGACAGGTGGCTCACACAAATGGTCCGGGTCCGCGTGACCCGGAGCACAACGAGCATTCGATGCTGGCCGATATCCTGCCTGCTCTCTGAGATCAGCTTTTCCAAGGCTGCCATAGTTCTCGACCAAGCCAACGGAATTGGACCGAGAGTCAGACACTTACTTGGGTTGAACGGTTCACTTCTATTATTTCTGGATTCAAGCCAATGGGTATGCAGCGTTGACTTGGACACTTTTAATCCTATGATGCATGCAAAACGGCACTTTTTAATCCTTTCCGAATGACTGAGATCTGAAGGGGAGCCTCTCTGCGAATTCTTTGAGAACCATGTTATAGTTCTCGCAACTGGTGAGGGACTTTCTGTCATACAGAACAGGCTGCAATTCGTCGAAGTATGCACACGCAAACATCTAACTCAACCCTGGTGAACACTCTACGACCGGCAACAGGTGGCCGTTTGTACTCGTCGAATCTCAGGTCCGATGAAGAGGTGGGAATATAGCTAGTATCTATATCTAGATGGATTCAAGTTCGAACTGCGGCTTGTCTCGGTGCGTTGGCCAAACCTTTCTTTGATCAAATCTCAATGTCCCAAAACATACACTCCATAGTGTGCTTGGAAAGATTTGGCGAAGCGATCTACCACCGTGGAATTTTGCTTGAAAATTCGGGATTGAACTTCTGCATATAGGTTGTGTCGTCTCTTTTCGTCAATCCGCAGTCCAAGTATTGCTGATGCAAAGCTGCTAGCTTGTCCCTGTCGAGTTCTATTCCAAGACCCGGTGCTGTTGGCACTCGAACTCCTCCATCCTCCCATTGGAGTGTTCCGGTGACTATAACATCCTCATCGCGGGGTTTCCACGGCCAATGTGTGTCGCATGCGTAGTCTAAATTTGGTGTTGTCGAAGCCAGATGGGTCACTGTGCGAGTCAGAGTTAGCTGTGAAGATAACTATTGCGTTGGGAGCAAGATATAGAATGAGACGGGAACGTGATTCCTTTAGCGACTATTGGCAGCTTTTATAATTTGGAAGCTGCACGGGACAATTAAGATTCAAGAAAGGCCATCCAGTAGACTGTGCCCAAAGCAGATGCTTGTGCGTGAACGGGTATAGCGTCATTCAAGGTGGGCGACTTACTGGCTGCTAACGATATACCCAGGTGGCTGTTCGAATGCATCGACAATCGCATTCCCCAGGTGGCACAGATGCTTGCCAGGGCTTTGGACTGTCGCAGCCCGCCCCAGAAATGGTGATCTGACAATACAATCTGGACGGCGTCTTGTGCGATGGAGGGAGGTAGGTGAGCGAAGGAGACGACGGCCATGTTCGTTGCAAGCGGCATATTTGCCTCTTTGGCAACGGCAGCCATACCCTCAATCTCTGGAGCTGGGTCTTCGAGATACTCGAGCATCCCATCTAGCTCTTTGGCAACCCATTTGGATGTCTCGACAGTCCATGCAGCATTGGGGTCAAGCCGCAGTGGCACACCGGGGAATTCAGCGTGCAGAGCCTTGATAGCCTCTACCTCCTCCTTCGGATGAAACACGCCGCCTTTAAGCTTTATAGCCTTGAAACCATACTCGTCAATAATCTTGTGTGCTTGTTTGATCAGCCCAGCGGGATCAAGAGCTGCGCCGTACTCGTCACCTGGCTGGCCCGGATGCCCTGCCCATTTGTAGAAGAGATAGGCAGAGTATTGTACGCGGTCTCTTACGCGCCCGCCGAGAAGGTCACAGACGGGGACACCGGCGAGCTTGCCTTGGATATCAAGGCAGGCAACTTCAAATGGAGAGAAGACCTTGGCGGCTGTCGATGTGCCAGTCACCATCCCACTCATCCCATCTCCGCCGGTACCGCTGTCCGAGGCAAGCGACTCTACGACAGACTGATATACATCGTTTGTGTTGTGGACCTCCAAGCCTTTGATCTTGAAGGCTGCTTTCCGCATCCTGTTCAGATGGGCAAGGTCGCCGTAAGATTCCCCAAGGCCGTATGTGCCATTACCGATGCTGACTTCTACGATGCTCCTCAGTGCAAACGGCTCATGGACACCAACGCTGTTCAGCAGGGGCATGTCGTGAAAAGCCACGGGGGTAATAACAACTTCCGTAATTGCGGTGCTGCTTGACAAGGCAGGCTCCGAGCTATTGTTTTCGTTTCCGTGGGCCATTGTCTGTGTCGCGTCTCGTTGGTGGATATTGTGTGCTGACGGCCAAGTGGTAACTAGTAGGTATTCTGGCATATCATCCTCAAAGTACGAAATCACGACTCAGCTAAAGGCTTGTATCAGCGTCAGTCATGGGGGACATATCCGTGATTGTTGAGTCTGCCAAGAGCAACACGGTTACCCGTCGCGCCGTCGCGGTCTGTGAGAAGCTGACGGAAAAGCGTCGCCGGAAAACGGTGGCGGAAAAACGAAGCCGGAAAAGCAGGGTCGGGAGAACTGCAGACGACGGAGGGAGGGGTTTGAGCCAACCGGCTCCAAGCAAGTCAGGGAATAGGTCGGGTTCTAACGAGCCGTGGCGCTGTTGGAGTGGCATCATTCTAGCCAACATCTGCAGTCATGCTCACATGAAGCCCCCTTTTCTGGCTCGATACCTCCACTTCTGACAGCAGCAGGTGTGGGTTGGACTAACCACCTCGAGTCGGGATCCCGGACGCAGTGGAGTTTCACCTTGTCAAAGTGATTATCCAGCCGTTCAACAGAGACTGGTGAGCTCTGGCCGCTGCTGGAGAAGGCAAGGTTCCCCGCAAAAGCCAAGGCTCCTTCGAACACCTCCCCCAGAATACCCCGGATTTCCTCGTCTCCTTTTTGCGGAGCTGGAAATACCCACCCGGAACGCAACCGCGTGGGCCAGAATAATAAAGGACCATTATGCACCCATCACTCCATCGTGCATTCCTGCAGCTTCTTAGGTTCTCGGACTATAAGCCTGGGTTCCGTCTATCTTGTCCTTTTTGTTCCTTCACACTTGTGAACCTCTTGGGCAGGTCTTCACACCATGTCTCCCAGATCTTCTTTAGACAAGGAGGAGGCCTTGGGCCACGTCGAGAATCTCGACGGTGCGCCTCAGGTCATTGAGATTGATGGCTTCCGAGTTCTTGGACTTTCTCCGGACGATGCCGATTTCTACGAAGGCTTCTCCGAAGAAAAGAGAAAGAAGGTCCTGCGCAAGGTGAGCAAAAGACCGTGCTGCCCACTTCACCCCCAGTCCCGAAGACTTTTTGGCAATGAGTATTGACAAAGAAACCTCTCCAAGGTCGATGTTCGGCTCGTCCCAATGCTGGCAGTCCTCTATCTCATCGCGCACATCGACCGAGCCAATATTGGCAACGCCAAAATCGAAGGCATGGTAGAGGAGCTTAACATGACGGGAGTGCAGTACAATACAATCCTGGCGGTCTTCTTCATACCTTATGTTCTCTTTGAGGTGCCGAGCAACATTCTGCTCAAGAAGTGGGGCCGGCCTTCGTGGTACCTGGGAACTCTGATCACCATCTGGGGTGTTATCATGACTCTCACGGGCGTTGTCACAAATTACGGTGGGCTCATGACTACGCGGATCCTGCTGGGTGTCTTCGAGTAAGTGCATGGCTTCCTAATGCTTGACTCCACCTGATGGCCATGTCTAACTTCTATGTCTGAATAGGGCGGGTTTCTTCCGTAAGTGAAATCAATCCCACGTCATTGCGAGACTGTCTACACCGGCCGAACGCACCCAACCTTCTCCAAGACCCAGGGGTTTCGCCAATACTGACATCCGTGTGTAAATAGCTGGCGCTATTTATCTATGTTCCTACTGGTACATGCCCAAGAACTTGGCCACCCGGATATCCTACTTCTACTGTGCCAGTGCGCTGTCCGGCGCCTTCTCGGGTCTCCTTGCTGCCGGCATCGCCAAGATGGATGGAACAGGCGGATACAGTGGATGGCGGTGGATCTTTATAAGTATTACGCCCGCCCCCATACTCATCCCGTCTTACCCCCTGTTCCGTAGAAGAAACAGCGAATGGCTGACACCGACTTTGTAACCCGCAGTCGAAGGAATTGTTACGGTTCTACTCGGCGTCGCCTGCTTCTTTTGCCTGATCGACTCTCCGAAGCGCGGGAAAAGGTGGCTCGAACCTGACGAGATCCGGTTCCTAGAGCTTCAGATGTTCATCAAGCAGGGCGGCAAGTTCCACGACGAGTCTGGATTTAAGATGAGAGATCTCAAGATCGTCCTGATGAACTGGCGCCTCTACCTGCAGGCCTGGTTCTTGTTCTGCCAGTCGGCCACTTCCTACGGTAAGATATGGGCAGAAACCCTCAATGACCGCGATGCGTGGAGACTGTCAAAACTGACAGAAATCGATAAAAAGGTACCAAATTCACCATGCCCACCATCACCAAAGTCATGGGCTTCTCTACGACCAACGCCCAGCTCATGTCGGCCCCACCATACGTCGTCGGCGCCATCTCGTCCATCGGCTTCGCCCGCCTGTCTGATCATTTCTACTGGCGGATGCCGTTCGTCGCCATCCCCATGTCGATGCTTGTTATCGCCTACGCCATCATAATCTCGTTCCACGGTGCCCTGTCCGCCAACCTGGGCGCGGCTTACTTCGCAATCTGCCTCCTCTGCGCAGGAATCTATCCCATCCAGCCAGCTGCTGCTGCCTGGAACGCCAATAACCTCGCTCCTGCGACGAGACGGAACATTGGTGTGGCGCTCATGAACGCAGCAGGCAACTGTGGCGGCATCGTCGGGAGCTTCATGTTCATCGACAAGGAGAGCCCCCAATACTACACTGGCTTTGGCCTGGGCCTGGCGTTTGGGGCCACGGGATTATTGATGTCGTTCTTCCTGGAGATGGTATACAAGTGGACAAATGCCCGCAAGGCGAGAATGTCAGAGGCTGAGGTGCGAGCGAGGTACACCGAGGACGAACTGCTCGACATGGGCGATAGGTCGCCTTTGTTCAAGCATGTCCTCTAGCCTTCAGGGCCGGCATATCTTCATTGGAGGCGGGGCTCTTCAATAATGGCGCGGAAGGGCTATGGGCCGACGGGCGATGTAGTTAGTAACTAGTTCATCCACCAGTTCTAACCGTTTGATTTCAATATTTGGAGAAAGTCTGCAAAGTCCGAGTCATCCTCAAAGGGATGCGCTTAGCAATTTACATGCGTTCCTTTCGCTCAAACTGTGGTAGCTTTATCGTAGGGGGACCATTATAAATCCAAGTTGGACTTTACCTAGGTGGGTAGGGCCTTCCGTTATATTGTGTATTACACTGTTTGATTAAAGCCTTGGTTCTTTTATTATATTTTATTTACTTATTATGATTCTTTTTCAATTTTTGGAAATAAAACAAAATACATGAATTAATATAAAAGAATTTTTAAATTTCAATTTAGAAATACGTAATTTAAATGTGTTTTTTAAATTCTAAAAACCATGATTTCTTTTATTTGAAAAGTATAAAGTTTTTTTTAAGTTTCTTAATAAAGCCCATTCAACAATATTTATGTTTAAAATTAGATTTTAAAATATTTATAATTATATAAAGAGATAATTTTTAAGCTTTTTTTAAAAGTATTATAACTAGATTGAGAATAAAATTAATTAGATAAGTAAGCATGCGAAGATATATACTAGTTATTATTGCCTCTGGTATACTTTTCTTGTAGGTAAATTCTTTATCGGATATGATATGGTAATTACTCGCCATACTAGGAAAGCGTTTCAATCTTGTAATGTCCCGAATGTAATGATCACACCAAACCTTTGTAGGGTCTAGTAGGTAACCTGTAGGGTTTATGTTAGCAGAGCGGCGTAGAGGTGATACTTGACTGTTCGTAATACGAAGACACTGTTCTCTTCTTAAGCGGTAATGATCACTAGCTGTGAGGCTATCCAGTTGTGAGACTGAATGCTTAGATTGACGACTGAAGAGTCTGTTCTATGAAAGCTATCTATTGTGGTGATAACCCCGTCCTTATATGTTCCGACTCTTCAGTCCCTATGTTGCCTATGTGCCTAGTCAACATAGGCGTTCCATATGTTGACTATGTTCCTAGGCTACATAGTCATAACCCTAACCCCAGTCATGGCAGGCTATGCTTACCCCGCTATCAAGTGCCTGCGGGGTTGCGTTGTGGCATCTAGTCTTTGATTTGCTTAGGCCCCCCCAAAGGGGTACCTGGCGTGCCAACGTGTTGGTTCATAACACCGAAGCCAGCCGGCACTGGGTGGCCGGCCCAGCCTATAAAGGGGGCTAGCTGGCCCACCCACGAACCGGGTGGAAGAGGGGCAAGAATCAGTCTTGCACCTACAGTACCCCTAAATATCATACTCTCTTCCCAAGACCCTCAGTGACTATTACGCCTAGCGTTGCCGCACGTTACAAATCTCAACATTATACTTCTGTTAGTTATTCGCTTATGGTTAGCCCTTGCCACCTGCATAACCAGTCAAGTAAGCAAGGCTGTAGTATATTCTCGGGTGATTCGTCCTCGCGAGCTGTCCATGTTGAAGAAGGATGACAGTACTGATCAGGAACCCAAATGCTTAAAAGGGCTCATGATTACCATCGTCTTGACATCAAAGGCTTTCAGTCATTCCACCCAGATGCGTGTAGTGATTTGGATGCTTCTCAGTGTTTTGCGTAGCCCCCGAATGCCATGAAATACTAGAAGATTAAGCAGCAGAAGATACCACTGACCAGGTTCTCCTGCTATATTTGCTTAGTCTTCCTAATTATATGTTTGTTCCTATCCAATCCGTCGTCGCGAGGCCATTGTGCATGAGTTACCCAATTTTATCTGCTTCGTAGCCGAGAAATGACTAAACATGTCACGACAGCAGGCAGGTAGTCGGCAGGTGGACGTTGAGCAGGCGGCACGGAAGTCGTTATAGTTCTATTTGCTACGGGCAGGCTCTATCCTCAGTAGGCACAGGCTCTGTTGACAAAACGTAGCTCGAAGAGCTACGAAACAGGATTCAGGATAGGTTCCAGAGTTTTGTCAGAGCTAGTAGCTCACGTGATCAGACCCCAACCCTCTGGGTTGGGCGCCCTAGGGGCTCAGTCCGCCCAGGGCCGTGACATGAAGCAGACCGTACGTGTTTGGGTACGGGTTCTGATTTCTACTTAGAGAGGGAGGAAGAAGCTATCGCTAATCTCGTCGCCCTATGTAGTAGTCGGCCCTCTGGCTGACTAACTACAAACCGTGCCCTTTGATTGGCTGTAGCCTGTAAGGGCGTGGGCACTTGACAGTCGCTCAGAAACCCACATTAGGAAAATACTAAACTAATTACACTAATTTCAACCCTGCTTGTCACCAAGTTTCAAGGCAACCATAGCTACATTGACATCCAGTCGTATGGTGTCACTTCCGGCAGTTATGTGTGCCATAGGCTACTCCGGGTTGGCTTCATCTTAATCCTGTCCGGTGTACGGGCTGTCTGGAGGATGAACCAGCGTGGTCAGGTGTGGAAAGCCACTATTCTCAGTAAACACGCGTAAGCAGTTTGCTGGGAATCACGAAAGTCAACATTCAAAAGATCGTTTAGTTATTAATTGCTACTTATCTAGGTAGGTGTGCTAGCATTCCCTGTGCCGACGATCTCAATACTGAAGCCCGTGTCCGAATTTGAACACCGGATCTTCCGTGTCGAACGGAACGTCTTCAAAACTCGCCTCAACTGCTTCCATAGACCTGGGAAGGTCGAATGGCAGTTTGCCTTCAGGCTGGCTGTTTCCAAAAACAACATCCAAGAATGCTTCCGGTCCACTGCCATAACTCCCAAAAAGAGCAGCTGCCTGCTCTGCGACCTCGGGAATGACAGCCGGACGGTCAAGCTTGACGTCGACGATGCTAGGGACGGCCGCGTATATAGCCGCTTGGCGCCGCTGCTCCGTCGAGTTAAACGCAAGGGAGCCGGCATGATACCTGGCCTCGAATCCGCCGGGCCGCGGTTCGAATGGGGCGTTATATCTCAACAGAGCATAGTCGGCCTCCTCAGGAGTAGGGACCACAGTCAGGTTCCTAGCCTCCAGGTACGTTGCATTGAAGCCCTCGACGTAGAATCTGGCTCCAGTGACGTTTGTGATGGGCAGAATGTTGTCATTGTTCGTAAGAAGTGTGTAGGCACGGCGCTGGGCATCATTCCCGAGCTGAACAAAGTCCGCGTTGCCGACGATGCGCTGAGCTGCTTCTGGATCGACGTAGGGATTCTCAAAGAGGCCGAGAACAAACTTCTCCCGTAGTAGCCGGCGAACAGAGTTATCAAGGCGTTCCTCCGGGACCAAGCCTTCTTCGACAGCCTGCACAACCAATTCCGTCCGGTTCTCTCCTCCAAACTGATCACACCCGGCATCCAGGATCCTCACCACGCGTTCAATTTCGGTGGTGTTTTCCAAACCCCATGCTCGGGCTGGCATATCTTGTCCCAGTATGTTTGTGTCGGTAATGAGGCCCCAGTCCGTCACGACAATGCCTTCAAATCCAAGCTCTTCACGCAGAAGGTCTGTGACAATCTGGCGGTTGAATGAGAAACCAACAGGGTCGTATTCAGTATCAATGGGTCTCGAGTAGTAAGGCATCATCTGCCTTGCACCAACACCAATGGCGGCTTTGAAAGGTATGAGATGATAGTCGAAGTTATCTCCTGGATAGGTCTGGTTCTTCCCGTATGTGAAGTGAGAATCCTCGCCGTTCTCCATGGGGCCGCCGCCGGGGAAATGCTTCGTGACAGTGGTGACGGAGCTGTTGCCAAACTCTGCACCCTGAAAGCCCTCAATGTACGCCACAAGGAGCTCACTGGTCAGGTTTGCATCCTCTCCCCAAGTTCCACCAATACGAGCCCATCGGGGTTCAGTCGACAAGTCAACCTGGGGATGCAGGGCTGACCTCAGGCCCACAGCTAGGTACTCTTGGCGTGCTGTCTCTGCAAACTTTCTGACCAGTTCTGCATCTCTGATGGCAGCCAGCCCAAGGCTTTCAGGCCATTGTGAAAATGTGCCCGCTTCGAAGCCCGTGCCGATGTTGTCGGTAAAGGAGTGTCGCGGGTCTGAGGACAATGTGATGGGTATCCCCAGGCGCCCACCAACAGCACGCCTCTGAGCCTCGTTTACGTATTCAGCGACTTTTCCGGCGTCGAGGATGTTTCCGACTAGGTTGAAATGCGATATTAAGTTCTTGGAGATGAGTATATCGGATGCGCTGCCATCGATGAAGGTGTAGTCCGCGGGCATGTTCAATTGGGTGTGGAAGAGCTGTCCAGCCTTTTCCTCAAGAGTCATCCTCTGGAGAAGGTCTTCCACCCTATCGTCAACGGGAGAAAAAGCATCCTTGTAGATGGCGGACGAGGTATCTGTTTGGCGACGCAGCAAGGGGCCTTCTGCATTGCGAGAGACTGAAGAGGAGAGCACGCCCACTGACAGGGCCACAGCAAGGGCCAACTGGGTATGACCGTACATTGTGCTTGTCAATTTAAGGCACGATATATTCTGGCAGGAAGTCCAGACTCAACGGAAATGCGAGAACCAAACAGATTAAATATGTCTCCCACGCAGTCAAAAGTCGGAGATATGTAGACCCCGTTGCCATTTATCATCACCACCGCCTGTTCGACGAGTGAGCGGTAAGCGATGACGATTGAGAAGTCCCGAAGAATAGCCGGGGTGGGGTCGCCTTGGAAGAGGCTATTACGAAGTTTTTCGGGGGCACACACAATGTGCCAAGCACAAGACCGGATTTCCCGGTGGGCGTCAAGACTCGGCTGGGCTTCATAGGCAGCTGGACTCTCACGACGCATATGCCGAAGGCACGGGGAAATTTGCCGAGCCCCAGAAGCCAAGCTCTTCCGCCAATGCCAAGGTCGGAGGCCCGCAGAGAGAATGATTTTTGGTGATATTAAAGCCCAATGTTGGCCAGATCGCGTCGAGTTGAGGTCAAGCTGCCAAGAGACCGGTTTGTGGGGAAGTGGAGAATATCTGGGGAAGACGAGGTATACAGCCGAGATGCGGCCGATTAATGAAAATATCTGCGTGTCACGAGCTTGATGGTCTTGGCTTTCCTTTGCTGCAGAAGCCGCCACGACGTGTTCCACAAACAATTACCGCTCTGCCTACAACGGAGAAACGCCTTATGAAGGACCCCAGAGTAATGCCCACTTTAGTGTTTGGCAGTTAAATAATCTACAACCCATAACAACTTGCTGGTTGCTGTTAATGAAGGCTTTTTTTAGCCATACTACCGGGCCCAATATGCTCTCCGACTTGTATGTGCGGTGGCCTTTGGAGGATTTTACAGTATGCAGTACGTTTTTTCCTTTTATAGCACTAGACTCTGCTTTCTTGATGTCGGAACTAGCTCGGCACAAGGAAATATATGAATCACATTTTCAGAGGCTGCACATTCGTAAGATCCCACACAGAACTCCTAGATCATAGGACAAGGCCATGTTAGATTCCTGTGTCTCTTATGTTCTGGCGTGTATCTTTATTCGAATCAAGTCAAAGCCGAATTCGCTCTAAATTGGTCTCGTCCCCCCATGCAAGAAAGAAAGCGCAACACGCCCTCCAGCTAAAGGATGCCGTACGGCATCGCATACAAACAGAACAACTTGCCATTGCTGATACCTTGGCTTGGGCGAAGGACAATGTGGGCGGTTGCTAGACTACCTGCAGAAAGATGTTGTTGGATTTAGTAGGTGGCTCTTTTGACCGGGCACTCAGTTGTTCCTGGGAAAGCCGTGACTATGTCTCGGTATTAGAGGATGACTGCGAGTGAGTTGAAATACTTCATTTACTAATTTTGTATAAGCTTTGTCTGTTGGGGAGGAGGGGGGCAGTGGGCAACGCCATCGTGCTATTAAACGTACGTCGCCATATGCGGATTGCTTATTACTGGACTACTAAATATCTCATCAAGTTGCCTTTATTATTAATGTACTCAAAATACTTATGAAAATACTACCCCCTCACACCACCCCCTTATACCACCCCTTTCTTATATCCTCTCTCACACCCTTTTTCTTTTATTTTTTAATTTATTTTTTTAATCCTATTTTATATTCTAATATATTATATGTTTACTAAATTTATTTAATTAGTAATTTTCATAACATATAATGAAATATATTTAAATTGTACGTATAACCCGTATCATAGGTGCGATGCACGCTGAGGTGTACGGTAGATAGCCAAACTGCTGACGGTCCGTCTGCCAGCTGCGTGGCACCTGGCGGAGCACTGCAGCCAAACCATAGCTGCGATGGGAAGGCCGAACGAAGCCTTCGGCTACACCTTCCCTCTAAACAACAACCCCAAAAGAGACTAATACACCCGTACCCGGCAACACCCTCGTGTGCACACATGAAAGACCGACCAACAAATATAATTTTAAAAGTATTACAATAAAATTATAACGTGGTTTACCACCCAGCCGCGCATATCACCTACCCGCGCACTTTCCAGTTTGCCAACTGTAGACAGCCCCAGTACCCACCAAGGGCAAAGAAATCAATTTAAATTGGCACCAATTAGTGCCAACTAGTCCTAATTGCATAATTTCAATTGATTTGGTTAGTTTAGAGTAGTTGTGGTGCTGTAATGTTAGTTTGAAAGTTTAAAGTTTAGGTGGGCAGCTTTATTTTTGGTACAGATCGTGTCCCCATTTTTCGCGTCAGTCTCGCATCACTCTACCTACTTAAACATTAAATACGCTAGAAATCAACATCCACAATACTAATTTACTTGAAACAAGATAAGATTAAACTAGCACTTTAAACAACATTATCCCTATCAGCACACTACCGCATTCATCTCATCTACTCCAGCCATTAGATGTTGCATTATTTTCACTATTAAAGCGTATATATGGTGGTAAGATTAATCTCTTCATCCAGGCCTCAGTTAACTATATTACCAAATCTGAGTTCTTTATTGTATTCAAGGCAGCCTATAATAAGTTCTTTACGGAAGAAGATATGAAAGCTGGGTTCAGAGGGGCTGGTATTTCTCTATAGGACCCAGATTCTATTATTTTAAAGCTGAATATCCGCTTATAAACACCGGCGCAATTTCTCTCTGTATTACCCGCGAAATGGGAATCACAGATACCATCAAATGCCCACCAGACTATCCAGTAATCAAGTTTCATCAAGGGCAAGATCTCAAACCATTAAGGCAGCTTTCCTATACCAATTATGAAGGCTGTTGATCGGATAGCAAAGGGAGAATAAGTAATAGCATACTCAATCACACTTATGAACGAGCAGATTTGGACACTTTAAAAGGCTAATCTCGCTAAACGCCGGAGGGCTAAACGAAGCCGAGCGCAGCTTAGAGGAGCACTTACTATTAAGGAATCCCAGGTGATAATTAAAGAAAAGGAGAAGGGGAAGCGGCCAGCTAGTAAAATGGCTGGTGGTGCTAATAAGGTGGTCTGCGGCGGACTGAGCAAACGATGATGTAACAATTACGGCGAGACTAGGCACAATATAAGAACTTGTAAGAAAGATATAGAAGAGTCTATTTAGTCAGATTCGGAGTATATAATAGTACATTCTTAAGCGGTCCGTAGTGGACCGCCCAAATAGTTGGTTTAGCTGGTATAGATTAAAGTTGATTATGCATAACGTTAACTGAAATGGTCCATTTTGGTGGGGAAGCGGATTTTCCCACCAAAAGTTACCCACTTTGGACTAGCACTGCAACACCACCACTATTCTAAACTGACCAAATTAATTGAAAATAAGCAATTAGGACTAGTTGGCACTAATTGATGCCAATTTAAACTGATTTCATTGCCCTTGGTGGGTACTGGGGCTGTCTAAATTTGGCAAACTTGGTGAAAGTGCGCGGGTAGGTGATATGCGCGGCTGGGAGATTCAACGTCTAATGCCGACAGAAATAGGTTGACGTGGACATGTCAGTATCACATTAGCATTTCCTGGAATGGTATACACATGATCCCGCTGACTTACGCAGTTACATATCTCTCAGACCGACAGATCTTAATACGTATGGGGCAAGCATTCTGTTGTTGAGGGCCAGGCCTCTCCACACGGTTCACAGTGGATGATTTTCCATCCTTGAAACAGACGAATGCCTACGAAGAGGACTTTGCTTCAGTTTTGCAGGCACAAGTTAACCTGACAACGCTCTTTGGCAATGCAAACGACGTCCTCTACGCGTCCAAGACCCGAACTGCTGGAATGATGATAGTAGGCGACTATAAGAAATACCTCGATGACAGCATCAGAGCAATGGCAGCATGGAAGGAGACCTGGTCTGCGCTAAATGTCTCGACTCATCTCAAATGCATGCTGGAGATACTCTTTCAGTGCCTCAAACTCTATGTTGGTGCCTTTGCCTTCCAGGCGGTTCTTTTCAGACCGTCTAATTCCTCTGCCTGCGTCTCTGGTTCGCTACCACTGAACTGCTTCCCGCACAGGGTCATGGCTTGTCCAGATGGAGTGAATATATACCTTGCTATTTCCTCAGCGAAGAAGGCTTTGACACTATTGATTGAGCACCTGGATCCTGTACGGCACCTGAGGTACTTGCCAGTCCGATTGTACTCGTGAGTTCTCTTAATTTCCATTTTTTCTGGGAATCCCTTGCTAAAGACCCCACTAGGTACGAGATTCATGCAGTCATGTTCCTCGTCAAGACGTTTTCTCATGGTGCAATTACCGACAGCGAGCATCTCCAATCGATTGATATCGTTGAAAACTTCGTGACAAAGCTCATCCTGGCTGCTAGCAGTGACCGGGATATTGCTTTCAGATATTCAAAACTCCTCCAGAGCCTCCTGCACCAGGGAGCATCCAGCAGCAAATCAAAAGAAAAGCAGGCATACATCAGCCCTCAAAGACGAGTGAGCTCATCGTATCAGCTCGGTGGCCATTCCCGCCTAGATTCAAGTTCGTCGGCTTAACAAGCAACAGCATCAGCGGATAGAGACTCCGCAATGGATCTCTTCCATACGTCATCAGAGAACACAACCTACCCGGCCAAGTTCTTCGGTAATCAATTCCAATATCCATTTCAAACAATCGACACACGGGCGCTATTAGATTTCCCATTTCCTGCGATCGGCGGAGAAGGGCTGGATAACCTGGACTTATTCACCCTCTAGAATGGGCTGTCCCGGCCCGCATTCTTGCCCGTTTCGACCGAATCGGGTGGGTGGTAGCAGCGTGGTCACTTCTGCATTCGAGCTGCCACACTATGGGACGAACTGTGAAGTTTTCTTCTGCTGCTGCTGCCGCTGAGAGCTGTTTTCGATTCGTCCCCGCGGCCTACGCTCTATCTGCTGTAAGTACTTTATAGGCGAGTAGTTAGACAGATAGCGGGGCTCTGAGTGTGTCATAAAAGGTTCTGGGCCATGAAGAAGCTCAATTTGAATTAATGCATTATTAACGTGAGGAACATCAAATAAGAAAGTGGTCATACGACACATATAATGACTACCGCCACCGTCATCTAACCCGTAAATAGTTGGTGCCACTTGCTACCACGAGCCACTTGAGGCTGCGTGGAAACTGCTCCACTTTTATCCTTGCACTCTTGAAGGATGCTTCTGATGTACCTTAACAATATCTCACACTCAGCCACCATGGAGGTAATACAGTCTGCTCGAGAGACTCGATGCTGCTCTAAAAGAAAGCCCTGCTTATCCAACCACCATAGGCCGATTCCTTCTCATTTCAGTCCCCGCCATTATCTCTCATCATGTTTGGAAGTTCCAGTGCAGACGGAATTCCTCGTCCAGGCTTATCATCTCCCCTACACGGTATAGGTACCTAGGTACATTCTTCACATGGAAAATGGCGCCCCATGTCGCGAGACTATGGCATACGGAACACGAAAGGGCCAGGCTTCTCTAGACCCAGTTCAAAGAAAACTTGTAACGTGGTTTACCACCATGTAGAACACTTTTGCTATTTCCGCCAACTTCTGCCAGCCTCAGCACCACCCCAGGGCCAAACAATTAATGAAAGTTGGCACCGATTGGTGCCAACTGCACTCAATTACTTATTTCTAATTAGTTTTGCTAATTTAGAGCGGTTGGCGGGGTTGCAGTGCTGGTTCAAACAGGCTAACCTTTAGTGGGAAAAATATACTTCGCACCAAATGGTGCTAACTTCACCCTTAAAATCGTGGTCCGCTGTAAACCACCAACACACATATATTCGCACCAATTGGTGCCGCCTAGGCTGGATTTGCTATAATGTAGTCAGAATCTGATCCATTAAACCCCTCTTCCTCTTTCTTACACGTTCTCGCATTATGCCCAATCTCGCCGCAGTTGCCACAGCGTCGTTTGCTCGGTCCACCGCGGACCTCCTCTTCAGCACCACCGCTGATTTCACCAGCTAGTCGCTTCCACTTTTTCTTTTCTCTAATTATCACCTGGAATTCCTCAATACTAAGTGCCCTTCCAAGCTGTACTTGGCTCTTTTTAGCCTTCCGGCGTTTAGCAAGTGCTTTGTTAGCCTCTTAAAGTATCCGGATCTGCTCGCTCATAAGTATAATTGAGTGTGCTATGACCTATGCTCTCTTCGCTATACGATCAACAGCCTCCATAATTGGTATAAGGGAGCGCCTCTGATAGGCGGAGATCCTGAATTCAATAAAACTTGATTGCTTGATAATTTGCTGAGTATTTGAGGGTGTTTGAGCCTCTCATTGCTGCGGAGACGCAATTAGCACCAAAAAAGGGCTGTCCCATATAAACCTTAATAGTTTCCACCCCCCCTGCAAACCCGCCAGCCGCTCCAAATTAGCAAAACTCATTAGAAATTAGCAATTGAGTGCATTTGGCACCAATAGGTGCCAACTTTTATTAATTATTTGGCCCTGGGGTGGTGCTGGGGTTGGCAGAAGTTGGCGGAAATAGCAAAAGTGTTCCACTTGGTGATATGTTCCACTTGGTGGTAAACCACGTTACGGTTTACATAACAAATTAACTATCTAACTTTCTCTCCTGTCAAGGCCCAATATCCTAACAAGATAACCCTGCTATTATAGCTACCTCATACCATCTGTAATCCGCCGCTAGCATTGATGCATTGACCAGTGACCCAGCTGGCGGCAGGCGATGCCAGCCACGAAACGATGTTCGGGATCTCTTCCTCGGTTGCGATCCGGTTCTCGATCGGCGTCTGTGCCTTGAGACCTGTAAGCGTTTCCTCATCCAAGTTCGCATCCATCATATCGGAAGGGACAGGGCCTGGCGAGACGGCATTGACTGTCGTCCCGGTGACGCCCAGCTCAGCAGCCCAGCCCCGCGTGAATCCCTCAAGTGCTGCTTTCGAAGCCGCGTAGACACTGCCGCCGGGAAGACCGGAGCGCGCCGCCACGGACGAAATGTTGATAACACGGCCATGTGGCTGGAGAAACGGCCGGATCGCCACCGTCAGTAGCAATACGCCCCTGACGTTCACGTTGAATATGTCATCGTATTGCTTGAGCGCGATTTCGGCCAGCGGAGTGAGGCCCCCCATCCCGGCATTGTTGACGAGGATGTCGATCTTGGGCTCACCGGCGGTCAAGCTCTTCAACTGGGCCACGAGCTTGTCAGGCCCATCGACTTGGCCTAAGTTGGCCCTGACAGCATGCGCCTTTGGCTGATGCGGCAGTGTCTGGATTTTCTTGATCACATCTGCGACCTTGGCAGCACTAGAATCAGATGTATAGCCGAGAAATACCTAAATCACTGTCAGAATATCTACCAGGGAAAGGGTTTCCAAAACTATACATACGGTAGCACCGTCTGCTGCCAGCTTATACGCAATAGCTGCTCCAATTCCGCGGGCAGCCCCTGTGACGATTGCGATTTTCCCCAGAAGGGGCAACCCTGGAGCATTGGTAGTGTCGAAGTTGGTCATTGTGGAGGAACAGTGTCCTTGTTGAAACGATAGTGATGGAGCAGGATTTCGAGTCGTCTGGTCTGTGGTGATGGTGATGATGAAGGTTAAGGAGTTGCAGGTGGTTTGGCTTGCTCAAGTATTTAACCATTATTTGAGTTGTTATCTCCACCCTTAGGAGTAGATCAAGTTTCACAACTCGCCGACACAAAAGAAACGGAGAATCGGCGCAACAACCGGACCCGAATCGCCCGCCAGTCACCGCTGAAGAGTCTGGTGAAGGTAGTAAGACGCAAGGTGCTCAAGTGGATGATGACATATGCACCACTCCGTCGGAGGAATAGCGGGGTCTGAAGTTAAACCTGGCTCATTAATGCAACAGTGGGCCAGGGCCCACGAGGGATGGTATGTGCAAAGAACTGGAAGACGCTGTCACCTTTCTACGGGAATAAGACACCGATACGTGCACCTCCGTTCCACACTGTGATTGTGTTTATGTGGTAGCAATCCTTAATGTTTCGGTGTGTGACGTTAACGTGCTGGGAATCGGAAGGCAAGGGTTGTTTTAACCCGAACATGTCCTCCATTTACAATGTTAACGAAAAGAAGGGTATATTGCACACATAGGCGGGTAGTTTCCATGAAACTAACCAAATCTTGGACACGTAACTAGAGAAGGCTCATGCAATGACTGGCGATGCATTCATCCGAGTGGGCCCCACACGGGCTGTAAAGTTGCCGATCGGCTTGGCAAATGTCAGCGGCATACCCGGAAGCTATGGGAATATTTGTAAGCGGATAAATGATTAAGTCCGAGCAGGGGACCAACCCATTATCTCTGATTGAATTCTGAGTATAACATGTGTCAAGGTTAATACCCTTTTGTTGATCTCTAGGTACAGTTGTCTGATTAATTGTCGCCTGAGATGTCTGTCTCTGGATTCACTTTTCATTTAATAGAATGTTTATTATATAAAGCAACACCTGTAGCCCTTGCTCCCCAGACCAAATTTAATGTGGTGACCATTGTCGTACTTATTGCCACACTGCACACAAACAACCACGAGTCCAAGGCATCACCAGCCATACAATATCAATGCCACTTACAATCTCATTCCTCAAATTAGGCTCTGTCAAGACTGTTTGAATTGAATACGAAGATTCTTTTACTAAAAGCGTAACAAGCGTAGGTGAAAGACAACAACCTGAGCAAGCTTCAGGCAGTCGCTTTATTTCGATTACCTGGTGAATCCAGTACATGTATTGAATGGTTGTTTCCTCTTAGCAATAGCGCCATACAGGCTGTAAGGGGCTCCAACATTTGCAGCAGCCTTATAATTTCCCTTCCATAGGGTTAGGGTTAGGGTTAGGGTTAGGGTTAGGGTTAGGGTTAGGGTTAGGGTTAGGGTTAGGGTTAGGGTTAGGGTTAGGGTTAGGGTTAGGGTTAGGGTTAGGGTTAGGGTTAGGGTTAGGGTTAGGGTTAGGGTTAGGGTTAGGATTAATCAATGAGGGCAGCGTTGAGTTGCAGAAGATGATGAGTTTGAAAACACAATTTGCCGACGTGAGACCCTGGGGTGGAATGCTTCACGTTTCGCCTGTGTTGTGGCTCATCAGGGCAGTTGTCAAGTGCGGCGAACTGCTTCGTTCTTATAGACGGGAAAGAGGGGGGACCAGCCCCCTCATTTCCATGTCCAAAGAACGGGCAGAACGGGAGCCAAGAGCCTGTGCCGCTTTGATCGTACGACGCGCCCCGACGGGCGCGTCGTCGACCAATAACCACGCGACGCGTAGGTGCCAACAGGCAACCTTACGGGGAAACGGAGACAACATCCGTTCCCGAAGTACCGAAGTACGACCGAGCGGGTTAGGGTTAGCGGTTAGGGTTAAGGTTAGGGTTCGGGTTTGAACCGAACGCGCTGAACCTCTGAAACTCCGGATGTGTCAAGTGGATACACATGAAGAACCCCTACGACCAACCCAGCGACACCAAGCTTTTCCAACAATCACAGACAGAGGGTGCGACCCGCATGAAGACTTATAGAACGTGGGCATATGTTTACCCGGCACGCCAGGCCGTACCCCCCCAGGGGGGCCATATTTCAAGCTTCAGCAGTGACGACCATAACTGATCCCACGGAAAGAGCAAGGAAACCAGGAGCGGTAACGTATAGGCAGCTCACTTTAAGGGGCTCGACCAAGCACCCCACCACTTTGCAGCGGCGAGCATTCATACAATTACTTCACTGGCCCGGGAAGGAAGGGGAGAGCAGTGTAGTCTTGTTCCAGGAAGACATAAGGTCGAAAAGACTTCGTGTCTTCCCAAGACTTCGGATCAGCGGCCTTTCTAGTGACGGAGGCAGCTCCTCCTCCGCCACCCATGACCTTCGTGCTGCCGAAATGACTTGCTTGACGTCTATATAGTCCCACACTGGGTTATAGTGGCCTGGAAGCATTAAAGGCACGGTCGTATCCTTTTCCTTACGGAGTAGGAACAATGGCCGGCTTCCATACTGCACCAAGGTGAACCACTCACGCAGCGTCTCCGCAGGATATCCCCTCCTACGGAGATTGCCATAGAATTCCTGACGAGCATCTGCAAAGTACTCGGAACGGGAGCAAATCATGGCAAGTCGAATCAGCTCGGCTTTGACGAAGCCCTTCTTCACATGAAGTGGGTGTGCTGATGACCAGGGAATATATAGGTGTCGGTTCATTGGTTTGCGAAAGAGGCGCGTGTGAACAGCACGGAGGCCCATAAACCGTTCCCGAATCAACTCAATGTCCAGGAACTCATTTCGCATTCCAGATGCCGACCAGGTGACGTTCAGAGGGCCGAGTGAATATCGTTCCATGAAGGCATTCACCTCTTCTTTGGTACCCTGAAAGAGACAGAGGATATCATCAATATAGCGGACATATAAGAGCACGCCTTCTTGATAAATAACCTTGGCCTTTCGTTCATAATAAGCCATAAACAGGTTGGCAAAACAGGGAGCACAAGCTGTACCCATAGCCAGACCCCTGGTTTGGTGGAACGTTTGACCACGGTATCCAAAGAAGTTGTTTTCCATAACAAACCTAGTCATCTTCTTAATAGTGACTGGTTTGATGGAAGAGTTGTGACGATATAGCTTCCAGGCTCCAGAGATAACGTCTGCACAGAGCTTGGGCGGGATGTTGGTATAGCACGCGGTCACATCACCGGTGAGAATCCACACAGGCTTATCATCCGTCACAACCACATTCTCGATTTGCCTAATGACTTCTTTAGTAGAATCAACAACCCAGGGGAATAAATCGAGGATGGGGCGACACAGGTAGTCAAGTACTTCCGAGGTATTTGTAGTGACCCAGGAGTGTGATGGGACAATTGGCCTTAGAGCCCATGGTTCCTTATGGACCTTAGGAATACCATGGAACTCTGGAAGTTCAAAGTCTGTCTTAGCTCGGATGTACTTGTCCATCTGGTTTGGAAGGTTCCATTGAAGGAGCCTGTCCCAAAGTTGTCGCTTCAGACTATCAAGGGGGACATCAAAAACTGGGATATATGTGGAAGTATCTCCGAGTTGTTTGAGCACCTGGGTGTCATACCACCTTCCGGAAATAACCGCCAGGCCCAGATTCTTATCTGTGAGTTTAACCAGCAGTTCTCGGCTGCTGATATACTCTTGAACTCTAGTCCAGTTCGAGAACTTTCGGACAGCGGGTCGGGATGCAATGGTCGACAGTGCTCGAGAGACCTGGCTATCGATCACCGCCATTGCTTCCTCGAGTCCTTGTTCAATAGAGCGGCTAGCTCGGGGCGGATTCCATCGGGTGTTTGGGACATGAAATCGGGGAATGAAATCATTAGTCTGTTCTTTCCCACGGAAGAACCATTGGTTGCGAACCGTTCGGGCCAGCCTGATCTTGGCTTGTTCAACGTCATGCCGTGTAGGCTGTTGATGAAAAATGAATTTGTGGTTGACTGCTAGCATATACTCGATATCTTCGGGCAAGGAGATACCTGTTTGCTGAAAAACGCCTGGTTTATCAGACCGTAGGGTGCTGATTTCCCAGAGCCTTGACAAGGCAAAGCCAATCTTCAAGTGTGTCATTGATGACAACCTAAGATACACAGATGGATACGTTTCCGTGAGCCACGGACGAAAATCCTTCGAACATTCCTTTAGAAAAGACGACACAGTCATCACCTGCGGCCTTTCTTTGGTCCCTTCTTCTGGGGAGCCTTCCTGACGCCGGAAGGGTTCGAGCCGCGACTTCCCTTCTTGGGAGGTGCGGACTTTTTTCTGGGGTCTGGAAAGAGTCAGTGGTGGATCACGGCGTTTGCCAGGTGACTCACTCATCGTCTTGACGAGCCTAGATTCGAGGAGGCGTATTTGAGCCTGCATCTCATCGCGAACGACGTCTCTAGTAGAGAGCTCTGTGTCGGCATCGCGCATTTTGATATCGTTATCCTTCTTGATGGAGAGCAAACGAGTCTTCTCAACAAGGGACCGATCAGCGATAGAGCGTGCAAGGGCAACGGCACGGTAGTGATACACGTGTCCGTGTCCCCATAGGGCCTTGCAGTCTTCTATGATAGCGGGAGAGGCACCCCGGCTCCAGACCGGGGCGTCGTTGGAGTTGCTATCCCCTTGGACTGTAGCGCCCAAGGTTGCAGCTACGCGTTGAGCAACCTCCGCAATTGCTTTACGCCAAGCCTTAGCATCAAAGACAACTAAGGCTTGCAAGGTAGCTAGTTCCTCCTTTTTCCGGTCGAGGGCGCATTTGAGGAGGTCTTTGCGCGCAGAATGGACAGAACTGTTAAGGGTGCCCGTTGCCAGTGCGCCCATCTCAGTGCCCATGAATTCTTTCGAAAACTGGAGTTTGGGTTCCTTGAGTGAGTTGATGATTGAAGCTGGGAAGGAACCCTCGGCAACATGTCGTTCGTACTGTGCTATGGTGTTTTGGACCGTGCACAGCTTGCTGGCAACGCGATACGTAGAGAGGAGCATCGCGCTGAGAGCCGGGCGCCATGTTTGGGGGAGAGTGGACGTGAGTTCTGCAATGGATGCAGCATTCTTGGTAACACTGGTGATTTGATTCGGACCAGAGACGTCCACTGAGCGAACCGAAGGTGCCATATCAACGAGGAGTTGGGTTAGGATTAATCAATGAGGGCAGCGTTGAGTTGCAGAAGATGATGAGTTTGAAAACACAATTTGCCGACGTGAGACCCTGGGGTGGAATGCTTCACGTTTCGCCTGTGTTGTGGCTCATCAGGGCAGTTGTCAAGTGCGGCGAACTGCTTCGTTCTTATAGACGGGAAAGAGGGGGACCAGCCCCCTCATTTCCATGTCCAAAGAACGGGCAGAACGGGAGCCAAGAGCCTGTGCCGCTTTGATCGTACGACGCGCCCCGACGGGCGCGTCGTCGACCAATAACCACGCGACGCGTAGGTGCCAACAGGCAACCTTACGGGGAAACGGAGACAACATCCGTTCCCGAAGTACCGAAGTACGACCGAGTCGCGGTTAGGGTTAGCGGTTAGGGTTAGAGGTTAGGGTTCGGGTTAGGGTTAGGGTTAGGGTTAGGGTTAGGGTTAGGGTTAGGGTTAGGGTTAGGGTTAGGGTTAGGGTCTCTAGTGAGTATTCTGACGGAGGAGATATCACGCAGGAGTACTAGGGAGTACGGAACGAGCGATGGCGGTAAATTATAGCGTGCAAGCAAGCGCTCTCACCACGTCGGGTTGTCGAAGAGAGATCAACCCTTAAAACCCTAATCCTAACCCAATACAACTAAATACACCCTAAACCTATACCCTAAACACCTAACCGTAACCACCCTAAAACCCTAACCCTAACCCTAACCGCGAACCCTAGACTTTAAAACTAAGCCGCACTAACCCTTACCCGCTCCCCGGTCGACTTCGTCTCTTACTACGAGAATCGGGAAAAGTTGTTAACGTTTACCCCACGCAATATAAGCCGTTGCCCCTTGTTGGCACCTACGCGGATTCGACTTTCGGTGACGGCGTATTGGTTCCGAACGACGTCGGACCGACGGGCGAGTCGTAACGCATCAAAAGCGGCACCCACCGATCAATTGGCTCCCCGCTTGTTAGCCCGTTCTTTTGGACATGGAAGACGGGCGGCTGGGTCCACCTCGTTTCCCGGTCCTAATAAGATACGAAGAGCAGTTCGCCCAGACACACTGTTGACAACCTGCCCCTGAATGAGACACAACACAAGGTCGACGAAACGTTGAAGCAGTACAAACACCAGGGGTCTCACGGTCGGGTAGAATTGGATTTTCAAATAATCAAAATCTTCTGCTTAATCCATAAACGCTTGCCATCTATCATTTGATCAATCCTTAACCCCAACTCCTCTCCTAGATGACTACTATGGACCAAACTTACGGGAAACGCTCAGTGTGGAACGACATCTGCGTTGCGAACAAATCAATTCACACAGTGTTACCAAAGACATGCGTCATCCCATTGATCAAGAACCCAATGTCACTCCACCCCCCCACACACAAAATTGGCGCCCGGCTCTCCACGCGATGCTCCTCCTCTACGATATAGCGTTCGCGCCAGCAAGCTGTGCCACACCGACGGTCACTAAAAAACCATATAGCAGCAGTACGAAACGACAGGGTTGCCGCAGCGAGGGTATCCCTTCCAGCTTCAATCAATCAAACATCACTCAAAGGAACAACATCAAGACACTCAATCCAATACGAACGTTGTTGCGCATAGAAAAGAATTACAGTCGGGTCACTGATGCTAGGGCGACACACTGGTCAACGGGCACCCTTTAAAAGTTCCTGTCCCATTCTTGGCCGCTCACAACACGCAGCAAGCACACCTCCTCAATATCACGCGGACCACTCGGACCACACGGAAAATAGGACGGACATCTAGTATACCTTGCAAATTGCACCTGAGACTTAGCTACACTGTGGCCATGAACTCTCAAGGCTTGCAAGCGATAAAAAACAGTGTATGTTTTTAAACCAGCAATTTGCGGAGGCGTGGCTAACGCGTAGCTGAGCCACCCTTGAGGCGCAGCAATACAGTTCCACAACCCAAGGGCCCCCGCACTCAGAACCTCCCCTCTTAAACGATATAGCATACTACCACACGACGCCCCCACCAGGTCGGTGGTGCAACGCGGCGGGCGCCTACTTACGACTCCATGATCCAAGGAATGACATCACCCAAGGCCACTATGAGGCACCTGGGACTCAAGTGTCATAACTATCGTTGCCCGTTGCAAACCTACTTGACAACGCTACTAGGTCTCAGACCCCTGATATGACCCCTCGCAAGGACTACACAGTGTGTTGAGCGATAGCAAGACTCAGTTCCCTATTCATTCGCTACAACTCCCATCAAGAAGGAATACCAGATATAACAAATGCGCGAATTAATGCACCGACCGACAGAGAGGCTCTATAATAGGAGGGACGCTCGTTCGCACGATGAGAGCTGCAGGCCTCAAAAGACCGCTCCGCGAAATATCTAGGCTCGTAAGAGCGCTGAGTGAGACTCAAACCTGGCAAACGCGATCGATCAACCACGCTCTGACCATGACGCCCCCGCAACAAAACTAACTAAAGTGCTCCGCACATACCCAAAGATAGGAGTCCGAACCACGCCACGAACATAAGATCGAACGGGCACACATCGAACCCCCTTACGGCGCCTCGTCAGGAAGGATCACAGAAAGATACCCTAGGGCCACAGAGAAGGCCGCAAGGTGATGACTGTGTGTCGTCTTTTTAAAGGAATGTTCGCAGGTTTTCCGCTGACTCAGTGGCTCCACGGAACACGGAATGATACCGTCCTGTGTTATTTAGGTATACCAGGCCTCAACATCACTACACTGAAACACTTGAGTACTCAGATTGCGACCTGACTTTGCACATTGTTCAAGGCCATGGGAAATCAGCACCTACGGTATGATAAACCAGGCGTTTTCAGCAAACAGGTATCTCCTTGCCGAAGAAGATCGAGTATCTGCTTAAGCAGTCAACCCACAAATTCATTTTTAATCAACAGCCTACACGGCCACATGACGATTGAACACTACGCCAAGCTCATTAGGCTGGCCCGAACGGTCCAACCAAGGGTGCTTCCGGGGAAAGAACAGAATAATGATTCATTCCCGATTTATGTACCCAAATCACCGATGGAATCCGCCCGAGCTAGCCCGCGTCTATTGAAACAGAGGACCGACGGAGCCATGGCGGTGATCGATAGACAAGGTCTCTCGAGCCCTTCGCCCATGCATCTCTGACCCGCTGTCCGAAAAAGTTCTCACGACTGGACTAAGAGTCAAGAGTAATACGAAGCGATGCACGAGAAACAGCTCGGTTAACCCTAACAGAACTAAGGAATCTGGGCCGGGCACTCAGCGCTATAGTTTCTCGGAACTTGCCGGTAGGTCCAAGGTAAAGACCACCCCAGCGTGCCCAACAACTCAGGACATGATTACTTCCACACTAGCATCCCAGTTTTTGATGTCCCACTTGTATAGTCTGCAGCGACACTACCTTGGGAGACAAGGCTCCTTCAGATGGGAATCTTCCAAACCAGCCTGGACAAATACATCCGAGCATAAAGAAACAGCACTGTTGAAACATTCCAAAATGAGTTCCATGGTTAAGTTTCCTAAGGTCCCTAAGGAAAACCAGAGGGCTCTGTAAAGGCCAATTGTACCATCACACATCTCGGCGGTCACTACAAAATACCCTAGGAAAGATTACTGATACCCATGTGCTCGCCCCATCTGATTATTTCCCTGGGTTGTTGATTCTACTAAAAGAAGTCCATTAGGCAACGGAGATTGGTTGTGAAACGGATGATTAAGCCGTGTGGATTCTCACCGGGATGTCTGACCGCGTGCTACTCCCACACATCCCGCCCAAGCTCTGTCCAGATCGTTCTCTCTGCGAGCCGAGGCAAGCTCTATCGGTCACCAAAAAATTCTTATCCATGGCAACCAGTCACTTATTAAGCAAGATGACTAGGTTTGTACTGAAAAACAACTTCTTTGGATACCTGTGGTTCAAACGTGTCCATCCAAACCAGGGGTTGGCTATGGGATACAGCTTGTGCTCCCTGTTTTGCCGACACCTGTTTATGGTTATATGAACGAACAAACAAGGCCAAGGTTTATTTATCAAGAAGGCGTGCGCTTATATGTCCGCTATAGTGATGATATCCTGCTCTCTACTTTAAGAGGTACAAAGAAAGAGCGTGAATGCCTTCATGGAACGATATTCACTCGGCCTCTGACGTCACCTGGTCGCGCAATCGGAATGCGAAAGAGTCCTGGACACCTTGAGTTGATGCTGGCGAAACCGGTAATTTATGGGCCGTCCGTGCTGTTCACACGCGCTCCATCTGTCGCAACCAAGAACCGACACCTAATTATTCCCTGCGTCACAGCACACCCACTTCAAGTGAAGAAGGGCTTCGTCAAAACACAGTCTGATATCGAGCTCTGTGCATGATTTGCCTCCCGTTCCGAGTATTTTTGCAGCTATGATCGGTTAGAGAGACTTCCCTATATCAGGCCAAAGTCAACAGTAAGGGAGGGGATATCATGCGGAGACGCTGCGTGAGAGTGTTCACCCATGGCTGCAGTAATGCTCGGAAGACTGCCATAGTTCACTACTCCCGTAAGGAAATCAGGATACGATCCGTTGCCTGCTTATTGCTTCAGGCCAAAGTGTCATAAACCCAAGGGTTCGGGGGCAATGAAGAGACGTCAAAGACAAGTCATCTCGGCAGCACGAAGGTCTATGGGTGGGGAGAGAGCTGAGCGCCTCCGTCACTAGAAAGGCCGCCTGATCCGAAGTCTCTCGGGAAGACACGAAGTCTTGTATGACCCTCTGTCCGTTCTGGAACAAGATCTACATGCTCTCCCCTTCCTTTTCCTCGGGCCAGGGAAGTAATAAGTAGAAAATCCAGCTCGCGACGCTGCCAAAGTGGTGGGCTACCGGAGGCCTTAGAGTAGCCCATTGAAAGCTAGATGCAGTGCCTATACGGTTACCGCTCCTGGTTTCCTGCTCTTTCCGGGGTAAATTCAGTTTATGGTCGCACTCATGAAGCTTGACATTGGCCCCCTGGGGGAGGGTACGACCTGTGCCGATGCGGGCTACAAAACAGATGCGCCCCAAAACGGTCATAAGTCGGACCAGGCGCGGGGTCGCATATCCATGACTGTTCGTAAGAAATGTTGAAAGCTTGTGTCGATTGGAAGTCGGCCCGTTAGGGTTTATTTCATGTGATCCACATTGACACCAGTCCGGATTTAAGAGGTCAGCGCGTTTCGCGTTCAAACCCGAAAACCCTAACATGAAACCTAACCGCTCTAATCTCTAAACCCCGATACGGTAGATACTTCAGCTCTCGGTACTGTCGGAACGGATTGTTGTCTCCGATTATTCCCCCTGCCTAAGGTTGCCTGTTGGCACAAACTACGCGTCGCGTGGTATATTTGGGTTCGCGACGCGCCCGTCGGGGCGCGTCGTACGATCAAGCGGCACAGGTATTGGCTCCACGTTTCCTGCCCGTTCTTTTGGACATAGGGAAATGAAGGGGGCTGAGTCCCCCCCCCTCTTCCCCGTCTAATAAGAACGAAGCACGTTCGCGCACTTGAAACCCTGACCCTGATGAGCCACAAGCCACAGGCCGAAACGTGACGCAGTTCCACCCGCCAGGGTACTCACGGCGTCGCCAACATCTGATGTTTTAATAAACACCCTATATGTCCCAAATCTTTCTTGCACCACAAGCGCCCTCACTTTGCAATTAACCCTAAACCCTAAAACCATAACCCTAACCACTAAACACCCTAACCCTAACCCTAACCCAAACCCTAACCCTAACCCTAACCCCTAACCCTACCCTAAACCCTAACCCTAACCCTAACCCTAACCCTAACCTAACCCTAACCCTAACCCTATGGAAGGGAATTATAAGGCTGCTGCAAATGTTGGAGCCCCTTACAGCCTGTATTGGCGCTATTGCTAAGAGGAAACAACCATTCAATACATGTACTGGATTCACCAGGTAATCGAAATAAAGCGACTGCCTGAAGCTTGCTCAGGTTGTTGTCTTTCACCTACGCTTGTTACGCTTTTAGTAAAAGAATCTTCGTATTCAATTCAAACAGTCTTGACAGAGCCTACTTTGAGGAATGAGATTGTAAGTGGCATTGTGATATTGTATGGCTGGTGATGCCTTGGACTCGTGGTTGTTTGTGTGCAGTGTGGCAATAAGTACGACAATGGTCACCACATTAAATTTGGTCTGGGGAGCAAGGGCTACAGGTGTTGCTTTATATAATAAACATTCTATTAAATGAAAAGTGAATCCAGAGACAGACATCTCAGGCGACAATTAATCAGACAACTGTACCTAGAGATCAACAAAGGGTATTAACCTTGACACATGTTATACTCAGAATTGCAATCAGAGATAATGGGTTGGTCCCCTGCTCGGACTTAATCATTTATCCGCTTACAAATATTCCCAATGTAGCATTTCTGCGGGTATGCCGCTTGACATATTTGCCACTACCAAAGCACCCGATCGCTGCGTAACAGACGCTTTACAGCCCGTCGCGGGGCACACACGTCGGGATGAATGCATTCGCCAGTTCATTGCATCGAAAAGCATTACTCTAGTTAGATGTCCAAGATTTGGGTTAGTTTTCATGGAAACTGTACGCCAACATCACCTCAATGCTGCGGCGTCAAACATGAAAGTACCCTTCCGTTTCGCTAAGCTACCAGCTGTATAATGGAGGTACTGTTCGAGGTTTAAAACAACCCTTGCCTTCGCGAGTCCACCAGCACGTTAACGTCACACACCGGAAAACATTAAGGATTGGTCTACCACAATCAACACAAATCACATTGTGTTCGGAACCGGAGGACGTGCACGTATCGGGGTCTCAGTATATCCGTCGTGAGAAAACTGACCCGTGACAGCGTCATTCCAGTTCTTTGCACATACCGCCCCTCCGTGGGCCCTGGCCCACTGTTGCATTAATGAGACCAGGTTTAAATTCCAGACCCGAATATCCCCGACGAAGTGTTTGCAATATGTCAACCTCATCCACATTGAGACACCTTGCGTCATATAACATTCACCCAGACTCTTCAGAACCACCACGGTGACATCGGCGGGACGATAACACTCGGGTCCGTGTATGTGCGCGATTCTCCGTATTCTTTTGTGTCGGCGAGTTTTGAAAC
Organism: Diaporthe caulivora; assembly: GCA_023703485.1. Taxonomy (NCBI): domain Eukaryota; kingdom Fungi; phylum Ascomycota; class Sordariomycetes; order Diaporthales; family Diaporthaceae; genus Diaporthe; species Diaporthe caulivora. The sequence goes on from JAMPTR010000002.1 coordinate 6,117,178, forward strand.
ACCTTGACATCTCAACTACAAAGGGTGGAGATAACAACCCTCAACACCATACTGGTTAAAACTTTAGCAAGCCAAACACCACCTGCAAACTCATTAACCTTACATACATCCACCCATAACCAAAGACCAGACGACTCGAAATCACCTGCCCATCACTACTCGTTTAAAACAAGGACACTGTTCCTCAACAAGACAACTTCGACATACCAATAGCTCCAGGGTTTCCCCTTCTGGGGAAAATCGCAATCTCCACATGGGACTGCCCGCGGAATTGGAGCAGCTATGCGAATAAGCTGCAGCAAGCGGGCACCGTATCGTATAGTTTTGAAAACCCTTTCCCATGGTAGATATTCTGACAACGTCGATTTAGGTATTTCATCGGCACTATACATCAATTCTAGTTCTGCCAAGGTCGAAGATGTGATCAAGAAAATCCAGACACCAGACCGCAACAGCCAAAGGCGCATGCTGTCAGGGCCAACTTAGGCACAAGTCAGATGTGCACCTAACAAGCTCGTGGCACCACAGTTTAAGAAGCTTGACGCCGGTACAAAAGAGCCCAACGATCGCACATCACTAAACGTCAAACAACCCACAAACGGATGGGGAGCACTCACTCCGCCTGCCGAAATCGCGCACCCAAATCAATACGATGACAATTCAACGTGCAAACGCTCAGGGGCGTATTCGAACTAACTGACGGTAGGCGAACCCGCCGTTCCCCATCCACAACATTCCCGTGTTAACCAACATTCCGTCGTGCGGCGCGCTACGGTCTCCGAGACAACAGGCAGTGTCTACGCGGCTTCGAAAAGCAGCACTTGAGGATTCACGCGGGTCTCGAGGCTGCTGAAGCTGGGCACAACAGGACGACATCAATGCCTCTCGCAAGGCCCTGTCCCTTACGAATGATGCATGCGAAACTTGATGAGAAACGCTACAGGTCTCAACAACCCCCCCCCAAGACGCCGATCGAGAACCGATCGCAACCGAGGAAAGATCCCGAACATCGTTCGTGGCTGATCGCCTGCCGACAGCTGGGTCACTTGGTCAATGCATCAATGCTAGCGGCGGTTACAGATGGTATGAGGATAGCTATAATAGCAGGCGTCATCTTTTGTTCAGGATATTGGGCCTTGACCATCAGTCGGAGAGAAAGTTGAGATAGTAATTTGTTATAGTACATACCGAACGTGGTTTTACCACCAAGTGGACCTTCACAATTGGAACCCTTTTGCCTATTTCCGCCAAGTTCTGCCAACCCAGCAAACCACCCCATGGCGCCAAATAAGAAACGCACACCAAAATCAACAGTATAGAAAAAAAGTTCGGACAATCTATTGGCGAGCCAAATTGCAACAAATTGCTAATTCTAATGAGTTTCGCTAATTGGAGCCGAGCATGGTTGGAGTGGTGCTAGGGGGGGTGGAAACTATTAAGGTTATATGGGCAAGCCCTTATTTTGTGTGCTCATGCAGTCTCGCAGCAATGACGCGAGCCTCAAACACCTTGAAGATACATCAGCAAAGGATCAAGGCAATCACAGTTTTACGTGCAATATCAGGTATCGACGACCGATACTCACATGAGGCGTCCCTATTACCAAATTATGGAGGAATATGTCCGATACGTAATTACTTTATAGCGAAGAGAGCATAGGTCATGGCACACTCAATCTATTATGAGCGCGCAGATCCGGATACTCGTAAGAGGCTAACCAATCAGCACTTGCTAAACGACACGGAAGCGCTAAAAAAATCATGAGCCAAGTAACAGCTTGGAAGGGCCACTTAGTATTGGAGGACGAAATCCTAGCCAGGAGATAATTATAGAGAAAAACTGACACCACAGTGGAAGCGACGCATAGCTGGTGAACTCCAGCGGTGGTGCTTGAAGAGAGAGGCTCCGCCGGTGGACGAGAAAGACGCTTGTGGGCAACGTGCGGCGAGATTGGGCAGAATGCAGGAAAGAGAACGTGTAGAAAGAGGAAGAGGGGTTTCAAGGATCAGCTTCTGACTACAGTATAGCATAAAATCCAGCCTGGCGGCACTGGGGGCCTACCACTGGGGCGAATAGTATCAGTGTGTTGTGGTTGACAGCGGACACGATTTTAAGGGTAAGTTAAGCACCATTTGTGTGCGAAGTATATTTTTCCCAACTAAAGGTTAGCCTGTGTCGAAACCAGCACTG